>OZ043916.1:12586721-15062341 GCA_964056405.1 Acronicta alni | reverse complement strand
ATCGACCTCTATAAAAAAGGGGTCATTGTTTTATATTTGCCCCCGAACTAGACGGCCCTGGCTTCTTGCCACGAGGCTTTTAGTTACCGATTCATCATTATTCACACGGATGGATGTTTTTGTTCCACTCTTCAATGAAGTGAAAATTGTAAATAGATTTCATATATTCTGTCGAGAATAATGGATTCCAACCTGAGGTTCAAGTCTGATTCATATTTTTGTTTGTTTTTTTTCATATAGGTACCACTCATACAGGTTCCAAACAAGCATACAGCCCATCTGATGGTAAGCGGTTACCGTAGTCTATAGACGCTTGCAACATCAGAAGTATCTGTCACTTGCGCATTGCCGACCCTGTAAAACGAAAGAGGAATAGTTGGGTCGGCCGTATAAGGGTCAAAGTCCCTCCACTGCCCTACCTCTCTTATGTTTGTTAATTATTAAAATAAAATATCTCTTAAGCAAGTATTTAGCTCGATTATTATTTGGTTTCTAGATTTTTAAACTGCACTCTGTGCCTCATATGAGATTTCAGATTCTAAAAAAGCCTTGGTATTAGGAAACTAATAAATAAAGTTTATTTCAAAAACTCATAGGTAATAGAGGTAATTATTTTCCAATTTGAACAAATTATTTAAGCAATAAATATGTCTAGTCTGATGGCAGTTTCTCCGTATAAAATAGTGATATTTAGCTGCATCTGGTGATACTGGAAGCCGACCCCGACATAGTTGGGAAAAAGCTCGGAAGATTATTAACAGCTCAGACCATCTTGAGCCGCTGAATTGTCTGAACAGATAACAAACTTAATCAAAACCACAATTGATGTCAATCTATAGCACAATAATTGGCACCTGGTGTTGTTAGCTGATATACGTAGCAACTACAGGTATACCGGAACACTAGATGCTCCGTGGAACAGTAAATTGTTATCTAATTGCTGTTTCACTAGCTAGTAAATATAATTAAACCTATTTAATAAATGCTTTATATAACAATGTATTTTCGTCTTTTATTGTGTAGTAACTAACAGACAGACGTGAGGCGTTTTTATTATTCATACTTTTCAGTCATAATATCAGTAGGCATTATTTTAAGCCAGGTCTACTTATGCCACATGACACAAAAAAGGTTGATATTATTTTCGTCAATGAACGTTTCTATTTAATGGATAATGAAAATAAACCTGAACACAGATCTCATAGATTTAGAAGTTGTACCATCAATAATTCTGAAAAAGCACATACGTAATGTTGGATTTTATTTTATATCCAATAGACAAAATGTAATAAATGTATAATAGATAGGGACTAAAAGGAGATATAAGATATTTCTTTTGACATTTTATGTATTCCTTCAACCCATATTCAGAATATGACACATTTGTTCGCAGTAAAACAGTAGAGATGGAGCCAATTTTAGAGAACCTATGGATTTTGGCACACGTACTGCAAAACTTAGCCTTTCATATGAATAAACTTCAACGCCTTCAATCACTTGAAACTCGGTTAAACTTTAACGTAAATTGAAACTTTCTTGGAAAGAATTAACAATCAGTCATTACTTAACCTTCGTACCTAAATGTCAATGTGAGCTGTTTATCTCTCTGCTTTTATTCCTTCCACCCTAACCTATAAAAATATTCGTATTAATATCAGTATAATATTAACTAGGTACTAAGGTATTATCGATGAAAAAATTCACAACTTAACCTTGAATCTAGAGAAATACCTACTAAAAATATTTTCAAACAAACAAGTATTTCCTAAGGAACTAAAAATCTTTACAATTTGGACAAAGTTGCGGTCCAAAACCAGTATAAAATAATAAAGTAATCTATGTAACTATGTATCTATTTCATACATACATATTATTATGTATATATTACGCTCACGACTTTTTCGCATAGCGGTAGGCAGAAACTAAAGAACGCTTAACTAAAATTTTGTTTTCCAGAGAATGTATGTACTCACTTCTATTAAATCCGCGTATCTACATAAATATTTCAAAAGTAGGAAATACACAGACAATCTAATATAGTGCTGTCAGTCTTGGCACTCGGTAGGTATGACGGAGGCCTGTGGTTTGCCAGCTCGCTTCATGTTTGATGCAAACGCTAGGTAATTTTCCGTCGTCTCTCTATTTACTGAACCACTTGGCCAAGTATTCGCTGGTTTCATTAGGTTACTGGCAGCAAAAAAACTAGTAGGGTTGTGATTAGTTTTATAAGAGACATAATTATATTGTTAAAATAATTGACGCTTTAAATGTTACAGGATTATTTGAATATCTTTTTGTGTTTTTTTTTTGCATTTTCCATGCTAAGATTTTAAAGTTATTTAGCGAAGGAAAAATTCGACCGCGATCCGGTCGAATTTTTCCTTCCCTAAATAACTTGTTAGTAGATAAGGTGGCATCATTCGACATTGAACTAACTGTAAAGTAAGTCGTGTCGGTAGAAAAAGCAAAAACTTGTTCTTCAATAGGTGTTACTGACGTCACCATAAAGACGTAAATTCAGTATGTGACTATTTGAATAAAAAAAATTCAACGAAATATTATATTGATGATAATACTTGAATTTGTGAAAATACATGTTACTCTAAAGCCGCTCATGCATGTGTGCGTGCTGAATGAATGATGTAAGCAAATAATCGGATTTGTTTTTCGTATGCTAGTTGATCAATACATCCGATTATTTTTGTTACAGATTAACTCATCATTATTGATATAACACTGCACTAACATATCTATGAAATAATAGGCCCCTTCCGCCGTTTAAGAAAATTTTAATTAGGTAGTTTACCAACAAATCTGAATGTATCTTTTTGTATTTTATTAATAACGTCACCTTAAAGACGTAAATTCAGAATGTGAAGGCAAATTTCGAGCTGGGGAGTGGGACTCGCGGTGTGTGTGTATTGAACCAGAAGTTGCAGTTTGAATTTTTCTTTCACTTAAATAACTTTAAATCTGATAGTGATAATAATAATAAAAACTCCTTTCTTATTGATATAATAAATAATAATAGCCTCTGTCGTCGTTGTATTGAGTATGCCTACTTTTATGTAAATAATTTACGTCAACTTTGCGCATCTTTGCGCATCTTTGAATCGTCGATCCCACAATCCCTAAAGACCAGGGTCTATATAATCAGTGCGTCCTACCCGTGATGACTTACGGAGCCGAAACGTGGACACTCACCATGAGACTGGTCCAAAAATTTGCTCAGTTGCTCAGCGTGCAATGGAGAGAGCAATGCTTGGAGTTTATTTGGTGGATAGAATTCGCAACGAAATCATTCGCCAAAGAACTAAAGTTACCGACATTGTGCGAAGAATAAGCACGCTGAAGTGGAAGTGGGCCGCCCATGTTTGCAGACGTACAGACGATCGGCGGAGTAGACGGGTGTTAGAGTAGAGACCACGTTTAGGCAAGCGTAGTGTTGGACGCCCTGCGACACGATGGACAGACGATTTGAAGAAGGGGGCTGGCAGCGGATAGATGCGAGCTGCCCAAAACCGGGATGGTTGGCGCTTTTTAGGGGCGACCTACGTTCAGCAATGAACGGTAATAGGCTGATATGATATGATGAACTTTGCGCACTCATCATGCATTTCAACAGTCATTACATAGCATACCTTCATACTTATATCGCAGAGTGGCACTGCTGCAACTTTCGATTTGTTTAAGGTCCAATGTAATAAACTCCGCTGCTACTGAGGATAACACTTTATACGACCTGATAATCCAACTCGGGATCTTAGCAGCCACGTTTTCAACCACTAGACCAACATATACCAGTACGTCATTAAGAATTCCTGAAATAAATACGATATAATATTGATCCCTCTGGGCTTTTATACTTTCTGAATATTATTATACTGTTCCATTGTTAACGTTTACGAACGAAATCAATTCAGTAAACAAACAAAAGTATCCGAAACTTGGCTTCGAACACAATATTTCTTCAACAACCTGTTATTGAGGCATAAAATGTCTACGAACACGCGAAATTGGAAGAAAATTTTGAGTATTCCATGTCCAATGCACGGAACTTCCATCAAACGCAACCAATCTTCCCGAATCAATTCCAAAATGATTTTGGGTCGACGTTTACACTCTAGCAGCGAACCTTTCAATTTTATCTTCCTTTTCAGAAATATATCAATCGGTGACTTCCTTCGTATATTTTTGGGCCCGCCATTGCTTTTGAACACCATGAGCACACATCTACCTGTAGGTCATACAAACATTTTTGTTCCGTACGGGGAACGATCCCACAACCCGTTTCGCAGAAACCGATTGTTCATCAAACGTGTCGTCTATATCTTATTCAGTCTCGTTACGTTATCGTGGTATCCTATCGAATTAACAGTAAAAGGACGGACTCTAAACTTAAAAGAACACGAAAATTTTTACAGATTTCAGCAATTGAATTCCGTTGTATTTCCATTCATTGTGATTTTTTTATTCGTTTTATCGTCTTTAATTTGCTGAATGGAAAGATTGGGCAGTGTATTTCCTTCAAAGCCTTTTAAAATCTTATACTATTATTGGCTTCATAATTTGGTTATAAACATAATACCTGTTAGCTTTACTGAAAGCTTTATGTAATGAAAATGAGATTTTTATTGCTACCGGATTTATTGCCGATAAAATCTGCAAATCATATAGCGTTTATAGATCTGCCTAGGGTGTAAAATATCAAGGCTGAATGAATGGCTCTTTATTCTGAAAAAGGTATAAAGGAATGGTCAGATAACCTACATTTATTTTTTGTCTAGGCTAGCTAGGAAAAAGGTTTTGCGTGCAAATATTTAAGTTGTCAAAAATCGTTCTTCCTACGTATTTCAGTAAACTGAAGTTATTAAGCCCTGGTAATCGCTATCCCTACTATACTATTATAAATGCGAAAGTAACTCTATCTGTCTGTCTGTTATGCTTTCACGACTAAACTGCTGAACCGATTTTGATGAAACTTTGTACAGAGACAGATGAGACCTTGGAGAAGAAGAGGCTTTTGTCTCAAAAAGATCTTTGTTTGCAGGTGAAACCGCGGCAAACAGCCAGTAAAATATAATTTTATGAGCCTCCGAAGTGCATGTATCGTCACTTCATAATCCTTTCAAGATGCTTTTACCATTTGCAAAATCCTTAATTGTTTTAAATTTTTAAAACTCGTTGGTCAATCATCGATATGGTTTTGGTCGTTTTAAATAGGTACTCTAACACTTTTAGCCGAAAAAAAGTGTGTTTATATTTACGATTTTTAATCTATATTTTACTGATTGAAATAAAACTACTTTTTACTGATTTTATCGCGTTATATAATGATATTATTAATCCCGACGTTTCGGATCCTTTACAGCGTCCATGGTCACGTGCAGACGGAGAGTCTACCCGTGACCATAGACGCGATAAAATCCGTAAAAAGTAGTTTTATTTCAATGTATAATATTCGCGTAAATGTCAGAAATCAATCTATTTTACTGAAATTATAGTAGCTATTATTCAGTTTCCACTACACATCTTGTTAACATTTTATTTTATAAATATCTGGTAAAATATCAACCCAAATGAACGCTACATTTAAAATTCAATTAGCAGTTAAATGTAATTTCAAAACAACAAGTTAAAAACCGTACTAATGGAAGTGCGTGTTCGGACTATGCTACTTTATAATTGGTTTAAACATACGAGAATTATTTTTATACTTGTTTCGAAAAAAAAATAAGAAATTTACGTGAATACACAAAACACATTTATTGCCTTAATAAGACCTCTTTGTGCCTTAAGTGTTATTATTATCGTGTCTTAAAAGCTTCATTTTATCTTCGTATAAAATGTCACATCGAGAAATAAATTATAAGCTCGCAATAAGGAAACTGTGTGATATCAGCTAAGCCAGAAGAGTTGGTGCATAATGGTGCTGATATAGAACTAACTAAATGTCATAAGGGAAGAAGCGAGCCAACCCTAACACAGGTACCTATACATAGATTACATAATAGGGCTGTCTCATTTTTGTGTAGGTAAAATGCAATGCACAAGATTAAATAAAAAGTAATTTATTAATATTTTTTATATAAGTATTCAAATAATTAAGAATAATTACCATTTTGTTCAATAGGGGCTCGGGCTCGTGGTTAAGTAATAACTAAGCTGATCAACCGATCCGTAAGGTTAAGCTGCACTAGCCGCCGCCGGTCCGTGGATGGGTGACAATTTTTAACACATCGAAACACATGCTTTTTTTTTTTACCGGACATAGTTTTTAGCTCGAAGGAGCTTTAAAAACTTAACCGGACTAGGTGGCGAGGCACCAAATGCCTCCAGCCAGGGGCAACTTATAAACTAAGCAACACAGCTAAGGGCGTCCCCTGCGGGACACGGACCTCGGCTTAGGGCGTTGCTGGGGGGGCAGCTAGGGACGGCTGGATCTGGGTTTAAATTATTTAGGGGCGAATTTAAAGCTACTGGCTCGGCACGGGCCGGCTCGAGCAAGGGACGGGGAGGAGAAACACATGCGTGCTTGGCAGATCATGTAAAGTCGTCGGTTGCAGTTTTCGAACAAACCTATGACAGTCACAAGCCCTGACAGTCACACTATGGATATAATTAGTACCTAGAAATTGGGTTGCGGAGGTCTGATGGCAGTCGCTTCGTGTAAAATACTGACGCTCAGCCTCATCTGGTTAGACTGGAAGCTGACTCCAACATAAATGTAGTTGAGAAAAGTTTCGTAGGAAGATTATTTTGTTCAATAGGTATGTAATTAGACCATGACTATTAAAGGATTATTTATCGGTCTATGTATGGACTATGCTATACATTTATATCTACCCATTGTAAGTCAAATGAGTTTCATTGATTTATCCTTTTACAGGTATCCAACGAATATTGTTGGAAACAAATGAATATACCTTCTCCATTTTACAAAATGTATGGAATTTGTTAAAAATATAACAGAAGAAATAAGCGATGCGTATAAGGAGTATAGCAATTGGGGCGTAAATCTCTGCCTAACGTTGTAGAAAAAAATCACGCGCTAACAAAATTAGACTTACTGTGAAACTTTTTCTCCTTGAAAGTTAGCGTTGAATAGCGTAGTATGAGTTTTTGGTAGGCAGACTACTTTATTTCTTCATTTATCACGACTCGTGAAAGTAGGTTTATTATTTCCAGATGTTGAGATAAAATAAGCACGCCTGTATGAAGGGTTAGGCAGAGGTGTACTAATGCACACCCATAGTTCGTCGGTATATTTAGGTGCCATTTTGGAGAGCGAGCCTATTTTAGAAATTTGTGCCCGGTTAATAAGGGCACAAATCCAAACTCAGAGCTGCTACTGAGAATTTCATAGAAAAACCCAACTACACTACTTGACCTGGGAATTGATAAGTACCAGGATCTGTAGCATACAAGTTGCGTTTACTACCACTACCTTTTGTAGTGCAGAAAATCGTCATGGATTCTTCAATACTAAAGGAAGTGGGGTGCGTTAGGCCTGTATCAAAAAATGAGAGGTGTCAAGGGACACCCGGATGGAACGAAGTTCCTTTCATTAAAATTTAATAATAAAAAATAAAAAAACCTGTATACACTCAACAATTCACAACGCACGAAATTCAAATATTGTCATTCACTCAATAATTCGAAATTCAAATATTGTTGACAAGCAAAAAGTGTCGTGACAACTTTTCGTAAGAATTTTTTCCGTCTAGCCCCCTTTCACAACGCGCGATAAGGAACTTCGTTCCAATAAAAACAGTATTTCTTCTTGGTCTTCTTATGGCTATTAGACTCTATGAGCATTATAAATTCACCACGACTCCAACAGGAGGATGAAATAAAGTGATTGAACACGTTACTTGAGAATGATGTATGCCTGTGCTAAATTTATCTTAACGTGTAAATGTAGTCCTACTTTACCAATAAATTATTATTATAATTCTTCTTCCTACTTAATAATATAAATGTGAAAGTTTGTGAGGATGGATGGATGGACGTTTGTTACTCTTTCACGCTAAAATTACTGAACGGATTTTGATGAAACTCTACAGAATTATTATTTATACATCAGAATAACATATAGGCTACAATTTATAACGATTTTGAGTTAATTAGCCAATTACATCGATAATTAAAAGTAACTTTTCCACGCGGTCGAAGTCTAGGACAGGAGGTAGTTAGTATAAATAAAGTATAGTATATCTATGTAAGAGCTGAGCTATGTTTTAAAATAATAAAATCACCATTTGCTTCTATAAAAGCCACTATCATCAACGTGTTTTTCTATTAACTTTCACAATGATTATTCCTTTTCTTATCTGATTCTTGAACTAAAAGGGAGCAGTAGCCCCTATTAATTATTAACACTCTAAAAATGTAGATGTAATAGACTTCAATCATCCCCTACCTAAGTAATATACCTACTTGTCCACACAACTGTTTGGCCTAACCAAACGACTGATATAAATATTTAATTATGCTTCCACAGTAGACAGAGTACCCACTGAATAATTTATACCGTCAAATGATACAATTTTAACAGACCTTTCGCTTCCTTAGCGTTTCATTAATTCTATTCCAAATGAAGACTCCGCTAATTGTAAATGAGGGGGGAGATTGTTAGGGACCGTGCACTAGATCGTGGCGAATCACACGGATCCCATGGCAATGACTATGGCAAGTGAAGGTAAGTGCGATCTTTCATCGGTACGAGACCGATATACCCTGTCGCCTCCCCAGGTGATCCCCGATCCCCACGGATAATCCATGAGGACCACGACCAGGGGCCCAACTCTGCTATTTCAATTGAATCAGAATCATCGTTCAATAATATTAAATGACATAAGGATTGAAAGCTCGAAGGCTTTCGTAGACAAAACATTCGAAAATCAACAATTCTAAAGTCATTGAATGACAATTACGACGACGACGTTCGATCATGGGGTCGTGGGTTCGATTCCCACAAGACACAAATATTTGTGTGGTTTAAACATGAGTATTTGTGTTTGTCTGGGTGTTTCTTATGTATTATAAGTATGTATTTACAAAAAAAAAAAGTATATAAGTATTATATCCATTGTCTAGTACCCATAGTAGAAGCTCTACTTAGTTTGGGACTAGATGGTGCTGTGTAAAAAATTACCCAAATTACGACAAAATAAAATAGCAGTCTAGACCAGATAAACTGTAGAATCCCATGGCAGTTCACGCACTTGGCTACTGACTGACCTCAAAACTAATTGCAGGTCTGGTTGGAGGAGGTTAACTATATTTTTTGGATCTGAAAGTATTATTATGTTATTTCACAATTAAGTTCGAACAACGCACGGCAAGAAATACTTTGTTACATAACTTGATCGGAGTAAGACATACCTACAATTACATACATGTGGCAAACTAATAAATCTGATCTGACGTTTATTTTAGCAAGCCGTGATAGCTTTTAACGAACGTCTACACAAGAAATCTAAAAATCAACCATATAGGTACAGACGCCAGCAGGCCAATCTATCCAAAACTGTCAAATTTTCCCAATTGAAGATGAACCTTATTACTTTGTATTAAAGTTGAAAATCTATCAAAGACATTTGACAAATTGGGGTAGCTTGATGTGCTGGCCTCTGTACTATGACAATGAATAATAATTTATGAACACAAAGTTTCAAAATTGAAAAATTACACACACCAAAACACCCGTAACATCTCACCTAATATATTGTGAAAGGTATAATTAATTTTTATAGACATAAAGTCCGCGGAATTATGGATACGCATCTTACGTTTACGAACAGCACCTATTGACTGTGGTCGTATCCGTGTAGTGTGCACAGCCCCTTAATGTCTCCAAATGTACCAAAAGTATTCTTAAAAGGCCCACAGATAAAGTCTGTTGGTTTTCGTTTACTTTTTATTCTTTTCTTTGCCAGTTCTAAATTCAATTTGCATGGAACCAATTATTGAGCATCGTTCAGCGGCTTTTAAAAATAGCGTTCGAAATTCAATTGTTATTCTTATTGGTTTTGTAATTCATTTATTATTTAATTGTTTGAAAGTTTATGACAGTGGGACGATTGGAGCTAAGATATTTAGTTATCTTCAAAAGGAAAAAGTTTTATTTGATTATCATGTCAGTCATAATATCAAGCCATATTTTTTATCCCAATTAGATCATTAAAAATGTATTTTATAAAAGTAAACAAATATTTACTTTGCTCTAAAAGTTGATCTTATAGAGAAGAAGCGGCAATATTTCGTAAAAGTAAGTACTCATATTCTATATGTAGAGAGAGGAGAGGAAGGCCGTTACCCTGCAATTAGACATTAAATAAATTATTTTTCTGATTACTACAGCTATATAATAAATTGTTATATTAAGGTAGTAAAATAGAGTAGGAATATGTTTTAAAATGTTAAAATGGTTTAGTATGGTAATGGTTGGTAAAGTTTTAAAATGGTTACAATAATCACGCCAGTGTAACCATTTTAAAACTTTTGACATTGACTAGATGGGTTGTGACAATCATTAGCGTTAATTAATGAGCACTGTTTCGTCTGGTTGGACCTGAGGTTCTCAAATATCCAAATAATGTAATATGTTTCTGAGTTAACCCCAAGAGAGACCCGTTGGTCCGAATCAGTAACTCATCCGCCATGCTTTAGTATACCTATGTACTTACATGACATGTGTCCCTATACCTAAAACTAAATGCTCCAGTTTCGGTAGATACACCAATATAACTGATTTAAGTCGAAAATACTGATCCTACATACGCAATATAAACATAAGACACACACATGGGATTAAAATTGCATGCAATAAGTGTGTTTGTCTGTAATGCATTTTGTGAAAAATGATGCTTTTTACGAAAAATTAAATCTAAATATCATTTCATCATGCGTTGTTTACATTAAGTGCGTGGTTAGTGTGGATCGGTATTTTCAGCTTTAATCAGTTTGTTTGGGTGTACAGTCAACAAAAGAGATTGGTATCGAACGAAACCACGACAGGTAGCGAACGAAATCTGCATCTTTACACAGATTGTGATTTAAATAATTACCCGTCAATGGTTTTGATGTGTAGCAGCTTACAATACCTGCGTTTTGACACATATTGCGTGATACATTATTACACAATCTTTAACAAAACATAGATGTTTAATTAGCTGCCTGTATACTTAACTCTTTTGTCGACCGTACCAACCGAAACTGAAGCATTTAGTTTCTCAGTCAGATCAGTCTGTGTCTATTTTTAGGCAAAATATATCTAGACAGCACGGTATCTGAAATGTTCACGCAGGCGGAACTGTGCCCTCGGTTAGTATCTATAGTATAAAGATTAGATAAGCAAGTGTAAGGATATACCTTTGTAATTCATATATTACAAGTTCGATAGAACCTTTTGTAACATGTTTACAAGCGTTTGCTTATTACCGTTTATCTGCGTATTATCTGCATAGATAAATGGCAGATTGACCTTCAATGTAAAGCTTCGTGTGGATGATGGAGACTCGTCTACGCTCCTTATTTTGCGGTAAGATTTCTTTGCAAAGATAGAAATCGAGACAAACTTGTAGTTAGGTACCTTATTAAAGACGGTGATTTAAACCAAGTTAAGTTAAAACCAAGTTTAATATTCTACCACTCAATGTAGTGGTTCAGAAGTCAGAAATAAATATGAAAGTGTCTAGCAGTTTATTATTATTTTAATGAGATTTATAGTACAGTCGACAAAAGAGTTAGGTATACAGGCAACTAATTAATAATCTGTGTTTTGATAAAGATAGTGTAATAATGTATCACGCAATATATGTCAAAACGTAGGTATTGTAAGCAGCCATATACCTAACCCTTTGGCGCGTAATTATTTATGTGGAAATCTGTATAAAAATGCATATTTCGTTTGCTATTTGTATACTTAACTCTTTTGTTGACTGTACCTACAACATACTTATCTTTACACACATAAAAACGCCTTCCTAACACAAACAAAAAGCTTAAGTAGAAGAGATTAAGAAAACTAGTAATGTTCGAAACACTATCTACTAATAAACTCTAGCAAGCTAATTCACCTCGTTACTAGCAACATGTTCACCCAACTACTTTCCTTACACTGTGTATTAAAATTATGCGCATAGAGAATCTCCCTAAGCCACTAAGCGTGCGATAATTGCTAACAGTAATCGAGTTTTAAACTCTTGCAGATTGTTCAATGTTGCTTAATGCTTTTGTATTTGTCGTATGGTCGCTTGCTACAATTTTGACATGGATATACCAAACTAATAAAAAATGTCTTAAAGAATTATCAAACACAGCAAAAACTGGAACATGTGTCCTTCAATTTCTTTTATCAAAAGAACAAGAAATGAATTTCAAGAACATAATTTTGTACCTGTTTTCTCCAGTAATTTCCTTGTGACGCTCTACAGCTATTTCCCGCGGTAGGCTCGTGTGAACATAGCTAATATACGACAAGCAATCGGTAGGGATATTACGAGCAGGCAGGTACATTCCGCCCTCTTGTGCGCAGAATTGCGAAGATAGGCTTAAAAATGGAGCCCCGAGCACGGCGGGCAAGAATGTTTTACTCAGTTTTTCATAGCTCATTAGTAAGATACAGATAAGATTACAGTAGTTTCCAGTAACTATAGATCTAATAAAATTCTAAAAGAGTAAAAATTAATTAAGAAAAAAACGATTGAGGCGTCCTTCAGTGTACTTAATACCAGTGGTATCACTAGCGCGCACTTGTCATCGTGAGATTCAATTGTTGTCTCATATGCGCAGTAATTCACTAGCTGTAATGCCCTTCAAACTAGAATACGTAAAATTAGAATACCACACACTATTGCTTAGCGACAGAATATTTTAAAATTAAATGGTTAGCACGCAGCCTATCCTATGTTCTCTATAGGAACTCGTAAAATAAAATTAGAAGGTAGGTACTTAGTAAATAAATCTCCACAAATCATAAAAATATTTAATAATATCACGGGGTCATCAGGAAAAAACAAAAAAAAACTCAATAGATAGGGGTACCGATATAGGTTTATTATTAAGGATTGTATTTCCATAAAAAAGTAGAACCTTAAAAAAATTAAGGTGTCTTGTATGCATGGAACAGCTGATTTATTTCCATTTTTGTTAATCAGAATTGGCTCACATTGTTTGATTAAAATTCCACTCTATTATCACCAAAAATCGCTGGTTTCAGGGGTACAATCTAGACACAACATCTCCTCGGCTTTATAGGTACCCATCCAAATAAACCTATATACTAAGCATTTGTGTCTTGGTGCTTGCACTGATTGCTGTGTAGCCTCGTTATGATCTTGTAGGATCGATTTTAATGTAAAACGTGTCATATAAACACGCCCTAATATTCGACACGCTCCTTCTAGAAAATTTACATTTTGCTGTTATGTTGTATTTTTTATTGTTATAAGGTGAAAGCATTGTTTTAATGGCCCCATGATCATACGGCAATGGATATGGTTACAGTTGCCATAAATATGATCATGGGGTGTAGGTAGGTATAGGTGTAGACGTAGTGGATAGATGACACTAGTGTTGTTGGAATCTTAAGAGGTCTCGTTTCATCTACCTATGAGCTTTTATACATATTGGGGTCGGCTTCCAGTCTAACTAGATGCGGCTTTATATCAGTATTTTACACGAAGCGACTACCATCAGATGTCACCCAATTTCTGGGTAATAACGATATCCTGAGGATAGACTGGTTGACAGGTATATTGGGTTTCAGACTGCCACTAACGATCGTCATAGGTGTTAGTATAACAACGTGGAGCAATGGCTTTACGTGTTCTCTGAGGCACGGAGGGTTCTCGAACAGGTAAGAATTTATCAGGTAAGAATTGGCGAGCGCAGTTTAACCTTGCAGATCGGTTGATCTGCATAATTATAAGTTAACCACGACCTCCCCTATTATAGAGGTCTCATTTGCCGAGTCCACCACGCTGGCCTAGTGCGGGATGAAAGACTTCACATGCCATCGAGAAAATCTCTAAGGCATGCAGGTTTCTTCAGGATGTTTTCCTTCACCGTATAAGCGTGTGATAATTTTATTAATTATTAATACGCACATGATTTCGAAAAGTCAGCGGTGCGTGCCCTGGGTTTGAACTTGAGACTTTAGACTTGACAGACCAATGGTCATACGACTAGGCTTTACACGGGTTGACAGTATAAAGGTCAAAGTCCCCCCACTCCGACACAACGTTTCCTCGCGGAGCACTGGCAACCTTGCTCACCGTAACGAACACAACACAGCTTAACAGTGAGCGTAAGTGATACCCCTGAAATTGTATTTTGTTTAAACACTACTTTTACTCACTTACCTACTACAATCCCACTTATCTCTTCAAACATGAAAAGTCCTGAATGATGATGGAGTAGCACTTACTACTTCTATAAAAATATTGGTGAAATATTTTTATCTACCAAAAACATAAATTATATTCATTGTCCATTTAATTAAATTTCCTCAGATACATTCAATAAACAGTATCAAAGAAAATAACAAATAGTAGATTCAATTTCACATAGTGGCCTCTTCAAGAACATATCTCTATACATACATTTCTGACACAATAAACGGCCTCACAGGGCTGCTTCAATAAAGTTGATAAATAAAAAATCCGACTCAGGAAATTGGAATGTTCGTAAAAATGAAAGGACATTTTCGGACATTTCGGGGATCACGTCATTCGGGGGTTATAGTATACATTCCGTAGCGTAAATACGTCAGTCGACTTCTTTCCGGGGAAAAAATGGATGATGGAATTGTTGAATGTCATAGAAGGAGAATTTGTTTGTATTTGATGCTCCTTTTAGGTGTAAAGATCCTTATTCCCAAAAAAGACAACCAGTCACTTACACGAGAACAATTACTCTACAGGACCCTTTCTTGATTTTCCAGTCCACGGTAAATAAATTATTTACAGTGA
The DNA here is from genome assembly GCA_964056405.1 of Acronicta alni. Taxonomy (NCBI): domain Eukaryota; kingdom Metazoa; phylum Arthropoda; class Insecta; order Lepidoptera; family Noctuidae; genus Acronicta; species Acronicta alni. Next base: position 15,047,363 of record OZ043916.1, on the reverse strand, counting down.
TAATGGAAGTTTCAAGTAAATAAGCTATAGATAATTGAATAATTAAATCAAATCAGTCAAGAATTATTTATTCACAGCTATCTGTTTAAGATGGTAGAAGTATTTTGATTTTGGACTAGATTATAATTATAAGACGGCCATTAACTACCATTAATAGACTTATTAGACAGTAAATCTCTCATCATCGGTATTTTAAATAGTGTACGTACCTATTATAAGCTATCAATGTTACCTAAGGATAATTTATGGAAACTCCGACCATACACACGAGTAAGTAAAACGTCGTTTATACACGAATTGTCGGTGATTCTCCAAAACCTACAGCGTAACTAACACTAATCACTGAAAATTAGGCCTTACATTAAACTGTAAGGCCTAATTTTAAGTGATATTCAATACAAAGTTAGGCCTTATAGAAAAGTGTTCATTACGAGGTATTGGGAAATCGCCGACGATATAATTATAAGATTACATTATGTCCATGCGCAACACTGTACCGAAGCAGGTAGGGTTGCCCTTGTGTCCATACGTGTACGTGTGTGCGCACGATGTTACCAATGGTACATGGACATAATGAAAGCGATGCATGGTAACTTACCATCCATCGCTTTCATTTTGTCCCCTTTTCAGAAGTCAATAGTCAAATATTTTAATTCAATTAAACCATTAAAATAGCACTTTTGAAAAGTCAAAACTAGTTGCCTTGTTTAAGAGACAACCAAATCTAAACCTTACTATTTATCATTGTACCTATTATTCATTCAAATATATTTCCTGGCGCGATCCATATATTTATGTTTGTTTCAAAAACTCACATTTATGAATACGTTCTGTCAATGTCACATCTTTCACCTCTAGAAAAATGACATGTCATTCGATTGGATTCACACCGAAATAATGCTTGGAGTATATTTAGTAAAAAACATGAAAATGCTTTTCCTATCTTATTTTTATTGTACGTCTGTCAACATTGATCAATTAGGGAGTCCATTTTATAATACCTACAATGTTATTTTAATAAAATATAGTCATCGTTATCACCATCAGCCTATACTTAGCTGGTACCAATATTGGGATTTTGTGCCAAATCAGAAGAAAGTATATAAAACTTTTACTAAGATAAAAGCTATTATTAATACTATAATTTAAAAAAGAAAGTAATAGTAGAAACCTTCAAGAAAAGAGCGTACCTACTCTTTTTAAAAGGCCGGCAACGCGCTTGGGACTCCTCTGGTGTTGCGGGTGTCCAAGGGCGGCGGAAATCGCTTACGATGGTAAGGCGATCCGTCGGCTTGTTTGCCATTATCCCATAAAATAATGAATGTAGGTAAAGAACATAATAATAAATTACGTATATAGATTGGTGCGATTTGTACTGGTAGTATTGACATTAAAATAAAACAACTCTTTTACCTCTTTATCCCCCTTGAGTCTGCCCGTGACCATGGACGCTGTAAGGGTCAGAAACGTCGGGATTAATAATATCAGTTTATGCGATAATATTCGCGTAAGTATCATAAATCAATAAGGCGTTACTTAATTAAGGTATATCAGTAGAATAGGGAGCCATACTCATACTAATTTGTCTGTCATGTCGGCATTACATACAGCGCGATCATTTTATATATCTCGACTCATATAGGATTAATACACCCCACTAACACACAAACATAGTGTATATTAACAAAAACATCAGCTCAATACAAAAGAAGGAATTGCGACCATTCATATGCTTCCGCAACTTAGTGGACGCCATAAAGAGAGCGCCTCGATTTTATGGTGCAAGAATTAATCAACAAACGACATTCAGACGTGCCATTACTTACTTACATTGTAATGTGATAGTTAAAGCGTAATTTGCTTCGGAGTGGCTCATTATTGCCTGACATCTGGTGGCAGTATTAGTGAACTGCTTACTTTGAAACACATTTTTATTATGTTTTGCTAGGAATACCATAAACTGAATAACCATTTGAAAGTCTAGGTATGTCGAGAGAATAGATGCAAGGTGATTGACATAAAGAATTTTTAAGGCGAATGACAGTGGAAGCGGGAGGGGACGCCCTAGAAAGACATACACCGCCTTATTGGTGAGGTTCTTCAGAAAGGTCAGGTGCGTAGTACTCGCAACCGACGCGTGTGTATGACATAGTCCATATGAATATTGACGAAGCAAAAGAAGTATGCAAAAAATTTAATAAGTAGCGTTCTGTGCTTTCTGCCTACTTCTATGGAAAAAGGCGAGAGTGTATGTATTTATGTACCATTTGAATTAGTTTAAGAATATTCTTTTACTCTTTGGTAATTACTCTGCGAGGCATGTAGAACTATATCAACTTGCCTGTATAATTGAAGAATTAGTCAGAGATGTAATAACAAATCTACAACAAAAATAAAAAACCCTAATAACACTATTCGTTCTAGTACTCAAAACCAGGAACATGCGCTTACGACTACCCGACCAATTACCTGATGACCTAAAAGGAAAATCAAGTATAAACAATTAATCATCAAAGTTAAGCAGTTCTTTGAAATAAAACTAATTTTTACCGACTTTATCGCGTTATATTGATATTATATATCCCGACCTTTCAGACCATTTACAGCGTCCATGGTCACGGGTAGGTTAATTTCAATTTGTAATAAGTAGTTTTATTTCAATGTATAATATTCGCGTAAATGTCAGAAATCATTCAGTCATTCCTGAATAATAAAACACCGGACAAGTGCGAGTCGGACTCGCCCCCCGAAGGTTCCGTACAAATTTGTAGGTACATATTATATATTGTTTAGGAATCGAGTCTTACAGTTTCTTCCGAGAATTTCCCCAAAATGTATAGTTTTTAGATTTTTCCCTATACTTGTATTATAAGACAATATTACTTGCCAAATTTTATAGTTCTAAGGCAACGGAAAGTACCCTATAAACTTTGATTCCCTTGTTAGTGTCGAAATATACGTTTTTTTGCGGCCGTATCTTTTTTTACGTTAACTTAGAAGTTTAGTTTTTTCACAGCTTCATGGGACTGTAAACCTAAATAAATGGTTTTAATTTCAACTTGATACCTTCACGTGTTCCCAAGACAGAGGGTCTTGACAAACAAACAGATGGATAACAAAGTGATCATAAAGGAGTACCGTCTTTTTTTTTTCCTTTTGAGGTACAATAATTATTCCTCGAAGTGTAAGGTAGAGGTGTACCGTTCACGCTGGTATTATCTAGGTCCCATGTAATAGGAAGTGAGCCTATTGCCATTAACCGGGCACAAATTCACACTTTCTTTGACCTGGGAAACAAACCTGAAAATTAAGATTTATAGTTTCACCTTTCAGTTTTATAATACATGTTTGAATTACAAAATGCCTGCATTGTTTCAACACAATGCTTTACATTGTACGCTGTAATTAAATAAAGCTGCTAACTATGCAGGTTCCTTAACTGTAGCACTACAAAACAAATCCAACTACCACTCTTTGTTCTGTTAATTAAAATTTCAACTCATTTACTAAAGTGTCTCAAATGAAAATTAAATTAGCGTAGGTAGTAAGGCGTCACTTATTCTTTTGAATGCCGTGCATTTTATTCTAGAAACCATAATAGTTTCCTTGTTTGGAAGTAGCACTTCAACTTTCAAATTGAAATCTTAATACAGTCTATAAAGTGTCTAACTTCAAACTGTTAAAATATCCAACCTGAAATTTTTTGGTAATCAAATTAGTGGCAAGTTGAGGCAAATCTAGGGAGATAGCAGAAAAAATAAAAAAGGTTAATTGCTCACCCATTAAACATAGACTCGAACTGAGAGTGTTAATCAGTACTCCTCTGCGTAACCGTTCAGGAATTCAGCTTTGATTATATATCATATTTATATTAATGATAGAAATAAAGTACCTCGAGTAACTTTTTTTAAATATTTAATATTATAGCTGTAGGCCTTAGTAACAATTTGCAGAATCAGGATTACATTAGGACGATTTTGATGAATTCTAGTACAGAGATAGATTGGACCTTAGAGAAAAACAAAGGCTACCTTCCGTCTACTTTCCATCCAAAAAACCGTAGGCAATAGCTAGTAAATATAACAATTATTCTACTTAAATACATACTTAAAACCTATTAATTAAAAATAAATAGGTAACAAAAGTGTTACCTATCCTTTTTTTTTGAGGTGTCTCACAAATTGTAAATACAGTACAGTCTATGAAGCACTGACACACCAACTGATAGCGGTTTATCAAAGAAAGAAAGATGGAATAAATAAAGAATCATAGAAAAAATTTAAAGAAAGAAAGAAATAAGATTTATTGTGTCAGTGACAACACAACACAGAAAATACCAAACAGAACAAAACGATAGATTCAAGTCTTAACCCAAGTGAATACGTTATCTTATGCGATGTCAGAACAGGTCAAATTAATATCTCAGCATAGAAAGAGCCACAATACAAATATTAGACATTTAAATAAAACGCGATATAAGCGTAGATAGTAGTTTTATGACAATAATATGAAATTGTAATGGTGATAGACCTATCGGTAGATAGAACAGTTATTAGTTATCCATTTTAAGATGTCATATCTAAAACAGGTCATGGCCTGTCGTAATAGTAATAATGACAAATTGCAAGTCCATTACTCATCACTAACACGAAGGTTAATTGTAATTAAATGAAAACTGATGACGTCATTTAAAGGAATAAATATTTACAGGTATACTTTTAGGGGTTTGGTCACGTATGAAATTACTATTGATTATTAAGCGGCAGTCCTCACCTTATTAAATATACCAAAGGTGACTTCAAAAGTAAGGATTGAGTACAACAAAGTTGTTTTGAGTGTTTGGGTTATGTTAGTTTTGATAGAGTTGTTGCTCGTCAATGTCCTGCTGATAGTAGCGTTGTGTTTCGGGTCGTTTTATTCCCTACAACAGGATTTAGTCGGACGGCGCTGATATACACGTCATGCTGGTGAAAGGGTACGGGGCTCGTCAGATTAATCTTACTATCAATGGTAATCTTTATCTGTTTAATTATTATACTGAATTAATTATTATCAAACTGTACTGTTCTCATGAACTATTCAGAATAAAATTGTAAACCAACTATAACATTGTAATCATGTTTTTTAAAGGAGTGACTATGGAGTTTCTCTGTTTCTTCTCCATAAGACCCACTTTTTGGAACCGTGCAACTAGTTTGACTTTTCAAAAGTATTTTTTTGGCCTAATTGAAATAAAACATTTGACTTTGACTTTAAAATTAGGAACACAAAATACAAAAAATATTCTAATACACATACGTAGGTATATGAAGATAACATCACCCCTGTATTCCCGGAAGATTTAGGCAGAGGTGTAGGTACTAATGTCGTCCTCAAACACGTCATCCACCCATAGATCTCCAGCATGTTTAGGTCCCTTGTCTTCTTCTTCATGTTGATGGTAAAAATTTTGTCTTATAACTTTGTCTATTACAAGTGCCAGTTTTTATTAAATCTATTGTAAAAAGCAATTGTGGAACAAGATGGCCGTACTGACAGCCCTATGCTTATTTGAAGCAAACAGTACACAGGTAATTTTTTATACTTACTATTAGATTGTTTACTTTTTATTTGTGGGGCAGTTCCGATATGCTTCCGTTTAATTGACAATTGCTTATTTAGCTAAAATAGTATTTAATATCTGATTTGAGAGCAGATTATTGATCGACACCTCTCCACTACGAGGGTTTATTACCCATAGTCTAATTTGGCAGAGTCCACAAAACAAAATTTTTGAAATCGTGGACCGTAGCCAAGTAATCGTGTTATGCGAACTGCATGCTGACTAACCGACTCTAAATTCGGTCGTTTTAGCTTAAACACTGTCGTGATCCACTTTATAGACTTGAATTTAGTAAAGGAGTGGACAAAGCGAGTCCTATTATTTTTGCCTAGAAATTATTTATTGTTAATTTAGTCGACTGCCAAAGAGAGAGCACATATAAAATCATATGCCTGTATTTCCCGCAAATGAGGCACAGATATAATAATAATTATTATTAATTTTACAGAATAGGTCCAATGGTTAGTAAAAGTTACTCGCTAATGGTTAGTAATTTAAACTAAAAAGTTATAATCTAAAATTTACTCCTGCCGAACGAGCAGCTGAATAAAATGCCACAGTATAGGTGCATCATGCTTTTTGGCCAAAACTTGCAGAAGATAATGTTATGATGATTTAAAGTGCTATGTTACAGGCACGAAGTCTATTCCCTACACACACGCCTTTTTCCAATAGGGGCAGGCAGAAACTAAAGATCACTACTTACTACGATCCTTGATTCCCTCGCTTCGTTCACATTCATACATCTTATCAGACACACACGTCGGGTGCGAGTACTACGCACCCGACCTTTTTGAAGAACCCCACCAATCATTCCCAATAATTGGGCAAAAATCGAACTCCAAATCTTTTCCCTGCCCGTTTAATTGAAACCAAGACCTTAATGCACACCAGCTGCGCTTGAAACTACTACGGTAATTATACAAAAGCCTTTCAGCTTGTTTAAATTAAGAACCAAGTAATCTTATTCTAAGTAAGACGACCTTTAACATTCCTTTATCAGTTTTGATCTTCCAATAACTATTGGAATACAAAATTAACTTCACGTAGGCATAAGTTTATTAATTAATACGGAACATGAATGAACACATCTACACCCACCCACACGTCAGTCTATAATTAGTGTTGTAAATGTTTGATCATCAAATTGATACCGTGTTCGCATTGTTAACCGAAACTTTGTGTGTTATGACGTCATCGGCGCCATTTTCTATAAACTAGCTTTGCAGATTAGGGTTGGGGTTCCATATTCAAATTTTGTTTGCCGCGTATTCTAATTTTGTATGCGTCACTCGTGTTTTTCCCATTAACCTTTCCTTGAAAACTGAAGAGGATAGCGAGGACTACTTCCTAGGAAATGGGGGTAATGCATATAAATGATGCGGCATTCAAATCGCACGTACTTTGGGTTTTATTTTTACTGACGACTACTATGGCTTAAGTATCTTTTGATCCAACTGTTCCAAACTATCTATCCAATCAGTGGTGAATCATATTATAATAACCCTGCCACCAAGCGCTGGATTTCGTTTTATCGTCATCAGATGTTTTGTCCCATCGCATCGTTCGGAAAGGAACCTTAGTATTCCTAGTCATCTAGATCATCATTCTAGACTCATTTCCAATTTGAAATCGCGTGAATGGATCTTATTTTGTTAAAAGAAAAGCCAAAATGGACAGGCAACCATTTTCATAATTCAAAAATGTATCAAATGAAAAGGCTTTGAATGTAACCTTCCGAATGAAAATTTGAGTAGAAAAGCCTCCGACTGCGTGTTATCATTTGATAGCATACATTTCAGGAACTAATTTAGCAAAATGTAATCCTCTTTCAGAGCTATGTAAAGGTTGTGAAACGTGACAGTTTCAGGCCGAGTGAGGTTTTAATTAATAACAATAAACTTTTTTCCCTTTGTTTACCCTTTTTTTTGTCTGGTTTTGGTAGTTTAACGTACCTACCCATTTTTGTTTTATATTACGGAAAGTCCTCAGTTTTCTACCTGGGAAGATGACAGGGTATGTCGAACTCTTACTGACTTAAAACCGCACTTACCTTATAGTCATGGCCATAGGATCCTTGAAATTCGCCATGACTATGCCGGGATGTCCATCAGTCGCTAGGCTTTCAATTGTTGAGGTTTGCTGGCCCCGCAGCCTAATCAAAGCAGGCGCGTGGCAAAATCACGCATTTCGCCTACTTGGGCCATTGTCTGGTCGGATGGCGGGCTCCCCAAGTCAGCCGCCCGCAGACCGCAGGTCATGGAGGATGGAGCTCTATATGCGTCCTTTGGCACCCAAAGCGTATACTGACAATCGAGAGAGAGGTTTATGCTTCTCTCTTCTCTTTTCTTCTTCCACGAACTCTTATGCAAGCAAATTATTCGCAGTTTTTCGTGCTTTCGCTCCCGACTATGAATCGAATGGAGGCTGGAAGCGAGAGATTAGGTACCTGGATCACGGCATACAATTGGGGTTTTCTATGAAATTCTCAGTAGTTCCTCGGAGTTTGGATTAATGCCTGTTTAATAGAAATAGGCTCGCTATTAATATAGCGGACTATACATGGGACTGTTTTTTTTCGGGTGGGGAAATGCGCCAAAGATACACAAATTGTAGATGAACCTATGAACCTTAATACACATCTGCCTAATCATTCGGGGAATACAGGCGTGATGGTATGTCATGTGTTGTGTGGTATGTTTTATCTCGTACCATTCATATGCAAAAATAAATCCTAGGTAGTTTTAATCCCAACATTATTCTGTGTCACTTTCATAAAAAATGTCCAACCTTTCTGTCTTCTTTCTACATAATGTTTGCAGCTAATGTGAATGCACTCTTACAACAATTCTACCCCTAAGTCACTAGCTATTACGGGAACCATTAAATGTCTACGAGCACTGCATTTGAAACACGAAATCTGTTAGGCTAATCTACGGCACGTTCAATAACGGCTCTGTAAACTACACCAGTCTATGTTTAACTGCGACCGCTATCATGTTCAGTTTGGATAGGTAGGGGTTTAGTTAATGAGCAGTCTGTGTTAAAATTGTTAACATAATAATTTCTGACATTTACGCGAATATTATACATTGAAATAAAACTACTTTTTACGGATTTTATCGCGTAAGTATATTAATATTATTAATCCCGACGTTTCGGACCCTTTTTCGTTTTTTCCGAAACGTCGGGATTAATAATATCAATATACGCGATAAAATCCTTAAAAAGTAGTTTTATTTCATTATTAACATAAATTTAACAGTAATTTGTACCGCATTCTTACAAACTTGATTAAGTGATTAAAAAAACCTTGTCCCTGCAGAGGGTCGAAATATGTCCAAAAAACGAGAATATTAGAAATGTCAAATTATTATTTAATTCAACTTGGTCTAGGAATATAAGACGGTCTGTCAAGACAGATTTTTCAATTATTTAAAAATGGAATTAAACGTTACAGTTTGAATTTGTTTTACATATTTAGTTTTTGACAGGTTGGGAATATCTGATTATCTGCCGTAGCTAGATAAAAAATCAAAATAAATGACTATGACTATATAAGCCCCGATAAATTGTACCTCCAATTTGCCTTCTTCAAAAAAAAATCGAACATTCAACACGCTCTGATTCTTTCGAAATCTTCAATTAAGACGTAAACATCCCTAATATCAGTAGACAAAAACGTTTCTAATCTTGAATAACGAATGGAATCCTCTCAGAAGTCACGTAATATTCATATTTAGAATGAATACTACACAAACCGTGACTACCACAGTCAGATTATTTTCATCAGTACTTAGAATTCGTATGAATAAAACATTGAATGCTTTTTAAGGCTTCTTTGGCAACCACTCTACATGTTTTTGTTTGTAAAGAATGGAGGTAAGTGTTTGTAATACATTTAGAACAATAAATGGAGTGGTGTTGAAAATTATTTTCATTTATGTTTTAAGAAATTGAGAGAATTCTGATTCAGGCTTTTGTTATTGTATACAATAAAAAATAATGCCAATGTCACATGATTCGCCTTTTTTATATTACGGAAAATCCTGATACATAATTTGCTACATGGGGAGGCGGCAGGGTATATCGAGCAGGGCGGCTTGCATAAGGCGCATTTCCCCACCCGAAAAAAAGGGTATATCGGACACGTACCAACTAAAAACTATACTTGCCCTATAGTCATGATCATGACAGGCTGTGTCTTCTTCAATTTACGAGACCTTCCCTTGCAGCCTAATTGAAAGCACGCGGCAAACACAATATAGGCCGCCTACTTGGACTATTCCACCTCGTGAGGTAGAATCCCTAATTCAGGCGCCTGCAGGTAACGATTAAATTACGCCTGCGTCCCTAAAAGATTTAGCAAAGTAGACACTCATGTACATAATATCATCAACTCATATACTGTCCCACTGTTGGGCACGGGTCTCCTCTCAGATTTAGAAGGATTAGGCTATAGTTTTCCTTAAAAAACATCGTGAGGAAACCTGCATAGGTACCTTAGAGATTTTTCTCGACGGTTTGTGAAGTCTGCCAACCCGCACTAACCACCGTGGTGGACTATAGCCTAATCTATCTCAATATGAGAAGAGACCCGTGCCCAGCAGTGGGACAGTATATGGGTTGAGGCTATAGTACACCATGCTAGCCTAATGCGGGTTGGCAGACTTCACACTTCGTTGAGAAAAATCTCTAAGGTCTGGAGGTTTCCTCACGATGTTTTCCTTCCTATAATTAATTATTGATACGCACATGAATTTGAAAAGTCAGAAGTGCGTGCTCTAGATTTGAACTCGAGACCTTTGACTTGGTAGTCCAATGGTCATATCACTAGGCTATCACTGCTATCTGCTATGTACATATATTTTGCAGACAATATAAATTCCATTGGTTTTGGACGCCGAGACCCTTACATAATTTACTGAATGTACCCACAATTGGTTAACATATTTTAGTTTCCAGATTCACGCCGACTCTTATAACCGTACCATTAATCGGGCCCAAATATAAACTCCGAGCTACAACAAAGTATTTCATAAGAAAACCTAATAAAACATCCTGAGAATCGAACCCACAACCAAAATTCAGCAGCCAAGAAAATCGTACTTCCAAGCAACTAAATCACAAATGTAAATAGGCTGGTAGACCTAATTTCAAAGGGAAACAACTAGAGGCAAATAGGGAAGGATTAACGAGACCCAGGTAGGGCCAACCATCCCAGTATACCAAATACCTCATCTAAAAAGTGATCAATGTTGTCCTTGACCTGACCTGTCTCTTGGCAGTCGAGTCCCCTTATATAAAGCCATTCATTTGTATGTAAACAGGTCTGAAGTATCGCCGCGTAATTTCTTGTACTTTACCGGTTATTCACCTTAAAAGTTTTGATATGGGTTTTTTTCGGACGTTGCTCTATTTTTTTAACGGACCAGACTAAATTAGAAATATGATTGTATTTGGATTTCTGATAAAAAATATCTTTAGTAGCTAGCTCGAAGATTTGTGACCAGTTAATGGCATAGCCTCGTTCCCTACTTTTTTTTTTTTAAATGTTGCCCAATACTTGCATTTTCTCCTGAATTTACACAATATTTTAGACACACAAACATCTAGGACCTGTTAGGTGATCATACAAATATTTTTTCCGTGAGGGGATTAAACCCACAACCCGTGGCGCTGTATCAATCACCAACTACGCCAAACGTGGTATCAATCACACTATATTCAACTATCTATGCTTATGAATTCTAGTGTAGTTCATCATCAACCCATATACTGTCCCACTGCTGGGCACGGGTCTCCTTTCATATTGAGAGGGATTAGGCTATAGTCCACCAGCTGGCCTAGTACGGGTTGGCAGACTTCAAAAACCGTCGGGAAAAATCTCTAAGGTATGCAGGTTCCCTCACGATGTTTTCCTTCACCGTTTAAGCAAGTGATAATTAATTATTAATACGCACATGAATTTGAAAAATCAGAGGCCTTGGTTTCGAACTCGAGACCTTCAACTTGGAAGTCCAATGGTCATACCACTAGGCTATCACTGCTTGTAACTATGGATTCATTACATAGATAATTATACTTTTTTTTTTGTAAATACATACTTACATTACATATTGTATACACACCCAGACAAACACAAACACATTTTCATCATATTGATTTCTGACATTATTTTACGCGAATATTATACATTGAAATAAAACTACTTTTTACGGATTTTATCGCTTATATTGATCGTCAGCTAGGAAATGCCGGCTCCATCTAGTTTTAATTAATAATTAGTAATAAATGTCATTGATCATGTAACAATAAAAAATGTAGGGTAGCTGTCAGTAATTATATCATCAAGACGTCTACCCGTGACCATGGACGCTGTAAAGGGTCCGAAACGTCGGGATTAATAATATCAATATACGCGATAAAATCCGTAAAAAGTAGTTTTATTTCAACATTTTCATCACATAACTATTTGTGTCCTGTGGGAATCTAACCCACAATCTCATGATCAGCAATTCAATACTCAAACCACTAGACTACAGATGTCGTAACTTTATAATACGTAATAACTTGGGACATTTTACTACAATGATGAATGATGACTCTACCGCTGAAAGTAGTAATTTCTTTCACATTTGAAATACTGTTGCTAGAGTAGTAATTACTAGGACATCCATTACAAGTTTTATGTTTAGTGTTACCCCGTGTTTACTAGTGATGTAATGAGTTACTTTGTAACAAACAGTATTGGATAGTTAAAATTGTCAGGTAGACATTTATAACCATTTTTATTTATGAATTTCTTATTTGAACCTATTTTTGCAGACAATGTAATTTAAAAATATGTTTTTGGTTGTACCTAATTATTTGATACCACCAAGTCAGTTGAGTGGTCCTAAGCGTGAATGGTCCGCTAGAGGGCTTGGGTCGATTGGGTCAAGCATAGTGTTATTGCGTTTTTCTGTGAAATTCTCAGTAGCAGCTCAGTTAACTTGCTCCCTATTACATGCAATCTAAATGTATCTCTTCTGTACTTACTTTTAGTGTGTCCTGTGTAGTAGCGAAACTATTTTTCTTTATTTCTTCTTCATTCTAAACATACCGGTGAACCTCTACCTAACCCTTTGGGGAATACAGGCTACGTTTACAATTCCAGCCTTTCTGGGTTAATAACCTGCTTCCTAGTTAGCGATTACCATTCCAGGCTGATTCTGCTGCAAACGCAATTTTAACCGTTTTTTTTTTATTTTAATAAGCACTATCGATTACCTGATTATGATCGTGAACCTATGTAATACTGACACTAAATATATTATTATATTTATTATTGCTGCAAATCAATAGAATTAACCTCCTTGTTTAATTTGTCATTCACGCTGTAACACAAATTCTCAACTGATACGTACGGTGAAATGTTTCTAAATAATATAATTACCTAATATGTTCACTGCCTTATAATCGGTAATGTTTGTTAGTTCGCGGTTCCCGACATGCTCCCGGCTTAGTTACGACTTAAGGAATTGCCTTGGAGACGACTTAGGCCCATGTACTTAGTAAAGCTTAATAATGAAGTTGTTATTGAATACGGTAGGTCGGTATCATAAGTTTCGGAGAATATCTATAAAAGTCTGTGATACATAAGTATAAAAGTAGCCTAGTGGTATTGACTGCCAAGTCGAAGGTCTCGAATTCGAATCCAAGGCACGCACCTCCGACTTTCGAATTCATGTGCGTCTTAATAATTAATATATCATATATCACTCGCTTAAACGGTGAAGGAAAACATAGTGAGGAAACCTGCATAGCTTAGAGATTTTTCTCGACGGTTTGTGAAGTCTGCTAACCCGCACTAGGCCAGCGTGGTGGACTATAGCCTAATCCCTCTCATTCTGAGAGGAGACCCGTGCCCAGCAGTGGGACTGTATATAGGTTGATGATGATGATGATGATGATATAAGTATTAACGACTGTGATTTTTATAACCTTCAAGCGTAGGCCAATCGTAGAAAAAAAAATATAAAAAAAATGAGCGTAGACCCTTTTAAAGGCCCGCAACGTGCTTCTGACTTCTCTGGTGTTGCGGGTGTCCATGGGCGACGGTATTCGCTTACCATCAGGCGATCCGTATGCTCGTTTGCCGAAAATCCCATAAAAAATGCGGATATAAAATAGATTTTAATAAGGCGGTAGGCACAGCTTATGCTGCGTGGGTGGTACAGAGCCCAGCACATGAAGCTACCCCATTTGTAAAATTTCTTTGATAGATTTTCAACTTTAAAGCATAATGATAAGGTTCATTTTCAATTGGCTTGAACTGCTGGCGTCTGTACCACCCCATTGCCAAATATTCTGCAGATAAGTATTAATATCAGTATTGTGTTCCGGTTTGAAGGACAAATGTGTTTAGATGAAAAAGCAGTGATAGAACCACTTTTAAACGCTGCTGAGACGTGGACATTGCGGGAAAGTAAAAGAAAGAAGATAGACTCTCTCGAAATGTGGTGCTGGAGAAGAATGCTTGGTGTATCGTGGACAGAATTCCGTACCAATGTATCCATACTCCAAGAACTCGGCATCAAGCAGCGTCTATCTTGAAGTTTTTTGGACACATGTCAAGACCTGAATGCCACTCCATAGAGCGGCTCGTCGTGCAGGGGAAGGTGGAAGGAACCAGACCGCGCGGAAGGTCACCCATGCGATGGACCGACCAAATTAAATCTTGTGTGGGCGGGCCCTTACATGAGTGTACCAGAATGTCCACCAACAGAAAACGATGGCGAGATATCGTGAGGCGTATAACATCTGCCCCCGATAATGCTACTATATGACGACCACGACCGCTCTGCGAAGAGCGAAACGATTTAGAAGAAGCCTTTTTTATAGTACAGAAAATCCTTATGGATCCTCGGCAACTTCAGGCGGTAGGATATGTCGAACTCATACTGACCAAAAACCGCACCAGTGTGGTCCAGCACTCGCTGGACCCCAAGAATTAGCTAGGCCTTGCCCCATATCCCATCCTAAGTGCTCATTATGATGAGCACTTATGTCAGTGGAATTACTCTCACTAGGATACTACTAGGAGCCACTAGGACTCCAACGAGAGATAGGGATATCTCTCTTAAAACAATGATGAACGTAATGCGATGAACCCCAGATGAACTCTGAAGCATAAGCAGAGCCGACCTTAAAAAGTAGTCAGTCACGAAAAGCCTTATAAAAAACCTGTAGAAGTAATAACAAGTAGGGTATTATTTTTCATAGTTTGCCAAAGGGTAACAAAAAATCTCCCCTCCATACATATAAACATTTTAATGCGTGTCAAAGTGGTATTAAGTTTTGATTGATTGCGTACCATGCAGTCGGCAATAGAAATATATTCCATTCCGTATGCGCGCCTTCACATCATAAACGTAAATAATGTAAAATATTGTTGGATGAAGGTAAACTTGAAGAAAGAAACGTTCACATTTTATCACATTTGTAAGGAAAAATGTTCTCTCAGGATTAATGGCAATGGGGTTTGCTAAAGTCCAATTATACATACTTTTCATAAACTACTTTTTTATTTAGCGAGATAAGCTATATTGAAAAATCATGATCATCATCATCAACCTATAAACTGTCCCACTGCTGGGCACGGGTCTCCTCTTAGAATGAGGGGGATTAGGGCTAGTCCACCACTCTGGTTTAATGCGGGTTGGCAAACTACACACGCTGTTGACAAAATCACCGTTGAAGCGAGTAATAGTTAGAAGCGAGTGAGAAATATTAATTCGCACATGATTTCGTAAAAGTAAGAGGTAGTCTTGAATACGAAGTCGAGACCTTTGACGTGGCAGTGACCATTGGGATCATATCACTAGGCTATCAATACGGGTGTTTCTTATGTATTATAACTATGTATTTACAAAAAAAAAGTATATAAGTATTATATCCATTGTCTACCCATAGTACAAGCTCTGCTTAGTTTGGGACTAGATGGTGTTGTGTAAAATGTCCCAAAAATATTATTATTATTATATTATATTAAACATAACATAAACATAATGCTAGCCAGTACAAACTCACAGATCACATATACAGATCTGAAACAATAATTATTCGTAGATGGTACTCATAATAATATTGTGATAACCTTATATCGACTCGTAGCTTAAAAGCAACTGCACTAATTAAACTTTAATTGATTTTTGCCAAATATTTTTCAATAATCTTTATAGGCAATATATATTCAGAAGCATAGCTCTCATTCCATACCAAATTACAATAATTATTATTAGGTACTTAACCCTTCAAATTCTGAACCAATTTGATTGTCCTTTATACACCCCCGATAAAGAGGTCTGCGTTTTTAGACTCTGGTATGACATATTGACATTTGAAAACAGACCTTTGGAATTTTTCTGACACTCATCATAACAATGTCAGACGGCTAGGCCCGAGGGACTTGACAGGTCACGCTTTTAAATAAGGTTAAAGGTTTTTAGGTGCTATTTTAGCGGTGTGAAAGATTAATGTTCTTTGCATAACTTAGTGACCAGTCGACGCCCAGACTAATTATATTCCTAAATATTGATTCTGTTAATACTTTTACAAATTAGATAAAACCAAAACTGAAATTTCGGGTTCAATTCTCAGGTCAAGAAAGTGTTTTTCTATGAAATTATCAGGAGCAGCTCGGAGTTTTTTTATCTATGCCCAGTTATTGGCAATAAGCTCGCCCTCTATTACATGAGATTCGAACATACCGTGACCTGTGGGCGTACATTAGTACACCACTGCCTAACCCTTCCGGGAATACGGCGTGATGGTATGATATTTATATAAATAATCATTATTTTTTTTAAAGATGGCTCCTGCACTCTGGATAAGGCCTTAATGTGTTCGTAGCGACTTCACAAACGTACAATTAATGGACATAAGTACTCTTAGAAATAATCAAATTACTGATTCCTAGTGGTTAAAAGGTCGCCGATGAGCACTAAGTTCCGAGTGCGATTCTCAACTATAGTAATGTATTATCGGTGATGTCGTTTGAGCATTCGCAGTAGCAGAGTTCAACTTGAACCGGAGGACAAACCTACCCTACATTGCATTTTTTTATACCATTAAGGTAGCAAAACAGCATACAACCCACCTGATAGTAAGCAGTTACCTTAGCCTATAAACACCTGCAACACCAGGGGTATCACTTAAGCGTTACCAACCCTGTAAAACGAAAGAGGAATAGTTCGGTTGGCAGTATAAGGGTCAAAGGGCCACTGCGAACACAACGTTTCCTCGCAGAGCAATGGCAACGCGAACACAACGTTTCCTCGCGGAGCAATGGCAACGCGAACACAACGTTTCCTCGCGGAGCAATGGCAACCTTGCTCACCGTATGGAACACAATACAGCTTAAAGCAGTGTTATTTCACTTCGATTTTCTGCAAGTTGGAGGTACTTCCCTAGTTGGGCATCTCCGATTTGAGTGGAATTACTTCCAATATGACCTAACTTTCTTAAATAATAATGCATAATTTGCTGCAAAAATCTCTTTCTTGACGTTCATAAAATCTGAAAACTTCTTGTGTATGTCACAGATCTTCCTACATAAATAATGTGAGAATGCTTTCAGTCACAATATATGAAAATACTTGCACATAATATATACAAACACATTTTGTACTTACGAGTGCGTCACACGTGCCTGTTCCCATGTCTTATCTTCGGGAGAATACTTTTTTTTCTTGAGCAAATGTATTAGGGCGCTACATAAGTCAAATAAGAATTTCTTAAGTGACGTAAAACATAAAGTAAATGTATAATGTTTGCCTTATTTTTTTAGGTTTTTTTATACCACTAAGGTGGCAAACAAGCATACGGCCCACCTGATGGTAAGCGGTTACCGTAGCCTATAGACTCTTGCAACACCAGGAGTATCACTTGCGTGTTGCCGACCCTGTATTGAAATAGGAATAGTTGGGTTGGCAGTATAAGGGTCAGAGTCCCCCCACTGCCAACACAACGTTTCCTCGTGGAGCAAAAGAGGTATCCTTGTTCTCATGAAAATCACACCCATGCTTGGTGCGAGACAATTTTATTTGAATCCACGACTCTCAGAAGAAGTTCCCTACTGAACTGCACACGCTTTATATACTTAACAACATCATGCCTGTATTTCCCGAAGGGTTAGGAAAGGTATACTAATGTACACCCACAGTTCGCCGGTACGTTTAGGTCCTATGTAATAGAAGGCGAGCCTATTTCTATACACCTGGTACAATTCCAAATTCCGAGCTGCTACTGAGATTTCATAAAACAATCTAATAACACTCGTCCAGGGAATCACTAAAATCACAGGGGACCACTAGGCTAATGAGCCATACAGTGCTTAATTTGTTGCTAAAGTACTACCACTAGCTGTTTCCTGCGATTTCACTCGCAATCCCAAAGGAATCTTCGAGACAAAGAGTAGCTCAATTATGTCCTTTTTCAGGGTCTAATCTATCTCTGTACCAAATTTCATCAAAATCGGTTCAGAAGTTTAAGCGTGTAAGCATAATAGACAGACAGAAAGAGTTACTTTCACATTCATAACATTATTATTAGTAAATAATTCAGCAACAAAAATATTGAAACTATAATTTGAAAATTAATTGACATAATTCTCCAACTGAACAATTATTTCGTTAGCACTCACGCTACTGGTCTAATTACTTAACTCCGCGAGTCGATAGGCTATTGTGGACACAACCCATTTGGGAATAGCAAATAGCTCACATCATACAGCGCTGTTTTAGCAAAATACATTGAATTTGAATAATACTGAAAGTGTTTTTGTGTAGTCACAGAGACATCCTTTTGAAAAATTACCAAGTCTTTCTTAGAAACTTAAAAAGATAAATAAGTGCAAGTTAATAGGCATCCGCTAAAAAGTTTTTATTCGGAATGAAAGTGTGTGTGTCCTACAGAGAACTTTATAGAATGACTCAATAACAGATGGCTTGACCTGAGAATCAAATCAAGGGTCTTTTGCTCAGCGTTTGTGATTACGACTAACGCGGCAGTAATTATAGTACAGAGGCCAGCACATCAAGCTACCCCAATCTGTCACATTTCTTTGATAGATTTTTAACTTTAATATAAAACGATAAGATTCATATTTAATTGGGAAAATTTGTCAGTTTTGGATAGCTTGACCTGCTGGCGTCTGTACCTACTAAAAAATTTAAAATTAATTTCAAAACATATTTAATGACTCAATTGAGGGGCTCGTGGCTAAGTAATAATTACGCGAATCAATCAATCTGTAAGGTTAAACCATTCTAGCCGCGGTCAGTCAGTAGATGGGTGACCATTCTTAACACATTAAAACCCCTCCGTGTCCTTATCATACGAAATCCTCTGACAATCGTTAGTGATAGTCAAAAACCCATAAAGTCTAACAATAACTCTATTCTCATTGCCGAGAAATAAGGCTGCGAAGGTCTGATGGCAGTCGCTTCGCGTAAAATACTGATATTCAGCCGAATCTGATTGGAACTGGAAACTGACCTTGACATAGTTGAGAAAAGTCTCTAATGATGATGATAATGATGAAATTTAACAACTCAATTATGATTGAATCTATGATTCAAAAGTGTTTAGCTCCCAACTAACTTTGTCAACACTAAAATACCTACAACTGAGAACTGGACGAGTCGAGTGACGTCATAGAGAATATAGCAAAGTTTGGTGACTCGGACTTCTCTACTGTTACACACAAAAGGTGTTCAATGGAACTATTTAGTAATACTGTTGAACTTCAATCGTAAGAGAACTAACTGTGCAGTCGAAGCTTAATATTGGACAATTTCATTATCGTTTACATTGTGTAGATTTTATATGAATGTTTACGACTTTAGTTGCGGTTGTAACACAGTTAAGTTACACAGGATAGTAACAACTTGTATTAATATAATTAGAAGTATTCTTTAGTTCTTTGTAATCTCAGAATAATTAATAATCAATTACAGAGGTTATATAGAGGTATGTACGTAGAGGGGTTTTAAGTATCACCCATTGTTCGCTACTATGTTTTTAATGTGAATTTATTATGACATAGCGTTATGTCCAATTTAGCCTCAAAGTAATTAAAGACTATAAGTAGGTAAAGTGCATATGACTTTAAGTACACTTTACACTTTTTACACTATTCTTAATAAATAGGTAATAGCTATAACCTATTTATTAAGAATAGTGTGTAACCGTTTGTATTCCCGAACAAATAAATAAATAAATAAGTCCACTTTAGTAAATAATTTTTGTGTAGAAAGAATACTATAAGAAATTTCAGTACTCTTCAGTCTCAATCTGAAAGGAAACCCTTGCCCAGCAGTGGGACATTACATGGGTTGATGATGATGATCAGTTTTTTTTGTGTCATGATTATCAACGACGTTCTTAGTAGCAGTTCAGAGTTTGTACCTATTCCCGGTTAATAGCAATGGCTCGCCCCCTGTCACGTGAGATCCAAACCTATTGACAAAATGTGGGTGAACATTAGTACACTTCTGCCCAACCCTTCGGGGAATGCGTGATGGTATGTTATGAGTGAATATTTATTCGTGTATCGTCAATAAGTTAAGAGTTGAGAAGAACAAAAAACAAAGTGTATCATTAAAATATATCCAGAGCCACTTAGTAAGGTTATAGAGGATATTTATACCTATATAATTTTGTCTTTTTGTATATTTTTGGCATTTTCCATGCTAAGATTTTAAAGTTATTTAGAAAAGGAAAAATACGACCGCGGGCAGGATTCGAACCTGCGTCTTCTGGTGTACCCAACCAGAAGACGCAGGTTCGAATCCTGCCCGCGGTCGTATTTTTCCTTTTCTAAATAACTATATAATTTTGGTTAATTTATCAATCAGATGAGGTATAAATCACCTTCATCGACGGCTTCCCGTTTTCTGAAGAAGACTTAACAATCAAATTTTTCTAAAATCAAGCTAAACAATAAAACATTTAAAAAATAAATCTAATGCATCAATTGTAAGGTTTCTCGATACATTCTCTGTGCACAATTCAGCAAAGCGTAGTAGCATCGTTAAAATATTCCATCGGTCTGTGACAATGGCGCTGTCTGCCTTTGTTCCACGCCTTTGTCGAGCTCCTGATAATCATTCAGATCATACGCTATGAATTGTGCTGCTATGTTAAGGGTTAAAAATGAAAAGAGAAAGAAATAAAAAATATTTATTTTCACCCAATACGACGCATGACAAATATTGTTAGTGGGCCAATATCTCAGTTTCGACACTACGATAGCAAAAACACAACACTAGCAAGTGGCAAGCAAGTGCCAACATAATAAAAAAAAGTGAACATCATCAATAATATGAACAAATAAGATTTAATTAGTTTTTAAGCCTTATGTTTAAAAAAAGAGAGGGATGTGCATCGTATCAGCGAAAAAAGGTCAAAGCTCAACATGTTGCTTCGGAGATGCAGTGTTACAACACCGACAGTGCTAATATTGTGATCTTTCTTAACGTATTTTAATAGATACCTACCTAATATCAGATAAAATAGTATTTGTTTGCTGTGAAATAGTAAGACCGCCAATCGGTAATCGGTTATTGCCAATCGGTAAGATAGAGAGCTAAGAGAAGCATTATGTTAGACTTGTACCGACTAAAAACCGCACTTCCCTTCCCTTGCCTTATGGTTAGAGCTATGGAGATCCGAGATTACATTCGCCACGACTGCGACAGGCCTTGTTTCGCATTACTAGAAGGCCACCGCCTACTAGGGCCATTTTCTGGTCGGGCAGCGAACTCCACGAGTCAACTACCTTGCCACGCGCTATCGTTCCCGATCATAGATCGAATTCGAGCCCAAAGTGAGAGGTCATCATCTACTGACGCGATTAAATCATTACACTGCTTTGCCTATGCTGGACATAGTTTGTGCTATTCCGTATCCTCGGGACAGCCCTCGCAGATCGGGGTTACCTTTTTTATAGTACGGAAAATCCTCATGGATCTTCCGCTACATGGGGAAGGCGCAGGGTATTTCGGACTCATACCGACCATAAACCACACTTTCCTTCACTCGCCCTATAGTCATGGGACATGGAATCCGTGAAATTCCCCACGACCATGACAGATCGGGGTATTAACTACAAATTTCATTTCATTGGTGATGTTATGATGAAAATCCACCATATGGACAACCATGGAACGCCTTTCCACACAATCGTAGTTCAAGGGTTATAAATATGCGTGAATAAGTTCCTTTTACCATCTTTTTTGTGTGACAGTGGACGGAGTGTCCCCTCAAACTCACACTAATTCGCAAGTTTGTTCTCTGTGACGTGTCCTAACGACCCTAGCGACGTCGTCACGGAGCAAGATTAATTGTCAGTTTGTCAGTTTTGAGTTTGGACTAAAGTGCTGTAGGCTTTATATAGTAGGTAAGTAGTAGTAATGAATATTTTTCTACATTTTATAATATTAAGTTTTAATATGTACAATTCACAATATATCTTAATAAATTAATTAAGAAAAAAAAACTTTATAAAAGCAATCTGATTGCGAAAGTTACGTAAAAACTGATCATGTAGGCACCGTACCTATCGAAAAATAAATCTTATAAGTAAAAGACTTTTATATGTACGGTCGACAAAAGAGTTTAAGTATACAGTCAACTAATTAAACATCTGTGTTTTGTTAAAGATTTTGTAATAATGTATCACGCAATATGTGTCAAAACGTAGGTATTTTAAGCTGCTACACATCAAACGCTTTGACGGGTAATTATTTAAATCACAATCTGTGTAAAGAGGCAGATTTCGTTCGCTACCTGTATACCAATTTCTTTTGTTGACTGTACTTAGTTAACTTGAAAAGAAATTACTTACTTACCTACCTTTAGTTTCCTAACAAATTTTCTTTTTAGGCTGCTTTCATGAATTCCGAAGTGAAGGTTTTTAGAGTTTCGTAAGAAAATGAAAGAGCAAAATGGGTTTTTATTAAATGTTTAGTACAACAACAAAGCTAAAGGTATGTGTGTCAATCTCATAAGTGTTTTCGTTATTCAATCTAAAGTAACAATATAAAGAGAAAATGTTTGTGTTTTTTTCTGTTTGTAATGGATAAATTCAATAAATAATTAGCCTATTTAAAAAATATTTCAGAAAGCTACATTATTAGCGAGTAAAATGGGCTGTATATTTTCTTTATATTTACCATAAGGTAGCCAACGAAATATAAGATTTTTTAATCATTTTAAAACAAAGGGTCTTATTCTGGCACTTTAATTTAATATTCAATTATACCTGTCCTTATCATTCCGTTGTCATTAGAGTGAGGCAGCACTAGAAATAAAACTCACAGCCTAATTTTAGTTATAGAATAAATAGGTATAAGTACCTTCATAATACCATGATACGAAGCAGTATCAAGTCGGCACTATTTCCTAGGAATAATCCGATATTAAAAAACCAATTATCGTTAAATAACAATAGTAGGAACCAGCTTTAATTAGGTACCCAAGTTTTGGTACTGAATTCTAAGTAATTTCAGTTCAGTTTTCAGAACTAACAATGTTATTATAGTGTTATTACTTGAAGTTCGACTGAAATTAGTGGTATTGTTGCTAGATTTGATAATTAGTTTCAAGACTTTTATAACACAGAAATTTATTTGTTCCACAAGCAACACTAATATTTACCAATAATTACATGACCATGTTTATCATTTTCTATTTTTTTTATGCTAAGATAACTTTAACATGACCACGTTTATTTATTTGTGAGAGACTGGTGCCAAACTAAGCCAAGACCTATGTTTCAGGACAACAGGGACTCCCATACAGGATTAAAGACTTCAAAACTATTTATTTAAAGAGATGTTGAAACGACATTGAAATACTTTCTTTTTTCACTTTAAGCGGACATTTGGGAACATTTTTATTCAAAAACTATGATCCTGATTTGATTTCTCTTTGTCAGGCCGACATATTATGACACTTGACAGAACGATTTGTTCCAACTTCTTTTTTTTGTTTGGAAACCATCCTATTTATTTGTTCATAATGTGTCATGTATGCACATAATATTTAATAGTCTTGGCTTTCATGAATTATGTATTCCAATAACATAAAATGGTACTTACTTTCTGTTTGCCCGCTATCCGACTGCCGAAGTAAGTTTTTTTTTCGAACATATGCTTGGTTAATTCTCTAACACTCTCTACAGCCTAAATCGTTTCACGGATTTCAACATAAGAGGTGTCATTAAATTTGTCTTAGTTGTAGGAGTGAGATAGAGTATAATATGTCAATTATGTCGTCCCCAAAAAAAAATTGAGGAATACTAAAAAAACATTAATGTAACATCATGGTATCGAATAAAAACTAATAAATAGCTATCTTTGACAAACTAGCTATTAGGTATTTATTAGCTGGGTTTATTGCTTTTGTGGATGTACATTAGTACAACTCTACTTAACCTTTTGGAGAATACAGGTGTGATGGTGTGTATAATTATTATGTTCTTCTTTTTTGCCTGGCTGCTAAGCGTGAAGTGAGAAGTCCCAGATCAAGCAGTGTTATTAGATTTGTTTATGAAATTCTTAGTAGTCGCTTGGAGTTTGGATTTGTCCCTGATTAATGGAAATCTCCCCCAAACCCTCCTTGTAACAAACATACCAGCAAACTGTAAATATACATTGGTATACATCTGCCCAACCCTTCGGGGAATATAGGCGAGATAGTGTGTGATTTATGTCTTTTCTTTCTTAAAGCAAAAGTATCCCACTGGAGGGCAAAGATCTCCCTCTCCTTTACAACTTATCGCTGTCTATTACCCTCTAGGGCCAATCCTTCTGCAAAGTCCAATTTATATTCAAATTTAACTTTGAATCTAATAAGATTGCTAGGATTGCAAAAATGGAAGGATAATAAAGTATGATATTAACGTATTTATATCCTAAACGGTATTTTTTTGTGTTAAACCTGAAAGTAGGCGCTGCGTAGAGATGTGGCCTCGCTATGCATCTTCTATCGCATGTACTATGGGGAATGCTCCGAGGAATTGTTCGGATTGATCCCTGCTGCTACTTTCCGCCATCGTTCCACGCGACAGCAGTTCCATCCACATCATCTAGATGGTTGGCAGTCCACTACTGTGCGTTTCTCTAGAAACTTTCTGCCTCGCACAACTAAACTGTGGAATGAACTGTCGCCTGCAGTATTTCCGGACCAATATGACCTTCAAACCTTCAAGAAAAGAGCGTACTCCCTTTTAAAGGCCGGCAACGCGCTTGTGACTCCTCTGGTGTTGCGGGTGTCCATGGGCGGCGGAAATCGCTTACCATCAGGCGATCCGTCTGCTCGATTGCCACCTATCCCATAAAAAAAAAAAAAAAAAAAAGTGAGTAATTTTTGACTGAAATGCGTTTACTGATGGAATGCACAAGAATTTTTTTATAACACTAAAGTGGCAAACAAGCATACGGCCCACGTGATGGTAGAAGGTCACCGTAGCCTATAGACGCTAGCAACACCAGAAGTATCATTTGCGCGTTGCTGACCCTGTAAAATTAAAGAGGAATAGTTGGGTTGGCAGTATAAGGGTCAACGTCCCCCCACTGCCAACGTCTTCTCGCGGAGCACTGGCAAGCTTGCTCACCGTAAGGAACACAACACAGCTCAAAGCAATGTTATTTCACTTTGATTTTCTGCAAGGCGGAGGTATTTCCCCAGGATATATCATACCGTCACGCCTGTATTCCCTGAAGGGTGAGGCAGAGGTGTATTAATATACATCTACTTGCGTCGGTTTTTTAAAGCCCATGGAATAGGGGGCCACATTGCCGTTAACCGGGGAAAAACTAAAACTCCTGCTTGACCTGGGAAATTAACCTCAGGACCTCAAGCGTAGCAGTCGCGCTTACGACCTCTTAGCTAAGGCAGAGAATAACAGAAAGGAAGATAATATTAAAAAACTATTTGGTGCTGCTCTTACATGTGAGCCAGCTAGGTGGATCATTCGATCCTATCACAGGCGTTCTATAATCTCAATCTCCCTTATCTATTTTATTACACGGCTCTTGTCCAATCAATGGTTGTCTGTAAAAAAATGTTTTTAGCAATAAGACCGCCAATTGTATTCATGTGACTTTTGCTATTTTATTTTTTCACTGTGTTCAATAATAATTATCTATCGGTCATGCTGGATTTTGTTGAGTTTTACTATACACGTGTCTTCTCGTCGTGCAGAGAGGAAGTTTTGTATCCTTGGCCCTCCCCGATGAGCGAAGTCAAACAAAAGCAAAGTTTATCATACATACGGCAAGTAATCAATCGTGTATTGTTTCTAAGTTTGGCGCCCTTCAACAAAAATAGTCGGTACCCTTGTAAAAACTTACAAAGCTCCGACTTTGATATGTAATTAACTTTTTGGGAGAAAACCGACTTCAATAATTTTATAATGTATCTTCAGAACAGAATAAACTAGTATATAAGTACAGAACCAATGGTTAGACACCAACTAAATTTATATGATGACATTTATTACCTACTGTACTATATTACATAAAGCTTAAGTTTTTGTTAACACCATGTTTTGTCAACTTCAGTACGAAAGTATTTTATTTACTTGCCCTTGCTTGATCTAAACTGCTGAATATTTCCCAACAAAAAACTTAATCAGATTTCTCTACAGCTGGTTCTGATTCCATGCATTGTTATAATTAAGCTGATTATGTATCTAGTATTCTTATCATTCTTATTTGATAATGCTGTTGCTCAGGTTATACCGATTCGCATTCTCCTAAATTCTATTGAATGACGTCATGATAAACAATGCAACGCGTCCCGCATAGATATTCTATTGAAGAACATACAATAGGCATATCTGGATGCGTCGGTAGCTTCGTTATATTGACTTGCTCTGAAGACTGAGCTATGGGGCTATATACCTACTCAGCATAATACAGAACTACCATATGATTGCCATTTTGAACTCTATCGCAATGTATTAGGTTTTGTAATTGATTAGATATTGTCTTTGATGTATTTGGCGGTCTTTCTATTGTGTGATGTTAAGAGCGTGTAAAGCGAAGGGTCTCATTTTAAGAATCTACGAGTACATAAATTAATTCGATGGGATTTTGCTCTGAGGTCAACAGCCTTCTTCATTCAACTCTGAAACCGATAAAAAATGGAAAGTTTTATTTTTATTATTTTTATCTAACGTGCAAAGATTGCGGTGTTATTGGTAGTTTTGGGCCTCATTTCTATCAGATATTTATGAAAATAATTACTATCTTTTTGTATATTTTTGGCATTTTCCATGCTAAGATTTTAAAGTTATTTAGAAAAGGAAAAATACGACCGCGGGCAGGTTTCGAACCTGCGTCTTCTGGTTCGGTACACCAGACGTAAAAGCAAAAACTTGCATTTCAATAGGTGTTACTGACGTCACCATAAAGACGTAAATTCAATATGTGAAGGAAAAATTCGACATGACGGGTAGGTATCGCGGTGGCTTAGTGGTCATAGCGTCTGGTGTACCGAACCAGAAGACGCAGGTTCGAATCCTGCCCGCGGTCGTATTTTTCCTTTTCTAAATAACTTTAAAATAATTACTTTTGGAGTATTACTTTTTTTTTGTATAGTATTATCAAGTCAGCAGGTTGTAGAAAAGCTGGCTACCTTTTATTATAGTATGGAAAATGCTCATAGGTCGTCTGGTCCAGGTGGCAGTACCTGGATGAAAGACTAAAAACTGCACTTGCCTTCCCTTTCCGTATGGTCAAGGCCTTACGATACGTGATAGTCACCATGTTCACTATAGCGGCATGTTGTCCGGTCCAAATCCCTTGAAAGGGGGAGACTTCTCCCCGCTTTCTACTCGAAGGCACGTGGATCAAACTCGCATAACATATATGTTAATGTTTGGGTTTCTATAAGCGTTTTTAACTATTGTAATTATGTATATGTTTACAAAAATAGGTAAATAAATATTATAATTATCCATTGTCTAGTACCCACAGTACAAGCTCTGCAGAGTTTGGGATTAGATGGTGCTGTGTAACATCTCCCCAATATTTTTTATTTTTTATGGTACACAATTTACTCTTGCTTGTAAATTATTCTTTTAGATCTCAATGTCATGACAAAACATAAATAAGTGATTATGGTAATAACATCACGTACTCTTGGCGACGCTTGCATACCAAACTTATTTCGACATTTCTATGCATAATACTTCATTTCAAGAAAAGCATGTCTGCCTTACATTATGAAGACATACTTGAAATTGCTTAGAATAGACAAAGGGACATAAAACGAATTAACATGGCGACAGTCTAGATAATTTTCATTTTCTTTTTAATACATCTTTGTCTTTATTTTATTCTATTTTATATTCAACTTACTTGCCCCAAATATCTATTCATTCATGAAGATGGAGACGAAAAATTCCGCTACAAGGATTTTATCTAATATTTTTTTATAGTATTTGCAATCTTGTTTTCAGTACATTTACTTATAGACTTATTATAAGTATATAAAAAAATAAGACAAACACTTAAGTTCGTCACAAAACTATTTATGAGACGAACTCAACCCACTAGGCCACAGACGTCGTTAATAGATTATGTATATTCCTAATTGTAGAAACGGAAACGAACCCTAAAATAATCTTTTAAAGATTAACTTAAGAACAGACAAGATTAAAATTAGGTCTACACTTCAGACTTTAACGTTACTTTAAATAGCTTGGTGGATTGTTCTAAATAAAAAGTCTAGAGCTAAAAGTTTTCGGCTTTAGCAGAATTTTAAGTACCTACCCTCATTTAAAAGTTACAACCGTGACAATTTAGTTTCTGGCACTAAGCACATTTCAGAAATCGTTTTAGGGAAAAAACGCAAAGTGCGAGTTAGGTACTGCCGGCGCCCACTGGCTGAAAGACACGATAAGGCATTTTTTGTTGACGAATGATAATAATATTATGGCTTAATCGTAATCAATAATTCGTAATGTCGGTAGCTTATTCAGCTAAAGCGTCCATATACCGACCCGAAGGACGCATATTCGCAGCCTGGCTGAGATCGTTTATGTTGTTTGTTTTTTTTTTAAATTACAAAATGTAATAAATAATATAATATTCTTGGACAATTTTACACAGCACCATCTAGTCCCAAAACTAAGCAGGGCTTGTACTATGGGTACTAGACAATAGATATAATACTTATATACTGTTTTTTTGTAAATACACACTTATAATACATAGAAACACCCAGACAAACACAAACACTTATGTTTTAACCACACAAATATTTGTGTCCTGTGGGAATCGAACCCAAGACCCCATGATCAGCAGTCCAACACTCGAATCACTAGACCACAGACGTTTTCTGTGTCAACATACAATTTAAAACACTCTCTTTTATGCTAGTTTATGTATTCCGTAAGTTATCTAAAAGCTTGATTTGTTCTCACCTTTTTCTCTATCGCAAAAATAATCATACATACTCGACGTACGGAGTCCTCATTTCATCGAGTACGTACGAGTACTTTCGGAAATATTCCTAAATTCGAGTCCTTCACTCCACCTTCAGTTCCTATTACGGAAGGCTTTCATTGAGTACCGAATATTTTATGTGCCCCGTCCCAACCCTCCCTCACCAAGCGCAAACCCTTAATAATTGTTTCCAGGTGTTTGCCCTCAAAAATTCTTGGCCAATTGTTAAAGGGAAACAGTTGCTATTCTTGATCCTAAAGCACCTGCTTCAAGAATTTTTAGAAAAAAACAGATATTATAGTGTAAAAAGGTTATCAATAAAAACATTAAAGAAATTAGTGGTCGTTTACGTGTTCTTAAAAAAAGTGTAAGATTGCTGACGCTAAGGTTGGTGGTATACATCCCACAATTTTTTTCTTTTATTTCTAGTAAGTAGACAATAATTGTAATCTTGTGCGCACTTTGTTTGATTAATTACAAACAAACATAGTCTGAGTCGTTTATTTGCTTTCCATAATATGTACGACAGATGGTAAAATATAATATTTAGTTAAGTAACAACTATGGGCCCTGTTATAGGGCACAACAAAAAATCTCAATTATATTTTATTATAATGATATTCAATCCAAACTTCGACCTGCTATACAGAATTTCATAGAGAAACTCAATAGGCTGATGAAGCAGTCCAGAGACGATTATAAGAGCACTAAATAACTCCTCATACTACTAGACTTCTTCAAATTAAGACCTCTGTTCCACTGATCTTCTATCCTGTTCTCTTCATCATTAAATCATTAGTCCCAATGCAGGGCACGTGTCTCCTCTCAACACGAAAGGGGTTAGGCTATAGTCCACCACAATAGTCATCTACGGGTTCGCAGCACACGTCGTAAAACATCGTCCTGTTCTCTATCCTCTGTTTTACCTTTTAATACGTCTCGTTTTACAGATAAAACGTTCATACTACTTTACCATAAACAAATTTGATGACGTCTGTCTATTGAGAATTTCGCGTGGCCTTACTGCGCTATTTGCCATTATAATATCAAATAATGAACGGTGACGTCACGGAATTCCCTTAGGCTTGCTGGCGGCTAGTTATTGTACTATTTGCCCTCAATTTCATAATAACATGTTTAGTATACAGCATACGTAATGTCTGTATATTATTATTGTTCTTTTCGAGGTATGTAAAGTCGGAACACTGAAATTATTGTTTGTAGTCTAGTAGTGGAATATTGCTATGGTTTTCGGTGCCACGTCGCCATTTTTGAACCATCCGCGCACTCGTGACTTATAAAATTTGTAGAAAACAATGTTTCAATAAATTGTAGTCCCGTTTGGGTTAAGAGCTCGACACACATTACACGGAAATAGCTCTCGTCGGACATTACACGTTACAGTTACAGCGACTTATAATCACTACAAATGCCGATTACAAACAAATACGATACAAACGTTTACGGTTTAGCGGTTTAAGCGTGAAAACGTAAAAGATAGACAGAGACACTTTCACATTTGTAATACTAGCTTCTGCCCGCAACTTCGTCCGTGTCTATTCTATTCTATTCTATAGTCCGCGTGGAGTTACTTTTAAGTATCGTTGTAATTTGGATAATTAATTCAAAATCGTTATAAATTCTACCTGTAAGTTAATCTATTTATTTATTTTTTTATTTATTTATTTAGGTCTTCCCACAGCTCGTGTATACAATATATTATAAATTAAAATATATAGAGGTAACGGGCTTACACACTAGCCAATTACGGGCTAACCAGCATTCTCCATATTATATGACAATATTAAACAAACAATCGGAGTCTACAAATAATCATGATTATTTTGCAGAGACTTCAGGTTTTTGGATCTAAACGAATTAAGTGGGTCATGGTATATATCAGCATTACATACAGATTTTATGAAAGAATTCATTTGTCTGCACATTCTGTTGAGCGGGGAGTTTACACCTATATTGGTTTTAGAGTTCTGGACGTGGTACGGTTTGCTTATAGGGTATCTGGGTATTTTATAAGGGACATTAATTGATATACGTGCAACAAGCTCGTCACAGTCAATGATGTTAATCTGATGTATAAATAATAATAATATATTTATTTCAAGTAACAAGACTCATTTTTGTTAGTAATACATTAAAACTTATCCTATGTTAGTAGTTATATTACAATAGGTATGTGTACAAAAACATCTGTTGAAACGAAAATCACCACTGCACCACTCCTTGTGAGATGGCACGGCAGTGATTAACGTATACACAGTCCAGCCTATCTGTGATCATCGCCAGAATGCTGTTGGAACTAACCCGCACTCTGCGCACCAGAGATGCACACCGTTTGCGCATTAGGGCGTAAAAACAATCCAGTCCCGCCTCAGCGAACATCCCCGATGCACTGCAGAAGCAATAATAATAATATGTAAAGTTTCAAAATCCGTTCAGCAGTTTTTGCGTGAAAGAGTAACAAACATTCATCCATCCATCCATTCATCTTCACAAACTTTCACATTTATAATATTAGTAGGATAGGATTAGTAGGATTTATAAATAAACCGTTTTACTTTAAGAATTCGAGGTAGCTTAGTGTATCCATTGTCGGTGTCATGAATATTTCTAATGTATGTGCCCACAAATAGACTTACCACATGTTTTCAATATTGCAGGAAGTAATAAACACACCGCAACGACTTTTCGAAATAAAGGCTCGTAATTTTAAGCAACGTGTGGCGTTTCCAATTGTTTTACGTTTATGTGTCCGTTACAGCTTCGTCTGAATTCTGTGATCTTTTGAGAAGGTAAGGAAATATCCTTTATCTAACCAGCCCAAAAATGACGATTACTGCATATACAATTACCAGGGCAGCATAGCATAACATAACATATTAATGAGGAAGATTAGTCAGAGGTGTTCTGTTTCCTGATTTAGTGCCCATGTAATAGGAGCGAGTCTTTTACCAGTAACACGGGACACACACAAACTCTAAGCAGCTACTTTACACTTTAGCGTAGCGGTCGTGCTTACTACCACAAGAATAATGAGGTAGTTGAAAAAATTGAGGCCGAGGAAAATAAATAGTAGGTGGTAATATATGAATATTGCAAAAAAGATTCTATTTTTAATTAGTATTGTTGCAAATTTCAAAATATGACATCATTGACCTTCTTTTAATGTGGAATAGCGGTGGCAGACTTATAACCGCACTTGCTTTTACTTACCCTGTACTCGTTTGTTAGTTTTGATTGAGGATAAGGATTTCCTCATGTATTATTTTTTATCATAGATGGGTTTGCGCTTGACCACAATCTTATCTGATGGCAAGTGTAGATGTGGTCTAAGATGTACCACGCTTACCCATAAGATGCTTATTAATCTGGCCTTGAAAATATCCATGGTGTAGGTGCAAGCGAACACTGTCGCCGGAAGAGAATTCCACAGCTTCGCCGTGCGCACAAGATAATATGATGAAGCGAAACGCTTATTATAAAATGTAATATGTAGTACGTATTAAATTAATATAATTTTAATTTTTAGATTAGTAAATTATAATGCAAAGCTTGGATGTTTCTTTCCTCATAGCCGTGTCAGTGACTCAACACTTGACCTTACCAATATCGAGATTTGAAAGTGTTCTTCAAACGGCTTCCAGATACTATTTAGGATAATCTCAATACCGCTTTCGATAACATCAGAAAGAAGAGAAAAAGTAAATTGTGGTGGAAATTGGAAAATGGCGAAAAGATTTATCTGGTCCGAAGGCCAATATCGGGTAAGGCCCATTAGAGGGCGGGAGAATGAACTTCAATCCTATTGTCGTACACAAACGCCCCAGTTTTTTACTCTATAAAAGTAAAGGGATTAGGAGGAAAATATACTAAGTAAAGTGTATTTTATTTTTTGAATTTGAGAAATAAATGGCCTGGTACAACTGTGTCGGTTTCCCGAGATAAGAAATAGGACTGTATACTATACTTATTTCTACATAATAATATTACTCACATGTCACCATTCATCATTTGTATGTAATTTATCTTCTGTCTTGTGTAAAATAGTGTATGCCATTTTGGGAAGATTTTTGAGTTACTTAAAGAATTAAATAAAAGACCTATTGCATCACCAAAAATCACACTAATAAATACTTTGACATTGACACAATTTAAAAGAAGCTAATTTCGTAAAACAGAAAAACGCGTGGAAAATCTTTACTTTTTCAGGTTATTTTTATATTATAGAAAACGCTCATTGGGCGAAAATACAGCTCACAACGCGTTGTGGTCAATTATATTAGAAAATAAAAGTAGCAGCTTAATAATCAGTTGTTAGCTTTGTTTTAATTTAAACAGGCATCGAGTGTTTGTATTTATTAAAAATTTAATATAATTGACCACAACTCGTTGTGAGCTGTTATTTCGCTTAGTGAGCGTTTTCAATCTTTGACCTTAACATATTGTTCTAACTATGATAAACAAGTATACGGGCCGCTCGATAGCTGTCAGACACAACCGTAGTAGTAAGACTTCAGTTGCTAGATCTCGTAAGCCCAGTAATTTCAATGGCCTACAAAAAATACAATAATATTAGCATATTATTGCTTAGAAACAAATGGTATATGGATATTGGTACCACTTCAGAAAAACTCTTCAACAAAGCCTACCACATACTAAAACGAAAAGATTGGCACGTAAATACTATGGTCAAAATATGGGTGTAGTAGGTACTCGTAAAAAGTCTGTGAGGTCCCCAAACTTTTTGGTCAGGGGAATGCATGCAATTAACCTTCAAGCTAACTACTAACTGTCATAAACAGGTCAAAAAAGTCTGGTGTCAGACTGTCAAATGACTTATGACTCCTGAGGGATGTCTGCTAACCTTGAGAGGAACAATATTATTTCAAAGCGTCTATAGAATAATTATTTGAGTTGAACAATTAGAAGTTCGGTGGAGCAGACGAGTGTTAGAGTGGAGACCACGTTTGGGCAAGCGTAGTGTGGGACGCCCTGCGACACGATGGACAGACGATTTGAAGAAGGTGACGACTGGCAGCGGATGGATGCCCAAGACTGGAATGGTTGGCGCTCTTTGGGGGAGGCCTACGTTCAGCAGTGGACGGCAATAGGCTGATATGATGATGATGATGATGAATAAGAAGTTGTATATTCATTCTCGATATAATGATTTCTCGATAAATATAGTCTATTGGTAGTACGCACGACTGCTGTGTTAGATCGTTGGGTTCAATTCTCAGGTCAAACAATGTCACGATCACGACTATTTTCGCTGACATAACTTTTTTTTTAATATTCTCTGAGTTCTAGCTAAACAAAAGTGTGATTATATTTTGCACCCTTATTTTTTAGCCATAATGCACGTACTCTTTGTGTGTATAAAACTGTTGTACCATATTTTAAACTTGGAACAATAGGTAAATATTACCTGAAATTTACGCACTATTGTTAGGTTAGACCTCAAAACAGAGCTTTTAGCTGCTAAAACAAAACAAAACAAAAGCGCTTTTAGTTACAATACTCTTGTTCCTAGACTAAAACTGTTAATCAAAATATATAACTATAAAATAACACAAGAAAGGCTATCGTCCTCCAAGCCTTTCCCCAGCATGTTGAGGTCGAGTTTCCTAATTTCTGGACGAAGCTAATATTCTGAGGCTATCATCCTCAGACTCGTCAGACTTCAGAAAAAATCTACAAAACTGAATAGATATTAAAAAAAATGTTTAAAATATGTGCTACCTTATTTTGGATTTGTCATGATGTCTTTTGAAGATAACAGTTCTGCATCCACACTGTCGTGATTTTAGAGCGATGGTAGGATGAGCTTGACTTATACTTCATAAAGCATGGATGTAGAAAGCTGTGAACGATATAAGACCAAGAAAACAGACTGATACTGAATCATAGAGAATATTTGAACAAATTTATTTCATAATTCATGTTGATTGTTACCAGATGTTTTACGTATCTATGTTCCTCAGTAATATTGTGAATTTCCTAATAGGCAAAATCAGAACAACAATTTACTAACATCACGTCTTCAACATCATCATCGCCAAAAGAGGTCTGCTGCTGAACAAAGGCAACCATAGACTTCCTCAAGATCTGGTTCATGGTGCCTGCATTCAGTGATTCTCCTACCTCTTAATTTCTCCTCTTAATCTGTTACGTATAGTCTTGTAAACATGCAATCATAAGCCAGCCTTCATCAAGTACTGTTTAGCTTCAGCTGCCAAATCAATTACTCACTGAATTGAGACGTATTGAAGAAGACGTATCGAGTGCGTAATGAATACGTAGGTAGGTATCAATCACTCGACTTTACGAAGGATGAACACTATAAATCTAATACTTTACCTATCTTAGTACTTGTGTAGGTGTGAGAGAATTTAGGTGGGAAAATTGAGAAATTAAATTAATGGGGTTCTATTCTAATTATACTCCATTTGCTATTAGACAAATAACGGATTACTAGACGCTTTAATGATATCATTCATCTTACATTCGACGCTTTAATATATATGTATATATTTTTTTGAAAAAAAAAAAAGATAGGATTTATTGGACTGCCAAAGACTGCCAAGTCTCAAGTTTGAATCCAAGGCACGCACCCTTGATTTTTTAAATTTATGCACGTATTAATAATTAATTATAAATTATCACTAACTTAAAACGGTGAAGGAAAACATCATGAGGAACCCTATAAGCCTTAGCGATGTTTTATCGACTGTATGTGAAGACTGCTAACCTGCACTAGACCAGCGTGGTGGACTATAGCCTAATCCCTCTTAATTTAGGAGGAGACCCGTGCCCAGCAATGGGACAGTATATAGATTGATGCAATTTATTTTAATTTTTTTGTCATCGACACGCCAAAAAGAAGAAGTAAACCGTCACATTAAAATATAATACTTAATTTTAGATTTTCCAATATAACTACATACTCAAAGACTTATATCTCAGCTCAACTTATATCTTATGGTTCACAGAACAAAACTCACAGCAAAAACTACTTACTTTTTCTCTCTACACAATAAGTTTCGTAGTAAAAATGTCATGCATTCAGTAATAGGATTACGCCGAACTCATATTGTCGCGGTATTCAGCTTAAAAGGGCAAATAACCTTCGCCAAGCCATTCTTTAACTTAGCTGGTATTTTTATTATAAGATATATAACAATGGAATTGTTCGTTAGCTAGGTTATGGGGATACAATGACATTGGAAGAAAGAAAACATTTACTTGCCACTATAATTTAATATTTAAATTTACTTGAAATATATAAAAAAAACTTAAGACAAGGTTAAACACAAAAAGTAACCGCCTTGTTTTAGACCTAAGCGCAACTACAGTGCTAGATATATTGAAATCAATTCCCAAAAAAAAGATGCCAAGCAAATTGTTATTGTATTTTTCTATTAAATTCTCAGTAGCACCTAAATCTCCGGGAAATACAGGCCTGATGATATGTGAAAAAAAATAGTTAAAGAAAATAAATATTTTAAAATAACTTCGTCTTCCTTGAAATGATTAGGTACTAGGAAATAATAAGCTCACAGCGATCACATGCAATACAACATACAACAAACTCCTATCGCCTAAAAACGGACGTGCATCTAAATTGATACCAACAGATCTGTATCGAGCATTTGATTGAAATATTAATACTTTGGTACAGTCTTGAACAAAAACAGAGACATTCAATATCGTTGTTTTTTTTTTATTTTACCCATTACAATGTACAGACGCCAGCATCGAGCTACCCCAATCTGTCAAATTTTTTTAATATATTTTCGACTTTAACACAAAAATATAAGGTTCAATTTCAATTGAGAAAATTTTACAGTTTTGGATTGCTGGTGTCTGTACACCCACAATCGCCGGAATGTTTAGGTCCCATGTTATAAGGGGAGAGCCTATTGCCATTAACCGGGCACATTTATAAACTCCAAGCTGGTACTGAGAATTTTATATAAAAAACCCAACAACACTTTGTTCGACCTGAGAATCGAATTTTATCGTAATCAAGCTAAGGACTACTAAACTGACAAGGCACATCAATTTATTCTAAAATGTAGTTCTAATCACTATTTAAGACTATTATTGGAACGAAGTTCCTTATCGCGCGTTGTGAAAGGGGGCTAGACGTAAAAAAATCTTACGAAAAGTTGTCACGACACTTTTTGCTTGTCAACAAAATTTTAATTTCGAATTATTGAGTGAATGACAATATTTGAATTTCGCGCGTTGTGAATTGTTGAGTGTATACAGGTTTTTTATTTTTAATTATTAAATTTTAATGAAAGGAACTTCGTTCCATCCGGGTGTCCCTTGACACCTCTCATTTTTTATTATTTTAATTGCAAGACACAAATAACGTGCGTAGGTAATCAAAGAAAGCAATTTGTTTTGTACTGTGTTGATTGATAGGAGATAAATTGTACGGAGAACGGAAGGCGAAGCGTGGGAAGCCCTCCTACGAATGGACGGACATTCCAGTCAATTTGATGAATCTGGAAGTGATCATTGTGCCTAGAAGACGTACTTAGTAAACATTTACTGAAATAACAGATATCAAAACATTGTCAAGGTCCCTAGCTATCTATGTAAGTGTGATTGATTATTGCGCAAATGTGTTTGCAAATATTTTCTCATTTTATTAAATCCGGGATCTCGATTTCGAATTCAAGGCAAATAAACAAACAAACGTACCTCTCACTTTTTGAAATCATATTAATAATGAATAAATTATCATTCGCTTAAATGGTGGTGGAAAACATCGTGAAAAAACCTGCATGTCTGATAGATTTTCTTGACAGCATATGATGTCTGATAACCCTGATGCATTAGGCCAGCGTGGTAGACTATAACCTAAAAACCTGTGTCCAGCTGTGGGCAGCACAGACTGACACAGTACATGGGTTGATTATGATGATTAATTGTTTTTGAATTTAGTTTTAATTTAGGAAAGTCCACGTTTTTTACTATAAATTGTAAGGTAAGAAAATACGCTTTCAAAACACAGAATGCTTAGAATTTTATCCTATCCTATATCCTATTCTAACCTATATAATATTATAAATATGAAAGTTTGTGAGGATAAACGGATGGATGGATGCTTGTTATTCTTTCACGCTAAAACTACTGAACGGATTTTGATGAAACTTTACAGTATTATTATTTAAACATCATCGAATCATAGAATCTAATCTAAGAACCTAAGTCATGCTTACGACCACAAGACGAGTCAGTAGAGTGATCGTACTATATATATATGATACAAAATATATAACACGGGTCAAAAAACAAATCAGGAAAAATTATAAACACCAGCTCCTCGACTAGATTTATTATATAAACTGACGAAAGAAAAAAAGTTTGTGAACAGACAATAAAGTTTACTATATTTTCCTGTTTCTTTCTATGTCGTCCAAGACATTAATGACGAAAGAGAAATCAATTTACACATTCAATTATTTATTCACACACACCCGTAAACTAATTTTATCTATTTTCTGCGCGTCTGTACTCGTGTAAGTCCTGTTTTCTCAATCATGTCTACGTCAGAGACCAACGTTTTCCGTTGATGTGTTGTTTTGATTTCGATGGTTTGAAGTGTCCGACTCAGATCCGTCTTAAAGATGAATCAGTATTAAAAGCTATGCAATGCTAACGATGTCAAACGTCTTAATCTTTATCACTTATCTAGACGAGTGAAAATTTGTTCATGCCTGGGGTACAATGTTTTTCATTAAATACTGGGGGACAAAATCACTACTTTTAATGAATATAATTCACGGCAAACGGCTACTCAAGACATACATACCTATTCAGTATAAAATGACCTCCCTGACCTGACCCTATGCCAATGCTATAATTATTATGACAATGCATTAAAAGTAAACTTAAACTTAAAAGTATCGTGTAAATTATATTTATTTCTGTAAATAAACTTTTTTTATCTTGATGGCTCCGGCATTTCGTCCGAAATGTTGACGACCTCTGAGAAGAACAGCAAAACAATCTCAGAGAATCATAGTCTCTTTTAAAGAAGCATAGTAATAAACATGCGAGTGTTACAATATAAAGTATCTCTGCTCAACGATGACATGTGGCTGCTTTAATCTCTCTATATGTTTTGCCATTTTCCATGGCTTTTGGAGATAAGATATAGAAGCTATAAATACCTTGATCAGTAGAGCACTTACTTTAACGTATGGTCAGTATCCGTCTTGAATGCGGTGTGATTGATATTTACAAATGTTGGCGCCTTGGTAGACTCTAGTTATTAAGTAAATATATGTTAATGTAATCAAATCACATGAGTCTACTGCAATATTATGACGTGTGGAACTATTAACCGGGATAGTTTATGAACTCCGACTCCTTTGATGTAGAACTAAAACTTAAATATAGTTTAGAGTAATATTCAGTATGAATAAAAAAATAGTAAGTATATATAATCTGCTAGCTATTGCCCATGGTATTACTCGCATTCAAAAGAGCTATTTGAGATAAAATGTAGCCTATTATGTCCTTCTCCAAGGTCAATCAAAGACGCTGGAAATTGTCCGTGACGCCGGGATTAAATTCATTAAATTACGCGATAAAATCCTTAAAATGTATTTTTACTCGAAAACTAATTATGAGTAGGTATATTGATGGCTTTCCTTTTTCTAAATCGTATGCTGTATAAGTGTATTTTATGATAAGAAATCCTTTTAATTAATTTAAGTCTTAGTAACAGACATAGTACAATCCGTGACATAGTTTCGATTTGTTAATAAAACTAATTTCGTTTTCTTAGTGAAAAGAACAATCTTAAACAGAAAATTTAATTAATAATTAGCTCTCTTCATCAATTTTCGTAAATTACGCAAATCAAGTATGTAAACATTTTAAACTTGTAATAAGTTTACATTGAGTTATTATAATAATAGAGACAAGACTCCAAATGTTCCTTTCCGAGAGTTGTAGATTTAGTGCCACAACTAAAAGTGGTAGATATCTAAACTTAGATAGATACTATACTTTCCACTGTATAGTAAAATGTTATCATACATTTTGTTCGACGTAACCGCTTTAGTACAATATCATAATACATCAATGTAACTTTCAAAGATATTTATTTCATTCAGGTCAATTTGAATTTACATTTTCTGTACAACTAAACAGTTTACGGTATAATATATACACGAACTCGGGCTGTCTGTCTGTCTGTTATGAGTTCTTGTTAAAGCAGACATTTTGAATTCAAAGTTTATTGAACTGGTTCATAAGGTTACTTCTTTACATTTGTATGTGAATGTTAGAGAAAGCTCTTGTTTAAATTCAAACCATGTTTACTTTAGAATACTTTTCTCCCTTTTGAGACATTTTTATTTTTTTCAAGAATATAATTTTATTGACCGGGTTAGGAATACAGCCATCCGTTCCAAGACGAAAATAACAGACGTCCCTCGGAAAGCTGCCACGCTGAAATGGAACTGGGCTGGACACATCTGTCGCATCGCAGACGATCAATGGGCCAAATTGACAACTCAATGGGTCCCACTAAATGGTAGACGCCAACGCGGCAGGCCCAGACGGAGATGGCGGGACGAGCTGGACTCATTTAAGAAGGATTGGTCCCTGGTAGCAACGCACAGAGAGAGGTGGAAGAAGAGTGGGGAGGCCTTTGCCCTGCAGTGGGACACTACAGGCTTTTAATAATAATAATAATAATTTTATTACACAGCGTATAAAAAAGGACAATTTGTAAGCAACTTATTTTAATGGATTTAGAAAAAAGCAAGATGTTACGAGCATGTATATTATTGATTATAAGTCGATTTCAATGTTTCCTACCTTTGTTAATATAATTCCTAATTGGGACAATTTTACACAGCACTATCTAGCCCCAAACTAAGCAGAGCTTGTACGATGGGCACTAGACAATAGATAATACTT
The DNA here is from genome assembly GCA_964056405.1 of Acronicta alni. Classification (NCBI taxonomy): domain Eukaryota; kingdom Metazoa; phylum Arthropoda; class Insecta; order Lepidoptera; family Noctuidae; genus Acronicta; species Acronicta alni. The sequence continues at coordinate 15,006,284 of OZ043916.1, read as the reverse complement.
AAATACTTTTTTGTTGTTGTAAATACATACTTATAATACATTAGTAATACCCAGATAAACACAAACACTTATGTGCATCACAATCATAATGATAGTCATATTTGGATGTTTGCCCGATTAGTGGCAATAGGCTCGCCCATAGGGGGCATAAACATGCCGACAACTGTGGGTGTACATTGGTACCCCTCTGCCTTAACATTCGGGGAATACAGGCAGGATGCTGGTATGTTTCAATCTATAATATCGTTTCTGTAATATTCAAACCAAAAAAGTTTGTAATAACTAATGGCAGCATCTTCCCTTTACAAGCGGATTCCTTTGAACTTTGTAAAAACTAAGATCCCGTGTCTGTTGGTTCGCGAAATCGTCTGTCCCCAAGAAGTAAGACAAATAGTGAAAGAAAAGCCGAGTAAACGTTACTAATGAAATAATAAATGGGTTTTCTCCAAAGAAAAACGAAAGATGCCGAGAAAATATAAGACTGAAACTTTTAAAAGAAAATAAAAAGGTTATAAAGCGGATTAATTGCTTTTATTAAACTTAAGAACTTATTTAAACATTCTTTTACACGAAAAGCGAGTGAGTGATGGAATAAATTGGATTTGTAACACGATTTAGTCTTAACTAGTTTTGCTTCGCGATGCCACTTGCGATGATCTCATTTATTAAATTAAGACGATTTTAGCGAAGGAAAAATTCGACTGCGGGCAGGATTCGAACCTGCGTCTTCTGGTTAGATACATCAGATGCCATAACTAATAAGCCACCGCACACTAAGACATCGACCTAACTGGAAAGTAAGTCATGTCGGTTGAGAAGCAAAATCTTGATTTTCAATACTGTGTCATTGACGTTATTAAATACATAAATTCAGAATGTGAAGGCAAATTTCGAACTGGCGACGACTCGCGGTGACTTAGTGGTTATAGCGTTTGGTGTATTTAACCAGAAGACGCAGTTTCGAATCCTGCCCGAAGTCGGAATTTTCCTTCGCTAAAATAACTTGCAATGCAAAAAAAGAAAAACAAAAAGATTAATTGAGATTAGTTCAACTGCCTCATTAGTCTGGTATCCACGGTTGCTGAGATTCATAAATTCAGTGTCTCTGATGGTACATAACTAGTTTTCTTTCTTTGACACATTATTCTACTAGCTGTTGCACGCAGTTTTACCCGCATCCTATAGGGCTTTTTGAGACAAAAGGTAGCCTATGTCCTGCTCTAAGGTATAATTATATTTCTGTACCAAATTTTATCAAAATCGGTTCAGTGGTTTAGGTGTGAATGCATAACAGACAGACAGAGCTACTTTCGCTATAGCTTATTTATAATACTACTAGTAGCGAAGATACGACATAATTATACCTACACATCATCATCATCATCAACCCATAATGTCCCACTGCTGGACAAGGGTCTCCTCTCAGATTGAGAGGTGGGAGGCTATAGTCCACCACGATAGCCTAGTGCGGGTTGGCAGACTTCACACACGGTCGAGAAAAATCTCAGCATGTTTCGTCACGAAGTTTTCCAAGCGAGTGATAATTAAAAAAGAGTACCTTTGTCTTGGCAGTCTAAGTTAATTAGACATATCACTATTCTATCACTAGGTGCACATAGAAAAGAAAGAAAAAATATTTATTTCTGCACGAAAAATACCTATATCTACTTAATTTAACTACTTAATGCACTTGAAAAATAAAACATTCCGTTAAAGGTTTAGCTCGGCATGTCGCTGTGGACAGCAGCAGTGCAACCTGTCCAACCTCACAACCCTGATTTTTAGCTACAACCTAAAAAATGTGTGACGTATGGACGTCAACATACACATACTGTGGTGATTTTGTGATAGTTATATGTGCATATTGACGTTATTTCGATGTCCGAATACCTTGGGGAAATCAGGTAACCGTCACAAGTTTGTTGTCACTTGGATGTAAACACAACGTGTAATCTGCATCTTTGTTGCCTTACAACTAACGGAAACGTGACACAAAATATTATTTTAAATATACCATCACTACTGTATACCCCGAAGGGTTAGGCAGAAGTTTTTTTTTATACCACTAACTAAGGTTGCAGACATGCATACGGCTCACCCGATGGTAAGCGGTTACCATAGTCTACAGACGCTTGCAATACCAGAGATATCACTTGCGCGGTGTCGACCTTGTTAAACGAAAGAGGAGTTGGTAGTAGTTGGGTTGGCAGTATAAGGGTCAATGTCCCTCCACTAACGGCACGTTTCCTCGCGAAGAACCGGCTACCTTGCTGACCATAAGGAACAACAACACGGCTCAAAGCAGTGTTATTTTGAGTAGAGTTACTCCCACTATGCCCTACCTCTCTTTATTATACTGCTGTATACTTCTACCTAACTCTTGTTAGGCATAATTTTCCAGTATGCTTAGGTCTCATATAAAAGAGAACAAGTGTATTGCCATAATCGAAACTCCGAGCTGCTGGCAAGTTTTATAGGAGAACCCAATAACACTTTGCATAACCCGGGAATCGAACTCAGAACCTTTTATACAGCAGTCGAACTTACAAATACTAATAATTTAAAGAAGGCATTCTGTACAAAATATATTGATTACCAATAACATACGTTTTTTTTTAAAGAAAAATTAAAAATTAAAAACTGCCTGAATCCTAGTGGTCTTAAATGCGACTGTTACGCTTGAGGTCCTGGGTTCTATTCCCAGGTCAAGTAGTTTTCCTATGAAATACTGAGGATACACTCACACTAGGATGTTCTCCTGAATCGTGGGTGCGTTTACAAACACAAACCATTCACATGCACAAACACCCAGACCCGGAACAACAACTACTTACTGTCGATCATACAGATATTTGTTCCGTGTGGGGATCGAACCCACAACCCGTGGCGCAGAAGCCAATCGCTCAGCCGCTGCGCCAAACGTGTCGTCAAATAATGTTATGTACTTAAGTACAGAGGCCAGCAAATCAAGCCACCACAATCTGTCAAATTTCTTTTATTGACTTTCAACTTTAATATAAAAACATAAGGTTAATATTCAATTGGGAAAATTTGACAGTTTTGTATAGCTTGACCTACTGGCGACTGTACATATTATAACATTATATACCAACTCGCTCAATCTTTTACAAATACAAAAAAAAACACTGAATAGAAATACCTTATGGTTTTATTTTATTTTTTTGCAAAATAGCTACCTTTTAACACCGTTCCATACATCTAACATGAGCGCTATAAAACAGAAACAACAATAATTCTAAATAACCTGCCAAGTCCAGGCTTGTCGCGATCGACGCAAGTAATTTATATTTTTTAATAAGTTTACTCGCGAATGACGTCGACGGGAATAAATTGCGTTATAACCTACCGTCACTGGGCCCAGCTAGTGATGTCCGTATTTTTGAATATTACGGGAATTTCTTATTTTATGAATATAATATTATTTTTCTTTACATAAAACGTTACACCATAGTAACATTTTTTCCGGTGTCGTGGGTGCGTTGTTTTCAAACACATTTTTTCCCTCGAGAGTACTTTTACACCACAAAAATGCAATGCTATGGTACAGTTACCAATGAAAGTCGCTGAATATGTTGCAAACCTCATTACAATTTTTAATATGAAGTTACTGACCTGTGAAGATTGTGCGAAATCATTGCATAGATGACTATTAAATATTTACCTTACTGTAAGGTAAATATTATTATAAAAAAATCTCTTGACAATTTTTGGAGCTGTCGTTTTCAAAATTTAGCTGTGTTTAGCTACTTTACCTACCTAACCTAATTATATTCACAATGTATTATATTTTTATTAAAACTAAATAGTGTTACTCACATTTCAAATTGACAATTTAAACGTTCTACCTGCCTAATCTCGCGGCCATATTGGAATTGCCCCAATCTCCGCGGGCAACGGGATATAAATTTTACACGTAAGCCGGCTGTAATGAAATGCCTGCCCGAACAGTGGGGTAAGTATCTTCAATTATGGAGACTCCATCGGTAAGTACCGGCTAATGAAGGTTCTCGGCTATTCTTAGAACGGAAGGAAATTTCTCAAGTTACACCTTTAGGCAATATCGAATTAGGTGTTTAAAAAGTCTTATTGATCTTCCGTAATTGGTAGTGAATTTGATCTCGTCTGTTTTGTCTAAGGATCTATCTCTTTTAGATGTAGTTTGAAAGATTTTACTTCAGTGTTTTATGCAACGTGTTACAAAAAACCCTTAAAAAGTTTTTTTTTTTTTGTCAGATGTCATGTCAGGGAACCAGATTATTTGACAGAAAGGCCTACATACCTATTTTACCTAATAATTGTCTACTTTAATAGTTTTTCTATTTTTCGTTAATAAATGTTGTTGTTTTCCTTTTTTTGGGGTATGCTATACAGCGTTACTACGGTTCTTAAATATTGTGAATGGACTCGTTACAAGGCCCCATTTAACCTCCTTTCGGCTTTACGGGTAGTTTTGTAACACCCTGTATATTCACCTATGTACAGAGGCCAGCATATCTACCTCAATCTGTCAAATTACTTTGATTGATTTTCAACTATAATACAAAATAATAAGGTTCATGTTCAATGGAGAAAATTTGACATTTGGCTCTATAATTAATTATATTATAAATAATACATACCTATTTAGACTATTACTACCTCATTAGCCTAGTAGTTCTAAGTGCGACTGCTACGTATGAGGTCATGGGCTCGATTCCCAAGTCGAGCAAAGTACTAATGATTTTTTCTATGTAATATTCTATTACATGTGACCTAAATATACTGGTAAACTGTCGGTGTACTTTAGAACACCTCTGCCTAACCGTTCTAGGAGTTGAGGCGAGATTTAATGTTATGATGATTGCTATTGAAATAAAACTCCTTTTTCGGATTTTATCGCGTATATTGATATTATTAATCCCGACGTTTCGTAGAGTAGTTTTATTTCAATGTGTAATATTCGCATAAATGTCAGAAATCATTATGATTGCTATGTTAAATACCGTCTTCATTGACATATCTACCAGCCGTGTAGATCAGCTGATAGCATAGTTCCTACTCTCCCACGACCTCCTCCATTTTCCTAAATTATATAATTTAGGAAAATGGAGGCTCCCACAAACGGTGATAGCCTAGTAGGTAATACGACCATTGGACTGCCAAGTCTAACACCTATGACTTATTGAAATCATATGCGTAGGTATTTAGAATAAATTATCACTCACTTAAACAGTGAAAGAAAAACATCGTGAAGAAAGGTGCATGTCCGAGAGATATTATCGACGGCGTGTGAAGTCTGCCAACCCACGCTAGGCCAGCGTAGTGGAGTATATCCCAATCCCTCTCAGAAGGGCAGTATATGGTCGCGCAAAGGTCTCCCCATCTCCTACCACTGATCTCTGTCCATTGGAGACCAGTTTTTCTGGAAGCCGTCCTATTCATGCCACTAGTGTTATTTAATCGTTGTACCGCTATATTAAGAATCTTTTTTTAATTTAGGGTGGTCCTTATAAAAATATGTAATTATTTATTTAGCTTTAAAGAAAACTTTCATAGTTCTTCGCGTCCACAATTAACTTTTAATGATCCAACTTTAAAACTGAAATACTATTAAGAACTTAATTGGTAATGAAAGCAGCTCTTGTTTTTATTTAGGTACTTAAAGGATTTAAATTGCATTCTGTAAATATTTTCACCAACCATTAATATGATTTGCTTTTACTATCTTTTGGCAATAAAGACAAAAATAACTGAGGGCTCATTTTAAACGCTGTCAAGTTATTTTTTCTTATCTTTATGTCGTCACATCGTCACAGTTTAGAGCCTCGTTTGAACTCTTGAAACTTATAAACGGGCGTTTATAAGTTGCGTTTTTACGTTTATATGGTGTTTCTTTTTTGAGTTTTTCGTAGTGAATCGAAATAATAATGTTATAAGCCGTTTATATCGAAAATATAACATACTTGTAACATTTTATGTCATTATACACATACCTACCATCAGGCCTGTATTTCCGGTTAGGTAACTGTACTACTGTACAGACGCCACCAATCTTTCCCAATCGAATATGAACCTTATCGTTTTGTATTAAAGTTGAAAATCTATCAAAGAAATTTGACAGATTAGGGTAACTTGATGTTCCGGCCTCTGTACATCTACAGCTCGCTGGTATGTTTAGGTCTCGAGTCTATTTCTATTAACCGGCCACAAATCCTAACTCCGGGCTGCTACTGAGAATTTCTTAGAAAAACCCAATAACAAACACTTTGCTCAATCCGGGAATGGAACCCAGGACCTCTAGCATAGCAGTCGCACTAGGCTAATGAGGCATATATTTCCAAATAATAATAGAGATTGCCTTTGATTGAGACTTGACTTTTCGAATTCATGTGCGTATTAATAATTAATTATTACTCGCTTAACGCATTCCGTCGGGAGTACCACAAGGATCACTTCTTGGGCCCTTGTTGTTTAACATATTCATTAATGAAATTACCACCTGTTTTCACACTTCTAAAATTATTCTATATGCGGATGATATGAAGATACTGCGACAAGTTAACACTATTGAAGACGCGGCTTGTCTGCAGAGTGATCTGGATCGTTTTCAGTCATACTGCTTAAGAAATAAGCTAGATTTTAATATCTCCAAGTGTAATGTGTGTTCCTTTACGCGTAAACCTAAGCCCATAGCATTTACGTATAAACTATCCGGTTGTACATTAAACAGAGTGAACACTATTAAGGATCTGGGGATAACATTTGACTCTAAGTTAATATTTGATGCACATATAGAAAATATTATTAATAAAGCTTCCAAATCATTAGGTTTCATTTTTAGGATATGTACAGAATTTAAGAACATTAAAACAATGAAAATTTTATTTTGCGCCATGTTCGAAGTCATCTCGAGTACGCTTCGCAAGTTTGGAACCTAAGTTTGGTTGGTTTCCTAAGTCTGGAAAATATACAAAGGAAGTTCTTGAGATACATCCAATTTCACTCTAAAACATACTTGCCTAACTACTATAGTCGTTGGAAAAAATTTCATATGCTTCCTCTTCAAGAACGTAGGAAAATAGCAGATTTATCATTCCTGTTCAGCATTATGAATGGATCGGCTGACGTAGCCGAGTTTGTGACTGGGATAGGTCTGCGAGTACCGTCTGCAATGCTTAGGAGGCACAACCTTCTCCATATCCCAGCTGTCCATACTACATACCAACAAAACTCGCCTATGGTCAGAGCTTGTCGTTCATACAATGCGGCGTGTCAGAGAGTTGGATATTTTTAATATGAGCGTATCTAGATTAAAGAGTACGTTATGTAATCTCTACTTTTCTTGATCTGCTTTTACGCTGTATAGAGATTTAAAACAGTTATTTAATTGTATATTTTAAATTTGCGTGTATGTTACTAACTTTTATTTTTTTAAATATTATTTGTGAACTTATAATTGGCCTTAGTCTACTTATAATCTAAATTGTGATTTCACTAGCTGTTAGTTTTCTAAACTTGAAAATAAAATAAATTAAATTAAATTAAACGGCGAAGGAAAACATCGTGAGGAAACCTGCATACCTTAGAGAATTTTCTCGACGGTTTGTGAAGTCTGCCAACCCACACTAGGCCAGCGGGGTGGACTATAACCTAATCCCTCTCAATATGAGAGGAGACCCGTGCCCAGCAGTGGGACCGTATATGGGTTGATGATGATGAATAGAGATTGCACGTATCTGATATTTTTAATACAAAAATTCTCAAGTCAAAATTATTCGTGTTCGCCCTTCTGACTTCGATCTTTCGAAATCATTTTCACAAGTTACCCTGACGATAAATGTCGTTAGGGATGAATGATATATTGCTGATAAAAAACTACTACATTCTGTAGCCCATAAATTTTTCGCGCGGGAAAGACAAGCTTGAGGAGACAGGTTTTATCGTAAACCCTCAAACTGTCATCATTGAATTGGGTACGATATCCTTCGAAACACATACATTTTATGTCAATAAAACAGAAGAAGCTTCGAGGCACTATGAAAACATCAACCATACTTAAGACACGCTATATATTTCCTATTTAAAGGAAGAAGAAATATTATTTCTGTCCGTGCATGACGTCAGTGACGTGTCATTTGTTTTTAGTTCCATGAATTACCTATTTCGAACAAGTTTTCAGAATTTGAATTTATGATTTCCTTTCTAAAGAGGTTTGATGTGATACCTGTAATAAGTATATAACTTTTTCAAAAAGGTTGATATCAAATACAGAACAGAACTGGTAACAGTGAAATGTATTAAGTAACAAAGTTCGATTTAAAATGATCCAATACCTACTATTTTTAATTATTAACTGACTTAAAATAATTAAAATAACTAAAAAACCCGACTGCATAAAAACACTTAAAAAAAACTAAAAAGACAAAAACAAGTCTAGTAGTCCAGACCTATGTAAAGTAATATTGAATAACTACACCATTTAAATGTTTTCATGATCGATAAATACATAAAATAATAAATTATAACGTAGAATAAAGTCAATCTTGCCGTCGGGACCCATTCAAAATCGTGACCGTCTCTAAAATTCAGTCGGGTTTTTTAGTTATTTTAATTACGTAACTTGTTTCCGGATTTTTAGTGCAAAACTACGAAAAATCTGCAGACGCTTAATTTAAAACTAAGGTGTGTTATTTACTTGTGCAAGATTTCGCAAACGATTGTGCAAGTAATGTGTGATGAATGCATGAATTGATATATTTGATTATAATATGTATTTAAGTAATCTGTTTGATATATTTGATTATAATATGACTGTATTTAAGTCATTTATTTCAGTTATGTAATGGTTTACTATGTGTATGTATGTGTGTATGTGAGTCACCCACATATTACGTAAAGAAAACTAAATAGGTACATAAGGACAGTAAAAATAATTCAGAATGCTTGATAAATAAATTTTAACAAACAAATCGTATTTCCTAACCTCAATCTAAAACTACCTACGGACATTAACGAAGAAATTATTTATATGAAAAAGTAGATGATTTCCTACAAGTCCCTTAACAATAAAGTATGCTTTCGCTAATTGCTACCGAAAATTTGAGAATACATAATACGGAATGCTCATAACATATTTTTCAGCCCACGCATTAAAGCGCATAAATTCCGCCATTTTGTTTTTTTAATTTCATGTACCCAGTGACACTCGTGCCATCAAGACAAATCTAATGAGGTATCATTTATCTAAATCTGTTGCACCGTTGAATAGTTACGAGCGGACATAGGAACGGACATACATACATACATACATACATACACGTCAAACACATAACCCTCCTCCTTCGGCAGTCGGGTAAAAAGGATTTATTCGCATTCATCTGTTTTTTAATTCATCGTATCTCAGCAATCCCTAATTTGGATTTGGATATATTAAGCCACATCTAGTTAGACTGCTAGACGACCCTAACATAGTTCAGAAAAGGCTCGGAGGATGGGTTAATTTAGCTAAGGTTGGTTAATAGACTTCGTTCATAGGTACCCTATAAAGCACACAGTGTGTAGTACAGGCTATCCTATAAAGCATCGAAGTCAACTTATCTTTTCTTAAAAAGTTGATCATTGGAAAAAAGCAACAAAAAATATAGCTACATTAATCCAAATTAAACTGCAAGTAAATAAAGGGTCAACAATCAGATAAAGCAAGCCTGCATGCATTAAGCGAGTGTTCCGCAATAAATCTGGGTGCGTCAGCTGTTTACAATCAGAAATAATAGGTGGAGGAAGCGTCATTTTGTTTGTGTTTACATGGGCCACTGATACGCGAATGGTTTGTAACACGCGAGCTGGTTAAGGCGAAGCTTACAAATATATTAATTTGTGGATTTAAGATCTCATTTTAAGCCTTAGAATATCTAACCCTTTATTAGATTCTGTGATTTTTTGTACGACTAAATTTAATTTAACTTCTCTTTTTTGACATTTCAATTACTATTTGTACGCTTAATTGCAGAATATGAGATCAAAAAGTTTAAGTTTGACACCTTTACGTCCATTTCATGCAATTAAAATGATTTTATTTGATTTTTATAAATTTCCCATGGTTTGTTTGCCACTGGAGGAAATGGCAGTGTATGTCGGTCTTTGCTTTCCTTTGCCTTTTATAGTCATGATCATGGGAATTGTGACATTTAAGACAGTCATGACGAAATCATGACTTATGACTTAGTAATAACTACACCGATCGATCTTATAGGTGAAACTGCACTAAGCCGATGGATGCGTAACCATTCTTAGCACATGAAGAACTCTCCGTGCCTCAGAGAGCCCTTTAAGCCGTTAGTACGGTCAACAACGAAAGTCACTGTATACGACTAAATATTTAAAACATCAAAGCTCCAAAACTTGTCAAGAGGTTTTTTCTATGAAGGTAACCTAAATATTTAATAGTTATATATGCAATTATTTCGCATAACCTTCACAGATCAGTAACTTCATACATTCAAATTCATATTGAAGCTTTCAACAAGTTCAGCGACATTCGTTGCTGACTCTACCGGTTGTCATACGAACACGTATAACAATCGTTCAGAAGTCGGAAAGCCCTGACAACCTGTTTAATTATTGCCAAAAAAATACTTGGGTTGCCAATGTGTGTAGTCAGACGCTTCGTGTAAAAAACTGATATTCAGCCACATCTGGTTAGACTAATAGCCGATCCAATTAATTTAGTTAGGAAAACCCTAGGATAGGATAATGATAAACACGCATACTAGGTTTACTTTAAAATTTACTAAATTAAGTATATACTTAAATGATATCGATACTAGTAAGTCTACACTGCACTTTGCGTTTTAAAACTAACAGTTTTACTGAAAAGATTCCCCCCTTTCATTTCCTCATTTTCTTATCACAAACATTATTAAGGCTTGCCTGCTATCAAAGGAAACTTAGATTAAGATAATTCCGTAACCACGGCACACATCAAAGAGGATATAACCGAGAATGTATACTTTAATATCATGTCATTTACACAGACAGATTTACATAATACAAGGTTCTATGTATGTACGTTTCTAAATTTACGTAAGGTTAAATAGAGCTGTACAAATGTCTACTAATATTACTACTTTCTTACTAATATTTTAAATGTGAAAGTTAACAGACAAACATACAGATAGATTATTTGTATGTTTGTCTGTTACGCTGTCACGTCTAAACCGCTTAACCGATTTTGATGAAATTTGGTACAGAGATAGATTAGACCTTGAGAAAAACAGGCTTTTGTCTCAAAAGGCCCTGTGGAATGCGGGTAAAACAAGGGCAACAGGTATATAAATCGTAAAATAAAGTTATCTGCAATATGTAAAGTAGGTACCTACCTATTTTTTAAACAAATGCGTAGTATAATTTCGTGCAAATTCAATTAGTAAAGAGTCATTAAAATATATTTTTTAAATAATTCCGATTTATTTTCATAAACGCCATTTGATGATTTAATAAGTGGTGACTTTCGAGACCGGGTCTTGAAAATTTCATATAAAAACCAAATAAAGTTTTACTCGACCTGGGAATGAAACCCAGCATCTCAAAATCGGCAACACCCCTTGCTCGGGGAAATTAGACCAATGAGGTAGTTTCACTAACACACTGTTTGAAATTAAGTCTATACTATATGTTTTTTATTTGTTTGGATGCGATCTGAAACTACTAGTCGGGTTTGAAAATTGAGGAAGGTTATAGGGTATTTAACATTACCTTCAGAAGCCGAGCAAAAAGTAAAAAGTCAAGACGAGTGAAGCCGCGGGGCAGAACTAGTATAAAGAAAACTAAAGATGCTTTAAAGCCTCTATCAAAATTAATTAAAGCAAACAGATATTGCAACCCCACTCATTACTGTTTGGCGTAACAACTTCACCTTAATATTTATTCAAATTCAAGTAGGTATAATCGGGAATCCTTTTTGTATACAAAATTACTAATTCCGGATAACAGCGAGTTCATAATAATAGGCAAGATTTGTTCCCGAAGCTAAGTAATTTTACTTACGAAATACCCGCTGAATAGAATATTTGATATTATTTAGAGCAAACTGGATAAGATAGAATTTAAATATGAATTATCTATATTACCTACTAAACTTTAGGAAGCTAGGAACCACAATTGACTTATTTGCCTGAAACCTTCGATAACTTCACATACCCAGATATTTTTTTATATTTAAAAAAGCGTATACTATCCCTAAATAGCTACATACAGAACAACAATAGCTATCTATAAACTTCCTTATAGATAGGTGGCTTTGAAGCAACGTAACATAACATACCTTATCGCCCTTATACCCCGAAGGGTTAGGCAGAAGTGTACCACTGTTAACCCAAACTTCAAACTCCAAATGACTACTGAGAATTCCTTAGAAAAAACCTAATAATACTTGGTCAATCTGGGAAACGAGCCCAGGAACTTTAGTCGACCTTACAACCACTAGACGAATGAGGCAGGCTTTATGGTATATCTTATGAAGTAATCAGTGATAGTGAGATGACTTTGGACTGCTGAGTCATCCGAGTTCGAATCCAAGACATCACTGTATAAATTTCAGTGACGTCGATGTTTTCTTTCAGTATCAGTAAATGCCAGATACAATAAAAATAAATCCCAAATACACAGCCAACACCAGGTACACCAATGTCGTAAGAAGGGCATCTAAACGAAAACAAACCGAAATAAACTTCCCAGTGGTATCACTGGTATTGTAAACATATCGCCTTTATATACACTGACCGGCCATAAAACTGTATTGGAATCATTTAACAGTCTATGTTGTGCAACTGTCTTATTAGAGAAACAATCTCACTATCCTCCTAGTCTAGTCTGTTGTACTGATTAAACGGATATATTTACGGTTATACTGATCAATGTGCAATGATTGGAGGAACCCGATCTGATATTTTTTAAGTACCATATCATCATCATCAACCCTTGCTAATGCCAATGCTACCAGTCTGACTGTGAAAGTTGTGCAAGCCTGTTACTGACTTATTTGCACCAAAATATATATAGGTACCAGTTAGTTAAGTCATTAAAAATATCATCAACCCATATACTGTCCCACTGCTGGGTCCGGGTCTCCTCTTACAGAATGAGAAGAATTAGGCTATATTCCATAGGCTATACCGTATAATACAATTGAAATATAATTTGACGAGGATTATCATGAAAGACTGTTCCACAACAGGAACCACGACCAAGCCACCAAGGATTCAGGTCACTTCACCGAATATTAGAGCAAAATTCATAATAGGTATTTTCCAAGTGACATAAATTACCGGGACAATAATACCGACTATGCATAATAAGCAGGCACTTTAATCGTAACGCAAAATCATACTAGAACGTGACTGAATTTCCAAATTTTTATACTTTATAATATATAGACAGGCAATTTCCAAATTAGGGTTTAATTACTTCCTTTTGTTTTTTTAGTGAACCTACTGCTATAAATAAATGATAAACTACTTCCCACGGGTCTTATGTACTAATAATTGCATGTTTTATACACAAAAACTTTTGAAAAAAATAAAAATTATCACCTCACCTTTTTTTCCCGGTAGATCGGTATTCTCACTGTAGGACAAAGGTAAACAGAACTCTGGCCTCTATGAGGTGTGATAATGACCACAGTAATGCCTTCGATTAGAATGTGAGGTAAGGCGTCGTCGATTGAAGGGGTCCAGGAACAGCTAGACCTCAGCCTGTCATGGTCGTGGCAAATTTCATGGATCCCATGGCCAGAACCATAAGACAGGTTGCAGAGTTTAATTGGTACGAGTCCGACATACCTACCCAGCCTCCTCGATTATATACCTAGATTATAAAAACAGGACAAAGACCGCCGAAAATATCTGTAAAGCTGATTTCAAACAAAAATTAGATCAATTAGTATATCGATTAAGAGCCCCATTATACAATACACATAAGTACTACAAATTATTGAGCTCTTGATGAAAATTACTGCATTCAGAATAGTATAGGTACTATAAATTAGAACCACCTAGACTCGACATATTTTGTGCATGTATATGGTTTTTAAGAAAATAAAACTATTTTGATTTTATAATTATACATGTTTCCTAAAATATAGCCATATTTGCACCAGAAAACAAAATCTTACGTAAGTTCCAAAGCTAAAGAAAATGGATCATTAATAACCAAGTTAAACGACGGATGATGTTGGTCAATTTATGTCATACCCTGGTATTCCTTATGGAATTACCTACCTACTCAATAATATTCGTGATATTTTTTAACTTCGAATAATTTGAAAACTTTCTAAATAGGTACCGTAAACAAGCTCTTAACATCCCCCCATAAAAAATCTTACATATTTAACCTTCATTAAACTTTGCCCGACACTTTTCCTAAATGAGCATTTTCAGCAAAAAAGGTCGTAACATTTATGCTATACTACACTTAACTGAGGTAGGCAACCAACATTAAGTATAAAAAGTGTTGTAAACTTTTTAGTAAACAACCTCTACATAAACCTTATTAGCTACGCTTGCTACAATTTACTATTTGTAAATTATACATTGCTACGGTTCGACACGTAGCGGATCTAATGCTTGCTACGCCGAAAATTCGGGCAAAATGTAGCATTGTTTGAGCTTAGATTTAACTACAAAATTCGCAAATAGGTCGGTGGTTTGTACTAGTGTAATGATATTGAAATTCAACTTGTTAATGAATAGAGATTTGTAACTATACGTTGGTAAATAACTCGGTATAAGTTGACATATCTTATTTACAATACAGAGTACATAAAATGAAACATAAGAATGTAATTAAACTAGCTGATCTAACAAACGTTGTTTTGTCATATAAATGGATGAAACTAAAAATACTAATATCACTATTAAAAATAGGGGTTGGTGATAGAAGGGTAATAGGCCACATAACAAAGTAAAAATAAAAAAAGGTTGTCCCAAAAAAAAAATTGAGGTGCCTATATATATTTCGGTGCAAATAAGTCAGTAATAGGCTTACACAACTTTCAATTGCAATTTGGTTATTTATGAACCAAATTCTGACGATCCTTTTCCTTCGAGCCTTATGATGATGATAGCAGCGGCTGAATAGAGGATTCCGCCGCCCGATCAGATAATGGCCCCAGTAGGCGGTACACGTACTCATCACACGCGTGCCTTCAGGGAAGACGCAGGGCAAGGCCTCGCTAAGTGATGGGGTCCAGCGAGTGCTGGACCACAGCCTGTCATGGTCGTGGTGAATTTCACGGATCCCATGGCCATGACTATAAGGCAAGTTAAGGAAAGTGTGGTTTTTAGTCGGTACGAGTCCTACATACCCTGCTGCCCGACCCATGAGGATTTTCCGACTTGAAAAAAAACTTTCAAAAGATCGATACAATCATGTCAAATTACGAGCACAATCAATTCGTCAATTTATTAAACATGGCTACGATAATTTTGTCCGAAAAAAATCGATATATTGATACACCGAACGAACGACGAAACTTTCAAAGGTCCATTAGTTGATCATGAATTCGCAGAATCTTAGCATTACTCTCGAACTAGACCATTGGCAAAAAACGTGAAACCGAAAAGAAATTATATTCTGATATTGGTAATCTTTGAAGGAAAAAGCTTACAACATCAAAGTACTTAGATATAAATTTCAGTGAAAGAAAAATCTATGTTAGGCAGAATTCTTCCAACTTCGCTTCAGCCAACTAAGCTACCGAGACCACTGCCTATGATGTCCAATTTCCCTTCCACATTCTATTATTTTAGGTGGTAACCCCAAATATACCTATATACAAATAATATCTACTTAGTCAATATCTAATCATTTATCAATTAATTTACTCTCAGTGTCCTTGCTGGCTGCTGTTGTTGGCATAATAATATGGAAGAAAAATTCCACATCACAAGTAGTGATCTCTGAAGCTCTATTGGCTATAGTGTGAGGTGTACCAAACCGGTATACGGTAGTTGCAGGCTCGAAACCCAAATCATTGATTTATCGTTGACCTGAATAGTAAATTAGCAAATAATATTTCTTTTACATAATTGTAGCAAAAACCATAATTGACTCGATCTTGGTAAGTAATTACCCTCATCTTAGTTTCTCGGCTTGTAGATTAATCTCCATCGCTCAGGAATTGTGGCGGGGTGGATTATGGTTGGATGTTAGAACAGTTTTGTTGAAAACATGTACCATACCATCACGCCTAATTCTGGAAGTATCAGGCAGAGGTGTACTGATATAGGTTATATACAATTCACCAGTATTTTTTTGGTCTCATGTAATTAACCGGGATCAAATAAGAACTTGGAGCTACTATTGGGAACTAGAGAGAAACTTAATAGCAGTGTTCACCCTGGGAATCAAATCTAAGATCTCAATGACCTTCAAGAAAAGAGTGTACTCCCTTTTAAAGGCCGGCAACGCACTTGTGACTCCTCTGGTGTTGCGGCGTTCCGTCTGCTCGTTTGCCCCATAAAAAAAATCTCAGCAGCCGGCTGAGATTTTTTGCAAACTACCTCATGGACGGCCAGGAGGTACGTAGTTTGTAAAAAACTAGTGATATGAATATAGAAATTACTGTAATCAACCTAACGGGTGAAAAATGGGTGTACCGACAACAGCAGGTCAAACTATCCAAAACTGTCAAACTTTCCCAATTGAAAATTAACCTTATCATTTTGAATTAAAGTTGAAAATCTATCAAAGAAATTTGATCGGGGTACATTGATGTGCTGGCCTCTGTATGTCTCGGTATTATTTTAATGATTGTAAGTACTCTGCGTATAAAGTTTATAAACGCATTGGAGAATTTTAAATAGGTAACGATAAAATCTAATTATATCATTGTTTTTTCTTTCAATGTACACAAATTAGCACATCTTATTATAAAAACGACTAACACGTTTTGATTTCTGACATTTACGCGAATATTATACATTGAAATAAAACTACTTTTTACGGATTTTATCGCGTATATTGATATTATTAATCCCGACGTTTCGGACCCTTTACAGCGTCCATGGTCACGGGTAGACGTCTTGATGATATAATTACTGACAGCTACCCTACATTTTTTATTGTTACATGATCAATGACATTTATTACTAATTATTAATTAAAACTAGATGGAGCCGGCATTTCCTAGCTGACGACCTCTGAGGGTCCGAAACGTCGGGATTAATAATATCAATATACGCGATAAAATCCGTAAAAAGTAGTTTTATTTCAATGACTAAAACGTTGTTAGTATATTAAAAAATATACTTAATCGATATTATACACCGTATATTTTTTGTCGTCTTACAGCCGAAAGGATATACAACTACATTTTTTTCGAGAGACCTGAACTTTTTTCTCAGATACAGCTCTCTTTTATTTTTCAAATTAATGGATCTCTTTCGGCTGTTAGACGACAGTAAAAAAACACGATGTATACTTAATTTAATAAAAACTTGTTTTTTTTTAAATTAAAATCTGAGCAGAAAAATATTGACAATATACAATCATACACATTATATTTTGCAAATATTTGCTTGCAAAATGCAGTTATTACGCTACTGAAAATTTTAGTAGTTAAAAAATTTCTGGTACCATGTAGCACCTACATGAACTTCCTTAGCATCCCGCTACTAGATTATCCTTACACACATATTTTTCCTTCCAGTGACATAGTGTACTGTGACGAGTGATGTATAGTGAACAGTGATCAAGATGGACAAGAACACGGCCGAAGCTAGTCAGGGCGGTCAGTTGTGCGGGCAAGTGCGTCGGTTCCGCGGCGAAACGCCAGATCTGTCGACCGATTTGTCGTTCGAGGAGTTAAGGAATAAGTTCGATGTTAGGGCGCCACGCGCGGCGAGGAACGAAATCGCTTCGAATCCCGCCACGCACTGCAGCGCCACCCGACAGGTGGTCAGTGGCAAAATCTTCAAGAAGTGCAAGAGTGCCACGTTTCAGATAGATGGCGCTACGTATACTATTGGTAAGTAAGGGACAATTTAGTTCGGTTTTCCATCACTGTTTGAGGATGGCGTTAGTTGGACGTAAACAAAGTTGCGATGAGCTTTCAACCTTTCTGTTGGAATATTTGGATCGTATTTATTTTGAATCTCTTAATATTTTGAAACAATCTTTTTTTAGTATTTTGTAATTTCAATATAACTATAAAATTAATTAATTTTGAAAGTGTAGGTACCTACTAATTATTCATTGTTGCTAGAAATTTGGTCAAAGTCAAAGTCAAAGTCAAAGATATTTATTGCTTAAAACTGTGTACATAAGGTGTTTTACAATTTTTGGTAGGTTTCAACAGTCTACCCAGTCGGGTGTAGCAATATAAAAATATTAAAATCTAATAAAGGTGTCTGTGGTAACATTCTTGAAGACAATAACAATAATTATTTTTTGGCAAAATATTCATGCATATTATAAAATACATTTTTAATTAACCACTTTTTTAAAACTCTCTTGAATAATTTACCATTTAGTTTTTTTAAATCTACAGGTAAGTGGTTATATACTCGTATGGCTGTGATATATGTACTTTTATAATAAATCATATTATGTATATTTGGCAAGTTTAAATCATATTTGTATTTATTACGTACATTGGGTTTAGATATGCACTTAGGACTAAAGGAGTGAATATTATGCTTGACAAATAAACACAGCTCTAAAATATATATACCAGTTAGAGTGAGGAAACCCTTTCCACAAAAGATGGATCTCAACGATTCAGTGTTTTGCATGTTGTAGATAACGCGTAGGCATTTCTTTTGAAGTACGAATGTGGACTGAACCTCGCAGGAATTACCCCAATATATGACACCGTAAGTTAGAAGGGGGTACACGTAACCAAAATATGCAGATTTCGCAATGTGTAATGAGGTTGTCTCAACTAAAATAGATAAAACATAACAATAACTTGAAATTTTTTTATTAATTTTTTCTATGTGGCCTTTCCAATTTAAGTGTTGATCTATTGTGACACCAAGAAAATTAATTTGTTCTACCTCTTCGATTTTTGTATTTGATTGATATATATTTAGTTGTGATGGTTTATTTTTATAATTTCTGAATTGAATTAACTTTGTTTTTGTAAGGTTTACTTTTAGATTTATCGATTTTAGAAAATAAGTTATATTTGTTAATGTGTTATTTATTTCGGTTCTATATTCGGACTCATTTAAATCATCCTTGCATATAAAAATGGTAGCATCATCAGCATACATAACACATGGATGACTGGTTATGTTAGGAAGGTCATTTACATAAATTAAAAATAATAATGGGCCTAGTATGCTTCCTTGTGGAACACCTAATAATACTTTTCCGAAACTTGATTGAACTGAAACAATTGTTTTAATCGATTTGTCATAAGTGTCAATGACTGTGGCTTGCATCCTGTTATCGAGATAAGATTTTATTAGTTTCTGGCCTATACCTCTGATACCAATATTTTCTAATTGATTCAAAAGTATATCAAATTTAACACAGTCAAAAGCTTTTGACATATCAAGAAACAGCGCTGTACATTTCTTTTTTTTGTTCATATTTTCCCAAATGTCTTTAAAAAGTTTAAAGATTGCTAATGATGTAGTTTTTCTTTTCTGAAATCCAAATTGACTAGTGTTTAGAATATTATAAGTATCCAGAAATTTAGTTAATCTAATATGAATAATTTTCTCGAATATTTTGGAAAAGCTCGGCAATAGCGCAATGGGTCTGTAATTATTAATATCATGTCTAGTTCCTTTTTTAAATAATGGTTTAATAATAGCTGTTTTTAAATTTTGTGGAAATATACCAGTTTCCAACATAAGGTTAATAATATGAACTAAAGCATCTACAGTATAGGTAATACTTTCTTTTACAATATTTACTGGTATATTATCAATTCCACAGCTCATCTTATTTTTTAGATTTTTTGCAATATTTATTATTTCATATTTATCGGTGGGAAAAAGAAAGATTGAATTGGGATTTTTATTTTTAACTATGTTTTGTTGATGTATCGAAGTACTGTAATTTTGTGTAATATAAAAGTTATTAAAAGAGTTTACTATATCAATGGGAGAATTTATTGTTTTTTTATTATGCATTAAATATTCAATAGTGGGTTTTATTACGTTTGTAGGCTGAGTCTCATGTTTTATTAATGACCATGTAGCTTTTGTTGTATTGTCACTGTTTTTTATATATTTTATATTTGAAATTTTCTTAGATTCCTTTATAACTCTTTTCATAATACTACAATATTTGTTGTATTGAATGTTATTTGTTGGGCAATGTATTTTTTTTGTTTGAAAGTACATAATCCTTTTATTTTTACTCGAAGTAATTATACCTTTACTTTTCCATGTTTTCCTTCTTTTATGGGTTATTTTAATTTTATTAATAGGAAAACATAGGTTAAAAATTAAAGAAAATAATTCCATAAATTTGTTGTAAGCTGCACATGCATCAGTTTCCTGGTACACTTCACTAAATGTAATTTGGGATATATATTTTAAAAATATTTCTTTATTTCTTTTAATATTTCTTTTGTTTGTGAACCAGAATTCTTCTTTAAAACTTAAACTACAGGGTATCTTAATAATTTGTCCGGTGTGATCTGATAAACCTAGATCCAAAATGTCTGTTTTACTTTTTTTATGGTTTGTAATTATGTTATCAATACAAGTAGCAGAATGTAAAGTTATCCTTGTGGGTTTGTCTATTTTTAATTTTAAATTAAATTTTTCCAAAGTGTTAATGAAATTTTTGCTTTTTGTATTCACGGAAAGAGTGTCTATGTTAAAATCACCTAAAATAAAAATGTTTTTGCAAATGCTTCTTGAACGAATAGTTAGCTTATACAGTAATAATTCAAGTTTGTCAATAAATAATTCGAAGTTACTATTTGGTGTTCTGTATAGACATAAAATATACCAATTTGTCTCTGGAATAAAAATACCACAACATTCAAAATGTAATTCTACTGATATTTCAGCTATCCAGTCTAGTTTATTAAAACTTATACAATTTTTTACATAGATACAGACTCCACTTCTTCGTTTATTTTTTCTTGAGAAGTAATTACCTATCTTATACCCAGGCAGTTGCAGTATTTCAGCATTTAAATCTTGGAAAAAGGTTTCACTAGCACAAAATACATCAATATTCATGGAATGTAACAAAATTTCTATTTCACCTAATTTAGATCTTAAACCTTGAACATTATGATGTAGTATGGTAAATGTATTACAGTTGGTTTCGAAAACAACAAGTTTCAGTTTGGATGGAGACACTGGATTTAGTTGGTGTTTCTGTTTGTGTACTAATTGTTACGTTTGTCTGAAAGCATGGACTAATCGAGTTGGCTTTAACAGACATATATTGTTGGTATTTAAATCTATAGTGCAGGTGTAGTATGTTTCTTAAGATATATTTCGAGATTTTGTAATTATAGGACTTAAAAGAGACTGGATAATCTAGGTTAACAAAAATGCTATGAGCAAATTGAGAACATATGTACTTGTATAACTCGTTTAGTTTTACTTCGTTTAAAAGCCTATTTCGTTTAATATTACAAACTATAACATTAGTGTGCACAAGCTTATTTATAAAATAGTAAAGGACCGATTGTGTTTGAAATGGATTTTTATCATAATTCCCGCACATCATGACCACAAAGTCGAATTTATCAAAGTCAATACACATCTCCAGACAAGATTCCAATAATTTATCACTGGTAGCTCCAGGTTTACTTAAACATGTCACGAAATATGTAGGTCCAGCCAGATTTTGGAGTAAGTTTCTCAAATTCGAGCTATGATAATCAGTTAATATGGCAATTCTCTTTACTCTTTCTGTAATGTGGTTATCTGATCGTGATACCTTGTTGATATAAGTAGTATGCTGTTCGCCTGGATTATTTTCCTGACTATTTTCCTGGCGATTTGTATGGCGTGTCTGCATAATATCTCCTTGATTCGAGGACACATAATTTTGATGTTGCGGCTGAGGCGCATCTAAGCAGTTATTTATTAAAGTGTCATTTATGTTTTCGACGGAAGTGCTATTTACGGCTGTTGGGGTTAGATTTTCGATTAAAATCGACTCGGTTTCAAACAATTTCTTACAACTTTTTGGCAACTTGTTAGCATGAGGACTATTTGTTTCGCATAAAGTTACTAGCTGGTCAATTTTTGCGTGTTGACTTGAGACCATTTTCTGCAATAAATCGTTTTCGGCTTTTAGACTGACTACCTCATTTTGAGTTTTATCTAGCATCATTGTTATTTTCATTAATTCGTTCCTCAGCTCATCAACTTCATTATTTAATAGCATTCTGGATAAATCTGGTAAACTCTGTCCTGAATTTGAATAATTTGGCGACAGGGAGGTATTTAATGTGTCTTCGTAGCAACTGCTAGAGGAGCCAGCATCATGGTATTCTATTTTCCGACGTAGTGTAATATTTTTTTCACATGAGTATTTTCCAATATTTGAATGCATAAATAATAACAAGTACTTAAAAAGTCAGTTGAAAACAGGTGGATTTAAATTTGTTTACATCAAACGGATAATTTGCAAGGTCGCGGAAAGAAGGTCTTAAGTGCGCGCTATTTAACGTACTTACGCGTATTCATCATGCACTTTTGAACGGACACAATTTCTTTTGCACAAAAGTTTTATTATAGTTTTTTTAGTATTTATCACTTGTTATCACTGTATATTTATATGAAAAAATGTTAATCAATGTTTAATTATGGTCAGTTTACACTTTTTTGCTTAAAACACTCGGAATTTCCACAGTTTAGCAATATTTTTAACTTAGAACTCGACGAGCTGTTGTTTACGTTACGAGCGTCTTGAAAGTCCCTGGTGATGATCTTAACTTCTTAACACTGTCATTAATAATTAGATTGATTAGATAACATTCATTTCCATCACGCCTGTATTAACCGAAGAGCCACAAAAGGGGAACTAATGCACAATCACAGTTTATTAGTATATTTTTAGATCAAGCCTACTGCACTTATACAAACCCAATACCTGGGAATCGAGCCCTCAGCGAAGTTAGAAGCAGCCATGTTCTCTTATTATAATTCTTTATTTTGAATAAAATGTGGTATACAGTTGCTGTCATTATACTTACATGTTGAAATGCGATAGTTTCACATATTTGCCATATCAGTTTTATGGTATGCAAATTATTTCGTCTAATAATATAATTTAACATCACTATTTATTTATCACAAATTGAGATCATATTTATTTTTAATGATAAACTACTATCATCATCAGCCCATATTCTTCCAATGCTGGACGTAGGCCTCTCTCTAGTGAACGCCATAGAGCCCATCTTCGACTTTCCTCATCCAGTCACTGCCAGCTGCCTTCTGCAAGTCGTCACTCCTCCTGGTCGAAGGGCGTCCTACACTATGCTTACCTAGACGCGGTCTCCAGTCGAGAACTCTAAAAACTACTAACTATTAATATGTTTATTCTAATTATATAATTTAGGCTTGAGATATACGTCCACGGAGTAGAAACAATTCTCACAAAGCCACTTAAACATTTTTTTTTTAAATTTAGTGTAGTGGTAAATTTATTAAAAGAGTAGGTAAGATATTAAATTAATGCAACGAATATTTGTTTTATTCTCTCGATAACACAGCGGTCGCGTGCTCCACGCGTTAAAGGAACTTCCACATCATTTTGTAATTCAATGGAATTGATTTATTATGATTTGTTGATAAAATTGGTCATTAACCTATATTTGAAACGGCACGCGTGTGTTTATGTGTACACGACAATGTTCCAAATTTTATTGTTCTACTATCTATGGGCCGTTTCTTGGCTCCCATAGAGGTAGAAGTTACATCAGGTTAAATCTTAAACCAGAAATACTGATATCTTTCTTTTTGTATAATTTTAGCATTTTTCATGCTAAGATTTTAAAGTTATTTAGAAAAGGAAAAATTCGACCGCGGGCAGGATTCGAACCTGCGTCTTCTGGTTAGGTACACCAGACGCTATGACCACTAAGCCACCGCGATACCTACCCAGCATGTCGAATTTTTCCTTCACATACTGAATTTACGTCTTTATGGTGACGTCAGTAACACCTATTGAAAAGCAAAAACTTGCTTTTCAATAGGTGTCCATAACCATGGACGCTGTAAAGGGTAATAATATTCGCGTAAATGTCAGAAATCAATATGCCATCCATACTAATTGTAAATGCGACAGTAATACTGTCTGTCTACAAATTAAACAATTTTGATATTTCTTGTAGATATATTGGAGCTTGGAGAAGGACAGCTTTTATCTCAAAAAGTCTTTTGGGTTTGCGAGTTAAACCATACGCAACAGCTAGTCAAAAATGAATATAGATGGTATTGGTGACTGAAGTAAAAATTAATTACCATAATTATATTTTAAAGTAAGAGTCCCAGAGAACGAAACATATAAAAAAAAATATAGCTGTTCCCTTCAGTTGTTATATTAATTATTTTTTATTTATAAGAGATAGGTTAGCGTTTGATCACAATATCACCTGATGGTAAGTGACGATATAGCACGCTTACCTAGAAGATACCATTCACTCGTGACTTGAAGTCCCCCAAATTGTACACGTCAGGAAATACAGACTCCATTCCATTCCCTCGCGGTACGGGTAAGGAATTTCGAGGCAAAACGCTTTTATTATTACATATTTTATACAACTAATTAGTGTCCTAACAATTAACATAACATAAATACAACGTACCCTCACGCCTATATTCTCCAAATGTTACTGAGAATTCCATAGAAAAACCCAATAGCACTGCTCCACCTGGGAATCAAACCCATGACTTCTAAACGTAGCATTCACGCTTAGAATCAATAGACTAACGACGCAGTTTTTGTAGAGATAACACGGTAAAAATGTTGTTAATTTTTCGTCATAACTTTGATATAGAACCTTCATAGCGCCAACGAAGTGTATTTACACCGAGTTCTCTTTTAAACCAGAGCCTTCCAAAACGGAACACCATAAAACAAATTTAAACAACAACAAAAAATAAAAGAAATACAGCAAACAAAATGGCGGGGAATTTCCACAACCCCGGGTTATCTTGTGCAGCGATAAAACAAATTGTTGGTAGTACCGGCTCGGAATGCTTCTGGTCACGCGAACCCTGGCTTACTACTGATCCAATTAACACAAATGTAAATGTACCCTTGTGTAACACGGTGTTGCTTCGTAAATTTTATGGAGTACTAACTGTTGCCCGCGGATTTACTCGCATCCTAATGGTTTTTTTTTAAATAAAAGTCATCAAAATAGGTTCAATGGTTTAGGCGTGAAAGCGTAACAGAAAGACATACAGAGTTACTTTTGCAGGAAGTAGGAATTTGAATCGTAATGTCTTTTATCGCAAGGACATTTAAAACACAAAAATGGAACCGATTCGCATAAAATTTGGCACACAAATAGCATGTGACCCGGAATAAAAATACAGACTACTTTTTATCCCAAAAAATGACAGTTTCCCGGGAATCCCGGAAAACTGATATATTCTCCTATATCAGTTTTCCGGGGGTTTGGTACCTACACTTATATGTAATTTGCGACTAGCGGTCATATTGAATACTTCCAATCACGGAAAATAGCGGTAATTCCTCGGAAACAATTTTGTGACCAGAACTAACATTGAGTATAAGAAGTACTCACCACATGAAATAAATCCGAAAACAATGGTGTTACTAAGTCTACGCATAATTATATGAAGTCGCGGGTAAAAACTAATATAATATAAAAGCTAAATACCACTCACTCAATGATTAATCACGAAATCTCAGAAACCTTAAGAACTTGAATTTTGACAGACAGGTTCCCTATATCATGTAGGCATCTGCTAAATAAGGCTTTTTGGGAGATTTCCCACGAGATCGGTAATAGCTATTTGATCGCGGGTTATATAAATCTCTATATATTCTCAAATTCTGTACAGGATGTTACAAAACTACCCGTAAAGCCTAAAGGAGGTTAAATAAGGCCTTATAACGAGTCCATTCACAATATATAAGAACCGTAGTAACGCTATATAACATACCCCAAAAAAAGAAAACAACGACATTTATGAATGAAAAATAGAAAAACTATTAAAGCAGACAATTATTAGGTAAAATAGGTACGTAGGCCTCTCTATTAAATAATCTGGTTCCCTGACATGACAGCTGACAAAATTTTTGGCTTTGATAATTAATTATATTTTTTACGGGTTATTTTGTAACACGTTGTATATTTAAACAATGTCCCGTCAACAAAACTATGACTAACTAGAACTAAATACTGACGCAGTTCCCGCTCGTCCCTTAAGTTTCGTTTCAAGGGCTGAGGGTCCAAGGTTAAGGTCCAAACAAAGGGACTCGCTCGTCTGTAACAACGTATTCACTTGTTAGCTAGTTCTCGCCTTGTTACGAGATCAAACTACTTGATGTAACAAGTAGTGTTTTTGGAGTTCCGTTGGAAAATTGAAAAAACGGTAGGTACATTAATGGGGTCATCCCATTCTTCAGTTCTGTCAGTCTAATAATAATAATAATAATTTATTTCTCTCTTCACAAAGGTAAACTTAGGACTAAGTAATATAATATTGTGCATTTAAAAGCTCCTTTGCGAGAGACTGGAGTCCGTACTAGGAAAATCCTGTGTTACGGATCACCATGGCCCTCACCCTAGTATTAAGTTATGTAAAATACAATCTTATATTATGAAGTTAAGTATTGAAAACAAGCATGAGAATAGAAGAACTAATATTTATTTAGAATAATAAATATGAAGGAAGTAATGTTACCGTTTGTAAGCCGTTTTGTGTGACTGAGTGTGTGTGTGCGTGTTAGTGCGTGTTTGCGCGTGTGTGTGTTCGCGTGTGGTTTGTGTGTATGCATGTCTATCTGTCTATCTGTCATAGCCATTTTATTTAGAGAGTCTTTGACTTTCAAGATTGTTTAGCGTAGATACTTAATTTATCATAGATCAATTAGCAAACACAATAAGGAGATAATTATTTGGACCATCTGGAGGGTAACGGTTCCTATAAGTAAAAGGGCTGCTTCAAAAATAAAATGTTTGAGATTACTTTATTAGTCTAGCGGTCGTAAGCGCGACTGCTACGCTAGAAGTTTTGGATTCTATTTCAGGTGGAGCAGTGTTATTGGGTATTCTATGAAATTCTCTGAGATGATTTATGCCCGTTTATAGGCTCACTCCTTATTACATGGGACCTAAAACATACCAGTGAACTGTGGGTGTACTTCTGTCCAACCCTTCGGGGAATAAATGCGTGATGGTATATTACTTTGTAAATTTTGAAAGTTTTGGAGAGTTAAATGCGAAGATTTTTGGTTATTATGCATGTTTACAGTATGGCCATGCGTGTATACAACGTTTATACGGAACAATGCGCAGGTACAACTTTCACTTGACCAATCTATTTGAAATAAATATTTTTAAGGGTTTTCAATGTGTATAATATTGTAATGTAATTTGTATGACAATACAGTTTCTTGTTTTCAATGAGTTACATTAATTCCAAGAAACCATGACCTTCATCAGTTCTTCTTCTTCGTCGTATCCTCATGGCTGAGGGACGTGACGACTGTGGGTTCCATTCACCATCGCTCGCCAGGCTGCACGATCTTGGGCTTGATGTACGCTTGCCTGCAACGTAGCTCCAGTTGCTGTTGTTACTGTGTCCACCCATTGCATAGGCACACGACCCCTACTTCTCTTCCCAGTTAAATCTATTGATTGATAGGTTAAAACCTCCTTTGATAGGATCTGACGATTATGCTGGAGTTATTATCAGTTTTTCATTTAGCTAATTGGAGGTCCTATGGTTGTTTTGTTTAATATTCTGATGTTTAGCCGTATCTGGAAAGACTGAAAGTTGACGTGACTAAAGGTTGGCTGGGATTTTTAACGGTAAGAACCAGACATACCTCACCTTCTACCCCAAGAGAAAAAAAATATGGCAATAATGTAACCCTTTAAGGAATAATTAGTAGACGCAATATAAATGTACGTTGTTACGAGCCTCTGGAGGGTCATCGTTCAAAAAATTAAGGATTTGCTAACTGAAACATCAAATTATTCTGAGACACGCTGATTAAGTGTTCCAATTTCAGTTTAACTGAATTCGAATTGCTTCCATAACATGTAGTTCCGCAGTAGACTCCACCCGTATTACCTGGAATCGATCTCATCCAGCACAGTCCGCTTCCAAAGATCATTCCTACCACGTACCTACTACCAGGCTCTGGAATGAACTACCTGCTGCGGTGTTTCCCTTGCGTTATGACATGTCCTTCTACAAACGAGGCACAGCTCTGTCCCCGACGTTGCTGATGTCCATGGGCAGCTGTTATCTCTTATCATCAGGTGGGCCGCTTGCTCGTCTGCCACTGTAGGCAATAAAAAAAACGTTGCAAGCTGTTGTTTGGCTGTTGGTCTATGAATATTTTTTATTATATACTTTGTTTTTCTTGGTTTGCGCTCTCTACGTTCATATACCATTCATCCAATTCCGATGAAGTTTTATTGAGTTGTTATGTTCGAAGGTTTCTGTATAAAGATACATTGCAAGGTAAGTTAGGTATTATTAGTTTTTTGTTATTTTGATGACAAACAATACGGGCCGCCTGATGGTCCTGATGGCCTGGTGTCCGTGTATACTCAGGAAGCCAGTTGGGGGACCTGGTTGGTGTTTCCCCCGTACTATGATGGTATTGTCGCTTTAGAAAAGCATTACTTTAAGTAAAAGGTATTCTAAATGGCTTGCTGTTGTAGTACAGTGTCTGTTCGAAAGTCTGGCGATATTTATATATGTGCTATGGTAAGCAGACACAGTCTATACACGACAACAACATCACTAGATATTAGTATCACTAGCTTTTTGTCATCTTGAGACCTCAGTAATTTGACTGGCAACATTGTCCTTCAAACTAAGAAACTAATATAGTTGGCACGTTATTGCTTAGCGGCAGAATATTTGGCAAAGTGATGGTACAGAGGCCAGCAGATCAAGCTTCCACAATCTGTCAAATTTCTTTTATTCATTTTCAACTTTAACAGAAAACTTTTTCATGCTAAGATTTTAAAGTTATTTAGAAAAGGAAAAATTCGACCGCGGGCAGGATTCGAACCTGCGTCTTCTGGTTAGGTACACCAGACGCTATGACCACTAAGCCACCGCGATACCTACCCGTCACCTATTGAAAAGCAAGTTTTCGAAACTTGCTTTTCAATAGGTGTTACTGACGTCACCATAAAGACGTAAATTCAGTATGTGAAGGAAAAAGTCGACATGACGGGTAGGTATCGCGGTGGCTTAGTGGTCATAGCGTCTGGTGTACCTAACCAGAAGACGCTGGTTCGAATCCTGCCCGCGGTCGAATTTTTCCCTTTCTAAATAACTTTAATAAGGGTCATGTTCAAATTTTTTGACAGATTTGGATAGGTTGCCTGCTGAAGTCTGTACCACCACTGAAAAATTGCATCATGAGTAGAGTCTATCACATTAAAAATAAGTTTTAAGTGTCATGAACGGTCTTTGCAAAAGCCAATTGCTCGAGAAGAATGAAACGATAAAGGTTGTAATCACTTTCAAGACCTTTGTATCTTCACTTTTATTTGATATCCAACTGTACCGGACAAAGTAGGTGGCAACACTGGATGTAGGCCAGAACAATTACTTGGTTAAATGTGCAGTAAAATGACGTCACTCGCGTAATGGTGAGCTTTCTTTTCAGCAATCAAGATGAGCTTTGTACTTGCGTGAAGAGAATATTAAGTGCCAAGACCAATCTGACACAACAATCAGCACTTTTAAATTAAAAAAGGACCAATTTATTATTTATGTAATTTCAAAATCGGAATGAATATTCTAATCTAGCTGGCCCGGCAGACGTCCTGCAAACCGATTGCAGTGCTACCTACCGGGTTAGTTAAATTGTGAATCTAAACCATTAAAGGATCTACTCAAACACAAGAAAATTTTCATCTAAATCGTATGTTCCGTTTTTTAGTTTTAGCGGAACTAACGAATTTATTTATTTCTGACACATGCGTATATTAGACATTGAAATAAAACTATTTTTACGGATTGTATCGCGTTATATTACAATAAAATTCTTGTAATTTTAAAATCTTATATCCGCTCTTTCTTATTAACTAAAGTCAAAAACAAAAATAAATTTTAATTGTTTAAACAAATTACAGACACAACAGAAATTCCTTCAGCCAAAAAAATAAAGTTCACTTAAAAGCACACTCAAGCTTATTGCCACTAATTTCCTATCAGAAAAACCAACAACGGATAGCTTGGTTGGGGAATCAAATACATAAATACCAGTACATTAAAATTATGTAACTACATCGTTAAATAAAATTATAAAAAAATGAAAGAAAGACGGAATGAAACACTTTTTATTTTGAATTCGCTCAGAACCCAGAATTAGGTTCAATTTTTTTATGTATTTCTATCTTATCACACAAAATTAACATTCTTCACTCTGTGAAACTATTAGAGAACTAATTATTTTAATTTAGATGATTGTCTTTAAAATAACTATTTCTCTGTTTCGTTTTGTTTCTTTTATGCATGATGAGTGGTCTCCAGTAAGAGAAGGAGTACAGTTACTCAAATTTATTGTGTAATATCTTTCTTTGTTGGAGATCCTGAAAGAAATAAATAAATAAAATAGTGAATCCCGCGCGAGGCCAAAAATCGACCCCTATCTCAGCAGCTAATGCTTCAACAATATGCTGAGTGACAAAGCAAAGCATAATACCAAAGCGCTGGTTTTCAGATGAAAGAGCTTTATACATTTTTTATTTTAGAAAGCAGTAACAAGTATTAAATTTTATTTTTTATGGACAAAGATAATACTTGGATAAAAATAAATCAGGTAATAAGGCTAATGTATTGAAATTGACTTAACTGTACTTCGAATATCCCTTGGGAACTCCTTACTATCCGCCATTATGAAACGTG
This sequence comes from Acronicta alni, assembly GCA_964056405.1. Classification (NCBI taxonomy): domain Eukaryota; kingdom Metazoa; phylum Arthropoda; class Insecta; order Lepidoptera; family Noctuidae; genus Acronicta; species Acronicta alni. Next base: position 14,975,208 of record OZ043916.1, on the reverse strand, counting down.
GGGCGGAAAAAAAATTAAGCGGTTTTTTTTTAGAAATTTATTACTTGACCTATAAACCGATACAATGTGGGAGGGTGTTAAGAAAAACAGATTGCTCAATGCTTATCACTCAATATCCCGGGGATTGGGAACCGTAAGTTTGGGTGCTACGGACTAATGAGGAGCTACCTGTAGCGAATCATGTGGAGCGAGCGACAGTCGCGCGCAGGCTTCCACGCGGTTCGGTAGCGCCGCCATGCCGCTCGCCGCTCCCCGAACGCTCCGTCCGAACATGACCGAACATATCTAACCGAAAAAATTCAAAAAAAGAATCCCAACTTCGAAAAACAAAGTGAGTTCAAAGTTCGGTTTGTTGATGTGAATTTAGGAAGGAAACCACCTGTTGGTCGCGATTTGGCATAGTCCAGTGGACAGCGTCACAATCTGTTTACAAGAGGGGGGACCACCCCCAGGGGTCATGACGCAACGTTTTATGGGCGCCCTGTGTTGCGTTACTATGGCGGAAAAACAACACTCGCAGCTAGAAAATAGATTTCCGTGTTTCCACCTACGTTGAACTAAACATTCATTACACGGTTTCACCGAAGTCGGGTAAATTACGATCTGTTTAAAAAAGCATTCCCTACGCGCGTAACTATAAACTTTTTGTTTGTAACCTATGACGTATTGTTTTATCACCCGTTGTATGTGTAAGCGCTAAAATCACGGCTAATTTATAACAACAATGCTTCTTTCATGCTTAACAAAGAACTGTTCCAACTATTGGAATTAACAGTTGATACGTTAGTTTTAAATTAAGCGAAGTTGTTCATTGGCTAGCATACGGAAAGTTCAAGGTTCGATCAACATTCAGGTGATAATTACATCTTCAGAGGAGCTAAATATAAACAACGGAAAAATTAGACCAAATGATTGGAGCATTAAAATAGTCCAGTTTCATTGAACCGGGAAATCTATTAATATCTTTATCAATCAATAAATTATATAAATGATTATTCAATGAGTCCAATTTATTACCTTTATTGTTATAATAATAGCTATAAATTATTTATTTTATCATTAATCAATGATAATGTAATCCTTCATAATTTAATCAAATTCAAAAAGAGAACCAATATTTTCCTTATAATTTCAGAATCGAAATGAATGTTCTAAATTTAAAATCTTAAATCCGCCCTATGTAAATAAGACGTCAAAAATAAATGAGTGATCATTCACAAATTATTAGTTTTAGGTCGGTGGAGCAATGAAAATGTCTAACGCACACTCTTAATTTACGCGGGCGCTGTACCATATCAAAACAAGTGTCGAACAAAAACATATCTGAATTTTTTAATGATTAGTGAACCAGTGAAGTGAACCGGAGTGACGTGGTTTAGTGACGTGTTTGTGACAGTTTGAGTGGAGATAGCGTATGATGTGATGATGAGGCGTGGGAAAGTGCTGCTTGAAGGCAGCAGACAGGCCTCTGTCGACAGCAAGGGCAACGTGGCTAATGATAAGGAGCTGGTGCATAAGTGCCACAGTGATCCTGGCGGTGGGCGAGCACTTGGGGCAGCCCCAAGGACGCACAGGCATCGATCTGCGTCGGGCGCGACGAGGAAATGCGTGCTCACGCTTGATGGATACTCATATGTCATTGGTGAGTCGACTCTGACCAGCTGCGGTCAATCTCAACGGGTTTCTTGTACTAGTTTCATGATTGGTATCGTATGTCACGTCACCAATTAATTTGAGTCCACTAGTGGCGCTCGTAACGAGCGTTGATTCGAGTTTTAATTACAATCATGTGACTTCACTGGTTTGACGGCTACTTGTTCTAATATAATATAACATAGTATACCATCCAGTACTGAATTTTCTGCAGGGTTAGGCAGGACTGTCCTACCGTATACCCATAGTTCGAGACGCGAGCAAACTCAGGTTATACTGAGAATTTCCTAACAATTCCTTTGTAGGGACACTGCTGACGCATTCGATTTGTATACAGGCGCATTACTGTGTTGGCGCGGCGCAGCAGTCGTCTCCCCGTACCCATTCAGTTAGGTCGTTTATAGTTAAGTCCAATATGTATTTATAATATCTATCTTTAACTGGCCAGTAAAGAATATTTATATAGAAATGTGACCGAACTTCGTTTAACATTTCCTTCATCTATAAACTCCACATCCTTATAACACTTTTCTTACTTTTCTCGTCGACCGGAGAATCAAATCTAGGAGCCACGAATCAATGAAGCCGTCTCTGCGACCGCTAGATTGATTATGTTATTATTAAAAAACATTCCTTCTTTATTTATGGTGTTATCAAAAACAGCACGATAAATTTCTAAACCTGCTCAACCTATTGACGCACCATCTTTTGACTACCAGATGTTGAAGGTAAAAATAAATTGGTGTAAAAGATAGTATTTTGGGAAAGTAAATATAGTTTTGAAGGGAACTATAGAGGAGTTGTAGCAAGAGCAACGTTTGATGTTGCGTGTCAAGAAGGGATTTGAGGAAAGGTCATTATGATGACAGCTGTTGATATCTATGTTATGTTTTAATCGAGTTAACTCGTTATATAGATTGTGTAAAACACCAGTCTGTAGTAATATATATTTTTAATATACAGGAGAATATATTTAGGTAATATGGTCATTAACATAAAAGAGGGGCTCATGGCTAAGTAATAACTAAGCTGATCAACCGAACTGCAAGGTCTGTGGATGGGTGACCATACTTAATACATCGAGACACCTCCGTGCCTTGGAGACCAGGTCGGTCCCGGTTGTCATGCGAACACCTATGACAATCGTTAGTGGTAGTCAGAAGCCCAAAAAGCCTGGCAACCAGTCTATCCTCAGGGTATCGGTATTACCCAAAAATTGGGTTGCGAAGGTCTGATGGCAGTCGCTTCGTGTAAAATACTGATATTCAGCCACATCTGGTTAGACTAGAAGCCAACCCCAATATACCTAGTTGGGAAAAGGCTCGGAGAAAGAAGGTTAAATAACATAGCAGCATACCATCACCCCCGAAGGGTTAGGCAGAGGTGTACTAAATGTACACTAAAGTTCACCGCTATTTTTAGGTGTCATGTAATAGAGGCCGAGCCTTTTGGCAATAGGATATCAATAAATAATTAAAAATAACTACTGACAATTTCATCGAAAAACTTTGACCCGGGAATCTAACCCTCAACAGCAGTTAGCACGTACGCGAATATAAGACATTGTAATAGAACAACACCGAAACTTCGGGATTAATAATATCAATATATCGTGACAAAATTCGTAAAAAGTACTTTAATTTCAAAGTATTGTAAATTTTTTCTAAGGTATGCAGGTTTCCTCACGATGTTTTCCTTCACCGTTTAAGCGAGTGATAATTAATTATTAATACGCACATGAATTCGAAAAGTCAAAGGTGCATGCCTTGGGTTCGAACTCGAGACCTTCGACTTGGCAGTCCAATGGTCATACCTTAGAGATACATACCTTAGAGATTTTTCTCGACGGTTTGTCTGCCAACCCGCACTAGGCCAGCGTGGTGGACTATAGCCTAATTCCTCTCAATATGACAGGAGATCCGTGCCCAGCAGTGGGGTTGATGATGTAATTTTACGTCTAATCAAATTGAGTTGGTTAACCAAAACTAGATACCAATAACCAACGCTAAAGCATTTTGGTCTCCCAATTGAGGCTTTTCTCCCAAGTGCCCTATAATTATGAAAGTTGACAAGGAAAGGGACGGAACTTGGAACAGTATAATAAACTTTCCGACTGGCTAACTTGATCCAAATAAGAGTTCCGGCTTTGTCCAATTGTGGATCTGCTTCGTCATTCAATAAAGTCTTGTAACTGCTTCATTAACAGTTTATGCTGTTCTTGTCGTTTAGCAAGACAAGGATAAATGAGCCGTGTTTCATGTTATGTTTGTCTACTGAATTTTCTCGAAATTAAGATGCTTTTTTTAGTGTCACGTTAGTTACAAGCGCTCGCTTACATTATTATTATTTTACATGAACATACATGATTATTATTTTATAATTATCTATCTCGTTAGTCTAGTGGTCTTAAGCGTGACTTCTATGCTAGAAATTTTGGGTTTGATTCCCAGGTCAAGCAAAGGGTTTTCTATAAAATTCTCAGTAACACCTCGTGTCCTCAGTTTGGTTTAGTGTCCGGTTAATGACAACAGCCTCGCCCTATTAAATGGGACCTAAACATACCGGCGGACTGTGGATGTTCTGTGCTACATCTCTATCTAACCCTTCGGGGAATAAAGGCGTGATAATATGTTATGTTATATTTATTGTTTTACATACTTCAACAGAAGAACAGTCAACTTTTAAGAGAGGTAGGGCATAGTGGGAATAATTCCATTCATATTGGAGCTGCTTGGGGAAGAACCTCCGCCTTGCAGAAAATTGAAGTGGAATAACATAGCTTTGAGCTGTGTTGTGTTTCTAACGGTGTGCAAGATTGCCAGTGCTCCACGAGGAAACGTTGTAGTTGGCAGTGGGGGACTTTGATCCTTATAGGTACTGCCAGAACATTTTTAAAGAATTACAAATTACAGTCATTATCTTCCAAGCCTATTCCAACTATGTATGAGTACACTTCCAGTGTAACCAGATGCGGCTGAATCAGATTTCAATCGAAGCGATTGCCGTCAGACTTCCGCAAACCAATTTCTAGGCAATACCGATATTCTGAGGATAGACTGGTTGTCATGCTTTTTGGGCTTGTGACTATCACTAACAATTGTCATAGGTTCGATCGACCGGCTTAAAACGTGCTCTCCGAAGCACGGAGGAGTCTTGATATATTAAGAATGGTCACCCACTGATCACAAACTGACCGCAGCTGCCACAGTTAACCTTGCAGATCGGTTGATCAGCGTAGTTATAATTTAGCCTAGAGTTCCTCTAACATAGAACATATAAAAAATCATAGTATTATCATTATTACTAGGTACCAAAAGTGAAATCCACACTGCAGTTACTTTTTGTGGAGCAACGTTTCCAAAGTGTTAGTGGGCAACATCCGATAACAAAAAGTTATTTATTGTTAGTATATGTTGCCGTTTTAGGTAAACTTGCGTCGACATGTGGTAACTATCGATAACATTGTGTTAATTCGTAAACATATATTATGCTGTGCATCTCGCTGGTTACGATTTGTTACTTTATTTTATTGGCGGTATGGATAGGATCAATCAACAAAGTGTAACAACCAGTCGCAAAAGTTGAAGTATGTTATCTAATGTTATCGTGTTGCATTCTGTTGCTCCACAAAAAGTAACTACGGCGTGGATGCACCAAAATTGAAAGCAATGTCAACATTTTCTCTTTTCCGTGTGTACTTTTATTAGTACATCTAGAAGTATACAAACTAAGGTTACTTCCACCGTTTGGTTGTGCTCCGTTTCTTTTTATGATTTGCTTTTACATCAAAAAGGATTATCTCCTTTTCCTAACCCTGAAACCTTTTAAAAGCAGCTTTGAGCCCCGGATCTAATACTTCGCAAATAAGTTCCTTGGTATAGTTTATTCTCGTGAATATTATCTTCGTTTGAACAAGTTTCTGGAACTTATATTATCTTGTTATTAGATGTATGTCCGATGCCGTTGTGGTTTATAAATCCCGTGAGAATTTCCCGTATAGTTTGGAAGTCAAAGTCACGCCTTTCTTACTTTTTTAAATCAAGTCCGTATTAGTAATGATTATCACTCGCTTAAACGGTGAAGGAAAACATCGTGAGGAAACCTGCATGCCTTAGAGATTTTTCTCGACGGTGTGTGAAGTCTGCCACCCAGCTCTAGGCCAGCGTGGTGAACTATAGGCTAATCCCGCCCAGCAGTGGGACAGATAGGGTTGATGATGATCTGTTATAGTTTTTGTGTCATTTATAAGTCACTGAGAGAGTATTATACTTATATAAATAGATAGATAAAAAAGTACTTATAATAACATTAAATTTTTTTTTTAAACAAGTTTGCGGTCCGCCTGATGGTAAGCTGTTACCGTAGCCTATAGACGCTTGCAACACCAGGGGTATCACTTGTGCGTTGTCGACCCTGTAAAACGAAAGAAGGGTAGTTGGGTTGGCAGTAAAGGTAGTAACAGTATAATAAGGTAGTCTGATTTAGTAGTTAATAAATATACATCGAATAAGGCTCGTGATTATTAATATCTTAAGTTCAGAAAGATCAGGTTCTTGTTATTTTACTAGTACTAGTAGCTGCCCGCGGTTTTACATCTCAAAATGCTTTTTGAAATGAAAGCCTGTCCTTCTCCAAGGTCTAATCTCGCTATCAAATTTCATTCCTCTCAAATAGAACCCAGATAACTAAAATAAGTAAAATTTGTCCCAAAACAAAAAATGAACTACATTTTAGATCCAGTCCTAGAATAGTTAAATATGGAGTTCCACAAGGGAGTGTATTAGGGCCACTCCTCTTTATTATCTACATTAACGACCTACCTAAATCAACAAATAATCGGATGATACTGTTTGCAGATGACTGTACTGTCTATAATAATGAAAATATTATAAATAATAGCTTAAACTCAGTAATCGACTGGTTACAAAACAAATATAGATAAAACTAAAATATTGCAATTTAAACAGAAAACTAATCATAACTCAAATGTACAAATACAATATAACGAAAAAGAAGTACAATTAACAACAACAACCAGATTCCTTGGCGTACACATAGATAATAACCTTAAATGGCAATATCACATAGAATTTGTATGTCAGAAATTATCACAATCATCATAATTATAGCCTGTACATGCTAGCAAAAAAAATCAACCTGCCTACATTACTAGTAGCCTATCATGGCTATGTTGCTTCCAGGCTGAGATATGCAATTATTTTCTGGGGAAAATACCACTAATTTCGATAAAGTGTTCAAATGTCAAAAGAGATGCATCCGTGCTATGTGTGGTCTAAAAATAACTGACAACTGTAAGAATTTCTTTAAAAACTTAAAATTACTTACCGTACCCTCACTATACATATTTGAAATGGCTATCTTCATTAAGTGTCATCCATCCTTATTTACACTAGAGCATAGGTCTCGCAATAGAAGTCAATTATATAATAACCTTTGTAGACAATATAAAACTAGTCTGTATGAGAATAGTGTGTTTATTATGGCACCAAACCTTTACAACAAGATTCCTAATAGTATTAAGGAGTGTAGAGATATTCGTGTTTTCAAAAAAAAGCTGTTCCAATTCCTCATTGAACCTTCATTCTACTCTTTTGACGAATTCTTAAAGTGTTATTGTCCGATTGAATGTGTCTAATTATTACTTTAGATTTTAATTAATAAGGAATGACTTTTTAGACTTTTTAAAATAATTGACATGACATTTGTATGCCCATGAGGTTGATCACAGCATGACCTTTGTATAATATTATGACCTAATTATTACCTGTGAATCACAAAAAAATATTTTGATTTTGATTTTTCATCAAAATCGGCTCAGTGGTTTTGGGGTGAAACTGCAACAGACAGACAGATTTATGGTCGCATTTATAATATTAACAGAGATTGGTTTTAATATTTTATTAGTCCTGTGTGAGGTTCTCAGATTCTTACATTTCTTTAATTTTTAGAATCTTTTGTAAGTACTTATAGGTATGTAAGTATGTAATGTTATATTGGTTTATTATGGACTCGTTGCGTAAAACAGGCGTGTACTTTTCCCTTCTATCTTGTTTATGAACTCTGAAGAAAATATTATTATGGTGAAATATATTATTTACTAGATTTAATAACAGAATAAGGCGGAGGAATGTCGTTTCTTTATTGTTCGTTTCACCCATCACGACCCTTTATTCATAGCGAGAACTAAATGGAATGTAAGCAATTGCACGCAAACAATCGTCGTAAAGAGAACGTTGATTACAGTAAATAATGCGTGAACCATAAGAAATATCAAGTTTATTACAACTAGAATTGTGCAAAATATAAGAGATAGAATCATTTTAGGTTATTAAAAAAGTTTTAAATTATTCTAATCTTACATTACACTGCAGCAGAGTCCTGCGTTTTATACCATTAAGGTGGCAAACAAGCATACAGACCATCTAATGGTTAGCGGTTACCGGTAGGCTTAAAGATGCTTGCAACACCAGTGGTATTTTTTACACGTTGCCATTCCTGTAAAATGAAAGAGGAATACTTGGGTTGGCTGTATAAGGGTCAAAGTCCCCTCATTTACAACACAACGTTTCCTCGCGGAGCACTGGTACCTTGCCCAGCGTTAGGAACACAACATAGCTCAAAGCAGTGCTTTTTCACTTCGATTTTCGACAAGGCGGAGGTACTTCCCCAGTCAGGACAACTTCAATTTGAGTGCCCACTATGCCCTACATCTCTTAAAAAACATTCCATACCATTATGCTTGTATTCTCGGAAGGATTATGCAGAGGTGTATTATGTATACCCATAGTTCACAGGTATGTTTAGGTCCTATATAATAAGGGGCGAACGTATCACCATTAACAGAACACAAATCCAAACTTCAACCTGCTACTGAGAATCTCATAGAAAAACCCAATAACACTTGCTCAACCTGGGAATGGAACCCAAAACCTCTGGAATGGAAGTAAGGCATTTAAAAAACATTCCAAATGCGTATATTACTAGTAAAATCTTTACAAGATTACGCATCAACGCAAAACAAATCAGTCTTACTACCAACTAATCTTATAATACCCAAAAAAGATGCATGAAGCGTATTTGGAACATTTTGGAGCAAGAACGACGAGAGACGACGCAATGGAAGAGAGGATTAGGCGATGACAATGCCTTTAATCTTATGATGTAGCCAACTTATTAATGTAATCATCTTCTTAAGCCTTCGGAACGGGAAAACGAAGGTCTTTTAGCCAGAGGAAAAACAAGATTGATTTTGTTGATGTACATTTTGCTTCTTTATGACTTCGTTGATCTTAACAGATGTTAGAGATTATATTGCCAAACCACAGAAGTTTCTTTTGATTTGTTTTACGAGTGTTAAGACTGATTGAAGCGATTAAGCGTCTATCTATTTATAAGTCTGGTTACTCCTAATTTACTGCCTCGAATGGCTATAATTGCGAATTTAGACTTAACTAGCAGCTGTGCTCGCGACTTCATCCGCGTGTAATAGTGACTTAGGCAGCATTTTAAATTTTTTAGGCTATTTTGCAATTTAGGGTAAATTTTTTAATGTCGTATTTATTTATATATAATCAAAGGCCTAAAAAGTAATACAAACAAAGTTTCATTCCCTATTTCAACCCCTTAAACCCCTATTTTCAAATTAAAAAGTAGCCTATGTTCTTTCTCAGGCTCTATACTACCAAATTTAATTTAGATCGGGTTAGTAGTGCGTAACACACAGACAGAGAGTTACATTCGCATTTATATTATTATATAAGTAAGGATTGAAAGCATCAAGATTTTTGCAGAGATGAAGGCACGTATCATATTATAATTGGCACCAAATGGACTTCTTTCCAATCAACACCATTACCTTTACCTTTCGTGTACAAATAGTCTAATAAAAGTTAGACTACTAAATTAGCGAAATATTTAGTCAACGTGTATTTAGTTTCCTCGTGATCCGTTTTCGTAGTATAACAAACCTCAACCTTTCAGCAGTCTCTAGTCACTATTATTAATCATTAGAAACAGGGATAGTTTAGTGATATGCCAAGTACAAAGTGCTACCAAGTCAAAGTTCTTGAGTTCAAACCTTCTAAATTTTCGAAATCATGTTCATATTATTAATCACTCGCTTCAACGGTGATAGAAAAACGTGGAGAAACCTGCATGCCTTAGAGATTTTCTCAACAGCGGCGTGTGAAGTCTGCCAACCCGCATTAGGCCAGCGTGTTGGACTATGGCCTAATCCCTTTCATTCTGAGAGGAGACCCGTACCCAGCAGTGTGACAGTATATGGGTTGATAATAATTAATCATCAATATTTCAAAAAAGCAATGAGATGTAACAAGTAATGGGAAAATAATTATGTGTTCTGCCAAAATGTAAGCATCATTGAAGCGCACCCAACCGGTACACCCCTCTTACATCGTCAGTGATTACCGAAATCTGGCGTTCTATCTACCGTCTGTGACTACGCGTTTACCTCGATGACGTCATGAAGATAAGCGATAACTAAGCGATAGCACGTTATCGGATAACCGTGATGTATCACTAATCGAATGTGTTTGTAGTTTTGTTTTACCAGCTCATAGCTGATAATAATGTGGAGTCTATATTAGGATGTACTATGTGGCGTTGAAAGTTTCGTTTTAGAATGCTTTTGAAAAACAATACATCAGCAGAATACGCGGTAAATCATGTTTCCTTTATGATACAAAGCTTTTGTCATGGTAACTTTGGTTTTAAAAGAACCTTACAATACTTCGTATACATACCACCGAATTCCGAATACAGTGGTTTACGAAATTTTTAAAATCACAGTACGTGGAATGCTTAACATCTACATATTATAAATTATAAGCTTTAATTAACACTCTTCCATAACAATTTGAAGGTATTTCCATTATTACCTATATTGTAAAACATGCAAACTTATTAGTTAATTATACAGTTCGAAGTGTATTAATTGTCTGTCAAACACAATTAAGTGTGGATGAAACTCATCGCTGGAGGGTAAAATACAGTGAGAATGAACACAACTCTATTGATCTATAGCGATGAAGCAATTTCCAACGTGAACACGTTTTGCTTAGTTGAAAGCGTTGACGTGAATGTTTGTGCGCTGTAAGAATATTTTAGAGATGTGACGTTTAATAATATTTCTGTGTTTGATGGCTATTTCTATCAATATATTTGCTTTCCGTTTTTTTAACTTAATATTTACTTTTGTTTCACCACAATCCTGATGGTAAGTGACAATGTGGTCTAAGATGTAGCATGCTTACTTAGACGATACCTATATTCATTCGGGACTTGAAGGCCCCCAAATTGTACACACCAGAAAATGCAGACTCAGGCAGCTGATTCCGTTAATTCATTGTTGATAGCTTTTAGATTTATGAGCAATTATTCATCATCCGAAGCCCGACCTCACCCACTGTTGATTACAGGCCTCTCTTTTGTATTTCGAATATCCACGCTCTTGTGGCAGTCTTGGCTGTATTCTACGCAAATAAATTATTTTTCTTTTCTTTTCTTTTCTTATCTAAGTCTTCCCTGCGATGATAATAAAGCATAATTTTATTCTGAATAAATATTGAACTGCAATGCTATTTCAATCAACCTCCAATTTCAAATCTATTACAAACGTGATTTCAAATAGAGCTTTGACACTAATTGTAGCTCCACATAACCTGTTAGTGATCATAAGCCTGATGTTACGTATGTTTGAAATATCAAATGCGTAATTGCGTCGATTGAAATCAACGCTCCTTATAAAGAAGTTGGTTCGCCTTCATTCGATAGCAGACAATGCAACTTGTTTTGACTTTATCGCAAGTATTGCATCTACTGTTATATTATAATTCGTCGTTTAAAATTTAAAGTTTGATTAATTTTATAAACACAATCAGTAAATTCTCATTTAAACGTAAACGTAAAAACGTAACGTAAGTTCGGCAATTGTACTTTGAATTGAACCCTTTTATAAATGTGTTTTCATCAGACTGATAATTATGTTAACATAATTTTATTATATGTATTACTTGTATGTATACAGGGTGTGCCAGTATAAGCAGTGATAGCCTAGTGGTATGACCATTGGACTTCCAAGTCGAAGGTCTCGAGTTCGAACTCAAGGCACGCACCTCTGACTTTTCGAATCCATGTGCGTATTACAAATTATCACTCGCTTAAACGGTGAAGGGAAACATCGTGAGGAAACCTGCATACCTTAGAGATTCTTCTCGACGGTTTGTGAAGTCTGCCAACCCGCACTAGGCCAGCGTGGTGGACTATAGCCTAATCCCTCTCAATATTAGAGGAGACCCGTGCCCAGCAGTGGGACAGTATATGGGTTGATGATGATGATACAGGGTGTTACAAAACTACCCGTAAAGCCGAAAGGAGGTTAAACGGGGCCTTAAAACGAGTCCATTCACAATATTTAAGAATCATAGTAACGCTGTGTAACATGCCCCAAAAAAAGGAAAACAACAACATTTATGAATGAAAACATATGAACTATTAAAGTAGTCAATTATTAGGTAAAATAAGTATGTAGGCCTTACTGTTAAATAATCGGGTTCCCTGACATGACAGCTTACTAGTGGTTTGATAATTAATTATATTTTTACGGGGTATTTTGTAACACGTTGTATAGAGTATATTATAAATATATATACATATAAATAATATACGTAATTTGGTATGTAGATTGTTATTTTATTTTTATTGTTTTTTTCGTACCTAATTTCCTTTTAATCTGACTTGTAGAGAATACCTAGCGGCATTATTTCGACCTTATGTGCCCACATGCATTAAAATATAGGTAAGTAAATAAATAAGTTTAATTAATTGCTAGAAAAGACATAAATATTCAGGACACTTGACTATGTACAATATATCGACTTTATTTTAAATATCAAAGCTATTTTTGATTGCAGTTTTTCTGGTGAATTCACTCTTGAATGAACGGCAAAATTTCAAGATGTCAATTTCACTGAGTATAGATATGCTACTAAGAGTTTGGAACAATAAGTTTTTATTGTTCACGTTCTGGCTGATTAATATGTGGCGAACAAAAAAGTAAGTAGATTTTGAAAGATGTCTAGTAATGAAATGATTTATTGTGAGATGATTTAAGAATTTGTTTGAGTGAATTACATAGAAAAGTCTTATATTTCCTTAATTGAGTTTTCATTAAAATACGCCATCCCTAATTAATAATTGCGGTCCTCTACAATACTCAGTGAAATTGACATCTTGAAATTTGACAATTGACATCTTGCGTCTATCCTCATACAGAGGATAGACGCAACTTGTCTCGAGTAGCAAAGTGATCCATACTCTAAAATAATTGATGATACAAATTTTTTACATACACACCATCACGCCTTTATTTCCCGAAGGGTTAGGCAGAGGTGTACTAATGTACACCCACATTTCACCGGTATGTTTAGGTCCCATGTAATAGGGGGCGAGCCTATTGACATTAACCGGGCACAAATCCAGACTCCGAGCTGCTACTGAGAATTTCATAGAAAAACCCAATAACACTTTGCTCGACCTGGGGATCGAACCCAGGACCACTAAACTAATGAGGCAGAATACACCTGCTTACATTTTTAACCTAACCTTCATACTAGAGTTTGAAGTACAGACTGGCCAGCAGGTCAACCTATCCAAACCTGTAATTTTTTTCCCATTTGAACATGAATCTTATTGCTTTGTATTAAAGTTGAAAATCTATTAAAGAAATTTGACAGATTGGGGTAGCTTGATGCTCTGTACCTTACCTTATCATATTTCATGTTTTAGCCTTTTCCAAACTATTTTGGGGTCAGCTTACAGTCTAGCCAGATGCGGTTGTATATCAGTATTTTTACACAAAGTAATTGGCCACCTCCACAACTCAATTTCTAGGTAATATTAATATCCTGAGTATAGACTGGTTCTCAGGCTTTTTAGGTTTCTGTCTGCAACTAACGACTGTCATAGGTGTTCGAATGACAACCGGGACCGACGGCTTTACGTGCTCTCCTAAGCATGGAATTAATTATGTTTGATGTGAGAATAATTTTATTAGAAACTAGTTTTCCGCCCGCGGCTTCGCCCGCGTCGAGTTCGGTTATATCGCGTTTCCAAGAGAACTCTTCAAAAGTCCGAGATAAAAACTATCCTATGTTCTTTATCAAGGTCAACTCTATCTCTGTACCAAATTTCATTAAAATCAGTTCAGTGATTTAGACGTGAAAGCGTAACAGACAGACAGAGTTACTTTCGCATTTATAATATTAGTAGGGATATCTTCTTGTATCTAATAATGATTTACTTAAATAAATGAATTGCAAAGCAATACTTTCAATTATCATAACGTAATTAACTTTTTATTCTTATTCGAGTACTAAGTTCTTATAGCACAACCACTATGTAGCAACCAGTATGAATTAATATTAATTAGGTATCTTGATCAGCACTGGTAGTAGCAATAAATTAATAACTGCAGATCATTCAAATATTTATTTCATCAATCTTATAGAGTTTTAATGACACATTAATGTCAATCAACGTCAAAAATGTTACTAGTGTTAATAAAACAGTAGTTACTTTATTGATTTCTGACACACACGAATTATAATTAATATTGTAATTAAACTACTTTTTACGATTTCTGACATTTACGCGAATATTATACATTCAAATAAAACTACTTTTTACGGATTTTATCGCGTTATATTGATATTATTAATCCCGACGTTTCGGACTCTTTACAGCGTCCATGGTCACGGGTAGACTGGGGGTTCGAAACGTCGGGATTAATACTATCAATATAAAGCGATAAAATCCGTAAAAAGTAGTTTTATTTCTATACTTTTTACGATTTTATTGCGTTATATAATTGATATTATTAATCCCGACGAACAATAACATAAAGACGACTGCCACCTCACTCTACTATAGATACTATGGAGTTTCATGCTGGTTCTTTTCCAAAAGATCCACTTTTTGGAACCGTGCAACTAGTTTAGACTTTTCAGAAGTGCTATTTTATTGGTCTAATTGTAATTCAATATTTGACGACTTCACTTGACTATCAGTCATAAACGTCGGAATTAATAATAAAATGTCAATATAACGCGATAAAATCCTTAAAAAGTAGTTTTATTTTAGTAGTAAGTTTATTCAAAATAAAAGATTTTGATGGGCCAATTGTAAAAGTATTTCATTTATTAAGTTCACAGATGAACAGTAACGATCCAGCTATGCGCCTCGGTTGCAACACAGGGTCGTTTAAATTGGATAATTTATTGCATTCAATAAATTGGTTTTGAAAGGTCACAGAAATAGAGATTGTTAATTTCGTTTTTTTTTTGTTTAATGAAAGAGATAATTGAACAAAGATATCTTGTCGGAATGTATAGTAAAAACGTTGTTATTGCCATACAAATACTTTGACTTTTTAGTAGTTTTAACCCATAGAACTTATTAACCGAGTGGTCGTAAACGCTGCTGCTACGCGAGAGGTTCTGGGTTCGATTCCCAGGTTGAGCAAAAACTGTTATTGGGTTTTCTATGAAATTCTCAGTTGCAACTCGGAGTTTGGATTTGCCTTCAAACTTGTATCCCCGAAAGTTTAGTTAGAAGTGCATTGATATACACCCACAGTTTACAGCATGTTTAAGGTCCCATGTTATAAGGGGCGAGTCTATACACAAATCCTGACTCCGAGCCGTTTGAATTGAACCCACGACTTCACACTTGGCAGTTGCTCTTTCAACAACTAGACCAATTATTTATAATTAGCCAATTTTGTAACTAGATGCAAAACAGATAAAACAGTAATGATTAAGCTAATTACCTATCCAATTAAGGTCTGAATAGTTTTAATAAAATTGACACAGTAATATAATCTTTTAATGCCAGTGCATGAAAACCGCGTGTTGTATTGAAAATTACTCTAAATGAAGACTCATTACCATTTAGTAATTAAGCCGTGATTATTTTAAGCCGTATTAAAATCTCCATGAATATATCTCGCACATTGAAATACTAATTTTATACAATGATTAGACAAGTGATCCTGACCACGGTCGCTGTAAAGGGTCCGAAACGTCGAGATTAATAATATTAATAGTACGCGATAAAATCCGTAAAAAGTAGTTTTATTTCAAATATTCGTGTAAGCGTCAGAAATCAAGCAGTGCCTTACAGAACCTAACACACTAAAAAAAACGCCTTCCTGTGAAGAGGAAGGTAGTTTTGTATTCTTAACCGTCGTCCTATGAGCAAATCCGATCTACCCGGATATAAGGCTAAACTGGACAAGCCAGTTCCTAGTGCACCAAGCTAGTACAACAAAATATCATAAATGTCAAACAACAATAGCATTACGCTCCTAAATGATGTCAAACATATTGCAACACCGCATTGTATGTTAAAGAGTGATATGTAGTACAGATATGCCACTGAACTCAGAATACATAGTCAATTAAGGGCTGGTATGTGCATATTTAACCATATCAGTGGAGAGGAATATATCAATATAGGTTTGTGTAAATGATTGACGCGTTGTGACGTTTACCTGTATATTTCTGACGTCATGATTGCTACCATAACAAAAAATTGCTTGACTTGGGAATCAAACCCACGATCGCCAGCATAGCAGTCGCGCTTACGAAGAACAGATTAATAAGGCAGTTCGCTAAAATTGTCTTGACTAATTTGCATAAATACTCTGCGTGCATTATTATGATCTCATCGTTCATGGGAACTCCGAGAAACACTTCTACTAATAATACTAGCTTCTGAATTTCCACCACCAAATTTCACCCCATCACCTTGACGGTGCGGTCGTTACGTATCACGACCTAACGTGACCTTACGTATCACGCGTAAGTTTTTCAGCGATTTCTCCTAATGTACGACATGGAAACATTTAATAAGGGGGGATATAGCTAGGTATACATATATACCCCCTTTGCAACATCACAGGAATCACCGACCGACAATCCCGACCTTTTAGGTAAAAGGTTAGGATTCCTCTGGTATTGCAATTGTTCATGGACGGCGGTGATCACTTACCATAAGGTAAACTGCTTGATGAGTTGTTTCCTATTAGTAATGGTAACTGTTTCATCAGATTTCCATTATGTTTCCTCCTTTAAAAAAAATACCATTTAAAACGCCATTAAAAACAATAAATATTTAAAAAGAAATTAATTTAATGTAAAATAAACATCAGTCCTTTTTTCCATTGAAAGTTTACAAATTCTTTAAACTTGTTCTACAAACAACTTCTAATTGAATAAGCTTCTGCAAGTTACTTTCAAGATTGCTTTTACATAACTTGGTTCAAGTTACTAATTTATAAAATACCTACTAGTTACATAAAAACATAATTTAATGATGTATAAAGAAACTAGTTTTTACGGATTCTTTTGCGGTAAATTGATTGATTTATAATCCATTACATCAAAATCTTAACATGGAAAATGCCAAAAATATACAAAAAGATAGTTAGAAGGTAAGGTGGCATCGACATTGAACTAACTGTAAAGTAAGTCGTGTCAGTTGAAAAGAAAAACTTGCTCTTCAATAGGTGTTACTGACGTCACCATAAAGACGTAAATTCAGTATGTGAAGGAAAAATTCGACATGACGGGTAGGAATCGCGGTGGCTTAGTGGTCATAGCGTCTGGTGTACCGAACCAGAAGACGCAGGTCGAATTTTTTCGCATTCGCATCCTGCCCGCGGTCGAATTTTTCCTTTTCTAAATAACTTTAAAATCTTAGCATGGAAAATGCCAAAAATATACAAAAGTATAATCCATTATTGTTAAACATTATTCATAATAGTTATGATGATTTTATAATGTATTTTTATTTATAATATTTGCTTTCTTAGCTAAAACACTAGGAGGCGGTGAAGGGCAGGCGTTTTGGGGGCTGTCTTAAATGTAAAATAATTTATTCAATAAGTACTACCTAGTATACTTATTGAATAAATTATTTTGAATCTGACTTTACGAATATTTTTATTTATTTATCTGTATAATATATTATGTATATATGCTTAAATTAAATGACTAAGGCACAAAATAAAAATAGATTATAAGTATTTTATATTTGACGGGTTCATCAAATTGCATAGTGCAATCCACTCCTTTGCAACACGCCTCCTATTGATATAATTTTTGTTGTTAAGCGGCTGTAGCAGTACAATTGTAACTATAATCGATATAATGTGATCTAAAATATGATATATATTTTTTTTAATTTTATCATCTTCACGATGTAGCTATCCAGACCTGTCAAATTTTCTCAATTGAATATGAACCTTAAATTTATTAAAGACATTTGACAAACAGCTTGTGGCCTATAGTCTGTACTTGATATCAAACAAAATACATCGTCTAAGTATAATTTCCCTACCTTTATTATGTGAGGTGGCTCTCCTCGGTTTCACACGGGTATTTAACTCCCTTAGGGGTTAATTGGCCCTTCTTAATGGATGCTTACAACATAATAGGCATCAACTGCCTAAATTTCAAGTTTGTAGCCTAGCGGTTAAGGCTCTGCGTTGATGAATCAGTCAGAACAAGCAATTTAGAACCAACACTTGAGTGTTGGACTGCTGATTGCGAAGTCGTGGGTTCGATTCCCATAAGATACGAATATTTATGTGATGAACATAAATGTTTGTGTTTGTCTGGGTGTTTCTTATTTATTATAATTAAAGAAATTGCAAAAAAAACGTATATAATATCCATTGTCTAGTTTATACCGTTAGTGTTTTTCTATTGTCTGTTTAACATAGTCTAGTCTAACTAAGCTTGTACTATGGGTTAGTACAAGCTTAGTTTGGGACTAGAAGATGCTGTGTAAAATATCCGAAACATATTATTTAATATCATTATTTATGCCTGCCTCATTAGTCTAGTGGTTCTAAGCGCGACTGCTATGCTAGTGGTCCTGGGTTCGATCCGAAGGTCGAGCAAAGTGTTATTGGGTTTTTCTATGAAATTCTCAGTAGCAGCTCGGAGTCTGGATTTATGCCAGATTAATGGCAATAGGCTCGCCCCCTATTACATGGGACCTAAACATACCGGCGAAATGTGGGTGTACATTAGTACACCTCTGCCTAACCCTTCGGGGAATACAGGCGTGATGGTATGTTTTTATTATTATTTATTTAGCAAGCAGTGATAGCCTAGTGGTATAACCATTGGACTGCCAAGTCAAAGGTCTCGAGTTCGAATCCAAGGCGTTACCTCGTGACTTTTCGAATTCATGTGCGAATTAATAATTAATTATCACTCGCTTAAACGGTGAAGGAAAACATCGAGAGGAGACCTCCATACCTTAGAAATCTTTCTCGACGGTTTGTGAAGTCTGCCAACCCGCACTAGGCCAGAGTGGTTGCCTAATTAATCCCTCTCAATATGAGAGGAGACCCGTGCCCAGCAGTGGGACAATATGGCTTGATGATGATGATTATTTATTTAAATTAAATTACCTATATGTATAGATGACGCATGATTGGAATCGAGCCATGAAAAGAATGAAGCCCAACATCTGTAATAATAGCCAAAATACCTTTTTATAATTAAATTTTACGGATTCCTTATGTATTATTTCTTAACGAGCTTAATTAAATTAATGATCGCAATTAAAAGGAATTCGTTGGAACTGGTTGTTTTAACGTATAGACTTTTGTTTAAGATGAGAACGATCAAATTAAAATTGTCTATTTTAGTATTTATTAGCGAAAATGGGTTATTGAGTTGTTACTTAAAATTATTCAAATTGAATTACGATTGAGATGGAAAATAATTATGATTAGTAAAGGTGTAAAAAAATTATTATAATTATCTCTAATTAATTATATTTGGTGTTTACCTGATCAAACACTAATATGAGGGAATAATTAGTTTCTATGCTCTTCATAATTATAATAATATCTAGGTCTACACCTATTTTGTTTAATGGGTTAACATAAAAAAGTTGTAGATAGATTCAAATTGACAAAAATCTGTATAAATTTTACGAAAATAAATTTAGAATAATTAATGAAAGCTCTTTATTGTCTCCAACAATATGCACTAGATAAATTAAAAATAAAATAGCAATAATAAAATTACCTTTATTATCAAAATTCTTTTCAACCATAGCCTTCTTTCATCCAACCTCCTTATAGGACGAATATTCTCATCAATCCCTGTCAGAATATTATTATGTACGAGCCAAAAGGCATCCTTATTGAATAACAGCATACCGCAAAACGTTGTTTGGCAGTAGCACGTGACCTTTTGTTGACATTTTCCGCTTGATTTTAGGTCGCAGCGGCAACCGCTAGCTGTGGCGCTAGATTGTCAATTTCAACCGTTTGCATAGTACAGTACCAACCGTTTGTTTTGAACGTTCCATTTACGAACGAGCTTTCGAACATTATTTAAAGCATCGTCGTTAGCAAATTGTAATTATACTTTGAGAAATTTTAATGTTGTTTGTCTGCTTCATTGGCTTAGTGGTCTTAGGAGTGACTGTTATGCAAGAGGGTTCGATTCTTAGGTCTAGCAAAAAGTATTATTGGGTTTTTCTAGTTGTGCCCGTTAATTGGAAATAAGATTGCCCCCTATTAAATGGAACTTAAACATACCGGCGAGCATATTACTGAGAGTTAACACACCTCAGCCTAATTTCGGGGCTTAATCTTGTTTGTTTGAATTCATTTATTTTTATAAAGGCCTTTTAACCTGACAAGAAACAATTAGCAGTCAAGAGAAAATGATTTGTTACGACGCTGCGGATGGTCATTGTTTAATGAATTAAGTAGTGTATTGAACCAATAGATATGTCAGCTCGTTAGGTATTTAATGTGTAACTACAATCAAATTTAGTACAAATTGCATTAGTTTCTGGTATTAATTAACATTCATCAAACCAATAAAGCTAGAGTATTGAACTAATGAACCCTGATCGTTTATTATTTATATGTTACCTAATTTCGTAGCCTCACGTTCGCATTTCACCGATGACATTCATTTCATCGACAAGAATACTCATATACACATACGCAATACACAGTTCACACCCTCTATCGTTTGACATCGGCTGTCATAATATCGAACACAATCAGCTCTTATAAATAGACCGCCGGCTCTCTGCGCAATACAAAACGTACGTACACGTCAGTATAAAGGCTATTTTTGTATGAAATATATTTTGATAAGCGATTTAATGAGAAAATTGTGCCAAAATAATTCCTGTAGCTGATGCGGTATTGATTTTTACTGGGTGATGATTGAGAGAAAAGTTAAGCTTGGTTGTTTATGGCCTAAATTGCTAACGCTTTCAATTTTAATGGTCGTAAGAATCATTTATAGGGATTTATGGTCTAGATTAATGTTTTATGCCCTGAGGATGCTTCATACTTTCTGAAAATAATAAGGGTCTCCCGTTGGAGAACGGCTTTCCAAGCAGTACATGAGTTCCACACGCCAGAAAAAAACCCCGTATTGTCGAAATCAACAAACACTACGAAGCTTGTGATCCGCCTTTTATAAATGTCGCCTTCCTAAAACTGGTACCTACTCATTTTTTGTGGAACCAAAATACAATCATATTTTTGACTTTGACACGTGACGTATAGAGGATAAATAAATTTATCTAAGCATTATCATAAAATAAACTTGCGCAGAGACATAATTTGTGTTTGTAGGTACTTGCAAACTCCAAATTTAAATTATGTTTTTGCATAATCTGCAAGTAAGATATTTGACACTAACCAGTTTCTTACCAAATGCGACAAATTGTATATAGAAAACTCTATATACTCTATTTACGAAACCTATGATACACTTTCGATTATCGATGCGTGAGTTTTAACGCCCATTGCAAACCAGTTTGACGACTGCTCAAGCGGCTCGTTATATCCTAGCGAAATGTTTATGTATGAATGGATGTGTATTTCTCCTAGATTTATAATGATTTGTTTTTGTGATTAAAGTAGTAAATTGGGAGTTTCTAGTGGAAAGACTTGACGTGCGCTTTAGGCATCGTGGGGCTGACTATAGTCAGATTATTTTATTTTTATGTATGTAATTACTAATTAGTTACTTGATGGACTAATAAGAAATAACTTACATAGTGAAAATCTGTCTTACATTCCAAAAGATATCCAACAGTGCGATTAAATTAATTTTTTTTTTTTAATATCTTCGATGTTCAAATAAATTCAAATTTAAATACAGCTATGTCTTAAATTCCCAATTTTTTTGTAACAACCGCCATTATAAAATGTTAGTAATTCAAAGTTGAAAAGCTTTGACCGATTCGCCATGATTTTTATCTGTCAATCTATTTTTGGGTCATCTTTTTACATAATCAATAACTCAAAGGACAGTCTAATCTCATCCTATCAATAAAATAAATAATAAGTCATAGGAAATAACTCATATTATTAGCCCTACTAAATATTTATCTCTAGATTAATGCCTCTAACGATAATCCTAGACGTATGACAAATAAAAACATGATGACGTAGTATGACATAGATAATACGATCACAACTAAGCTGACCGGATTATACGACGATGCAAAGAGGATTAATTTGAAAACGGACGCGTTTTTAACTGTGTCTATAGAAAGTTCTATGATATAAATATTTAAACGTAACGTACCTGCAATGGATATTAAACATTTTGTGCAATTCTAATTCAGTTTACAAGATTCTGATTAATGACTAATCGTCATAGTTTCTTAAATTAAAAGTCTTGGGTTGTCGTCTGATGGCAGTCGCTTCTTATTAAATATCAATATTCAGACACAGCTAGCTAGACGCCAACATATTTGGGAAAAGGCTGAGAGAATTATGTTCAATAATAAAAAAGTATCTAATACTTATATGATGAACAAATTCATAAATTGTCTATTTTGCAATTTAAAAAGTTATGATACTTAATTTCATAATAATAATTTTAGGACAGTATAAACAATAAAAACTTCATTTGGCTGCGAAATATACATAGGTATAAGTAACTCTCGATTCTAAAAAAAATGCCAGCTAGCATATTTAATAATATGCCTGATGGTAAGCTGTTACTATAGACTACGGAAGCTTGCAATACCAGGGGTATCACTCAAGCGTTCCCGACCCTGTAATTATTTTCATTCCATTTTTGAAGAAAAAATATATATATGTCCCGCGACCGTCAGTATTTTGCAGATAGAAATTTCTAGAAAGGTTAAGACATACGGATCTTATTAGAGTAAAGGGTCATTTATACAGCCAGCGTTTTGCGTCATCGTGTTGAACTAGTCGTCGGTAAATGCATTAGTTGATTGAAGATTCCATCAAGTAATATTACTTTCTTAATTAGCTAGTATTGCATATTTTATTTCGCTCGTTTTGTGAAAGCTATTATTGAACAAATTTACATAGTATTATTGTATTTTTGCTATAAAAAATAATTGGATAGATAAAGATTTATTTCTGTCTCATCCCCGATATAACCTTTTTTCCATTAATTTAGCTGGTATATATTACTGTCATTATCTTAGTGAATTTAACCAATAGCGCAAACGTATAGGAAAGTGCGGTTTTTAGTCGGTACGAGTCCGTCATACCCTGCCGCCTTCCAATGTCTGCTACACTAGAAGTCCTGGGTTCGGTTGCCAGTTGCCAGTAGCAGCTCGAAGTTTGAATTTGTGGGACCTAAACATACCGGTACACTGTAGGTGTACATTAGAACACCTCTGCCTAACCCTTTCACGAATGCAGGCGTGATGGTACGTAGGGACTCTAGCATCTATTGTCTACTCAAACTACCGGTAAAGCTACAGTACAATAAATACATAATAGCCATGTTCAGAGGCCAGCATATCAATCTGTCAAATTTCTTTGATAGATTTTCAACTTTAATACAAAATATTATGGCTCATATTCAATTGGGAAAATTTGATAGTTTTGGATAGCTTGAAAGACTGGCGTCTGTACATTCCATTGTATGGTACCTAAGCTTCAATATATCTAGATGTATTCAACGGTGTGAAGTAGGTGCGGTCTTGTGGTTAATTGGACTAGATTTGAATTGCATCTCCCGGGTCTGCGGACGAATGCTACAGCGCTCCCGTAGTCCCGGAACTAAAGTGGTAACATGAAACGCCGAGGTTGGTTTTAGTCGGTAGATCGCTCTTTTCAGAGCGGAGTCTGACACACCCCACCACTTGCCCCGGAGCGGTGGGTTATGCATAAAACATTTCCAACCCCGTCAACAAAAAAAAAAGGCTGAATTGCATCCAATAACTGACCAACGTTTTACTTCCGCTCTGAATAGTGCTGATTAAAAGAAAATTTGTCAATAACCGAATTAGGAGACCCGTGCCCAGCCAGTGGGACAGTATATGGGTTGATGATGATGATGTAAATTCGATTTTGGTACAATTTAAAGATTTTACCTCTTGGATAAGACAAATAATATTATTTTTTTATACCACTAAGGTGGCAAACTAGCATTCGGCCCACCTGCTGGTAAGTGGTTACCGTAGCATCAACAACGCTTGCAACATCAGGGGTATCACTTGCACGGTGCCAACCCAATAAAACAAAAGAGGAGTAGGTATATTGATTTCTGACATCTACGCGAACATTATTTAATGAAATAAAACTACTTTTTACGGATTTTATCGCGAGCGTCCATGGTCACGGGTAGACGGATAGACACGGGTAGGTGTAAAGGGTCCGAAACGTCGGGATTAATAATATCAATGTAACGCGATAAAATCCGTAAAAAGTAGTTTTATTTCTAAAGAGGAATAGTTGAGATGGCAGTATAAGGGTAAAAAAATACATCATGACAATCATTAAAAAAAATACTTCAGATATTTTAACACTCTTGTTGACATTCATTGAGATGCGATTACGTGTGTGCAATAATAGGCGCGGTCTCGCGGCTAATAGGGCCATTATATTGTAATATCGTGTCCCTTATTAGATCCGACGTCATGGGCCATAATACCCGCCACTTAAGACAGCATTTCACAGTCGTCAGAGATTACCGGTGATTAAGTTTTGAAATTGGTACTTTATATGTTATGTACTGGTTCTCGTTTTAGTAATTGAAGACCCCGTTCCGTGTATCTTATTCTATGAGTCTTGTTCTAACGTCTCTTTTTGTGTATGTTATAATCTCTTATAGAAGCAGTGATAGCCTAGTGGTATGAGCATTGGACTGCTAAGTCAAAGGTATCGAGTTCGAACCCAAGGCACACACCTCTGACTTTTCAAATTAATGTGCGTATTAATAATTAATTATCACTCGCTTAAACGGTGAAGGAAAACATCGTGAGGAAACCTGCATACCTTAGAGGTTTTTCTCGACGGTTTGTGAAGTCTGCCAACCCGCAGTAGGCCAGCGTGGTGGACTATAGCCTAATCCCTCTCAATATGAGAGGAGACCCGTGCCCAGCAGTGGGACAGTATATGGGTTGATGATGATAATCTCTTATGTTATGAGAGGTAGGGCTTAGTGGGAGTAATTCCACTCAAATTTTGAGCTGCCCGACTGGGGAAGTATAGAAAATCGAAGTGAAATAACACTACTTTGAGCTATCTTGTGTTCCTTACGGTGAGCAAGGTTGCCAGTGCTGTACGAAGAAACGTTGTGTTGGCAGTGGGGGTACTTTGACCCTTATACTGCCGACCAAACTATTCCTCTTTCATTTTACAGGGTCGGCAACGCGCATGTGTTACAAGCATCTATAGGCTACGGTAACCGCTTACCATCAGTTGGGCCGTATGCTTGTTTGCCACCTTAGTGGTGTCAAAAAAAATAGTAGTCACGCCCTAGGAAGAAGTCCTTAGGAATGCGCAACAGCTAGTTATTAGTATTATATGATATCCTAGTAAGTTCACTCTGTATAGAACACCAAATCCCATAACAAAACCATGCTCCCAACACAGAAATTCAAGTCATTAAATTTTTAAAGACATTGCATCAAAGATAATCGCATATTAAACGCGCGAAAGGTAAACATTAACTGTTTTGCAACGATGAAATGTTGGCAATTAGTTAGTGAGTGGCACAAACAGTATATTGATTGTATATGTTACGAGGCTATACCAATGTAGATTGTATCTCGTGGGCATTAGGAAGACTAATGGTGTTTTAGGAATTGAATAACTCTCGAGTTATTCTCGAATAACGATCACAGCGCGCACCGCGGGACACATGGGAATTTTATTTTGGTACGTATGACGAACTTTGTGGTCTAGCGGTTCGAGTGCCGGACTGCTCATCATGGGGTCGAAGGTTCGATTCCCACAGGACACAAATATTTGTGTGGATGAAACATGAGTATTTGTGTTTGTATTGTTTCTTATGTATTATAAGTATGTATTTACAAAAAAAAAAGTATATAAGTATTATATCCATTGTCTAGTACCCATAGTACAAGCTCTGCTTAGTTTGGGACTAGATGATGTTGTGTAAAATGTCCCAAAAATATTATTATTATTATTTATAAATGTCTTTAGTCATTAGTTTAACAGCCTCATTAGTGTAGTGGTCATAATTGGGGATTTTAAACAAGAGGTCCTGGGCTCGATTTCCAGATCGCTCTAGTGTTGTGTAGTTCTCGGAGTTTGGATTTGTAGCTACTCGGTTAATGGTAATAGGCACGAGCCTATGAATATTAACTGAGTAAAAATCCAAACAACAGGTCGCCTATTGAGATTTCTTCTATTAGGATGACCCATTAGAAGAAGTTCCAGTAGGCGATCTGTGGGTGTACATTAGTACACCACTGCCTAACACTTCAGGAAATACAGGTGTGGTGATGTATGTATGTATTTAAAAGTGTACATCATTCAATTGCTAAATTTTAAAGAAAAGAGGTAGATTTTAGGCAATGAAATAAAAACTAACTTTAATCATTTAGCTATACTAACGTCTATCTTTCTTCTTTCTCCGAGCCTTTTCGGAAGGGTCTCGGTG
The DNA here is from genome assembly GCA_964056405.1 of Acronicta alni. Lineage (NCBI taxonomy): Eukaryota > Metazoa > Arthropoda > Insecta > Lepidoptera > Noctuidae > Acronicta > Acronicta alni. The sequence continues at coordinate 14,948,551 of OZ043916.1, read as the reverse complement.
TTCTAAGAATAGTCACCCATCCACAGACTGACCGCAACTAGCGCAGCTTAACCTTGCAGATCGATTGATCAGCTTAGTTATTACTTAGCCACGAGCCCCTCTAAACGAGCTACACTAAACAAATAAAATATTTTAATTAAAAAACCAACATTAATTAATCAAAGAAGCCGTTCAGGAGCTCGATACAATTATTTTCTATTGTCTATGTTAATTGATTCTTGATAGGTTAATTGATTCCAAGTCAACATTATTCCATCAAAACTATATCAAGGTCTTCCGAAATCCTAGACCTAAAACAAAACGGTTGGTCCTAATTTGAAATTTCAACAAAACTAATTAAAAGACAACAGATAAACGGTAACCGATCGCTTAGTTTATTATTACAAAACCGGTTCCATTAATAGTGCAATGGCATGTATCAACCAGCTCTGAGTACGAAGGTAATTTAAAATGACGTAGCACATGAATAGGTACGTGGCAGACAGGTTTTATTTAGGCAGTCGTTTTTGTTGCATATTGCCTTTTTACTGAGCTAGTGAGATGGACTACAACCATACCTCCTCACGTTCTTAAAGAATACACGTGCCCATCACAAAAACATCATCTATATCTAATTTTCGATCCCACTGCTGGGCATGAGTCTCAAATACGTCATACTTTAAGTACGAAAGTGTTTTGTTTATCTTTTTGTTACTTCTTCACAAAATTATAACAAAATTAAACGCAACAACCAGGTTGGTAGAAAAAAAAAAGTTTAATTTCCCTACACGCCATAAAATTGACAACAGAAAAATAGAACCTATAAATATTGTTACCTTCTAGGTACCATAGTATAAATTACAAAACCTTGTTATTTTTCTTTCGCTGGTGGTTGTTACATCACTAAAACACAATTTACTACTTAATTCCAAGATTTGCCAGAATTACGTGATGGGAATTAAAGTAATTACACGGCTGTTGTATTTTTAAGTGCCCTCTCGCTCATACAGCTCCAGCTTTATTAAATTTTGCTTCATTTCTCTAAGCGCCTACCGCTTTTATTTTATTTTAAGTTCAGTTCACAGGTTACATTTTAATGCACAGCTTTGATGGGTTGACCGTTGAAGTAATATTTATGTAGGTAGGTACTTAATTTAACTATTACTTTGATTAAAGTAGATATTTAGATATAACTGTGCATTTAAAAAAAGTGCTATCTTAAAGACAGAATTTCATTTATTACATAATATTTTAATAAAATTGTAACACAAACTTTTTATAATAAAAAAGGTTGTGTGCTTTGTATGATAATTAAAAAATAAAATTTATTTGTCATGTTTAAAAAGTACGTTCTGTGTAACAAATTTACCAGAAACAATTCACCATTATATCTCCTTACGCATAATCCTAATAACTGACTTCGAAATTATTATATTTCATGGCAACCTTTAAGAGAAGCCTCCAAGAGATCAAATCTTGTAGGCAAAAAATACATAAATATAAATTAATTAATAAAAGCATCGACTTTAATCTTTGAGTATTTGCGGCATGTGTCATTAATGTTAGGTAAGTCGCAGTGCGTTGGCGCAGACGTTAGGTGTCGTATTCAATTAATAGCGATCTAAAGCTAACCTTGGCAGGAGAATATTATTTAGTTTCAGTTCGAATGGTAGGTTAGTAAAAAATTGCGGTCACAATATTGTAGGAAGTAAACATATCATCACGTAGGTACATAAATACGTCATTTTCTTGACGTATTCACGCCAACAGAATATCACTTTACTAAATAGGGAGGCAGATCTGCAACTATGATTTTTTAAATTGATGTGCTTAAATGGGAAAGAATATGTTGATTATCTATCTATCTATCAGCCACGGACGTCCACTGCTGAACATAATGATCGCCACAAAAATTGATCTTGCGCAGACCGCATCCACCGACTCCCTGCGACCTTCACAAGGTCGTCCGTCAACCTAGTTGGTAGCCTTCCAACGCTGCGCTTTCCTATGCGTGGTCGCCACTCCAGGACTTTATTTCCCCAGCGGCCATCCGTTCTTCTGGCCATATGTTGATTGTTAAATGGTAATACAAAAAAAAAATGGAAAAAGTGCGTTAACTAATCATTAAATACTTACTACCAGGTTACGACTTACCAATCAAATATTTCTTGCTTTTACATACATACACTCACGCCTTTTTCCCATAGGGGTAGGCAGAAACTAAAGAACGCCACTTGCTACGATTCTTGCATACTTCTTTCGCTTCGACCGCATTCATACATCTTGTCATACATACACGCCGGTTGCGAGTACTACGCACCTGACCTTTTTGAAGAACCTCACCAATAAGGTCGGTATAAGTTTTTCTAGGGCGTCCCCTCTCGGCGGTTCCACTGACATTCGCCATATAAATCCTTTTTGTTAGTCGCCTTTCATCCATTCTCTCGACATGCCCAAACTATCTCAGCATATTCTTCTCAATTCTCGTCACTAAATCGTCTTTTAAACCGCAACGTTCTCTTATCACACTATTTCTCAATCTGTCATTCCGAGTTTTATAAACGGTGAAGAAAGACATCACGAGGAAACCTGCATGTCACAAACATAATCAACGTCATGTGAAGTAGGCCAACTCGCGTGGTAAACTATAGACTACCCCTCTGGTTCTGGAATGAGACATGTGCCCAGAACAGACATTGTAAACGGGTTGATGATGAATTTAATGTAACCGCATATCAAGATTGCTTCTTTAGAAATAACATCTAATTCATCAAGAAGCGTGTCAGCGTTCTTACTTAAGTTAATTTATATTCGCGCGCCTCAGCATTTTTCATGCTCTTCCCCATAATTGCGGTAGGAATTATTATTAGGGATTCGAATTTAGGAAATATAATGTGGAATAGACTAAAAAAAAGTAAAGATGCTATCTGCTCTGCTATCTACTGAGTTCGTCTGTGATGGTATTCTACCGCGAAATAATACATAGTAATATGCTAACATTGTATCCTGATTTGAAGGGCAATGTAGCCAGCAAAATTACCTACTGGGTATATAATATGTGAAGAATAACTGGAGTCTCGAGATGGAAACTCGCGAGTAATACCACTGAGTTGTTGGCGTCCATAGGCTGCGGCTGCCACTTACCATCAGGCCGCACATAATAAGCTTGTTTGTTATCTATGATCATCAACCCATATACTGGCCCACTCTCGGGCGCGGGTCTCCTCTCACAGAATGAGATGGATCAGACTATGGTCCACCACGCTGGCCTAGTGCGGGTTGGCAGACTTCACACGCCATCGAGAAAATCTCTAAGGTTGCCTCACGATGTTTTCCTTCACCATTTAAGCGAGTGATTATTAATTATTATTACGCATAATTATTGGCGTAGGAGAATACACAATACTAAAGCCTTTATTCTCCGCAACGCGCAGAAACTATTTATAAAAGGAAATAATTAATAAGAGGAAGCTTTCTCAACGTTTTTATTTATGGAAGAGAGAAAAAATATTTATTTTATAATCTTTCAAGGTAAACTTACTGAAATACAATTAATAAAAACATCTGTCTCATTATTGATTTCTGACATTTACGCGAATATTATACATTGAAATAAAACTACTTTTTACGGATTTTATCGCGTTATATCGATATTATTAATCCCAACGTTTCGGACCCTTTAGCATCCATGGTCACGGGTAGACCATACATTGAAATAAAACTACTTTCTACGGATAGACGGGTAGACTCTACTCTACTACGGGTTGAGTCTACCCGTATCAATCTGTCTCATATTTAGTCCAGCGGCTTACGGCACGACTGGTACGCTACAAGTCCTGGTTTAGATACCCAGGTCAAATGTTATTGGGTTTTTCTATAAAATTGTCAGTAGCAACTCGGAGTTTAGATTTGTGCCAGATTGGCAATAGGCTTGCCCCCTATTACATGGGACTTAAATATAGGTACCTAAACATTTTTCCTTTAAATAATTAGAAGACATTGTAGAACGGCGTGCCCTAGTGTAAGTAGGTGACGAGATAATTTGTCACCACAGGTGGTCTCACTGGCTGCGGTCCGACGTGAGAAAAGACCATATTTATATCGATCTATCCCTCTACTAATATATACGACTTTGAGCGATTAGTTTGTGTTTAATATGTGATTCAGATTACGTTTTTTATTTGGTTTAAATTACGCTCGCATAAATATCAGGGTTTCTTTTAAACAGCACTAGTCCAAACTAAAAAGATTTTATTATGAACTAGCGACCCGCCCCCGCTTCGCACGGGTGCAACATATGTATTATACATATGAACCTTCCTCTTCAATCACTTTATCTATTAAAAAAAGCCGCATCAAAATCCGTCGCGTAGTTTTAAAGAACTTAAGCGTGCATAGGGATATAGGGACAAAGAAAGCTACTTTGTTTTATACTACGTAGTGATAGACCTAGGACTACTACACCAACATTATTGTAGGTAGTACTTATGTACGTTTTTTTTGTAAATTCACACTTGTAATATAAGACACATCCAGAGAACCATACCATGTAAGATGAGTACTTAATTAATAGAATAGAACCGACAGCCCATGGCGCAGAAGCCGATGGCTCAGTCAGTGCAAGTGTAGGTAATACAAATATGTATGACACAAGTAAAGATAAATCGTCATATAAGTACAGTCAGCAACGAAAGTCGCTGAACACAGCTAAATTTTAAAAACATCACAGCTCTAATACTTGTCAAGAGTTTTTTTCTATTGAGGTAACCTTAATATTTAATGGTCATCTATGCAATTATTTCGAATAACCTGTACAGGTCAGTAACTTCATACTTATTAAAAATCATATTGAAGATAGCAACTTGTTCAACGACTTTCGTTGCTGACTGTACCTAATCTACGAACGTTTTTCAACTACCAATTTGCCACACCAGGCATATGAGGCATTCCAAAAGTATCTTACAGAAAATACACTTCGTTCTTGTTAAGATAATATCAGTATCTACATAAAAACTAAACTCCAGTGTAAGTTAATCTCTCATTGTAAGCAAAGCCGATACAATTAGAGGTCAACTTATATTGGAACCGTGTAGCTCGTGTACTATCCCCGTCGATCGCGTCAAATGCACGGATTATGATAATTTATAAGGGCTTACGAACAACGCACATCAAAGTACCGCCATCTTGAGAGGTCCCCTTCACTTTCTGTTTTGACATATCTTTGTTTGTATTATGGAACAACTTAGTTTTGATGACTCGTTATAAAAATCTGGATTACTGTCATTCAAAATACTACAGGAAGTATTTAATTTTGAATAGAGTGTTTGTGATATAAAAATAAATATATAATACAAGCCTGTAAGCCTGTGGGGACTGTAATATTTATTGGAATAAATTAAGTAATATCGAAAATTATTATATGAAAAACGTCGCCTCACGTGGAGCAAATTCTACTGGATTTGCCTCTGTATCGCGGATGCGGAAGTATCTGGAACACCGATATAATTATATTTTTTCCACGTGAGAATCGATCCCGTCATCAGTGGCGCAGTAGGCTATCGCTCAGCCGCCAAACATCATGAAATTACTTCTTTATGCGTAAACAATTCTCCAACATGCTTCAGAATATCATGTTATATAATATCTATGTATACCTATCTATGATGCTAAAAATAAATCGCGACTCTCGCTTCATTTCCTACTTTTCCCGCGAGTCAGAATAAATGATCCAAACACGATCGTTTTGCCGCCAAAAGTTCGCAACTCCGCTGTGAAACGCAATCAAACTATGCCGTATAAGGGAAATAATGTATTGGATGGACTGAACATCATTAGTGTGTCGAGTCCTTACTACAGTACAAGCCAAGCGCGAAATATTCTGAAGCTACTAAATATAGGTACTCAAATCCCATTTTATCAAATTTTCGAATATTCGTAAGTATTCCAAATTTAAACTGAACCCAAAAGAGCTCTATTTTACGGTTTTCTATTGGTTTAAGCTGGAAACGAGATTCATGCTATAGATTGTATTACCCGAATAAGTCGATGAGATGAGGACATCAACAAACAACAATCATCATAATATTAACATCATTATAATCATATTGATCCTGTTTATTTATTGATGGCTATGTCTAATCGGGTTAAAAATGACCAGTGGACCAATAAACGGCATAAACTTTATTTTCAGCTTGAAATTCCATCCTATTAGCATTGGTATAGTACGCAAACTTTTTTTTAAACATCCACAGTTTGAAAGAGAAATCTACTGCAGTCTATCGCTGCTGGTATAAACGATGCTCAATATCACAAAAGCGGCCATCCATCCAGCGATGATCAACGTATCGCCGTATCTATTTTTTTTATACTACCTACTAAGATGGCAAACAAACATACGGCCCACCTGATGGTAAGCGGTTACCGTAGCGTATAGACGCTTGCAACACCAGGGGTGTCACTTGCGCGTTGCCGACCCTGTAAAACGAAACAGGAATAGTTGGGTTGGTAGTATAAGGGTCAAAGTCCCCACACTGCCAACACAACGTTTTCTCATGGAGCATATAGAATATAAACCGAATTATCCGCGCAGTCTTTTGCGGTCTTTCGCGACCAAAAATGCTTTATATTGACAATTTGGATTCGAAGTGCCTAGTACCGCAAACAATATCAAAATAATGCTCATTGTTTTGCAATCCAAAGTTTAAGCTTCCGACAGTGGCTCGAAATTGTTAAAGTTTAGCGACAGCTGAGGATTACGGGAAAAAGTTGTACTCGTAACAGCCCTTACGTCACGAGTGAAGTGGGATCTGCCAAACACACGAGTTTGTGTACCGAGCCTAAAGTTTGTGTGGGAGTAACTTGGTGCACACCTGACTAAACCACTTCCCACTGACAAATGTTTTTAGCTTCTACCACTTGTCAATGAATACTGAGTTTCGATGATTCAATTTCTTGCAAAATTATTTTAAGAGAGATATTTTTAAGAGAGGTAGGGCATAGTGGGGATAATTCCACTCAAATTGGAGCTGCCCGACTGGGGAAGTACCTTCGCTTTGCAGAAAATCGAAGTAAAATAACACTGCTTTGAGCTGTGTTGTGTTTCTTACGGTGAGCAAGGTTACCAGTGCTCCACGAGGAAACGTTGTGTTAGCAGTGGGGGGATTTTGACCCCTATACTGCCAACCCAACTATTCCTCTTTCAATACAGGGTCGGCAACCCGCAAGTGATACTCCTGGTGTTGCAAGCGTCTATAGGCCCATTAGGTAGGCCGTATGCATATTTGCTACTTTAGTAGTGTAATTTTTTTTTGTCAAAACCAAGACCTTAATTAAATGGATCTCGTAAGGAAATATTTTCTATTTATTTACAAGCAAACTCTGATCCAGAAGAAGTATTATAATTATATTCGAAAATTTAAGGCAAACCAGGACGGTGATCAACCTACTGAGAATACCAATTGGCATGTTTCATAGTCACCCTTATAGCTGTTGTCGAAAAGCGCGAGTGTTTTGTTTCAATTTAACCAGCATGCGGCAGCACGCTGTAACAGTTCAATAACAACACATAAAACAAGCTATACCTAATACATTTGCGTCCGCAGCGACCCGGGTGGTCCTTCTCAACCGCGTCACCTTGAAACTAACCTTACTTAACCTACGAGCTGCAAATATTATTACCAAACTGCAGCTGGAACATCATCCTAATATTCTTATACCAAGTCAACTATTCGATTTCCATTTACAGACACGGTGTCAACTTTGGCAAGGAATTTGTATAGATGTTATCACACTGTGTCGTTATGGGCTTCACGCGAAAAATGTAGCGTTAATTGACGAGTATTTCCTATTTCGTTCGCATACTTATGTCTCCGAGATTTTTTTTCTTAGCTACTACGATTAGTGATTTATTAAGCCGTTAGGTATTATATGATACTAGGAGGTAGAATGTCATAAAATATTTGTGGTATATCAATCTGGATAGCTGCGTGTTATGGAGCGCATTCTACAGCGTTAATAAAAATAATCTTTAGTATCTTAAAGATTATGAGGCTAGATAAAGATACATTTTTGTATTGTAAATGGGTACACTTGTTGGTGGTAGGATTTAGTAAGTCAGTTATAGAGTTCTAGAATATAGTTGTGAAACAAGATGTGGCTAAAAAAATATATCTATAGGGTTGGTTCAACCGCATTGCAAAATATTCTGTTGCTGAGGAATAATAGTATTATGTTCTAGTTTGAAGAGTAAGTAGCCTGTGGATTAAATTATGAATTATAAATTCCAGTGGGAAAATTAGGCTTAACAACTGAGCGTCTATAGGTGCGGTCCATCAGGCGACCCGATTGTTTGTTTGTCATCTTGTACAGACGCCAGCAGGTCAAGCTATTCAAAACTGTCAAATTTTCCCAATTGAACATGAACCTTATTGTATTGCATTAAAGTGGAAAATCCATCAAAGAAATTTGATAGATTGGGGTAGCTTGATATGTGGCCTCTGTACATAAGTAATTCAATAAAAAAAGAAGAATTCAACATCAATACTTTTATTAGCAATCCACTTCACCTGATGCCACTTCAAGGGCTTTACAAGTAAATTGCCAATCTCTTTTACGTCAGAACTCACGTGTTCCAGAAACTTTGCTACAACTACCGGTATTGTAAGTACTGGTTTAGAAGTTTGTTTCCACAATGCTCTTAAACTGACGGGAACAAATAGTTCATAAGTTCGAGAAACTCACTTTGGCTGATATTACTTAACTCTATTCGCTTAATATACTAAGGCTATGTGATGTTAATTATGCTGACGGTGTTTTGCACATCAAGTTACCACAAACTGTAAAATTTTCTCATTCGATTTTCAACTTAACCATCAACATTTTAGGCTTTAAAATCATTTGGAGAAATTTGACAGTTTTGTATAACCTGATACTCCATTATGACGTTAGAGAAATAACGTTGTAACGTCTTCGTTATTTGATGAAAACGTTAAAAAAGCTCCTTTATTTCATGATAAATACAATGGTATATATTTACCATTTACAATACAATAAATGTATTCCCTAATATGCTATGATTTCCTCAATATAACACAATAACTGTCGGAATGTCTAATAAATGGAGTATCTAAAACACTCTTAGGTATATTGACTGAGACAGAACGCGCAATTTAAGCCGGTGTGTCTAGAAACATGAAATTGTGCATAGGAGAAATGGGAAATTCCCACGAGTTTGAGAAAAACATTTCAAAACTGCGGTTACACAACTGAGTGCCTATGGAACCCAAAAGACAATATGCAGTTATTATTACGAATATTATTAATTCTTGTGACAATTCATCAAGCAATGAAGTTGTGCCGTGTCTTTCACAAAGAGGCAATTTGATCAAAGAGAAAATTAATATACATAGGCACGATACTAAGAAATCTTACCCTTAATTACCCAATAACTAAACAAGCATCCTGATAGTTCGAGAGTGTAGGCTTTCCAATATCAAAAGGTAATTGATATTTTGTAGGTCCTTTATAAACCAGGTTTTGTTACCAATTAATCATCGATAGGACTGATTGATCTGCGATACAAATTGAAACTAATTCCGTGTTGGAGAGTACGTTTTAATCATCGATCCCGCCACATATTATAAATACAGTAACGACGGATAGTCGGAAAGCCAGAGGTTTGATATTCGAAATTTACTGAAAATATTGGTATTTTACACTTCCCACACAAATCAAGTCAATAAATATACCTAGCCAGTTGAACCATTCATTCAACAAATTCTCCAACTCGATGCAGCAAATAGTTTACTCGATAAACTGTCACTCGCATCGCATCGAAGCACGATGTTTCCTTCACCCCATGCGGTCTGTACCAACAAGCGTGCTCCGCGGTTTGACGTTGTGTAACCAAACTTAATGGCCACTTTGAAATTGTATACGAGTCCGCTATTGTAACGGGATAAGGTATATTTTGCTGTAGAAAATCATGTTCACAGCGATCATAAGGTTTGGTTTTACCTATAACTACATAAGTATTCGCGTTAGGCATGGTACAGTGAGCGGGTGCGGTGGACGCGGTCAACAGAACAATAGTTTCTTTACCGCGTTGCAATGCTTATGTTCGGTAAATTCTGTGTCAGATGTTTAGAAGCACATTGTAGGTCAAATTTGTAATAGAATTTGACATACATAGACGATATTGTTGAAGGGACCAGCTGAAAATTAGTGCTGGGCACAGCTAATACTGAGCTGGTTTCCTGTGTTTTTATTTTTATAATAATATTTATATGTTTACTAAGTTTAATGTGTGACTGTCACATATATGTGGGCCACATAAATCACAATATATATGTGGCAAAATAAATGGTTTTAATTACGTAATTTATTTTGTTAATCATCAAGTGCTTCTAGGATTTCTAATGAATACATTATGTTATGAATACGTCACTATTAGAGTCAAGTGTTACATACATAAACATATCGCAATTACGTATTTAGCGATAATCTCCCGTCTTACACAGCTAATCCATTATTAATGCAAATTGGTTCCTTCTTAAGTGTCTGACTTCATTCCGTTCATCTAAAGTAAAATTGAAACAATACAGGGTATTACAAAACTACCCGTAAAGCCGAGAGGAGGTTAAATGCGCCTTATAAGTCCATTCACAATATTTAAGAACCGTAGTAACGCTGTATAATATACCCCAAAAAAAGGAAAACAACAACATTTATGAATGAAAAATAGAAAAACTATTAAAGTAGATAATTATTAGGTAACATAGGTACGTAGGCCTTTCTGTTAAATAATCTGGTTCCCTGACATGACAGCTGACAAAATGTTTGGCTTTGATAATTAATTTTATTTTTTACGGGGTATTTTGTAATACGTTGTATATCGAAGCGAACCTGAAGACAGTCTTATGCCCAAAAGTAAACATTGTGTAAATAAGCAAGGTAAAATTGGATTCCATTTTCTAATCTTTAAAGACAAACTTTTGATAGCATTCATAAAGTTGTTAAGTATAACCATATAACCCAGTTGTGCAGTCAAGTTATTATGCGAGATCTTCAGGTTATTTAAATAAGTGAAGTTAGAACACAGTTGTTATTCAATAGTTTTATTGAAGTTTATCAAGTTGTTATAGTTAAACAACTTTCAGCACCAAAGATTCGCTGCCGAGGATCTCCACGTGGTTTGCTTGAAGTACATCTCTGAAAAATAGATCTGGGTTACACATACAATCAAATAAAAGGAACTAAGTTACAATTTTTTTTAGATCTGTCAATTAAAACTGTCTTCAATAAAGGTGAAACAAATGACATTAAAAATCGGACTGTAAAACCCTCCGAATATAAAATTTTACAAAATGAGAATTAACAGGTATGTTATCTACCTACTCCTTAGATCTACCTACTCCAGGTTAGACAAGCTAAATTGAATGTATAACTTTAAGATGTTTAGACGAAATATAAAATAAATTATCAAGTAACTCAATAAAATTAATAAAATTATAGGTACGTTGTTTATTCGGTTTTCACTATCATCTATTGTTCGCTCTATCAGATAATCTTTATGAATATCAAAACAAATTTCCTACTGATATACAATATTAGTAGGAAATTTGTTTTCCTGAATTTAATTTAATTAATAAAGATCCGTCGTTATCGTCTTTAATAATGAATATTATGTAGAAACTAACTACTTCTTAGCAAAACATTTTAATAGGTTCTTATATGAGAAAAAGTTTAAACGAAAACACGTTACAAAGTAGCACCAAGAAAACTCAATTTCCAAAACTCATATCTACTATAACAGCTTTCTTCAAATATTGCGCTCGAGTCGTCTGGCTTTTGGTCATTAAGTGTCTCTTGTATTATAGTACCTTCAGGCGCTTTAAAAATAAAATCTGATATTGCACCTGATTGCATTTTGAAGAGGATACAAACGGATTCGAGTGGTATCAACAGCTACAGCAGGCTACAGCATGTGTATTTCTGTTTCTTAATATGATATTATGAAGTGGTTTAAGTTTCTTGCTGAAATGTTCTAATATAATTTTCTTTTAAAATAGACACCCACTAACGCGTATTTGGCGACTGTAGTCACCCGAAAATCTCTTGTTTATACCGTCCACAGTGACTAGAGTCACCAAACTACAAGTTTCACTTTAAGCAGGTACCTACAGCACTAAATTATTACCTAATCTTTGTCATGAGGAAAATTAATAGAGGCTTTTGCGTTGCCAAACAAGTGGCAGCAGCGTTGCCTGAATCATCCTCCGACCCTTTTCCCCACTAAGTTGAGCTCGACATGAGCATTTCACACAAAGCAACTGCCATCATACCTCCGCAACCCAATTTCTGGGCAATACCGATATCCTGAGGAAACTGGTCGTCATGCTTTTTAGGCTTTTGACTACCATTTACGATTGTCATAGGTGTTTAAATGGCAACCAGGACCGACGGCTTTATATGCTATCTGAGGCACGTAGTGGTCTCGAAATATTAAGAATAGTAACCCATCTAACACAACTTAACCTTGCAGATCGATTGATATGTGAAGTAATAACATTATAGCCACCAGCTCCTCCTCGTTGCCTGAATTAAAAATATATAATCTAAAGCCTTATTCCAAAATCAATCAATCCTTTTTCCTATGATTTTGAACTTTGCTGGACAACACATCGCCAAAAAGCGCAGCGCCAGTTTTTGCTCAGCTAAAGAGCATTTGGGAATTCAGATAATTTCTGATTATGACAAATTTTAATACCACCCATGTTTAATTTCAATTTTGCTACGTATGAAGCAAATAATATACTAAGCGAGTAGCAAATAAGCCATGAAGATCAATTAAGTTGATATTCACAAAACACAGCTTATTAAAACAAACAAAACCTATTATTTAAATCCATGCTATCCTTATAAACAATGGATCCCTAAAAGGGATCAACTTAAAGTTTGATGGATATTAATGGTATTATTTTCCTTTGTCCCAAAAATTTACGTAATATTGACCTTTACCAAACTGGTATACTACACTGACTTCGAATTCTGTATATGAGAATTCTCTACGGTCCTCTTCGGCCTCGGGTACACCTTTATAACAAGTTTGCCTACTCATCCTATTGTTTGGGATCTATAGAATAGATCTTTGATAACTAAATGGCGATCTATAATTAAGTTAGTCCTTACCTCGAAGTTTTGGGTGACTGTATGCTACTAATAACGACTTCAACTTTCTTGTGAACGCCTTCGAAGTAGGTCAGATCGATGGTGTAGGCTTCATTTCTAAAGTTGACGATGACGATGTAGCTTTTCTTGTCATTCCATCTGAAAATGAAGAACAATTTATTTTAATGTAAATCTTTTAACATTCGAACCCATAGAAGCTGCTGAGTCCAGGTAGAGTATAATGTTCAGCGCCTACAACAACCATATACGTATCTTCTTTTATTGAGGCGCTAAAATAATTTCAAGAAAAAACCAACGACGTTTGGTCACAAGCCAGAAGAAAATTACTTCGTCACGAGAAGAATGTAAAGAGCTACCACAATCTTTCAAATTTATTGGATTGATTTTCAACTTCAATACAAAGTGGTAAAGTTCATATTCAGTTGGGAAAATTTGGCAGTTTTGGATAGCTTGACCTGCTGGCGTCTGTACGTACTTATCAGATACGTGTACTCGCTCTGGTGTTCGCGCGTTAATTGATGTTAATTAGACGCAACAAGGCCTCTCTAGTATTTCGACTCGCACGCAATATACGCGAATCAAGCGCGAGTCGAGAGTCCGGTGAAGTGCACGAAATTTACATTCGTATTCTGAATTCGCGCGAAGCTTGTGGACGCGTTGTATTGACGCCTCGTGCACAAAATGTTTCGCGGCGAACTCGCCCTTTCTGGACAAGCTCTTAGTTTTGCTTACGCAGTTATCAACTATCCTGTTGTAATTATATTGATTCTAGCTTGGCAAAGTAAACTATCCAACTCGTGTTTCCTTGCTGAGCACTAGTACTCGATTATTCACGAAAGGGTAACCAGATAAACGTTTCCTATAAAAAACTTATCGTCACGCGATGTTGTGTAACGTTTTCTTAGTAATAACGTTTAGATTACATTCGTTATTTGCTATTATTATAACGAAGACGTTCTCTTCAATAAATAAAATAAAAACTTCCAATAAATAATAAAAAATAGCATTCACAATCTTCTGCATTTATCTCAAAAACGTATCTCAGTTATTTTATGAAATATTGTAGCTATGTATAAGTAACATACGCTTACGCATGTATTCTCTGAAGGAAAAGGCAAATGTGTACTAATGTACACCCACACCTCGCCGGTATGTTTAGATTCCCTGGAATAGAGGGTGAGCTTATTACAATTACCAATATAATAGGTATTCAAACTTCGAGCTGTTATTTAGAATTTTATAGAAAAAAAAAACAAAAAAGACAATAATAAATTGATCCCAGGACCTCTAGCGTAACAATCGCCCTTACCATTACTAGTCTAATGAGGAGGTAGTATTTTTAAGTATAGTCCCATTAATCAGTAAGCTACTTAGTTTATACGATTATCGAAATGTATTTTTATCTACTTTTCATATTTGTTTTGCCCATAATACTCCAATAGCAGTGTCCTGCATATAATTGCTTATTCACATATCATCACACCTGTATTCCCTCAAGGATTAGGCAGAGGTCTACTGAAGTGCATACGTAGTTCGATAGAAATGTACTTAATTAAAAATGAGTGAAATAGTGACATAGTGAAATTGTATATATATGAGTATATCAATTTGATATTTTTTCATATTTTGATAATGTCATGTAATCTCATGAAACTTATACTTATAGAGATCTGAAGTACCTACTTTAAATTATTTACGAGTATCTTCTTGTTTTTCAACGATATGAGAACATTGTTGATAAGACTGAAGATTACGAAAAAAAAATTTAAAATTTCTTGCGATTACTAACGGACTACTCAGATGATTGTCTACTTTGACCGTTAATATAGCTATCATTGAGATTTCTTGATTAAGTAGGCTGGAATCCTTCTTCTTCTGGAAAGCTTCTATTCTAAATATAAACTCACCTTCTGAATGCAAAGACCCCATCATTGTACGCGACAGATTCATATCTGCCGTATCTGAAGACCTTCTCGTTGCGGAGTGCCGCTAAAGCCTTGTAGACATTCAAGTGAGACTTTTGTGTTACGCGCTGAACTTCTACATTCAAGTTTTCATAGCCATCTGCCACTGGCAGCCAGGTCTTATCACCGTCAGAGAAACCTATAGAAATAATAAAAAAAAAACTAGTTTAAAAAAATTGTTTCCTCTCCAACTACTTCTCTGTGATGTTCATATTTATCTAATTGATAACTATTATTGAGTCTATAATGTAAAAAATTGTATTTGAATTCTTGTTTTCTTACTATGTCTATAATAAATTTTATACCTACGTTTGAAGTAATTATGCCAAATAAACAAATAATTGTCGATTTGGCATAATTACTTCAAAAGTAAAGCCCCAATAAATTTGAAAATTTTCTAATTTCTGTCTTTCGTAAAATAATATGATCACATCCTAGTGAAGTAGGTAAAGCTTTATACAGAAATTAATAATACCCTTATAATCTAAGCATGGAAAATACAAAAAGATAAAAAAACATAATATGTATATGATTGCCACCATTAATATTATCTGGTTTGAATTTTTGAACAAAAAAGTTAGATAAAGAAAAAGGGTGCGCCAAAGTTCACCTAAATTTTCAACTCCGATTATTGGAAATCCGAAAATGTTCTTCCTAACATTTTTCACCCTAACAATCACAATTCCTAACTACTCTGTCTCTAATGTTCATAATTCCGAAGCATTCAACTTCATAATGTCAGTAGCAATAAACATCTATTATACTTTTATTTTTTTTCCTATATTTTCAACATAACCATCTTTTACACTATTATTTAAAGTCCCGCCGCTCCAGTCATTCAGTCAAGTTCCAGAAACGAATCGGTCCTATTCATAATTATTGGTTTAGGTTAGGTTAGAACTGCGGTATAAACTCCCAGTTATGGTAATTATGTTTAGGGATAAATCGTTATTATAAAAAAACAGTAGGAGTTTAAATATATTTACATTAATGATATTATTAAATAAAATTTTCGAAAACATGAGTGTTATGAACATCGGCGGTAGCCGGAGCACTACAAATAGTATGAATGAAAACTTTAGGATGAAAAATTTTAGGAAGAGTGATCATTCGGATTACAAATCATTAGGAAGAACAATTTCGGGTAAAGAACTTTAGGTGAGCCAATATGGACCCAAAGAAAAATGTAGATAGCATTTATACCGGCATTCTTTCCTGAGTTCCATTGGAACGGTGTTCGTTCAGGATCCCTAGACGACATCCAGTAGTTGATAGGATCGTCAGTGTTACAGCCACTTGGGTCCACAGTCTCTTCCCAGCTTACATACCCATCAACCATGCCAATTTCTTCACCCTAAAATATTTATAACTAAATAAGGACCTTCTCGGTACTCAAATGTAATATTATTAATGTTTAGAAGTATATCAGTTATTGTAACCATTGTAGTTCTTACCATATAGGTGACAGCGATACCAGGCATCAATAAGACAATCATATTGATACCATCAACTAATTCTGGGCTGAATCTTGAAGCAACACGGTTGTTATCGTGATTACCAGCCTAAAAGAAGCAGACATTAAAATTTAAAATTTTATTTTCAATAATTAAAAATAAATTAATTACATGAAATAGAAACTTACCACCCAGTTTGCTTGCTTGTCAATAGGTTTAAATGTAAGGAACTTATCCAAAGCATATTTAATCTCTTGAGCAGTGGAATCTCCATTGACATCAGAAATCAGCACAAAGTTGAATGGCATTTGAGCACCTTTGCGATCACCTTCACCAAAGTACCTCATAGTCAACTGAGGACTAGAATACGCTTCGGTCATCATGACTCTGCTTAATCCATCTTTTTCTTCATACTCATCAAATACTTCCCTCCATTGGTACACCATGTCAAAGGTTTCATCAAGATCTTTAGTATAAATGTGTTCCACGTAATCATAGCTATCAGGGTCATCGACACCAGTCAAGGGTTCATCTGGATACTTGCCGTCATAATCTTTCTTGTCAACTTCAAACAAATGTGCAATGGCATCAACCCTGAAACCTGCAACACCTTTGTCTAACCAGAAGCGAACGACGTTCTTCATTTCTTCAACGACATCGGGATTGCGGTAGTTAAGATCTGGTTGACCAATAACAAATTGGTGAAGATAGTATTTGCCTACTTCTTCTCTATACTCCCAGGCACTCTTACGGAAAACGCTGACCTGCGTGATAATATTACTAAAATTCTAAAGTTATATACACTGAAAGTAAAAACCTAAGACAACTTTATATGAATATTTTGTTATAAAATAATATCGTTGTTTCTACACCGGAAGACAATCCCACTCGTACCCTTCATAATGAAATGGAATTATTGCATCGGAAAATTTATACCATTCAAGAAAGTATAATTACCTAAATAAATCAACACAATCATTTAATTAATTCAAAACTTACCCAATTATTAGGTGGGTGCATTTTACCGGCTTCATCTACGACTCCATCCTCCCAGATGAAGTAATCGTAATATTTCTCGTGACCCCGCAACGCCTCCTCAAACCACACACTTTCATTACTCGTGTGGTTTGGTACGAAATCCAAAACTATTTTAATATCTAGAACAGCAAACGATAGCGTTTGTATTTCTTGTTTGTTTGTTTGCGAGATACTGAGCAAATACTCCGAGCAAAGTAATGAAATCATATTGTCTGCAGACCTTATGTCAATAAGGTTAAAACATCGGTTTTTAATCTATCTATTAAATATTGTTGGATTATTCTTTAACGAATCGACATTTTTCTGATGAAATGAAATGGAAATCTAACTAAACGACGATTTACGATTTTTTATATGCGGGGGCTCAGTAGAGAACTTACTCATCTCAATATATAATTTTCATTGTTTTATTGGTAATTATTGAAACTATGATAATTTGAAAAGTTATTGTCATTTTGTCCATAAAAAGAGCCAAAGACTACATCAAGTGGTAACTAACAAAACAAAAAATTAAAATGTATTAGAGTAGGTAGGATCACTTACCTAATTCCTTGGCTTTGGCCATAAGATTGTCAAAATCCTCCATGGTCCCGTATTCATCTTGAATAACATAAAAGTCGGCGATATCGTAGCCGAAGTCATACATAGGTGACTTGAAAATAGGTGAAAGCCAAGTAGCTCCAATACCCATCTCCTTCAAGTATTCAAGACTTGATGTGATGCCTATACAGAAAAATAGATAGAAAATATTTAAATATCAAATAAAGAAGTGGAAATTGTTGTCCTGTAAAGCAAAACAGTATTAATTTATATTGTTTGAAGCATAATATATTTTATGATAGATAGATAAATATAGAATGATAAATCTATCATAGAATTGGCAATTTTTATCACTTTTGTAATAACGACCTGCCAGGGCTCCGCACGTGTTGTAAAAGACAAAACTGTTACTAATTAAACAGTTAATATTACCATTCAAATCTCCGATGCCATCACCATCGCTGTCCTTGAATGATCTCGGATAGATCTGGTAAAAGATGGTGGTCTCCCACCAGTCAAGCTCCGAGTGACCACTTAGTGCTAATGCGAACAGCAAAGGCAAAACTAGAATACTTCTCATTTTGATCCTATGGAGAAAAATGGTGTCATTACAGGGAGATCCTTTTAACCATAATTTATTAAAGCACAACATGTATTCCCCTAAGGGTTAGGCAGAGGTGTACAAAAGGTTACAGGTGACAGTTTTGGATAGCTTGCTATCCGAAACTGTCAAATTTTCCCAACTGAACATAAACCTTATTATTTTGTTTAAAAGTTGAAAATCTATCAAAGAAATTTGACAGATTGGGGTAGCTTGATGCGCTGACCTCTGTACAATCACAGTTTGACCTTCGATCTTTTTTATCAAAGCAAAATAGAAATGACTCATATTTTGGTTATTTGATGTTACTTACCCCATTTCCATCTGCTACTGGATGCCCCATACTCCCAGAATCCGCCTTTATAGTAAACGATATCTTATATCCGAGATAAATGATATCGATAAACTGTATGTATAAACCTTTGGTCGGACTTTCCCAATGCCTGTAGTTTTCGAAACGTCCGTATCTTGTGATAACAGAGTTCAAGGGAAAAGCGTCGTAAGAATAGAATGAAGTGGAAATTTTGATGATATCATGTTAATTTTCTTTGATAATAGGGAGGAGAGATATAATTGCCTTATCTAAATGTAAATAAATACTTACAATTACTTTCTTTTTTAAATAATGAGATGGTAGCAGGTTACATTCAAACAGATATTTCATAATTATGTTTCTAAAATGGGTTTCGAAATCTCTAATCAACAATGAGACGCTGTGGGCGTATATTTTTATTGTCAGATAAGAACATACAGAAAAAAGTATTGCCTTGATTATTTGAAATGTTTCGTAAATCTTTCGTAAAATCCATTAATAGGGCAATAAAAACAAATAAAAGATAATACTAATTTTCTGTATAGTTATCGGCTAATGTATTTTTAAAGTGATCTCATTTCGTAAAATTTAAAACACATATCTCAATTCACTATCAGAGTAGGTTTCAGCTGTACTGAAAATTCTAAAACACCATATTACAAGGCCAAAGGTTACATACAATAAAACAAGGTATCGTTTGATATAATTATTATAATCAATAAAGTTCAGGAACAATAAATAACAGTTATCAAAATAATTATCTTATTCATAGTTTAATTTAATTTTAATACAAGTCCTTCGTAGCCTGCGACTGGTACTGACGATACGTCGAACACGTCACTGTAAAAAAGTAAACGGCATTTTTAATGAATTCATTTGTTTTACATAAACACCCTTTTTTAGGCTATATTAAAACGGTTATATAAGAAGTTCTCCTAACTTCTGCAAATCCCTAAAAGTAAGTACTCTTCGCCAAAAGATTTTTTTCATAATCGAAATCAAAATAGTTTTATTTTCATATAAACCATATACAGGCACTTATGGAATGTCGAGTCTAGGTGCACGGTTCCAAAGTAGTCGTTTCCTATGGAGAAGAACCGGCAAGAAACTCCATGGTTACTCTTTTAAAATATCGTTTTGTATTGTACAATGATGGATTATAAATTGGATTGGATACTTACATGAGAGAACAATTTAGGAATGTTTCGAAGATTACAATTATATAAAATACAGCTAGGCATAAAAGAAAGTTCTAAACAGTTCTCCCATTTACAAACGGTAGAAACTAATAAATTATATAAAGCAACTGACAAAACTTGTCACCAAGATTTACGAATTATATATGTAAGTATCAAGTCAAAAACAATGATATTTAATATAAAATACAAATGACTAAATTGGGATTAGTTAATAGATATACTCATACGTCGTTACAGAGGTTCCAGGGAAGCCACATGTGCAGATGTATCAGTCCAACTATCCCCAAACGTCCCTATCATCGACATAGTCTTGTACTTTATAATAAGCTTTCTTAATTAGGATGCGTTTCATAATTATGAATGTTATTATACTGAATATTAGTTTTGAATAGTAGTATAAACCATTTTTGTTTTATGAATGCTAATTAATCATGCATGTAGATAAATTTGTAGAAAAAATTGTCATGACAAGTTTAAATTGTTGACTAGTGCTAACAATTGGTTTATAAAAACAAGCTTCTTTTATAAAGATCTCGCAGCCTTAAACTTGTTATTTTCATTTTACTGTCTGAAACTTTTCCTCAGGCCACTCCTGTTATTACGATAGCAATGGCATACTTAAATTCTATTAGATCGTTTTCGAGTTCAAAGTTGGTATCAATTTTATTACAATAGCCACTTGTAAAAGATTCAAAACTTGGGAAACTTCTGAAATAATTGTTGTCACAACAGTAAGAATGAAAAACAAAGATAAATTGTATGTAAGATGATGTCCAAGGAAGGATGTAAGTGTTCGAATTACGGCTAATAGAGAAGTATGGAAAAAATGACATATTGCGCTAATCCTTTTTTATATAGTACGGAAAGGAATATAATAAACTACGCATCAAAAATACTGATTGAGCGACAAAATACAGATATCGGTTAGCTTAGGTTAGAACTGTGACCACACAAAGCACGAGCAAAGCGACCGGTGCCGCTGCAGCGGCCGGAGAGTGCCAAAACCAAATCTGAATGTTTTGAGTGTAATTTTTGTCGCTAAATCAGTATTTTTGCTATGCAATAAGTATTTTTGCTTAGGATTGTTTTGTTATACAAAACGACATTTTTTGATTTGCAGTTAAATACTAGCCGTACGGAAAATCCTCATGGACTATTCGCCACCTGGGGAGGCGGCAATGTGTCGGACTCACCGACCAAAAGCCGTACTTACCTTCACTTACCCTATTGTCATGGCCATGGGATCCGTGAAATTGCCACGACCATGACAGGATTGCGCCGATCCTATGTAAATTTAAGGGTAGAAGGATCATGATTCCTGTTTTAGTCAATTTTAATTTTTAAAACTCACCCTTCATTCTTAGGACTCTGGATGCTTCTAAGTACAACAGTGACGTCACCGACAACGTTTTCAAAGTACGTCAAATCAACAACGTAGTCAACATCACGCATATTCACTATTACCAAGTAGGTTTCACCGTGGTACCATCTGGAAAAAATACAAATATATAAGTAAAAAAATTAAATTAGGGTAACAAACAGATTTTAATAAAAGGATTGTAAGTTTAAAAATGTAAGGCCAGGCGGGTCACATAGGGGGATATTAAATAAGACATTTTCGGACAACCGAAATAATAAATATATCTTTTTCAATTACATAATAAATGAAAATAAATCCTACCTTCTGAATACAAAGACGTCTTTGTTCAAGGCCAAGGAGTCATAACGACCATATCTAAAGACTTTGTCTTGGCGGAGATCAGCTAACGCCTGGTAGACCTTGTAATGGGATCTTTCAGCAGCTATCTGTAGTTCAGCATTCAAATCTTCATAACCATCAGCGATTGGTAACCAAGTTGTATCAGCCGTGGAAAAACCTAGACGAAATAAAAAATTTACTTAATATTTAGGTTAATTTTAATTATAATATTCTTTTAATTTTATGTATTAAATATATTTTCTCCTCTAACGAGTGGAACCCAACAAAAACCTATAAAAAATTGGATCAACTGCGGAGATCAATACAGAACAGCTTTGAATATCAATCGCTTAGCCACTGGGTTAATAAAGTCGTCAACGTGATTATAATCCCTCAGTAATCCAGTCAACCTCAATTCTTCAAAAATAAAACATTGTATCCATTATTCATGTCTATCGTATTTTCATCACGATTTGGTGATCAAAAGGATTCTATCGTCTCTTTCAAATAACCTTGATTGAACTCAGAACCGGTGCAGAATGACAAGCAATCTCAACATCTCTGTTTTTCCAATCAGTAATGAAAACACTAAATGAAATTGTGTTGATTGTATGTATTCAAACTTACCGGCGTTTTTGTCGGCGTTCCATTGGAATGGAGTTCTTTCTGGATCACGAGATTCAGTTACATAATTTATAGGATCATTAGTATTGCATCCGGCCGGATCAACGGTGTCTTCCCAGCTTACGTAGCCGTCAACCATTCCGAGTTCTTCACCCTTAAAATTTAAATTAAATAAAACCTATTTATTAAACAGATTTAGACGATGAGCATTGTTCACGAAATTAATTTATATATGTTGGTGATTTAGAGTTATATTTTCTGGTAATGTTTAACTTCATAATTTAAAACCAAATTTGGTAACATAAATAAGTAGGTACCTAATTAGTGTATATATAATACCTATTTTGCTACTAGTAAAGTTAAATTGACAGGTTCTCCTGAAACAAAAGAATTCTGAAGAAATTCTTTATCATGATAACTCATAGTTATACTTATATTGGCATAACTATTAGCAAGCATCAGGTTCTTAATTTGATTCCCCAGCCGTAACAGTGTGTTTCAGTGGTTTTTGATTTACGCCTGGATAATGACCTAATAACATTATCTAACGAACATTAACAGTGTATTCAAAAAGTGAATCTAAACAAGTGAAGCCTACACCTTTGAGGTATACAGGAGTGTTTTTTTGTAACTGAAATAATTATTATTTATCATGTTGTTGTTAATAATCTACATAAGAATATATGTTGACATTAGAAGGCTTTTACCAATTTAAATATCAAACCTTACCATATAAGTGACTCCCACTCCAGGAAGCAGCAATATAATCATATTGATTCCGTCGACCAAAGGCGGGCCGTATCTAGTTGCCATTCGGCTGTTGTCATGGTTACCGACCTGCGAAATATTCCTTTCTATTTATATCCTTATTTACTGTTTCCCTTATTTGATATATTTCTTTGCAAATTAGGGCTTACATTTACGACTGTTATTTCTCCAATCATGTTCTTTTTTGAATACTTTATTGAACAATTCAATTCAGAAATTATTACACGTGTAGGAAAATACATGGCAATAATTATTACCTTAATTAATTCTGGCATACAAACTTATATTTAATTATTTCTGTCAACATCAAACTACAGCAAAAGTATTTTAATAATAAAATATTTTGAATTTTCCAATTAACTTAAAGTAACCCTTTTTGCAAAGTTATTCACTTGACATAATTGGTACAAGATACTTACCACCCAATTGGCGCCCTGGTCAACAGGTTTATAAGTTAAGAATTTGTCGACAGCGTATTTAATGTCGTTGGCTGATGATGAAGCATCAACGTCAGTAATTAAATCAAAGTTAAAAGGCATTTGAGCTCCCAACAAGTCGCCTTCACCAAAATATCTCATTACGTCTTGAACAGACGCATACACCTCAGTCATCATAACTCTCGTTAAGCCATCTTTTTCCTTGAACTCATCAAAGACATCTCTCCATTCGTAAACCATGTAGTAAGTTTCATTTTGATCTTTGGTATAGATATGGCTAAAATAGTCGTGGGATTCTGGATCAACATTTACATTGCCTGAGAAAGGCTCATCGGGGTATCTACCGCCGTAAAGGTTTTTATCTACTTCATATAGACAGTTGACAGCGTCTACTCTGAATCCTGCTACACCTTTGCCTAACCAAAAACGAATAATATTCTGAAAAAAAAAGATAATATTTATCATATTCAGGCTGATGGATCAATAAGCTTTTTGGTAACTGTACCTACTATTTATAAAAATTGACTACATTAATGTTACCTTCATTTCTTCAACAACATCAGGGTTACGGTAGTTCAAATCAGGCTGGCCAACGACGAACTGATGCAAATAATATTTGCCGACTTCCTCTCTGTATTCCCAAGCACTGCCGCGGAAATGACTCCTCTATAAAAAAATGAAGTTGTATTTAAAAGGTTACATAAAATGTAATGCAAGTACGTGTAGTTGGCCAAGAACACGATAAATATTCAAAGCCCTTTGCTAATGGAATTTTCTTAGTAAACAAACTTGAAGTTTGCATGAATAAGCTATCGTTCTTCTGAGATTCTTACCCAATTATTGGGAGGCTGCATAATTCCATTTTCATCGATCACTCCGTCCTCCCAGACGAAATAATTATAATATTTCTCGTTTCCATTAAGCGCCTCTTGGAACCAGACGCTTTCATTTGACGTATGATTCGGTACTAGATCTAAAACTATTTTTATTCCTGTTGAACAAAAGACTTTTAGTACTTTTTCATTCTTTATTGTAGGTACTCGGGAATTGTCGTTGAAAAAAGTTTTGAACATGGTTTTTGAAATACTTCAGAGTTAACATTCAAAGATCTTTTACCACAAGTTGAAAAGAGGCACTTACAAGTTGGTCACGTTTCTATGCATAATTGCATATTTTTTACAGAACTCAATAAGGTCAGTAGGCATTTTAACAATGTATAATATTTTCTTATGATTCCTTAAAATCTTTAATAAGGCCATTAAGATACTAACCGTACTCATTGGCTTTGTCAACCAAAGCTTCAAAATCTTCCATCGTTCCATATTCATCGTGAATAGCGTAAAAATCGGCAATATCATATCCAAAATCATACATAGGTGACTGGAAAATGGGTGACAGCCAAATAGCCCCTACACCTAGATCTCTGATGTATTCTAATTTTGATGTAATACCTGTAAAGAGATATCAAAATACGAATCCTTGATGATATAATCGTTTCCGTCGTTAACATACTCGTATCCACGAATGTTCCCCACAGGAACCATTTGTCAAAGTGCTCTAAATTCTAGTTTTCATTTATGAAATGTACCTCAGAGTGTGCCGAATGATCAACTGGGGAAATGTGACAAGCTTGCATTAAGCGTATGTAGGCTTACGTAAATTCAAAACACGGAATGATATTGGAGACATTGAGTTACGCAATTAAAATTCGTATTTAGTAGGTATCTACTACAGATACAAACAAATTATATATCAGTTTTAATATTTCTGATAGATTTTAAATAGTACAGCTAAAAGTGTCTAAAAGATACCTACCATTCAGATCTCCAATTCCATCTCCATCACTATCGGCAAAAGAACGAGGATAGATCTGGTAGATGATAGTCGTCTCCCACCAGTCGAGTTCCTTGTCATCATGTCTTACAACATTAGCACTACACAAAACCAAAAAAATTGGCAGTAACAATACTGCCCTCATTTTTGTAGTTAATAAACCCTTTTTGACTAAATCGCTACTGAATATTAAGAATGCAAAGATTTATATAGTTGGAGCTCTATCTATCAAAATAAGATACAAACTGAGTGGTCTGATAAAAATGGATCATGTCGACACCTTTTGAGATTAAATAAACGAACGAGACGTTGTGGATGATTGAGACATATTGCTGTCCGTCTAACCTCAGTGGTTGGAATGGGATATTCAGTTTAAAAAAACCATTCGTTTAATAACATTTTATGAAAATAATAACTGCTGTTTTTAATCCATTTTATAACTTTATATCTATTTAAAGTGCTTAGTACATAGGTAATAAATAGGTTGCATAACACAAAAGCACTTATATTGCCAATAAAATATGGGAATACTTAATAATATCCAGTCTTTTCTTTACTTGTTTTACTTCACAATTTTTCCGGAACCGAGTGGAATCATACTATATACCTATAACAACTCGGTCGTACAGTTAACGTAATTTTCATATCGCGACATCGAGAGGAATTATGGAAGCATCCGATTAGGAGTGACTAAGAGTGCCACTAGCACTCTTAGTCACTCCTAATCGGATGATAATTCGGACTAAGTGCACTCTACAATTTCAAGTCTACTCGTACACACGGCGACATACTCGTATAAGGCTATACAGTTTTCTCTTGAGAGCTCCCTTATTCCATCGCAATACTGGTGAATTTTGTAGTGAAACTGTATGTGCTGTGTACAAACGTATTTGACCTGACTTTAAAGTTAATAGGCATCTCGTTTCTCAAAAGGTGTCTTGGCCATGAAAAGTACATTTTATACTTTAAAATAAACAAATGTCAAAGAATTGAAGTGAACTCCAGTGGTGACGATGGCTATCTCAATTGTTTGATAATGTCACACTAGACGCTCCAGTAGGTCTCGCTTATCAACAAGAATTATGATAACCGCAACAGGTTCTAGATTCTGTAGCACATTAATCTTTCAGTAAATCCAATGTCACTCAGTTTCTTTTAGATAGGTTATTATATAATACATATTATTGTTTATTTGGCAGGCTTCAGGGAAAACACGAGTATGTTTGGTATGTTTGGAGAAGCTGTATCGGACACTTTTTTCATTATTAAAGCCTATTCGCTTATGGTTCATGGAGAAGGCCATGCTTACATCTCATTTGAATAACCAAATGTCATAAGAATTTTTTTCTGATTTGCGGCTAAATAAAAAAATGTAATACATTGTTACTATTCGCAAATATTTTATAGAAAATAAATTACGTGGTAGTAGCAGCAATTTCAAAATTTTCAGTGATTGCCAATCAAATCAAATTCCCAATATTATTAGGCTCGTCATGTGTGAGATGTACATTTAATACTTGGATGAATTTATCACACGAAATAATATTTTACTTCTTTGCTTCGAGAAAAATGAAGGTCAATTTATTCTCAAAGTTTTACACCTGGATAGTTGGGAAAATTCTTGGCTCAGAAAATTTATTTGTTGGAAAAAAGATGTTCCCTTGAGTGTCTCATATTATTAAGGGTCAATTGTTACAGCCTGCTTATTGAATGAAGTGATGTAGATGTAGTGGAAGGTATTTTTATGGGTACAGTATAATAATGTAATGCTTAGGCAGCATCCATAGTAATATTTAAAATGCGAAAGTAAGTCTAGCTGGCGTTGTCTGGCTGTTGTTGCTGTGTTTTTTCGTTTCGACTCCTTAACCCCTGAACTAATTTTAGTATATAGAGATAACAAATTTTGACCTTGAAGAAGGACATAGGCTACATTTAGTCAAAAATAGTCGTTTCGTGTACCTACAAGTGAAACGACGGGAAGCTATTATATTTATATGTATATATTTAACCGGGGCATATGTCACAAGAGTACGCCTGTAGCATGTAGCAAAATAACTCCATGTATTGCAAATTATCATCGTTCTTATCAAAACATGATAAAAAATTCGTTGGGATAAAAAAATGTAAGAAAAGAGATGGCTAAAACTTTTTGTGTACCTTTGTTATGTAAATATCTAGGATTGAAACCTAAATATATATCAAATATAACATACCATCACGCTTTTGTTTTGTTTTTGCAAGGCAAGTATAGTAATTTACAAATATTTTTGATTCTCAGAACTGTACGAAGAAGCTAGTCTGTTGCTGTTTATTGGATTCGCGATATTTCTTTAATCTACTTATCCAACATCTACTTTTATGTAGGTATATCATTAACATCAAAACTCATTTTTGCAGACAGGCTTACTAATAACACGCAACTTTTAGATAATTTTGTCCGAAACATATTTTTTGATGCCGTTTTATTATTAATAATAATAATAATCTTTAAAAAAACACATTCAGCTTAACATGAGAGTAGGTACAGATAAAATAAATATGGACACAATATTCGTATTACTAATATCTAAACTAGTTATGTTCCGTGTGCGAGATTTATGGCTACAAAAGAAGACACTGATGAGAGGATGTAAAGATTTATAGAGAGAACAGACATACTGCAAGCAAAACAGACATAAGAGCAGGTAGATGAACGTGACGATAATATTCTATAAATAGTTATAGATAGTATTTGGTTTTATATTACATAAGCACACTTATATTACAGACTATTAGATATTATGTGGTCTAGAGTCGGTTTCATGATCACGAGGTCGTGGGTTCGATTCCCACAGGACACAAATATTTACGAACCATTAGACTACAGACGTCGAATTTTATAACAGAGGTAGTACCGACTACTCGGGAAGTAAAGTAAATCCATTCAAATAGTAACAAACTAGTATTTATTCATCGTCAGGTATATTAAATTTATAGTCTATTATTATTCTAATTTTATTATTAAATAGGTAGGTAATAATACTTCTTCAAACTTGCATCCGAAGAACCAGAGCTTCGTCTGCCGCTAAATCCAAGTAATTGGATTGAACACTGTCACTGTAATCAACAAAATATAAAATTTAAATAGGGCTTATAAATCACTAGCTATTGTCATTGGTTTCATCCACATCCCAAAGATATTTTGAGACAAAAGGTATGGGAAGGTAAGGAAAAATTCGGTTGCGGGATGAATTCGAATTTTCCCTTCGCTAAAATAACTTCAAAATCTTAGCATGAAAAATGCAAAAAAAAAATACAAAAAGATAAGTATAGACGTCAGCAGGTCAAGCTATCCAAAACTGTCAAGTTTTCCCAATTGGACATAAACCTTATTACTTTGTATTAAAGTTGAAAATCTATCAAGAGATCAGACTATCAATTAGACTTTCGTTTACTAAGAAAATATACCTACCTGTAAGTTCTAGAAGACAAAACACTGCTGGCTTCGACTTCTAACTGTCCGAAGATCAAGTCAAAGGCAGTCAGGTTGACAACGTGATAAACCTTGCCCACGTTCATAACAACGACGTAGGTGTCATCGTTGTACCATCTGCGAAATTTAAAAATCGTACAGTGGTCATTCAAAAACGGGATTTAAAAGGGACCAGCAATAAAACATCTGATAAGGGTTAAAAGACCAGCAATACGAAAAAACTAACGTATTGATCAGACTTCACCAGCTATAATATTATACAACATGCAATATAAATAGGAATGGATTCATAACGTCAAAGGTCATGAATAGGCATTTTTCGGAACAGCTAAACAAAACAAACCGTCAGAGCTGTAAAATAGTAATGATAGTTTTTACGTCGTTGACTATCCATTAATGTTATTATCCAGTAATGGCTGTTTATCTTCAATAGAAATTATAAGACAAAATATAATATCACTTTGTCAAATAATATTATTATAAATATTTCTATATTTCTAAATACCTTTTAATATTTCTATTTTTATTTATTTCTATAAACGAGTGACGAGAAAACATAGAGAACATTCTAAGACTTAACTTTCTAAAAATCAATAGGTATTTGTCATTCGGTATAAATCTTACAGTATTCATGATAGGAATCTACATACAGTTTGGAAAATATGTTTCGGAAACACGAGAGTACCTACCAACTTCGAGAGAAATTCACTAAAGAAATTATAGAAGTTTGATTATTTTAATTAAATATTTTAGCCTATCCATGAAGTATGGAATCTTTAAGAAAGTGAAAGCGAAAATGGAAACATGATCACTAATTAAAATTAATAACGCTTTGAATGCTACGGGCAAACGATCGCGATGGATGGCACAAAGTGAGGGAGACCTATGACCCAACCTAGTCGTCGAAGAAATTAGGATCATGGTGATTCTCAAAAAAAAAACTTAATATACACTGAACCTCTTGAAAGCAAATACATCATTGTTGAGCGCCAAAGACTCATATCTGCCGAGTCTGAATGCCGGTCGTATACGCAAATTTGTCAGAGTCCGATAAACTTGATAATGAGAGCGGACGGCGGACCTCTGGGCGGCTACATTCAGGTTCTCATAGCCTTCTGCCACTGGTAACCATGTATTGTCCGCACTGGAGAATCCTAAAATAAGATCATAATATCAGACTTAATATGCCGTTATGGTAATCAGTTGCTGATCCAAAACTCTTTAAAAGATGTTCTGAATTATGTTTTAGATCCTTCACTTACATACTTTTAGAAACATTATTCAAAAGGGTTATCTTACATTTGAATTTGAAATCAGATGACGTAGTTACTTAACATGTAAGGTAAAGCAAGTTTTTTCCAAGACTTTCAATGCTTACAAAGATATAACATAAACCTTTTTAACAAGATTTTGAAACTTAACATTGAATTTTATTACATGATCTACAAGGTCTAACAGAAACTTTGGTAAATGTCGAGTCAGTGTAAGGAATTATTCAAAACCTCGGGAATGTTTATGTTGTTTCATCAAAAGGATCAACAAAGGACCGGTAATGGTGAAATGAATAGGACCCTAAAAGTGTTGATGGACGTCAGTTACTTTTACATAAATAAAATGAAACGTACATTTCACTGTCCTCAGTTGACCCCGGATTATTCATGCGGAAATACGAAATATTCAAAAGGTTGAGTCATTACCTGCGTGTTTTCCGTTACTCCACTGGAACGGGGTCCTGACAGGGTCTCGGGACACTTCGATAAAATTCACAGGGTCGTCCGTATTGCAGGCCTGAGGGTCTTTCGTTTCGCTCCATGGCACGAATCCATTAACCATTCCAATTTCTTCGCCCTTCAATGTGTTTTGTATAATTTTCATTATACAACACATACATTAATTTTAAAACAAATCAATATGTGAAACCTTATTTACGTGATCTAAGTTGATCAAGATTTTTGGACCAGATTATAGAGGCATTTAAAAGTTTCCATATAAAATTGAATCAACTATTGACATAATTAATACTTTTTGTAATTAGTTTTTTAAAGAAGTATAAGATGTGATTGGGGACTTAACAGTAGTACCATGAACCTACTGTTTTCACATAGCAAATTTGGGCAGTTTAGTGATTCATTGTGATGCTTGCGAATCGTAAAACGAACTTAAGTGTGAAGAAATATAAATTTTACCATGTAAGTGATTGCAATTCCGGGCAGCAAAAGTACAAGCATATTGAAGGCATCTACCAGTTCACCTCTGAATCTTGATGCCACCCTGCTCTTGTCATGATTACCAGTCTAAAAGAGGTATTGAATAGGATTAGTAGTAAAGAATTATTGAAAATACATTCGCATAATTTTGAAAACTTGCTATTTGAAAGGAATTTCACTAGTTAAGTGTCTTTTAGAGGCAATGTTATAAAGAGAAGCTTCAAGATTGACTTAGCACAAATCTTATCTTCCTACTGCAACTAAAAATATTGAGGGTAAAGGTTAAAACTAAACGCCAAAAAAATTACAACGGGCCCGGGACAAATTATGATTATTATATTCTTGATAGGCCTACCTACCTAATACTAATATACCTACCTAATACCTAATTATATATTATACCTAAATCTCTATTCTATTCTATTCTATTCTAATACCTACTTGACCGCTAATTCAATTCAAGTTTAGGTCAAATTTCTACGACCAACTACTTATTATACAATTCATAATTAAAATGTCAGCGACCTTCCCATTACAGAAATACATTAACAGTTGACACACAAATACGATCCCGAGGCGCTAAGTTCGCAACAACATCGATCATAGTAATTATTGTAGGTATGTATTATGTTTGAATAGAAAGTAAGGCCTTTTCAATATCAAAACAGAACCGCCTACACTGTTTGTTGAAGTAACTAAATCTGCACATTCCCCAAGGCTGTTAGATATCAGTCAAGTTGCGAATATCAAAATAGCTTATTATAGGCTTACAGCCTTGTGATAATTTGTTGACAAGTAGTAAATTAATCTTGGATGTCGTAAATTTTTTTCTCCATAGTCACTACAAGCCAACATTAATTACACAGTTCAGGGTCCCATAAATTTTGGTTTACGTAGTTAAAATAAGTGTCAACGTTATTTTTTGTTATTATATTCAGTATTAAGTTATACCTACTACACGTTAGTTCTGATGTTTTGAACGTTTGGATGTCAGGTAAGCCTGACTTCACCATAAATCACAGGCAGTGATCTCGTCGGTTTACTTAACTAAATCGTCCGGTGTACCAAACTAAAGGGTAGGTTGTGCCCGAATTCGATTTATATGTTTAATTTTGTTGTTTATATATTCTAATTACTTTTTCCTTTCAATATTGAATGCAATTTTATTGTAATGTTTAAAAATTTTCAGCTCTGTACAACATACCTTTTGAATTTTCATTTCTTTAATTAATTTGTTTGTCTATAAGGCAAAACATAGCGCACTAATGTATTTATTAATAAGACCAATGTATTACCTATGTTTCACATATTATTATAAACGATTCTATTCTTTTCTAATATATTCAATTCTAATTTTGTACTTACCACCCAATTGGCTTGTTTTTTTAGAGGTTTGTAAGTAAGCCATCTGTCTACTGCGTACTTAATGTCTCTTGCATCTGACTCTTTGTCAAGGTCTGCGATGAGGGCGAAATTGAATGGTATATGAGCACCAAGGTGATGACCTTCCCCGTAATACCGTACTGCATTTTTTATGTTCGTACTAGCCTCTGTCATCATTACTCTGAAAATAAACACAAAATGTATGGTGTCTTTTTGAAAAAAATCTTTTTGTTCGTTTAAAAACGAACTAAGCTACAATAAACAACAAATTTATCATTAGTGTCGCGAATTTTTAAAATTTTAAGACTACTATCAACTTGATATTAAAATAAATATCTTGAGCAATTTCGACAAAAATAAACATACTATCATGCCTATATTCCCCTAAAGGTTAGGCAGAGGTGTACTAATGTACCTACACTCGCAGTACGTCGGTATGTTTATGTTCATATAACAGAGGGCGAGCCTATTGCCATTGACCGGGCACAACTCCAATCACCGAGCAGAAAAAAATCACAGAAAAACCCAATACTTGACTCGACCCGGGAATCGAACCCAGGACCTCAAGCGTAGCAATCACACTCAGGACCACTAGGCTTATTAGCCTAGTGGTCCTGAGTGCGATTGCTCATCCTTGTATCTTTTATAGAGCTTAGCAATTTCTATAAAAGGATACCCTAATTTAGTATTAATACTGTAAACAATCCAGATATCCTTAAGTTCCAAGAAAACTAACAAATACAATTATACCAACAAATTCAAAGACAAAATAATTTATTCGGTATAGACTACTAGGGTACTTTTTGAACGTCAATTTTACATTTAAGACAGCCCCCAAAACGCCCGCCCGTCACCGCCTCCTAGTGTTTCAGCTGGGAAGAAGAAGCGGCGCAACAAACTCCCCAGCAACACATCTCTTTCTTGTAATTTACTCGTATGTAACGGTTATATAAAACAACATTTTAATGTTGCTTAGATTTACTTTTCCATTAATATATTGACATATGTGCACTTGTGCAAACTTTTTGTTCACAAGTCTGTTTACAGAATTATTAAACACGTTCACACTCAATCGATTCACATGCGTCGTCAGGTGTACTCAATCGTTGTCCAAAAAGAAAATGATCCGTGAAAGCGTAAATTTGTCACTCACTGCTTACATTTTTAATTATTGGATTACGATTAACCAAATGATTCTAAATAATTATTATATAGCCGAAATAAATTCCCGTCCTTTCAGAAAATATGGAAATGTATACCCAGTATCACAAACTCCTCAAATTGAAATTTAGAACATCTTGTGAATGGCTGTTTCTAATATTCATGAGACTGAATTTTGTTTTTCAGGTTTTATTTTTTCGGTAAATTTATTTGCGTGTCGTTACGACAGATTTCTCAGAAGATTTTTTTAGTTGTTTATTCTTACTGTTTATTGTTTGTGTAACCTACTCCTATTAATGTTAATACCTATATCAATTTCTAGTCAAGACATTTATATTTCAAGATTTTTGCTAATTATGTTGATATAACATTTCTAATCTACAAACTACTTCACCTTACTATTTACTAACGCACCTTGTTAAATTATCTCTTATAGTGATAGCATCGAAGACATCTCTTAGCTGAGACACCATATCGTACGTCTCTTCTTGATCCTTGGTGTAGATATGTTCAAGATAAGCGTAGTCGTCAGGACCCAAGCCTGGTTTTCCAGCAATTGGTTCATTAGGATATCTCCCACCAAACACATCTTTATCAACTTCAAAGAGGTGATTGATTGAATTAATCCTCATTCCTGCAACGCCCTTTTCTAGCCAAAATTTAATGACGTTCTGTAAACAAAGTTAAGACTATAGAAATTTCAAAATTGGAAGTTTCATTCTATTTTTGTAAATGAGAATGTATCCAAATATATAACTGAATAATATTTTTGTAAAACGTTGCAAGTTAAGAATAAATTATCCGACGGTCTAAAATATATCAAAGAGCGATCTTTCAAAAGGCACTTGAGCAGTGACTACTACATACATTGCTAATCCAGTAAGCTACTTATTTATATTTATGTCTATAGTGAACCGTTTTACCTCTTCAGTCTATAAAGCGTCATCAAATATGTAGTAGGTACTAAAGCACCAGAGAGACCGTTAATCTTCATTACACGTTCCCGAGTCACAAGTAATGTTATTTACAAATCTGAATCTTTATTTAGATAATGTCTGTAGTAACTAGCTGTTTATAACGGTATACCTTGTGAATTTACAAAACAATCGTAGACAGTAACCAAACTTTTTGCGTAATGGTTTTCTTGTGTAAATAATTCCATAGTTCTACTTGTGAATCGAGGGAAATATTCCGTAAAAATATTTATGTACATACGCTAGGAATTTTCCATAAAAATCGCAATACTTTGCAGAACTCGTTACATTGTTAGCTCGGAAGACATCAATGAAAGTCAATTCACACTGTGACAATATCGATTGGTGCGCTTTTATCTTCGACTCAGATAGAAAGACAGGTTTATTTATTTAATGTGTCTGAATTCTTTTTAATATTATGCGATATTTAATAGTAGCGCTATTTAAGAAATATCTTTGTTGAACTTATATTTACATTAATGAACAGTTTCATCAAATATTTATTCAGTACTCTTCTTATTGTTCATAAAACTTACTTTCATTTCATCAACGACGACAGGATTTCTATAATTAAAATCTGGTTGGCTCCGTCCGAATTGATGAAGGTAATATTGATCGCGAGACGGCATGTAAGTCCAAGCACTTTTTCTAAATAAACTGATCTGCAAGATAATAGATACAACTTTGGAACGATCTATTGTTTCGATAAGCATCTGTGAGTTAAATAAAAATGGTTAACGATCAATATCATAGTTCATTTACGAGAGTAAGAGTATTATGACTTGATAGTATTCAAACGTTTACCCAATTATTTGGTGGACTCCTCTGGCCGTGATCATTTAGATGCCCATTCTCCCAAATGTACCAGTCACTATAATATTCATCTCTATTCGAAGATTTAATAAACCATTCACTCTCGTTACTAGAGTGATTTGGAACGAAATCTAGAATCACCTTGATATCTGGAACAGAGACGCAGAATATGACAAATTACATGACAAGAGTAATTAATAAACATAACGTTAATTATATCAGACAGCTATTTGTTATAGCACGTGTTAATCATGTTATTATTTGATCAAATGTGTCTGTTATTATATACATTATGAATTATAGATTAGTTTATTCAACGGCTTATTAGTTACAAAGAGCTTGTTATAAAATATGAGTGTTGTTAGGTAACCACTTGCGCTGTATTATTGTTCCCATATCAATCGGAACTTCTTGAGTATCGGGAAAATATTCAAATAGATCACAGCTTAACGAAACCATCTCAATTTTAATACAAAGGACGAGACTGAACACAATACAGAGCTTGGAACTACGATTGTTAAAACCACTCTCAAGTTTCTCAAACCATCGAATCAGAAATAATTACTATTGAGGAAAACAACACCATAATAAATTGTTTCAGATTATACAAACAGGCTGTCCCTTTCCAATATAAATTGTAAAAGGAAAGTTCAAATAACCGCTTCGTCTGTGTACTAATAAATACATTTTCGTTTATTCGTTTGCATATATTATGTCCATCGATGAATGTGTGTGATAATATTAGTCTTACTTAATTCTCCCGCTTTTTTCAAGAGTTGTTCGAAGTCTTCCATGGATCCATATTCGGGCTGGATAGAATAGTAGTCAGATATGTCATAACCAAAGTCATGCATGGGTGATTTGAATATCGGAGATAGCCATGTAGCATCCACTCCTAATTCCTTGAGATACTCCAACCTTGATGTTATTCCTGGGAAGAAGATGAAGCTTAGAGTTGCATTGTTTATTTTTGTTGATCATGCATAAAATATTCGCAAAAACATTCTATTGACTAACAACGATTCAGTGTGTATGGAAAAACTATTCAAACAAATAAAATTTTGTGTAATACAAACGCCCTTTGATAGTTGGATATTGAAGACAGACATGGAATCGTATGGAAAGTATGGCGTCAATAAATAATAATGGCACTTTAAAATAGATTTTTTTTTTCAATTAAATTTTTTCTTCATCTTATCCCCTCGAAACTTGATTGGCATTACAGACTTGATCCGTAAGAGCTTAGTAAATGTTTTTATAGTGCCACCAGAATTACTTTCCTTTGAGCGTCAAATAGACCACCTATTTGGCGCACCCTTAAACTAATGGATATTACTTCGCCAACATCGTTCAAGTAATTGGATGATGTGTTTCGATCAACTAGCTGTCGTGTTGTTTTACCCTTTGTTAGGATTCCTGAAAAATAACTCAAAAAATTTTTAAGCTTACAGCATTCGCATATTTTGCAAGGTACCTACAGAAGTAGCGTACATTTTGGGAGCACAATTTTTTATCTTTTTTAAACCGATACACATATAAAACTCACGTTCTTTTGTTTAATATTGTAAGTATACTCCCGAGATGATTGCATTCATATATTTTTTACTATATGGTATAAAATTGTGGAGAAGCTGTGGATGCATTAAGATTAGCTCTCATCAAAGTGAAATACCTATCTTTATAAACATTTTCTTATCACAATTTCTTTTACTGACAACATTTGCATATAAATTCTTGCTATGTTCGTGAAAAGTGAGAATTTATTTTTCGGCTCTATATCTTCATTGTCCCGGTATGCGTGCTGTAGAAATCTGAGTAGATAACGAGGTAAGAAATAACGGCGGGTAGATTAATGAACTCGGCTGAAAAAAGATAAGCGAAGGCTGACAGAGCGTTGTCCCATTTTGTTCTAAATTTTATTAAAAAAAAGTCTGGGAAAAAAGTTTCAATTTGTTTTTTATTGCGATTTTAAAAGAAAAAAAAATTAAATCTTGTTATAATATAATAATATGAAAAAAGTAGTATCAATGACTCATTTTTTTTTTATATGAACGATTATAAAAGAATACAAATACAATTTTGTTAAAATATAATAATACGAAAAAAGTAGTATCAACACAAAAGTTACGAGTATATACGTCATTCCTAGGCTCAGTATTTTTTATTATTTTCAGATTAGGTTTGAAGATAATCCAAACTAATTCTTCACAAAATTATCCATAATGTAAAGGGAATTCTTTTATTTGTGCTATACGAATGATGTTTTGTTCTACAAGCTCTGTGCTTATAATTACCTAGTTACAAAAGATCCACTCACCATTGAGGTCTCCCACACCGTCTCCATCACTATCCATGAAGGATCGGGGATATATCTGGTAGAACACAGCCGTCTCCCACCAGTCTTGTTTGACATTCACATTTTCGTATCTTCCCTGAGCCGCTAGCACCACGGTACCGATGACTAGGAACTGCCACATTGCTGGAAATATTCCTTTAATGGTCAATATGAGTTACGATGATACAGGCAAATTAGAGGGAGAGCAATAATGAGCCCTACGGAAAATTAATTATGGAGTAAACATAGGCTTAGATGACCAACTAAAACAAAACTATACAGGTGAAGCTAAAGGGAATGATTCATCTAATGAAAAATATCAAATTATGTTCTTTAAATTAATACATATTAATTCCCTAAATTCTTCTCACACACTAGTTCTTGTATAATTACAGTCGTATGAATATATAGAACATAATTTGTGTGTTAATGTTAACACACTATATTACACAAATCAAAAAGAAAACTTATTCTACAGATGGAAAGCTGTAGACGTTACTGCATCAATTAAATCGAAAAGTTTTAAAGAAGCAAAATCACAATTAACCTTTAATACAATCAAAGCAAATGCAACAAAATAGTTCCCAGGATGTGCATGTTTGAATTTAGAACATTTTATTCTAATAATAGAAAAGTTGTAATAATATTAAACACAATTTAAAAAAACCGTTCACGAAGACGGAACGATATTAACGATATGACAGTGAATGAAATTCAATTGTCAAGACTAATAAAGAAACCTTGGTTTTATAAACAGAACACTTTGTTGAAGTTGCTGTCATAATATTTAGGTAAGACTAATCCAAAACAAAAACCGAAGTAATACACATTGAGTAAGGAATACGATCTAATAGATTGTGGTTATGAACAAAATGTAAAACAAACTTGTAACGATCATACTAAGCTAATGTAAGCATTTATTGAGGTATACTTAGATATTTTCATAATAATACCTACTCTCTGTCTATTATGCTTCCGCGCCTAAATCGTTGAACCGATTTTGATGAAATTCGGTACAGAGATAGATTAGACCTTGAAGAAGGACATTGACTACGTTTTGTCTCAATAAACTCTTGAAGCGCGTGTAATCGCTGGTAACAGCTAGTAGACTATCCTTTAAAATACGTTTTTTTTTTTTTTGTATTTCTACAATATCAAATTTATTGAACACCACCGTTTTTGTACTGGGTCGTACAAAAATATTATGGAAGTTTTATTGCACATTTTGATTTTTTTTAATCGTTGCAGCATAAAATATTTTTTATTAAATCTGTACTCTTGTGTCTCACAGACAGGATTATGTTCAAGCTAAAATTCTTGCACTAAATAAACCTAAATACTTGCAGTGAAGCGAATGCACCAACGTCCATGGATAATGGAATTAATTAATGGCTGACAGGCGGAAAACGCGCCTGGTTTGTGGTTAGACACAGAGTAACAAAGTGAAACTTAATCAGCTCTGCGGAAAATTGTATGCGTGCTGAAAGACCTGGAGCGTTTGCATTAAAGGATAGCAAATTATACATTTTGATATTGAACTAATTTTACCAAATCACATTTTCAACCTTAACACTTGATTTATGTGTTACTTCCATTTGTTAGTATTTAAATATCTAATACTAGCTTCTGCCCCCAACTTCGTCCGCGTGGAAAAGTTACTTTTAATTATCGTTCTAATTTGGCTAATTAACTCA
The DNA here is from genome assembly GCA_964056405.1 of Acronicta alni. Lineage (NCBI taxonomy): Eukaryota > Metazoa > Arthropoda > Insecta > Lepidoptera > Noctuidae > Acronicta > Acronicta alni. The sequence goes on along the minus strand of OZ043916.1, from coordinate 14,908,875 downwards.
AAATCGTTATAGATTATAGCCTATATGTAATTCTGATATATATAAATAATAATTCTGTGAAGTTTCATCAAAATCCCTTCAGTAATTTTAGCGTGAAAGAGACAAACATCCTGGATCCATCATCATCATAATCATCATCAGCCTATATTAGTCCACTGCTGGACGTAGGCATCCCCTAATGTGCGCCATTTCACCCTGTCCTCAGCTTTTCGCATTCAGCTCCTACCAGCAGCCTTTCGCAAATCTTCACACCATCTTGCCGGAGGGCGTCCAACACTACGTTTGCCGAGTCACGGTCTCCACTCGAGAACACGTCTACCCCAGCGGTTGTCGGTTCTTCTGCAGATATGGCCAGCCCACTGCCACTTCAGCTTGCTAATCTGGTGTGCTATGTCGGTTACTTTGGTTCTCTGTCGGATAACCTCGTTGCGAATTTTATCCTTCAGATAAACTCCAAGCATAGCACGCTCCATAGCACGCTGTGCGACCATCATCATGTGGATCCATCCATCCTCACAATCTTTCACGTTTATATACTATTAGTAGGAAGGATTTTCGGGTTGTAAAGGATTTTTAGAATCGAATAAATTGGTCGGTTACTTTCGTCAACTTCACAGATTTTATTAATTTATATAATAATATAACATACCATCACACCTGTATTCCCCGAAGGGTAACGCACAGATATACTAATTGCACACCCACAGTTCACGGTTCACTCAGGTATGTTTAGGTCCCATGTAACAGGGGGTGGCCTTATTGCCATTAACTGGGTACAAATCCAAACTCCGAGCTGCTACTGAGATTTTAGAGGAAAACCAAAGAACATTTTACTCGACCTGGGAATCGAACCCAGGACCTTGAGGTCCTGGGCGTAGCAGTCGGGCTTAGGACCAGGTTGGCTAAAAAGGTAGTTATCATCTTTACTAGTCTACTTCTAAGTAGTTTCTTTTTTGTTGAAATTATTAAAACTAATTCGAATATTTCGCATTTCCTTTGTCAATTATTATAATTTACTTACAAATTGTTCCAATAACTTCAATTTTAGGTATACACTATTTTCTTCACACTTAAACACACCAATGTTGCATTTCGAAAAATCACAAAGATTATGGAAAATTCCAGCAGTCAAATAATTCAAAAGAATAATATTAAATTACTTGTCACTTCAATTTTCGTTGAACAGGACTGAAGTGAGCCCAGTGTAATGACAACGCCTTTATATCATAAAAGACAATTGCTGTTTAAAAATCATCTATTATTTGTGTTATAAAATCCATTGTCATGCGATGGAGTTTCTAAAACAAAGAGGTTGATACTGTTATGATGTCAGATAATTAGGAAGTTCTGACATCAGTCCGCTCAGTCACTTCTTTAGGGGAACAGATTTTTGTATCAAATTTGATTGAATTAAGTGTGGTATTACGAAAAGTTTCCTCAAAGTTGCAATAGTTAATTATTTGAGTATTTTCTCTCTCGAAACCCAAGTGGTATTGACGAATTGAATAACCTAACCGCATTTTTTTTAATCAAGTTAAAGCTATGGGAATAATCTAAACTGTTTTGTTCTTTTTTCAGGTAAGCAACAAAATCCGATGTATATGTGTAAGTAAGCAATGATTTGTTTTCGTAAAGAAGCCCAGAAGTTTTTTTTTATTTGAGTGATAATTATCGCAAATTTAAACTAAAGAGTTTATTATGTAGTTTGGTTCTTTCAGAACTTTAAAAGTAGGTCAAATAGAGAATAGTTCCATTGGGTTAGTCCAAATATTTGCATTTCAGTTTAATTAAATTTGACGGGCTTGAGCTTTATAAACTAAAAGTTATACTTGTTGTTTGAGTTAGCTAATTATTAATAAACATCTTTGTTTAGCTACTGAAAAGTAAAATTATTAGTTAAAATTATTATTTAACTTTTTCTATTGTAATCGTGAGTAATTGACTCAATTGTTTATCCTTTAAATCATAATTTTGTGATAGCTTTAGTTAAATGTAATAATATTTATATTTGAATAATAATAGCAGTAGCAGCAATAGTAACTATTTCTAATATTTCAATGTAAGAAAATGTGAACCCCTTATGAATCACTTACCATATTTATCCATTACGGTTATTGAATTTTTTTAAAACAGCAAGACAAAGCCTAATTAACCTTAGAATCGAATCTAAGATTTTACGCTCAGCACGTTTGTGTTGACCAAGTATGCAGTTTATACTTCTTTAAAATAAGACTTTTATTTTTTATAAAAACGTAAATTTTCTTAGTTCCTAAATTAAATCCAGTCTGTGAGCCCTGTTGACTGCAGACTCCATTATTATTTTATGAGGTCTTCATTCGGATCTTCTTTTACAGATTAAGTTTACGCGTGACCCACAATTTTAATATTTCATGGGATCCTTTGAAACAATTTTCCTTTGAATAAAATTTGGCTATGCTCTTATCCGGTTCCCATGCTCTGCATACTCATGAATACAAAACTATGCTTACCTTTATGATTAAATTGTATATTTTAAATTATTCTTTATTTAGGTATTTATTATAGCTGTAGCGGTTTCACTCGCATCCCATAGGATTTATGAAGACAAAAAGCCTATGTCCTATGCAACGAGTAATCTATCTCTGTACAAAATTTAATCGACTTTAGTTCAGCGGTTTAGGCTGAAAGTGTTACGGACAGACAGACAGTTACTTTCGCATAAATTTATTATATTAGTAGAGATTATCCACTCTAACTACTTAGTCCCTAATACACAAATCTTACAGAACAATAAAATTGCACAACACAAACTTAGTGCACAGCGCTTACAAAGAAGATCATTTTACACTATACATAGGTAAACATAATAATATAATTGAGTAATATAATTTGTACTTTAAGACATATTTAAGCATGATAAATTACATTAAAATCCTAATCTGCGGAAATCCGTAAAATATTCAGAATTCTAGATTACAATGTTAGCCAACCGTTGATTCAATATTGTCTCTGTAATTCAATTCGTAGAAACCATTTATAAGTCAAATCTTTAGCCCACTTATAAGACATTAAAAGAAACCATGATGACTATCATGGTCTCTTTTAATGTCTTATTAGTTTAACGGTCGTAAGCGCATAAAGGTCCTAGTTTCGATTTCCAAGACGAGCAAACTCTTATTGGGTTTTTTTATTAAATTCTCAAGGCTAACCCCTATTATATGGGACCTTAACGTACCAGTGAACTGTGGCTGTACAGTATGAGTATTCAAAGGATTGGGTACACATCTAGCTAAGGCGCCAGGGAGGCAACTGCCTTGGCGCCTAACACGCCGAAACCCCGGAGGTAAGTTGACGGGCCTTTGGGCTCGCGGGCGTTCTATGAGGGGACTCTGTTCGCCCATCATCATGCGACCCCAGAGAAGACGGTAGCACAGTGAAGATGGTCACGTGCTGCTGTGCACAGAGAGTCCCCAGGGATGTGCCTTAATAGGCGTTGCACAGGGGGGTTCTGGGGTGGTCTATTAAGAGGACACAGTGCCCCCCTCCATGTGCTGATGGTGGCCACCGGGGTGGTTTTAGTAGGTAAAAATCTCAAACTCCCCGGTCTTACCCCCGTAGGCCTTTTGAAAGTTACCCCCGTAAACAAAAAAATGGGTACACAACTACCAAACCCTTCGGAGTAAAGAATAAAGGCATGATGGTATGTTTTTTATATTCATCTTCTCCGTGAAGATGAAAAAACTAAATAAGGAAGGTAAAAAGTAAATTAAATATTTAGATGAATGTATAATTTAAATAACTTCTTGTTATTATGACTTCTTTTTTCGGAAAAAAATTACCGTGAAAAAACACACTAATATTTCACACTGGGCTCATTTCTCCAATCTGTTAACTCTCGTCTCAACAAGATTTTATCCAACATGCTCTATTTAGCTTGGAAGGGTTAACAAGGTATTGGAAGTAATTGCCTGTCTAACCTCCGGATATTATATGTTACAATGTATAATCCACTAGTTAGTGTGAAGGTGAAACGTTATTTTTTCTATTAAAAATATACCATGGCACCTGTATTCCCCAAAGAGGTCAGCAGAGTTATACTAATGTACAGTCGCCAGCACGTCAAGTACACAAAACTGTAAAATTTCTCCAAATGATTTTAAACTAAAATCATTTTTAAATAAGTTCAATATCGAATGAAAAAAAATTATATCCATTGTCTAGTACCCATAGTACAAGCTCTGCTTAGTTTGGGACTTGATGGTGTTGTGTAAAAATGTCCCAAAAATATTATTATATTATTATTATTCACTCCTGACTTGAAGGCTCCCAGATTGTAACTGGGCGAAAACACAGACTCCAGCAAGGAATTCAACTCTTTAGCGGTACGCATGAGAAAAGTAAACACAGAATAAAGATGTACAGAGGCCAGCACATCAAGCTACCACAATCTGACAAATTTATTTGATTGATTTTCACCTTTATTACAAAACCATAAGGTTCATATTCAATTGGGAAAATTTTACAGTTTTGGATAGCTTGACCTGCTGGCCTGTACATAACAAATTGACCGATCTTTGCAGCTTTGAATCCTGCTTATAGTGGAATCATCCTTACATAATCATTCCCAATAACATTAAAACCACCAGAAATTTATTTTTAAAGTAATGGTCAGTCGTGAACGTGACATTGTTATAATTGTCTTTAAAACGAGCAACCTAAAGGCACTTTACAAGTAATATTTAAATACATTGAATACCTGAACAATTCGCAACCCAATAACGGCTTTTCAAAAAAATATTTTCAATTTTAACCAGTTCGTTAATTCACAAATGTACCTAAGCGTATACCGAGGCGTTCAATGAATTCTCTTTCCCTAAGAATTTTTTGGGAATTCTGCGTATAAAAAAATAATTTATCGTCCCCTTTTATACGGTGCGGTGGAGAATTCCATTTCTCTCCTTCGGGCTAAAATTGTGGGCGATTTCACAAAGAAAGACTTCGACAACCTACTATTGATAATATTGGTACAAAAATTATATATTGCCTAATGTTTTTGGAACCTTTTTGTATTTTTGGTCTCCGATCTTCATAGGTACTCGAACAAATTGATTTAGCCGCCTAATATGCTTTACAAATCCTAAATAAACCCTTTCACTATTTCAAAAAGTTGATGTAATTTTCTCGGACTTAAAGTGGTTTTCTGATTTCAGCAATGGCTGAAGGTAAAAATTTGATAAAAACACTTCAGCTTTTTAAAGGGTTACTGTATCTGGTCGTCTCTTGTAATATTATCTGTAATAGTTACTCTTTGAACATTTACTTGTAGATACTGCTTTATATTCATTTTATTTTAAAATAATTAAGAATCAAACACGGCTGTATGTAATTTGCATCGCACTAAAAGAGTTGACTTTCTATTAAATATCACACGGATGGTGCGGACAAGCAAGGTGTATGCCTAACCGAAAGGGATGTTCCAGGATTTTTAAGCCCTCTTTAGGAAAGTTAAACTTTTGTTTCAACCCTCACGCCACTGTTCAAAGTATCCGACGCGACGTTTGCAGAAACACGAGATAAAATCTTGTCATAAAATTTATAAACATACATACATATACACACAACTAGTCCTGTATTCCGCGAAGTTTTAGGCAGAGGTGTACTAATGTACACCAACCGTTCGTGGATATGTTAGGTCCCATTTAATATGGGACGAAGCTATTGCCATTAACTGGACACGAGTCCAAACTCCGAGCTACTGGGAATTTCACAAAAAATCTAACTACACTTTGGTCATGTCGACCAAAGTGTAGTTAGATCGTGAGCCTCAAGCAATCGTACCTACGACCACTATTGAAGCAAGTTTAATTTGTAATTTAGAACTATTAGATTAGAGTCTTCCTTTGAATAAATATTTTGAGCGTAAAGATGACCAGAAGCCGTAATTGGAAATTTCACAAATTTCCTCAAGATTAAAACTTATTGGGAAATTATTTAGAAAAAAATTTGAATATCGTTTTTTTTTTTGTTTTGTTGATCGTCTTAATGTCATAATATAAATTCAGCCTGTCTATTCACTGCTTCGAACAGATCTCTCTTTGGTTGCAGTAGTTTTCCCGGTCCTACGTCAATCGCATCTTTCTTAATATTATTGATCTACCGTGCTTCTAATCCCTGTGCAAGCATCTGTCATACAATCTGTAACGTTTGGGTTTAACCTGTCCAATTTGTCTAGCGTATTCCATCCAATTCAACTCAATTTGTGTTCTATTTTACATTAACAATATTATCTCGACAGCTATCACGATCTTTCATTTAGTAAGTTATTCGTAAGTCACATCATAGAATAAATCTTTTTGTAAAGACAAAGCTTTAACTTCCTAGTCTTGACAAGAAACCAACGCGAAGGCAACAGACGGAAATTTACATGCAAAATTAGAAGAAAATGGCCGCGTTATCAGAACCGCTCAGTAAGTTACTGAAGCTATTAACAGAAATAAGATACCAAGTCGCTAAGTGCACTCCTGACGCAGACGTTTGACGTCGAAGTTACATAATGCTCCCAAGAGTCGAGCACTGAACGCTCAGACTGCCTAAATAAGAATCGAGTCTCGTAGACATAAAGCTGTGCTTGCTTGAAAATTCCCTGGCATTTTTGTTTCATTATTTTTTAGAATCTTTGGAGATACCAGCTTGGGAATTACTGTTTCGTCGGTAAGTTGAAATTTGTGATTATTGACTTTGGCTTTGGAGAGGCCAAAGTAATGTTCGCAGAGCTAAGGATGGTCAATTGGTCATACAAAGGAGTACTACGGTTAAATATCAATTGATCTAAAACTTTATTGTTTGACACCAAGTCTTTTCTTAGTTATTTTATTTCGAAATAAAATGTATCGTCCTTTTTTCATTATTATTTATATTTACAATGAAGAAAACGCTTCTGTGGTGCAAATACCGGAAGATAAAATAAAAATAGAAAGCTCCTCCTCAAAGGAGTAACTTAAAATAATGTTGCAATTACCTGATATTTAACAAAACAAAAGATGTCTTGGGCATCATCTATTGCTGCCTTGTCGTTGATAATAATACTTACTTACAATCTACTTGGAGTACAGTTTTAAATTTTGTATTTAACATTGTATTCACGTTGAATTTGTCATTTAATTTAATTTAATTTAATTTGTCACCTACAATGTTATTATTATTTCTTCTTTATTAAACAACGTGTTTCGACGTGTTTTTTTTAATCTTTTCTCTCCGTCGTAAAACCGTCATGGATGAAACCTCCGCGGAGAATTACTTTACTCCTTCCAACTAAAACCACACACGCCTCCCTTGCATAACAATGGACCTCGAACATTCGTTTTAAACTACATAAAAGTTTATGCACCAAATAGTAATTCACTAAATTCTTCACCTCGTGATGTCATCAAATAATAAAGTTTATCCCTTTCTTTCTTATAAACAAGTTCCAAGGATAAGTACAAATTCTACAAGCAAACGAAGCTAGAAGACGTCAAACAAACTAGTCAGAAACTCACCGTATCATGGACGCAAAAACTAGTTGAAAACAATGAACAACCGGATCTTGAAAGCAATACTGATCTTGAAAGCATTGTAAAACATCCCGGGAGAACTTTGCATTGTTCGGAGATCAGCTGCTTGCGTCATCGTTGTAGAAAATGTTTAAGTATTTTGTATGGAAACCTTGTATAGGTCAGTACCTATACAGGGTTTCCTGCTCTCTAAAGTTTACTTGAGGAAATAGTTTTCCAAAAAAATAAATACTGACAGATCGTCTACCACCTATCGTTCGCTAAATTTCATAAATTGTAATCTACCGTTCGAGTACACGAATGAATTGAAACAAAATCTATGGAAATGACATTTATGAATGTTTAGTATCGATAAATCAGTTATCGATAATTTACGTCATAATGATTATTTAGCCATACATTTTGTTTCGATTCGTGCATCGATCACGTTAGACGGCAACTTCTCTAAACTTTAAACTCTAACTCATTGATTATAGGTAATCTGTACACTGAAAAATAATTCAAATCAATGAATAATGTTCTAAGATAGGTATTAAACATTTAAAATTTTGGTGGGTGTCGAGAGGGGATGCTTCGCCCCTTTCTCGCAAAACAATTGTTTGTATAGAATTTGTATGGCGTATAGAACTTTTGACGTCACATGTTGGTATCGCTGTCTCGCATAAATTTAAAATGCATGTACGAGTAACTTAACTATTTTTGAACCGATTTATTTTTTGTTTTTGTTAATCGGATCTATTTATGGTGTACTTTTTGATGCCGCCCTAAAAATAATCAGCAACATATTGTTGAGACTCTGGGTACAAAGTCAAGTACCTAGTCAGTAATATGAAGTGTCAAAAAGGATTTCTTAAGACGGAGCGATATTAGGGACCTTGCTACGGTGTGCCACAGGGGAAGTAATCTAGCAACAATCAAGTTGGTGTCAAACTTGTCAGAAATTGGCAAACGCCAATTATAGGAAATTTAATACTGATAATGGCATGCAAGGCCGATATCTGATCTATCCTTGATTCAATAAGCGGTAATTAGATAATAATTACTGATTAACAGTATTAGGCTTGTGAAGTGTTGATTTGATTTCGTATATGGATAATCTCATTCTCGAGAGGTGCTGGTGGATTAGTAACAGCTTTAACCAAATCTTAGGAATGGTCAGGTTAAGAATGGTCACCCATCTATAAACGAACCGTGGCAAGCGCAGCGTAACATAACATACCACATAGCATACCATCTCACCTGTATCTCCCGAAGGGTTAGGCAGAGATGTGCTAATCGATACCCACAGACAGTTCACCGGTGTTTGGTTCATGAAATAGGGGGCGAGCTTTTTGCCATTCTACTTGCAAAAATCCAAACTCCGAGCTGCTACTGAGAATTTCATAGAAAAACCCCAATAACACTTTGCTCGACTTGGTGTTGCTCGAGTGGGACTTTACGGCGGCAGACTTAGCTTTGTAGATAAATTGACAGTACTCATTACTTGGCCAAGAACCTCTAGAACCCCCTTAAACTTAATAGGAATTTGGTTAGGCAATGGACACCCAAATCCAGAGGACTAAAGGTTCCTTCCTCTTAGTAGGCTAGCCGCCTTCATGAACCACGTCTTTGTAGAGTAAAGGATGTATCATGGTGGGGACAACACAACAGATCACATTTAGTCGAAGTGTTGCTGGCCATGCCAGCCGCCACAGTTAAGATTAAGATTAAAAGGAATTTAGTACTAAACACAAACACTAGTGTAATATTTCTCGGTGCAAAATCACTGCAACAGACGTTGAACACGAATCTGCTAGTAATTTCCATAAACCTTTCTAACTTGATACTGCAACCATTTTGTATTCAGCCATTGAACTTAGAAGATAATAATAATATAATATAATAATATTATTGGGACATTTTACACAACACCATCTAGTCCCAAACTAAGCAGAGCTTGTATTATGGGTACTAGACAATGGATATAATATACTTATATACTTTTTTTTTGTAAATACATACTTATAATACATAAGAAACACCCAGACAAACACAAATACTCATGTTTTATCCCCACAAATATTTGTGTCCTGTGGGAATCGAACCCACGACCCCATGATCAGTACTCGAACCGCTAGACCACAGAGGTCGTCAAAAAATTCGACTGCGGAGAAAAGAAAAGATTCGTAAAATGTTCATGATAGAAACAGTGAACTCATTATGTTAACGAAAACAGCATGCATTTACTAAGATACCAAGGTTTTTACTGAAAAATGTGTTCTAATTTAATTAATTCAGTGGTAAGCAAGTCTCGCCAGGTTTTTGAGTAAGCGGTGTGAATTCTTGCTTTTTCATTATTAAGAATTGGGTTTTTGCATTTTGTTCATCCCTAATGAAAAACAGCTTAGGGATTTTAAGTAACAATATTTGTTGAAGCTAATTTCATGTATGTAGGTATTTAATAGAAAATTTAAACACACACCATCTTTTGTTTTGTCCATGCTCAGATTATAAAATTATTTTTGCGAAGGCAAAATTTGACTGCGGGCAGTATTCAAACTTGCAATTTTATAGAGGTCACTGACGTCACCTTAAAGACGTAAATTGAGAATATGAAGGCAAATTTCGACTTGGCGAATAGGACTCGCGGTGGCCAGAAGTGTGTAAACAGAAGATGCTGGTTCCAATCCTGCCCGAATTTTTCCTTCGCTAAAATAACAACATAACACATTCTAAAATTGTCTTAAAGATACTTTCATGTCTAAAAAGTTACCAATAAACACCGTACTTATGGGATAGACGTGTTTTTTAAAACCACAGTTTTCAATTCTATAATAATAAGCCTTACTAACACCACAATACGATAGGCTAGGACACTAATGCAGTAAAACCGATATTTGCATGACAACCGACTCCCATAGGAGTCGCAATGCGGGAGTACCTACCAGTAGCAGTTGCTAGTTGCGGAATATTTCCAGGTAAATGGTTTAAGTATTATGCTAAATTGCAGTAACAATGCCACGAAATCTAGATTTGATTCTATGATTTGTAAAATACTACTCTGCATTCGTTTTTCTTAAAATATTCTACTAAATCCACTAATATACCGTACAATTTTTTTCTATACACAGTATAAAACAAAATCACTTCGCGTTGTCTGAGAGGGTCAGACATATACGCTGATATCTTTTAATCTACGCAACGGATTTTGATACGGTTTTCACTATCATTTAGATAATTCCTTTTGAAAAGCTTATAATGTATGTACATGTATAGTATAGGCGTGTTATTGGTACATTGCACCCTAGCCGGGGCTGGTCGTTAGTAAGTATTCTAACCCTCTTTTGCGGGGAAGGTGCAATGCGTCAAAGTAAAACATTCAAAACTTTAATGAGTATAATATTATTTACAGGTTTTGTTTCGTGCAGCTATAAATGTTTCAATTATTTTGTTTTGTTGTTGCTAGAAAATTTATCCAATTATTATAAATATTTCCATGCGGGTGGTTATTTAAGTTTTTAAATTCAGTTAGTGGAAAATACTTTACCGTTCGGAAACCAACATTATACGAATGCAAAAGAAATATGTATCTAATAGAAGATACCTACGAACAAGCGTGTAGGATGCCCAGGTTCTTGAATCGCAGCTCCGATACCAGATGAAATGACAACTATCAGAAGGCAGTCGGCAGTGATTGAAAGGAGAGAAACCAAAGATAGGGCTATGTGACGTTCACAAAAAAAGGCTTACGTCCAGCACTTCTTATTCACTCATAGATGTAAATCGATTCGAGCAGTCAATTGTAGAATTGACTGCACGATTGCCCTGTATGTTTGTTAAATACTTCGCAACACAGCTAATGCCAATATGATTTTTTTAATAAATTAAAAAATATATATGGCTATCCAGAACATTGACATGTAGTCTGCTTCGTCTATCATAAGAGCTTACAATAATCTTTCTACCATCATCATCAACCCATATACTATCCCACTAAATATATAATAAAATAGTTCTCATTTATCTCATTAGACAGGAAGCCGACCTCAATATATAGGTGAGAAAAGGCTAGGAGTAAAAAGATTACCCAGTCAGTTTTCCTAGCCTGTATAGCTAGGTTTAGGGTGCAATGAACCTATACATAATTGTCAATTGTGGAGGTTCTTTTTATATACCTCGCCAATTACGAGTATATAAGTGAGCATTTCAAACGTATAGCTATTGAATTTACATAAAACCATACTTACAGTCATTTTAGGTTGAGCTTACAGTTTTCCGTTCCAATTAGGGTTACCACCTAGAATATACCAACCTGTTTTTGATGCAGTTTTATATACTCAGATAACGATTTCAAGTAGATAACAGGCTTTTTTCAAGTATCCATGTCGATCGATCGATATGCAAGGTTAAGTAACGGTCAGTTTTTAGATGGTGATGTGCGATTGTGATTTTCTTATAACGAAACTCAGTTTTCAACATCAGCTGTTGATACCATTTAAGATTGTTTTTTTTTTTTAATAAAATTATAGATAAATAAATGGAAAGTTGACTGATAAAAATACCTAGTGTTATATTCATAGCAATAAGTCCGAGCTAGGGAAGATTACTACTAGAAGTAATAATAAAATAACAGAGAGCGAGATGTAACAACCCTATACTTAGCGCTCGACTAACTTGAGCGCTACCTCTAAGCGCTAGATTATATTATCTTACCGCAACTGAATAAGTTCCTGACTTATATTATTATTGCACTTGATAAGCAGAAGAAGAAGAATAGTTACAAGTTTAGCTATCTGAATTATTTTATTAACTTTTATCGAAAAATGTTGTTGTATTTGAAGAAGATGTTAAATGAATGGTCGGTCACATTTCTATAAAAACATTCTTTACTGGCCAATTACAGATATTATAAATACATAATTATTGGACTTAACTATGATAATGAACGAACTAACTGAATGGTTCGGGGAAACGACTGCTGCGCCGCGCTAGTACAGTAATGTGCCTGTATACAAATCGAGTGCATCAGCAGTGTCTCTACAAATGCTTCCAACAAAAAATACCTACACTCAATACAGATATTGAAACTGGGCCCGGCAAGAAGCCACGCGAGCCCGGCCCGCAAGAACCGCTGCTCGCCGACGGAGACGCGCCTTGAGTTACACGGTTGTGTTGTTTACACACACTGCTCATACACACACTACACATTCACACATACACACATACACACACACACATACTGATAATTTATATACTTATTCTTCTAAGAGTTAGGCAGAGAGAGGTGTACAGATGCACATCAACATTTTGACATGCTTAAAGGTCGTGTGTAAGGTGGGGCGAGATTATTGTCATTAGCCGAGCACAAGTCCAACCTCTAAGCTACGCGCTCTTGACCTAGGAATCGACCAGGCCCTTACGATCACCGTCCGTGCTTGCCTCAACCAGATCAACGTCACAGTAAACTGCTTTTAACAAAAAAGTATAACAATTTCAATCCAGATTTAAAAAAAGCGTCCAATATGTAGATCGTGTCCAGTAATATTAGTTTCAGCCAGTAAATTGGTTGTGACATAACGTTTTTTCGATAACAAATTCAATTAATAACCAGAATATCCGATAAAACTGGGTTGAATCGTTTTTGCGATTGAACAATGAACTCTTTTGACATGACATTGAGCTAGGTATCAAAGAACAAAAACACAGGTATGCATTTACAGTTTTATAATCTACTATGTAGGCGTGGGCTTCCAGTCTAACCAGCTGAATATCCGTATTTTACACGAAGGGCGTCAGCTTTCCGCAACCCATTTTCAGGGCAATAGGGTTGTCAAGCTTTTTTAGGCTTTCTAATGTTTATCATAGGTGTTCGTATAACAACCATGACCGATGGCTTTATGTACTCAGCAAGGCACGGAGTATAGTAACAGAATAACACTTAAATTTGCAAGGAAGTGCTCCGCCAGGAAACGTTGTGTTGGCAGTGGGGAGACTTTGACCCTTATACTGCCAACCCAACTATTCCTCTTTCGTTTTACAGGGTCGGCATCGCGCAAGTGATACCGCTGGTGTTGCAATGTCTATAGGCTACGGTAACCGCTGTAGATGGGCCGTATGCTTGTTTGCCACCTTAGTGGTATAAAAAAAAAAGAAATAATATTTTCAATTAAAAAAATACTTCGTTCTCTTGGTATTGTTACTTAACATTGAGGTAGGTAAGTAGATCATGTCATCATGTTATCATAAATCAAATTCAATAACCCATCCCTAAAAACCTACATTAAAAATAAAATGATATTTAACCCTTTGCGTCGCTCGTTGATAGCCTGCCTCGGTCCCGGTTCAACGCGTCGATTTGAGTCGTAACCCTGCGACCGCCGTCAACCTGAATAAAACATGGCCGCGATACTTAGCCGCAAAATTGTCATTGATGGAATATGGAGTGGGCGTGCATATGATAGATGTAAAATTGATGCGATTTAAATACATAAATAGTATCGTAATGTATGTTTGCATAATTCTGTTGATTACGAACGATTTATGATTAAAACGAATATTATAAAGAGGTAAAGTTTGTGAGGTTGTATTCTCTGGATCACCTGAACCGATTTTGTAAATTATTTTACTAACATAAAGCCACATTATTTGTGGGTGTCATAAGCTATATATTATTCCTAAAAAAAATAGGGATCCCTACTAAAACTTCAATAATGTAACCCAATGTGTAAAAAAACCGTGCGATGCCTGGACGGGCCGCTAGTAAACAAATAAAGTAACGTAAATTTATTGAAAAAAAAAAATTTGCAACGAAAAGTTGCGGAACATACATGGGAGTCCAATCGATAGGTATTGGTGTCCTCAGACCACAGACCTTCACTGGTACAGGTTTCCTGGGACACTCTGCGCTGATGAACACTAAGACAAGATTTTGGGATAGTCTATGTTTTTTTTTTCATTATACGACTCGATAATTATAGACTTTAAAGATATTTGTGTCCCAAAGAGTTTTTACTATATTTTTTCAATATCTGATGGCTGGTTGACTGTAGTGCCTGAGTGATCTGATTTAGCACCACGGGTTGTGGGTTAGATACGAAACAAAATATTTGGTTTGCGTATTCATATAGATACGTGAAGATTTATCTTTTTAAACGCAATCACGATACAGAAGATCTCTAGTGTGGGCAACATTGTTATTTAAAAAAATATACAATGATTAATTTTGTAAATTGCAATCGAATTTCTTTCATCAGTACTACGAGTAGATATTGTTACTGCCAGCAACATAAAAGAGATTGGAATTTTAAAAAGTACAGCTTACAAAAAGAACTTTTATATATTTATATGTAAATCCGTCTGATTCATATATATATATATATATATATTTCGAAACTGATATGTTTTATCATAAAAAGGTAACGGCATTGACATCTCATTTAATTGTTAATACCATGTTCAAAACGAGTACAATTTTACCCGTTATGAGACTATCTGCTATTACTTATAATTATGATTCTTGATGTAGGTACACAGTACAAAAAAAATGTTTAACGACGTCTGTGGTCTAGTGGTTCGAGTGTGGGACTGCTGATCACGAGGTCGTGGATTAGATTCTCACATGATACAAAGATTGATGTGATAAACGTGAGGGTTATGTGTTTTCTGGGTGTTTCTTGTGAATTTGGTATCCGATGTACTATAGGACCCTTATGGAGGCTATTCAAAGAAACTCTCAGTTAAAAGGTACTTGAGGTCAAGGGAATTCTCCCTGACAACCATCAATCACTTGACTATACATTCTACAATCAAATTCAAATGATTAATTCTTTTTAAACCAGCAGTCATATGCTGACCTCTACAGTACCATAATAAGCTCTTATTACAAGACTATTTTTTTGAACTATCTGACAAAATGCTGAGTCAAACTACTTCTCATTATCAGTAAACATTTACTCAGTATTTGCGCAAGTCATACTTTTTTCTTGTCTTCATTATCATTAGGTACACGTAAAGCTCAATTTGAAGGGTTAATATACCTAATATCTACTGTTTTTATTGTACCTACTGAAATATTTTACGTAAGGGACGATAATGTATTACGTCGAAGTGAAAACACCTCCTTCTGTATATCTCAATTTTTTTGAGAAATTGACTTTTTTATACGTCATTGTGACTATTAGGTCGATTTCCACGTATTTTTGATGAAACCACTTATTTATATTTTAAACGAAAACTCATATCTATGAACAACGTGACCACATTTGACCGCGGAATATTTTAAAGTTTTTAGGAATATAAACTTCATTAACCTTGTATTTTTTGGTCTATGTTTGTAAGAAGGTATTGGGCACTTCGCCGTCGATGTATCATAATATACAGTATGATAATATAAAAAAATAACATAACAATCAAGCCTGTATTGTGTCTGTAAGCAAAGGTATTTAACTTTATACCCACAGTTCGCCGGTATGTTTCAAGTCTCATGTAATAAAGGGCGAGCCTATTGCCATTTAACCGGGCACAAATCCAAACTTCGAGCTGCAAAGAATTTCATAGAAAAACCTCATAACACTGCTTGAGCTGGAAATCGATCCCGGGACCTCTTGCATAGCTGTCGCGCTTAAATCTACTAGACTAAAAAGGCAGTATGATAAGCTGAATTTTTCTAACAACTGTAGCGATTCAATTTAATTGTTGTTTTTTTATTTCCTTTCTGATCTGTACCTTCAAAAAAAGTTGTTTTGTGTTATTTTGAGCTACGTGTTATTTACTAATTATAGGTATTATTTGTAAAAAAGTGATACCTATATAATAATAGGTATAAAAATAACACGTGGATATTACAAGTTATCACTTTATTTTAATTATTATTCTGATTAATCAAAGGATCTAATTCGAAACACAATCTAAGTGTATTCAATCGATCGCTAAACTTAATTACTATTATTAACTCTATCAACATAGCCCTTGGGTGCGAAATCCCATGAAACGTTGATACAATGTAAATTTTGTGTCAACTTAATTGTTAGTGTAATATTTGTCAATTAAGAGATATTCATTATTCAATACACAATCTCAATAGTTATCAATGTCAAAGTGAAGTGTTTTATTTAAGTTAAACTAGTTAAGTACCTACTTTTAAAACGTCAAACTTGTAGCATATCAAATCTGAACATTTTTTTTTATCTCTGGATTAAATTTGATTTATAAAATATATACAATCATATAGACTGACCGCGTTGTAGATACATATTACAAAGGAAAACTATTAAAGCGATTTAAAAAATTAAGTTCGGCTAAACATGGCTTTCCTCTTTATTTAATGAGAACCTTGGTAAATAACAAAGTTAGATATAGATGAAAAAATATTGATGTAATAAACGTCGTTCTGCTACGATGGATCGTAGTAACTTGCTTCTGTAAAGACAGATAATAAGTAATATAATTTTCCTTTTTGTATTGTACTAAGATAAAAAGAATTTATACGGGCCGTCTGATGGTAAGCGGCTCTTATTTAAAACTCGTGGTATTCCTCAGTAACTTTTGAATTAGGAATCATTTATTATGATTCATCAATAGTGGCAATTATAGCGCCTCTGAATTAAATATTGGTACCAAGGAGGTTATAGTGATATGCCCCGACTCTTAAGGCAAAAAAAATAAAATATTATGAGTTATAAGGTTACTCACGGTTATTTAACTTGGCGATTGTTTGTCGTAATTTGTGGTAGTCGTCGAAATCCTCTGGAACGTATCAGAAATATAAAACATACTTGATGGTATTTTCCGAATATTTCAGAGTTGTATTGCCACAGCTACACAGTTTGGCGGTATATTTTTAGAACCCACTTTATATGCTTCGCTTATTGTCCAAACTCTGAACTGCTACTGAGAATTTCATATAATCCTTTGCTCTATCTGGGAATCGAACCCAGAGTTTCAAAGTCAAAGTCAAAAGTCAAATATTTTATTTTAATTAGTCCATTAAAGTAGCACTTTGAATAGTCAAAACTAGTTGCACGGTTCCAAAAAGTGGGTCTTATGGAGAAGAACCGACAAAAATCTCCATAGACAGTCTTTTAAAACAAAAATAACATGATTACAGTGTGTTCAATCTTGGTTTACAACTTTGTCTCGAATAGTTCATGAGAACAATGCAGATTGATGTGTACTAATTTATTTCATTTATTTAAATGCATTAAAATATAACAGAAAGCCTTGACAGTAAGTGGCGTTCACGTTCAACAGCTACCTACGTTTGCAATGCATCGAATTAAAATATTCAATTAATACTTTTTACTAACAAGTATCTACACAATCTTATAATAATACTAATGGAAGAAATCTCACCAGGATGTTTTATCGTGCTTAAAATTTGTTCATAAAATCGAAGATCTTCCTTTTCTGTAAAGGAAAAGTAAACATGACGATTTTATTAATGTTTGAGGGGGTGAAAGTACTCATATAAACAACTTTCAAATTTCATACATTTTCATCGCGTAAATACCTAATGCATTTTTAATTAATTGTTTAAATTAAAAAGCTGTTTTTTTTTCGGTATTTCAGCGGTGGTCCTGAAATATTTATACTTATGAGTCCTATCACCACCTGAAAGGTTTTAACAGTGAATTAAAAATCACCTTGTATTATTAGAAGCTATCTGCTGATAATATTATAACAGGTTCAATTGACGGAATGTATTTCGCGCCACGGGTCGACTTTCGATTTCCGCATGCAACAAATATTTGTATGGTCTATGTGGTTTTGTACATGAAAATATGTATTTACATACAGCACAGAACAAGTACAGGACAAAGTCTTGATATCCTAAGTTTTACAAAAGAACGAAATAGGTTCAAACTGTCGAAAATTTTCAATAACTTATTAAACAGTAATAAAAATAAATAATTATGTCTTCTCACGTGCTGCGTTATTCTCCCATTCAACTGGAAAGTAAGTTTTTTAAATAAGATTACTACGAAGTAAAACTTCTTTAATTCATAATTATTAAGTATCTGTATTTATATTATGTCAGTTCAAAAGTTTTTTAATGAATCTGATGTTGAATTGCCTTTAAATAAGATTTTGGTCCTTTGATACGCACCTCCATAAGTAGATTATACTAGTAGATTAGATAAATTCAAAATATATAAGTGAAAACCCTATATGTAGCGGTGGAAAAGACAGCTAGTTATACATAATACTACTTTAAAAAATACCAAATTTTTTTTTTATTTTCTATCAGATTGCTAAGAACACTTTTTTTAATGCTAATAAAACAAGGGTAGCATTCAAATGGTGAAATTGTAGTCCTCTTGGCGCGACTCCAAGCTTTGCTTTAAAGAATTCTTATAACAAATCAGGGACGATATATTTTTAAATTATTTCCTTTCAAACCCAGAATGAATACTTTTCAAAATTGTCCTTGAAACACAACTTAAATTTTACTTACGGTTCAGAGAAGCAATACTTTTGACTAGACCTCCGTACAATGCATCGTCATTGATGTGTTCTGAAAATAATGTAAGTATTTATAGGAATAACATAGGTGGCTGAGAACTAAAAATACTATACTAAGCTCTTGATGATCTTAAAAACTTGCAAGTAATTTAAGGAATAGGTGGTGGAATTAATAAGAAGTACCTATGCAAAAGGATTGTAGGACACTACTTGTGAACACAACTGGTGCAATTCGGTAGGACCAGAAGGAATAAAAAAATATCGTGTCTTGGAATTATTACGTGACCCCTAGACACATTTGAGAAATATTATTCTTCATCACCGGCCTATATTCTCCACTACTGGACATACGCAGGTTCGGTTCTCCTCATCCAGCCGTTACATTTACTTTACCTCCCTGTTTTACAATATGATGCGGTCAATATTATAATTGATTTGTTATTACCATGTTTTTTTACTGTAAACAAAAAAACGGGTGTTAAGAAGGTTTGGTGATTTTACTAATCAATCAATATTTTGATCCCGTTGACTAACTTTTGGTCCCACGATGGTCCTCATCAATCAGACCTGTAAAAATATTATAATTGATAACCCCATGACCAGTGGTACCACACTGGTCATGGGGCTAAGCTCTTCATATTCTGGCAAGTTGTTATTGATATTCACTCTGAAAATTAAAAAGCTTGCAGTTTAGATTTGTGCACAGTTATTTGCGATAGGCTTACCCGTTAACATGGGGTCTAAAAAGAGTACCGGTAAATGTAAGTTAAATATACCTTTAGCGAACTAGAAATCTACTAATACAGGCAAACACTAGAAATCTAACATTTCAGAAAATAACATTAAAAACATAATTTTAAAAATATGTGCAAATATACTAACGTAAATACTTCACAATGTTAGTGACTTCTGTAAAGCAAATATAATATAGTATATTGACATTTAAAGAAGTAGGATTAAAGCAGAAAAAATACTTATGTGCATTATATGACCACAAATATGTCAAAAAGTTTTTAATGAACTGATGTAGCAACTAGCAAGTTGATTAAGAAATAATGCATATTATATTTGATTTCTAGCTTTATCTCGTTCCTAGTTTTACTTGTTTGACTGGATACAATAATGTAGAACTAACTAGTTATGACTTCTTCTTTGTGTCGATGGTACAAAACGTTTTCTTTTAATTTGTTGGCTCCAAACTTATATCCCAATGGAGTTTGACTACCAGTGCCTCATAATTCTCACAGAAACTGAACTCAGACTTTCAGAGAAACAATTTCAAAATTATCAAAGGTGATTTTAAAACTTGCATCTAATACGTTATTAAATTTTTTTTAAAACATTTTATTAAAATTAAATTTTTGAAATTGTTCTCCTTGTCATTCTGAAAGAAGACCATATAGAGACATAAAATGGGTTGATAATGATGATGATTCATACCATCCAATCATGCTTTGTGGTACTCAATCCCGTAGGAATTTTCAAAATTCCTTTCTTAGCGCATGTCTACGCTTTTTTAATAACCTATATGCCAAATTTTAAATTTGTATGCTTATACAGTAGAGATAGCCTAATAGTGTGACCATTGCACTGCCAAGCCGAAGTTCTCGCATTCCAATCCAGGGCACACCCCTCTGACTTTTCGAAATCATGATTGTGCGTATTATTCATTAATTATCACTCGCTTAAACGGTGAAGGAAAACATCGTGAGGAAACTTGCATGACTTAGTCATTTTCTCGACGGCGTGTGAAGTCTGCCAACTGGCATTAGGCTAGCGTGGTGGACTAGCCCAGTAGTGGGATAATCTGGGTTAATGATGAAGCTTTATAGATTTCCTGATTAATCAGTCGGTGAGTGAGTCACTAGTATTACGCTTTTATAACATAGAAGATTTGGTCTTTTAGACAGCTCATCTGACTACATATAGTAATTTATTAAACTTACCTTGGCTTATTTCTCCGGAATATTTTTCAGAACCTGTTCTCTGGTAACGAGCTATAAATAAATTAAATAGACTAAATAATTGTCAATCAAGAAACTATCAATTATTATTGACATACGTTTACGGAAAATACTCTATTTGTTTTTTTTTTTCATGCTTGTACTTACGGATTCTTAAATAACTCTGCAAGGTCCATGGTCTACCATTACAATTTGCTTTTGTCATCACAAGTAACTGGAAATAATAATTGATAGTTTTAAAAAGTATTAAGATATTGCTTAATAGTTCAATCTCAAGGTTAAGAGTAAAATAAAATCTGAATAGGTTTTATATAATTTATAAAAACCATGGTGAAATATGGTGAAACCGGACAGAATGAAATGAAAGCTGATTATTTTTCTGGTAAACTGTTTTTATCTTAAAACCTAAAAATAATAAAGCGACGACTAAATCTTTAAAAGACAATGTTTTATGGTTAAATAAACAAAATTGGTCCTTAGTTACACAATAAAGTGTACCTAAAGTATTATAATATTTCAGGCTATTGCCGTCCGGGCCCGGCCTACTTTAAAATATTATGTAAGGGATACAGATAACAGTCCACGTAATTATATATCAATTAATCGAATAAAAATAACTATCTGATATTAACAATAATAACCATAAATAAAACTCACAAATGTAAATAAATAAACATAAAAGTACATTTTCACCAATCAACGTGTACAGCAGCGGCGCTGTGGATGGTAGATTGGTGTGTTTTATCGCACCATTTATTGCATTCAATTAATTAAAACCGTCAGCTAATTTATGAAAGCAATCTAATGGTTGAACGTTGATTTGATTGAATTAAAAATTTCAGTCTAGTCTCGGTTTGGTTTGATTCCTATAACGAGCAAAGTAATATTGGAGTTTTCTATTAAACCTTCAGACGCAATTCAGAGTTTCAATTTGTACCTGATTAAACGCAGATTGCCCGAACATAGGTCCTTTTTACATACTGACGAGCTATGTACTGATTTTCAACTTTCATACAAAACAATAAAGTTCATATTCAATTGGGAAAATTTGACAGTTTTGGATAGCTTGACCAGCAGCGTTTGTACATCAGTATTCACTGCCTAAACCTTCAGGGGTGATAGTAACAATACTGACGTGAATATTGAAGTAATTGAAGAAATAGTTCTAATGATTATCAGGGTATCGCTTTCCCAAAACTATGACGATGCATCAGCACTAGGGGTTGATAACCAGTCTACGCGACTATAGTGCTGTGTTGATTTTCGTTACATAGTGGTCCTCTGTCAATTCATTTATATTGACATCTAAGTCTCTCACCCAAGATTTCTATAACTGTTTTATTGCTTAAAACATGAATTTAAACTTAAATTTTTTGTATGTTCCATTTCGACTTCTTACAGGGTTCAGAAAGTATGAATATAGGTACATATTAGTTGGATTGGAAATAACCATAGTTAACACCGCAGGACGCTGTTAATACTCATATTTCGTACTAATATCATAAACTAGCTTTTGCTCGCGGTTCAATCACACCCCAAAGAGCTTTTTGAAGGAAAAGGCTATATAAAGCTATGTTCTTCTCTAAGGTGGTCAGCGGTTAAAGCGTGAAAGCATAACAGATAGACATAAATACTTTCGCATTTATAATAACAGGGACTAGTAAGGATGTTACAGTTTGTATTGTTAGATGTTTGTTACTCAATCACGTAAAATCGGCTAAATGTATTTGAATGATATTTGGGACACAGATAGTTTATAACCTGGACTGACTTATAGAAACTTTTTATCTAGATAATTCTTAACACTGATGAAGTCGTGGGTAGAAGCTATTAGAGAATAAAACAAAAAAATAAGATAATTTATTTATTTTATTGACAACTCAAAATAATATTATTTTCCGAAGTGTACTGTAAAAAAAATCAGACAATGATTATTAACTTGACAATGTTCATAGACTAAGCAAGAAAATACAAGCAAATTAATTTGTGTTGGATAGTCAATTCGACTCCATACATTTTCTATTCAAGAAGAACTAAATACAGGAAAGCGAGGAAAGGGAAGACCTAGACTAAGAGTTATGGAACAAGCGAAGTAAAAACTGTCGAGTCGAGTCGTAAACAAAGGTCAAACAGAAAGTAGAGGATAAAGAACAGTAATGATTGCTCCACCGATAAGAGATTAGTTCTTAAATTAAAGGAGAAGAAAAAGATAAAGAATTGGCGGCTGAAGCTTGTTGTTATTTTAATATAACTTACAATTGTTTAGAGCTTTGACTTGTTCAAGCAGGTTTTCATAATATTTGACTTCGTCTTTCTCTGTAAAATTATTAGAAATTATAGGCTGGATTATGGGTGTACATTACTACCTAACCCTTTAAAGAATACAAGCGAGATGGTTTATGTTATAATACAATGAGATTTGTAAAAAAAAGTGCAAAAATATCAATCTACCTTCTTGACTCATTTGTTGTCCTGTAAAATTAAAAGCTAAATAATTTCACTTATCTTCGAAACAAAAAATAGAATTCAGTACATAATTATCTACTTACGCATTGTTTTCTTGTAAAACTTTTGCTCCATTTTGACTAGAAACAATTTTCATTAAAATATTGTATCTCATTACATTACTTAATATTATCTTCAATTGCTTCAATAGCCTAGTGGTCGGAAGTTACACTAAAGGTCCTAGGTTCGACGTCCAGGTAGAGTATAATGTTATTAGGATTTTTATAGAAAACCCCAATAA
This sequence comes from Acronicta alni, assembly GCA_964056405.1. Lineage (NCBI taxonomy): Eukaryota > Metazoa > Arthropoda > Insecta > Lepidoptera > Noctuidae > Acronicta > Acronicta alni. Next base: position 14,885,194 of record OZ043916.1, on the reverse strand, counting down.
CACTGGGCTCACAGTGTTTTCTCAGTAGCGGCTCGGAGTTTGAATTTGTGTCCAGTAAATGGCAATGTCTCGCCCCCTAATACATGGGACCTAAACATCTAAATATAACTATATACGGGATAATATTAATCTACAGAATAGTATACCTCTACCTAGGCCTTATATATTTTATTTACAGCTGCCAATCTCGTCTCATCTGTCTCCCGCACTCTACTGACACAAAATAGCAAATAGTACCTACTACGGACAGAAGAGGTCAGTACAGAATGGCCAATTCCCTGCCCTCCTAACTTAATATACCCCACCGTTCCCCACACGTCAACATAGTGTTCATTGTCTCTAAAACAAATGTTAGGAGCAAGATACATAGTTATCCGTCTTACGAATCCATCGAGACGAAGAATTACTTATTTCAAGCAAAAAGTTTACTTACACATTTCTTTAAAATAATCTTTGAGTTCTGTAAAAAAGCAATAAGCCATAGTTATAATTCATTATACTGTGACAAGACTAAGTTTGATCCTATTGTTAGAATAAGGTCAATAATACACTGTGTATACTCTCGCTAGACTGTGACTTCTGCAAAAAGTAAGAATGTTAAAGTAAAATGTATATAAAATTAATTGTCCTCGGAGAAAACCGCCTAGTGAGTAAACAAGAGGAAAATTTATTAAAACCATTCCATTGCTGAGTGTAGGTCTACTTTGTGGGGATTTATCTTCTGCTCTTCTTAAAAGATCTTACCTTTGCTCAACTGTTCGGAGTCAGTTTCATCTTCAGTTGACGACTCCGATGAAGATCCTGCACCACGTAAGCCCGACACTAAACAGCAGAAAAAAAATTGTATTCAAGCCTCTTTTCAAAAAATACTCTAATGACACATAATTCTATGCACGGCCAGAAACAAAATTAATTTGAAATCAGAAAACCGCCATCTGTAAAAATGGCATGCTCTTCTTCGTAAACGCATCACTCGTGAACGGCTTTTATTTCAAAATGTGCGTAATTTTTTCAATACGTGCTTAATGGTGAGGTTTTATTTTTAACGAGCCAAATGAGGTTTTATTTTTAACGAGCTGTAGCCCACGGTTTCGCCCGCTTCCCGAGGAACTTTTTGAGACAAAAGATAAGTAGCTTATGTTCTTCAAAGTAAATCTATCTCTGTACCAAATTTCAACAAAATCAGTTCAGCCGCTAAGGCGTGAACGCGTAACAGAGAGACAAAGGTACTTATATATAATATTAGTAGATAAGGGGAAGAAAACTTGGAAATTCGGAAATAACTTTGTGCTTTTTTTCTATGGGACTTCCGATTTTATGTGATTTATTGAAATTTGTACATATCAATATGTCTAGCTGCTCAGTTAGTATTTAAATACCTAAATAAGTATGCGCTGTGTTTTGTTATTTTGCAGTGCTGAGAGTAGATGAAGAAAGATGCTTATAAAATATACTATCATCGTGCCTGTATCCCCCAAAGGGTTAGGGAGAGGTGTACCAATGTAACCCATATTTTGCCGCTATGTTTAGGTCCCATGTAATAGGAACGCGAACCTATAACCGGGCACAACCTGGTTTTGAACTGTCACTTTTAGAGTTCCAGTTCAAAACTAGCGCTAGGCAACACTGTTCTGGCATTAAGCTGAACTGGTGCCGCCTATTTGATGCAGCCGTGGGCCACACATTTTTAATTTATTTTATTTCATTGTTTTTAACATTATTTTGTAGCTGGTCCATAATTGCGTCAATTATTCTTTTTTCGTTTTTTCTTTCTAGACCCTACAGAAAAAGGTTTTTTAAAGTACTTACAGAGCACTTGAAGGCTTTGAAGATCAGCTTTTGGATTACTTTTACAATAGACATAATTTGTTGCTGAAAGAAACTGAAAAAATAAATAAAATTAGTATTCCGCAAAGGCAGATATCGTTGATTAACACGGATAGATCTTTATGTTGAGGGAACTTTTCCTCAACCTCAATTCTTAAAGGGGCTTATTTGCTGTAAGATTTATTGCCCGCATCAAGCCAAGGATACGATATGGTTTCCAATAAGCTTAGTATATGCCGATTCATCATCATCACCTACCCGTATACTGTCCCACTGCTTGGTACTGGTCTCCTCTCAGGTTGAGAAGGATTAGGCTATAGTCCACCACGCTGGCCTAGAGCGGGTTGACAGACTTCACACATTTGAGAAAAATCTCTAAGCCATGCAGGTTTCCGTCACGATGTTTTCCTTTACCGTTGAAGCGAGTGGTAATAATTAATTATTAATACGCACATGATTTCGAAAAGTCAGGTGCGTGCCTTTGATTTGAACTCGAGACCTTTGACTTGGCAGTCCAATGGTCATACCACTTGACTATCACTGCTTTTATATGCCGATTAAGGGCCTCAAATTAGCGGAAAGTCAGCAGAAAGCTTTGTTTAGTGAGCGAGCGAATCCTTATTCTAGTATTTATCTTAGCTTTAGCAGCCAAGTCGCTGACTGCATAAGCTGACAGAAATTGAGCCACAAACGGGGACCACATACCTACTGGCGAACTGTGGATGTTCATTGGTATACCTCTACCTAACCCTTCGGAGAATACAGGCGTGATGGTATGTGTCGTTAAATAAAATATACAGGGAAATAACTGTACTAGTGTGATCGCGTCGAGTTAACTTAGTTAACCTGCCTAATGTACACATGACCTCAAACCTTGAAAATTACTCATTTGTATATAAGCATGAGCTATAAAAAACATAACATAACAAAACAACATACCATAACGTCTCTGTGCCCCTACGGATTAAGCAAAGATGCAAGAAAAATCGAATTTCGTAGAATAACCCAAACAACACTGCTGGACCTGGTAATTGAACCCACTAGAGTAATAATGTAGTCTTCAGTATAAAATAAATTTCATTACTTGAAGGAAAAAATATATAGTAACTAGTAACAGTTAAATTAAACTCACAAATATCAGTAAGTACATTTTAAAATACATCACAACTACGGTGTTTACAAAGGCTTACTTGCCGACAAATGATTGGTTGCCGTTACTACACGGGTTCAATTAATTAGAGTAGGTTATATCGTTGACTTAATTAATAAGAAGCGTGGAACTGCTTTCCGATACTTTAACAGCGTTTTAATTGATTAAGATGATGTAATTAATTTTCATACTGTTTCCGATGTAGGTTGCGTGTGCTATTCGAGTGATCGTGTAGTTAGTCGTAGATCGTGTGTAACTGCTTTACTGCCCTAGTGGTCCTGAGCGCGACTGCTACGCTGGAGGTCTTGGGTTCCAATCCCAGGTCAACCAGCGACTTCTGGACCACAGCCTGTCATGGTCGTGGCGTAGTTTATAACCTGGATTAACACATATGATTCTTTTTATCCTGATAAAGTAGACGAACACCCAGACGAAATCGCGAGCAGAAGCTAGTAATTCGTAATAGGTATGCAAAAAACTAGTAATCTTGAGATCAAATAATTTTCTTCCATTTCAAAATATTTTCCTTTCTAACGGGTGAAGCTAGAAGTTTCTGTACATAACTTTAGAGAAAATTGCACGTGAAGATGAATCGTAGAAGTAATTGCAGGTCATTATTTACCTTGTGAGTTCTGAACGTGAACGCTTTGAGAGAAGTTGTCGCGTATTTGCACCGACGAGACTGCAAATAGAAAAAGAAATATATGTAATTTAATATGTAAATGACATGCAATGAGATTGAGATAAACAGAATCGTACTTTTTTTATTAAAGATACTACTAATATTATAAATGTGAAAGTTTGTGTAGCGACATCTACCGCGCTACATAGAACTACGAAGTCGTGAATCGCGCAAGCAACATTCGCAACGAAAGTTGCATATATACAACCGCCCGACATCAACCGTCGGGCCGTGCCCCGCCAGGCACAACACCCGCCTGGTTGGAGGATCCTCCCTTTTCGTCGGAGGGGCAATACACCTCGCCTCTCCACAGTTTGTAATGTTTGTTACTCTTTTACGCAAAAACGATTGAATTTAACTGGATTAAATTTGAAACATAGATAGCTTATAACCTGGATTACCTGGATATAGGTTACTTTTTATCCAAGTAAACACAGAAGAAATCGCGGGCCGAAGTTAGTAAAACATATTTTATGTAAGCGCATAACTGTTTTATTTAAAATAGAAAGAATTCAATATCAAACAGAAATTGGTTTTTAATTTGTTTGCATTATAAACATACTTGTCAATGTTCTATTTCAAGGTTTCCATGTGAAATTAACCTAGTGTGGAGACTACTAGAAAATCCTCATAGATCTGTTACCGTCTTCGGACGCCCAGTATGTCTATTACTACTGGGATAAAGGTGAACGCTGCTCTCTCTCTCGTTCCGCCGACTCCTACGCAAGTATTACTTAACTTACTCGATCTTATTGCTATCTCGCTTTATTGATATGAAAATAACAAAGAAAAGTATTTCATATATAAAAATGAGGCTATAAGTCCTTCATTGACATTTGATTGCATATAAGAACCTCAATTGTATGATATATTAAACGGCATTCTCGTACTAACAGTATTGTAATGATAGTGCTATTCAGCCGGCGTTAATTAAACTCCCATTCATAATAAATTGACAAGAGATGTATCTCATTATTTTTCATCACAGCTCATTAAACTTACAGTGGGAAAAGTCTTTATAATTTTTGTCGTTGCTTCTACATCTCGTATATTTTTTGCATATGTACGAGTTTGTAATCAGAAAGGTGTAGTTTTTTTTTTCTAACCATACATACCTACCTACAGTTATTTTTTCATTGTCTTAATAGAAATTGTTAACTTAGAATTCATGCGTTACGTAAGTAGTAGAGGGGGGCTAGACAGGTTGCAATCTACCATTAAAATCGTTAAACAATTGTATGGAATTGACATATATGATCGACCGATTTGTCGTACCCTTATGTAATTTCCATACATTTTGTTACTAGTCGTTCGTCGATTCGATTGTTTAAGAACCATGATAATCTTATAGATTTTATAATATAATATTGTACTCCGATATTTTTTACATAACTACTTTATTGTGAAAAATAAAATAAAAATAGTTACTTCGTCTTGGTGGCCGTGGAAAATAGAGGTGACTTATCAGACTTGACATAAACTCTTCTTAAGGTAGGTAGGTATAAAACATAGACGTACATACATACACTCACGCCTTCTTCTTATAGGGAATAGAAACTCAAGAACGTCACTTGCCAAGATTCTTGCATACTTATTTCGCTTCGTCCACATTCATACAATCATCTTGTCATACACACGCACTGGTTGCGAGTACCACACACCTGACCTTTATAAAGAAACTCATCAATAAGGTCGGTGTATGTCTTTTTAAGGCATCCCCTCTCGATGATTCCACGGATATTCGCCTAAAAATCCCTTTTGTTAGTCGCCTTTCATCCATTCTCTTGACATTGAAACAAAATCTCTAACAGTGCACGTGCCTCACACTTCACGCGAACTAGAAGCACAAAATATGAACACTCGTACACTGTACAACTCCACGCGTGTTTATTCATCCCGTTATTTATTCAGGGCTCATTCAATATTCTAACTTTATTCGAGTCAAAATGTGAGAGTTATTCTCACAAAATATTCACGCCCGTTGTGAGACTGAGTTGGTAAGTCGTGCAATGTAAATTAGGGTAAATATTGGCAAAGGGCACCGAAAGGGCTTGTTACTAAATTATAAGTATACATTTCCATAGAGAAGGTGAAGCTGCGCCTATCATTGTTAATGACAAATCCAGAGTTATAACATCAGATCTCTGCCGTGTTATAACATCAGACAAACACTTATAAAAATCGATAGGCAGAAGCATAAAAGTTTAACAACTGATCTAGACTTAGAATATAGCTGAGAATAAGAGAGGTAGAGCATAGTGGGAGCATGGGAATACTCCAAAATTGACTGAAATTGGAGCTCCCCGACTGGGAAAGTACCTCCACCTTGCAGAAAATCGAAGTTAATTATCACTGCTTTGTGCTGGTTTGTGTTCCTTACGGCGAGCAAAGTTGCCAGTGCTCCGCGAGGAAACGGTGTGTTGTTAGTGGAGGGACTTACCTTATACTGCCAATACAACTATAAATTCCTCTTTCATTTTACAGGGTCGGCAACGCGCAAGTAATACCCCTGGTGTTACGAGCGTCTATATGCTACGGTACCCGCTTACAATCAGTATCGGCAGTAATCGGCCCACCTGATGGTAAACGGTTACCGGTTTACCACCCTAGTGGTTTAAAAAAAGTAATTTCTGTTACCATATGAAAATGGATTTAAATTTAACCTGCCGTTTCGGGGACACATTCAGTACTTTCATTAGCCCTCAGCTCATTTGACATACGCCAGACATGTCCAGCCCACGATATATACTACTTATATGATACAATCATAATTTTAATACCTTCGTACTTTGCCGTCTGAAAGTAGCAACCCTACTTGAAGTAATTAATACACCTACATAAATGGATATGTGTGTGTTAAAGGCACGTTTCTGTAGCACCTCGAGTGAGCAGAGTACAATGTTAAATTAAGTGCATACAAAAATATGAAATCGAGATGAAAACGCAGAGCTCAGGATAATGTACAGTCAGCAACGAAAGTAGCTGAACACAGCTAAATTTTGAAAACATCACAGCTCCAAAACTTGTCAAGAGGTTTTTTCTATAAAGGTAACCTAAATATTGAATGGTCATCTATGCAATTATTTCGCATAACCTTCACAGGTCAGTAACTTCATACTTATTAAAAATCATATTGAAGATTTCAACATGTTCAGGGACTTACGTTGCTGACTGTACCTATGTGGTTCTTTGAAATGTTGGCTTTTGTTGGCGTACCATGTTGCACGTTTTAATAAATTAACGTGTGCTTGCTTTGAGGGATGACACAAGTTCATGTTCACATTCATAAGTAAGAAATTAATTAAAAATGCACTTTGACAATTCTTAACAGACCAAGGTGGATAACACATACACGCCAACTAATATTAGGTAATTAAATATTGACTTGTTATCATTTACATGCAAACCATCACGCCTATATTCTCCGAACGGTTAGGCACAGGTGTATTAATGTACCTACCTACAGTAACAGTTCGCTGGTATGTTTGGGTTTCATGTAATAGGGGGCGAGCCTATTGTCATTAACCGGGCACAAATCCAAACTCTCAGTTGGTACTGAGAATTTCATAGAAAAACCCTTTGCTTGACCTGGGAATCGAAATCAGGACCAGTCAGTAGTAGCAGTCTTGCTTACGATTTTTTTTCAAATACTAAAGAGACTGTAGTTCCTTCTTTACTAAAACTTACAACAGGGACATAGGCTGAAAATATATAGCTGTATTTGAATTTTTATTCGTTCGTATTGTAAAAATCTATGTAGCTTTTTACACTCAACAAAAAATTTAGCTATTTAGAATGAGTCGAATTTATAGCTGAGTCAGGTTACTTTACAGACAGCAGGCTTTCCCCAAAATTCAGTAAAATTAATCAATGCTGACACTTAACACTGTTTCTAAAAGAATAAACACCAACATTAAAGAGAAAAATAAATTCTAGATACATTTTTGTTTGTATTCATTCGCAGTGAATGCCTTCGCTCGAGTGCTTGCCACTCCAGTCCGTTTAGTTACAGTTTCAAAATTCATCTGAAATATTTTCAGGGAAATATATTTTTCATATCATGTTAGATTAAATTCATTTTGCGGTATAATATTAAGCGCAAGCAAAGGAGACGGGATTTTTTATGTTTGTTTATATTTTTATGTAGGCAACAATAACTAACTTTTAAAGGAATATCTAAGTACACTATAACTTCTATTAAACTGTACTGCCCAATCCTGAGCAAAGGTTTTCCTTTACTTCTCTATTCTTTCCAGTACCTAATAGAGTATTTTACAATGTAACATAAACTGTCATAGGTAATTACTGATGTTCGTATAGATTTCAAGATTTAATGTCGTCACTAATCTCTAAATATTTCTGTCATTGATTTTTGGTGTCATAATATTTGTTTACTGATGTGTGACGTCACTGAAGGCAACACGACGCCATATTTAGAAATAATAGCGTTTTAGAAACCTTACCTAATCTTGATAAGGATCTAGCTCCTACCCTCTACTATGTCTGCGTGAACTTAAAAAGTTAGAATAACTTTAACTTCATGTGTTAGTCCAGTTATAAACTATCCATGTACCAAATTTCGTCTTAATCCGTTTAACCACTTTTGCGAGATTGAGTAGGTAACGAACATCCACATACTCACATTTTATAATAGTTATTAGTAGGATGTGAACAACATTGTTACACGTTTCGAATAGCTAGCTATTTACTTTTGAAAACAAAGCGTACCTACATGAAATAACAATCCATTTCCCAGTGAGCGTTGATACGCGAGTCAATACTAAAGTTTAAATTGACTCAGCGAACTTGCAGGCCAATTTATGTTTTACAATTATTTCAGTAAACACATCCAATTGATCTGTCCTGTACAATGAAGCATGTCCCTGGGATAGATATTAATATTTAATGACAGACAGATTCACGAAGGCAATATTTCAGGAATGGATGAAATTAGCATTATCTTGTCTTTGGACATACTTTCTGCACGAGATACCCGAACAAAAAATTGTTTCATGTTAAGCTAGCAGGACGTCCAATCATTCATCATCATCAACCCATATACTGTCCCACTGCTGGGCACGGGTCTCCTCTCATATTAAGAGGGATTAGGCTATAGTCCACCACGCTGGCCTAGTGCGGGTTGGCAGACTTCACAAACCGTTGAGAAAAATCTCTAAGGTATGCAGGTTTCCTCACGATGTTTTCCTTCACCGTTTAATCGAGTGATAAATAATTATTAATACGCACATGAATTCGAAAAGTCAGAGGTGCGTGCCTTGGGTTCGAACTCGAGACCTTCGACTTGGCAGTCCAATGGTCATACCGCTAGGCTATCACTGCATATCAATCCAAATCAAGTCCAATAATTAGTTAGATGTTACTAAGAAGAATACATTAAGTATTCAGAAGCTTAAAGAAATGTTACCTCCTGACCTCCTAACTTCATAATGAAGACGGCACCTGATGAGCATCAGTGGCTACGTAATGTCTACGATGATCATTCGATTCCCAAGATTAAGCTGCACCAACTGTGTCTGGTCTGTGAGATGGTTGGCCATTTAACACACCAAGTCACTTCGGGCCTCAGAGAGTACCATACGGTAGAGTACGATACGGTAGAGTAGTAAAGTAAGATACATTAAGCAGTCATTCTCGGTTGCGATATGAACATCTTAGTTACCACTAATTAATGACACAGATAAACTGGTTACCTGAAGAACCTAATCAATTTATCCTTAAGAAATGGGTAGTTCCCAGAAACGGTGTGGTGGAGGTTTGATAGCAGTCATTTATTTGTGTAAATACTTACTGAAATTCAGTCACAACTAGAAGACAACTCCAAATAGTTATACATCTACCTTTTTGTATTTTTTGGCATTTTCCATGCTAAGATTTTAAAGTTATTAAGCAAAGGAAAAATTCGACCGCGGGCAGGATTCGAACCTGCGTCTTCTGTTTAGGTACACGAGACGCTAAGCCACCGCTTAATAACTTTAAAATCTTAGCATGGAAAATGCCAAAATATGTATATATAATAGTATGTAACCGGGAATAATCCCGGTTACATACTATTAGGGTACCAAATTTCAAGCAAATCGGTTCAGCCGTTTTTGCGTGATTGAATAACAAATAAACAAACAAACAAACAAACAAACATCCAAACTTTCACATTAAAATTTATAATATTAGTATGATATTATAAAGTTGGTTATAGCTTTGCCTTCCTTCATAGTTTTACCAAAACAGACTAGTTATTATTATAATTAAGCAAACATCAAGGGAATGACGTTTACCAACCCTTCATTCAGAACGGCGACCCTTATTATCCTGCGGGGTCCCTAAAGAGCACTTTATATGGGAAACGTGCCCAAACTCTAGACGATTCTACGACAGGTATCGGTGGTACTTATAGTAGCTATACTGTATACCTTGGTACGACCACTGTCTCTATACCAAATTTGATATCTTTATATTTTTGTTCTTAACAACCTTTTTTTATGGAAGAGGGAAGCAAGCGAGCAAGCGGGTCACCCACAATACTATAGGGGTTGCAAGTGTGTTGCCGGCCTTTGAGAATAGTGTCGCTTCTTGAAGGATGCCATGTCATACCTGATCGGAAATACCTCCGCTGGTAATTGATTCCACAGAGCAGTCGTTCGCGCTAAAAAGTTTCTTGAAAAACGCACGGTGGTGGGGCTGGTCTTGCGTTCAATTCCCAGGACGAGCATGGCCATGACAAGAGGGCGACTATAGGCTACGTGTCCGACATACCCTTCCGCCTCCCCATAAGGTGAATGATTCATAAGGAATTTCCGTACTATAAAAATGGTCGAGGAGTATTATTGGAGTTTGCTTAGAAATTCTAAGTACTCGCTTAGAGTATGTAATATTGACCGTTCCAAAGCAACAAGCTCGCCCCATTAAAGGAATTAAAATAATACCGGCATATTAAGGAGTATTTGTATAGGTACAGCTATGTTTTAACCTTGATATGAGGATACATAATCGTGGTTACGCTAAGTTGACCTTTACGTGACATTTTATAGACCAACACAACAGTGAAATCGATGCAAATACCTAAAACTGAAAGACGCAGGCTCAGACAGCAGATACGATTATACGATATACAATCATCATCAACATATCAGCCACAGAAGGTCCACTGCTGAACAAAAGCCTCCCCAGACTTCCACAAAGACCGGTTATAAGCCGCCTGCATCCAACGACTCCCAGCGACGTTTACCAGATCGTCCGTCCATCTCGTTGGAAGCCGTCATTTAAGCTTGCTAAGTCTTTCAACTATGTCGGCAACTTTTGTTCTTCTACGGATCTCCTCATTTCTGATTTGATCGCGTATACAATAAGAAAATAAATGTTCTTAAATAAATACTAGCCTGATAGCTCAATGACCTTTATTTGTGAACGGTAACAACACAAAAATAACGTTAGAATAGCATAATCAAGTTGTAATCAGGGATTGATAACCTAAAACATTGCCAGAGTCTGTATTTGATCAGCTGGCATTATACGCAAAATCATGACGCAGTCTAGTGTTTATTTAAAAACGGTCTTTGTTTTAATACCTGTAAAACGAAAGAGGAATAGTTGAATTGGCAGTATAAGGGTCAAAGTCCCCCCCACTGTAAACAAAACGTTAACTCGCCGAGCACTGGCAACCTTGCTCACCGTAAGGAACACAACACAGCTCCAAGCAGTTTTATTTCACTTCGATTTTCTGCAAGGTCTAAAGAAAAACTGACTTTAATCAATTGACATTGAATCTTAAATTCATAAAAACATAATTATGATCACGCCTGTTATTCCCGAAGGGTTAGGCAAAGGTATAATAATGTTCATCCACACTTCGGCGGTATGTTTAGAACCCCTATAACAACAGGCGAACTTATTGTCAGTAACCAGGCACAATATATCCAAACTCCAAGCTGCTTCTAAGAATTTTATATAAAAGGCCACTAATCGACCTGGGAGTCGAACCCAGGATATATAGCGTAGCAGTCGCGCTTAAAACCACTAGACTAATGAAGCAGTTATCTTACACTAGCTGCCCCCCATGGTGTCACCTAACTTTTTCCAGTTTTGCTAGGCTCATACCTTTCCTTGATAAAAATATTATCAAACAACAAAAATATTTTTTAAATCCGAAACAGTTCCTACGATTACCGGGTTCAACTCAAGAAACGAACAAACTCTTCAGCTTTATAAATAAAAATTTTATATATCGGGTGTCCCAAAACTCAACGATAACCTGGTACCGGGCGAGAGGCCAAGGTAAACCAGTTATGATAAAAATTAAAAAAAAAAACTATGTCACTTAGTCAAGCGATGATAGACATTTTTCGAAATAGTTAAGAATTTGACACCCTTGGTCGCATTTTTAGGTGCTGTGATCGCAATTTTCACAATTTTACAGTGATTTTTTTAATAATGTTATCTCAAATAACAGTGCTATTAATCGTAACCACAAATGAAAGTAATAATCATTGTTAACTAAGTAAAATTAATTAAATTTTGACGAGTTATGGTTTATAAAATTTATGTCAGTCAACTTTGACACTCTACGTTGGAAAAAAAATGTACTACACTACCTATGGCAAGTTTTTATAAAAGATGGCCCATTTAGTGTCTAGATTTCAAAATAGTACAACACTTGCCACTTTTCTTGCCAATAAAACTGCTATTTTGTATTTTTTGCGAAAGAAACTCATGGAAAATTTAATCAAAATAAAACGGTAAATTATCGTAACACTTTATTATCCTCCTAAAACTAAAGCAGATGCTCAAATTGTTTCCCTCCAGCACGAATACAAGCTCTGCATCGCCTCCGAAATGACCTGTTCACCAGTCTTGCAAATCTCCTCGCATTGATTTGTTCTGATGCTGCATCAATTTTTTGGCGCAATTCGGTTACATTTTGAATTGGTTTTGAGTAGACCTTTTCTTTTATGCATCCCCAGTAAAAAAAATCTACTGGATTCAGGTCTGGGGAACGAGGGGGCCATGAAATTGGTCCAAGGCGTCCGATCCATTTACCGGGATATAATTCGTTTAAATATTCTCTTACAAGCCGGGCATAATGTGCTGGGCAACCATCTTGTTGATACCACATTTCTCTGTAGATGTTGAGTGGTACATCTTCTAGCAATGTCGGCAAATCATTTTGAAGAAAATGCAAGTAGGTGGCGCCATCTAAATTTTCAGTCAACTCAAATGGTCCAATTATTTGACCATTTAATATTCCTGTCCACATGTTGACTTTAAATTGGTACTGGGATCGATCCTCACGCATCAAATGCGGGTTTTCCGTATGCCAACCATGAAGGATAAGTAAGTTTAAATAACCAATATCAGGTATTTGTTTTAAATGAGGGATCCCTATGCATAGCATACGAAATAGCAGTTTTATTGGCAAGAAAAGTGGCAAGTGTTGTACTATTTTGAAATCTAGACTAAATGGGCCATCTTTTAAAAAAACTTGCCATAGGTAGTGTAGTACATTTTTTTCCAACGTAGAGTGTCAAAGTTGACTGACATAAATTTTATAAACCATAACTCGTCAAAATTTAATTAATTTTACTTAGTTAACAATGATTATTACTTTCATTTGTGGTTACGATTAATAGCACTGTTATTTGAGATAACATTATTAAAAAAATCACTGTAAAATTGTGAAAATTGCGATCACAGTACCTAAAACTGCGACCAAGGGTGTCAAATTCTTAACTTTTTCGAAAAATGTCTATCATCGCTTGACTAAGTGACATAGATTTTTTTTCTTAATTTTTTCATAACTGGTATACCTTGGCCTCTCGCCCGGTACCAGGTTATCGTTGAGTTTTGGGACATCCTGTATATATAAAAGTATAGATTCATTGAGTTTGAACTATAACTTTACTTTAACCGAAAATATGGCCCATTTCGATGTTTATGTTCACATTGATATAATTAAGTAGATATTCTTCTCTTAGGCACAAATATTATTTGTAGAATAACTAACCTTATTCATGGTCTCTTTATCGTGTTCATCGAGCATATGATTGACATAATTATAAGCAAGAAATAATAGGCGCTATTGTGAATTATTTATGTTCTTTATTAGTCTGATGATGACCTAGAATTATAATATTAATTTATTCACTGTTTTCCACATTCTGCTTAATATGTGTTTTAATTATCCTCCTAGTCTATACTTCAAAGTATGATTTTCGTTGATTGTTTGTTTAGCACCGGCTCAATCTTTTTTTAAACGTCGGATTTTCACACTTGGATTTTCTCCTGAATCATGCGTTTACAAACACAAATAATCACATACACAAACACCCAGACCCGGAGTAGGGTAGGTCTAGGTAGGATAGGTCATACCAATATTTGTTTCGTGCGAGGATCGAAACCCCAACTCGTGTCGCAGAAACCGATTACTCAGCCGCTGTACCAAACGTCTCGTCAAAATTAGTTATTAAGACTAAAAAAGGTTATTTAATTTTCGTATTTAAATTTTCCATATAGTCGATTCCCATTTAATAATACTAGGTGCCTACCGCGGTGTCACCCGCCTTTTTTCCTTTTTGCTCGGCTCCTACTGGTCGTAGTGAGATGTTATATGGCCTATTACCTTCCTCGATAAATGGAATATCTAACACAACAATATTTTTTCAATTCGAACCAATAGTTCAACGAAACACACAAATAAACAAACTCTTGCGCTTTATAATATGAGTATAAGTATATAAATAGATAATTGATTTATAAATAAAATATATCTAGGTATATTATATATATAATTATTATTCGTAGTCCTCGTCGTAGACTTTAAAAGAGACCATGATTCTCTGAGTTTGTTTCGGTGTTTCTTCTCAGAGGTCGTCAGTGCCTTCTAGCATAAAAAAAAATTATAGCATTGACTTGTAAAAGTATCTTTAAAAGATATATTTACAGAAAATAAATATAATTTCATTTCAATATCATTTCCTCCACATTTGAATAAAAGCCTGTGCTGAGTGGGCTCTGTCTATCTCGATCATGTATAATGTAATTAATGTATAATGGGTAATTATGTCGTGTTTAATTATGTCGTGTTTACCTAATTTTTATTTTTGTTTGACAAAAACATGGAAGTATTATTTAATGTATAACCTGAGTTAGGTTAAAGACTTCCTCTTTATAAATTTCTGACACTTACGTGTATATTTCACATAAAGATATAAAACGACCACCTCAATTTGTCCGTGTCCTGTAAAAAAGTCCGAAACGTCGGAATTAATAATATCCTTTATAAAAGTCGTTTAAAAAGAGTTAATATATTATTTGTACTTCAAAGGAAAGCTATTTCGTCTCTGTAACATTTCCACACCATTCAAGTTTTTGTCCAAAATTTTAAAAAGAAACATTTCCACGAGACACGAATGTTTAAAAGGTGAACCTTTTTCTTTATAAAAATGGTAGAAAAAATTCAGCAAAATGTCTCAATGAGGTTGCCTCATAACAACCCGTAAGTTTTTCTCGATAAAAAAGTTACGTGCAGGGCCTTCTTACCTGACATTTCGGCTCTGTTAGAGCAATAAAACACACGTAACACCATAACGACTATATTCCCCGGGTTAAACAGAGGTCTATAAATGTACGCCCACAGTTCTCCGGTATTTTAGTTCCCCTGTAACAGGGAATCTTGTTGCCATTAACGGGCAAAAAACATTGTTGTACGTACAGATGCCAGCACATCAAGCTATATCAATCTGTCAAATTTCTTTGATAGATTTTAAACTTTGATACTATATTATTATATAGTATCAAAGTGGACCTTATGGACCTTATTAGGTCCATGTTCAAATGGGCAATTTGACAGGTTTGGGTACCTTCTACTTAGTCGGGCACTCTTGTCAGAGTGGTCGTGGTAATAACGATGGTGTATTCGCTGGGTTCTCGATGGCATCGTTCTGTCCTCTGAACGCCGCGGCTTTTGAAATACTTCGCCACTTCTGACGATTAGTGGCGTTGCGAGAGCACTGGACCATTGTGGTCTGGGTAGCCTTCACAATAAGGTCAGTCCAGCGAGTTGGAGATCAGCCGCGAGCTCGTCTTCCTTCAACTTGGCCCTGGATGACCAGCCTTTCCATGGAGTCCTCGTTTCTAGAGACATGGTCAAAGAACTTTAGTATTCGCAATTGAATGATCGACGAAAGTCTATCCTTAATGCGAAGCTCCTTTAAGATTGAGTTGTTAGTACGAAACGCCGTCCAAGGAATCTTTAGGAGGCACCTCCAACACCACATCTCCAGGGCATCAATTTTGCGGCGATCTTGCAGTCTTAATGACCAGGTTTCAGCTCCGTACAGAAAGATTGGAAAGACAAGGCATTTCATTAATCGAACCTTTGTTTTCTTGGTTATTCTTCTGTCCTTCCAAATCTTTCCCAGCCTTTCCACTGCCGACCTGGTAATGGCGCACCTACGTCTAATCTCATCTTCACACCTACCTGTGTTTGAGATAATAGAACCGAGGTAGATATAATTTTGTACTACTTTGCAGTTAGCAACACTGAGAATTTCTGGTTGGTTTTGTTCGGCCCGGTCTATTATCATCATCTTCGTCTTATCTCGATTAATGGCGAGTCCAAATTGAAGACTAGTAGTTTCAAGATGGGATAGAAGATCTTCCATTTCTTCTTTTGTTTGAGCAAGAAGAGTTGTGTCGTCAGCATAACGCAAGTTATCGATCACCTTTCCCCCAACTGACACACCTTTACTCTATCCTTCCAAGACAATCCGCATTATATATTCTGTGTAGATGTTGAACAGCAATGGTGACAATATACACCCTTGGCGGACACCAGACTGAGTTTTAAAATTATCTGAGAGGACGTTATCAACTCGCACTGCTCCTGCACCATCCTCATACAATATCTTAATGATGTATATGAGGTGTAGTGGTACGCCCATTTCCGACAGCACATTCCAGAGGATCTTGACCTGCTGGCGTCTGTACTATGTTTTTCTTTTATATTCACTCCCGCCCTCCCCTCACTTTAGATACCAGCACTGTCCGAATTTCATTGTACTGTCTCGTACTTACCTTGACTATTTCTTTCATAGGACCTTCTATTACGTGCTCTTGAAACGGAAACAGTAATGTTACTTACGTTTACATGCGTAGTGACTTAAAATAGGAGTTTCGACATTGGGTTATTTTCATAGGGCTATAGCTAGGGCTTATATTTGGCAGATAAAGTATAGGTATCCCTGACTCCGAAACTAGGCATAGCCTGTATCTTCAGATCCAGTGGTTCCTTCTTGGGGTCTTGTCAACCGTTGACACGTTGACATTAGGTATGATGATTATATCCACAGCTAATTCTAAAGTATGCTGTAGAACGATCATACATTTTTAACATGCATGAGAGACTACTTTAAATACATTAAAATTACACCCTACATAGATAATGAGTTCGGCCTCACTGGAAGAGCCATCATTATTCTGTCACGGCTAGTTATTACGTGGGCAGATGTCGAGATGTCGCTATGATTTTCCTCTGCTTAGGTAAATGATTTTATTTATAGCAAGTCATATCTAGTTAGCCTTTATAATAACGATATGATGATGTTTAATGCAAGTATTATGTTAAATTGTTGCTTTATTGTAATATTATTTATGTGAATAAGCAGATGAGATTTTTTTGATAAAGATTTATATCCTTGATTCGTTGCTAGCCGAGTTTTCCTTCTCCTTAAAAGCAGTACATGATATTTCTATACGCGACCGAAGCAGATATTAGAAGATCCTTCGAAGGACCAAAGATTTGCAAGGTGGGGCACAGAGATCGTAGAACTAATGTCTGGTGCTGGGTCAAAAAGGCCACCGAAAAGCGCACCATAAAGCGGCCTCCAACGAGATGGACAGACGACCTGGTAAAGTTCTCTGGGAGTCGTTGGATGCAGGCGTCATAAAACCGTCCTTACTTCCAGTATGGCCTAAGGCCTTTTTTCAGCACTGGACCTCTTTTGGCTGTTAGATGATGATAATAGTTGTTAAGTTATGACAAGCAAGCAAGGTTGCCAGTGCTCCGCGAGGAAACGTTGTGTTAACAGTGGGGGGCATTTGATCCTTATACTGCCAACCCAACTATTCCTCTTTCGTTTTACAGGGTCGCTAACGCGCAAGTGATACCCCTGGTTGTTCAAGCGTCTATAGGCTACGGTAACCGCTTACCATCAGGTGGACCGTATGCTCGTTTGCCACCTTAATGATATAAAAAAAAGTTATCTTCCCATATATTCTCTCCAATCCAGTTTCAAGTACTAGGATATCATAACCGGTGCGCGTATGCGTTATTATCACACAGACACAGATCTCTCTCTAAGCCGCACGTAATCTGTTTGATACTGCGGCGACTTTGACAATAGTATTGAGTTCCTCTTTGAGGGGTACCCAGGCGTTTAGTTCTGCTCTGATAATATCTGGCCCTTTGTTGTTTAATCCTCCGCAGATGTTGGTCCAAGCTGTCTAGATTAGATAGATTGATAAACCTTTGCGTCAGGAATGTTTTTTATCCTATTATATTTTGTCGTACTATAGCCACGGTTTGTGATTTGGATTATAGCTTGGTAAAAGTATATGAATAACACCACCTAGACCTAGGATACTAGATTTTGCAATTGGTGGCTTTACGGGTAAATAGTATTTTCTTTTTTATTCGTCGTTTACTTGACTTACATCTGTGGAGGCTCTCGTTAAGCGGTTAGGTAAAGGTTTTATGCAGAAAGCGGTATTCTTGGACAAGTAGCGTATCATCAGGTAGTTTCTCTCACAAGTCACCGGTAGCTTGGATACTGTTCCCGATACCGGTGGGCTACTATTTTTTATATTTTTAAATATTTGATTACCTAATTAAATAACTTATTAAAATCTCCAAAATATGTAAATAAAGAAATACAGGAACTAATCTAGTAAAACTAATATAGTAATAATAAACTGCCTCATTAGCCTAGTGGTCCTAAGCAGAACTGCTACGCTAGAAACCTAGGGTTCAATGTCCAGGTCGAGCAGTGTTATTGGGCTTTTCTATATAAATTTTTCAGTAGCAGCTCAGTGTTTAGATTTGTGCCCGGTTAACGGCAATAAAGCCTATTGGTCCAAAACAACACGTTTACCTGTGCCTATCCCTTCAGCGAATACAGACCTGGGTTATATTCTACAGACGTCAGCAGGTCAAGCTAACCAAAACTATATTTTCCCAATTGAACATGAACCTTATTGTAATGTATTAAAATTTAAAATCTATCAAAGAAACACACAGATTGGGGTAACTTTATGTGGTCGCATCTGTACAAGTTTACTTTACTTGGATGGAGATTAGATTATCTTGTTTTCTCCTACTCAACAGATAAAGAAATGATGGATATTACATAAGGTACTTCTACTGAACACTTCAATCATGACGATTGCAATATAGACGTCTAGTCAGTCCAATTTTAGTATCTACTTGAAACAGTCACGCTTATATTTTACGAGGTATTGTAAAAAGGACATTTTCATATTATTGCTTTTTTTTTCACTCATAGGGAGCAGTTTGAAAAAGGATATGATATGAGCATGTTATGGAGCATAAAGTGGATAAGGACTCTTTAAAATTGCTCGACTGAAATGGAATCTGCGGCTCGTATACGTTTATCATGTAATATAATGTATAGACAAATGCAGTGATAGCCTAGAGATGGATTGCCAAGTCAAAGGTCTCGAGTTTGAAGCCAAGGCAAGCCTCTGACTTTTCGAATTCATGTGCGTATTAATAATTAATTATATTATTACTCGCAGGAAACCTACATTCCTTATTGTTTTTTCTCGACGGTGTGTGACGTCTGCCAACCCGCATTAGGCCAGCGTGATAGACTATACCCTAATCCCTCTTATCCTAAGAGGATATCCGTGCCCAGCAGTGGGGCAGTATTATTGACAATATAAGTTAGAAAGGAAAAAGGGAAGGCATTTGCCCAGTAGTAATAAAGCAGTGATAGCCTAGTGGCATGACCATTGGACTGCCAATTTGAAGGTCTCTAGTTCGAACCTAGGGCACGCACCTCTGACTTTTCGAATCATGTGCGTATTAATAATCAATTATCACTCGCTTTAAACGTTGAAGGAAAACATCGTGAGGAAGCTTGCATGCCATATAGATTTTCTCGACGGCGTGTGAAGTCTGCCAACCCGCTAAAGGCGAGCGTGGTGGACTACAGTCCACCACGCTCGCCTTGTGCTACCATATGGGTTGATAATGATGATGATGAAGAAACTAACAAAGCTGTTAAAAATGGAAATAGGCTCGCTCCTATTACATTGGATCTAAAAACATCCAACGAACAGGGGATTTATTTTTCTGCTTTACCGTTCAAGAATACAGGCGTGATAATATATTTATGTGATTATAAAGTATGTTAATTAATTAAACTCGATCCACAATATCATGTGTTACCATGTAAGTAAACATTTGGCATCTGTTCATTATAATTAATGCTTTGTCCAGTTAATTAAAACACAATCCGAATATCATCAACTTCGCAATCCTCTCGGGAGGTGTATTTATGAAAATAAGTAAAATATTTAAATGTTTTGAAATAAAACTACTTTTTACGGATTTTATCGCGATATATTTATATTAATCCCGACGTTTCGGACCCTTTACAGCGTCCATGGTCACGGGTAGACTACCCGTTAGCCGTAGTTTTATTTCAATGTATAATATTCTCGTAAATGTCAGAAATCAATATATATGTATAAATGTTTTTTATACCAAATGCGACACACATTCGTGATGGAATGATTGACGCAGCGCGTAATCTGTGCAAGAGTTTCGGGTTGCCTGACCGAACAAAATATTTGTATAACCCACAGAAAGCTAAAATAGCATTGATTGCACTTTCTCTGTACTTAATTGATTTATATTTGTAGCTCGGAGCAGATCCTTGACCAATGTTCTCATCTAAATCATAATAATATTATGATTAACTAGCTGTTGCCCACGGTTTCATCCGCAACCCAAACGGATTTTGAGACAAAATGTAGCCTTCTCCAAGGTCTAATCTATCTCCGTACCAAATTTCATCAATATCAGTTCAGTGGTTTATGCGTGAAAGCATAACAGACAGATAGATAGACAGAGAGGTGTTTTCGCATTGATAATAGAGATTAACAATATAAGTAGGTATTAGAGATTAAAAGTGGTGAATTCAACCCTGCAGCAATTGTTAAAAAAAAAACACCGCGACCCGGGTGTTTTTGCATGTGAGAAGAAAATACTCGAGTTTCTTTTGGCTTCAAGAATAAAATTGCAATGCATCCCAATAACACGTCATCAAACCTGATTAAAACTAAAACTTTCAAGACTTGCGAAAGAAGAAAACTAACTAAATTAAACCATATGAAATTCAAAAACGCTCCAAAAGAAAGTGCCGAGTCATTCGATAAACTCCTGATTGTAATCTTGCATAATCGCGCAGTGAGCCTCTCCATTTATCTTGCATATAGAGTGCAAAGGGCTGACTGACGCAAGATTGTTGAGATAACCCCGCCCCGTCTCGGCGACAACTTTTAATTACTAGACGGAACAAAGGCGACGTGAAAATCCATTCGAAGTTTGAATTTAATTAAAATTGACGGGTGTTGTCACCTGGAATATAAGCTTGATGTCAGAAAGTGTGTAATTAAAGATGGCAATTATGGTAAATATCCAGAAGATCAGATTAACTTGTGACTAATCAGAGGTGTCTCAAAAGCCACATTTTTAGTAGATCTGAGATTTTACCACCACATTGCCAAATATTCCAGTTTGATGAGAATGAGAAGGTATAGACTATAGACAGCCACGCTGTCCTAGTGTGGGTTGGCAGACTTCACGTCAAGAAAATAACTAAGGATATTTTCTTTCGCCATCTAAGAGAGTGATAATTAATTATTAATACGCATATGATTTCGAAAATTCAAAGGCCCAGGATTCGAACTCTGGACCTAACGACAGATGACAATGCGCGAGTGATACCACTGGTGTTGCTGGCGTCTTTAGGTCTATACGATTATTAATTCCTCTGCAATTAATTTATATTTAGAACTAGAGAGAGCAGCTCCTTTGCAATGCGATTGCAATTATTTTAGAACGAAGAAATTTAATGCAATTTTATTCAAGTTAATCACTTTAGACAATGTTATTTATAATTAATAATGTAAACTAAGTGACGTATTTAAACTAAATTACCTCCAGTTTGCATCCACAAAATCAAAGTAAAATAACACTGCTTTGAGCTGTGTTGTGTTCCTAACGGTGAGCAAGGTTGCCTGTGCTCCACGAGGAAACGTTGTGTTGGCAGTGAAGGGACTCCTGCCAAACCAACTATTTCTCTTTCATCTTACAGGGTCGGCAACGCGCAAGTGACACTCCTGGTGTTCCAAGCGTCTGTAGGCTACGGTTACCGCTTACCATCAGGTGGCCGTATTTTACTTGCCACGTTTGTGGTATAAAAAAAATGTATATGCTAACGTTAAGTTTTCTGTAAATATGTCGTGTGCCTTAAATAAAATAAATAAAAATAAATGCAGTAAAACCACGTCCGCCTCCACCACTAGAGAAGGCAACAGGGCACTAGGGAAGTCGGATCTGTAGCGACTAAAAATCGCAGTTACTTTCTCTATGACTATAGGGAAAGAGCCTTTTATTTTTTCACAGTACGCAAAACCCTCATGGATCCTCCGTCACCCGGGGTATGTCGGACTCATACCGACTTAAACCCGCACTTGCTTTCACTTGCCCTATAGTCCTGACTACGGGATCCGCGAAATTCGCCACGACCATGACCAGCTGTGGTCCAGCAGTCGCTGGGCCCCGTCAATTAGCGAGGCTTTTCCTCGTATACTGATGCACGCCACAAGCGTGCCGCCTACTGGGGCCATTGTCTGGTTGGGCGGTGGAATCCTCCAATTCAATCGCCCGCAGGCCATAGCTCATGGAGTCCGGAGGTCTGTCTGCGCCCTCCGGCGCCCGGTGCCTCTACAAGGGATTGAGAGAGAGGTGGACAATTCTCTCTTGCTTTCCGTCGCCTCCTTTGCAAGCATGACTTGGTCGCAGTAAGAAGCGGCAGCTTCTCACGCACTCTCGCTCCCGGCCATAGAAGTCAGCCTGGGAATTCATGATTGACCACAACCCGACAAAGCTAATACCATCTTTACTACACTGTAGTGAACGAACGGTAATGCTAAAGTTAGTAATGTATGAAAGGTACGTGTTTCTATTTTGTTAATACCCTTTTGTTAAAGTGTAGTACCCGCGTCGTTAGTAATTTTTAATGACTGGGCCGCAGTTATGTTTTTAATTGCTTGTGTGTTTTGTTAGAATGGTCCGTAAATCGAGGGCATTATAAAGTAATTGTTGATGTTTTTGTTAAAGCGGGCTCAATTAGAGATGGACTTGGAATAACAAATGAGAGGTTGAGAGGTTTCCGAACGGACAAATGAAAATTCCTGACGATCAATCGCAATAAATGCAAAGAATTATTTGATGAAATGCTAATGCATAATAATAATGACGTTCTACCAATGTCACACAATATGACTTATTAAAGTAATCATTTGTTTTTTTGTTCTCTTGTGTCATGACAAAGACATTCAAATATTAGTAGCGGTAGACGGGACATCATGCACAAATTCATAATCTATCCTACTGTTTTCCAATTGGAAACAATTAGCTTTTATCTAAATCGTATGTTTGCCTGACAAAGAGAACAAACAAATCAAATTAGGATAAAGGAATATCCCTTGTTGCCATATCACGCTATTTTTCAATCTATTATTCTGTGTTAAAACTTTCCTGAAAGAGCCAGTGACCAAAGCTCCTCGTATAATATTTTTTCCAATTTAATTATTTCAGCAATTCCGTCAACCCACATCCAATAACTTGTCGTTACTGGAACCAAATGAACAAAAAGTGGGTGACATGATTTAATTTCACAGACCATAGCAGCCAGTACATAATACGTCCACATAATGAAGGCAAATCTAATATGTACAGTGGGCGCCTCACGTACGCCGTACATTTTACGTGATCTGTGTCTAAACAACATATATACTTGTGTGGTATACTGTACGCCTTTTAAATTAGAACGTCTAGCTGTGATGACAATGTTAGAGAGGATGGGTACTAAACATGACCGCTATAAAAAATACATAGTACCTAATGTTATTACTAGGCTAGTGTTGGGCAGTATAGGACTATTTTAATCTTTTTGAAAGCCCACGTAAGCTTTTGAAGCTCGTCTTTAGCTTTGCATTAGAAGACAAAGATACAAATATGGTTAAGGGAGAAAGTTGTCTCCTCCTCAACCTCTTATCTCTCGCAGATGACGCACCGATCTCTTAAGCGAGCCCTGCAGTCCTTATGTCGAATGTCTTCCACCTGGGTATACCAGCCTATCGTACCAGGTTACAGGTGTCCTTACATGGCCATAGGATTCATGACATTCACCGTGACTATGATCCAGTACATCTACTGAACCCATCAATGAGCGAAGCCTATGCTCGCCCACTCGAAAGCGCACGTGTAGCGCGAACTCGCGCGCTGCCTATTTAGGCCATTGAACTTCTCTGACTGGACTGATTCTGGACTAGGGACTGAACCCCGGCCACATATTCCCGTAGGCAAAACCATCTTCTGGTTTCGAAGGCCTTCTAATCCTTGTTTACCTCTTTTGAAAGTATTTTGTGGGTATATTAGTTCTAAATATTCATGGTATATTATTACAGTATTCAAATAAGCGAATAATCTCACCCAGAAAAATGTCCCTTGATAATTTAGTAAACGTTAGCTCACAAATTGTGGCGATGTTATTATATCATAAATATTTGATTCCAGTAGATAATTATTATTTAGGTACTGAAATTTGATAACTTATTTAATTTGTTCTACTTTCACAACTTTCAAGATATATTTTGTTATTGTGTCTTCGTTTGTGTTTGACTACTGGTCTGGTACAACGAGTAGCTGAACACAACCAAATTTTGAAAAAATCACTAAATTAAAACTTTTAATTATATTCTAATTAAGGTAAAGCTTGTAATTATCATAAATACAAGGACTAGCGACCCGCGCTCACATGGGTGCAAACTACAAAAGCCAGCAGGTCAAGTTATCTTAATCTATTACATTTTGCCAATTAAATATGAACCTTATAATTTTGTGTTAAAGTTGAAAATCTATCAAAAAAAATTTACAGATTGGGGTAGCTTGATGTGTTGTGTGCCTTTGTACTAATAACATACATGTATTATACATAAATAAACCTTCCTCTTGAATGACTCTATCTATTAAAAAAAACCACATCAAAATCCGTTGCGTAGTTTTAAAGATCTAATCATACATAGGGACAGAGAGACAGCGGAAAGCGACTTTGTTTTATACTATGTAGTGAAGTCGTGCTACCTACTCGGCTCAGTAACTGAGAATGTTAAAGCGTTTGAAACATTTAATCGTGTTACGCGACTTTCTTTGCTAACTGTACCGGCCACCTTTTACAAGATAATCTGGCAACATGTTATTCGTAACCGTTCTAAGTAACCGTCAATTTCTCTTTCACTAAAAATCTTATTCGCCCGAATAATTGAGAAAAAAGATCTCGTAATAGTCCTATTACGAGATCTTTTTTCTCTAAGGATATTAAATTTCGCTTTTAATTTGATTCTCCTCCTAGCCTTTTACCATCTATGTTGGAGTCGGCCTCCAGTGTAATCAGGTCCTGAGTATCAGTATTTTACACGAAGCGACTGCCATCAGACCACCGCAACCCAATTTCTAGGTAATACCGATATCCTGAGGATAAAATGGCTGTCAGGCTTTTTGGGCTTCTGACTACCGTCAATTCATACATAAAAATTCATACAAACATCTATTACAGTCGTTTGATAACCAAGATCGCCGGCTTTACATACTTTCTGAAGCATGGTCTCGAAGCGATACAAAAGGTTACCCATCTGTAGAATGGCCGCTGCAGCTAGCGTATCATTTTGGCAACATTTACTATAAAGTTTGAGAGAAAATAGAATATAATTGAGGGTTATTCACGAGCATTATAATAGACCTAAAGTAATTACTGAACAATTTTACTAAAGGAAATAATTACTTAGCTCGTAGCACAAAATTAAAACCGAAAAAATATTATTACTAAAAGTTTATTTGAGCAGACGCCTGTAGGCAACAATGCGGAATGGAACAACTTTTATTAACACCTGGGGGATTGACCGTAATTTACGTTTCAATTGGATTTCTTCTGACGTCCAATTAATTATTATGAAGAGAGAAACAAAATATTTAGTAGTCCTAACCACGAGGTCTTGGGTTCAAATCCCAGGTCGAGCAAGAGTTATTCTGTTTTTTCTTTGATTATCGCAGTAGCAGCTCGCCTATTACATGGGACCTAAATTTACCGGCGAACTGTGGGTGTGTATTTGTTGATGCCTAACCCTTCGCGGAATACAGGCGTGATGGTATAGCATCGTGATGGTATCAATCGGGCACAAATCGGAACTCGCAAGTGCTACTGAGAATCTCATACAAAACCCATCAACACCTTGCTCGACCCGAAAATCGAATCTAGGAGCTCTAGCGTAGGAAGCACTGATATTACAGGGCAATAAAATTAAGACAGAAAAAACGATTGCTTAACGCTTTACTTGACGAGGGAATCGAACCTGGGAACTCTTACTGAACAGCACTGCAACCCCTAGAGATGTTATTTATGAGCTTGAAAAAGATGTGTGTCTTTATCGTTATTCACATGTACAGGAAACAATACAAAATCGTCAAGAAGTATTTCACGATAGCTCTTAATAACAATGAAATAAGGTTCAATACCGAATGATTTAGATACGCGCCCAAGAATATCTTTGCTCTCGAACACATATGGTAGGTACAATATTGAGGCAATAAATCTGAAGATGGTTTATCATCTCCATATAAATGTTTATTTGAAGTGCCGCTGACTAAATATATTGCCTTTGATGACCATAAGCGACTTAACACTATTATTTTCTAGTTTGGGCAATTTTCGAAAAGGCATCATGTGACTCATAAGGCCAGTTTTATAAGGTCCAAATTCAAATAATTTATGCGATTTTCTTTATTGCTTAAGAAGCCGAATGACTAATAGTAGTGTAGCGACATCTACCGCGCTACATGGAACTACGAAATCCTGAATCGCGCAAGCAACATTTGCAAAGCAAGTCGCATATATACAACCGCCCGACATCAACCGTTGGGCCGTGGCCCGCCAGGCAAAACACCCGCCCGGTCGGAGGTTCCTGCCTTTGGATGGAAGGGCGACACACCTCGCCTCTCCACACTGGTGATCCCGACTGAAATGAAATCAAAAAGTCAATTATTATTCATCGAATATAATATAAAAAGGTATGACAAACATAGTTTGGACGATTTCTGTGGTCTAGCGATTCGAGCCGGACTGCTGGTGATCATGGGTTCGATTCTCGCAGGACACAAATATTTGTGTGGATAAAACATGAGTATTTGTGTTTGTCTGGGTGTTTCTTATGTATTATAAGTATGTATTTATAACAAAAAAAAGTATATTGTGTATTATATCCATTGTCTAGTACCCATAGTATAAACTCTGCTTAGTTTGGGACGAGATGGTGTTGTGTAAAATATCCCAAAAATATTATATTACTATCGACATTGCATTAACTATAAAGTAAGTCCTACTCCTGCGAAGATCAAGATCAGCGCTCAAGATCCGTGCCGGTTACTGCACTTAACTGCGAAAGTTGCATCAAAACCAGCTGATTAGTTTCTGCGTTATGCTCAAAGTATCAGTCGACAATTCCCACTTTCTTTATTTTGGGTTGGTAGATTTAATCTTTACTGTAGCAAACTGTATAGCCTACACTAATCATCTCAGCTACTAGAGATCTACTGTTGAGCAAAGGCGTCCAACGTAGAATTCCACAAGGTCCGGTTATAAGCACCACCTTCAACGACCCCCAGCGACCTTTGCCAAGTTGTCCGTCGGTCGCGTTGGAGGCCGTCCTAGGTTTTCGGTGCGTGGTCGTCACAAGTTACCAATTTTCCCCAGCGGCAGTCAGTTCTATACGCTATGTCTTCTATGGATCTCTTCATTTCAGATTCGGTCGCGTAGAGAAAGTATAGCTCTCTCCATAGCTTGCTGCATGACCTTGTGCTTCCTTAGGACCCAAGGATAATAGAGGATTAAGATGCAGCATCTAAAACAGCTATGAATTATTCTACAGTTCATCAAAATCCGTTCAGTCAATTTGAAGTAATTACTTAACAAACATACGGATTATTTTCGCATTAAAAATAATTACTTTAAATAATAATTCTCATTTGTCTACATGGAACTCTCAACATTGGATAAACGATCCATTGTTTGGAAATTATTTATTAAGTATTATTTATATATTTAACGATTGACAAACAATAATTATAAAATCGGAATACATTGATATTTGTTTGCCCATGGAGTGATAAATAATAGTTACGTAATTATGTATATAAACAATGCAAACATCGTTGAGTAAATAAGTTGTCCGTGTTTATCTTTACCGATATTTTATTACATATTAAATCTAACTGAAATACCAATTTAAGACCACGTGTAAAATATAAACAGATATGTTATTATAGAACTTGAAGGAAACGATAGTTTTGTGTTCATAGTTATTGAAATTAAAAGAATTATGAATGTCAGTTGTGCCACAAGTCAGCCACTAATTAACGTTCGGCAGTTCTCATTTTCCTTGTGATTCATCATCATCATCAACCCAGATAGGTACTGTTCCACTGTTGGGCACGGTTCTCCTCTCACAGAAATAGAGGGATTAGGATATAGTCTACCACGTTGGCCTAGTGCGGGTGGGCAGAGTTTACATGCCGTCGAGAAAATCTCTAAGGCATGCAGGTTTCCTCACGATGTTTTCCTTCACTATTTTAAGCGAGTGATCATTAATTATTAATACGCACATGATTTTGAAAAGTCAGAATTTGGATTCGAACTCTAGACCTTCTACTTGGCAGTCCAATGGCCATACTAGGCTAACTGACTTTTCGAAATCATGTGCGTATTACTAATTAATTATCACTCGGTTAAACGGTGAAGGAAAACATCGTGAGGAAACCTGCTTGCCTGAGAGTTTTCTTAACGGTGTATGAACTCTAGTAACCTGCTTTAGGCCAGCGTGGTGGACTATAATCTAATCCCTCTCAATTTAAGTGGAGACCCGTACCCAACCGTGGGACAGTACCTACATGGGTTGATGATGATGATAATATCCTTCTTCTGTACATATCAAATGTCCAATAATTACTCCCGGATAAAACACACACTTCTAAAACCATCTTTTCTATAACTAGACGCTTACAGACGAAGCAGGTAAGAGCCACGTAATGAGTTTAGACGAAGCAATTAAACCTCGCAAAGTGGGTCGACGGCTCGAATTTGTACGACTTAGTTATAGGTGACTGAATTAGATTAGAAACATGAGGAACTACTAACAATGTTAGTCGTGAATACACTTTTATATAACTTTACTTTTATTTACTAAGTATACCATCACGCCTATTTCCTGAAGGGTTAGGCAGATGTAATGTACAGACGCCAGTAGATCAAGCAATCCAAAACTGTCATGTTTTTCCATTAAACATATACCTTTTTACATTGTCTTAAAGTTGAAAATCTACCAAAACATTTGACAGATTGGGGTAGCTGGATGTGCTGGCGCTTTTTATCATGTCCCATGTAAGGCAGCGAGGTTATTGCCATTAGCCTTGCACTAATCCGGAGTTTGGATTGGAGCTGCTACTAAGAATTTCATAGAAAACCCAATTTGCTCAACCTGAATCAAACTTTGTATCTCAAGCGTAACAGACGCGTTTATGACGATTAGGCTAAAGAGTTCGTTTCTCCGACCAAACAAAAAAGGTATACCTAATGGATTTTCTAGGGTTGTCCCAAAACTCGCACGTGAGTCACGTGACTTTTACAGAATGAGAGTTTAAGTACTCTTACGCACTTGTTTTTTGTTAATATCTTCAATAAACAATGTATTTTTACAGTTTTATAATTTTATTATCATGAGGGCTTCTTGCAAATATATACAATCTTCTTTGTTCTAGGCTAATGTTTTTTTCTGATGACAGTTTAAACACCGATTGAAAGTCCTAATAAAAACTATTGCTGAAGGGAACCAAAATTTCATCTGTGTTAAAATTCTTCTTCTTGTTCTTGTGATAAAATTTTTATGGGACCACCACTGAAGTATGAACTACCAAACAACATAAGTATCACAGAAAAATACCAATATTCTGAGAAAAGACTGGTTGTCAGGGTTTTTGGGCCCCTGACTACCTACCCTAACTTAGGTTCGTATGACAACGGGGCCAACGGCTTTACGTGCTCTCTGAGATACGGAGGGAGCTCGATGTGTTAAGAATGCACAGACTGACCGCTTCCAGATCGCCTCGATATAAGTTATGAGCCATGAGCCCATCAAATGTCTTAATGTTTTACACAAGCTATTACAACAGGCGACGTCAGCTTGGCAGGGTACAGTCGTGTGAAAAATGAACAGCTTGTAACACTGTAATATCGCGGACACTCCCCATAATATCGTCACATCAGTTACAGGAGGGCGCGGCGCGTACTGTCGTGTGGAAAAGTGGATTGTTTTATCAAGTGAGTAGGATTTCATCAACTTCCGACTCACATGTACAGGGTTATTATTAGTAGAAACGTTTTCTTTTTCAAACAACCATGTAACATCGCATACACACGCAACAATTATACAATCATGATAATTGTTTTTTGACTCACGAATGTATACATTCATTAGTTATTATATTACATTATTCTTTTTACTAAGTATGTCAATAATAGAGTACTATTATTGACATAGTTATAACCATAATGTACATTTGTTTAGATAAGCGTGTCATTTTTATGTTTTTCAATATAATATAGTAGTGGTCCCGCGGTGGACCGCTGACCTTATGTACTCCTTATGTATTCCATATGTACTCCTTATGTACTCCTTATGTACTCCTTATGTACTCCTTATGTACTCCTTATGTACTCCTTATGTACTCCTTATGTACTCCTTATGTACTCCTTATGTACTCCTTATGTACTCCTTATGTACTCCTTATGTACTCCTTATGTACTCCTTATGTACTCCTTATATATACATAGTAATGTATAGTAGGTGTCGAAATGCTTTTTAAAAGTAATAGTGAATATTTTTAAAAGTTTGATTTCATATATAAATTTGTAACACAATATTATACATAAAATTTAGTTTTCTGCACTTCTTTCCCATACTATAAACTTTAACTTTGTCAAATCTCACACTCCTCCGTGCGCGCCAATATTCTTAAAAAGGGATATAGGGAAGTTTTCTCTTCATATTATATTATTTGTATAGATTTCTTTTATTATATCATGTTCTTTTGTTATATTATTATGTCGCACATCTTACTAAACGAATGTGGAATGAAATATATGTGGTAAAAGAACTAATATGTAAAAATTATGTGAAAGCAGTCCCCCTCTCCGTTTATTTAAAGAATAAGAATGAAGAATATTATAAAGTTAATTCATGAACGAACGAGAACCCTCTAGAGGGCCGTAAAAACTGTTCCTTGACGGTCCTAAAGGACAAGGACCTAAATTTAAAGTTTTTTTTTATACAGACTTCAAAATATAAGCAATATTTTATGACCTAATGGCTCGATCATTTAAAATTGATATCAAATGTCACACAAATGTTGTAACAACACCGATCAATGACAATTAAATAATAAAATTCACGATAAAAACTGTAACAACTGATTCAAGCTACACAAATTATTTTGGAATCGTACAAAATTCACGAAACTAAATTAATTTTAATGTGACTTTTTCGTGTAGCCGTCGAAAAAAGTAAATTAATGTTTTTTGTTTTTCCACGAAATTGCTTCTGATAAAAAAAAATTAATATCGTTCCGATAACAAAACCAAAATGTCTAGATATTATTTATTTATTGTACACCAGAAATAGAAACCAAACAAAAAACAAATTATATCTAACAGCAAATGTACAATTGGCGGCCTTATCACTTAAAGTGATTTCTTCTAGGCAACCAAAGCGACATGAATACACTGGACAAGATAACGGGTAGACATACGTGTACAAAACAGGTCACTTTTAAAACAAAAATAAAACTAATAGTAAACTACATAAATAGATATATAAGTATAAATAAATACATACATATAAATATAAACTATATATAATTAGTAACACATACTAAGTCAATAGCTGTTGTTGTCCGAAGTAGTGCTTTTTTAGGAGCTTTTTAAACGACGGCAAAGATTGTGCACGTCTTATTGTAACTGGTAACGCATTCCACGATCCGGCCGCATGTAGGTACACAAAAGGATTTGTCAGTAAACTTAGTGGAATGCGTTGGGATTATATGTTCTAGATTTTCTGATGACCTCAGGGCCCTAGAATGTGTGTCACAGAGGAACTTGAAACGTTCTTTGAGATACAAAAGGGTTGATGGATTGAAAAGCACATTATAGAGCAAAGAAAGGATATGAGAATTCCGGCGAATTGGGATTGGCAGTATTAGTAGGTACCTATAGGAATTATTTCAATTTGATGTCATTAATATTACGGAAGTATTCACAATAACGTCGTCAACAGCTTGTTTAATTATAATCATTGATGTATAATGGCCACACTAATTGGAGGTATGGCTCCAAGCAAATGACGTCACAGAGTACGTGCTCTAATGGCCTAATGGATTAAGTATACAAAGTACATGTTAGATACACTATGGAGTTTAGTGGACCATTCATGATGGTACTACAGTTATTAGCAACTATATTATGAAGGTATTCATACTATTGATAATGTACTAATAAGGACATAATGTAAGGAAAGATTTCATCATCATCCCATATACTGTCCCACTACTGGGCACGGGTCTCCTCTCATATTGAGAGGGATTAGGCTATAGTCCACCACGCTGGCCTCCTGCGGGTTGGCAGACTTCACAAACCGTCGAGAAAAATCTCTAAGGTATGCAGGTTTCCTCACGATGTTTTCCTTCACCGTTTAAGCGAGTGATAATTAATTATTAATACGCACATGAATTCGAAAAGTCAAAGGTGCGTGCCTTGGGTTCGAACTCGAGACCTTCGACTTGGCAGTCCAATGGTCACACCACTAGGCTATAACTGCTTAAGGAAAGATTTACTAGAGATATTTTTAAAGATTCATACCATCATGCCGTCACGCTTCTATAGGTATATGTATTCTCCGAAGGGTTAGTCAGATGTGTACCATGTCATGGTCGTGGCGAATTTCATGGAACCCATGGCCATGACATGGCAAGTGAAGGCAAGTGTGTTTATTAGTAGGTAAGATTAGGTTTATTATATAGGTTAGGTATACTTAGGTTGATTTAGGTACAGAGGCCAGTACATCAAGCTACCACAATCTGTCAAATTTCTTTGATTGATTTTCAACTTTAATACAAAATAATAAGTTTTATATTCAATTGGGGAAATTTGACAGTTTTGGGTAGCTTGCTGGCGCCTCTACAACTGAATTTGATTTTCAATCGATTTCAAATTATATTCCAGAATTACTTCCCTATTAAGAATAAATATTGTTACATTTCAGAATCTAAACTAGGTGTTATTACCTACCAATTAAGATATTTTTAGTACCTATAAAATAATTGTGAATGTTGGCTATAGCTTTTATCGGCAGCCGAAAATCATCACTCCATCTTGCCGGAGGGCGCCCTACACTACGCTTGCCGATCTCGATCTCCACTCGAGAATACGTCTACCCCAGCGGTTTTCGGTTCTTCTGTAAAATAAATTCTTCTTCTTATATTAATAAGATACTCTAAATTATTCAATAGGTATTTTAAATAACTTCGTCAGGAATTTTAATATTTCTCTACATATAAATTTATCCTTTACAGGAATTCACAACCTCTGAAGTCTCAATTATATTAACCCTTTACTTTGTGGAATTAATTAATGAAGAAGATGAAAGCAGAAATTGATACAAACAGCGCCTAGTTCCACACTACCTTTATAAGGGTTGCTATCGGTAAAATAGTGTTAAACCGGAGGAATATTTTTTACTGAACCTAAAGATGACAAATGGTTACTGACCACGTCAGTCGCATGCAGCCGGCCAGTTGGGCGAGGGTAGCTGCAGAGTAGGTCCCTTGCAATGTTATTCTTGAACGAGGACTGCCCAGAGGACGATGGCGAGATAATCATGATCGCTTTTTGCCAACGTGGTATGAAGAAGCTCAGAATAGAGGATTCTGGACTAAGATAGGGGAGGATATTGCCCTGCAGTGGGACACAGAGGCTATATAAAAAAAAAGATGACTTAATAAGTACAGTAAAAAGAAGTGGTAAGCGGCAATCACAGACCATAATCTCTAGCAACACAGCCAGTGATATCACTCAAGCGTTGTTATCTTAAGATCGTGCTAAGTCTCATTTGGCAATTTCATTGACTATATTACCATTCAAAACATTAAAAAAATATATTATCTAGACTAATATAATAAAGCTGAAGGTTTTGTTTGTTTGAACGCGTTAATCTTTGAAACTACCCATCAGATTTGAAAAATTCTTCTTATAATTGATAGCGTAATTCTTGAGGACGAATATAGGGTATTTAACATCACGCTACAACCCCTAGGTGCTAAGCAAAAAGGGAAAAGTCAGGGCGGGTGACATTTTTTATAATTCGGATGGGACAACTTCTGTTGGATTAAGTCAGAGTCAAAGTCAAATGTTTTATTTCAATTAGACCAATAAAATAGCACTTTTGAAAAGTCAAAACTAGTTGCACGGTTCCAAGAAGTGGGTCTTATGGAGAAGAACCGGCAAGAAACTCCATAGACACTCTTTTTTAAAAACAACATGATTACAATGTTAATCTTGATTTACAAGTTTGATAAGAATAGTTAACGAGAACAATGCAGTTTGATGTGTACCTACTAATAAATTAATCCAGAATAAAAAATAAAATAAATAAATAAAAGAAAAAGATTGCCCTTAACAGTAAGAGCTGACCAGCCCCGACAGACGGCACCCGTTCACGAGTATGACGTGTGTATTGGCGTCATTCGACTCAACCATGTTGCAGGGAATAAAACGACCGGACACACAACGCCACCATCAGCAGGACATTTTAGTGAGCATGACAAGCTCAGACCGCAAGGCAATCGAAAGGCACAGTAGAATTTAATGTCATTTATAAATATAGGCACTAGGTATATGCAACACCAATGGCTGCACGACTCTCGATTAGCTAGATAAGTTATAATTGCTAAGCGACAACATATTTGGCAATACGATGGCAATATCCAGACGAACCAGCAGCAAATTTGATCACTTTGAAACACTCAAGTTTCAAGTAGAAACTCCGGAATATCACACAAATATGGCATTATTTATTTGTAGATTGTAGAAATAAAATGAAATCGATTAAATTTAAAATTTTCACTATAATTTCTTCTTAGTGTATTGTGAGAACTTCTACAAGCCCGGTACATACTATCAACACAAGTTAATCGTTGAATCGAGAAGTATTTCTTCCATATTTTTCATTTGCATTCGATAGTTTTAGGCTTTGAAAATAGAACTGAATGTATCCCGGTTAGTATGATTTTAAAAATAGGACAAATCCGAAACACGTCCGACTAATGGCAGCCCTATTTCTTCTTTTTTTCGTGTCAATATACTCGTCCCGCTCATAATTTCTGTGAGAATTTATAATAATAGCGACCTCGATTTTGAAATTTTCATCCTTTCGCAAAACATCCTTTCGTAAACGACAGAATCTGCGACAACCCTACCTTGTATTGATAGGTACCGGCATTAATTATCTTAGTATAGTAGATGGTGATTACTTAGCGGCATGTATCTAGTTAATGTACCTGTCTGTTGCAGCTTAATTAGCTAAGTTTGTGTGCGAACTGAACTATATAGAGTCACGTTATAAGAGGCTTGTGAAATAAGAAAGCCTTTGTGTAATAAGAGAGACATAGTGGGAGGTAATTCCACTCAAATCGGAGCCGCCCGACTGGGGAAGGACCTCCACCTTGCAGAAAATCGAAGAGAAATAACACAGTTTACGCTGTGTTGTGTTCCTACCGGTGAGCAAGGTTGCCAGTGCTCCGCAAGGAAACATCGTTAACAGTTTAGGACTTTCACCTTTATACTGCCAATCCAACCATTCCTCTTTCATTTAACCGGGTCGGCAACCCACGAGTGAGACCCCTGGTGTTGCAGGCGTCTCTAGGCTGCGGTAACCGCTTGCCATCACGTGGGCCGTATACTTGTTTGCCACCTTAGTGGTATAAAAGAAAATAAACGATAATAAGCATGCAGCTTTACATTTTTAATGATAAATATAAAAATATTGTCGTATATTCCATGGGAAAAAAGCCTTGAATCGATATTTTTAAGCGATAAGCAGTAAGGACTCCTCCTTGAAGAGATCCGGTGATTGTGCTGCACTAGAATAGGTCAGGGTAGTGATGAATGTGATGAACAAGTGTCATTGCCCTCACCACGGGCAATGAAAGAAAAGATAGATATTATAATGAGTACAAGTCCAATTTGTCGTAATTTGGGGGGAAGTTGCAAAGTTCACCACGCTTGGCAAGTGGGTTGATGAGTGCAGTATGGCTGTTCTTTAACCTTTTGACCGCCACGTCAATAACGAAAATCCGTGTTAGAGAACACCAAGCGACAAATTCTAGTATCTAATAATAGGTAAAAAAAAACAACAAATTTTTATATAGGTATTTATTTTGAACTAAAAAAGTGCTATTTTTGACGTGCCATATCGTCGTTGGCGTCTTAAGCAAGTTTTAATTTGACGTCTATACACGTACGTGGCGGTCAAAATTTTAAGAAGGGGCTTCGCTTCTGCCACAGCGGCAGATGTTTCATGCCGTGTAGCAAAAAGTTTTGCCAGTCAGCAGGTTGCTGGCGTGGTCGACTACCCAGGGTTAGCCGGACAGTCATTTAAATACCATCACTCTTGGAGGCTCCTTTTACACACACCAAAAGCGAGCCACATAGCTCGTGGCCGCAAGGGCAAAAAATTATCGAGTGGAGACTGCACACTGGAAAACGCAGCGTAGGACGACCTCCAACAAGATGGATGGACGACCTGGTAAAAGTTGTGGATGCAGGCGGCATATAACCGATCCTTCTGGAAGTCTATGGAGGAGGCCTTTTGTTCAGCAGTGGACCTCTTATGGAAGATATGATATTGATGAAAAAAAACTGACTGTTATATGTTTTTATTATAAAATACAGGTTGTAAGCAGTAGTAAGCGGCAACCACAGCCTATAGATAGCCAAGAAAGCTTATTATAACCAGCAATACATTGCGGTGGTAGTGCTTACATTGTCATATTGATACCCCTGTTGTTCTCTCATTTGCCCAGTAATTTCACTGGCTAAAAAGGATTAGCAAGTTTAAGTGGCAGTGGGTGGGGCTTAGAATTGATGGCCACTGGGGTGAAAAGGTTCTTGTGGATAATTAAGTACGCAGCATAAATACGTAAACAACAACATTCCTAATAACAACACATTGTACCGTAAAATATATCATCTCAGCCCTATTTCATAACACTAGAGTCCATTGCTTTCGCAATCAACGTCACTGTATATGTAATCGATGACATATTGCACATCAAAGGGTCATTAGGTCGGTAATAGCCTCTGAGCGTTGTTCACGGAAAGCCTATAGATACTCGTTTACGATGTTTGTTACACGTAAAAAGGACGAGGGTGAATGTTATGGGAATGTGTTTAGTTTTTATTAGACGGTTGACCTAGCGGCTGGTTATCGGCGTATATAATATATGACGAGCTGTGAGTTGTATACCCGCACGGATCAAGTGTTTGTATGATCTAGAAGGAAAGAAAGAATGAATAATTTTTGTCAGACTCGCAAGGAAAATATATTCTACAAAATTACAAATTATTGCAGCAGCCCTGTGCGAGGCCAAAAAAGGCTCCTATCTCAGCCATTAAAAATGCATTATGTCACAACACTGGCTTTCAGATGAGCTGAAAGGTAGGTATGGGTGTTTTTTTATGTGAAAATTTGTGTTTGTAAACGTACGATACAAAAGAAAACCAAGTTTAATTATTCAAAGTTACAATGAGTTCTTTTCAATAATTAAACTGCATTTTCCAGGTAACGTTATTTCATACACATACTTCGTATTGCATTTCACGTCCAGCTGGAAAAAAAGGTCCACAGAAAATTAACGCGTCGCTATGAGAGCTAAAAAAACTACCTTTGGGTTCGGATTCCCGGAGTTTCGTAAAAATTAAATTCCCTGTAAAAAATTAAAGGAAGTATTATGTAACATAATACGCCTGTATTCCCCGTAGGGTTAGCCAAAGGTGCACTAATGTACACCCACATTTCGTCGGAGTGTTTAGTTCCCATGTAATAGGAGCCTATTACCTCTAAACAGATTGATTGGCTTGAGAATCGAATCCAGGAGCTCTAGCGGACCACTAGACTAACGAGGCAGTAAACACCAATATTGAGCAAATAAATACTTTCCAAACATTTTAACAGAAAAGGAAATACTCGTTCACTTTCAATTGATATTCCAGTCACACGCACATATATGAAATAATGAACCAGTAATGAATGTATTGTGTTACCCTTCATTTCTATTTTCAGTATATTTTGGTAAATGTGATTGAAAGTATTACTTTTAATAAAAACATGTCTGTTCTCATCTGTCAATCATTAGTTTTATTATGTTTTTGAGATAAATGGGAACATTCATTTGCAGAAACAAACAAACAACCTTGCATAAACGCATATACAACCGTATCGAAATCCGTCGCATAGTTCAGAATAAGTAAACGGAGAAAAACAGACGTGGCTAATATTTAGTTACCAGAAAAGTGTAATAAGTAAGCATTACTTGAGAACGACACCACCGAGTTGGCTCCTTTTTTTTTGTTTTTTTTTTTGCATTATGCCATGCTAAGATATTAATAAAGTTATTTTACCGAAGGAAAAATTCGACTGCGGACAGGTTTCAAACCTGCGTCTTCTGGTTTAATATTTCGCTAAAATAACTTTATAAATGTTCGTAATAGTCCAAATAAAAAACAAAATAATTTTCAAGGAAAAACGGAAACTATGCCCGGAAAATTTGATAATTTGAAACTATGTGTGTTTTTTCTATAAGACTTTTGTACTATATTATTATGATTTATTGCAATTTAGACTGTATAACAAGTGTCGAGAGAGCAAGTTTCTAAATAAAATTGCGACAAATTAAATTTCGGGATTTACCTTTTACATAAATGTTGGTTTTATGTAAAACCAAAAATTTTTTTGGAACCAATTCTTGTCACAATCTAATCCTAAAAGGCGACG
The DNA here is from genome assembly GCA_964056405.1 of Acronicta alni. Lineage (NCBI taxonomy): Eukaryota > Metazoa > Arthropoda > Insecta > Lepidoptera > Noctuidae > Acronicta > Acronicta alni. The sequence continues at coordinate 14,846,003 of OZ043916.1, read as the reverse complement.
ACACAAAAAAGGTTAGACACGTAAAAGTTTTTATATAAATAGAGCCTTGTGCCAAATATCATGCGGAGGGTCTGACCACTTTATCTCATACAGTGGATAATGAAAACCAACGAGGCCAGAGACGTGAAAGCGAGATATGAACCGACCAATGTACTCTGATAGACGCTTAAGAAACGAGGAAATTGCACGACACGGATAGTGATAAATGTGACATAGGATCAAATTAGACATGTATGAGAAAATGTAGAGTTAAATAAGGTTGCACGGTGGAACACGTAAAGCTATCGGTCCCAGTTGTCGTATGAACACCTATGAGAATCGTTAGTGGTAGTCAGAAGCCCAAAAAACCTGAAAACTAATCTCTAAGGTATCGGTATTACCCAATAATTGGGATGCAGAGGTCTGATGGCAAAAGCTTCGTGTAAAATACTGATATTCAGCCGCATCTGGTTAGACTGGAAGCCGATCCCAATATAGTTGGGAAAAGGCTCAGAGAAAGAAGGTAAGTTTGAAGGTTATTAAATAAAAGAAACTAGCACAGTTGTTTATGACCGATCCGACCATTGTCTAACCCTACCGTACGTACCTACATACATACTCGTACGTACGCTTGATAGTCTCTGAGATCGCGCAGAAAAGTTTTTGTAGAAAAACCCCTTACAGCGCCGCTCTAGCTGTCACGTGAGGAACTAAAATTGTAGTGCTCACATTTTTAGGTCATACAAATATTTGTGCCGAATAAGGATCGAACACGCGTCATGTGGCGCAGAAACTGATCTCTCTCACGGGTTTTTAATTTCAGACTGATGATATATCCAGTTTATACAATGACCTAAATGCGGACAACCCTAAAATAGCCCAACTGAATTTCTCATCTATCATAATACGTCATACCTCCGCAATTCGGTAAGCTACAGTACTCGAGCGCTGAATACCTCATTCGGGCATGTCCTAACTAAATAATTGGATTAGTGGTTGCGATGGAAACAGCGCTGTTTAGCTTGAGGTGTCTGGTGCAACACTCTATTGCTCTAAGCACTATTATTGAATTATCAACGTAGTCTCAAGGGTATTGATGTTTGTTAAAGTGATTAGCTAGCACTCACCTAAATTAACGGAAATGAATAAGGTATAATCCTACCAATAACACCTAGTTTTTGCCATTTCAAAAGTACCTCAAAGATGCAGGTTTACGGGTATTTTGAGCATCCCAGCGAGTGTAGTATGGTCTGGTCAGGCACACCACTTTCGCACTGTTTCGCTCGGATCTATGATCTCCCATTTTGCCACACAATATGACTTACGGTTATACAACGTGAAATACATTTCCAGTATAAGCTGAACTCTTAAGTAAATACAAGGTCTTTGCTTCGTAGATCATGATCAGCAAAATGCATTGGTCAGTCTTCGCTTTGGGCACATCAATAGTGGTCAAATGTTTTAATTCAATTATAAATCAAAACTTTTAACTTCGTACCTCCTTTTGGGCAATCTGTGGCAAAATATCACGGATCCCATGGTCATGACTATAGGGAAATTGAAGGCAAGTGCGGCTTTTAATCGGTACAAGTGCGACATAAACTGCCTACCTGCCCTGCCCACCTGAGAAGGTGGCAGAGGATCCACGAGGATCTTCCCTTGGTACTTACAAAGTTAATCTGTGACAATTAACGTTTCTTGATAGTTTTTTTAACCAAATAAGATCACAAAAGCATCAAGAAATTTGTAAGTAATCGTCGTTATTATTATTGATGGTAATCTCGTATACCTAATGAAGCTGATACAAAATATCTAAAGTCTTATACATAAACGATCCTTTAATAATTATTGGATTTAAGGCTTAAAACTAAATAAGACTGTTTTGTAAGATAGACGATAGTAAACAACTTAGGGATTTTGGCCTTAATGTTCTTGAAACTTTAAAAGTTATCTCTTTGGTATCAACACAAAACAAAATCATGAATTTAATATGCTTTGATAAGTATCAAAATTATTGACTCTATATTGTTATTTTACATAAAGTGTACCAAAATATTAATATTGAGTATTTAAAAGAAACTATGATCATTTTACATCAAAGTTTTTTCACAGCACCATCTATTCCCAAACTAAGTAAACTTTCTTATGTAACTTTATAAATACACAGTACTTGTAATACATAAGATTATACTCAGACAAACACAAACACTTCTGTTTATCACATCCATTGGAAATGTCTGTAGAGTTATAAAAATGAGTACTCATTGTACAGACGCCAGCTGGTCAAACTATCCAAAACTGTCAAAATTTCCCAATTGAATATGAACCTTATCGTTTTGAATTAAAGTTGAAAATCAATCAAAGAAATTTGACACATTGTGATAGCTTGATGTGCTGGCCTCTGTACCATAGATTAATATTGGTTCACAATAATTATGACGACTAGCCGCCGTTACATTATAAACTATCGAAAATGAATGTGTCATATCGTAATTTTGATTACATTTTATAATATCTTTTTGTATATTTTTGGCATTTTCCATGCTAAGATTTTAAAGTTATTTAGAAAAGGAAAAATTGGACCGCGGGCAGGATTCGAACCTGCGTCTTCTGGTTAGGTACACCAGACGCTATGACCACTAAGCCACCGCGATACCTACCCGTCATGTCGAATTTTTCCTTCACATACTGAATTTACGTCTTTATGGTGACGTCAGTAACACCTATTGAAATGCAAGTTTTTGCTTTTCAACCGACACAACTTACTTTACAGTTAGTTAAATGTCGAACGATGCCACCTTACCTTGTAACTATCTTTTTGTATATTTTTGGCATTTTCCATGCTAAGATTTTAAAGTTATTTAGAAAAGGAAAAATTTTTCCTTTTCTAAAAACTTGCATTTCAATAGGTGTTACTGACGTCACCATAAAGACGTAAATTCAGTATGTGAAGGAAAATTCGACATGACGGGTAGGTATCGCGGTGGCTTAGTGGTCATAACGTCTGGTGTACCTAACCAGAAGACGCAGGTTCGAATCCTGCCCGCGGTCCAATTTTTCCTTTTCTAAATAACTACATTTTATAATTTTTCGTTAGTTTACAATCTTGCTGGATTATTTACAAACAAACGATGCTTACATTATAATTTATATTTTTACTATTACGATGACATACATTTTAGTACGTCTTACATATTTTCTTAGACATTAACAGAAATATTTCACTCAAGAAACTTTCAGCTCTTTGGTGAAATCTCTCTAATAGTGCCTGAATTATGTACGGGGTTTAGTGGGTTTAACTGCGTCAGACATAAACAGAATAAATAGAGCAAATTGGAGTGCTAATGGAAGAAAATGGCGCCTAAAGCGATATCTGTTTTTAGACGTGAGAAAAATGTTTTAACAAATCCCTTTTTGGAGCCTGTAGAAATTAAAAACCTTTTGTTATAAATATAGTCACAACAAATTGGTTTGTTGTTGGAATGTTTATTTTAATAGAATTCCACTTGTTGCGATTCTGGCACACAACTTTCGCTTCATCTAAATTCATTAACAGGAGGTTATATATGATCACGGGTTTAGGGTGCTCTTAACCTGGCCTTTTATAGGAACGTCCGCAATTTAATTGTGGTACGTTCCCCGAGGTCAGCCCTGTCCAACTGTTCCATACATACTCGTCAAGTATTTGTTTCATCAATCTTTTTTTTTTTTATTCACGATAGGCCTACGCTTGACCACTAGTTCGCCTGATGTTAAGCGACACTGCGATCTACGGTGGAGCGCGCTTGCCTAGAAGAAACCGATTCACTCGAGATTTAAAGACACACAGATTATAGTTATTGGGGAAGACCCACTCAGGAAGCTCATTCCAAATTTCAGCGGTACGCATGATGAAACTTGATTTAAAGCGTTCTCGTTCTCGCGATCTCCGTTCATCCACACTCTCCTTTTTGAAGTTTTGGAAATATATTTTGAACTATTATTCAATGCACAAAGGCGCCCGCTGCTGAAGAAAGGCCTCCCTCATACACTTCCACAAGGACCGATTACATGCTATGTATATAAAATGATATCGGTAGATTCAACTATAAAATTATTGGACTAATATCGAATAGAATCGAATGTTATATTATTACTATTATTCAGTATTTAACAATTGAACGTGCTGGTTTACCCTTCCTCTTTACATATACATACTTTTCAATAAAAACCAAAGAGGAAAATTACTAAATATTTTTTTAAATATTTTTTATTATCTATATAACTGCAAAGCAGTATGTCGGCAGCAGACTCGCTTTACAATTAGAAATACAGAAATACAAAATATTCTTGATCAAAATATTTTTCTTACTTTTCTTACACAAAATAACTTTGAAGCCATCTGCAGTGCATAAAAACGACGAACTATGGCAAAAAATCCTACTTTTTGCAAGAGTCCAGCTGTTCAAAAAACTACCTAAACACATAAAAAACTGCAATAATATGAATGTATTCAAAAATAAGCTTAGGAAATGTTTCCTAAGTAAATTAAATTACACTGTATGCATATGTATGCATACAGTGTAATTTAATTTTAATATCTATTTAATTACAGTTCTATGATTGTATATAATTTCCGACACTACAGGTAAACTATAACTTAATAATTATTTGTATCTCATTATAAGTGAACCTATGTATGTTCTTATGAGAAATAAAATTCTATAAACGGAAAACTGTTCTGGTGGTTTAGAATCCGCTGAACGAGGAAATAACGTGTCGTGATAACAAGGAGCCGAGATAAATTTATTAGGAGCCAGCGCCCGCCCCTTTTATGGCCTGATGCGGTCGCGATCTGCACCATCTTGGCACTATCACTTTTACGGCGCGCAATTCCATGATCTGCGAAAATGTATCATTATCCTAGTGGTAGTTAACGCCACTGCTACGTTTGAGGTCTTGGTTTCGGTTCTGACGTCGAGCAAAGTGTGAAGGGACGGCCTTTTGGGGGCAGTCTTAAATGTATAATGACGTTCAAAAAGTATACTTCGTAGTAGTCTCATCGCCATCGTCCTACTGCTGCAGTCTAACTTGACTATATTATTTTATCTTTGTTATTGGGTTTTTCTATGAAATTCTCATTACCAGCTCGGAGTTTGGATTTGTGCCCGTTCAATGGCAATAGGCTCATTTCCTATAACATGGTACACTTTACACCTCTGCCTTCCCTTCAGGAAATACAGGCATAATGGTATGTTTTACTAACTAGTTAATAAATATGGAAAAACTTCCTTTCCTATTAAGAGCATTTAAGCATATTAAGCGTTTCAGTTTTATCTAAAACTGAAACGCACTAACTGACCCAACAGATGTTCTGTCTACAATTCAATAAATCATAAATAAAACCCATAGAAATACTCACTACCACAATTTTCCACATTTTAACCATGTGTGTATTTTATTATTGTATATTCAACTGCATCATAATAATCATCATTAACCTACTTACAGTCCCACTGCTGAGCATGGGTCTCCTCTCAGGATAAGAAAGTTTAGTCCTACGATATGGCAGGCCAATGTTCATATCCCTACTTCACAACTTGAATGAATGAGTGGGTACGACTTTATTGACTCAACTACATTCACACAATATTCAAACTTACAACAAGTGAACAAAGATGTATCCTAAGAAATAGCTATAAGCACCGATGTTCTGAAGCGCCCTTGGAAGGCATCTCGGGTTTGCAGCTAACGTAAATCTTATTGCCATAACTCGGCCGCCCCTACTCGTAAAGCTTAGTGCAAAACTCAAGGGAATGCTTCGCAAACCGAGAAGCAAGGAATATTGGTTTGAGTTATAAGCGTATAGCGATTTTTTTCAAGGTAATCAAATTCACACGCCTATTATCCCCGAAGAGATAGGCAGAAGTGTACTAATTTATTTACATACATAGTATACTGGGTCCTATCTTATTTTTGCTCTATATAAATGGTATAGTTGAGGTGATTAATCATAAATGTTTTCTTTTTGCTGATGACATCTCCATAATTGTTACTACTGACAAAAAATGTCAACCAATTTCTTACCACGAAACGGAAATAAATAAAACAATAAATAATCTAATAAATTGGTTAAATAACAATAATTTATCTATTAATCTTAATAAATCTGTATACATTGTATGTATACAGATTTATTAAGATTTTAATCAGTCGTACAATAATAAATTTAATTTCAAAATAGACATACCACTAATTACACAAATAACACAAACTAAGTTTTTAAGAGTTATAATAGACGAACACTTAGAATGGAAAGCGCAGGTGGACAATGTATGCAAGAAAATAAATAAATTTGTATACCTCAAACAGATTAGGAATGTCACAAATACTAAAACTGCTGTGATGTCCTACCGTGCTTATGTCGAATCTTCACTACGGTATGGATTAATCATGTGGGGAAATAGTACAGATGGTGACAGAGCAATTATCGCTCAGAAAAAATCCATACGCACTATATGAGGATTCCATCTGACAAATTAATCATGTCAACCAATATTCAAAAAGCTTAGTTTACTACCTTCACTATATTTATACGAAGCTTGTATGTTTGTACGCAAACATAAAGAACTATTTAAAACAGCTGAAAATGTATGAGACTCCTAGGTTGACAAAATACAATAAAAGCTGTCTGGCTATGTTTAGGTATCTTTAATAAATTACCTAGCACTTTAAAAATACTAAATTTAAAACTTTTTAAAATAAAATTGTACGAATGGCTTAATGAAAATAATTTCTATTGTATTAAAGACTATTTTGAACATAAATGATGAAAGTAATGTCAACAAACTTTTGCATGCTTTAATTTTAAGCAAAAACATGTATGGTCCTATAATGTAACAAATATAAAGGTGTTATACCTTTATATACCATGTTTTTACGCAAATAAATATATTATTATTATTACACTCAGAGTTCGCTAGAATGTTTAGATTCTATGTAAGGTGTACTAAGAATTTAACCCTTTGACCGCCACGGACGTCCATAGACGTCAAATTAAAACTTGCTCACGATGCCAACAACGGCATGCCACGTCAAAAATACCACTTTTTTTAGTTTAAAATAAATACCTATACAAAAATTTGTTGTTTTTTTTTACCTATTATTAGATACTAGAATTTGTCGCTTGGCGTAGAGAACACAGATTTTCATTATTGACTTAGTGGTTAAAAGGTTAATAAAAACACCCTATAATTTACACGACCTAGGCATTAAACCATTTAAAGAAACTGCTTCATTAGCTTGAAGCAGTTTCTTTAGATGTTTTTTCTTGAGATTAGGAAAAATGACGATCGCTGTCAACACGAAGGGCACACAGCGTCCTATAGGAATATACAACTCGCGGACTCCGGTAACTTGGACGCACAAGCCTTTTATTGGCATTTTTATAGTGGCAGAGCAATCGCGACCCAACCACGTAAACCAGGATTTAGTTTTCCATCTGGACTTGTATAAACTGTAATTTGTGCTTTTTATGCTTCAACCAATGTGGGATTACATGATGTAGGGAAACCGAGCTGAAAAAACACTGCAATTTGGCAATTTTTGTACAAACTTCACAAAATTAAATATTGAGAGGGATTAAGTATCTATGTTTAGTTAATTATGCTGGTTTAGAACTTTACACACCTTTGGAAACCTCTTAGATCTGCAGGTTACCTCACAATGTTTTCCTTCACCCCTAAAGGTGAAAGATAATTATGTCTGATGATTAATTAATATTGTAGTACGTAGGTTTCGTGCCCGCGGTTAAGATTTCTTGCCAAAATAGAGTTTTTACAATCATTTGTTTTTTCATATAATTATTATAATCTATCGAATAGGCATCTATAGTCATCGGAAAATCCTGAATATCGTTAGTTTAATTATACCAGCGAGAAAACTAAACTAAAAACGAAAACTGACGAAATAATGTGATCTGACAAGGAAATACAATATTAAGACGCATTGTCAAATAACAACCTTGCTCGATTATTTATAAACAAATGGTAAGTACTTACAATATTAATTATACTTACTGTGACATAAAAATTCCGCGAAATTCGCCACGACCATGACAGGCTGTGGTCCAGCAGTTGCTGGACCCCGTCGATAAGCGAGGCCTCTCCTCGCATACTGTTTAGGCACGCTTCGTTAAAAGCGTGCCGCCTACTGGGGCCATTGTCTGGTCGGGCGGCAGAGTCCCCCAATTCAACCGCCCGCAGGCCACAGCTCATGGAGGCCGGAGGTCTGTCTGCACCCTCCGGCGCCCGGTGCGTCTACTACGGATCGGGAGAGAGGTGGACAATTCTCTCTCCCTTTCCGCCGCCTCCTTTGCAAGCATGACTTGTTCGCAGTAAGAGGCGGCAGCTTCCCACGCACTCTCACTCCCGACCATAGCCTGAATTACAGTCGGAAGCGAAAGGTCACCACCCACTGCCGCGACTAGATCACGGCGCTGCTCTGCCCAAGCCGGGCATATCTCCAGCGTGTGCTGCGCCGTGTCCTCGGAGCAGTCTGCGCAATGGTGACAACCGGGCGCTGGTTCCCGGCGTATACGACACAGGTACTTCCCGAAACATCCATGTCCCGAGAGCACCTGCGTCAACCGGAAACTGAGGACGCCGTGGCGCCTCTCCAGCCACTCCTCCATGACAGGCCTTACCGCCACTATTGTGGCGTGACCTGCACTGGGCTGCGCAAGTCGCGCCTTCCACTCTGCCACTAGGTTATAACCTGACTAGATATAATCTATAATAAAAACGAACTATAATATAATTAAGTGTTCCATTAGTTCAACATAAGGTGTAGATTACTCTAAGGTAAATAAGTTTATTTATTATACCTAGTCTCCGGGTTATTAAGAGGTAGCTTGATTTATGTTGGTCTATATATCAATAGTGAACTTTGAACGGAGCACGCTTCAGAGACACGTGACGTAGAACGGCTTCTCGGAGCCTTGTGTTAATTGAAACCTTTGCAAGATTGGAGTCTTTGAGCTTCATGATTGTAAACCTTCAACATAATTATGAGAATAAATTGCGTTTTCTAGATGGCTAGCAACAAAAAATCGTAGAAAAATATAACACACTATCACGCCTGTATTCCTAGAAGGGTAAGGCAGAGTTGTACTAATGTCCACCACCAGTTCGCCAGTATGTTTAAGCCCTAGTAATAGGGAAAGCTTATTGCCATTAAAAGGGCAAAATTCCAAACTCCGAGCTGCTAATTTCATAGAAAAATCCAATAACACTTTGCTCGACCTGGGAATCGAGCCCAGGACTTCTAGCGTAGCAGTCACGCTTACGACCACTTATTACATGGGACCTAAACATACCGACAAACTGTGGGTGTATATTGGTACACCTCTGTCTAACCCTTCTGGAATACAAGCGTGATGGTATGTTGTGTTATGTTAATATCGACAGATGAATTGAGAAATGCTTCTCTTACTTTTTAATATTTTTGTTCTCCTCAGAAAGATAAGTGTGAGTCTTACTTTCTACCATTCATCATCAACCCATAAACTGTCCCACTGCTGGGCACGGGTCGCCTCTCACAGCATGAGAGGGACTAGGCTATAGTCCACCACGCTAGCCTAGTGCGGGTTGAAGGACTTCACACACCATTGAGAAAATATCTAAAGCATGCAGGTTTCCTCACGATATTTTCCTTCACTGCTTAAGCGAGTGATAATTATTAATACGCACACTATTACGAAAAGCCAGAGGTGCGTGCCTTGGATCCGAACTTGAGACCTTCGACTTGGTAGTCCAATAGTCATACCACTGGGCTATCACTGCTCTCTACCATTACTTGTTAACAAACACCAACTAATTTTAATTGAAAAAAAAAAACAATATTTATGGCAGATCTACGTTGCCAAACATTGACGTAACTGCTCAGTAAATGTAAGTGGAGAAAATACTTTAGAAGAAAACTAACAACAAATAAATACTAAAATGTTTTCTCAGTAATTCCGTCTTCTCCAATATAATCACAAAATAAACAGAGGACAATAAAACAAATATCAACACGGACCTATACCTACACACGTTTATATAAATTATTCCCTAAATACTAAAACACGTCTATCGACCTAATTGCTACCCGATATATTTTCCCTTTCATATTTTCCCGGGAATCTTGTTCCTACACGTTATAATCATTTGCTGAAAGTAAATAACTCCTATGTTTAACGTTCGTATCAATAAATGGGAGTTAAATGCTCGCGTTATGTTTCTGTGAAAGGAAATATGTTTGCGCTGAAATTGGCGCGAGAAAAATATACTCAGGTACACCAATGCAAAGTTGAGATGCGTAATGGTATGTTTGAAAGGTGTTATGGGTAAATATATTGTGTTATGCAAATGTACAGATTTATATCTTTTAAAATAAAAAAACTCCCTCGCTAAGGAACAAGCTTTGTCTCATCTCTCGGGGACCTTTATAAACACAATTAACAAACATAATGTGCAAATAGACGACGTCTGTGGTCAGGGGGTCGTGGGTTCGATTCCCACAGAACACAAAACAACAAAAAAAAAGGATATAAGTATTATATCCATTGTCTAGTGCCCATAGCATAAGCTCTGCTTAGTTTGGGACTAGATGGTGCTGTGTAAAAGTGTCCGAAAATATATTTATTATATTTATTTTATTTTTATTAAATATCTCCGAAGCTCGTGGAAATGTAACACTACATCTGTGAAGGGGTGAATATTCCTAACACATTGGGAGTATACTTCGGAGAGCATGTATAACCGTCGGTCCCGATTGTTATGCGAACACCTATGACACTCGTTAGTAGTAGTCAGAATCCCAAAAAGCCTGACAACCAGTCTATCCTCGAAATATCGGTATTGCCCAGAAACTGGGTTGCAGATGGCAACGCTTTGTGTAAAATATTGATTTTCAGCCGCATCTGGTTAGACAGAAAGCCGACGCCAACAGAATTGGTAAAGGCTCGGAGATTAAAAAAAATGCAAGTACTTAAATACAACGTGTTACAAAATACCCCGTAAAAAATAAAATGAATTATCAAAGCCAAAAATTTTGTCAGCTGTCATGTCAGGGAACCAGATTATTTAACAGAAAGGCACAACATTTAGGACAATTATTAGGTAAAATAGGTACGTAAACCTATTTTACCTAATAATTGTCTACTTTAATAGTTTTTCTATTTTTCATTCTTAAATGTTGTTGTTTTCCTTTTTTTTTTGGGGTACGTTATACAGCGTTACTACGGTTCTTAAATATTGTGAATGGACTCGTTATAAGGCCCCATTTAACCTCCTCTCGGCTTTACGGGTAGTTTTGTAACACTCTGTATATATATATTATTTGTTGAAGTTGGCAAACGAGCAGACGAGCCACCTGATGGTAAGTGGTCATCGTACCACGTAATTATCCTATAATAAGGGCTGAGGTCTGTTATGACAAACCGATATTCTATGATTCAAAATTATCATATTAATTCAAATAAATTCTACTAAATAAGCACACAGATCTCATGCCATGGCACATGACAAGGGATAAGTCCTACTAAGCCCTAGCCCTTTACATAAGGGCCCGTTAAAAATGGTCCCAAAATATGTTTATGAATATTGGGAATGCTCTGAGAAAATGTGTGTAGGTATTTCTACACAGTTGCCTCTCAAAAAGTTGTGTCGCATTAAGCTTCACCAAATTATTTGTTGTTTAATTGACAATTTAAAGTCGCATTATTTGTATTTTCTAATATGTCTGGACTTTTATTTTTAATCGTTGCCCCACACTAAGGCTTTCTCCTGTATCGTGCGTGTAGGGTGCGTTTACAAATACAAACTTTCACGTACACAAAGACCCAGACCCAGAACGACTACCTATAGATCATACAAATATTTGTTCCGTATATGTGTGTGTACATGTAATTGGGATTGAACCCAGAATCTGTTATACAATAGCCGATCGTTCAGCCGCTGCTCCAAACATGTCTTCAAATAGTCGTATGTCATTGTTTGTTGTACCAAAATTAAATAAAATAAATTCAAGAAGACCAAACACAACGGTTTCGGAGTGCTTCAACAACTGGGGTCTGATATTATTTCAGTATTTAAGGTTTTGATACCTTTTTTTATAAATTCATAAAATGCCACAGATGTTTCCGTTTTTCACGGTAAAATAAATATTTTTTAGAAGAATTAAAAGATCAAAATAATTTGAATTCACTTGTAAAAAAACCTTAAAAAAAAATATCAAAGGAAAATATCAATGAGATCTGCCAGGGTTAAAGGAACCTTCTAATTAATAAGTATTATTTTGATTTATGGTATTTTAAGATAGTGACTTCAAATGTGTTAGGACCACTCAATAAAAATAAAAAAATATTAATAAATAACAGAGGGAGTGTGTAACAAATGAAAAAATAATGTTTCGCAGAATTATTGTAATATTAACCTTTTGTTATTTTTGTTACAGGTAAACAATTGATATTTTTCGGCGGTATTCAATTCGTAAGTAACAAAAGGTTTGTGGAATGAAACGGTAAAAATATTTATGGAAATGAAAGAAAGAAAATCAATATGCATTCATCCCAATGTTAACATATAAATAACAAAAGGAAACAACACTAGTTACGAGTGCCTACTAATTTAAAAACAAAAATGAGGGGCTCGTCGCTAAGTTCTACGCTGAGCAACCGATCTGCAAGGTTAAGCTACGCCAGCCGCGGTCAGTCTGGATGGGTGACCATTCTTAATACATCGAGACCTCCGTGCCTCGGAGAGCACGTAAAGCTGTCGGTCCCGGCTGTCATACGAACAACTATGACAATCGTTGCGGTAGTCAGAAGCCTAAAAAGCCTGACAACTAATCTTTTCTCAGGATATCGGTATTACCCACAAATTGGATAGCAGTCGCTTCATGTAAAGTACTGATATTCAGCCGCATCTGGTTAGACTGGAAACCGACCCCAATATTATAGTTGGGAAAACAGTTGATACTAGTTACTTCAGTTTAGCAGCCGTCAAATAAAGCTTTTTACGATGGCTAAAGATTTTTACATACCCGGTTTCCCAATTAACAGAATAAATAAACACAATCACTGTATGATTTTAAAACAAAAGTATCTTAAAAGCAACAAGAATTTAATGAAAATGTTGTCACAAATAACATGTTTCATGAAAGATAAATAAACGTTCAAACCATTTAATAAAAGTAGCGACGAGACGTTAAAAATAATATAAAGTTTCCACAAGAACAAAGCTATCGTTGAACAAATATTGAGAACTGCGGAAACGAGTAGGAAATTGAAATATCATCAGTTTTCTGTTGTTATTGTCAAATGCAGATTTGCAATATTATAATATTGTTTAGTGGATACATGGAAACTGCCTCTTTAATCTAGCTAGTCCTAAACGCAACTTGTAGAAACTCGGAGTTTAGAATTACGCCCGTTTAATGGCAATAGGTAAGTGCCAAGTAGTAGTACCCCCTACTATACTACATGGCCCTTAAATATATCGGCGAACTGTGGGTGTACTGTACTGCATCTCTGCCGAACCCTTCGGGGAATACAGGTGTGATAGAATGTTATGTGTGTGTTTCGTGGATAAATAGAGCGGCAATCGTCCGTATGTATCATTACTGCTTGAAAACTCAAAACCATGAAAGACACGTAAAATTGGACGTTAACATTTGTTTAGGTTAACGGAAACGTACTGTGATTCATGAGGGTCATGAAGAGTCAAGTCATGAGATGTGATCATGAAGTTTCTACGTATAGTTTTTCAATAATAGTCTTTATTCCTATAAAAAATTACGATTTTTCTGATACCCAGTGGCGGCTTGGGCCTAGAATGGCAGATCTTAGGAGCAGCAAATTATGAAGCCAATTTTTTTTACCCATCTTATACAAATAAAAACATTCCTGTTTGTGTACAGACGCCAGCAGGTCAAGCTATCTAAAACTGTCAAATATTCCCATTTGAATATGAACCTTATGGTTTTGTGTTAAAGTAGAAAATCAATCAAAGAAATTTGACAGATTGTGGTAGCTTGATGTGCTGGCCTCTGTACATTATTGTGTAAGTAGCATACATTAGTGGTATAAAAACAAAACCTGAGAGGTGTCAAGGGACACCCGGATGGAACGAAGTTCCTTTCATTAAAATTTAATAATTAAAAATAAAAAAACCTGTATACACTCAACAATTCACAACGCGCGAAATTCAAATATTGTCATTCACTCAATAATATTTGAATGCTTGTCAACAATATTTGAATTTCGAAAAAAGTGTCGTGACAACTTTTCGTAAGATTTTTTTCCGTCTAGCCCCCTTTCACAACGCGCGATAAGGAACTTCGTTCCAAAAACAAATTGCATAGTTATAACAAAAGACAGATCGAAGCAGAATAAAGTCACCAAAAATAACATCCACAAATACTTGCCCCAGATAAATACGGACTTATTTAACATTCAAAATGGTTAAAACAATAATTAAGGTGTTAACCCATCAGTCTGCAGAGACTGAATTCTAATTAAGTTCGGCTCCAACAAAAGTTATCTTGTTCGCTGGGTACTAACCGACAAATTCAAAATGTTCACTACGACGTTTCTCTTCGAAAATCATCACGAATGTACACGGTAATTATGACCAGAGACTCACAGGCACTGATGAGCCGAGGGAACTGATATAAACAACTAACAATACGCAAATGGAATTCCGGTGGAGTTTTGTATTTCCGTAGTTAATTGAATTTTGTACTGTGGCTTTTTCCTCAAAAAGCTGGTTACACGAGACATTGTCTTACATTGTGACACATAATTATTTTATACTATGACTTGCCAGCCGCCGTGACATCGCACGGGTATGTTTTAAATTAGCCTATACCCTTCCTAGATTATCACTATTTCTATTGGTGAAAACCATATGAAAATCCGAACAGTAGTTTCTGATATTAGCACGGACAAACACGACTTAGCGCGGTTGGGAGTTTATTTCATAATTTCGTGATATTTCTATTTAAGATAAAGCATGATCTGGTGTCTTTTTTTGGTGGTTAGGAAATTCAGCGCCGAATTTACCCGAAACATTTTCTCGTAAAATTGTAGCGTCCCACGGTACGGGTTTCTTCTCAGAATAAGGTATCAGGCTATAGTTCACGCTGGCCTAGTGCAGGTTGGCAGACTTTACACATAATTATAAAATTAAATCAGTCCACTGTAAAAAAGACACGATCCGCGCCTGTTTGTTTGTGCACTTAATTCTTTTAAACTCCGCAACGGATTTGGATTCGGTTTTCACTATCATTTAAAGCTCATGCCACAGAGTTCGTTTGGTGTTTTACCACGGCATTAAGAAAAACCTATTCAGCTGCTAAGCAATAATATGCTAACATTATTGCGTTCCGGTTTAAAGGCTAATGTGACTAGTAAAATTGAGAGAGTGGGGAGTAATTCCACTCAAACTGGAGCTACCCAACTGGGAAGTAACTTCGGCTTTGCTTAAAATCGAAGTGAAATAACACTGCTTTGAGCTGTGTTGTGTTCCTAACGGTGAGCAAGGTTGCCAGTGCTCCGCGAGGAAACGTTGTATTGGCAGTGGGGGGACTTTCACCCTTATACTGACAACCATACTATTCCTATTTCGTTTTACAGGGTCGGCCACGGGCAAGTGATACCGATACGGGTGTTGCAAGCGTCTATAGGCTACGGTAACCGTTTACCATCATGTGGGCCGTACACCTGTTTGCCACCTTAGTGGTATAAAATTACTGGGCAAAATATGAGACTTAACCACTGACGTCGTCGTATTTATTTTTTATTTATTTACACTTATAAGTAGCCTAGCATAGAATGTTTCAACAAGCTACATTACACACTTTACAAACGGAGTCGCATTGTAAACCACTACACGCGTCATTTAGCCGCAGTAATTAGCGTGCAGCAGCTTCAAAATTAATTGTGTATCGTTTCCACGAAGCGCTGTAAGCCGCTTACGAAGTAATTCCTCAATTTTGGTACTAAATACCACTTTAGTTTATATCGCTATAGACTTAAAGATACAGTTAAGATATTAATTAGAAAAGTCAAACATATTTTGTGGAACCTAATTTAAACCTAAGTAGGCATTTAGGTACACAAAGAGAAACACTAATTTATTTTGTACTTATAACAAAAAAGATTTGCTTCATTATTCTAGTGATTCTATGCGCGATTCTACGCTAGAAGTCGTTAAGTAGAAGGGTTTTTCTATAAAAGTCTTTGTAGCAGCCCGGAGTTTGGATTTGCGTATATTACAAGGAACCTAAACATACCGGCGAACAGTGGGTGTACATTGGTACACCTTTACCTAACTCTTCGAGGAATATAGACGTGATGTTATGCAAAACATTTTTTTTTTGGTTGGCAGTATAGAGCCAAATATAATTTATATGCATACACTCACAATTTCATTTCTATGACTGAGTGGGAACTGTAGCACCATAAATGCACTCTAAGCACGTATTTGAAAACCACATGTATTTAATCTTCACAGGCTAGAGATGACGTAATGACCTGTTGGTTGATGTTGCAGTGGCGAGTCCACCGGGAGGCGCGGGCGCACCGCGGGAAGAAGCACCGCCGCGACCCCCGCCGCCTCCCGCGCCCCGCAACGGCACCCCTCCCAGTAAGCACGGTTATAGAATTATGGCGGTTGTAGCGATAATTATTTTACATTGACTAAAAAAATTTAATTTATATGTATTGGCTTTGAAGTTTTATAAATAAGCAAGACATATTTTGACACTATCAAAATTTTTTGCTAATTGCACGCAAAATTTCTATTTTCCTTAATTGAATACATGTAGTCTCTGCTGCTGACAAGACACTAAAAAAAGTTAATATTATCCTAAATCAATAAGTCAATATCCTAAGTATACCAATGGTGGCCATAGGTTTCAAAAATAAACCAAACAGATTGCGGCAATGCATAATCAATCATATACAGGTACCGTGTTTCAAGGAGAGCCATCTTTTAGCTTATTTAATTATTTTTCGCTACAGCTGCCATTTCTCGTGCACGTTACGTTTCGTCTATTGTCTTTTATTTTTCTACTCCCGTGCATCCAACACTCCACGCTTGCGTTATAACAAAAGACTCAACAACTCCTTTATACAATGGCCAATGTTGACACATATTTGAAGTATATTGGAAGAAAAAGAAGAAATTACCGCTGGCACACACTCTCGACATGATCTCAATTTCTATGAAAAACATAATTATTATACCATGCGAAGTCTGCTTATACTGGCAAAATTATGGCATTTTGTGTAGGAAAGCTTGTGTACACATTGCATCGACTCTGCACTTCAGATTAGCTGATATTTAGGGACTCAATAAACAATTTGGCAAATGCAGCAGATTGTGTAAGAGTTTCGTTACAAAACCGTGATATACGTCAATATGGAGCCATTTTCAACTAGACTTTTTTTATACTTCCTACGTTATTTCTGATGGTACTTTGTATTCACCTACCGCCTCCTTATATGTATATACTATCAATATTTCCTATATTCTTCAAGGCTCTCCCACACTGGTGTAAATTACCGTCCGTAATACCGGTCGATAATTCCAGTCATGATTCTGACATGTTTGTCTTGCAAATCTTCTATACTAATACAATGTTCTGGCCGATTACGATCGGACCTCGTTTACCGGTCGATATTTTGGAGCACTGCAGGAAATCAACATATAACATAACTATAACAGAAGATTTCGCATGCACAGTGCGCAAATCATCGTACTGTCACGGTGCGATATTAATGAGCGGTATGTGATATACTCGTAGCTGTACGATCACATATTGTGGTCTCACAAAAACACACTACAAGAATTCCGGCCGATATTCCGCACCGGTGCGGTGTATGAGAGTCTTTAAGTCCCATTAAAAGTAAATATGTTTTATTTTATTAATTACCTATTATCCTTACCTCTACTACCGTTACTTAAAAAATTTGTTCAGACTTTGTAGCTTTAGATCTAATTAACCTCTGAAATGCCTACTACCCTGTAGAAATTAGTCTATCCAATGACTCAAAGAGCGGCCATTATTATATTTTATATACCTTCTAAAATGTCTTCCAGAGTTATACAATATTGAATACGCAAATGTTATTTTACTAATCATAAATCTACTTTATGACAATTTCCCCGGGCAAAGACAACCCATTAATTCGAAATAATTAAAGTTTACCTAAAATTTCATAAGGTTTCGTCAGTTTTTTAACTATTTTGTGTTCTAGTAGTACTTTCCACTAGAAAAATAATTCAGAGCTTTGTCGTCGTTTATTAATTCAACTAATCTATATTTATGAAATATAGACCGTTGGATTCGGTGGGTTTGATCCTTGCACGGAATTAATGTCTGAATTCTGTTGCCATACTATAATAATATGTAATATATTTTACCCCAGAAAAATGTGGGAATATCCCGGAAATCCCGGAGTGTATGAAATTTCATTCGAATCCCGTAAGCTATTCGTTTTTTGGGATTTCCGGGATGAGCCCACATTTTTCTGGGGTAAAATATATCCTATTTGTTAGTCCCGGTCACATACTATGTGTGTATGAAATTTCAATCGAATCCCGTAAGCTATTCGTTTTTCAGGACTTCCGGGATATTCCCACATTTTTCTGGGGTAAAATATATCCTATTAGTTATTCCCGGTCACATACTATGTGTGTATGAAATTTCATTCGAATCCCGTAAGATATTCGTTTTTCGGGATTTCCGGGATATTCCCACATTTTTCTGGGGTAAAATATATCCTATTAGTTATTCCCGGTCACATACTATGTGTGTATGAAATTTCAATCGAATCCCGTAAGCTATTCGTTTTTCAGGACTTCCGGGATATTCCCACATTTTTCTGGGGTAAAATATATCCTATTAGTTATTCCCGGTCACATACTATGTGTGTATGAAATTTCATTCGAATCCCGTAAGATATTCGTTTTTCGGGATTTCCGAGATATTCCGACATTTTTCCGGGATAAAATGCCGGAAAAGCCTATACTTTATTCCCAGTCACATACTATTAGTATACCAAATTTAATGCGAATCGGTTCAGCCGTTTTTGCGTGATTGAGTAACAAATAAACAAATAAACAAACAAACAAACATCCAAACATGCGAACGTCCAAATATTCACATTTATAATATTAGTATGATAGTATGATTCTACCAGTAAAATTTAAACAATTATAATCGACATCAACGCTTTTCTATTAAATACCAACACATTATAATTATGGTATTTAGAACCTCTACTTCGTTATATTTTGAATACACAATTAACATGGTTGTAACACTGGCAACCCAGATGTTTGCACACTGTTCTACATTTCAAATACATTGTTTATTCAAAAGCTGTACAAGGATTTACAGCCTCAATAAATAAACACAATAAAACATCATACACACAGTGTTTCGTATAGGGTTGTTATTTAATTATAGAACTGCTTTTTAAAATGCTTAAGGTTTTCTATTTTATTCTATTTTTAAAATATGTTTTTTACTAATTTTAACTCTGGGTGTTGTACTGTACTTTTTGATTTTGGAATGTTCAAATCTGTGCGCTGTATTTTTTATTAAACTTATTACTTTTATTTGCAGCCAAAAATATTTTCTTAGTCTTTTTATTAAATGATTCTCTTTCGTTGTGTCAAGAGAGAGTGAGTGCGTATGTAAAACATTGCAAACATTTAAATTTTATTTATTTAATGAGTGTAATTAAATGCAGAGACTGAATATTTACAAGGCTTGATATTATTTAATTTCATTTACCTACTGCTGAATTTGTCTAATTTCAGTTAGGTAATTCTTTTAGAATTACATTATAGCACAGTTTAAATGAGTTCAAAAATTTATTGTGTTAACAAGCCTTTATTTATTTCTACAGATAATTTAAAATTAATTTAGAAATCTAAAAAAAACACTAAGAAACTTTTCTTTTTCTTCCTACGTTTATCAGCATCCTATAAATGCAAATGAAACCCTATATTTATATGTTACCTTATCACGCCAAAACCGTTGAAATAGAAATCTCTTATATCCCTTGGCAAGGAGATAGATAGCTATTTTATGTCTCAAAAAAAGTATATCGCCCATTTGGAACGCGAGTGAAACCTCAGTCAAGTCGATAATAAAACATGAATTTATCATAAATTGGAAACAAAAGTTATTGGGCATAAAGTTTTTCAGGATACGGAAAAATCTATGAATTTTTACCAACTCTCACGAATCTCTCGGATCGTTTTCAGATAAACGTGGTCGTTAAAAGCTTACTCTCAAAACAACCGGTTTTAACGACCAGTTTACTGCCCCAACGTGAAAGGTAAGCTTTCCGTCAAAGTTTAGTGTTAGGAATAAAAAATGAATTTTATCGAGTAGCTACTTACGTACTACTGAAATATTGATAATAAAAATTACTTTTTAGCAAAATCGGAAACATCCGCTTAAATTGATTTTCAGTCATGATACGGCTTAAGGTGAAAAGGAGACAATTTTTTTTGGGCCCACTGGATACGGTGACGTATATATAAAAATGTAGTATTGTAAACATGCCAATATTTAAAAATAATAATATATTCAATATTGGCAATTTTTTTTGTTAAATCTAACCGAGATCATGAAATAATAATAAAAAGGTGAAAACTTCATATATTTTTATTTTGTATTACAATATTTACATTCCACGTAGGATTTTTTACAATCCTTTGTAAGCAGATGCCTAGAGTTTTGGCAATAGATTCATCCACTACAAGATAGGAACTAAACATACCGGAAAACTGTGTGTACAGACGTCAGGAGGTCAAACTATCCCAAACTGTATTTTTTTTCCAATTAAAAATGAACCTTATTATTTTGTAATAAACTTGAAAATCTAACAAGGAAATTTTACAGATTGGGGTAGCTTGATGTGCGACCTCTGAATATATACATCTATGCCTAACCCTTCAAAAAATACGGGTGTGATGGAATAACAAAACACTAAATCATAAAAACATTTTCTCAAGTTAGTAACCACTTCTTGGATCCCACAATCTTGGAAAACAAAATAAACCTCAAACATTTCCCCGAGCATTATATTCAGTGCGCAATCAAATTACAATTTCAATTTGTCTAGCGCCGGCGATGCAATATTCTAAACCCGTTGCCATGGTTACCAGTCGCATCAACAGACAAAAGCGTATACATTCTGTTTTAAATTAAAGTCGTTGGCATTGATAAAGAAAGAGCTATGATTATTGTTTTTAATACTTTTCTCATCATCTTTATAATAAAGGCGTTTTTTCCAGAATACAACAACAAAAAGAATGTGTGGCGATCCTATTGCTATTAGTCAATAATACATATATCGAAACTGTGACATACCTACTAATAAAAATTCGTAAAAATAACACTTAGCTCAATTCCAAACTAAAAACTACTACTGATAATTCGTTTAAAAATCCTTTATAGCACAAACTGTGGATCGAACCCAAAATCTCACAAATAACAGTCGCCTTTAAGACCACGGTACCAATGGGCTTTTCTGATACTTAACTCTTTAAAGTTCCACATAATTAGATATAAAAATAAATTAATTAAAAGTATTGTATCATGAACTATTGTTTCATTAAAAAGATAGTAATTCGTGAAAAAAAGAAAGCATGCAATTATGTTACTCGATATCTTCCTAAAATTTCAAAACGAAGAATAAAAATAAGACTTCTTTAATAAAAACGCTTTGTGTTTATAAAAGGTATAAAAAAACAACGCAATTCATAAACAATTTAAAATAAGAACATAATTATTTTTGTGAGACTTGTGAGAGTGCTCACCATAATTTCGTTTTATGAAATAAATGAGTACTTAGTTAAGTAGGATCTAAGATTCTGACAAGAAATGTATTGTCTTTTTTGCTTAGCTGTCTACGATTTATTTTTAATACAAACGAAATATTAATAGCAGAGATATTATTTCGTATTTGAAAAATCCTTCATGTTTTTCTTTGTGTCAAAGATATTACAATATTTGTTTGTTTTTAATTATATAGCTACGCTAAATAAACAAAAGATAACATTAAATATCAACATGAAAAGTCTCATTACTATTAATATTCATAAAAATATTTTGATATTATAAACATTTGACATAATGATTATTCGTGAGATCTAAAAGGTCAAAATATTTTAGGAAAATCATGTAAAACCATTTCGTATGTGACAATTTATATTTTAGTATAAGTCACCACACGGGAGAAAATTTCAGTGTGGGCCACGGTTAAAATAAAAATAAAACATATTTTTTTATCTACTTGACAAATTGATTAAAAATCTATGGAAAAAGGTTTTAATATTTCTTGTAATCCAAAAAAGCGTTAATTTAAAATGACATAATGAAATAAAAATCATATTTTATGAGTAATTACAACTTACAATTTATGACAAATCGGGAAAATACAAATAGCTATACATGTTCTTTTCTGTCCCCAGGTCAGCACGGAAGTCTAATAGAGAATCGTGAGTACATAATTAAAACTGTAACTTAATAATATTTTAACATGAAAGCTCTGACTTCTTTTTAACACACTAACAAAGAGCGCTTCAAAAATACGCATCCTGCAAAAACTCGCATGTATTCACAATTCTCGGAACTCTTGTAATCAAAAGCTATGAATTCTGGCTATATGGGAATTAAAAAATAAAATAAACGCATGTATACTGGCAACTAACAATCGAGCTTCGTTCTGAATACAAAAATCGCACGTGCCGTCAGTGTGAATGCCGTAAAATAAACTGACCAAATCCACCGAACCAATGGACAGAATTCGAGATCGGGTTTCCATTTTCAAAATGGCACAGGTGTAATGCAGCTTATACAATTGCTAGCAATTTTGGAGTTTTGTAGAACTAGATAGATTTAGATAAGATAGAGCAATAATTGGAGCAGCGCTGGTAATATTCAGAAAAATTGCCATACATTATGGTAGGCTCTACTCATGATGCAGAGTGCGTCCTTCACCAAATATTCTGCAGCTAAGCAATAAAGCGTCAACATTATTGTGTTCCGGTTTAAAAAGCGATGTAGCCAGTAAAATTGCTGGGCACTTGACACGGTCTCAAGGTGACAACGTGTAAGTACCACGTAGATATTACGGGTATTGCTGGATATAGGCTGCGGTTGCCGCGTAGCATCAGACGGCCCGTACACTTTTTTGTCATCTAAACATAAACAATTGACACAAAATAATCAAACAAGAACCAAATATGAAATTATCACCTTTTTCCAATTTCTCCAACGTCTTATCGATTATAAAACGTCTTGAAAGTTTAAAAGCATTAATAAAATTAAAAGATTAACAAGTCAGACATAAGGCATGTGCTAAACCGATTTAAGACAGAATGAAACAAAAATTCCTATTATAGTACATACATAAATAGTATATTTGACGACGTCTGTGGTCTAGTGGTTCGAGTACCGGACTGCTGATCGTGGGTTCGATTCCCACAAGACACAAATATTTGTGTGGGTAAAACATGAGTATTTGTGTTTGTCTGGGTGTTTCTTATGTATTATAAGTATGTATTTACAAAAAAAAAGTATATAAGTATTATATCCATTGTCTAGTATCCATAGTACAAGCTCTGCTTAGTTTGGGACTAGATAGTGCTGTGTTAAAATGTCCCAAAAATATTTATTTATTTATACTGCCCGTGCTAATGTAAACTACACACGCCTTCTGCCAGTTACTCAGAACTTGTTCAAGTAATAATAATATAATAATAATATTATAATACCGATTATATTATCATCTACCGGGCTTATCCCTAAATCACTACACACATCAATAAAAGAACTAGGCCTACACACATCCACATTCATTCCACTCCAAAAATCAGTTATCATTGACACATGTTCCATAGTACGGCGATTCCTGACATCCACTACACAGACACCTTCTGCAGTAGGAAACGAACCAACTCACTTGGTGTAAACCCGTGGTTGGCGCGTCATAATATACACCAGCAATGCTGAGAATCCAAAAGGATACGTAACATAATATAATATAATAATAACATAGCTAAGGGAAGATTTATACCGTACTGTGTAATTGAATGAGCATGTTCCTATTTTAGTATAGAATCTACCAATTTTATAAAATCAGTTTGACATAAATTTATTATGCATGTTTTATACTCTAATAGTGAAATTTATGAATTTGTTGTAAATATTAGTTTTTACGAATAAATTATGCATGTGATCCTCCGATTATTATTGATTATGTTTCGAATTAGATAATACATTTTAAAGAAAATTATATTGTGAACGCGAATTGTATCGAGTAATAGCAACGTTTTGAAAAGGGTTGTTTTCATCAATAAAAAAATTTATCCCTAAAAAAGCATCCATTCAAAACGTTGCTAATCTTTAGAAAAAATACTGTATACCTACTTCTTTTCTCTATCAAAAAGGTTTTTTTGTTTCAAACCTTATTTGAACTGTGCCTCTTTTGTTCGCAGAACAAGGCGCACTCACGATAGTGCGCCGCTCCTCAAGCCGCAGTAAGCCGGAGAGTTGTCCCACGCCCACTGATGAGCAACTCGACTCTCTGGACCTCGACACCGAGCACTTGCCCGCCGTCGACACGCCCGACGCGTGCGACAAGGCCGCCCTTAGGTAACACTCTTAAAATTATACTATGTAATATTTAAACGTGACGGCCAAGAGTGAAATGACAAAGAGTATTTTAAAAAAATCTACTAACTTGGTAGATTGTCTTATATGACTTGTAATTATATAATACTAGCCTACTAACATCTCTCAGAATGAAAGGGTTAGGCTAGGTTAAATAAAGGATAGTCGGGGGCCGCGGAAGAATGCTCTGTTCCCGTAGCCCCCGACGCAGCAGGTGCGAGAAGGAACACCGTGTGGTTTTTAGTCGGTAGGTCTCCCACTCTGGGTGGAGTCCGACACGCCCCGCCGCCTCCCTGGGCGGCGGAAGTCCATGATGGATTTTCCACACGCTAAGCAAAAAAAAAAAAGGTTACATAAAGGATGAGGATTTCTTGCACTACGCAAGGCTAGTTCAGGTTGAAATAGGCCAAAGAACTTGTCAAAATTATTCATGAATCTATTTTTCTTTTTGGTTAGATTATGTTTCGTAAAAATTCATAAAACAAAAGTTGTTATTTATAATTATCTAATACAAATCTAGTGTTTTACAAGCAAGTAGTAAGTATAACTTTGTTGAGTAATATGACAGGATTTCGGAAAATTACCATGTAATTCGGAAAAACGTCGTGGCACAGCAAGTACAACAGTAAAATGGGATACTGATTTTAAGTCCATGACAAACAAGTCGCCCGGACATACAGTTTTGTTAGTTTAGGACAGTTACAGACTCCTTAAGCCTTTTATACTTTGAATAACCACCACGTCTTTCATTTCCCGGCTGTAAGATCTTTAACCAATATCCTTAGGCACATAGCAACGGGAAATAATTTTATTATTATAGACCCTTTAAGGATCGCCTCGTCTCGCTCAGGGCGGCCTCCAGCTAGAGGGACGGATGACCTAGTAAAGGTCCGAGGGAGTCGCATGTAGACGGCATGTAACTGGTCCTTGTGGAAATTTCTGGTGGAGGTCTTTTTTCAGCAGTGAACCTGTAGATGTTTGGATAAGTAGATGATGATGGCTGTCTGTCTGGAAGTTGGTCACGCCTTATTATTCTCCAAACTGAAGGTGTACTAATAGACCCACAGTTAACGTTTAGGTCTTTAGGTTTAGGTTTATAACTTCTGACTTAGAGGTTCATAATTATTACACCTACTAGGCTATCAGAAATTGATGTTGCAGAACCGAATAGTTTCAGACTCAAATCGAGATCCTAATCATAGATTGAATGTCAGTAGAAGTAGAGTGGAAGTGACGCGTACTTACATATTCTATTTCCATTTCGATGCATTTCAGGCTGCGACTGCAAAAGGCATTCACAGTATTGCCGGTCCTTTCTACAGAGTTGAGAAAGTGAACATTGGACCTTTTTTAAAAAGCTTTTGAATAAGTATTTGAACAGCTGTGATAACAAAATTATTGATATGTCCATTAGACGACCAAGTCAGAGATCTCGAGTTGGAATCCTAGGCATGCACTTCTGACTTTTGGAATTCATGTGCATATCAATACAATTAATACTTAAACGGTGAAGGAAAACATGGTGAGGAAACCTGTATGCTTTATAGATGATTCTTGACGGTGTGCGAAGTCCACCAACCCAAGCTCCAGGCCAGCTTAATCTGAGATAAGAGCCGTGCCCGTGGACAGCATATGGTTTGATGATAGACTTTTGTTTTTAGCAAAACTGTAAAATAGAATTAAAAATCTCACAATACTGATTCATTGGTCTAATGGTCGCAAACATGGCTGCTGAGCTGAAAATGATGTTAGATTTTTCTATGAAATTCTGAGAAGCAGTATCTACAGTTTTGATTTATGACGTTCTTGTGTGTGTGTTCGTGTGAATGTTCTTTAGTCCAGGGTTGTGTACGGGAGATGATTGAAACGCAGAAAACCGAAATAATAATTATATTGACTCGTAAGTTAATTACCAAATATTCCTAACCTGAGATATCTATCTCCTAATAAAACGTGACGTCGCGTCGGTAGTGCGGCGACGGGACAACTAAACATAAAGCGCAATGTGAGTCCCGAGTGGCTAAAACATATGCGTCAACATTGCCACTACAACGTTAATCAGCAAATAAGATCAAATATAATGTAGGTAGCCAGTTTATTACGAAAATCACAAAATATTTAGTTCTAAGACTACTTATCTACTATTTTATGCTTGTAGATACAAGTAGTCAGTATAATTTATAGTTTAATCCCAGCAGAGTTAATTAAAGACATTTCAGACTAGCTTTGTTCTTTAGAGATTTAGTTTATTTGTCACAGTGTAGGCAGTACCTTAAATTAAGTTAGGTATAGTAATTGTTGTCACGGAGAAATGTTTTCGCTCCCGTAACTCCATCAAAAAGTGGTGAGGCGAAACACCCGTATGGTTTTTAGTCGGTAGGTCACCTCCTATAGGTGGAGTCTAACTCACCCCGCCGCCTTCCCCGGGAAGTGGATAATCCATGAGGGTTTCCATAAGTTAAAAAAAAGGTTATAGTAAGTGTTGCTGTTACTGCTGAACTCAGCTTTACTATTGAACTCCCGGCAAAACAAACTTTGCGGTATACTAGGTTATTTCCATTCAATTGTCATGGCAATAAGGTCAATTATTCCGGACGATTTTGTCCGAAGTATCAGAGGGATCCGGACGGAAACTGGATTGCTTTTAAACGGCTTATGAAGCGCACTGAATGGATATTGTTGAACATAGTACTTTATAGCTCATTTTGTTAATCGTTATCTTAGTAGAGGGTTTTGCAGAGTCTGTTAATGTGTTAACATTTGTAGCGACATCTAACGATAAGAAATAGATACATTGACGTAATCAAGCAACTGACAACAAACTGACGAAACATGACTGTGATGTCGAAATTTGCATCACAAGTTGCATAATTAAAGACACGAGTTTCGTGACCCAGGAAAACACGTGTATTATAATTATATTTCCGCAATGTTTTCCGTAAATTCCGCATTAGTAAAATATAAAAAAGTCTAAATGTACACTTTTTTATATGTTCCCAATGGTATAATTATGGTAATGGTAAAAAAACATATAAAACATTTAAAAATATTATTAATACATTATTCTTTAATTATCCTTTTGGCTTGATCTCGCATTTCATCCTTCCAAACTTTTTGTATTTTGTAAAGGAATAAGAAAATATTTATAGGGATAGGAATATGTATAGGGATAGGAACATGTACAAATGTGTAAATATACCTTAACAATAAATTAATAGGAATCAGAATTGCTGTAAATGCAATAATGATCGAGTATCATGCTAATTTGGAGTTTCCTTAATTAGTATAGAATCTTGAACTGATTCCATTCAAATCGTATAATTTTATTATGTATATCATAATTATATATGTACGCTCTGAAATGCATTGAATTAAGTTCTTTGAAGGCTACAGTTGCCAAAGCTCCTATTAAATTTCACCTGTACAGAAAATCTCGCAACTGGAGGTATGAATTTCCATAGAAATCTGTTCATAGAATAGTACGTCAGATACGAAGACATGCATTTCCTAATTACCATGGATCGAGGTCGGCAAAGTGTTACTGGGATTTCTATGAAATTCTCAGTAGCAGCTTGGAATTTAATTTCGGACCGATGGCCGTTGGAGCAGACGAGTCCTTGAGTGGAGACCGCGAATCGGCAAATGTAGTGTGGGACGCCCCCCAGCCAGATGGACCGACGATCTTAAGAGGGCGGCTGGGTCAGACTGGATGCGGAAGGCGGAGAACCGGGTGTTGTGGCGCGATTTCGGAGAGGCCTATGTCCAGCAGTGGACTGCAATAGGCTGATTTGAATGGCAATATCATCATCATCAACCCATATATTGTCCCACTGCTGGGCTCGGGTCTACTCTCATATTGAGAGGAATTAGGCTGTAGTCCACCACGCTGGCCTAGTGCGGGTTGGCAGACCTCACAAACCGTCGAGAAAAATCTCTAGGGTATGCAGGTGTCTTCACGATGTTTTCCTTCACCGTTTATACGAGTGATAATTAATTATTAATACGCACATGAATTTGAAAAGTCAGAGGCGCGCCTTAGGTTCGAACTCGAAACCTTCGACTTGGCAGTCCAATGGTCATACCACTAGGCTATCACTGCACAATGGCAATATGGTCAGCTACTATTTGGAAAATATACCGGTGGACTGCGGGAGTAAATCATTACATGGCTAGACTGAGCATCTGAGATTTTAGGCGTCTTGATGTGAAATTTAATCTTTCTCCGAGCCTTTTCCCAACTATGTTCGGATGGCTTTCAGTCCGACCAGATACAGCTGAATATCAGCATTTAGAGAAAGAGAGAAATAAAACTTAATTTGCACTCGTACCTCGTACAGATATCATGACTAGACACAGTAGGTACATTTACTACAGCAGCCCTGTACGAGGCCAAAAAGGCAATCATCAGCAAAATGCTGCGACATTTAGAAAACAATGCCACAACGCTGGTATTCTGATAAGACCATATACCACGTGACACGGACAGCCACGACTACGATTTTTACACGATAAGCAGTGATAGCCTAGTGATATGACCATTGGACACCACTGGACAACTGATCATCATCATCAACCCATGTAATGTCCCACTGCTGGGCAAGGGTTTCCTTTCAGATTGAGACTGAAGAGTACTTAAACTGCGAAGTCAAAGCTCTTGAGTTCGAATAAAAGGCACGCACCTCTGACTTTTCGAATTGATGTGCGTATTACTAAATAATTAATCATCACTCATTGAAACGGTGAAGGAAAACATCGTGATGAAACCTGCATGCCTTAGAGAGTTCTCTCAACGGTGTGTCAAGTTTGTCAACCCGCATTAGGCCAGCATGGTGGACTATAGCCTTATCCCTCTTAATCTGAGAGGAGGCCAGTGCCCAGCAGTGGGGCAGTATATGGGTTGATGATGACACGATGCGACTGAAATCTCAGACCTCGGCAACCCAATTTCTGGGAAATAGATTACCTCACACTTTTGCTAATTATTAACAATCCAATACATACTTAATTAACACACTGTGCCCAGTTATAAAAGAGCTATTTATTTACACAATAATTTAATATCAAGTAGGTAATGTGATTAATGTATGGTGTCGCTGTACGAAAAGAAGAAGAATATTATTCAAGACGGTATCAAATATACTAGACCAATTTTTTTTTTATAATTATTCTTGAAGAATTTTACACAACGCCATCTAGTTCCAAACTAAGCAGAGTTTTTACTGTGGGTACTAGACAATGGATATAATACTTATATACTTTTTTTTTGTACATACATACTTATACAAACACATATTATGTTCATCACATAAACATTTGTGTCCTGTGGGAATCGAACCCACGACCACGTGATCAGCAGTCCAACACGCAAAACACTAGACCATAGACATCGTCAAATATTACACGCAATACCTATTCAACTCAAATATACATTTTCAAATCTAGCAATATCCGACGATGCAGAGACAGCGAATTCAGCGAAGAGAATAGCGAATCCTGTGAGGTGCGAAGAATGGTCGCGATATTGGTCATCGACTGATCGCAGATCAAACAGCTGAATGCCACGTGATTGTATACGGTTCACTGGTGACGATATTACAGAACACATAATATAGTGTAATATGTCTCAGTACTATAGGTACGGTCATAATGAACGTATGGAAAATGGTATGATTGAATCTGAATTAACATGTCATACATTATTTTGAAAGCAGATACAATAGATACATAAACAACAAACATTTGTTATGACATTTGTATACCCATGAGGCTGATCACAACACGTTACTAGCTTTGTTTATTTTTTAAGACCTAAATATTACCTGTGAATCACAAATAAATTATTTTGATTTGATTTAAACACAAATAGCTCTTTGAAACTTTTTAACACAACTTTAAACAGATTAATTATTTCGCATCCATAAAGGTAGGAAAGTTAACAAAAACAGCGTCGTCATTATTAACCAATATACTGTCCCACTGCTGGGCACGGGTCTCCTTTCAGCATGAGAGGAATTAGGCTATAGTCTACCACGCTGGCCTAATGCGGGCTAGCAGACAAACTAACACATAACTACTTCTTGTTTATAGAGTTTCCTGTCGGTTCTTCTCAATAAGACCCACTTTTTTGAAAATCTTGCATCTAGTTTTGACTTTTTAAAATAACAATTTTAATGGTCTTATTAAAATAAAATATTTGACTTTCACTTGCCGTTGAGAAAATCTCTAAGGCATGCAGTTTTCCTCATGATATTTTCCTTCAACGTTTAAGTGACTGATAAATTAATTAATTGATATTAATTATGTACAGACGCCAGCAGGTCAAGCTATCCAAAACTGTCAAACTTTCCCAATTGATTATGAACCTTATAACTTTTGGATTTAAGTTGAAAATCTATTAAATAAATTTGACAGATGTGGATTGGGGTAGCTTGATGTGCTGACCTCTGTACATATTGCACATGATATCAAAAAGTCAGATATGCGTGCCATAGTTCAATAGTCATATTACGAGGCTATCATGAAAAATACGTCATAATAGTAAAAATAATCTTCATATAAATCTACTAGCGACCCGCCCCCGCTTCGCACGGGTGCAATGTACTAATAAAATACATGTATTATACATATAAACCTTCCTCTTCAATCACTCTATCTATTAAAAAAAACCGCATCAAAATCCGTTGCGTAGTTTTAAAGATTTAAGCATACATAGGGATATAGAGACAGAGAAAGCGACTGTATTATACTATGTAGTGATAAATAATTATATTATTATATTTAAAATTGAAGTACAGAGAGAGAGTAGACAGACTGTTGTGGTACTCTCAATCATGATAAAATTAAATAGCCTAATAAACTGAGGGGAGCAATAAATTGGTTAGAAGAAAAAGAAAATGGAGTCTTTACCGCGGATCGATCGTATGTTCTCGAGCGAATGAAGCTTCCTCTGAATGAAATATGAGACTCGAAAAGCCTTTTAAAACATTTTCGTTACTCAAATTGTTTTGCTTGAAGACTTTTTTTTGGTACGGTAAGAGGTTATTTTTTAAATGTTTAACTTCCTAGCTTCGGGCGGGTTAGAGAAGAATTAAGTTTCATAGGGTAGAGCTTTGAAGATAATAATGTTGGTCATTATCCGGTTACATTGCTATTGAGGTTTAAAAATCACAAAGAAAAATATTGACAACATCTTTTTTTACAATCTTATATTTTGTTGACAAGAAATCACTATCGCGTTAAAAGAACTGTTCCTGTGTGAGAATTCTTATAATGAGATTAAAAGACACGTAGCGCAGTTATTATCATTCTTCTTAACACCTTCATTATATGAAAATTATCACACATCACGCACTTATTCTCCGAAGGGTTAGGCAGAGGTATTCTACACCCACAATTTGTCGGTATGTTTAGGTGCCATGTAATCGAGCCTCTTACCATTAACCGGGAACAAATCCAAATTCGAGCTGCAGCTGACGATTTCATAGAAAAACCCGATAACACTTCGCTCAACCTGAAAATCGAATCCAGGACCTCTAGCGTAGCAGTCGCGCTACACGACATTATCCGTCTTTATTCTAGTCTTAGCTAGCTTGTCCCCAACGTCGTCGACGTCGTCGTATTAGACGAGTTTTAATCTACCGTTCGAATCAACGAAAGATTCAATAGAAAATGTATAGAAATGACATTTATGATCGCGCGATCTATTCCAAGCTTATGCAATTCTATAGATTTTGTTTCTATTCATTCGTCGATTTGATAGTCAGATTGCAATTTGTCTAGGGCTCAAAATATGCATGTCAATATTTTATACAAAGTGACTGCAATCAAATTAGTCAATTCCAATAGATCGTTTGTCTACCTAGGTGTTCGTATGACAATAGGAACCAAGAGCTTAATGTACCCTCCGAGGCAAGAATTAAAAGATCACTCGGACTTATCGTAAGGCAACAAAGCCATTTTTGTCATTAGTATAGGACTGACTTGACTTTGACTTATTTTATACCACTAATGTGGCAAATACGGCCCACCTGATGGTAAGCGGTTACCGTAGCCTATAGACGCTTGCAACACCGTAGTATCACTTGCGCGTTGTTACATTGAATCTTTAAAACGAAAGAGGAATAGTTGGGTTGGCAGTATGAGGGTCAAAGTAATACCCCCACTGCCAACACAACGTTTCCTCGCAGTGCACATAAAGCAGTGTTATTTCAGTTCAATTTTCTACAAGGCGGAGGTACTTCCTCAGTCGGGAAGCTCCTATTTGAGTGGAATTACTCCCACTATACCTCTCATGCTACCTATCTTAATCTTTCTTTTTTATTGTCATTTTTTTTTCCGAGCGTCTTCTGAATCTAACTTATTTCAGCCTAAGTGGTCTTAAATCTCTCCAACCTAACATACATATAACGGACACGTTGTTTAAGTGTTCATCAATCACTGCCCCAAGTGACCGCGTCTAGATAAGGGTGCCTATCCAACGCTTACGAGACAAATTGTATCGACTATGATACGTCTATATACAATATCTAAATCTTGTTACTCGTTCGGTGCTATTACATTTCAGTTCTAAGATCGATTCTGAAGTATTTATTTCAGTGTTCCGATCTGTTATTGTCCTGTCTAGATAGAAAAGATTGCTACCGTAAAAAATGGTATGACTGTCTGGAACAGAATGATAGAAAAATTACCTTTTTAGTACTTTCTTCTTGTGTTATGTCTTGTGCTGATAAGATTGAAAATGGAAATGAAAATATTAAATATTTTATAGCTTTTTTCTGTGGGCATAACAATTATTTTGTTTTCAGTAATCAAGCCATCAGTCTTTATCTACAATTTTATTGTGGAAAATTTATGCCCTCGCCATTGATCATTAGAATATTACATGGTATATGTACACCAGATCAACAGTTCATCTTTTCTTTTATTTTTGATTAAGATGTGCTTAAGTAATTTGATGATTGCAAATGCTAAATAAAAAAGCAGCGATAGCCTATTGATATGACCATTGGATTGCCAAGTACGGGCCACAAATACACCTCTGACTTTTCGAAATGATGTGCGCATTAATCAATAATTAGAAAAACATTGTGAGGAAACGCATGCCTTAGAGATTTTCTCTAGACGGCGCGTGAAGTCTGTCAACCCGCGTTAGGCCAGCGTACTGGACTATAGCCTAATCCCTCTCAATATGAGAGGAGCCCCGTGCCCAGCAGGGGGACAGTACAGGGTTGATGATGAATTGCTAAATAATACCTACTTAAAAAACATGATTACTTAACCTATAATAGAATTTCCTCTATTCAATTAAACACACACGGTACCTGATACGTGATCGCCGTTAGAAAACCAACCCTAAAATTTGAGCAAAGAAATTCGTAACCACTCGGCATTGTGGGACATTTAAATTGAACCTCTAACTGTTTTGTCGATCGTTTTAATCGTTTCTCCGTGTGATACGAGCCCACTTCATTCGATTGCCGCTCTCGAGTTTTTTTTTAAAATCGCTTGTTCGTATTCCGTATTAGTGCGTCGTTTCGGTCGTCGTCGTAGCTTGAATAATAGTGGTGCGAACAGGTTTAAGGAAATGATAAATGATTTTATTATTTCATTTAAATGTATCTTTGTAAAAATATTATTGTTATTATTTATCTATGTAAAATGGATCTTTTAAAGAGACTTTTACAAGTCAATATGAAATGACCTTTTGAAGAAAGAACCACAGGCCCACAGCGGCTTTAAGTAGACTAGTCCCAGCCTAAGGCACGCATGCATCAGGCAGTGAATCTCGTCTAATTCAAACCTACTAGACAGCCTAACTATAGACGGATCTTACTGTCTCTCACTATAAACTATTAGATATTGATATTACAATACCTAAAGATACTTTGACGTAATCGCTTTGCAGGTAGATAGACCGAGGATAACCTCTAGTATTCATGTCTTGGTCTGTTCAGCAAGATAATACTCAAAGATAATAGTAGCATAGAATGAAGCGATTCAAGTGCAAGTTAGATATGGGTTAGCAATGATTTTGTGCTGGTTAAATGTAGTAATCATATAGACAATTATCTCAGTTTAGTAAACGCCTTAACTTAGTAGAACCTAATTTATATAACTAAAAATGTTTATATGAGAATTGCTATAAAGGTAAAATTGATTATAATATGGATACGTCGCTGGAGGTCCAAAATTCGTCTCCACTTAATGTAAAACTTCTTGGTATAGTATAGCAGGCTGTTCCACAGTATTCTGTCTTATTTTTCGTGTGTACAGCTCTTTTAGGCATCATAATAAATCTGAAAAAATAAGACTCGTGTCAAGGTAACCTCGTGGCGAGCCTAAGTTTGAGGCAGCGCCTTGATTTGAGGTTGATGACCTTTTGTCGGTACTATACTTCGAAATAATATAATAATATAATATTTTTGGGACATTTTACACAACACCATCTAGTCCCAAACTAAGCAGAGCTTGTACTATGGGTACTAGACAATGGATATAATACATATATACTTTATTTTTGTAAATACATACTTGTAATACATAGGAAACACCCAGACAAACACAAATACTCATGTTTTATCCACACAAATATTTGCGTCCTGTGGGAATCGAACCCACGACCCCATGATCAGCAGTCCGGCACTCGAACCGCAAGACCACAGAGGTCGTCACGAAATATCGGTATAGTCTGGTAACTGAGTTGCAGATGTCACCTTATAGCAGTTTGTATCAGTATAAATCCCATTCCGCCCCATTATGTTAAATGGTAAACTACATTTATATAGGAAAATGCTTTAAAAATGACGGTATGCATGTGATATGCATCAATTATACTAACTCAACAATTTATTCCGTCTTGTTTTGTAGCTAACTTTTAATTTTCTTTGCGTCATGTCAACGAAAACAAATATATTTTCTTTCTGTATTTTGTCGGAGTATACTTTTAATAAAGCCAGAGGATAAAAATAAAACATAATACTCTCCTCAGCACCTCTCATCTCCGGAAAAATTATGTACGAGAAATGAGTCACTATTGAGCTTCCAACAACCTTATAACTTCCGGGAATGATACCTATCTTTTCCTCAGCCCTTACTGGGGAAGTAAGGGCTGACTGGTTTACTACCGCCGTCCTCTTTACAATGAAATATGTTCATTTTTTATTTACACTTTTAATATAGTCTTTAATAACTTGAAGGGCTTGTAGCTAAGTAATAACTACGCTGAATAATTCAACTGCAAGGTTAAGTTACGCTTGTCCCGGAAAATCTGTAGATGGGTGATTAGTCTTAACTCATCGAGACCCCTCGTGCCTCGGTGAGTACGTAAAGCCATCGATCCCAGTTGTCATACAAACACCTAAAGTAATTTTTAGTGGTAGTCAGAAGCCCACCAAAGTGTCCACTAAGTTGGCAAACAAGCATACGGCCCACCTAATAGGTAAGGTAGATAGGTAGGTAAGCGGTTACTGTAGCCTATAGACGCTTGCAACACCAGGACCCTGTATAGCAAAACAGGAATAATTGGTTGGCAGTAAGGGTCAAAGTCCCCCCACTGCCAACACAACGTTTCCTCGCGGGGCACTGGCAACCTTGCTCACCGTAAGGAACAGCAAAAAGCTCAAAGCAGTATTATTTGACTTTTATTTTCTGCAATTACATGGCGCTTAAAAACATATCAGCGAGCTGGGGGTGTCCATTTGTATATCTGCCTAAGCCTTTGGAGAATACAGGCGTATAGTATGTAATGTCAGGTGTTTTCGTATCTCTTCGTTCGTTCTCTATAACTTTGATATGATATTTTCTGTCACTTCTCAAGTCGGAATCAAATAAAAGAACATTATTAGATATCGGAAATCTAAGATAAGTGCGTGTAGAGCATTAGGCGGTCAATCCAATTTATGTGGGGCAGAGTAGTGTGAACTAATATTGGGGAACCTTTCGACGCCCACAGCCGATTGGCTGTGCTCAGTAAGAACCCTTAGAGGTCGGAATTAAGGTCGCTTTATTAATATTATAATGTTCAATTTTAACCTTAGTGTGTTTTTTTTATAATATTACAGTTTACTACCTTCTGTCCGTGACTTCGTCCGCATGGAAAAGTTACCTACTTTTAGTTATCGTTGAAATTTGGCTAATTAACTCAAAATCGTTATAAATTAGAGCCAATATATTTATAAACCAGAATATATATATTATTATATATATTCTGGTTTATAAATAAGAATACTGTAAAGTTTCATCAAAATCCGTTAATTATTATTAGCGTGAAAGAGTAATAAACATCCATTTATCCATCCATCCATCCTCACAAACTTTCACATTTATAATATTAGTAGGATAGGATGGGATGGTGTGTAAAAATTAAAATATTAATTATAGTGGGAAAGAAAATTGCAATGAGATTTAGCAGTCTCCTATCATTTTCCACAACTCTACAATTCCGTAGAAAAACCCTGTGAAAATTTGCTCTACCTTAAATTGGGAAACTAGGACGTCCTGATCATTAACCACGCTTGTGATCACTACACCAATAGGGCTAGTAATTATTTCTTAGTTGCCTTAAAATGTACTGTACGGAGACGGCCTATCCTGAGTTAAAACTTAACCGTACACTGAAATATAGGTTAAACAACATCCGAAAAAAACATTCCTACGTTAGCAATAATTCTCTACACAACAAAGCACCTCCATAATTAACCCGAACCACTCCAACACATAAAGCGTACCACGTAATGAATTTCTCCCAATTAATTTTATTTTCTCTTTGTTCGCAGATTACGCTATCTCCTAAGACAATTGAATAGAGGTGAAATTTCCGCAGAGACTTTACAAAAGAATCTACAGTATGCAGCAAAAGTACTCGAAGCCGTCTACATTGATGAAACCAAGTATGTATCTCAGATATTTGTGGTGATTGATAGAACTGGTCTAGTTAACATTGTAGGGGCAGACTCTGCTTCGGTTTTCGGTAAATTAATTTACAAATTAACCACGGTTAAGGGAAATTTAATAATTATAAATTAACCAAATGCAAGGTGAACATAAATTAACAAATTAAGAACTAATAAATATAGTGGTCTGCTGGAGTTTTGAATCTAAATTTAAAAGCAGTAAAATCTTCACCCGAAAGAGTATTAATAATTTTCAATGACATTTTGTGGATTTCAACCACCATGCAAACCATAACATTACTATTGAACTCGCTAGATCTGATCTCTCTTTAAAATAAACTACAATCGCTACCAAATCATTAAAATGTTATTTAACTATGTGCTAGCACCAACAGACTGGTTCGCAAGTGCGCCATAACTTTTTAATTAACACCAATAGTGTTCAGCTTGACATTTCTTAATAGATACAAGTATCCCGACGAAGCTCAGTCTATCTCGACAAATAAGTTTGATAGTTGAAAAAAGTCAATAATTCTATGTTTCAGATTTCAGTTCCAGTATATTTTGCGCCGTGATCATAAATTTTATTCACAATAAAATTTGAATCATTTTCCGTTGTGGCAGCGTTCATTTTGTGTTGAAATACTTCTTTTCTGTCACGCCCAGTGTTTTCATTTCTTTAATATATATCGGAGCATTTTCGTTTAACAGGATAGCGTCCATCTAATGAATATACAGTATTTCTAATTGGAATAAGAAAATAAGGTTTAAATCTTATTATAATTATTCTTTTATAATGTACATATTTTTTTATGTTAATTTTCAAAAGTTCACAAACTTGATTTAGAAGATGTACCAAAGTGTCACAGTATATTGCATTCCTGAACGGTTTACCGTAAGATTTTGTCTGCTTTAGGCCGTATAGCATCGTCTGTAGCTTATTATCAATTTCGTGGCTAGATATCCTTCAAAATACTGTTTAATTTTTCTATCTATACTTTTTAGAGTATCCTAAGTATATAAGGAACCTATTTTAGAGTATATAAGGAACTAAAGCTTTAAAGTTGTTTTAACTTTTGCACCTCAACAAGGATGTAATAATAATAAACGTATTATACTTCACTACATTATGAAACTTGATCATAAGAGACTTCCGAGAACCAAGATCGGATCATTGATTTGTGCCTCAAATAATTATTGTCATACTTAGAGTCACTCACACTCACAACGGAAGATAGAAAAACCATTGGTGCCAAGGTCTTGAATGACAGGAATGAGCCAGGCAGATTATTAATAATAATAACTATATCGTTTTGATGACTTTGACAACACGAATTTTTGCCCAGCACGAGGAGAGTCCCCTCAAAACAAGAAGACACCTTTTACGGAACCTTACCTTTTTAAATTTTACGGAGCCTGAAAGTGAAAACCAATTACAAAGAACCTCGAATAGAAACGTTGAGGGAGGAGCTAATTAAAGAGCCCCTAATCACGACAACAAGCAACTCAGGTTAATTAGGAAAACAAAACGGTGTGCTCCGGTGCCCTTGAAAAATTTACGAATAAGGACTCAGTGCGTAATTAGACTTCTGAGGCATCTAGATGTTTTCGAAATTCCCTTATATTTTAAGGTGTGAAAATAAAGATTCGCGAAAAATAATCAGTTGTTCCATACATTGTAAAAGGTATGCAGGATGTTACAAAACTACCCATAAAGCCGAGAGGAGGTTAAATGGGGCCTTATAACGAGTCCATTCACAATATTTAAGAACCGTAGTAACGCTGTATAACATACCCCAAAAAAAGGAAAACAACAACATTTATTAATGAAAAATAGAAAAACTATTAAAGTAGACAATTATTAGGTGAAATAGGTACGTAGGCCTTTCTGTTAAATAATCTGGTTCCCTGACATGACAGGTGACAAAATTTCTGCTTTGATAATTAATTATATTTTTTACGGGGTATTTTGTAACACGTTGTATAATATAGGGTTTGTTTCCTTAATGCGGGAGTTGTCTTTTTTTTAACTCCTGGTAAGCTGTTGTCCCTTGACTGGACCTCTCAATCGTCCCCTTTATGAGTATAAATAAGTACCAACGCGAACGTGTCTCCGTTTCAGTAGGGTCTGCTCATTGATTTCTGCACACCTCTGTCGCTACTTTAACGTGCATTGACCTTTTTGACACCATCCGCGATAGAATTTAATTGCTTTACTGAGGTGGCTTTCCCATTAACTGTGTCACTCCGTATAGATAAGTAATCATTTCGACAATCTTCTTTAGGGATCGGAAAGGTAATCCTTGACGAAAGCTAATAACGTTTCAAATATAATTTAAAATTATATTTGCCTTGTTAAAGGAATGTTAACATGAATATTAAGACAAAGATTGCTTTACGCGTCTAAGCATATTTGATCATTAAACGAGAGAACTTTCGAGACGTTTATACGCGTAATTGTCAAAGGTTTATTTACATTATAATGTGTGTAAAATTCTGTAATACTTAATAGAAGTGTTTTGTAATTAGCATATTTTGAACGTGATTTAATATAAGTAATTTTAGTTTATTAAAACATTACATATTTGAAATTAATTTATCTTTTTCTTTAATCCGGTGCTGTTATGGACAGTCTGATCCAAACCTTTGAACTTCTAGAGTTTAGAGTTATTTAAATGAATATAATTTCAATACTAATACAACATTTTGAAAAAAAATACAAAATTAATTTCTAATACAATGTGGACTAAGTGGAGATCAGAAAAATATTTGTATTAGTAGGTAAAAAATATATTGTGCGATAAACGGACCATATCCTAGCATGACCACTATCATAATATCGTTCCAGTACTCCCTCAATTCAGTTCAAAATTAAAAATAGTTGTCATTTAAAAAGTAAGAGTCGTACGTTACCTACATCTGCTGCGGCACTAAAACGATCAAAGCAAAAAAATATATAATTAAAACGAGCATCTGTTGCGTTCATATAACGTTGGCAACACTGAATGAAATACGAATCTCGGCACGGCTTTTATATGAAAGCAATATACGGATGCAGCCGAATCAAAAGGGTTATGAAGTAACTACAGCCGACGGACTATATAAATACTTACTATATAAAACTAATGGTTCTTGAATTTGGCATCATGAATGGAGGTAGCATGGTACTGGAAACAAATCACTAGATATCAAGATAAGCTTTAATCCAGACAGGTTTACCTGCAACCTCCTGTTTAATACATCGGACACTTTACCAACCGCCTTTACAACCCCACTTGCCTTTTCTTGCCTTATGTCACAGCCACGCGATACGTGAAATTC
Organism: Acronicta alni; assembly: GCA_964056405.1. Classification (NCBI taxonomy): domain Eukaryota; kingdom Metazoa; phylum Arthropoda; class Insecta; order Lepidoptera; family Noctuidae; genus Acronicta; species Acronicta alni. The sequence goes on along the minus strand of OZ043916.1, from coordinate 14,805,087 downwards.
GCCACAACCGTGATAGAAGCAAACTAAGCTACCTAGATCACTTCAAGGCCAGGCTAATCGAGTCCGTCAGGTGGTCAAACGACCGAGTATGTAGTGAAGCACCTTTGTTTAATTCGATATTTGCACCTGAGTTTTCTCTGCAGCAGTATGCAGCTTGGCAACGCAACTGGAATTTTAAATATCCATGGATATCGATGACCACACCACCTGATGGCTAGTCTGCTTACAGCTTGGCCTCGTCTCGTAAGCCAACGTGAACCAAAAATGTCTGTCAAAAAAGTAATGACACCACTAAACTATCCTCTCTTTGTTTGTCAATGCACAAAAAGTGTTCGTACTCAATATTCGACGGAGGCGTGGCACCGCTCTTGTCTGCAATGTTCACGATGCACTCAATCAGAAAGGTTCAAAATAAACCTCTATATCGGAATACAGCTGAGTAGTCTATTGTATTGTATTATTGTATATTTTGTTGTATTTTATATGCATCTTTATTTCGGAGTACGTAGGCAACACTAGCAAAGAAAAGCAACAACGGTGATTTATGTACCTACAACATTTTATATCCTTTTTTTTTGTTTACGTGGGAAACCTTCAAAAGTGTACCGGTAAACTTTTTTTAAGTGTGTAGGCTCTTTTAGTGAACGCCACAGAGCTCGATCTTCAGCTCTTTTCATCAAACAAAACTTTGCCATAGCAAAATGACGCAAATTCCCAACTGTACCTTCAATAAATCAATTTTTATGGAATATACCCGCCTCGCACCGGTTAAGGCTCTTTGGAGTTCAACCGTTGCATAAATTACTAACACCTTTAATAAATAAATCTTTCCCCTGCCATCTTGCTGCCTTCTCTCTCAATTGAGTACAAAATTCCTCTCTAGATTATGAGTGTTCGCAATGATGAATGGCTTTTTACAATTTGTTTGTTTGAAACTTGGGTAATAACAAAATTAATTCCTTGTCTGGTGTGCAACATTGAAATTATTTTTTTATGATCTGCAGAATGACTAATAGATAATTACTTATTTACTTATCATAGAATTTGGTCATGTGTCTATATATTTAGCGTTTGCATTGCATATATACAAACGCTAAAATATACGTGACCAAATTCTATTGCTATACCTACTTGCATTGCGAATGTTGATAGCGCGATGCAGGATTTGTTCATAGTTCCATGTATTACGATAGATGTCGCTTCACATCGAAACATCTAGTTCATTTTATTAAGAAAAGTCGAAAAGTTTTCAATCATTATGAAGTATTTATATTATATGAACATCTACCTTTTTTCCTATTTACTCAACCTTTAACCTTTCAATATTTAAAAATTATTTTTACCTTAGACGTAAAATAAAACGTTCTTACACACAACAATATTTGCATTTACATTTTTATTACGCAGTAAAGGGTTTGACGTTTGTTATTGACGTCATTTCCCCTATTTTAAGACTAAGAGCTATAAGCCCTCTACGAAAACGTATTCTTGTAACGAGTTTGTCACTGAGATTTTATTTAAATTAACAAATTTCATTTAATAGTTACCTATCCGTTATAAATTGAATAAGCTTTAATTTTTGAAATAAATCCTTGGAATCAAGACTTCCAACAAAATAAAATACATATTATCCCTTCTGTTTTTGTAAATGCAAAAGTCACTTTGTCTTCTGTTACGCTTTCATGCCTAAATCGCTGAACCGATTTTAATTAAATTAAGTACATTAGATATATTAGACTTTGGAGATAGCCATAGGCTAGCTTTTATCTCAAAAAGGCCTTTGGAATGCAGGTAAAACCGCAGGCAACAGTTATATTAATATATATTTTTTAAAGTTACAAAATAACATACCTACCCATTCTCAATAACCCTCATGGTTGCGAATGGACAATATTTGAGTGCATAGATCCTAAAATAAATAACAGGCTTGTTGGTTGAAATAAAACATATATACATATAGCCTGTACAAAGATTTACAAATTCTTGTCCATTTGTTGGAAATACAAACGGTAAAACTGAAACCAGGGTACAGGTAGCCACTGTAAGACTCACGGATTCACGTTCGTTACATGCTAAACAAAACCAATAACAGCTGTCTAAAATGACAGTCGGTAACTGTATTTGTTCGCAAACTGACGTCGACGTCCAGGACGTGTCAACACGAGATTTAACGTCAATCCCGTCCACGGACGGAATAAATACGTTCATAACTCACTCAGAAAGTCCTATAGACATATTTGTTGTCAGAGAATTTGAAACAAGTACTGGGCAAAGATGAAAAGGAAAAACATTCTATGTAGAATAAAGTATATAGATCAAGTTTTCTATAACAGCGATTGAATTGTATTATTTCATAAATCAATCAATTAAACGCAACTTAAGATATAATGACAGCTTGAGCTTTAAAGACATGGAGTCTAAGTGTGATTTATCGATACTTTAATCCATTTTGAATACTAATAGTGAGTCCACAGTGTTCAAAATGGATTAAAGTAGGTATTTGAAAATAATAATGATAATGGATAAAATAATTTGATTCAATTAGGCGATGGACACGGCTCTAACATTTGGAATTTGGTACGCCTAATATTTGGTGGCTGCATTTGCGTCGATTTGTAGCCACAATCGCATCGCATCATTGTTGCTTTCACTATAATCTTCTCTATTAAGAGTAGATGTAGATGGCCTATAATTGAAAAGAATTTGATCAGCATTGGAAATATACTTGTTTGTTCTTTTGAATGTATTTACTATTATGTTGTAGTTAAGGTTTAATATTAACTGGGCTTTTAGTCCTTTTCCTTTAGGACATTGAAGTGTTTTGAGGGAGGAGAGGTTCCCAAGACATTCTAAAATAAGACACGACGTTCAGTTTACCTAATGAACAAAGAAACATGATTATGAAGTTATTTAATTATATTTTAAAAATAATAATAAAAAATATTAAAAACGTTTATTTCAATTACAACAGGCTTTTTGATACATTTTATTGGAGATCACCTTTTAAGCAAGGAATTGTTTGTATTAGGAGACTCCGCGCTTCCACTTGTCACTTTTATGCAATTGAAATGTAGACAATGTAAACATGCAAAAACAAAAGAACTTAAAAATTATACAAAATGCATTGCAAATAAAAGAACGAACGAAAATTATGCATAAAACGGCCAGATCACGCATGGACTTGTGGTCTGTGTATCATGAGTGAGTGTGTGAGTGACTGTATGAGTGAGTGTGGGTGTAAGTATGAGCGTGACGTAGTGTGGTGTGTTAGTTATAATGAGCTATTACTTAGTTCACTTTTGATCGTTATTTGCATTTTTTTTTTATTATGTTTTTTTTTTATTATTAGGATGAATTAGTCACGCTTTCACGCTTGGACGATTCTAGGACCTAATATAGGTTATGCTTATGCCTTGTCGGTTAGCCCTGCGACATTGTCATGGGATCGAAAGAAGCTCAATAATACTTCTTCTTGGCATTAATATGAAAATGAAATCAATAAAAATAAGTGTCAATATGAATCCCAGTTTACCAGTGAATGTGAAATTGTATTGTGACCTACAAAACGATTTCACAGTCAACAGTAACAGATGTCACGCACAACAACGGTATTTTCTACTCAACTTGTAAAAATAAAAAGAAAAATCACAATTCAGCGAGACAGGAGCTTCCATTCGCGTCGACGGACAAATGGATGACGTCATGCGGTGCGAGCGATGCGACGGTTGTCAGTAGGCGCCGACGCGTAAAGTTGAGAGCCTCCGATTGAAAATCGTGGCTTCCAATCAACTCCAGACAAGGAATTGTTGTTGGAGTTTGATTATCATGTCGTTCATGGTACTTAAATGATCCATACATTACATAAGTTTTGTAAGATTTGTATTTTATTTTTTCGCACTGCGTGCTTCTTCTGATTGGGTGATTGTAAAAATAGGTATTTTTTGGTTGTATTAGAAATATACTATTTTATCGCTGGTGTTTTCGGATTGCGAAATCCGATGAATTTAACAAATTTCAATTATTTTCTCTTTGATTGTAAGCTGTTCATTTAGACCATAATTTGCCAACGTTTAGTTGAGACAGTTTAAATGTGCAATAACTTACGCATTTAAAATGCCTCCACAGAATCAATTAAAATAAAATAAAAAAAAAGTGTGCACTTCACGTTATGTTCAAAGATAATAATCATCGCCTGAATACACGGTCAGTTATATACCTAACGACACAGTAATCGTTTCAGTCCGTAAAGTTTTTTAAAAATCATGATAAGTAATTTAAGTAACGTTAACCTACAGGAGAAGAATACTCATTTTGTTTCTATTCTTCCTCTTAGATAAAAACTAATACTATGTACCTACCCATTTCAGTAGAATTTATCTTAAATAACGGTTCTCCAGAGAAATTGATTACTCTAGCAACACTCCCCACAATAGCGCTTACTCACCCGAAAGAAAAGGTATAAACAGTGAGTTGCCAGTCATAAAAATGCTGTATAAATAATATAAAGAGCTGTTCTTACAGCTTACACGACAGACAGTTACAATAGATGGTAAACGTAATGATACTTTCATAGCCAACGTTATTGCTAAAGTAAATGGACCAAAATATTATTATAGATATCGCTCGGAATTTCATTTTCAAACGACACTAAAAAGTTAACGATGCTGACAACGTATTTTAATTTTGATGGTCTTCTAGAATGGTTTGCGAACATTTTAAATATAATATACTTGAGGTACATATAGCTAGATAGTAATATAATTATATCTTTACTACTAAAAAGGTTTCTACTACTGTTGTTTGTCTTTAATAAAATTAACTGCCTTATTTATCTACTAGCGACCCGTCCCCATTTTCCATGGATGTAATGTATTAATAACATGTAATTTACATATAAAACTTCCTCTTGAATCACTCTATTTATTAAAAAAACCGCATCAAAATCCGTTGAGTAGTTTTAAAGATCTAAGCATACAAAGGGACAGACAGACAGCGGGAAGCGACTTTTTTTTCTACTATGTAGTGATTGGTCGCATGATTGACTTTTTTGTATGAAATTCTCAGTAGCAGCTCAAAGTTAAATATAAATAGCATTTTTGTAAAGTCAAAACTAATTGCTCGTAGCTTGTGCCTAATTTATGGCAATAGGCTCACCCCTATAACAACCTAAAACATACCACGGAGCTAATAAGTCTATCCTGTGTGCTATAAGAATACGGTCATTATGTTGTATTTTTTTTAACTGAACAAGCCCTTCAATTTTACTGCAGAAACAGGCGTGATGTTATGCCATACATGTAACCAGATTTTTGTTGTATCTAGGACTTTTTAAGTTCTTATACAGAGTGTTACAAAACTAAACGTAAAGCCGAGAGGCGGTTAAATGGGGCCTTATAACGAGTCCATTCACAATATTTAAGAAACGTAGTAACGCTGTATAACATACCCCAAAAAAGGAAAACAACAACATTTATTAATGAAAAATAGAAAAACTATTAAAGTAGACAATTATTGGGTAAAATAGGTACGTAGACCTTTCTGTTAAATAATCTGGTTCCCTGACATGACAGCTGACAAAATTTTTGGCTTTGATAATTAATTATATTTTTTACGGGGTATTTTGTAACACGTTGTATAAGAAGACATTTTGACCGTTACACATCTTGATTGTTATTACATGAATTTTTAAATATGAAAATAATTTCTAATTTATGTTATACAGAAAATGGGTTTCCAAATTTTAATGTAAAATTAACTGCAATGAAATAAAGTTTATATTTAAACGTTAAGCCTTAATATTAAATTAAGCCAAATACGTTTGAGTGGCTCGATGATTTTATTATTTAAATCCTTATAAATCCTGAGTGATTAAATAATAACAGTTCGAGCGGTTAATTATTCAATTTTAATCTTAATGTTTCAAACCATAATGAGTTAATAAGGTGAGAATATAATTCTATTTCTACTTCATAAAATTCATTTCAATCTTCGTTTTATCATCGTATGACTTACCAAGGTAAATAAGATGATTAGATGAAAAAACTTGACATATTTGCTCTTTCCCAACATCGATTCAAGGCGAGAGCAATAGAGTTGTTAACCTCTTAAATATAATCCTTCTCTTTTTTTTAATATCTTTGGAATAGTCTTTTATGATACACACAGCATGTCTGTTTTCTTTTAAATTCTATCTTGTATATTCGTGGACAATGGTTTGGGTTACATTTATATTAATATGGATATGGAATAGATTATGTATAACTGTATTTCTAAGTATTATCCTAATTTAAGAATCTTTATATTGATTTCTGACATTTACGCGAATATTATACATTGAAATAAAACTAGAAAACGGGTAGTCTACCCGTGACCATGGACGCTGTAAAGGGTCCGAAACGTCGGGATTAATAATATCAATATACGCGATAAAATCCGTAAAAAGTAGTTTTATTTCAATTAAGAATCTTTAGATAAGCTTTGCATGTAACTGTTTTTTGTCCCTAACAAATAACATAAAAATTAAATTAAAAAAGTCTCACATCATAATGTATTTACGACTTCTGTGATCTAGTGGTTCGTGAGTCCGGCTGCTGATTAGGAGGCCGTGGTTTTGATACCCACAGGACACAAACATTTATATGATAAGCATAAGTGTTTGTTGTTGTCTGAGGGTTTCTTAAGTATTATAAGCTTAGTATGTAGTTACAAAAAAAGTATGTAAGTATTATATCCATTATCTGGTACCCATAGTACAAGCTCTAGTTTGGGACTAGATGGTGCCGTGTAAAAATGTTCTAAATATTTATCATTATTATTTGTAATGTTTTGCAAGTTTTTTTAATTTCAGTATTTTTTTTACTAATTCAAATGTTATTAAAGTAAATCAGTTGTTGTTGTACGGTGTAAATGCCACTTTATAATGCACGATGATCGTGACGGACTAAGCCGCTCGGCTCGTAATGCAGTGAAGCAGAAAAAAAAAATTTTCAGCTTACCCGCACTACAAGAACATAATACTTTATATTTTTAATTATATATTTCTCGTTAGTGATTACATGTAATCTTTGAGAAATAAAGATATCTTAAACCGTAAACCGTAAATAAAATTACATACCTACTTTTTAATACATTTTGAACCTCCATAATTGTATTTCGTGTTCTACCACAGAACCCGATTGCGCATTATTTGATAAAAAACACAAATTAAAAGTCTACAAATATATAAGTATATACATGCTGTTACAAAACTACCCGTAAAGCCAAAAGAGGTTAAATTGGGCCTTATAACGAGTCCATTCACAATATTTAAGAACCGTAGTAACGCTGTATAGCAAAAAAGGAAAACAACAACATTTATGAATAAAAATAGAAAAACTATTAAAGTAGACAATTATTAGGTAAAATAGGTGCGTAGGCCTTTCTGTTAAATAATCTGGTTCCCTGACATGACAGCCGACAAAATTTTTGGCTTTGATGTTTAATTATATATTTTATGGGGTATTTTGTAACATGGTTTGTATATATATATACATATATATATAAAAGTCTCTACATTTTCTTCGCGCAGTCAGGTAAAAAACGAAGACAAAACAAAAAAGTCAATCGTAATGAAATTGCGAATACAACAGTACTCTTTTATCCCACTTATGACAAAGACTTCTGATCTCAACCCTCGTTAAATCAGAGTTTGATTCTTGATCTCTACGTGTACCGAAACAAAAGGGTATCATTATGAGCCGTGTAGTACATAGGTACTTTGTCTTGTAAGAATATTGCAGACTCTTGTACCAGAATGGGGCAAATTACAATAATTTATACACTGTGGAAATTTCATCATTTTCAGAGCGTTTATTTTGTTTCAAACATTTATAAAGTTTAACTGCTATACTTTTGGATATTTTTGACTATACCTAAATTTTCGGCAACGGGCAATTTTTAGGATTTTCAACAACAATTATTTTATTTATTTACGCTTTATTGCACACCAAAATACAATTACAAACATGTGACAAAGTAAGAATAGGTCACAAGGCAATCTGTTCCAGACAATCTTTGGATGGACTGGAAGAAAGGAAACACAGAGGGTAATGTAACAATCAATTATGATAAAGTATGATATGAAGGCATATTAATGTACACTTAATTTGGGTTCCAGTCTCAGGTCGAGCATAGTGTTATTTTTCTATGAAATTCTTAATCTCAGGGATTGGAATTGTGTCCGGTTAATGACAATAGACTCGCCTCCTAATACATAGGACCTACATATGTGAACATAGGCGAACAGTGGGTGTATATTAGTACACCTCTGCCTAACCCCTAAAGGAATACAGGCGTGATGGTATAATGTTTAGCATCTGTTAAGTATAGTGGTTTGTGACTCAACAGCTTCAACTATTGTGGAAGCTGGTGAGGCATATTTATTTATACTTGACTTGTAAAAGTGTCTTTAAAAGATTTATTTACAGAAATAAATATCATTTATATACGTAGGAATTTTAAAGACTACAGTGGAACGGAACGCAAGATGAGTGAGTGAAGATGATATATGTGTGAAAGAGACAGAGGGAAAAAAAAAGATGGCGATTAGTGTGCAAGGATAAAGATGTGAAAGATGTTATATTTTTTATTTGAAGAATAAAGATTTCATTCCTAAAAGAGGTTTTTCGTCTCGATCCCCTACATATATACTTTGTACACCAAGTAATTAGATTATACAGACACATTCATTTTGTATTTGAGGACATAAAATGGGCGGCCATATCGCTGTCTGCGAATTTTTCCAGGCAACCTTAGGATGGACATAATTGAACTGAATTTAAAACTGTGGGTTGACCACGGTGCACATCCATACATAGATAATTAATAACTCTATATATATTATAATAATAATTCATTTATTTCAGACATTTCCATAGTTATTTATAAAAAAGATAATGCTGATTAAATTAATGTCACGACAGTAATACCTACAGAATAAACAATACATAATTATCAGAATCAAATTAATATCTATTATTACTTACATTATGTCAATTAAATTAAATAGTAGCTACACCCCCATAATTATTAAATCCTTAATATATACACATACTTATATAGTACTAATAAATAATATCATACTATTGACTATAATACGATATAAATTTTAAAATATAGCATAAATATGCAACAAGATCTATATTAAATTTACGACGGTGAGGTAAATATTAAGATTACAGCGATAAGTAATGTTCCTTCACTGACCTTTTAAACACAGGGAGTGATTGAGCACGCCTGATCGGTACTACATTCCACAATTAAGCAGCCTGAACTGAAAAGGATTTAACAAAATATGTTTGAATAGGATAGTCTTTATTGTGCACCATTAACAAATGCGAAGTACTTCATTTATAAATGATAGAACAGTATAATGGGCGGTCTTATCGCTAAAAGCGATAAGACCGCCGTTCTCTTACAGACAACCAACAAAACGTTGTAGAAACGACCTGTACATCGAACCCAGGACCTCTAGCGTAGCAGGCACGCTTAGGACCACTAGACTAATGAGGTAGTCATTATTGTGGAATGCATTCGCATTTTAAGTTTCAAGTTATCCGATGACCTCAAGAATAGTGTGGGTATCGCCTAACCTTATATATTATATCTTCTATTTGACAATATCTCAATGATGTAGTCCAATAAAATTGAACATCAAGCCTGAAGCCTCCCGCCCCACATGTCGCCAAGGCTGCTTTATACCACGCTTGTTCCGCGTCCTATTATTCCGAACTTAGGTGTAAAACAAGAGGGCCTTGTTGCGGAGAAAATTGGAAATTCTCATGTAACAATAACGTCAAATTGGAATCAATTTAGTCCCCCAGCTCCGTACGATCAAATTGCTCAATTTCGGCCACACGATGCTCGCGATATTAATTTAGATCGATAACAACTTGATACGGTAAATACAGCTAACGTTATTAATATTGTGAATCGCTTGTTATACGTTGTTAATAATTACAGTGTCGGTTTATTTAATCAATATAACAACAAGCCTGTATTCCCTTAAGAGTTAGGCTTTTGATGTTGAACTTTTAATGTGTCACCATCCTATAGAATATGCCTATATTCCCCGAAGGGTTAGGCAGAGGTGTACCAATGTACACCCACAGTTCGCCAGTATGTTTAGGTTCCATGTAATATAGGAGGCGAGCCTTTTGCCATTAAACGGGAACAAATCCAAACCCCGAGCTGCTACTGAGAATTTTATAGAAAATCCCAATATCACTGCTCGACCTAAGTGGAGCGCTTAGGACCACTAAACTGACAAGGCAGTTTCGCCTTTAAACAAAAAAGAAATACACCGTGAATATGTTAGTCGTCTTACAGCTGAAAGGAAACCCTTATTTCAATATTATTTCTACTAGATATGGGACAGTTGAAATGTTGAAAAAAAAGAGAGCTGTTTCTTAGAAAAAGTTCAGGTCTCTCAACAATATGTAGGATGTAGCTTGTATGTAAATCCCATACAAGAAATTGTTGATCACGATGAGTAGATGTATAATAATATCCTTTTGGCTGTAAGGCGGCAAAAACTCTTATAAACAAGAGGATACCCCAATGAGTACGAAAAACAAATATAACTTCAGCACTGCAGCTTCAATGAAATACTGTTTTATCTACAAACGAACCGAGACGAAATTCTCCGAACAGACATTTACATGCTGAATTTCGCTCTCAGTTGAGTGGAAACGTGGTATAGAGAGTGCACTAGGTACCTGTCATTCGTTTGTTCGTTTGACGTCAGACAGAAATATAGAGTACACACAAACAAGCAGTTTTGTTTTTATCTGACTTCAAAAAGGAGGCTTTAGAGCCTCCTTCTCGAAGTCTACTTTTTAAGTTCTACTGTATTTTTTGTTTGATACCAAGAAATTTTTAATTTTCTTCTTTTCCTTGGAATATGATCTCATATATTTTTTATTGGTCACTGACAAAAAAAATAATTATTAATAAATAAAACTTAGTTTATCATCCTATCTCTATTTCGTAAAACATACCTACATCGAGATTTATTTAAAAATATTCTCTATTTGACTTCATTAGTTTTTTGGTTTCACTCAACTAAAAAACAGTCATATCCAAAACATAGAATTGATTAGAAATCAAAGTTTCCACTCCTTAAAAATCATACAAAGATTCTCAAAGGGTACATACATTCAAACAGTCAAAAATATAACACTAAAATATAGTTATATGAATCTTGATTAATGGAAGTCATTTACATCAGTCTTCATAATAATTCAGAATATGCTAGAAATATTACAGCCACACATTTCAGATTAAAATTCTTCGAGCGCAAAGATCTTCCTCAGAATAAATGATTACTTTCACAGACTAACAATTTCGCAACACTAAAATGGGAAGCAGTAAGACAATTTGCATATGAATGTAATATTTTGCATAGATCCCGCTTTAAATTCAAATTGACTTTTCATTGGATTTTATAGAGAAATATTACTATAACAAAGTAATTCAATTTTTTAACTAATACAGTTTACAAAATGAATGCACTTAACCTTTAGTACTTATTGAGAAACGTAATTTAGTTTGATAAAGTTAACAAACTTGGAATCAAATCAAACTTAAATGGTTTCTAGTTTGCATTTGCGCTTGAAAGGAATCCTTATAAAATCTTCGATTCAAATAAAATTAACTTGAAACCAAGGAAATGTTGTTATTGGCACAATAATTTATTTCTTACGCTTAAATGAAAATGTTCCGATGTACCTATCGCCTTATTTATTTTAAGATCGCCTTTTGAAGTTTATTTTAGTTTGATCTTGTTCGCGACGATTGTCTCCAAAGCTAATTCTAGGGTGTTTATAACCATGGCTGTGAGCGGATGTGTCGTCGCGCCGCCAGTGATTATGTCTAACGCAGGGATAGGAGAGTGGCGGAGCAGCCGCGTGCGCAGCAGACGACGCTCCACATGCGACGCCTGCGCACCCCCTGCTGGGCGAGGTGCTCAGTAGAGAAACCAAACGAAGCAAAGTTAATACCGTTACAACACCGCCGACAATGGCCAAGTAGTCGCGCCTCCCTTCTGTCCAATCTATGCGAATAGGTCTTTCTGTTCTGTTCAAGCTTCAGTTTACAATACTATCTCAGTTTCCTGTCCTCCTGTTAGTTTAGTGTTTCCATCATTATTTGCTGTTAATCAGTTTGGATTTGCGTCCAGACTGGTAGTTTCAGTTTTAGGTTTTCTAGGTTACCTGTTTCTATGTTTACGAATTTCGGTGAACAAGTTACGTGTAACAAAATTAATATCTTTCAATTAATTGTAATTCTGCATAAAGCAGCTTTATAAATTATTACGTAACTTGGTCCCAGGTAGAATAGAATTTTATCTGCGTCTAGATTAGTTTAGCCCTCGAAAATAGTCCCGTATGCCGTTTGGACCCTGTGTGACTCGTCTTTGTGATCGTCCTAATCTTCAGCTCCGTCTGTGTTTGTCCTATCCTTAGGCATGTTCACTTTACATTCTTGCGTTTGGGTGACCCCGTCTAGCATCATTCCATTAAGCTTATCCTTTGTTTACCAAAATATTTTATTTTATAAAACATACCTGTGGTTTCAACCTGTTTTTCGAGAAACCCTTTATAAATAGTTTATGTACACTATATTTATTTATAGCTGCTACCACTGCTTTCGAAATATTATACCTAAATAATAAGGATTATTTTATCCTGGTTCTTTTTTTTTGAATAGCTTATTTAATGTTGTATGACTATTTTTCTATTATATTTTTTGTTTCATAAATGTGTATATTGAATATCTTGCAGGTGTCTTATTCAACAAACAATAAGCCGGTTATGTTCATCATTTTACGTATTTTTACAATTCAACAAATACACTTCAATTTTTTTACTATTTCACTACACTTATTTCATTTTGCAAAAAATGATGAACAACCGCTTATCAGTAAGCGAAACTCTTTCTGGATTATCCTCTCCTTATGTGATCCCTGATTCTCTCCCAATGACGGCGTGTTTTATTTTAGACCGGCAGTGGCGCGCCAGCAGTCAGCCCCAACCCTGGTGTTTAGGTGTGTCGATGTTATCACTTTTTATGCCACTCACAACACTTGAATCAAACTTGAATTAGAATTCTCAAAAACAATTCAAATCTCGTCCACCACGATTCTATCTTTACCAACTATGTGTATTCTGGTTTTATTCAAGTGGTAATGACAATACGACCCCAGATTAACCTTGAGCATCCCCAGAGATTCGCTTGTTTTGTCGTGTGTCTGTTATGTGTACTGTATTGCTTTCCATTGTCTCGAAGCTTGGACTAAAACTGTACTACATAACCCGATGTTAACTGCAAAGCGCTTTAAATTGATTAACATAAATTAAAGGTCAATGTTTGTCAGTTGACATTAATGTTTCCTAAAAATTAATCTCGACAATAAAGTTTACAGAGCAGGCTCCTTTGATTATAAATTGCGATTATATATTTTTTATTCCAAAATCTGTTTTACTTTATCACAATTTCTGTGAGAAAATCAAAGTAGTACCACATTTTCCAGCATATCTGATAAAACGAACCTTAACGCTCTAAAAATAAATTTTGATGGTATTCGGAATTTATCATCTGAAAAATTTGTTTTTTAATTATAAAACAGATAGTGAAAAAGTTAGAAATAACAGCCTAGCATTATTAGGGTAATAGTATATTTAATCTGACCTTATATTATAAGGTCTAGCAGTTATATATTCTTATAAATCAATGGAAAGCAATGTAAATGAGAATTCTTGAGCACGCTGCATGCAACATGAGTACCCAATAACCCTAGCCAGTGAACCCAAAATTGCATGCTCTGACATCTGCCAACTGTCTACTTCATCGTTCACACTTGGTTTGATTGGCAAATAAAGTCTTCACACATCGGTATCCAACACCCTGTAGTTGGAAAAATACTTTTCTTTCTTTCAGGACTTTTTATTTAAACTTTGTGTCCCCAACAAGATATTCACGCGAATTCTGGATAAAAAATCTGACATATTGTTCTACAAAGACCCACGCAAGGGACTGCCTTTATTGTTCTTGTTTTGTATTCACTAAAATATGCCTGATTTGCAATCTTTTGCGTGGGAGTTTAGTATGTACACCGTATTTTTATCATGCAAATTTTGTACTGTTGAAGATAATGCAAACAAAACCACCTTTTATCCTTGGTAACCTTAGGTAGTAGTTTAACTTAAGCAATTTATAAAATTTTCACCTTTTTCACATTAACAAGATAGTAACATACAAATAGCTGTAGCTGTTAGTGAATTAATAACGATTATATAACTTTGATAGACTAACAATGTACAGCATTATAGTTAACTTTAATTAGATTTTAAAAGTTAGATTAGTAATAGATAAAAGTGAAAAACACTTGAAACAAGTATTATTGAGAATGTTTTAAATATATTAACAAGAATGTATGCATAGGATGGGAAGGTAACTTGTTTTTTAATATTCAAAGGTAATAACTTATAATTTAGCAAGTAATATTACTGTAAACTGTAACCTTAATGATCCGATAATTTTATTTGGATTGATATTGAAGAACTTTACCTAACTGGGAGCTAATCAATGATGCGGAAATTTTAATTAGTTTAAATTGCAGCGTTGATTGGCATAAAACGGTGACCTAGCAGCTTCGCAGCTTTCAATGGTAAATGGAGCCAATAAGGACGTGACACTAAAGATGTCCCCGGGGAATATTATGCAAATTTAATCGTTGGGATGTGAAAGCTTCGGCTTCGGAAAATTAGCTTCTTAACTGATTTTTTTCAAGGAACTAATTTTATATTGGGGTGTGGACAGGCGGCTGGCAGACGAGGATGACGAGCTGTCGGAGGTGCAACCGGATGCCGTGCCTCCTGAGGTCCGAGAATGGCTGGCTTCGACCTTCACGCGGCAGCTGGCGACGGCAAAACGGAAGTCTGATGAGAAGCCCAAGTTCCGCTCGGTGGCACACGCGATCAGGGCAGGCATCTTCGTGGACAGGATCTACAGGAGGGTCACCAGCACTGCGCTTATGCAGTTCCCCCAAGACGTCATTAGAGTTCTTAAGGTAATATTGAATTCCGTTTATTCTTTTCTTATTTTCTAGCTAGGAAATGCCGGAGCCATCTAGCTTAAAAAAAAAGTAAAATATTGACTTGTAAAAGTGTCTTTAAAAGATCTATTTACAGAAATAAATATCATTTATCATTATCATTTATCCATTACTCAGATATTTTTTTTCGACTACATCTTAATTCATCTGTTGAATATCTATAAACTTAAAATTAACAATTATACTTACGTTTACAAAAACAGCGAGTCATTTCGAATAAGTGAAAAAGAAATTTTTGTTCTTTATTTCCTTCCAATTAGGTCTGGAAGCTCTGAGTAATAAGTGTGTAGTTTTAGCTAAAGGTTCAACATCGATATCATTGTGATTTTAGATGAATAGCACCAGCTATTATGATAGGAAATGAAGGACGGAATTGGAAAATTATGTCGTTCGTCTCAATACATAACCGAGTTCGCTATGTTTTATAATGCTCCTAGGCGAACTTCAATGAAATTAGGATGAAATTTTGCAATAATGGTTTGTAATAAGATTGTCGATCGTCCTCTTGAAATAAGATTCATCAACGATTTGCATTGTCCTGTCCACCACCCACGCTTAGTACGTAGTAGGTTATTATATTTTACAAAACTCCTTTATCTCAGTGGTACCTAAGTTAGATAAATAGCACAGATTTTAGAAGTATCAGATAATAGGCACAATTTGAGTCTATGTTTTGGAAAATTTATTACGTTTTGTAAAAAGTCACAAAAATTGGTGTCATAAACACCAATCCTTTGTGACTTTTTACTTATGTTACTGATATAGAACTGCGATGTTAATAGAGTTTTTCTAGTAATAAGCAAGTAATCTTTTTATACAAAAAAATCTGATATATGTACTCGTATGTGTTTAATATGTTTGGTATTTCGAACTGAGCAAAGATGAATTGTGTACGCACGACTGCTATTGTCAAGTCAAGTCAAATCAAACATTTTATTTCAATTAGACCATTACGGCACTTTTGAAAAGTCAAAACTAGTTGCACGGTTCCAAAAAGTGGGTCTTGCTTATTGTAACTAATGCTTCACAATATAACACTGACATTAAATATTGAAACTTCAAAATGTCTTTCTCCAAGGTTGAAGAACCATTTAAACGTGAAAATTGCGCCATCCAAGAACTACAAATGGAATACTTTAGTACCCTATTTATATAAATGCTCGGTACAAAGTTGGCATTTACACGTTCTTAATCCTTACTAACATTGCGTGGTAGCGCTCAGATTATATTCCAGTACTTACAATAGAAATATGTTGAAATAAAGTCATGTGTACTTTTGTTATGAGCTTTCTCATGAATCTGAGGTGGTTGTGATTAAAACGTTCATGACTAAAGTAGGTAGATGACATTTTAATAAAAAAAGGATTTTTAAGTAAATGTTATATTTTTAACTAAATTCAAAATATAACTACTACTGTCTAATCTATCTCTGTACCAAATTTTATCAAAATCGGTTCAGCGGTTTAGGCGTGAAAGCGTAACAGACATACAGAGTTACTTCTACTTTCGCATATACATATATTATTAGTAAAAATCTAGTTAGATACATCGTTCCATAAACTTTACATTTACAAAATTAGGTAGGTACAGCATTTGACCATCAATCTGACTATTCTATCGTTAAACAACGATGTGAAGAATGTGAAGGCAAAATTCGACATGACGGGTAGGAGTCGCGGTGGCTTAGTGGTCATAGCATCTGGTGTACCTAACCAGAAGACGCAGGTTCGAATTCTGCCCGCGGTCTAATTTTTCCTTTGCTAAATAACTAAAATTTTTGCATGGAAAATTCCAAAAAATACAAAAAGATATTCTATCGTACCTACACATCACTTTGAATAGAATGTTTCACATTTTGATGCTAAAACGATAAAAAACCTTACAGATCAATCGGATTACGCTTAAGTCCGATCCGATAATCAAATTGAGTGAAGCCTGCAGCTTTGCTACCATGGCTACGAGACGAGATTTCAAGTAAAACCTAATTAAAGAAATCGACTTAGTAAATAGACTAAACAAGGTCACTTACTAATCAACGGAGCAGGCTACAAATCCTTCAAAGGTATCAAATATTCAGAAGTAACAAGGGATGAAGAAAAAAAGAAAACTCATAGGTACTGAGAGCGGCACCATCCTCCGGGCGTTTTCCCAACTAGGGGTCGGTCGCTGAATATTAGTATGGCTAAACATCTGGCGGCACGGCAGTACCCTTTTTTTTTTTTTGCTTAGCGTGTGGAAAGTGTGGAAGTGGCGTGTCGGACTCCACCCAGAGTGGGTGACCTACCGACTAAAAACCACACGGTGTTCCTTCTCGCACCTGCTGCGTCGGGGGAAACGGGAACAGAGCATTCTTCCGCGGCCCCCGACTGGTGATGGCCCGCCGCAGCGGGCCCCGTCTTTGAGTTTGTAGGGGAGAGTGAGGCGTAGACTCTCCCCACCGCCTTGGAGAGGCACGCGTGGAACACAACGCGCCACCGTCTCGGGTCCTTGAGGGGGTACTGCCGTGCAACGTCTGTCGCTCACAGACGTTGCACGGCCGTACCACGATATCTATTTATTTAAAACATAAGAATAAATTAACCGACTTGGTATTACCTACATGGATCTCACAACTTTTTACGGTAGAAGAACTGAGTTGCGAGACTTGGATTTTATACAAATTATGTTTTTGATGGCATCGGTTATTTACACGAAGTGGTTGATGATGTTACTGCGAACACGAAGTGACTGAGTGATGATAGCCTTCTGATACGATCATTGGACTGCCAAGTCAAAGCTCTCGAGTTCATATCTAAGGCATGCACCCTGACTTTTCAAATTCATGTGCGTATTCATAATTAATAACACGCGCTTTAACGGTGAAGGAAAAAATCGTGAGGCAACCTGCATGCTTTCGATATTTTTCTCGACGGCGTGTGAAGTCTGCCAACCCGCACTAGGCCAGTGTAGTGAAATGCAGCCTAATCCCTCTCAATCTGAGAGGAGACCCTTATATGGGTTGATGTTGACTGCTATCAGACCTCCGCAACCCAAGTTCTGAGCAATATCAATATCCTGAGTATAGACTGGTTTGTCAGGCTTTTTAGGCTTCTGAAGATCACACACGTACTCTCTGAGCCACGGAGAGGTCTCAATGTGTTAAGAATGGTCACCCATCCACAGACTGACCGCGATTAGTGTAGCTTAACCTTGGACATCGATTGATCAGCAAAATTATTACTTACCCACGAGCCCCTCCTCGTAATGAGAGCGAGATTAATTTATACACGTGTACATTCATCTCTTGATTCGGTGAATTACGTTCAACACGTGCCCGCAAACTGTTGTAGTGGAAATATATAGAGCGGTTGAGACAACCTTCCAAATTTATCGCCCGTTGCGTTCACAAAATTAGAGACTTTAGTAACGACTCATTTGGTGGTTTCTGTACAATTTATAACTTCAGAAAATGTTTGTATGACTAGCCAATAATAATGATATCCTAGTGGTAATACCCGTTGCCAAGTCGTAGGCCTCGAGTTCAAATCCAAAACACTCTCTCACATATCACCTCTGACTTTTCGAAATCATGTATTAGTAATTCATTATCACTCGCATAAACGGTGAAGGAAAACATCGTGAGCAAACCTGCATTCCTTATAGATTTTCTCGACGGTGTGTGAAGTATGCCAACCTGCACTAGGCCAGCGTGGTGGACTATAGCCTAATCTCTCTCATTCTGTGAGAGGACACCCGTGCCCAGTAGTGGGATATGGGTTGATAATGAATTATAAATACCGACGTTTCGTTTAATAATAATATAACGCGATCAAATCTGTAAAAAGTAATTTTATTTCAATGTCTTAATATTCCCGTAAGTTTCAGAAAACAATAATGTTGTTACCTACTACATATTTATGATTATACTTTTTAATTATTAATAGTTTAAAGAGCACGTAAGGCCGTCGATCCCGATTGTGATGCGACATAGGTGTTGCGTTAGTGGTAATCAGAAGCCCAAAAAGCTTGACAACCAGTCTATCCTCAAGATATCGGTATCGTCCAGAAATTGGGTTGCGGAGGTTTGATGGCAGTCGCTTCGTGAAAAATAAGTACTGATTCAGCCGCATCTGATTCGACTGAAAGCCGACTCCAACATAGTTGGGAAAAGGCATGATGCTGATGACTTTTTCATGCAAAGTATATTCACACGACACCTTACACGTCTATCTAAATAATGAGACACAATGACCTCAATAATTTCAATTTGTCCATTCTATCCCCAAAGGGGTGTATATGCCGTATACTAAAACAGTAGAAGTTGGCCAGTGCCTAAAAAATCATAGTCACCGTCTAACTACCCAAATGATGTTATCTTTAGTGACCTCTTAGTTTGTCAGTTACTTCATTCTACTGTTTATGTAGGCAATGCATAGAATTCTAACACAAACCTTCTTTTCCTTTAGAATAATTCAAAAGTACCGTTTTAGAATAGCCCACTGTGCCTTCAAACCTACTTAGTCTTTTGTTCGTTAAAATTTACATTACAGGGAACCTTCAATTGTTTCTCTTGTTCCTACTCGACACTTTACCTTCCACTAGAATATCTTCAAGCAATTTAATACAATTAGCATTTACTACAGTAATATTTATAATTTCATTACGACCCAGATATTAAAATAGCACTTCTAACAGAAGAGACCTTAATTCTATTCTGAGCTTTTGCTATTATGTTCATGAAATATACGATAGTACAGTTTCCTTTTTTAATTTCTCTCGTATGACTGCATAAAGAAGCTTATGAAATTTCTAAAGTTTTAAATAATTTCATTTTATTATATGAGTCGTAGATGTACCTAGTTTCTATTTCTTAGGGACGAGGGAAATTAATGTCAAGACTTGAAATATATAATAATAATTTTGGATCCATTTAAATCTTCGTCGTCTTTTTACCTACAGCTATCCACAGCATAAGGCTTTAATAGCACGCTACGGAACATCTTGGGTCTTGGTGGATTATGATCTTTGCAAGGCTGAAGTATAATAATAGATCATATTTTTATTGTTTTCTTCCACGAAGGTATTTTATTAATAGTAATAAATACTATCGAGTGTTCATTTGTCAGTATATCCTTTGTTGGAGACTGTTAGTATCGATGAGGTAAACCTGTTACACAGATTACCAGGTCCCCTCCTGTTTAGGTTAGTATTATAAAGATCAGTTTTAATAGTAAGTACCTAGTAATAATTTGGATATTATATTGCGGAAGTAAAAGTGCAGAAAAAAGCAAAGAAATATGTGTAAGTGTTACTGTTTGTATGGTAGCTATCTACCATACACACAGTAACACAAACACAATGTTTTAATATTTAAAAAAATATATATTCCTATACTATTGTAGGCGTAGTACTCGCAACCGGCGTGTATGTATGACAAGATGTATGAATGTGGTCGAAGCGAAAGAAGTATGCAAGAATCGTAGCAAGTGGCGTTCTTTAGTTTCTGCCTACCCCTATGGGAAAAAGGCGTGAGTGTATGTATGTATGTATATTGTAGGCATAATTTTTATAAATAATAAAACGTTTATTGCATCACATCAAAAGAGTAGAAGAACATGAGTAATGTGCTTAAAACTAATAGGATTATGTACTAGTTATTAATTATATATATATATATATATACGTTCTTAAGGCAAGGTTTGCAGTTATAGTCTTCTGGCTCCCAAACTAGGTGATACCTGTGCGCATGTGAAAAGTGATTTTTAATGCGTATGCATTCAAACTAAGGAGGTTATACCATATTTTCAATGGGAGCTTCGCAAAGTAATGGAATATACAGCTTAATCTTCTGTTTCAGACGCTGGATGAATGGTCGTTTGATGTGTTCGCGCTACACGAGGCGTCCGGCGGAGCACCTGTCAAATACCTCGGCTACGAACTCCTCAACAGATACGGCATGATACACAAGTTTAAGGTAAACAAATTTGTTTAAAATTATATGGATTTCTGACACAATTACAAAAGCAGAAGTAATGGCAGCTTGATGTAAATTTAGTCTATCACGGTCTTCGTCAGAATTCGATGACCATGGCTGTATATAGGGCTAAAGAAGGCAAGGGTTGTTTTTAGTCGGTAGGAGTCCGACATACCCTGCCACCTCCACTGGTGGCGGCATAAGGGCTTCCCGTACTATAAAAAAATATTTTCACAAAGATATAACACATAATATACATACCATCACGCCTGTATTCCCCGAAGGGTTAGGCAGAGGTGTACCGATATACACCCACAGCACCGATACATTTAGGTCCCATTTAATAGGGGGCGAGCTTATTGCCAATAACTGGGCATATATCCAAACTTCGAGCTGCTACTGAAAATTTCATAGAAAATCCCAATTACACTTTGCTCGACTTTGGAATTGAACCCTAACCTGCAACGTTAAGTCGCGCTTAGGACCATTAAACTGAAACAGTACTCAAATACATCACACATTCCTTTTTTAAATGATTTCAACGTGATCCAATCTGGTAACTAAATCTGGATGATAAAATGTCGGCATGATTGATAATATTTTTGAACTTGTTATAGGCAGAATTTGAATAAGTACACACCTACATTAGCATTAATCAAATTCCATTAAAATATTTTCTTGAAATCCTTCATAAGACATCAATCAATTTACATCTATGTCAAGTTATCAATCAACATTTGTATTGTACCATTTGTACTTGCTTTCGCATATAACATGAGAGCTTTGTCCTTTGACCTTCATCTGAATTTGTCGGCTTCATATAATAACCATCTTCCGCAACCCTTCCGGTTCCGGTTGTAAGGAAATAAGGATATGAAGAAAATAAGAGCTTCCCCATTTCCTTTTCAAGAGTTCAGTTGCTTTTGTTATTAATGTAATGCTTTCTTTCTTCGGTTACTTTGTTAAATTAATGACTAGTTTACAAAATAGTTCCTCTTTGTAATATTGAATCGACTTAAAACAGATTGAGGTTCTTAATTCGAACGTTTTTTTTTTTTCTTGGCTATATTTCTACATCTGCACACAAGTTCGGACGCACAGCACGAAATTCCTTGTTGTTGGTTTAATTTCTTGAAATCATATTATATGTATACAACCTCGCAATATATGCTCGTCACAGACCCGCTGCGCAAAAGCCTCCTCACAGATTAAAAAGAATAAGGCACTGTTCTGCATGATGGCAATGTTGGCAGAATTTACTCAACGTTAAGCTATTTGACCCCTTTTGAGCTTTTCACAGTTGACCGTGATTCTCAATAATAATGTTCCAAGTACGTTAGCAATTTTTGAAATGCATATGTCATCTGCAAATTTCGACAAAGTTAGTGATAAAATCTAGCAAACTCAAGCAAAGGCATTGGAAAATCAATTCCATATGAAAACGTCGATAATTTAAATTACCCTTCATTTTGCAAGGCTTTAATTCAATTTGTCAGTTTGCTACTCCTAGTAAAATTAACGTGCTTTTTCATGCTTGGATTAAATTCTTAAAAAGAAGCTTCATTGGTGTAGTTAATCTTCTTTTCTTCAGTTAGTTTGTTAATCTTCTTACCAACCCGCATTAGGTCTTCGTGGACGACTATAGCCTAATCCCCCTTTTTTGAGAGAAGTTTTAAGGTTGTTCTTTCTATATTTTATCTTGAGATAATTTATTTTAGTAGTGCATCTGGTAATATTCTTCAGTAACGTCATCAATCTATGATGAAATAATATTATGTGCATCAAATAAATACTTTTGTCCTGTGGGAATCTAGACCATAGACGTCGTCTGTGGTGTACTGTGAGCATCACAGTCATAGGTAACAATACAATACTTAAGTATTTCTTTGAATACCTATCTATCAATCTTTGGCCTATCCAATCCACGTTTTATTCCAACAAACTCGTCATCATTGTAACATATTTTCGCAATAAAATGACTTTGCTATAAAATTACATATTCGAGAAGTTACATCTTGCTGCGTTATTTTAATATTAAAGTTGTGATTTCGCGAAAAAATTTCATCACGGCAAGTCTTGATGGAAGTTTTAATAGACTCCTGACGTTAACTTAAAAAAGTTTCTTAAAAAAGATTACGCGTTGGCGAGAATTTTTCACGACAAAATTTTAATGAAATAATGATGCGGGGAAGCCTTGTAACTTGTAAGTCTTCCTGACAATGGCTTATAACAGCTGTTGGTGTTTACAATATTTACAAAACTCTCCGAAATTTGTGAGGAGTTATTCCTGTCTACTGTGTTTACAACTGTTTACAAGTTTTCAAAGACAAAAAGAAAGAATCTTCAAACTTACAGCACCTCACTTTTTGCGATGCCAAAGTAAGTCTGGAAAGGAAAAAAAGTGGGGAATGTCAGAGGAAACTGTACCTAAGTTTCCTCTGACATTCCCCACTTTTTTCTTTCTTTCCTACGTTCCGACAGTTCTGCATGATTGAATTGGAGTAGGATTTCCAAGTATAAGTTTAGAGGGTAGCGTTCTATAGTGGAAATTACTTACAAACGGATCTTCCATTTGAATAAGTAGCCATGTTATCGCTCTGAGTGGGGAGTAAGCTGTGAATAAGTTTAACGATTTCTTCCTGTGGAACTCGTAACAGTTTTTATAGCAGAATTATGAAGCTAGTTTTAGTATTATTATTAAAATTGATTTAGAAGTTATCTGTACGGTCGAAACTTTTTCCATTAACCGGACAGAAACACAAACTACTGAGTGTTTACGAGAATTTTATAGAAAAACCCAATAGCACTTTGTTCGACCTGGTAATCCAGGACTACACACTCAGCAGAAGCGTTTCCAACTGGCAGTCATCGGCCCAGTCATTCCGCTTTCTCTTATTAAAAATACTGAATGTACAATACAAAACAACATTAGTGTTTAAATTAGGAATTAAGTGAATGGATAAATGAGTTAGCCCCTAAAATATCAATATCCATCTGTTAACTCTTCACCAGGTGCCACCCACGACCCTGGAGAACTTCCTCAACAGGATAGAGGAGGGTTACTGCAAGTTCCACAATCCTTACCACAACAACTTGCACGCAGCTGACGTTGCGCAGACCGTTCACTATATGCTGTGCCAGACCGGACTGATGGTAAGATATTGTAATAATTTTATATACTTAAGTATATTTTAATATAACTTAGTACCAGTACCAGAAGCATTTGATACCACTAAGGTGGCAAACAAGCATACGGCGCACCTGATGGTAAGCGGTTACCGTAACCTATAGATGCTTGTAATACCAGGGGTAGGGGTATCACTTGCCCCCAGTAGGCGGCACGCTTGTAACGAATCGTGCTTTAAAAACAGTATGCGAGGAAAGGCCTCGCTTATCGACAGGATCCAGCAACTGCTGGACCACAGCCTGTCATGGTCGTGGCGAATTTCGCGGATCCCATGACCATGACAATAGGGCAGGTGAAGTCAAGTGTGTTTTTTTTTACGGGGTATCACTTGCGCGTTGACGACCCTGTAAAAAGAAAGAGGAATAATTGGGTTGGCAGTATATGGGTACTACCGACACAACGTTTCCTTGCGGAGCACTAGTGGCAACCTTTCTTACCGACACCGTAAGGAACACAACACAGTCAAAGCAGTGTCATTTCACTTCGATTTTCTGCAAGGCGGAGGTACTTCCCCAGTCGGGCAGCTCCAATTTGAGTGGAATTAATCGCTATGCCCTACCTCTCTTATTTTAATTTTAAAAGTGGAACTCGCTGTTCCCATATATCCACATATAAGGGAAGAATGAGCCCAAAGAAAAAATATATAGTCTGTGTGAGAAGTGATACACAACAAATGTCAAGAGACACTTACGCTTACAATAAATTTGGTCTGAAGAAAATGGATTCTTCATGTCTCGTAAAGAATAAACCAACAATCGAGCAATCAAGTCTATTGTTAATGAATTTAATCCAATTCCCATAGAAACTTTTACTAATGATAATTACAGTGGTGAAGATGTGACTCCCGAAGTTTGCGGCATTGCCCAAAGTCTTGTCGAGATCAGTTCCGGTGTAATTTGGCCTCAACTTGAAACCAAATTGAACTGGCGACTAAAATCAAGTGGCTTCTAATTGTACGACTTCCAGAATTAATTAAGCAAAAACCAGTAGCAACGTTTTATTTCGTGAAGAAAGTTCTTAAACGTTTACCAACTCTCATAATCCTCAGAGCCTTTACCTAACTATGTTGGGGTCAGCTTTCAGTTCAGATGCAGCTGAATATCAGTATTTTATACAAAGCGGTCTGACCTCCGCAACCTAATTTCTGGGCAATTACTACCAATATCCTGAGGATAAACTGGTTGTCAGGCTTTTTGGGCTTCTGCCTAACACAAACGATTATCACAACCAGACCCGACGGCTTTACGACCTCTCCAAGGCACGGAGTGGTCTCAATGTGTTAAGAATGGTCACCCATCCACAGACTGACGGCAGCTAGCGCAGCTTAACCTTACAGATCGGTTGATCAGCAGCGTAGTTATTACCTACCCACGACCCCTCTTGTGTACCTACCAACTTAATACCTACAAGTCTAGAAAGGATGTCACCAAAATCTGCCCAAATGATGTACCGAGGGTACATTTATTGGAAAAAATACCCTGTATTACGCTGGTTAAAACTCTAGTCATAATATTTTTTTTGCTCACTTTGCTTCACTCGAAAAGAATTACTTTAAATTTGAAAAAACGCGCGCCATTTTAACACACTGGTATCAGTTTCATAGTGTTTTTATAGTAAAAACTGTAAATTTGATAGCTATCTGCTGTCAGTATCAGTTTTGGAATGTCAAAACGCACGCCATTTTGGCACATTAATAACAGTTTCATAAAGCTGTCACAGTAACTGTCAACTTGACAGCTGTCATGTACCTCTGGTACAAATTTACAAAACTTTTGATGACCTCCTTTGGTACCCGTTTTTCACAGAACTGGCTGTCAGACCTGGAGATCTTCGCGACGCTGGTGGCGGCTGTGGTGCACGACTACGAGCACACGGGTACTACCAACAACTTCCACGTGATGTCGGGCTCAGATACGGCCCTGCTCTACAACGACAGGGCTGTACTCGAAAACCACCATATAAGTGCTGCTTTCAGGTAAGAAAAGGTTGTAGGATATGAGTAACTGTACTAGGAATGATCAGGAGGATGTATTCAGTCTCTGGTGCATGCACGGGATTACGGTGTCCAACAGGAGATACCTGTTGGCCTCCGAATTATACACGAACCCGAAAATATAAATTTCGTGTCGATGGTAAATACATGATTTATATTACTTGACCCTAGTAGGTAGGTTCTTACGTTAATAGATTCACTTAAAAACTAGGTACTAGCAGATTTTCAAAAAATACCCACCATAGTAGCAGAACCGACAATATTATATTGTAAAAAAGTAATCTTCCAAATTGCGTTTAGTATGTTAATGATTCATTAGGTATTATTCAGTGTAACAATAGAAAAACAATTGTTTCGACACTTTGGAGGGTAGACTATTACTTAAAAAAAAAACAACTTTTAAACAACAAAAATATTATAGCCAAAGAAAGCACTAATTCAATCGTCTACTAAAGCAAGCAAACTAAAATTCTAAGTATATGAATTAAACGAGAATGACAATCATACTTCTAACAAAACCAATCCTAATTTAGATTTCACCATATAGGTACTGGTACAGATAAACAACAGATGTAATATTTAATATTATTATCCCTTTGAAGTTCATCCAAGCTCAGTATTGTGGCGATATTAAAACAGAAAACTATAACCCGGCGCTCAGTATTGCGCGCCGGCTCCCGCAAACGATTTACATTTTAATCAAATACAAGCGCTGTCCTTCCGATATCGTTCCCCGGCGTTTATTTCAAGTAAAAAATTGCATTTTGTGGTGTCTGTGCAGTTGGCAAATAATGGATTATTTTTCTTCTGTATGTATATATTACCACTACTTTTTATTTTATTTTATTTTAATACTTTAGACAGAAAACCGACCGTTTGGCATGGTATGGGCATGTGATGAGGAGAGATAAAACGAATGTTACTAAAAAAGTGATGAATATGAATGTGGAAAGATGGAGGGGTAGAGGGAGGCTAAAGAAAAGGTGGATGGAGTGTGTTAAAGCGGACATGATAGAAAAGAGAGTGACTGATGATGTGACGGCTGACAGAGATGAATGGAAGGAACGGACATACTGCGAACACCCCAAATATGATGAGCTCGACGGTGGAGCGAGCATACCCAGAATATTTCTGTTCACCCTATTTTGAAATAGATACGGGTTGTACGTAGGTACTCGGAAATACAGACGCAAGAAGGAGTGGAACTCCCCCACTGCTTGGCTGTGCCTGTCCTGTGCTGTGTTGGCTTGGAAAAAATATTCAATTTGAAATAATAAAACAAGTAGGTACACGAAGTACATAAAACAGAAGTTGAATTTTTTACAGTTGTTAAAAAATAATGCCGTGTAGAAATCGCCTGACTTTTTATTTATATCGCCTCGACTGCTTTTTGTGTCCCGGTTACCTACTGCCAAAAAGCTCGCTCCATATCAAAGGGGACGAGGCGTCATGTCGATGTTGTGTGGTGTGTGTTATGTCTTTAAATATACATAGGTATAGAAGGAATTAGGCTAAAGTCTACCACACTAGCCTAGTGCGGGTTGGCAGACTTCACACACCGTCAAGAAAAATCTCTAAAGCAAGCAGGTTTCCTCACGATGTTTTCCTTCACCGTTTATGCGATTGATTTAGTTATTAGCACATGAATTTTATTTGAAAAGTCAGAGATACATGCAAACGCGAGACTTTGAAAATAAGAGTATAAAAGCGATTTCCAGTACCTGTATTCCAATTCCAGATTCTAATATAAAAGCTTTTCTCTGCAAATAGAATACGATATGTCTGTTAAATAATGCCTAATAATCGTTAAATGTCGACATTCCATACGAATATAAGTAGGAGACGCGCGCACATTATTCCAAGAAAATTCAACAACACATTTCAACTAAAAAAGTATAAAAGGCAAAGGTGTTGATAGAAATTCAAAGCCAGCGAACAAAAGAGTCCCGCGTTTATACTGTGTCCTCGTTATTTACCTATATGTATGTATAAGTACCTAATATAATTCATCCCGGGATACGAATGAAGCTATTCTTTACTCAAAGAATTCCCGAAAAGTCTATAAATACACAAGTAGGGTACGGTACGTTTTATACTAATATTAGAAAATTACTATTAGTAAGGGTGACTATCTCCCAGGACTACATATATAAAAAATACTTAAATAGTTATATTCTTTAAATATTTAGAAATTGTCAGATAGGACAAAAAAGACATGAAAGTTTATTTTTTGGTGTAAAAAGTTATTAAACAGGTAGGTATTAACCTACCTGTTTAATAACTTTTGCCTATTTCAAATAAAATACGTCGGTTGGAAGATCTCATGACAAAGCAGTCTACCCGTGACCATGGACGCTGTAAAGGGTCCGAAACGTCGGGATTAATAATATCAATATACGCAATAAAATCCGGAAAAAGTAGTTTTATTTCAATGTTTAATATTCGCGTAAATGTCAGAAATAGATATATTAATTTTTTTTTTACCGTTGATGTAAATAATGTGGAAAAGTGTGAAAAATAATAAAAAACGTTTCCATCTTTTCCTGCGTAATAAGGAGCGTTTAATCGATTGTCAATCATCGAGTAGAATGCATGACATTCGATCTCTTCGCATCAATACGTCGACGGGCGGCGGGCGGCAGTGAATGCCCAGCGTTCCGAGCCGCAAATGCCACTTACGGTACATTAAACACGTTCCGTTTTGTAATATTACGTTATATTTCGCACTTGAGACTCTGAAAGAAATATTATTTACTTTCTACGAAACCTTTACATAGCACTATCTATATACATACCATCACGCCTGTATTCCCCGAAGGGTTAGGCACAAATGTTCCGATGTACATACATTGCTATTTCATCATCATCGTCGTCATCATCAGCCACAGAAGGTCCACTGTTGCTAGACTTTCAAAAGTACTGGTTATAATTATGTCGCCTGCATCCAACGGCTTCCAAGGACATTCACCGAGCAGAAAATCCAAGCTGCTACTGAGAATGTCATGGAAAGACCCAATACTACTCGACCTCAGCTGGGAAAAGAACCTGATCTCTTGTTTAGTATCACGTACGACCACTGATGACAAACATACGACTTTATACTCCTTGTTAACTAAAAGGATTTTAAGAATGGACGGGACTCCCTAGAAAGCCATACTTATCTACACTGACCTCAGGTGAAGTTCTTCAAAAAGGTCAAATGCGTATTATTCACAACCAGCGCGTCATTACGGCAAGATGTATGAAGTTATGAACGCGGAAAAAGCAAAATATATTATTTATTATATGCAAGAATTATAAATGATAAATGATATTTGTTTCAGTAAATTTATCTTTAAAAGACATTTTTACTAGTCAATATTTGACATTTTTTTAAGCTAGATAGCTCCGGCATTTCCTAACTGACGACCTTTGAGAAGAAACGCCGAAGTAAACTCAGAGAATCATAGTCTGTAGTAACTAAAGTCCTAGTCTATACCCACCCAAAGCTTTTGCATAATTAATTAAACCTTTTAATAAACAACGCTATTCACTCGAACACGAATTCTTAATATCTTTTATATTCCACCTACGCTGAGCAAAAACGAGGCGATACATTCAAGAAACCTCCAGTTTGCTTAGGGAGAAGGTACTTATCACGGGCTATTTTCATAGAAATAGGATACTTTATCTTCGGGCGTCGCCAAGTGATTGATGAACAATGACATCAGCTTAACGTTACATGCAAATTTTTTACTCTGTGTCTACGCCGAGGTGGCGATGTAAACAATAAGTTAGAAGAATTTGAATCGAAATTAGTACCTGAACTAATGTTAATTGTTAAATTTAGCACAAATTCTAAATCTAAAATTATATACTTAATCATCGCAACAAGGATTATAATTATAGTAAAAGTACTTAGTATTAGATAAGTATAGTAATGTTATGTACATTATGTAATAATAATCCAGCAGCATTTGTGGTGGTAAAGAGGGTTTACTTAGGGTTATTGACTCTATCTTCTGAACTAGGCGAGGCCTGTATCTCAGAATAATAAATTGTCTTGGTTATAAATTATATATTATTTTTATATTATATTATATATATTATATTTTATATTATTCTCAATATATCTTAGGAGTGAATAGACATTATTTGAGTTTGCGTGCTACATCCTCGGCAGCATCGTCACTTACCATCCTCACGTGAGGTGCTGCCAAAGGCACTCAAATGATTAATAAAAAAAAAATAAAAAATATCTTTCTTCGCCAGTTTAACAGTCTAGTGATCAACATAATCTCATTTCATAGTAAATTTGATCGCGCACACTTCCCAACTATATTGCATGATTGTGTGGTGCTCGATTTGAAACCATTTTAAATACTTACTCTAACATTGAATATGCCTCACATACCTACTTCTGTAAATACAGACAACCCTAGACGAAAAAATAATCTTCGTACACAATTATATTTAATTTTCTTCAGGATTTAACTAACTAGTTAGTCTTGTACTGAAACAGTAATGCGTGCGAGGTTTCTAAAAAATTAGATATCTGCATTATAAACTCGTTTACTGTCCCCCTGCTGGGCACGGATCAGTCAGAATAAGAAAAGTCAGGCAATAGTCTACCACCATTTCCCGATCACCTATACAATTATGTCCCTGATTAATACTACCTGCTAATTAATAGATTACCCTCAACACTGTAACAACCTAACTAAAGTTAAGGGTCTAATCTCCCGTGAATCACGGAAGAGTTAGCTCTTATGGACTGTTTACGATCCGATCAAAGCCGCTATCCATCAATCCGGCGTGACGTCACCGCTGACCTCATGCTAAATTACAAAGGGACCGACCATTATAATATATATTGCTAGACTGTTTACTACGGTTCTAATCCCAGCCAGTTACGTGAGGCGGGTACCGCGATGGTGTTTTTCACAGTGATTGGCAGTAATTGACGGGCAGTAACGCGCTATGAATCTTAAACCAGTTGAAGAAATATGTCCACTATCTACTATATTTCACCGTCAGTATAACGAACTGACGAGTTAATCTATGAAGAAATGTGTGATTTATCTGTATGGTTATTTCCTTGACGTACGGTTTCGGTTACAGTTAAAGATAGAGAAGAAAGTTCTAGAAACAACTTTCAAAATTAAGATTCACTAATTCCAAAAATACGTTTGATGATCTTTGACATAATATACTATCACGCCTATATTTCTTAAAGGGTTAGGCAGATTAGGTTGCACTAATTTACACCGAGAGTATTTACATCCACAGTTCGCCGGTATGTTTAGGTTTAGGTTCCATGTAATACGGGGAAAGCTTATTGCCATTTCATCAAGCACAAATCCAAACTCCCAATTGCTACTTTGAGAATTTCATAGAGAAACCCAATAAAACTTTGCTCTGGAAATACCTCAGACCTCTAGGATAGCAGTGGTTCTTACGACTACTATACTAATGAGGCAGATGATCTTTAATTTCAATTAAATAATATTACTACCTACCTATAGGTAAGTAATGTTAATTGGTAATTGTAATCAGTAGTCATCAATGGAATAGGTAAACTATGTTATCCTAGTTAGCTTAGAACTTAATAAAAGCTAACAGTCAGATCAGCCAACCTTTTAATGATTTTACATGAAAGTAAATATGTTTGTAAAAGGAAAACAATTTGTTTTGATGTCGTAAGCTGTTATCAATAGAAAATATTATTTTATTATTCAGAATACCAGCTGTGATTCGCTCTATTTAATACTGTTTTCCGACTCCAAATAAATCGCGAACTGAAAGGACCTTAAGAACATGATTGTAATTTATGTAGGAATATAACGGATGGCGTATGCAGAATGCCGTGGGTATTGGGACTACAAACGATTAGGTAAATCTACTTATCCCCAGGAATGTGTCCAAACAGGCGCTGCACAGGGATACTGAGGTGGTCTTTTAAGAAGACACAGTGTTCCCCATGTGCTGATAGTGGCCACAGCGGTGGTTTTAGTGGATCAGAAACACACACTCGGTCGACTTTTGAAGTTTTTATTTTAGGGGAACAACGTTAGCCAAATCCTTCAATGTACCCTTTGGTTTTTCACTTGGAATCTCCAATATTTCAGACGTTGCCCTACATTGTGACACTCACATATTGGTTCTACTAAGTCTGGACTATAAAATAGACCATGATTCTCTGAGTTCGTTTTGGTGTTTCTTCTCCGAGGTCGTCAGTTAGGAAATGCCGTTGCCGGTGTAGTGCTCAGCCACAAAAACATTATTTTTTATACCACTACGGTGGCAAACAAGCATACGGCCCACCTGATGGTAAGCGGTTACTATAGCCTATAGACACCTGCAACACCAGGGGTACCTAGCACTTGCGCGTTGCCGTTGCTGTAAAACGAAAGAAGAATAGTTGGGTTGGCAGTATAAGGGTCAAAGTGCCACTACCAACACAACATTTCCCCGCGGACCTCTATCTATCTAAAACAATAACTTGTAAAAGTAACATAAAAAGATCTATTTACGGAAATAAATGTCGTGTATACTGTATAATTTACTATCGCTTTCGATATTCGAAATAATTATTTAAGTACACCTCTTCCTAACCCTTCAGGTGGAGATTTCACATGTTTACCTTTAATTTAATATTCAGTAAAAAAATGAAAAATCTATATTGATCATACGATTTCAATAAACGTTAAATCAGATATCGTAGCTGTGTGATTTTATC
The DNA here is from genome assembly GCA_964056405.1 of Acronicta alni. Lineage (NCBI taxonomy): Eukaryota > Metazoa > Arthropoda > Insecta > Lepidoptera > Noctuidae > Acronicta > Acronicta alni. The sequence continues at coordinate 14,772,082 of OZ043916.1, read as the reverse complement.
TCCAATAACATCAGCTAATCAATTTGAAACCAGTCGTAAGTTTTATGTACCATAACGTTTATAACCCATAACGACTAGTTGTTCAGCCAGTACCTCTCACAACTGGCAATTTCATGTAATTAGGACACCGCTGTCTATGAATTTACATTTTTATGGCGTAATCACAGCATTGACATGGTTCATAACGATCGAATTTGTTGGCCTAGGTATTATTTGAGATGGAATAATCTCCTGAATGTCTACCTACCTATATGCAGATGCTATTATGTAAATAAGACCTACATACATAGCTATCAGTAGGTATCTCTCAGCAAATTGTTTCTTTTAATAAAGTATCTGATCTATTAGATTGTACCTATGTATGTACCTATAGGTTTATCATTATAGGCATGAGGATTCATTATTTTTGGTTTATTAGATATTATAATCCATCTTTTTGTATATTTTTGGCATTTTCCATGCTAAGATTTTAAAGTTATTTAGAAAAGGAAAAATTGGACCGCGGGCAGGATTCGAACCTGCGTCTTCTGGTTAGGTACACCAGACGCTATGACCACTAAGCCACCGCGATACCTACCCGTCATGTCGAATTTTTCCTTCACATACTGAATTTACGTCTTTATGGTGACGTCAGTAACACCTATTGAAATGCAAGTTTTTGCTTTTCAACCGACACAACTTACTTTACAGTTAGTTAAATGTCGAACGATGCCACCTTACCTTGTAACTATCTTTTTGTATATTTTTGGCATTTTCCATGCTAAGATTTTAAAGTTATTTAGAAAAGGAAAAATTGGACCGCGGGCAGGATTCGAACCTGCGTCTTCTGGTTAGGTACACCAGACGCTATGACCACTAAGCCACCGCGATACCTACCCGTCATGTCGAATTTTTCCTTCACATACTGAATTTACGTCTTTATGGTGACGTCAGTAACACCTATTGAAATGCAAGTTTTTGCTTTTACGACGGGTAGGTATCGCGGTGGCTTAGTGGTCATAGCGTCTGGTGTACCTAACCAGAAGACGCAGGTTCGAATCCTGCCCGCGGTCCAATTTTTCCTTTTCTAAATAATATTATAATCCATGGTAAAATAGGATCTATAGGAATTTTCAGGAAATGCAAATGATGAATGACGATATTTTAATTTTGTTTATGGTAAGAGATTTAATAGGGTTGAATGGCATAATAATTATATTGGGACCATACCTAGTAATACAAAATCTTTGATCCCGATTTAATATTTAACTTCTGCAGCCTGACGTTGGACACTAGACAGAAAGTTGTGTGTTACCTATGGTTAACAAGTGCCTGCCTACTAGCCTCTCTTTCTCTCTGTTGAAGGTTTAATAGAAGCGGTGACTTCTACCACAGCTTCCACACAGACATTTTTGATCCAAAACTTGTAAGAATCAAAATTTTTTACTTACACAAAAACCTGGTGTTCAAGTACGTACTCCTCATAATTTCCAGGTTGATGCGTGACGAAGATAGCAACTTACTCCAGAATCTATCCCGAGAGGAGTTCCGGGAGTTCCGAACCCTGGTGATCGACATGGTGCTGGCCACCGACATGTCGTTTCACTTCCAGCAGCTAAAGAACATGAGGTCACTGTTGTCACTCGCAGAGCCGACTGTGGACAAGTCGAAGGCAGCATCACTCATTTTACACTGCTGTGATATTTCACATCCAGCTAAGGTGAGACCATTTTCATTTGTTTGTTTTTTTATATAGATACTTAAGTTAACAATATTTTCTCCTTAAAAGATCTATAAGTAGGATTCTATCAAGAAGACATCCATAGATATAGCCTTTATTTTACGACGCTGTGTATCTAAAATTTAAAATAGGTACTACCAATGCCTTTTTGAGCTTTTTATAAGTTAACCTAAATTAACTGTTTTTAAAAACTGTTGCAGCGATGGGACCTTCACCACAGGTGGACAATGAGCCTCCTGGACGAGTTCTTCCTTCAGGGTGACAAGGAGAGGGATCTAGGGCTCCCGTTCAGTCCTCTCTGCGACAGGAATAATACTCTAGTGGCGGAATCACAGATCGGCTTCATCGAGTTCATTGTTGAACCCAGCATGGGCGTGTGTGCCGATATGCTCGAATGCATATTGGGGCCTCTACATTCCAGTAGCAACAAGAACTCCACCAGTTCAACGGAGCCTATCAATGAAGAGAGCACAGGTGATTAAAAGTCAAGTAACGACAGAGAACATACATTAACATAGGAACAACAATACACACATCCCTTCCCAACACGAGAACAAATTAGCAACCGAGTAATCCCCATTATTTTAATCATACTAATATTATAAATGTGAAAGTTTGGATGTTTGTTTATTTGTTACTCAATCACACAAAAACGGCTGAACCGATTTGCATGAAATTTAATAGTATGTGACCGGGAATAAAGTATAGGCTACTTTTTATCCCAGAAAAATGTTGGAATATCCCGGAAACCCGAAAAACGGATATAGGAGAAATACTTACGGGATTTGAATGAAATTTCATGCGCACATAGTATGTGACCGGGAATAACACATAGGATATATTTTACCCCAGAAAAATGTGGGAATATCCTGGAAATCCCGAAATACGAATATCTTACGGGATTCGAATGAAATGTCATACACACATAGTATGTGACCGGGAATAACAAATAGGATATATTTTACCCCAGAAAAATGTGGGAATATCCCGGAAATCCCGAAAAACTAATATCTTACGGGATTCGTATGAAATTGCATACACACATAGTATATGACCGGGAATAACAAATAGGATACATTGTACCCCAAAATTATGTGGGAATTCCCAGAAAACTTATGTAGGAGACCTACTTACGGGAATTAAATGAAATGTTGGTACCTACACTAATAGTTTGTGATTGGCACTGGCATATTGAATACTTCTTTTCTCGGAACAAAGCGGGGATTTACCTAACATTGAGTACTTTTTATCCCATGAATACAATCCGACAACAATTGTGTAACTGTTCTAAGTCTAGGCGTACGAAGTCGCGGGTAAAAGCTAGTTAAAAAATAAATTCGAAAATAACATAGATGTCAAACAAACGTGAGGATTTCAATCATGTAGGAATTGAAATGAACATAAAACATACACAAGATACACCCAAAATTGTAAAAAAGTACTGGTACCTACTTGAAGGCTTTTTTTCTCTTTCAGGTACTGAAAATAGCAGCAAGTTCAAGATCAGAAAGCCGTGGGTTGCATGCCTCAGTGATAACAAGAAGATATGGAAAGAGCAAGCGGCAAAAGGTAACTATGTTTTTACTGCCTCATTCGTATAATTACAGACTGAATACTGAAAATTGGTTTCAAAGTTACTAAAAACTATGGTTTTTTGGTTGGTTCCCTTGGACAACTATATCGGCTGTGAAGTGACTAAAATAACTATCATTAATTGAAATAAAACTACTTTTTACGGATTTTATCGCCTTATATTGATATTATCAATTCCCACTTCACACGACAGCGTCCATGGTCACGGGTAGACTCAAGCCAGTCTACCCGTGACCATGGACGCTGTAAAGGGTCCGAAACGTCGGGATTAATAATATCAATATAAGGCGATAAAATCCGTAAAAAGTAGTTTTATTTCAATGTATAATATTCGCGTAATTGTCAGAAATCAAACTATCATTAATACTTTGTTTAAACCAATAAACAAGTGTACAAAATCGTGTTTTGACATTCGACTGAAATAGAAATGTGAATGGTTTCTATAATCACAGAACCACAACAACTGTAACTGTATGATGTAAACGTAGAGGATGTTCTCCAGTACCTACACCCATAGCTGGTCCGAAATCCCATGAAATTGAGGCTAAGTGGATCAGCAATGTTCCAAGATAAATCTAAATGCCGAACCACTATTAATTATTATATAACTAAGTACCTTTGTTTTAAACTTACCCCAATAATACGTGTTCTTGCTTAAGAACCCATTTAGCATCAAAACAAACGAAATTAAAACAAAACCAGCTAAAACACTAGGAAGCGGTGTAGGGCAGGCTGTCTTAATGTAAAAATGACGTTCAAAAAGTACCACCTAGTAGTCTATCTTGAATAAATTATTTTGACTTTGACAAAAGCGCAATTAATAACAAAAACTTTAAATAATGTTTCAGATGCTGAGGCTAGAGCTAAACAGGAGGAGGAGAACAACAGCGCAGATCCGCCAACAGAAGAATAATATTTAGCCTCAATTGTAAATAGCGTTAAATCTACTTGTTGCAACATGTTCTATTCGTTGTTGAAAAAAAGCTAAAGCATACTATATGATATACATACGTGTGCAAGCTTCATTATATGTTGCTAATTTATTTAATATAATATTGTTGTGTGTAACGCACAAATATATACGACTTGGAAGCACAATGCGAAAAGCCTGGATGTATAAAGTTTCTCTATGTGGAAGACAACATAGTGAGCTAATTTGAACAGGCGGGATACCGCCGAGCGGTAACGCCAGTAGTGTAAATGATTCATTATTATTCACTGCTAAGATTTTAGCCTAGCATAATAAAAGTATAAGCTTTTAAGATTTCTTGATCCCAAAAGTCTATTGCGACGAAAATCATGCTGATTAAGGTTTAGATAACAGCATGAGGGCCCAGCACTGTCCCTTGACGAACACCAGTATAAAGTTACTCGCAATAGATTCTTGGTTGTATATTTGAGGATTTATCGATAGATGACACTATTTTCTACTCATAATTGAAATAATTAATGTGTAAAACTGTACTGAACTCATTTCAAATATAGTCGATAAGAGCTAAATATATCTGTAAGTAACTATCAAATGCTGGTGACGGAGCATACAACATTAATTTATATACTTAATCATAAACACATGTGCACTTCTCTTCAATCAACATTTAACTGTAACTTAAATGTAGCTTAATACTAGTGTTAAATTTAACCCAAATTATGATGAATACGCTTATTAATTTTAATGTTTCCGATTAAATTGGAGTCTTGATATTCTTGACCAAATGTTATTTAATATGAAATTATTTTCTAAATGATAAAGCCATTTCAAGTTCTAGTAAATAGGTAGATAGTACTTTAGTAAAACTTCATGATACAAATTAAGATTTTTGTCTTTGTTATATTTTACAACTTATCTAAGGATAACGTAGTCAATCTCAAATATTTATTGGTTTCGAAAGCTCGTGCTCAAATCAGATAGAGTCGGACAGCTTTCTGTAAACATCAACTACCGATTTAGATCTATTAGACTGAAAGGCACAGGCGTCACAGCCTGAGGACAAACAGGAATTCTTAGGTAGGCTTGACTCAAGTAAAACAAGCTTTTGTGGAGGACCCAAAGTAATTGTACCGTCCTTCAACTAGAATATCTATTGATGAACGGAATTAAATATTGAATTTATTATTATCAAAGATATTAAAGGATTTTCGGCCAGTGTTTACTCACAGATGCCAAATTTTCATCATAAATCCGAACTGAATCTGCTTATCATAGGATTTTTGTACCCATACAAAATTTGAGTAAATCCAAACATATTTCGAACGTTTATCAGAGGCCTAGTTTTCCTGGTAGATACGTGGGACCATTCTCATTGAATATCAAATCAAATGAAGCCATAATCATGATAAATTAGGTCCCTATTTGATTTCAGGGATGGTAAGGATAGATTTATAATCCAACTGGTGACGCTTATTGTAGAGAAATTTAACAATAGATTTTTATATATATACTTATATATATATTTATTTATCATCTATTATAATTATTATAGATGTATTGAATTCTGTATATTGTGCATTTAGTGTAGGTACGTCTTAATAGTTCATAAGTAGGTACTAAATATTAAGAATAATCAGTATAGGTACATACATACCTACATACATTGAAAAGTAGTCTAGTAAATGCCATTCAGATTGGGGATATAGCTTTATGAAATTGTAGAATTTAGCATACTGAGCCTTATGTACATGATTATTAATTGTTGTCTCTGTATTATAGCTTGGAGCAGAACATAGGCTCATCCTTATTATTATAATCTTTCTCAGACTTTTAGAAATCACTTTTGTACAAGATATTGCTTATAAATGTGACATTACAACATTCCTGTGTTAATTATTCAATCGTCAATGTAATTAAGCTATTTAAAGACCTGTAACACTGCTACGTATTAAGATAATAAACAATATAAAGTAAAATAGTATTTATCCACAATAAAGTCAAATATTTTTCACACAATGTCCTTAAATATAATCACTGATAGTAATAATTCACTCCATTCAAAATCATTAGGTAAATGTGTAACGAAATATTTAAAAAAAAAACTCCCAACTTTACGATAATTATATCCCACTATATCACTAAAATAAACTACCTACCGAAAACAATTCTATACTTACCTATAAAATGATAAAATGTAAGTACCTATGCGAATGTATATTATTATTCGATGTTTTATCTTAAAAAAAAACACAATAATTTTATGTACTTAAGTAAACATCTTTGTATGAAACTGCATTTCTCTCTAATAAATTGAAATCTCAAAATCATGGGTTTTTTATCATCTTATTTCTACATGTGTAAATAGATGTAAAACACCTTTTAGTTATGTGTAAATTATTATGTAAAATAAAGATTTTCGTAGAAGAAATGTTTACTTTAATACCCTTAGATAATTAATTACTTTATAACTTTTACATGAGGCATGAAACTCGACGCATGTTCTTATATATCTAAGAAATAGTAAAACAAATTTATTTAATCTTAACTTAGCTGTTTAGTATAAAAGCTAGCAAAATACAAAAGGTTTCATCAGTAGATACATTATGCACTAGGCTGCAATTCAATCCACTGTACAGTCCAATCTACTGTTTTAAAAAAATGTTTCATAATAAATACGAGATATGTGTATCACACGATTTGGAAGTATACATGCTTATTGTATCTATAGCAAGAAAGTGGCATCACTGCTAGCTACAACAAATTACCATTGCAATAAATTAATTAAGTTAAATTAATAAAACTTACAGTCAATTCAATTCCATGTCAAGTAGATCAATATAATTTAAAAAAAAATTGCTTTAAGAATTTTTTTATACATTCATAAATGAATTAATTGGAATATTTATTATTTTTCAAACAGATACTAAAACCATGTTGGTCTAACTGCCTAGTGCATAAAAACTTATTGAACTAAGCAAAACAAAAATCACAAGATCATTCCTATTAAACATTATACCATACATGATGTTTTTTGTGGGATGTTTGACATAATCATGATGTTAATGATGAACACATTGACTCGCTGGTAAGTATCTCAGTTTCCTAAAAATAGATGATAAAAAAAACGTATGACATTTATAAACTATTATTGGCCATATTTAATGCTATCTCTTAGCTATATATGAACATTATCCTGAGTACAAAACAGGACTACAATGCAAATCATATTTGCAATATCAAAAGGCACATTAAGCAGCTACAATAAGTACTAAAACATTGACACTTACAAAATGCAATTAGGTACAATTTTGTAACAAAAAGAGGTAATAATGTTTTGAGGTTTTATATAATAGACCATATAGCAAGCTATGTATACTAGAAATGGAACAACCTTTTGTACTTAAGTAACACTGGGTTAACAAAAGAAAAGATTTCATTACATTTCAGATAGGTAATTAAATAAAAATATGTATTTCTATAGCTGAATTTTGTATCATATTTCAATATTGATCCTATATTAAAAGTTGTTGATGTTCACCAATTCTTCTACCTTCTAAACCATTATTTAACTTCTTTGCTACATAACTATAACTTATTGTTACTTAAATATCACAACTAAGTTAACTTAGAATGTACTTGTGAGTCCTACCAAATATATTGATCTGTATAGATAAACCTCTGACATCAGATTTCTGTCTACTGCAAATTATTGTCCCCTCAATCACATCTCCTTGTTTGACCTCCTTACAATCCCTGAAATAAAAAACTGTCTGCTTCCAATGTGTTGGTGTCTTGTGAGGTCCTGTTGTAAACTCTATAGCATTTCGCAGATCAAAGAATGTATCAAAATACCCAACAATGGATGTCAAACTGCCATCTTTTATAATAGGAAGTTTAAATTCAGAAGTGAAATTCATAACATCAATATTACAAGTGTTAATATCAATTTCTTTAACAACACAGGGTTCTGATATTATATTTTTGGATGCAACAATGTCAACACTTGCTTCCCGAACCACTTCAGATTTCATACAATTCATTTTGTAACCATAGACATCAGACCAATATTCTATTAGTTTTTTGTGTGTATCTACATCCCCATTTGCAACAAGACTTATATTGCACCTGTTTGGCAATAATAGACCACCTGGCTTGAGACAGTGGTCTCTAGCATAAATAACACTGTCCAACATCCCTTCAAATAGGAGAAAATAGCCCATCCATTCTGATACAATAATATCAACTTTTTCTTCCAACTTTGTATCTTCAAGCCTTCCTTTCACCAATGTAATAACATCTTGTAAATTGTTTTCTCTTACAATGTCCATTGCATGATATATAACTTCTGATTGATCTAGTGCATATACCTTTTTCGCTCCAGCTGTAGCAGAGAACATTGATAAAATACCTGTCCCACAGCCAAGATCTAAAACCACTTTGTCTTTTATAGTTTCTTTGTTATTCAAAATGGCATCTCTATATGTTTCAGTACGGACTTTGTCTGAGAGCATATCATAATGAATTCCGAAATGTGCATAAGTACTGAAGTAGCCCTCATCACTCTCAAGAGGAACATTTGCTACACATTTTGCATTGACCAGAGGTTCTTCATTATTTTTGTTAACTGAACCTTCTACCATAGATTGCATTGAATTCTGCATTTTGTGTATATCATCCTGTGCAATCTTTAAAAGAGTTGCACTTTCATTTAGCTGAACAGTCAATAACTGTATGGTCCGTTGAAGTTCACTGAAATGTGCCTCTGATAGAGTTACTAAGCCATTCTCCACATTTGCATGGTAAGTTTTTGGTGAACTGGGCTTGTCAGTAAGAGAGTCAAAATCATACATGAGCCACTCGTCGTGTTCCACGGGTTTTAAATATTTTTCATCGTCCCACGGCGCTTTGTTGCTGCTAGTTATAACCTCAGGGGCAGGCTTGTGAGTCTTGATGTAATTTATTAACTTTATGTATGAATAGCAGTCCATGTTGAATTTTAACTTAAGTTCATTCAAATCAAACTTGTGCATCGACTTACAATGAGTAAATCCTTCTTCAATATTCGATAATACGTTGGAACAAAATAAGCATGTTACCGTTGTGTCGTTGGTTTCCATTTCTTGCCATTCATCGTCCTCGAAATTATCCTCGTCGCTGCTGAGGTCTGGTACGTCCGACATAATTTCGTTTAATATGGGTAGAAGATTTCTCGTAACTACAGAGATAGGTAATAATTAAAGATTCACACAATGGGAAGTGGAAACATGTGAGACTGAGCTGAAAAGTGACAACGTATGTCATGCATTGCATGTACTTAATGTCAATGTCACTGTTATGACATTACGCATTAAAGTGACTAATGTCATTAAAATTATTCTCCGTACAGAATTTATTGGACAAACAAAAAAATAAAGCATCGTATATCGATAACAACATAAAAAATAATAAAAAATAACGGGGAAAATAATAGCTAAGCAATCTAATAACATGATTTTACAAATTTTCTTAGTAATATAGAGAACTTTATTGATACCACTGACCTCTAATAATACAAGTTCTTCTATCGATTGATACAGTAAAAAATATACTAAACCGTAATACTTGGCAGTCTACCGTCAAAATATGTTCAAATTGCCATATACGCCTACTTATGAAAAATAAGATGCCTATGTTTATAATTAATATTATTTTAAAAAACTTATAGCATGAACTGACTTTCTTATGATAAACACAGTTTAATATTGTAGTATGTTAGGTGAGGGAGAACCACAATAAAAATATTTTATGCGACGTTTACAGATACTAGGTACAAATAATGCAACTAGAAATATATTAAATTTAAATAAAATAGGGACAAAAAAATATTATTTTATTTTTTGCTTTGCAACCCCTACTGAAATGTCAACTGAAGTATTGCACAAAGGACTCTGAAGCCGTGCCAAAATTATAAAAAAAAACAACTGAAGTCTCGTTGACCTCGTTGTCGCCCGGCGCGAATATTTGTAATTCGTTACCATGGCATCTGATAAATAATAATTTCACAACAAACAGATACAAATTGAAGAATCATGAAATTAAAAATATCAACTTTCAAAGAACCAAAACATGCTGGTGTTGTTGTTTGCGTAAATTGGAACAATACAGAAGACGTATTTTCTTGTGGGTAAGTTGAAAGTTTGTTCAGCCATCAAGCGAAGCACTTTTTAAGGTACGGATTAGACCCACTTATTCAGAACTAGTCGTCACGTCATTAACTAATTGCTACTTACAAGGAAGGGAGAAGTTCATGGTTAGTTGTTATAATAAGTAGGTAGGTAGTTCTTTTTTTTAGTTATACTATAGTAAACAATAGACCAACAAAAAAATAATATTTTTTTTCTAGTAAAACTAAAACTGAGTGAAGACCAAAAAATTAGGTACTAACCTGCCGCCTTAATCATGTACTACATTATAATTTTTTACAGAGACGACCACAAACTCTTGAAATGGAACCTTGTAAATAGTGAATGCATAGTAGTTACAACATTCCCTGATGATTTTTATCCAAATGATATGCATTTGTTTCCGAAGATCAATACTGCTGGGAATAAGCACCAACACGATGTGATATTGATTTCTACAGCAGATGGCAAGTAAGTGATTGTTTTTTAAGATGTTCTGCCATTTGAGGTAGGTATGTGTTTTATGTTTGTAAGTAATTTTATGTAGCTAATAATGTAGTTTCGTTAATTGAATAATTTTCTATGTAATACCGATTTGCTGAGAATAGACTGGTTGTCCGATTTTTTGGGCTTCTGACTACCACTAACGATTATTATAGATGTTCGCATGACAATCACATCAGCGTATTAATAACTTAGCCACGAGCCCCTCTACCTTACGGCACCTACCTACCTTACGGAAAGTACAGTTCATTAAATGCATGCTCATGTTTTAGGTTCCACATAGTGAATCACAATGGTCGTATAGAGAAATCGGTGAACGCTCATCAGGGAGCTTGTCTCGTAGCACAATGGAGTCCCGATGGAGCTGGACTTCTAACAGGTGATAAACGACAGAACTGCGTTATTTGATGTAAAATAATTATAGTATCATTAAAGCAACTATGTATCGATTTTTTAGACCACGATGTTCATAAACATATGTATAAGAACTCCTTTTCTGGTGTGTGATAATCCTCATGGATTTTTGCCGTATGGGGAGTGTGGGGCTCCGCATAATGATGAAATTGAACTGCCGACTAAAACCACAAGGGTGTTGCGTTTCGCCACTACCTATGGTGGGGTCACGGGAGAAATTCCTCCACGGCCTTAGCAATGGCAAATCTTCAGTATAATGTCCGACACAATTTTCTTAATTGTTTACACGGCCACCGGTGTAAGTTTATTGTTAGTTTATACTTACATTGAAAAGCAAAAGATGGGATTGCAGTATGCACAATCTGTAGACTATATTGTAGACACATATGACCAAGGCCAGTTTTTAATTAGTATTAATCGATATAATTGTCACATAGTTCAAATGTCAATTTGGTTGCCAGCGGGCGAGGACGGTTTCGTCAAAGTGTGGTCACGCAACGGTCTCCTGCGCTCCACCATAGTCCAGTCAGACGTGCCTTGCTTTAGCGCTGTGTGGAGCCCTGACAGCACTGCCATCTTACACACCAAGGGGAATTCCCTCGTCATAAAACAACTGAATTCCAGTAACAAGATAACGAAAGTACGTACACTGTAATTATTGATGGATCCTACAGTTTATACCTACTGTTCTTATCATGTGCTTTAATAATGAATGGCTTCTTTGTGGATCAGGCGACCATTGCTACTTTTTATAGATATACTTTTTGTTTGATTTGAAATAATCTCTCTTGCAGTGGAAAGCCCATGAAGGCCTTATTTTGTGTGTGGCCTGGAATGCTAACAACAATTTAATTCTTTCTGGTTCTGAAGATGGTTTTTCAAAGGTAACATCTTCTTTTACCGACCCTGACATACGAGTATTTGGGAAAAAGAACAGCGCCGTTGATTTGTAAATCATTATATTTTATTTAGATTTGGGACACGTTCGGGCAGCAAATATCGGTAAGCGTGAAGCATGATCAGCCAATCACGAGTGTGAGTTGGTCACCAGCTGGGGATATGTTCGTCGTTGGCAGCTATAACCTCATTCGACTTTGCAACTCTAATGGTGTAAGTTAACTATGGTTTACTTATTCATTTTTAAGCTTTGATAACAGCTTATTTTCGAAATGATTTGAACAGAGAAATATCTGAGATATTTCTCTGTAATAGCTCTTTATTTGCTATTACAATACAGATTCCATATTTCTTTTAATCATTTTTATTAGCTGTACCATTTATTGTTTTCCAATGTCAAGATTTTTGTTATTCTTCTTAGTTTTCGTAATATCTGCTCCTAGTGGTCGCACTGCCTTGATCGTCCGTCTACCGGCAGCATCTACAATATAGCCTGGTCTTCTGACGGTACACAGCTGGCTGCCGCGTGCGCTAACGGCCACGTTTTATTCGCTCATATTATTGACCGGTAAATATAAATTTTAATAATTATTTTTAATATCGTATGTAGTCTTATAAATCAGTCAACCCTATCTAGTTAGCTGTGTTTCTTGGAGTAAAAATAACTCAGTAAATCGTTATTCTAGAACGTCTATTTCTGTCTTCTAGTGTGAATGGCTTTACACTTAATTCTTACCGGCTTTTCTTCTAAAGTCACTATTAATGTCTACCTACGGCGCGGCGGCGAGTGTCTAAGCACTATTGTCAAAATAGCACGTCAAAGTATCAATGTTGTACCGCAGTTTCCATCTTACCAAAATTCACCCTTCGCCACTGCTATAGCCTGCTAGACAATCAAAACCTTTAATATTTTCTTGCAGAGAGTACACATGGAAGAACTACGCTTGCAACCAAGTAGGTCGCAAAGTGATTGCTATAAAAGATATTATAACCGACCAGAATGACCAGCTGGACTATCCAGACAGAGTCATACAAATAGCTCTCGGCTTTAACCATTTGGTCACCGCAACGGTGAAACAATGTTTCATACATAAGCTGACGTCTTGGAATACCCCGGTTACTTTTGATCTCAAGGAAGGGACTATCAGCATGATATTGTTGGCTGAAAGGTAAGCTCATTTATCATAGATCTCATCAAACTTGGAGGTTTCCTTGCGAGCTTAGGTACTTTCATTCTAAGAAGAGTGTAGATATTCTCCTTTGACTGCTAGTCACCTCGACACTACCGCTTCTCATTCTTATTCGTTTACATTTGTATTTATTTCAGGTGTATATGCATAGTAGAAAGAGCTGGTCTCTCTGTGTACAGCTACATGGGTCGTCTGCTAGCGAGTCCTCGATGGGGGGCTCGGCCAGAGTCTCTAGGAAGAGCTGCTGTTTCATTAGGTCCAGACGCTTTGGCGGCCATTGATCAGGGTGACAGAAAATGTAAGTAGGTACATAATCTATACAGACAAAATGAAGTACCTAAAAAAAGTATTTTTGACTGATTTATTGCATTCCATAATGATATAGGTTGATAATATTATAATTAGAAATAAATATGGACACTGTCAAGTACAGCAAAACTTCAAATAAGTAGAAGAGAGGAAACATTTCAATACGCTATCTAAGTGAGATTCTCCGTCTTAAAGGCAGATCCTATTAAGTTCGTAATTACTGAACTGAACCCAAACATTACTCTTAGCGATAAGACCGCCAATTGTACTACTTTATGTTTATTTTTGATTTTATTAAGCTTCTTGGTGAACAATAAAAAATAATTATTCTATCTTTAAAAGACAGACCTATGTTAGGCAGAAAAAGGCCAATATTTTGGATCGATTCGAACGATCCAATCTGGCAAAATAACTCTACTGAGGTACATACCTCTTGAATACATCGTATTTCTTATAGTGATCCACGTATTTGACCTGCCAACCGGCCTGATAGTCCGAAGCTCAGCTGACAACACGGTCACAAAGCTGACACACAAGATGACCGTATCCAGTATCGCGCTGAGTCAAACAGGACCCATCAATGAGAGACAACTAGCTCTTTTGGACTACAACAGGGACTTGTATGTTGTCACTGTGAAGGATAGCAAGCCCAAGTTTGATAAATTAGGTAGGTAATTTAGTTGATAGCTTTCAAAGACTTAAAAAAAAAAAACTTTTTTCTTAAAAAAATAAGAACACTGCCTATTTAGCCTAGTGATCCTAAGCGTGACTGACATGCTAGAGATTCTGGGTCGAGATCGAGCAAAGTGTAAATGGGTTTTTCTATAAAATTCTCAGTATCGGCTCAGAGTTGGATTTGTGCCTGGTTAATGGCAATAGGCTTCGCGCAGAGAGAAGTGGAGAGGCCTTTGCCATAAATGGCAATAGGCTCGACCCCTATTACATGGCACCTAAACATAGGCGACCTCTGTAGTCTAGCGGTTCGAGTGCAGAGACTGCTGATCATGGGGTCGTGGGTTCGATTCCCACAGAACACAAATATTTGTGTGGATAAAACATGAGTATTTGGTATTTAGAAAAGGAAAAATTTGAACCTGCGTCTTCTTATTAGGTACACCAGACGCTATGACCACTAAGCCACCGCGATACCTACCCGTCATGTCTGAATTTACGTCTTTATGGTGACGTCAGTAACGCAGGTTCGAATACTGCCCGCGGTCGAATTTTTCCTTTTCTAAATAACTTTAAAATCTTAGCATGGAAAATGCCAAAAATATACAAAAAGATGAGTATTTGTGTTTGTCCGGGTGTTTCTTATGTATTATAAGTATGTATTTACAAAAAAAAAGTATATAAGTATTTTATCCATTGTCTAGTACCCATAGTACAAGCTCTGCTTAGTTTGGGACTAGATGGTGTTGTGTAGGTAAAAATTTCCCAAAAATATTATTATATAATTATTATAGGGCGAACTGTGGTGTGGCTTTAAAACTATCGCCGTTTGGGGCGCATTAATTCTAATAACATTTCTGGCAGGATCTCAGATTCTCAGTATATGCTGGAGCCACGAGACAGAATTACTGGTAGGTTTACGCGCTAGCTCCGTGGTAGCGTGGTGCTGTCCACGAGCGGCCATGCAGCCCGACTGGCTGGCACTCACCACAGTCAGTAAGGATGTCGTGTAAGTATACCAGTTGCTCAGCCTACTAGTCTACCTATAGGTTTTGACTCCATGGTCGGACTGATTTCTGCGGCGGGAGTTTGGAGCACCAAATTATTTTTTATCCATATTCGTAACAATTCGAGGGGCTCGTGGCGAAGCTACTCAAACGCTCTGCAAGGTTAAGTTGCGCTTGCCGCGGTCAGTCTGTGGATGGGTGACCATTCTTAACACATCGAGACCCCTCCGTGCCTCTGATAGCACGTAAAGCCGTTGGTCCCGGTTTACAAACACTTATGACAATCGTTAGTGATCAGAAGCCCAAAGATCCTCACAACCAGTCTATCCTCACTTCCTCAGGATATCGGTATGAACCAAAATTACCACAGGACCATGTCACAAGGAACTAGAAGTCATAAAGTACATAAAGTCAGCAGGTTATACAATATTTTACTGTCTTTCTAGGGATCTAGGCAGGAATCCGACGATACTAAGTGTTGAGGACGGAGTAGCGCACATATGCCGCGGGAATGGATCCATATTGCACCTGTCTATTGCAGCATTCCCTGAAAAACTACTCAAGCATATAGTGGCGAATATGTGGCAACCGGCTCTTCAGGTAATTCGCTGTTGATTATCCTCATGATTGGCGTTATGGCTGAGTGATCGGCTTCTACGCTACGGGTTTGATTTCTCACTTGCAACAACTGCATCATTAGCCAAGTGGTCGTAAGTGCGACTACATTTTTTCTAGAATTCCTGGGTTCCATTTCAAGGTCCACCTAAATGTTATTCTTCATTATTCAAGGTCCAGCTAAATGGTTTTCCTATGAATTTCCCGGTAGCAGCTCACTCGCTTGAACTCGCTTCCCAGGAGTTTTAATTTGTGCCCGGTTAATGGCTCGTCCCTATATGTAATAGTTCGCTGGTATGTTTAGGTCTTATAAACATACCAGCCAATTGTGGGTTACATAGGTACATCTCGACCCTTCAGAAAATACAGGCCTGAGACGTGATGCTACTGATGTGAATGTCTCCTGTATAGGATGTCTCCTGTAATTTGTAAACGGACGTTTACAAATTACAGGACACATCCTTGTGAGAATCAAAGAGCTTTTTTTTAAACACGAAATTAATGATACATCCAATATCCTAATATAACCATCAGCATGGCCCGTTTAAATTGTAATGATATCAATTTACCATTTGATAAAATATTTTAGCTTTGTCGAACCGTTGAAGATGAAACGCTGTGGGCATGCCTGGCAGTCTTATCCTGGCAACATCACCAACTAGCCGTAGCTGAAGAGGCGTTTGCATTGATACGGCAATATCATCAAGTCTGTTATATACAACATCTTAGGGTAAGTACTTAGATCCTATAATAACCTACTACAGGGACGGCGAACCTTTTTTGATGTACAGAGCATGTAAAGCTACCCCAATCTGTTAAATTTCTTTGATAGATTTTCAAGTTTTCAACTTCATTACAAAATCTTAAGGTTTATGTTCGATTGGGAAGATATACTACAATGTTAGTTTGACCTAAATCAAAAACACTACCTACTTACATACCTAAGATTATTGAATCCTTTTTCTTTTCAGAGCAATATACCGGAAAAGCTTTCAGCGAATTAGTATATTATACCTTATCTATTATTTTTTAAATTGTGATGTTACTTAGAAATTCGTATATTATAACTTGAATAAAGTTAAGTACCTACCACCTACCTCAGTCTATTTGATTGAATACGTATCTTTCTATCAACATTTTAACAATATCGTAAGTATTTCTTTTCTAATTATAATTATGTATATCTAAAGAAAAAAAAAAGATTAATTAGGTCTAGATCTTATAAAATAATTATAGATAATAAAATAAAAAGTCGGAATAGGTATATAATAATAATAATATTATTATATACCTAATAATAATAAGTTATATTTTAGTAAACTTATGTGAGTATAAGTAGTTATTGCCGTTATTGTTGAATACTTTAACATAATTATGTATGTCGATACTAATTTAAGTACTTATTTACTTTTTCAGAGATTTTACACAGCAGTAGTACGGTGTTTGTTTTATAGCCATAATAATTATGTATTTTTTAAATACAATAAAATTGCTTTTGGTTATAATTGAAAAACATGTACCTATTTAAGTACATACCAATCTAAGTATATTAAAAAAAAAACCGCCCAAGTGCAAGTTGGACTCGCGCACCGAGGGTTCCATACAAACTTTGTAGGTAGGTATACTTGTGATTGCGTTGACATATAAGTTTGATTTTGTTACAGCTTATAGATTTAAAGACCTGAGTATTTGATATGAATTTCAATTTAATACCTCTACGGGTTCATGAAGAAAGGGGTAGTAACCGTAAAATTAATAAAAATATTTTTATTAAGTGATGTAAGTACTTAACTAAAAATTTACAGTTTTCGCAATTTTTCCTTTATCTGTGCTTTATGACGTTACTTCGTACCAAATTTCAAGATTCTGAGTTTACGGAAAGTACCTACCCTGTTAGTAGGTTTTGATTCCCTTGCGAGTTTCGAAAATTTGCGGCATAAACGGCTGTATCTTTTTGATTGCATTGCCTTAGAAGTTAGATTTTTTCACAGCACCAAGGGACAGTAAAATTAAAATCAACTATTCAGGTAGAACTGAGTATTTGATTTTAATTTTAGCTTGATACCTCCACGTGTTTCTGAGAAAAAGGGTCTTGACAGACGGACGGACGGACAGACAGACGGACGGACGGACGGAAAACAAAGTGATCCTATATGGGTTCAGTTTTGTCCTTTTGAGGTACGGAACCCTAAAAATTACCTACATATATTACATAGTTACACAGAACATTAACACTAATAATGATTTATAGACCTACTATTTATTAAAAACAAAAATAAAACTTGTATTTGGCGGGCTAAGCAAGTGACAGAATAGCAAGTCGGCAACTCATTCATTTCAAAATTCAAAGGAACAATGGTAGACAGAGACGAAAACAAATCGAGTGAGTGAGACCGGAGAGGCGGAGACATTCGTTGCATCGTTTGGTTTCGTTCCTTCATTTTTCTACGGCTCACAAGTCACAACTTCAGAAGTTTACAACTTATCATAGTTCATTCGCATCACATTCACTCACTAAGTCTCACTCACTCTCTCATACTCAGTGTTTCTGTCAATGCCGTTCAGTTTGAACGTACGATTTTGAACTGAGTTATTTACTTCGTTACTAAAATAATTTTCTTGTAAATAATGGAAATGAAAACTGTAATGATCAATAAAAGTTGCTAAAAATTGTTCTAAATATTCAGTGTAACCGACTTTTTATGATAGCAATGTGTACAACGCTGTGCCCTACATAAAACAAAGATTCCGAAAGAAAGTTTTAAAAAGTTTGTTTTGTTGTGTGATGTGAAGATGGGGATGATGGGTGTTCTGGAGGTGAAAATAGTGTTGTTACTGAACCTGTTGTTGGTTAGTGGGGATGTGTATAACAATGATGTAAGCGAGCATTCATTAGAGTTGACCCAGTCCTTGAACTTGGCACGGCAAGAGTTAATTCAAGAGACATGTAGACGTTTTCCTCCGAGGTACGGGTTGGATGAGCTACCTCCAAGCCAGCTGGAGCACATCCTGATAGATGAAGAACACAAGCTTCTTTACTGCTATGTGCCAAAGGTGAGTTTTTCAAGGTAAACCGGATTTTTGTGCGGCTAATTCTTAAATTAAAATATACTCGTAAATCATAAACATTATCTCGGATAGACGTCCATGACATAATTTGCATGATGGATTACCATAATCAATCTTATTACCATGATTATGTTAGTATCCTTACAAAATAATAACTCCTATGATCTTACTTTCGTAACATGTAAGTAATTTTAAACTGCTTAACATAGCATCCTATGACGACACTGACCCAAAGTTTTAAACACCTGATTTTATTTTTGTCTAAATATATGTTAAATAATTATAACTATCAAGGTGTTGTGTAGTTGAGAATACCTGACTGAATAAACAAACATAAAACAAATCGTATAATAAACATGTTTTATCACCTTTGTACTTAGTATTACCTACCTATTGTATTTTAACTTAAGACTAAAAGTTAAAAAATTATTATTATTCACCTATACTTACCATATTATATACTGAATACCTAATTATTATTATTTATTATTTATATAAGTACCTATTTACTTGAAAAAGCTCTAAAATCTTATTATGTAAATAAAACATTTACTTAGGTCTGACAATAAAAAAATATAATCCTTTTTTTTTAATCTAGAATTCCTTTCTCCAACTGATAATAATATACCTACTTAATTCATTTTCAAATGTTTTAAAAAGTTTTTTATTTAGGTGGCCTGTACAAACTGGAAAAGGATCCTCATGATACTGGCTGGTAAATGGAATGACACAGATGTGTTGTCCATAACTGCCAGTATAGCGCATACTCCTGGATTGTTCCGGAACATGAGCACTGTGAGCTGGCCAGAGAGAGACTACATGCTAGAAAACTATCATAAGATGATCATTGTCAGAAACCCTTTTGAAAGGCTATTGTCAGCTTATAGAAATAAGTTGGAGGGCGAAACACAGAGTGCAAAGTATTTTCAGGTGAGTTACATAAGTAAATAAAAACTACTGCAACTAGCAACTATAGGTGTAACTTAAAAAGATAGGTTGGTACTCTTACCCTCAGAGGTTGTCAGTAAGGAAATGCCGGAGCCATCTAGCTTAAAAAAATATGTAAAATATTGACTTGTAAAAGTGTCTTTATGATCTATTTACAGAAATAAATATCATTTATTTATCATCATCTGTATTAAAAATCAACAAGCAATAAATCACATTTAAATTGCTCCGTCTATTTAGCAAATGAAACAGAATGAATTTTATAATATGTTTTTAATTGGGACTTAAATAATCATGCCAAAACTGTAAAAAATCAGCATTTAGCCATATAGGCAAGACATACTAATACCTACTGCTAAAGAAACAGGTGTTTTTGTTTTGGAAACCATTTGTTATATAATTCATATATACATATATACCAATTAGTTGAATAGAACTTGAGATAGAGCTTTACCTCACCAACATGGGTCCCATAGAAAGGTCATCACTGAGGGTTTCTAAATAAATATGAGTGCTGCTGTAGAGAACACCTAGTACTTTTATATGATTGAAAAAGTGAGTGTTTCAAGTTTCTGATAAAATAATTAAATTAATTAGGCAATTGATCATTCCATTGGTTGATATTTGTCAAGTGTTATAGTGAGTGGGAGTTATTAATTTGATTAAGAACCGTAGCAAGTGGCATTCTTTAGTTTCTGACTTCCCCCATGGGAAAATGGCGTGAGTGTATGTATGCAATCAGCAGCATTGATTAAGCGCGGCTGCTGATACAACTGCTATGTTGATAAAAGGGTACAACTCGCAGGTCGGGTAAGATATAAGATATAATTAGACAGCAGCAACTTAAGTATGAATTTCGGGGTGGTAAAAGACGTCTTTTTTTTTTGTTCACGGGGTGGAAATCCTCATGGGTCTGTCAAGACTCTTACTGACTAAAACCACCCCGGTGTGCCGTCACACACGTACGCCGGGGGCCGCGGGTACAACATATTCTTCCACAGTGGTAAAAGACGTCTCAGTCAAGATAATGCGCGAGTGATACCTACCACTGGTGTTACCGTCTATACCATCATGCTTGTTTGTCAACTTAGTACAGTAAAAAGAGTAATATGCCCGCTATTGCAGGCTATTAAAACTAATCGTGGCCTGCGGGCGGTTGAATTGGGGGATTCCTCCGCCCGACCAGACAATGGACCCAGTAGGCGGCACGCTTGTGGTGAACACGCGTGCCTTCAAGTGCAATGCGAGGAAAGCCCTCGCTAATTGATGGGGTCCAGTGACAGCTGGACAACAGTCTGTCATATTCGTGGCGAATTTCGCGGATCCCATGGCCATGACTATAGTCTGACATACCCTGCCACCTCCCCGGGTGGCGAAGAATCCATGAGGATTTTCCGAACTATAAAAAAAAGGCTAAGCTAATACACTTCTGTCTATCCTTTTGAGAAATACAGCCGTAATAATACGCAATGTGATAGCCTAGTGGTACTTATGACCATTGGACTGCCAAGTCGAAGGTCTCGATTTCGAACCCAAGGCACGCACCTCTGACTTTTCGAATTAATGTTATTCATTAATTATTAATTATCACTCGCTTAAACGGTGAAGGAAAACATCGTGAGGAAACCTGCATACCTTAGAGATTTTTCTCGACGGTTTGTGAAGTCTGCCTACCCGCGCTAGGCCAGCGTGATGGACTATAGCCTAACCCCTCTCAATATGAGAGGAGACCCGTGCCCAGCAGTGGGACAGTATATGGGTTGATGATATGATATAAATGTGGTTGCCATGTGCAAACAGTGCAAAGCAGGTGCACATAAACATAATACTTTCTACTATGACAATTAAAAACACAAATGCAAAGTATCTTAACATTAATCAGTAGATAACTGTGTAACACTTTCACTCCTTCGCTACTTGTAAGCACCGACATTGAAGATTGTAATTTAATACCGACACATCGTAATCATTACTTGACACGCAATTCACTGATATTATAGGTATTAGGTATAATATATCAAAATGTGTCTACTGGAACATGTTTAGATAAATTAAACAAGCATAGATAAGCATATTTTTTGGCTTTATCCGTGAAAGCACTAAGTTAGATACTTAGTGCTTTCACGGGGTCCTTCAATAAGAGGTTAAATTCAAAATAAAATTTACGCAGTATTTTTAAACGCATATTTTTGTTGACCATAACATTTCGCGGTATTTGAGGCACTGGTTTGCTCTTCATATATTGTAACCTACCGAGAACTACTAGAAATGAGGTAGCGAATATCCGAAACCAAGATTAAATATAAATAATACGTAATTGTTACCTTAATAATAAAAGCATGTTAAATACCTCACACACAAATTAGGCATTCATTGATTCAAATTATAATGCCGCATTCATTACAAGTTTTCTGTCCAGAAATTCAAATAATCGATTCATGTCTACACTCATTAAATACATGCAATATGCAAACGTCCAGTCTGACTTATTAAAAGTTGCTCGTCAATGGGTCTTTGGATCAACAAATATGACCTTGGCTTCAGTGGCACCAATGGTTTCTTTATTATATTGATTTCTGACAATAATAGACATTGAAATAAAACTACTTTTTAGGAATTTTGCACCACCTCAGTCTACTCGTGACCAAACTGACCATAGATGTAAAGGGAAATCCGAAACTTCGGGATTAATCATATCAATACGACGCGACAAAATCCGTAAAAAGTAGGTTTATTTCAATTACTTGTTTATAGTTTAATGAACTAATAAAAAACAATGCACCACTTATTATCTTACACCATAACTCGTTATTTTAAAATATTAGACATACCTTATTCGTCGATATAAACTTGTTCTGAAAATCTGATTTTAGTTTTGCTGCATTTAAATGAGAAGTAAATAATTGAGGACACAGGTGTGTTGGCTCCATACATACATACGTTTTATCACGTCTGTCCCCCACTGCGGTAGTCGGGTAGTTACTATAGATTTCCACGTGCAACGATCCTGAAACGCCACTCGCTCCATCTACGTTTATTAATCTCCACATGTACGATCTTCGGTTTAGGGTGTTGTTAGCAGGCTTCCTAATCAAAAATAAAGAAACCTACCATATTTTAAATGAAATAAAATCAAAATCAATTACATGCTGGATTATTGAAACAGGGTTGAAAATAAATAGTAATTCTCAACCTATACACTGTCCTACAACTTGGCGCGGATCTTTTTTCAGAATGAGAGGGATTAGGCTATACCACACACTAGCCTAGATTGGCAAAATCTCTAAGTTACGAGCGTGGCTTTTGTCAATAAAATCAATAATATTTAAGATGTTGACGCTGTTCAAAGTCTAGTGTATTGTAGTGCTGGATTGGATTTGTTTACTACTCAATAAAAGACTTAGATAACTCTAAATGTTTGTGTCGCTAGTCAACATTTTTTACAAGGCCATAAAAAATTATTTTCACACTACCATCTACTTCTTGTAGTGCCCTGCCAATTAGTGGACTAGGTTGGATGACAGCTCTGCATAATTATATCGCTTTGATCTTCGCGAGACAAATCTGTTCTGCGGCACTCATGATCCCAATCCATTCTCAGATGTTCTTCATCCATGACATCTTCCTACGACCAGCTCTGCTTGTGCTAGCAATACTACCATAATAAATAAATATGAAATAATAATAAAACCATAGTCTGAGGTCAAAATCCCATACAACGATAAAATATCATTTTATTTTCCTATACTGTGTCAACTGATAGGGACTTCCGTTCAAAAACCACAGCAACGGTTATGATTTGTAATGCTATTTACATTTTAATGATAATTAATTCAATAGTAGGTATTCTTCTTCAGGCTGCAGCTATTGAGTACTGAACGTTCAAATTATAATGACTGTTCTAGATTGGACTGGACGTTAAAATTTTATTGACTATTTAACCTACGAAGGAACAATTATCAGACACAATAGAAAAACAATGTTAAGACCCTCTGGAGGGTGACCGTTCTTTAATTAATTAATTTAAAATGAATCACTTGCATGCCCTGATTTGTATCGCTTCCCTTTCTTCCTTCTGAATATTCTCGTCTCCATGTCGTAATGAAAATTGTGGTTCCGTCTTGCGCATGGCAAAAGCTGCATAAGTCCTTTGGCGTTTTCGTTCCGATTGTCTTTTGTTCCGTCTATTTATTTACATTCATTCTTCATGAGCCATTTTCTCCCTATTGCTCAGCATTTTCCTCATTCTTCCGGCAATTTCATTAGTTCAATTAGCGATTGATCTTAAAGCTTCGTTGGCCCCTTTTCATTCTCCATTTTACTGCTGTTATAGGGCCATTGATTTTTATTATGGCTTCTAAACATTTTGATGGAGCTTTTGTCATCTCGTAATTATTTTATTTTATTGTTGATGGGTTCGCGTTTGACCTCAGTCTCACCTGATGGTAAGCGACGACGAGGACGAAGGTAGAACACGCTTACCCAGAAAATTCCTGTTCACTCTCACCGTAAAGACACAAAGGTTCTTATATGAGTCCGGGAATACAGACGTAGGGAGAGCATTCCACTCCTTTGCAGTGCGAACAAGAAAAAAAAAAACATTATGTCAGAATTAGGAGTGGCCGCACTGGTGTATGCTAATAAAATTTACCATCATGTGTTTACCAAGCTTGATGAAAATGACATTGTTCTTTTTCCTTTTTCTATCAAAGATCGGTTAGCTCGTATACAGCAATAGATTTACAGTGTAATAATTATGACGACGATTCTAACATTTAGCACTTTGTAAAAAACTGTGGATTATCCAATGTTTATAATGATTACCTACCAAAATATTCCTCTGGCCTTGCGGTTGTTTTTATATACGAATTGATAATCATTTGGTTGTCATCAGACTTCGTTGACTCTTGACGTTGGTCGTTAATAATGATAATGCATATTAAACACCCATGAACCTAGTTTGTCGGGATCGTAAGCATGTGTAATGTCTATATCAAGACGGCCTTTCGCATCTAATAAACTGTAGTTACAATGACATGTATCATGATTTGTTTTTTAAATTTCTGTGTCGACGCAGCTATATAATGCTAACGTTTATTTCTTTCTTATAAATCTGTTAACGTACATACAATAATAGTCCTTTAGCACGTTAATTATTGCCATGTCTTTAGTTTTCTCAGCTTGACATTTCATAGGAAATTTAAAGATGTTGCTGTTCAACGATATGATATTCACGTATATCCCCATATCTTATTCAATATGAACTCTAGTCATCATTGTAGTCTGTTATCATAGCATCGAGTTAGGTATTGTCCAAACATGAAAGCAATCTATGTGTGGTTAACCTCTTTTGTTGGTTGTTGGCCACCAGGAGAGGCGGCAGGTTATATCGGATCCAACTAAAGAAAGAAAGAAATAAATAATAAAATATTTCTATATTATACAAAAGTTGTACATATAAACACTTATTTTGACATTACATCGTTACAACAACAAGAAAAATACCTACTGAACTTGGCTTATCTTACCGTATATTCTGGACCATGAGAATCCTGATAACATTTCGACAACTCCAACATGTACAGTAAACCCAAATCCAACTCGGTTCGATAGATTTGTAGTCACCCTTAGACCTATATCAGCACATATTTGACCCACACTTACATATCTTCGCAGGATCGTGTTGGAAGACGGATAATCAAGGCGTTCCGCGAGAACCCTTCAAATGAATCTCTCGAGCTGGGCCATGATGTCACGTTTAAGGAGTTCGCGCTGTTCCTCACCAACCGCTCCGAAGAGCTTGCTGATGTCGTCAACAATGAACACTGGCAGCCCATCACCAACCTGTGCCATCCCTGCCTCATCAAGTACACTTTAGTTGGTAAGTGCAACTTATAACTTTGCGGTAACAGCGGTGAACCGTACCGTTTATTCGATATTATCATTAATTCCCTTCATGTCTTTAGCCGTTCTGATTGCATCTTTCTTGCTCAAATACGCAAAATTGTTCTGGTTGGTATAGATTTTGCAATCATTATAAGGAATATAATAAACCGCGCATTAAAAATACTGATTGCGCATCAAAAATACTGATTGAGCAGCAAAATACAGATATCGGTTAGGATAGAACTGTGACCACACAACGCCAGAACCAAATCTGAATAATACCGAATCTGAAGACCAAGAAAGTGTATTAAATATCTAACAGTATAGTATAATTGATTTATTTGATGAGCAAATTTAGTGTGCAATTCAGTATTTTTGGTGCTAATTTCGAATATTTTGATTGAAAAAAGGGGATTTACAGTTAAAGTATTAAATACCACCCTCATTATAAGCTACATCGCTTTACATTTGATAATGTAATCTCTTGCTGAAGAATGTTTTCATTTTCTAATCCGTCGAGTATTGTTTTATCGCCTGGATTATAAACAAGCTTGAACTATTTAGCAATGCTTCCCGGGCATGGCCATAACTCACCTTCAGTTTCTTCGTATTCGGAAGAATTATACAGGAACGGATAGAGGACAAACACAGAATTATTCATTGAAAAATATCGCAATATTAATGGTTGTCATGACGACGTTTTTGACATAATGACAGCCGGAAAAAAGCCAACGTCCTATAATGATGGTCTATCCAAGTGCTATGGTTGTTGAGTATTGTGCAAACGAATAAGTAGGTACAAGTTTTCATTTCTAAAAATTACACGGTACAAACAAATAACGCAAAAACTATTGCAAGGAATTGTGTTATTTGATCATACGTTATAATTATGTGTATGATGTAGGTAGGTACCTACTTCCATCTTTTTTTTTTAAGATGACTATGTGTTGAGGTTATCGTTACTTTGTATATTATATAACTTAGGTACCTACATAGGTTTATTGTTGTGAAATGTATTCACAAGAAATAATGATATCTGTTGTAATCTAATATATAAAATTCTCGTGTCACAGTTTTCGTTGCCATACTCCTCCGAAACGGCTTGACCGATTTTGATGAAATTTTTTGTGCTTATCGGGGAGGTCTGAGAATAGGCCAACATCTATTTTTCATACCCCTAAATTATTTTTTTTATGGCAAAACAACGTTTGCGGGGTCAGCTAGTTATTATCTAATAGTACCTAGAGACTGGTATAGATATGCATCACGGAAAGTATGGATTATGCAGGATTGACATTTATCACATGGTCAAAATAATAGCGGGTGTAAAAGTCATAATTTAAAAAAAAAGAAACATTTATTCGACTCAAAATATTTAGTATGAAGATTATAAATGCAATGCATTCATACTGTTTAACGAACCTTGCGTTATTTGTCCAGGGGTCGTGCATACGGTTTCAAACGCTTTAACTTTCCTATTTGCTCGGCCCTTAGGGTGGTGATGTTAAATACGATAAAACCTTTCTCAAAAATTTGGGCGACTGTTAGTTTCAGAGAGTAACGCGTTCAAACAAACTAAAAACACTTCAGCTTTATCATAGACCATAAGTATAGGCACTAATGTGCGTGCTTAAAAATGTTTTGAGTCACATAAATATTGGAAGACGATTTGTCCTTTTATTTGTCTAAAAATAATATATGCAGTAGCTAACTATGAAATCAATATTTGGTTTTATAGAATCGGGCATCGAAACGGACGGAATGTTTTATCAGAACTCAAAAGCTAAAAGGTCCGAAATACTTTTAATAATATTAAAGCGCAGATCGGTAAAAAATGCAAACAAGTTTCTGGAATCGCGCTCTTGCCACTTCGAAGTTCTAAACTAATAGTAGGTAGTAAAGAGTAAAGATTTGATTTGAATTTTGTATGTTTTTTGTGGACAAACTAAAAAAATATGTACTAAACCGATTTTAAAAATCTTTCACTTATTGAAAGCTACATTATCACCTAGTAAAATAGGGTATAATTTATGAACATACACGTGAGAAGCAGGGGCGGTTCACTAGTTAAGTAAGTACCACCACATACTTAGTATAAAACAATCGCTTCCCGCTGTCTGTCTGTCCCTATGTATGCTTAGATCTTTAAAACTGAGCAACGGATTTTGATGCGGTTTTTTTAATAGATAGTGATCCAGAGGAAGGTTTATATGTATAATACATGTATGTTATTAGTACATTGCACCCGTGCGAAGCGGGGGCGGGTCGCTAGTTTAAATTATAAATGTTCAAATACGTGCAACTATTTAGTTAGGACTATTTTGCGATTTGTATGATAGTAGGTAGGTACCTACTTTCTATTATACCGTTTCAACTATGTCGTATCGTTTCTATCGTTAAGCAGTTGTGGCTCGTGATTCATTCACACTGTATAATTCTGAAGTTTATTTATTTTTTAAATGCTCTGACTTTATGTAATACCTATTTTTCAACACCTCATTAAACGCTTTAAGATAATTGTGTTATCAAATTCAACAACCAAAATAATTATGAACATGCCTACTTTCAGTGTCTGGAATGAGACCTTGAAAATAATTTAATAACGAAGTACCATCACATCTTTATCTCCGAAGGCTTCGGCAGAGATGTATTGCTGTAAACCCGTAATTCGCCGATAGGTATATTTTTCGATACTTACTTTTTAATAGGGAGCTGGTTGAATCGAAACGAGCGGCTACTGAAAATTTCATAGAAAATCCCAATAACTACGACAACGTGCCTTATTGTGCCTTCCGATTGCCTTGGGGTCTGAGCTTGTCATGCTCACTAAAATGTCCTACTGATGGTGGCGTTGTGTGTCGGGTCGTTTTATTCCCTACAACATGGTTGAGACGATCGACGCCGATACACACGTCATACTCGTGAACGAGTGCCGTCTTACGGGGCTGGTCAGCTCTTACTGTCAATGGCAATATTTTTTTATTTATTCTTTCTATGTGTTCTTCTACAATTTAAGAGCTCAGCTCTTGTCGGTGGAGCAATCGCCACTGTTCTCTATCTTCAGCTTTCCGTTTTACCTCTTGATACGACACGATCCCCACCCTTTCCTTCACTTGTTCTACAAAACTTCGTCTAGGTCTTCCCCTTCCTCGTTTTCCTTCAATTTTACCTTCTAGTATAGTTTTGAAGTAGTCGTCGTGTCGCAGCAAGTGGCCAAACATTTTTCCTCTCCTATTCTCTATGGTTCTTAATAACTGTAATTGTAACTGTAATTGTAACATAACAACTTTTGTACCATATCCTTGGCGAATAAATATCTTTATCTTTATCATCTACAATTCTTAAGACTTCCTCGTTTGTTTTCATTTCCGTCCAACTGATCTTCGCCATCCTCCTCCAGCACCACATTTCAAATGCCTCTAGCCTTTCTCTGTCCCTTTGAGTCATAGTCCAAGTTTCACAGCCATACAATGCTATGCTCCAGATATAGGTCTTTATCATTCGTTTTTTGATACCGTTTTTTATTTTGGCTGTAAATAAATGTTTTTTCCTGTTAAATGTTTGTTTGGCTATTGCAATTCTTGCCATGATATCAGGTGAACATCGAGGGTCATGTGTTATTTGGCTTCCTAGGTATTTGAATCTGGTAACTTGCTCTAATTGTGTGTTATCGAGTATGATTGGTCTAGATATTGATGGCAATTTAATTTATATAATAATAATAATATACAATTTATTTTCTATGTGTTATACTGGATTAATTTATTAGTACACATCAAACTGCATTGTTCTCAGTAACTATTCATAACAAAAATTGTAAACTAAGAATATCATTGTAATCATGTTTTTTAAAAAGAGTGTCTATGAAGTTTCTTGCCGGTTCTTCTCCATAAGACCCACTTCTTGGAACCGTGCAACTAGTTTTGACTTTTCAAAAGTGCTATTTTAATGGTCTAATTGAAATAAAACATTTGACTTTGACTTTAACGTCTGTGGTGTAGCGGTTCTAGTGTCGGATTGCACATCATGGTTTTGATTCCTACAATACGCAAATATTTATTGACGACCTCTGTGGTCTAGCGGTTCGAGTGCCGGACTGCTGATCATGGGGTCGTGGGTTCGATTCCCACGGGACACAAATATTTTTGTGGATAAAACATGAGTATTTGTGTTTGTCTGGGTATTTCTTATGTATTATAAGTACTTATGTATTTACAAAAAATATATATATAAGTATTATATCCATTGTCTAGTACCCATAGTACAAGCTCTGCTTAGTTTGGGACTAGATGGTGTTGTGTAAAAATGTCCCAAAAATATTAATTATTATTATTTATGTGATGAACATAAGTGTGTGTGTTTGTCTGGGTGTTTCTTATGTGTTATAAGTATGTATTTACAAAAAAAGTAAGTATATAAGTGTTATATCTATTCTCTAGTACCCATAGTTACTAGTTTGGGACTAGATGGTGTTGTATAAAATGTCCCAAATATTTATTTATACATATAACTACTCTGGAAATAGAACCTGGGAACTCTCGCTCAGAGGATAAGCGGCGTGACCACTACACCATTGAGGCAATGAAAATTATTAAATGTCATTGATTATTCAAATACTTGCTTACAAACTGCTTAAAGTTCGTTGTTCTGTTTTTATCAATGATATGGGTGTAATTCGAGTGTTACGTGCAAAGTGCAGCGACATTGAATTAATTGCAATAGAGGCAAAGGCGTAGATTGGCCTTAATTTTCTATTTGACACTTGCGTCACGGACAATCGGTCTAATGTCAGTTAATTGCTATATTTAGTGCTTGTATTTAGTGATAGCGAATTGGTGGTATGATTTAGAATCTAAGCAACAGTTTTGTATAAATATCTAAGTTTTTATACCACTAATGTGGCAAACAAAGTATGGCCCACCTGATGGTAAGCGGATACCACAGCCTATACATATATATAGCAGTAATGATTACAACACCAGGGGTATCACTTGCGCGGCAACGCAACCCTTTAAAACGAAAGAGGAATAGTTATGTTGGCAGTATAAAGGTCAAAATCCCCCACTGCCGACATAACCTTTCCTTGCGGAGCACTGACACCGTAAGAATTACAATACAGCTCAAAACAGTGTTATTTTACTTCGATTTTCTGCAAGGCGGAGGTACTTCCCCAGTCGGGCAGCTCCAATTTAAGTGGAATTAATCCCACAATGCGCTACTTCTAATTCTAAACTAGGAATCTCGTGGGCCCCGAACCTAAATTCAAACTATGTAGGTTTTAGTCTGGTGGAACTATCCAATACAACCCTCTGCCTTCCCCACCAATTCTTATCAATGAATTTAAGCTATGGAGGACTTGCTCCGAAAGTATAGGAGAATTACAAGATTGAGAGATATATCTGATATCAACATCATCGACCTTTCAGCCTTTTTTCCCTACTATGTTGGGAATGATTGTCAGTCTAACCAGATGGGGCTGAATATTTGCTATTATCTGAGTATTTTACAACAAGCGACTGCCAACAGACCTCCGCAACCCACTTCTTCCTATTTGTCAGTCAGTTTGTATTTCCTCTGGTTGTCAGGTATTTTTGGGCTTACTACCACTAAAGATTGTTTAGGTGTTAATATAACAACCGGAACAGACAACTTTATATCCTCTCCGAGGCATGGATCTATATCTCAACAGGTATTGAATTAAATAATAAAATAAAGCAAAAATATTTAAACTTTTATTATAACAAAAAAATTAAGATATAGATTAGTTATTGATTCAGTGGTAAGTAGATAGCCTGATAAATAAATCATTATTCTTTATCCAATTATCTAAAGCTAGGTATTTCTCATATGTGGATTAGTAACTGAATGCACCCGGATCTGACAATTTATTTTCCATTTTATTACTCTACTATGGTACTTGTAGATTCCTACAATACTGTAGTGCGCATAGTACATACATACTGCTTGCTGTACTACTGTACGGACCGGAGTAGGGCATTAAGCGCATCCAGATGTGACGATATATGTAGGTACTGAAATGTTTATACAACATCAATGGGCAATTGGGCTAAACGCTGGCCTCATGCAAGTTAGCAGACCTCACATGCCTCGTGGTGAATTTCATGGATCCTAGGGCTATGATTATAAGGCAAGTTAAGGAAAGTGCGGTTTTTAGTCGGTACGAGTCAGACATACTAATCCATGAAGAATGCCGTCTAGATATCTCTGGCATGTAGGTTTCATCATTAATACGGACATGATTACGAAGAGTCTTGGATTCAAATTTGAGACCTTTGATTTGCCAGTCCCGTCGTCATAGATATCACTAGACTACGGCACACGATTAAACACGATTAACACGTCATATCGATCACTAATTTAAAATATGCATTGAGTTGTAGAAGACACTTTAAAATACTATTTACATAAGTAAATATCAAAATAAAAAAGCCGCTTAATTCAGCAGACATTAAATGTCGTTCACTCACAGACATCGCATAAATAAGCCGTGCAGCCCAATTGTTGACTAACCTATTGACGCTCATTATGAATTACCAACTAATTACATTTGAATAAAACGTACGACTATGACTCGGACTTATGGACACGCTATAAACTATAAAATTTATTTGTACAGCAATTGTCGCTTAAATGTATGAGGTAAGTTGCAAAATGTCACAATCGGTTCTCTCGGCACTATGTGGGTAATTAAAGAAGATTGGCAATAAATCTCAATCAGGCGCTTGTGTTTTTGTGGAAGTAGTTTGTGCCGCAATGAATTGAAATATTTACACCTAATGAACTTGAACGTAATTACCTTGCCTCGGGTATAGGAATTATTTAAGAAACAGTGATAAATGTGAGCTGGATTCGTTCGAGAAAGACAAGTCCTAGCAACACACAGAGAGGTGGAAGAACAGTGGGTAGGCCTTTACTCTGCAGTGGGACATTACAGTAAAAAGTAATGAATGTCACGGAAACTAACGTGTTAAGACCTCTTTTAAACCTGACTACGAACAAAATGTGTCTAAGGAAGAATTAATGTGTCTGTCTTCTAAATAATACAACAAACACGTTTGTGGCGTTGCGGGCGTATAAAAAACAGAATTCTATGGGCGGTAGAGGATTCGGAACGATGTGTGTGCAACGCGGATGTCGGCGACCCCTTAGGCGTGAGCTCCACGTGATACAAAGTTACAAAAGCCAACGACTAGGCAATGTTTCTGCACATTGATATATTAGAACTACCTGTGTATATTGTGTATCTTTACTTGTGACGGTCACAAGTAAAGATATTCGAATTTAAATTGATAAAAAACTGATAATTTTCTGTGAAATTAAAAAAAAGTAAAAAAAAAACGGTGCGGCTAAGGTTAAATAATTTGGGCCCAGTGGGTAGCAGATGACCCCAACTAACCACCATTTTCGTATGTTCAACGTTCTACCAAACATACCCTGTATATCATATTTTACAAAGAAAGGCTTACAGCTTTCTGTTTGTTCTATATTTGCAAGAATACTTAATTTCTTTTGTGCAAGAAAAAGTGAAGGTGCGTACTATATGTACTGTTTCCCCACATAATAATGCCGTAGCCGAACCATGATGTATGCGTAGGCATAGTAGGTGGTAAGTGCAGTCCGAAGGTCGGTAGTTTTTTTAACTTCACGGAGTACATAGCTGAAACTAGAAATTTTTGATCTAATATTGCTGACATGGGTCTTCCAGGAAATGTGGGTATCTATGGTAGGCCCTAATTATTACGACATTTATTTATCTGTAGCCGTTATTCAATATATTGTAAGTATATAATTTGATTTTTATCTTGCAGAAAGTTATTTATGTCTTGCACAGGTGTCAAATAAGTGTGTCAAAGCTAGTTGACCTCACTTCCTAGTTCTGCAAACGAGATTCTAGTAAAGTAAAATAGTATGTAAGTAGGTATTACCTGTTCGTAGGTACCTATTAGCCGTTCCAAAGACCAGTATTGACGTTAGGACTAGTAATTGTAAACAAACATAACTATCCGGTATTAGTGCGTCAGTGGTTTTGCCTTTAGCCTTCAAGCGTTTCGTTTCGTAAGATTTTCGTTTTATCGATGACATACATATTGTACCTATTTTTAACAGGTAAAAGTATTGAGTCATAGATTAAAATTATTTATTTACACGTGCAAGGTGGTGTCAATTCCGATATTTTATAATCAGATTATTTATCGGTAAACTCGCATGTTCTACTTACTCACATTAGTGAGTTTCTACTTCTGTTTGATTTTACAAAAATGAGTTTTGAAATCAAAAAGTTTCAACAATGAATAGTAAAGTAAATAAATATGGGACGAACCTATGTATTAACAAAAATATAGGGTAACGTTTCTAGGCTCTCATTATGTTGCAGTTCATCCAGGGTGGGATTCGTACGAGTACCTACCATCACATTGCACTAAGCAATTGCAAGTGCATTATTGTGTTCCGGTTTAAAGGGCAATGTAACAACGCGCTACTGAGCTAGTGATGCTACTGGTGTTGCTGGCATCTATAGGTAGGTTGTGGCTAGTTTGAGTTTGAAGAATAAAAAGACGCATTGCATGCAATGTTGCTTCTTATTATGGTGTGCAATACAAATGTATGTCATGTGCATGTCGTGCGACGGGTTGTAGAGCTCCTTAAATTATGGTCGAGCTACACAAGTACACAATGACTGATGCATGCGTGCTGTCGGCTGGGACGGTACTCAAAGCCGCTATGGCTTTCTTCAAAAGACCATTTCAGACTTTGCCCTACATTGTAAAACTCACATATTATTATTTGTTACTATTATATGTCTGAACTTTAAAAGAGACTGCTTTTCCTTCTCAGAGGTCGTCAGTTATCTACCTTAAAATATATCAAACATTAACTTGTAAAAGTGTATTTTAAAGATCTATTTTCAAAATAAATATTATTTAAGTATAATTTATCATCGCGACCTCGTCTGCGTAGACTTTACCTGAAAGTATCTAGTTGTTAAGTTGCTTAAATTTTCTAATTTCCTGCACAATGTTAAAAAAAAATGTCATAAACCAAAATAAGAATTAATGAAATTATTCCATCCGTTCACGCGTGATGTGATGACCAAGGGAAATAGAGATTCATTATTATTAGGTATATAAAGATTTTACTGATCACAAACGCGGCGGCTGTGTAAGGTTCTCACTTGAATTCCCAGATTGCGGAGTGATATACGGTGTTTCTATGAAATTCTCAGTAGCAGACCGAAGTTTGGGTTTCCTTCAGGCCAGGCAGGTATTTTATGTTAAGTAACATCACTTCATGGTCATTCGTTTTTGTATCCGATGCGTTGCCGCGTTGGTTCGGTTACGCAAGCAACCAGTTCTTCGAAACGAACCAAGATTTATGTGCATAACCTTGCGCTCATAAAAGTCAAATTTTATAGTTGCTAA
The DNA here is from genome assembly GCA_964056405.1 of Acronicta alni. Lineage (NCBI taxonomy): Eukaryota > Metazoa > Arthropoda > Insecta > Lepidoptera > Noctuidae > Acronicta > Acronicta alni. The sequence goes on along the minus strand of OZ043916.1, from coordinate 14,736,726 downwards.
ATATTTTATTGATGTGATACGGATTTATAACATCTACTGTATTACGAATAGATAAAGAAAAATAAGAACAAATAGATCAATGAAAAATGATAAATTAATTTCCTTGATGATCGCTTCTTCAAAGAATTCCAAGTTCAGGCATAAGTAAGTATTTTTAAATTAAGTTGTTTCCACAAAATAATTAACAAGAACGAATAATTTATGTTCTTTCTAAGGAAATTCTTGATGATTACTAAAAAATTATATTAAATATTTTTGCTGTCCCCCAAAAAACATCATCCAGAACGAGAAAGATTAAAAATGTATTATTTGGTAATAATTAAAAGCTTGATATAATAATTATTATTATTGCCGCAGTGACTTATAAATATTTTAGTCGTGTTTCATCTTCTCGTCTTTTTTAGGTACCTACATAGTCTTAATAATAAGCTTATCAAAAAGAAAAAAATACATAAAACTTCTTAATTAGTCGGTTTTTGGTAAATACTTATATCATAGTTACTTAAACACTAAACATTCAAATAGGTAGCACGTCATTCAAAGTTCAAACGGTTAAAAACATTTCTGGTATCAAATCAATCAAAACTGTATTACAGTCCAATGTTATTAATATTATAACATTTGTATTTCTTCATATCCGCTAAAAAGTAATTTGTAATTTAATACAACTGAAGTAATTTACTATGTAACGTGAACTTGAAAATATTATGAAAGGATTTCCTTACGTCTTCCTTCATCGTTTCAATAGTCTAGGCCACAATTAACTATATCACTCGGCGTAAAAATGATGCTCAAAGTGAGCTGAAGGCCAATTCCGGTAATTAAAAAATGTACAATAGTTATAATTCCGATCAGTGTCGGTGTCATGTCAGTTTTGGGTAGATTTTCGGTTTGATATTTTAGAGGTAGAATTTATTAATTCGTCAGTTTTTATGTACGGATCTAATAGGTACTGCGATTCTGTTTTTTTTTCTAGAGGTCAATTTTCTTTATACCACTAAGGTGGCAAATATGCATACGGCCCACCTGATGTTAAACGGTTACCGTAGCCTATAGACACTTGTAACACCACAGGTATCACTTGCGCGTTGCCGACCCTGAAAAACGAAAGAGGAATAGTTGGGTTGGCATTATAAGGGTCAGTCCCCCCACTGTCGACACAACGTTACCTCGCGGAGCACTCGCAATCCTACTCACCGTAAGCAACACAGCACAGCTCAAAGCAGTGTTTTTTCAGTTTGATTTTCTGCAAGGCGGAGGTACTTGCTAAGTCGGGCAGCTCCAATTTGAGTGGAATTACTCCCATTATGCACTACCTCTCTTAAAATTGTTAGCTAGTAGTAGTAAAGCTAATTTACTATATACATAATTTGTGTCGTACCTCTTTAATCGGTAACCATTTGCCATTTACGACACAGCCGAGATCGGAATTATATTTGTAACATTTTTGATTACCGGAGTACGGAAAACCTGATAAAAATCTTCTTGAAAAAGAAACAAAACATCTTGAGACGCTTCTTAAGATTTTGGTGCCAAACCGTGACCACATTTGAGAGAACTTGGCTTAAACGAGTAAATACCGCAAAATATAAAGTCCCTAACAGTAAATGTAATCAGCAGACTTGGTGCTTCTCTGTAATATAGCTTTCGGCACATCGTACCGGTTTGGACTACAACATTTAATTTTATTCTCATTGGTTAAACTTGCAATAATAGTTTTTTTGCAACTAAGCTAGTGTAATTTGTATGGTCCATAATTATAAACTAAAAAATATTTTATTGAATGTGTACAAGACCTGTTATTTGTAGTAATAAATAACTCTACACTTATTAAATCAAATTGGTATAGCTGGGTACATATAGCTAACCTATAGACTTTTTAAGTTTGAATATTATATACTTATGTAGTTTCTGTTTTCAGCCCGAACGTAAAAAATGAATATTTTATTTTATTTAAGGTATTTTTAACACTTATTATAGATACATTTTAGAATGAACCTTAACTTAATAAGGTTAAGTTAAGGTTAATTCTAAAATGTATCTATGTAGGTACCTTCATATGAACATTAACTGGGTACCTACCTACCTATGTCAAATCTCACACTCCGTGCGCGGAATATAGTACCTACCTACAAGGTTTTCGCTTCATGTATTAATCCAATAGTTATCAGGAATCTAAAAGGAAAGTCTCTGAGTGGTTACTAGGGCCGGGATATGATGAAACAGAAAACCTTCTTAAGTCACCTTTTCTCTAATTTAATATGATATACAAACTGCAAGTTCACACATGAAATACTCTTCCACACACATACGTACATATTCACCCACACTACTCTTCGTGCACACTAACACCTTCATAACACTCACACATACACATAAATAGGCTATTTTTCCTCCTAGCTCAAGATTCTTATAATCCAACATCTGACGCATCTAATGTAACATGTGAGTTTATTTAATGTTGAGAATGCTGGCACCCGTAACACAAGTTAAATCTTTCTTTGGGTGCCAGAGTTCATACAAATACTTTGTACTGTACCTACCTACTGTTTCTTTTTGCATTGTGTTTGTTTATAAGTATTTGACTGTACAACTATCTGAGATCAATACACTTTTTATTTTATTAATGAATTAATAAGTAGATTATGTTAAATACAATCGTTCTGATTTTAGTTACAAACCACATCACGTAGGTAGTGTATTATGGATATACGTATATAGATCTAGATTCTTATATGTATCTAAAAATGTATATGCGACATTAATTATTTAAATTATTTAGATAAGTACCGACCTGATTAAAAATTTTATTCGTTGCACATTATTACTGATATTTATTATAACAAGGTAGTATATATTTTAATTTTAATTAACATCGAGCTTGTTAAGGCACGCACATAACAAGTAGTATTTACAAATTTATGGTACATCTATAAAATGAACGTTTCCTTCTTGGTCCCGTATGTGTTCCTAGATGAAACTTTAGTGAGTTGTTTATTTGTTTAAACTGTATGCAACACAAAATGTACATTGCAATAGGCATTCTTTACCCGTCAACCATAGAGTGATGCAGATATGATATGGTAGGTGAAATATTATATTAATATTAGAAAGTCAAGATTAGTGAAATAATTCTGATAATATAGGTAAGTAATAATAATTTATAATAAAATGTATGATGAAATGAAATATTATATTGAAATTTAATATTTATTTTCTGTAAGTAAATAAATCTTTTAAAGACTTTGTCAAGTCAATGTTTTGATTTTTTTATGCTAGAAGGCGCCGGCATTTCCTAACTGACGTCCTCTGAGAAGAAACACCGAAACAAACTCAGAGAATCATGGTGTCTTTTAAAGTCTAGACATAATAATATCAAATATGTGAATACATACATATACATACGTATAATATACCTAAATTTAAATATAATTATATAAGTACTTACATATTTTATTTTAGTGTGTGGCCGCCTGGATTCATGACAAATAAAGAGCCATAGCAACGCATGCCAGAGGGTACAGCTAGTGCTAAATAAATATTTGTATTTATCCTAACTAACACTGTCAGTTTTGAGAGCCGATATCGTCTCGTATCGCACATATCCTCGAAATTATGCCTCTGAATCCCACGATAGCGCTGACATGACATGACAATGACAATATTGTAACTCATGAGAATTCACGATATTGTAGCAGCATATTCTAAGGTTACAGAGTAATAAAAACAGTCTCACAAAATGAGGACTTGAAGTTAATTTTAATTTGCAACAACTAATCCAATATAAAAAAATGAAGTTGTGTTCACTAATCTCCTTTAAATTCAATCAGTCCAAGTTCACTTTGGGCTACGAGATAGTAGGTACCTAATATCATCGAAGAACAGGTTCCAAATTAAAAACGAATTGAGGACAGCAAATTACGTACCTCGGATCAACTACCAAGGTTGGTCCACTAGTGGGTCGTTCACATCGGTCCATTATTCGAGTTCAAGTTCCTAGTGTTAACAATAGACTTGATTCTTTAAGTATCCAACTATCTTCTTTGTCAAGTATTAAAGTCGTACTACTACTTAATATTCAAATAACATTAATATGTTGGACTGCTCTATAAATAAAAAAACAAAGACTTTAAAAACCTATACCTATAACGGGAACACTCATCCGGCGGAAAATGTATCGAGTTGTGTATGTACTGTTGATCTTTGCTCCGAGTCTAGCACAAAATGTATGCCCAGAGAGCCAAAATTTCGAATAACTTGCAGCGTCGAAAGCGTTATTATAAGGCAATAGAGGAATAATCTCTCGTGTAATAAAAATATTGCGAATTCGTAATTTTCTCTGCAAACTGCAAACAAAACCATCGATTGAAACCCTTAGGCTGAGGATATTATAGGGGATTTTAAATAAATAGATGATTATCAAACTAGAGGATTATAAACAATCTGATCATTATGACTAATTAGTTTCCGCCCGCGACTTCGTCTGCGTATACTTTACCTGAAAGTATCTAGTTATTAGTTTTTTTTAATTTTCGAATTTCCGGTATGATGTTATTTTTTTCTTTCACAAGAACCTTCTGACAATAATTAACACAACTACAAAAATAATTAGCGAAATTGTTCCATCCGTTCATGCGTGATGCGATGACCAAAGGAAATCAGGATTCATTTTTTATATAAGTACATATATTAGATTAATTTTCCCGAACGATATTTACGTATCAGTTTTAACTGCACTTCCAACATCAATAATTCCTCAAAATTTGTCTTAATTCCATTCTAATGTCACCTTTGTCTTATGAGGAAAATCATTATACATTGCGTAGAATAATGATGTAAATCTGCTTAACCTGTCCGTGAACGTGTTTTGTATTAAATCATGCACTATACAAAAATAAGCCTCCAGTCCTCCATTCCTAATTGCTCTACACAGTAAAAAGAAACGTAACGTAAATAAGTTTTTTTAGCATGTGCAAAAAGATTCGTCATTTTTTAGCCTTTTCATAAACCACACAGCGTTATCGGTATATAATTTTACAATTAAAATTATGATTCTACGCGTTTACTTATTATCCTTGTATAAGCTGAGTGTGCGTCATTATCATTGTTCGGTTTTGTTGTGGTTACTCGACATGCTTAATGACTTGTAACATGTACCTAGGTCCAATAATAGATCACATTTAACACTTATTCAAAATTCAACAACGTAACGTTGTAACGGCGGGCATAAAATATGATATATTTTTTCGAAGTTATAACTGCACAATTGCTTAACTTTTTTCAATTACGATTACATATTTATTGTAATAATGCCAAGAGAAGGTAATTTTACGATTTACTATGTCTGAAACTAACAGATGTCAAATGTGATCTTTTAAATTGACCCTACTTTATCAAGAGAAACGGAGCAGTGTTACTAAACTTTTTTTATTTGTTCTACTTATTCTTTAGCTGTTGCCCGCTTCATTCGCATCCCAAAAGAATATTTGATATAAAATATAGCCTATGTAAGGACATAGGCTATCTCTGTATCAAGTATCATCAAAGTCGGTTCAGCTGTATATACGTAAAAGCGTAACAGACAGACAAACAGACAGAGGTACTTTTGCATTTATAATATTAAGTGGAGATTTTGCTTCTACACCACTTAATGCACAAAAAATGGGCTTCATTACTACATACTTCATTACATATTCTCGCCTGAAACACAGGATTACCTAGTTCAGGCACCTATTGTAATGTAAATAATATACCTACCTAAGTAAGACTTTGTAAAATTTTTTTTGTCGTGTAGTATTTGAATAAATGATTATTATTTATTATTATGTAGGTATATTACCATAACCTATGTTTCTCTGTTCTGTAGTGTGTACGCCTATTAAACACAATAATTAATATGTCGAATGATTAATATGCACAAACGTTTTCTTTATTCCGTCATTATAAACAACGTCGTCCCATAACTACCTATTTCCGGCCACTCTAAGAAGTTCATGCCTCGTCTCTAACTCGAGACCTATGACTTGACTGGGATGACTTGGGATTCTCATATCGCTGGCCTCAACACTGAATAAATCAATTAGGTCCCTACGTCAAATATCTAATGTACAAAGGCCGGGATATCAAGCTACCCCAAACTTTCCGCAAAAGAAAAAGGTTCATTTTCAATTGGGAAAATTTTTGTTTTGGATATCTAGACCTGCTGGCGTCTGTACCTATGTTTATTAGTTGAACAATCCTCATTTAAAGCTAACTATAACTATATTATATCCATATCCATCATGGTGTTTTTATTCGCAACTAAGTATAGTTTTTTTTCTGTCATCAACATCACTGAAACCGGCTTAGTCTTGCGTCATAGCTTCTAATACATATAACATCCAATGAATTTTAACGCTGCCTCCTTTTGGCGGTTCCGCGTAACAATGATCCTGAACTTTATGAATTATTGTCTATAGAACTGCGTCATTACTGATTAAATTACATAAATACCGTTATTCGTGTTCCAAATCAGAGACAATGTATGGATTTCTTTAATATTCTCCTTTTTGTCGTATTTAATTTAAATGTAAAATTACCAGTTTTGTCACCTCTTTAATAGTCTTTGAGCATTGGCATTCATGATGGAATCTTATTGCTTGTATATTATCAATCCGTTGATTCTTAGAATCAATGACGATTTTAATACCTACTTCCCAACTACACATTACAAAAGCAGCGTTCTAAAAAAGTTTACAAAAAGTAACATTGATAATCTATTTTCTTGAATACCGGTAATTTCGTTTCAATTTGAGATCATTTCTGGTTTTGATTTCCTTTTTGCAATTGCGCCAGTATAATTTCTTGTGTACTTTGTCTCGGCTTTGGGAGCAGAGAGAAATGTGGATACCGACAATATAATTGAAGACAGAACTTAGTATTTTTTTATTCAGCTATTTTCGTCCCACGGCGCAGGGCAAATGCCCCCATACCCCTTCCACTCATCGCGGTTTAGTTCCTTCTGCGGCCAATCCTTCCAATATAGGTTAGCTTGTCCCGCTTTTAGAAAAAAATAAATGCTAATCTCAAGATGTTTTTAAAAGTTTTAAGGATCTATCTTCGACAGATCTCTAATAACTTGAGATAAAATTGCACGTCAAACGTTTTTACTCTCCATGTTGGTATCAGATAATTAGGATGTTTTTTCGCATAGTTATATTATGTTATATTTACAAGGAACTATTCTTTATAATATGTGTGCATGCAAAAACACATTTAATAATAGTTACCGCATATTATTAGATAGAAGTTTTCAAAGTCATCAAGTATTACTATTTTTAATCTTATTCTAATCTTTCTGGAGAGGCTAATGTATTGGTGTATTCTATATCAAGACTAACTTGTTAGTTTTATTTTTAATTTCTAGCTCTTTACAGCCACATTTACAACCTCCATCAAGTAGTTGTGACGGGCTAAGCACAGGTCAAATTAACCTTGACTTTTGAATAATTACTAAAATCACGCCATCCACGTCATATCACCCGCTTTGTTATTATTTATATCGCGTCCTCTAACAAAATTATGTTCAAGCTTATGTAAGTTACTCAGAAATGGGGAAATAAGAAACTACGGGTGTACATTAGTACACCTCTGCGAGGATAAAGGCGTGAGGGTTTGTTATGTTATTACATTATCTTCGAGGTGTCAGAGGGAAACCTCTGGAAAGTCTGAATGAATGTCTGGAAAGACATTGAAAGTTTGACAAGTGCGTACAATTATTTTGGTTATTGAATTTGATAACACAATTATCTCAAAACTGGTGTCGAATAACATTTAGTCAGAGCATTTAAAAAGATAAAATTGCATAATACAACCTGTATTATGCAATATGCAAAAAATATATTATTAACTTCTCATAGGCGCTGAAGGGTCAATTTTAAGAGACTCATGGTATAGTCATCAACTCTTCTGCAAAAGGCATTCTTCAAAGGCACACAAATAATATAAATTACGTCATTAATGCCCACATATCTATTTTTAAAAGATCATTACTAAAACAAAATGTTGCTGTTGCCTCCATTATATCTCCTATGTTTTGTAACTAGGCCGAATATTTTTGAGACAGTATCGCGTGTCACAGTTCTAGGAAATTTTTGGACAGTCACAGTTGGAATGCCTGTATTTCGGGAAGCCATTGCCAGACAGAAAAGGATGGTGATATATGTATTCTGGTAAGAGAGAAAAAGATGTCATTATAGCGGTAAAACAAAGTCTATGCTAACAATAAAAAGTATGTAAGTATGTGGTTATTAAACTCATGTTATAATTTATGAACTACAATTTTAATTAAAGCGACTTAGAAGTTTTTAGCGAGGTGAACAAGGTGAAACTTGGTATTTTTTTAACAATTATATTAGATATTTTTAAGATTTGTGCGTCCGCCGTATTTGTTACTAGTGTACATACTCGCAGAAATATAAATATATGTATAAATATTAGATATTATTGTCATTGTGGTGATATGAGATGTACAGCAACATTTTGCTTAAGCTTTGTTTAACCTCTTGGAGAATAGTTACGCAGATAGCTGCCTCGTTAGTCTACAAGTCCTAAACGCGACTATCACGCTAGAGGTCCCAGGTATTAGGATTCCTAAGTAAAGTAGTGCTATTGAGTTTTTCTATTGAATGCTCAGTACCGTTGCAGCGTTTGGATTTGAGCCCGATTAATCGTGAAAGGTAAAGGGTAAATGTAATAAAATTACATGGGACCTGAGACCTAAACATACCAGCGAACTTCGGGTTTACATTGGTACACCTCTGCCTAACCCTTCGGGGAAAACAGGCGTGATGGTATGTTTACATGAGGATGACACAAGTAAGTATGTTTTAAGGCTAAAACAATTATAATAAAGGATTAGTTCAGGGTCACAATATCCAATTCTCAAAATGTCCAACGTTGTCAAAATGTCTATCTACCGAAATGAGTCTTTGAGAATGAGGATTGAAAACTTTATTTTTATATTTCGATTTTAACATGTGTTTTGTAGAAGACCAACTTTTGATAACAGGGCAAATATGAAACTCTAGTCCTGACCATTATTATTGGCTTGACTGTTTTGATGGCTAATATTGTATTCCTAGAAACGGAATTCTGAGTAAGCTTATATTTTCGCAATAATAATAGTCAACCATTCTAGACTGCGTCCGGCCTCACTCGTGCCTTGTATAAAGCAAATCAAATTTAGACTCCGAACTTTGGACTGTCTTGCCAGACAAGATATTGTTCTTTTTTGGGCTGTCAGTATAATTATCCAAGTCTGCCTACGAAGGAGGTCAAAATGAGTATGGCCTATGTTGTCATCATTATTAACATTTTATTTATCAAGACTGGGTGTTAGGTAACCAAGTGGTTTTGCGATAATTAAAAAAAATAGCCATTAAGCAGTCAGTGGCCTGATGGTATTTGTCTATATATATTCTCATAAAAAACCTTTCTTTATTTCCAGGTAAATACGAAACCCTGCTAGACGATTCACTGCTAGCCTTACACACAATCAACGCGTCCCACATTCAGTTCCCTCGCCTGGACCACACATCAGGAACCGCTGAGAAACTCCACAGATACTTCTCACAGCTGGACCTGCCCCTCATTAGGCGGCTATACAAGTTGTATAAACACGATTACAGAATATTCAACTACGATTTAGATAATATTGTGGGCTTCGATTTAGGGTAGAGTAAGTTTGTAAATGTATCAAGGATGTGCCTTACAGCTTTTAGAGCTAAATGCCGACTTGGGGCGACGACGTAGGTTTGACTTGCGACAACTCCAGTGAAGACTGAATACGATCAAGTCGGATCCATAATTTCCATATGTTCTAGGTTATTCTTAAAAGTACTTTAAGTCGACATTGTTATTTCAGTTCCTTGTCGTAAATGAAACTAGTATGGTTTTTTGAACAAAATAATATCTATTCGTTAAAAAAGGTGCTTAAGTTACGTCAAGCAAGATCTTAGTGTCGCCTTTTTTTTATAATCTCCGAGGTACTTACAGTACTTATAGGTTTTTTTAAGGTAATTAAAAGTACAAAAGGAAAAGTATAATATAACTTTGTGCGAGTTTTGTAAATACATATATTCTTGATACAGATAAGTTTATCAGATAGACGCCGGTGGTTAAAACGCTGTCCGAGATAGTTTTCTTTTTCTTAAATTAAGTTCTTTTAAGTTATGTATGATTAATTGTAACAGAATACATAATAGAACCTGGTATGGAATTGGAGAAAGTACATTTACATAGTTTTTAGTAGAAGTTTTGCGTGTAGCAGTAAAGCTATGTGGTCATTTACCTACTTAATCTTGTTTTTCGAGCTAGGTAAAATGTAAGATGTGATTTAGACATTTTTGGTTGGCACGATCAATCCCTCGCTCTTGCCCACGTCGCTATATTTATACAATTTAATCCAAAAGAGATAATAGCTTTGTTATACACTCTTATTTATTAATTAGGTACCGAAAAAAATAAAGGTTTTTGTACTGTACTTGCTCATTATTACATTTTATCGAGTTCAGTGAACCTAAATGTATAGAACAGCTGAGTTTACTTGTCGCTATTTTAGGGTTGGTCACAGTGTAATATTTGTTCATAATGATGAGTAGGTACGGTTAGCGTTGTTAAAATTTAATCGGTAATTAATAGTATTTGTATATAATATTATACCAAGTATAACAAATACTCTGAGAGATCTGATTCGATAGTCAACTCTGTTTTTTTTAGTTTTTGGTTTTTCTTGATCTCCAAGTAAGTAATCGTATTTTACGACAGATAAGAAATTAAAGTAGGTAACTCACGTACTTCGATAAATTTCTGTCTGATAGGTACGGGCATTATCTTCAATATTTATCAAAGGCAATAAAACGTTCCATATTTTTGGAGTTGCCGGCCGCGTTCTGATGTGAATGAATGTTTCCCCGTAATAATTTGAATGCCCGTGACGTCATTTCAAATAGGCAATGTTGCTAAAATGCCTGGGCTGTATAAATATTGCCTATATAAAATTCGCACTATTTTGTTGAAATAAAACTACTTTTTACGGATTTTATCGCGTATATTGATATTATTAATCCCGTTATAATAAACTAATAGTAATAAGTGTCATTGATCATGTAACAATAAAAAATGTAGGGTAGCTGTCAGTAATTAAACGAAATATTTGTGTAATTACTTACACAAAAGTTTAATCAAAATAGTGCTACCTAAGTAGGTAAGGTCAAGGTGGGTTAAGCCGTCTACGGGGCTTATCCGTCTAATTGTTATAACTTTCGTCACAATCAAGCTATGGATTTGATTTCCGTGTCAGTAAAGCAGCATCACTTTCTAGTTAAAACTATATTATGAAGATGGCGCTAGTCGGCTTATGGTAGGATAAAACAGTGTTTAAATTTCAGTTGTGTTCTGAGATTGAAAAGTGAGTAACGTGTGCCGCCGTTTTATCGAAAATAAATAAAAAATTACGCAACTTACAATGTTGAGAGACTGCAATACATACAGTTCAATGTCCCTTTAAACGTTTTTAGTATTACTTTGCAATAAAACACTGTAAATAGTTAAATTATATGGCTTGAAATATTTCTGACCTCATAATAGTTAAGTGGTAAATTCCGTCCATATTGAATGGGGCTTGATCGTCATATGCCGGTTTTACCATATTTCAGATATCATAAACCTTTTTTATTCATTAAATGTTTTAGCCGATTGTTGGTAATATTTTAATTAATATAGTGGTTATGATTTTTGCAGTTTTAACTTTTATTATGTAAAGCCGCTATGACATGATGATTAATTTTATATTAATCCTAACATAGCGGCTTAGCGGCACTAGGGCCGAAATTTTGGAAATGATTGGAGGTACTTTCCAACCATTTCATACCTACCAATAATTTATAAACCACATTTAATAATTGGTTTTCTGGGGAATTATTGGTTTGTTTCCTTTGCAAAACACAATAACTTATCAATACAAAAGCCCCAAGCTATGAACTATGCTCGAAAAACAGCAATAGATCCATAAGTATGTGGTTGTTCTTTATTTTGATTAATTAGAAAAAAAAAACTATAGACGAACTGGGTTTAAAAGATAAACCGCATGCTATCTAGAACCTGGACGAAACCAGATTTCCTTTTGAGACTTATTTATTCTTACAAATATCAAGTCAACCCATTTTTTTTTTCATATTATAGCTAATAAAAGCATACAATACTGCACGTTTAACACCCCTGCCTCCTTCAGTATGCCGGAATAGCCCCACAAAGGCTTTTACATAAGATAAAATCCAAACTAAGCTTTATTTTTACTGTAGGAAAGCATATAATTGACTATCATGAACTAATACATGTGCAAATTGTGTGATTTCCTTAGAATAACGACAAATTTCTCAAAATCATGCAGTATGACGGATTTGCCCTCGATTTTATGGGAAAATCCGTCTAGTGACTTGGTTTTAAAAAAAAACTGCATATCGCAATACCGATGATACCTAAAATAAGGTTGATAACTTCAATAAAAAGTTTAATAAATTCCTAATGGCGTGATACCTTAACATTTGCAATAATGTAAAAAGCTCATAGATTATGGTCAATCAAACTTAAGGTAGACAAAAACTATGCCGGAATTAGCCACCCTGACCTTACCTAATTTTAATGTTGGGTTGTAATATACGTAATGTTTAAATTGTTTCCGCAATCTAGGATTTAATTTTAAATAGGTATGGCACAATATTGATTTTGGTACAGTAAAGTACAAGTCAAAAAGTACCTATTTGTAAATGTTAGTTATGTTGGTTAGATATGTTGGAGGTAATGAATCTAGTAACTTAAAGTCAAGTGACTTTAGAACTTACAGATTAATAAATAATTATCATTTAAATATTTTTTGATTGATATTTACGGGGTTTTATAAACATATTGGGATCTTTTTAACATCCATCATTAAAAAAATGCTCCTAAAATCACTTCGCGTTACGTTTTTGCCGGCAAGAACGGACCTAACACATACTGTTAAGTTAAAAATACTTAGTTGTTATTAAAACAAGCATGCTTCTTAGTATGCAATTCCTTTCAGGAATAACAATAAACGGTACCGAGGCATATATATTCAAATATTCCTGGAACAATAGATTGTTTTTGACGAAAACGGAATACCAGAATATCGCGAAAGAGTTGAAAAATAAGTCACTTATAGAGACAATGTCAACGACTGTGTTAAAATAGTTAAACAACATGATTAATAATACTGTAATTATTTTTGTCATGTAGATTTAAAACATAATTATTATATTCCAGTCTACAGATTTTGAATTTATCAGTAACATTATTTTTTATCAAGTTAACAGTATGAACAATGACGTCAGATGATAGTCAGTTTATAAAAATTCAATATCTATACTTAGTCAAAATAAATTTGTATTCCATACAGTACATAATTTTAATTATTAAGTAAGTAATGAATATTACTGATAACATATTTTTGTCTCAATTGTTATTTCGGCTTTTGGAATAAGCAATGATAGCCTAGTGATATGACCACTGGATTGCGAAGTCAAAGGTCTAGAGTTGGAATCCAAGGGACACACTTCTGACTTTTCGAAATCATGTGCGTATAATTAATTATCACTCGCTTAAATGGTGAAGGAAAACATCGTGAGGAAACCTGCATGCCTTAGATTTTTTCCCGACGGTGTGTGAAGTCTGCCATCCCGCACTAGACCAGCGTGGTGGACTGTTGCCTAATCCGTCTCATCCTGAGAGGAGACCCGTGCCCAGCAGTGGGACAGTGGATGGGTTGATGATGATGTTGTTATTCGGAGTTCATTAGGTTAATCGAGAATATTACTAACTATAATTTAGTTAACATTCCACAATGTTATTCCAAAGCTCCCTGTGATAAGCTCTGATATAGTAGGCTTAATTAAATGTTTGATATCAATGTTTTAATGGTATGAGTATATTTGATAAGTATTTTAATCATGTTTATCAATGCATTGTTAATATGCGAGCAGTTTCGAATGGAAACCGCTATTTATCAATATATAGATGGTTTTTAAGGTGTAATTTCAGTTTAAATATTATTTTTAATACTTCGGTGCTATTATCTAATACAAGTTACTTATTACTGGAATTTCAACTCATTTTTATTATAATATTTATGTGTAAGTAGATTTCCTTATCTTCTATAATCAGTCTTAGATACCCCAACAGAAACCCTATATTTTATATTTAATTTCATAATTTTACATATTTTTATAAACATAATTTTGTTGTCAGCAGCTGCAGTCAAAGTGTTATCTATATTTTTGTCTATCAAATATTTCTTCACGTGTACCGAATTTATTGAAAATCATCATTATTGTATTTGTTTATCACCTGCCAATGTCGTAATGCACTGACTGCAATTTCGTTTAAGCAGGTACCTTATTACGAAACTGGAGCAAGTTTAGAACTGATTTTCTCATCATAATGAGGATTGTTTACTTTAGTCAGGTCATATTATCTTTTTGTATATTTTTGGCATTTTCCATGCTAAGATTTTTGAAAATGCCAAAAATATACAAAAAGATAGTTAGAAGGTAAGGTGGCATCGTTCGACATTAAACTAACTGTAAAGTAAGTTGTGTCGGTTGAAAAGCAAAAACTTGCATTTCAATAGGTGTTACTGACGTCACCATAAAGACGTAAATTCAGTATGTGAAGGAAAAATTCGACATGACGGGTAGGTATCGCGGTGTCTTAGTGGTCATAGCGTCTGGTGTACCTAACCAGAAGACGCAGGTCATATTAGTGAATATACTTACCTAATAGAAAGAATCAATAACTACCAAAATTTGTTGTTGCATTTTCCTAAGCGCGCAGAATTCGACTAACTTTATCATCTTAATAATTATGGAAAATACAAAATGATAATAAGTAAGGTGGCATCGTACGCCATCGAACTGGCTTAGTTGGTCATAGCGTCTCGTGTATTAAACCAGAAGACCCAGGTTCGAAACTTTATAGTTCCCAAACTAATAATTATTTTGAAAACCTACTTTTCAATGTATTCGTGCATTGAATATGTAGTTGTAATAACAGATATTGTCGTCATCTTTTTCAATGCAGGATAAAATGATAAAGCAAAAATGTTGGCCAGTATATTTTGTGTTCATCACAACCGTTTTTAAGTTTTAGCGAGACTAACGAACGGGATATTGAAACAATTCAATTTGAAATTTTGTACCTCGCAAATTTAGATTATTTTAGGCGTCTCACACCTGTTTGAGTTCTTCAAAATCATGTGGTATAAGTATTCAATTCCTATTTTCTCATACATATGTATGTAGACTTCACCGCAAATATTCGTCGTAGTGGCGTCATATTTTACATTTCTGTATTAAGTATATTATTTCTTATTACCTACAATGTATTTAATTTGTTGTATTGATACTGAAAAATGGTGCTAAACTTTGCCATGATAATCTTTTTTAAGTACCTATACCTAGAATGGCATACTGAAATTGCTATTGTTTATTTAAACTACTGTTTTTTGTGTAGTATTAAGGATTTAAATGAAATGAGTTTGTCATTGATAATAATAATTATGTCAAATAATGTTATTTATGTATGTTGTTTAGTAGAAAGAAATGCAACTACTTATTTGTTGGAAAATACATTTCTGCGTTTAAATTCTATTTTTTGTGTAATTTTAAATTCACATTTCCGTTACTAATCATTAACTTTTACAGAATATTAATAAGACAGATCATGCCAGTCCCTCGAATGTTTTTACCCGACTGCCGAAGGAGGGTACCTACCTAATATTTTTTTACTAATAAAAGAGCAGGTGAGCCTAGCCATTAATTTATGAGTAGGTAGGTACTCATTTCGGTCATGCTCCTAATAACATGTTCCTATAACAAAAGATACCATACTAACACGTACATTAGGTACCTACCTGAAACAGCATCATCATATCTGGCGAAAGATTTGCACAAAGCCTTATCAGTCCTTGAACTTGGGAGACCGAATTAATCATTTAAATAAAACAAAATTCAATATTTTTTATTTCAAATAATTTGTCGCTTAAACATTACATATTTGAACTTTGCGTTGAAATAATTCGTGGGTACATCGTAGAACGCCGACTATGGGTCCGAACCGACTCATTCTTCTTTGAATTCATCAACTAAATCGACAAATTCTAAGAAATGTCATTTTTTTCAATTGAACTCGACAAAAGCGAAAATTGGTTGCAATGCTACGCCTGCTACGGGTGGGTATGTTAGTAACAATATTACTTGATGAATGGGAGTTATAGTGTACCTAGGCTAGTTACCTATTTAATATTTTTTTATTTTCGTTAATTTCATAAAGAAAACTATACAATCCAACCTGAAATCACAACATATTCCCGATTCAATTCAAACACTATTAGACTATGATCGGATCTACTTTAGGTATTATCTTAGTTCAATAGAACCAGTAAACTTTATTTATATTTAAATTAAATAATAACCGTTCAATATTCATTCGTCTTTTGTCCGAAAGAGGTCTTGACCTTGCAATAGGACAATCAGGCTGATATTGTTAGTTTCTTCGTACACTATAAGAGATCAAGATAGAAGCTCAACACAACATTATGTGCCAATAGGTCTAAGATAGTTCTGCCCGATGATGTCACTTGGGAGCTTGCAATCCTTCCACGGCTCCGACCGTATTGTGAATGGACCGGACCCAGGTAGTATCACTGAAAGGTAAGTGATTAAATTATACTTCGTGGCGGTAGGTATTCTGTGCAGAGACCTAGACTGTCAGAAGAATTTTGACAGATCGAGCATTGTTGAATTTATCCGATGTTGCCCGAATAAATATAGGCTCTGCCCATTTTAAAAACATAGGGCCTCGAACTACCGTTTTATATTAAGTAGGACACATCTGAGTAACCCTTCGGTGAATACAAGCATGAATATTAATGTTATTTAGAAAAGGAAAAATTGGACCGCGGGCAAGATTCGAACCTGCGTCTTCTGGTTAGGTACACCAGACGCTATGACCACTAAGCCACCGCGACTCCTACCCGTCATGTCGAATTTTTCCTTCCCATACTGAATTTACGTCTTTATGGTGACGTCAGGAAGGAAAAATTCGACATGACGGGTAGGAGTCGCGGTGGCTTAGTGGTCATAGCGTCTGGTGTACCTAACCAGAAGACGCAGGTTCGAATCTTGCCCGCGGTCCAATTTTTCCTTTTCTAAATAACTAAAATCTTAGCATGGAAATGCCAAAAATATACAAAAAGATGAATATTAATTTTATGTTCTATAAAAATAACATGATCTGTCCTTGTTGTACTTAAAAATAACCTCCGGAAGTACCAACTTAACATGATTATCATTAATCTGCAGTAATGACCTCTGTATGTAATAATATTTGTAAGCTCACCTGTGATGCCGGGTGCTAATGTGATAATGTATTTGCCATCGTTCAGCACTAATCGCCAGTTATCATCCAGTGAGGTCACGCTCAGTTTTGTGCTGTTTGCCGTTATATCTAGCGTTAGGTTGGCACCGAGGTACTTGATACCTGTAGGTAAAAATGTTTCTTAAAAAGGTCTATAATTCATTGGGACTAGGGGACTTGACCCTTATACTGCCAACCCAACTCTTCTCTTTCGTTTTATCCAAACATTCCCTCGTAATATACTTAAGGCTAATTCTCCCACAAGGTTACGAAGATGGGAACGATGATTATAGGATTCTTTCTTCCCCTTAATTATTGATCCATAATAAAATTATATGGATACCAAGTACCTACCTACTCAGCTATTGTCTGTTTTCTTACCTCTAATGGTAAACTTAGTAGCATCAGGTGGCAGGCGAGGCCTGTTGATCTCCAACCGGTCCAGATGTATACTGACGCCGGCGTACCCGAAGATGAGTGTCTGCAGAAAGCCTCCCATACCGGTGAAGAAGTTCACAGCGCCTATATTCGGGCGGCGAAGTTCACTCCAAACCTGTAAGATTTGGCAAAAGGGTTCGAATAACGTTCAGTTGCTTTCAATCAAATTGCTTTTTTTTATTCTACTAAGTTGGCAAACAAGCATACGGCCCACCTGATGGTAAGCGGTTACCGTAGCCTATAGACGCTTGCAATACCAGGAGTATCACTTGCGTGTGCCGACCCTGGATTGAAAGAGGAATAGTTGGGTTGGCAACCTTGCTCACCGTAAGAAACACAACACAGCTCAAAGCAATGTTATTTTACTTCGATTTTCTGCAAGGCGGAGGTACTTACCTAGTTGGGCAGCTCCGATTTGAGTGGAATTACTTCCACTATGCTCTACCTCTCTTAAAGGCTCGCTTTAGGTTTATAAAGATCACGTTTTGATTTTATAATACGTACCTAATAAAATTGGGAAACCTCTTTTTTATTGCAGAAGTCAGCAATACTGACTCTGTATTGCACAACATAATTAAGTTGCCAAGTTCAGATAACATTCTGATATTCAGTTGCATGTTTGAAGACATCGCAGACATCGTTGAGAAAATGCTAAGCAGGTGAAGTTATCTCTTTTAAAGCCCTTACCTTGAAAGGTTCTCTAACGAAGCCTTCATAACTCATATTGAAGATGGCGTCGGCCTTGCTATCGTCGTCCAGCTGCAGGTGCCCTATGGTGTGCATGCTCCACGTCATGGCGGGGCCGTTCTCGCGCGTCATGGACTCGTAGTACGTCAGGTCGTTCAGACGAGTGGAGCTGAAACATGTTCAAATGTGTCCTAGTAACTTTACCACAATGATCCTCATGGGTTAATAATGATGGGTTAATAACTTAAGTGTTGATTTCTGACATTTACCTACGCGAATATTATACATTGGAATAAAACTACTTTTTGACCCGACTTCTGTAAAGGGTCCGAAACGACAGGATTAATAATAAAGAAAACGCGATAAAATCCTTAAAAATTAGTTTTATTTCAACTTAATAGTGTATAATTATACATTTAAAATATACACTATTAAGTTACTACCTAACCCATTAAGGATCAATTAGCAGACACCACAGCAACACAATTGTTTTGACCCTCTGGAGGGAGGGTCACAAATTATTTAATGAATAATATTATACTTACAGTAGTCAGCTTTAAAGTAACGCTCAACTAAGAGCGGCTACAATATTATTATGATGTAGGTACAGACGCTGGCAGCAGGTCAAGCTTTCCAATATGAACCTTATTGTTTTGCATTAAAGTCGAAAATCTATCAAAGAAATTTGACAGATTGTGGTAGCTTGATGTGCTGGCGTCTGTACCTACCAGTGAAGTGATTAAGATAGGAAAGGTAGGTACTAGATGATTTGTTTATCGTCGCGTCATAGCTAAATTGAGTCTTAAGCCTAAGGCATACCTTTCTTTTTTTTATAGTACGGAAAATCTTCATGGATCCTCCGCCACCCGGGGAGGTGGCAGGGTATGTCGGACTCATACCGACCAAAAACCGCACTTGCCTTCACGTGCCCTATAGTCATGGCCATGGGAACCGCGAAATTCGCCACGACCATGACAGGCTGTGGTCCAGCAGTTGCTGGACCCCGTCGATAAGCGAGGCCTTTCCTCGCATACCTGTTTTTAAGGCCCGCTTTGTTACAAGCGTGCCGCCTACTGGGGCCATTGTCTGGTCGGGCGGCAGAGTCCCCCAATTCAACCGCCGGCACAGCTCATGGAGGCCAGAGGTCTGTCTGCGCCCTCCGGCGCCCGGTGCGTCTACTACGGATCGGCCTATGGCATACCTACCTAATTGAATTATAGTATTAATAATTATACTTACAAAAATAATACCTACAGGGTAATTTAGTAAAATATTGTACCAATTTACAACGTGAGTGTAAACTAGTATAATATTATGGTTATACATAGATACCGTCACCCCTGCATTCCCCGAAGTGTTAGGCAGAGGTGTACAAAATCCAAACTCCGAGCTGCTACTGAGAATTTCATAGAAAAATCCAATAACACTGCTCGACCTGGGAATTGAACCCGGAACATCTCGCGTAGTAGTCACGCTTAGAACCACTACACTGAGACGGCTATCAATGGTTATCTTGTGTGTCCTGATATTATATACCTACCTGATGAATTTGGAGGAATTTGTTTTAATTTTTATTGGTTTCAGTTTTAATTTATTCATTATTCGCTCGTAAAGTAAAACGCTTGCTTAGAAGTATCTTCTTAGTTCTTACATATTCATTGCATACTGCAGCGGAAAGCCCAGTAGGACGGCGTCGGCTTGTTTAATTTTCTCCCCTCGTTCGTAGCCGCTGAACTGCGGATGGTAGTCGAACTCACGGTCGTAGGGCAAGGCCAGGCTCCAGGCGATGTCTGCCCATCGCTCCGAGTCCTCAGCCATGTAGTATGCCTTACAAAGACAGGCAACATACCTAGAATTGAAATTTTTTAAATTGTAGATAACCTATGTTTTAAAGACGACTCTGATGTTCGTCAAAATCTTACTTATAATAATTACAGATTCAATTAATTATTTAATTGTAATAATGTTAAAAACATAAGTAGTACCTATCTAGGTTAGCACATAAGTAGTACATAGGTACTTAAGTACATAAGGAGTAAAAAAATAGTAAGTACATAAGGAGTACATAAGGAGTACATAAGGAGTACATGAGGAGTACATAAGGAGTACATAAGGAGTACATAAGGAGTACATAAGGAGTACATGAGGAGTACATAAGGAGTACATAAGGAGTACATAAGGAGTACATAAGGAGTACGTAAGGAGTACATAAGGAGTACATAAGGAGTACATAAGGAGAACATAAGGAGTACATAAGGAGTACATAAGGAGTACATAGGGAGTACATAAGGAGTACATAAGGAGTACATAAGGAGTACATAAGGAGTACATAAGGAGTACATAAGGAGTACATAAGGAGTACATGAGGAGTACATGAGGAGTACATAAGGAGTACATAAGGAGTACATAAGGAGTACATAAGGAGTACATAAGGAGTACATAGGCAAGTACATAGGTAAGTACATTAGCAGTACAAGTAATACATAAGGAGTACATAAGGAGTACATAAGGAGTATACAGGATGTAACAAAAACCCTGTCCGATCCGAAAGAGGCGTATTCCTTTTCTTATATACTTACTAATAAACATAAATAAAAATACGATATTAAAGAAACCAGAAAGTATCGATTTTTTTTCTTCTAATAAACTTACACAATTCTCCACTAAATATGGGAAAATTTCATAAGTTGACAATACTCCACCCAGCGGCGAAATCTTTTAATATTTACCAATTTATTTTTCATTTTTACCTCAAAGGATGCCGCCAAGCGGGGCCGCTCCGTGCGCGCTTTGTCGTCACCGACAGACTGTACCTAACTACCTACAGAGCGGCACGTGTAAGCCAATTGTTGTCCTTGACATGTCAGTCTCGCGTAGAGTTCGCTTCCGATCGGACGTCCGTGAATCTCTTAACACCTCGATTACCTACCGTATCGTGAGTAATGTCGTATTCCACTCTGTTGTCAATGTCGTGTTCCAATGTGCTTATGCTGCAATTATGCAGATGTTCGAAAAGACTACGAGTGAGTGAGAGTATGGGGTGCGTTTTGCTAGGCAAGGTATGCCAGTGCCGTCGGAGCGTGTATCCAACGTCTCCATGAACTTGAAGTTCACGTGTACACGTGTACGAACACGTGTCAAGCAGTGTCCATGAATGAGTACAAGACTCATTACCCTAATGCCGAAAGACTACGAAAACACGACGTGGAATATCAGTAAGTACCTATTGGAAGTTCACTTAAGGAACACGATCGCAGAATTTTGTAGATATCAAGTTCATGTTTTACAAAATAATTTTAACAAAGCAATACATTTAGTTCATTGTTTCTTGAATAAAAATACCCACGCGTAAGCGGAAGTATTGGGTATCACGATGCTTGTACGATACCAGCTGATACCTACGCGTAGGCCCGGTAGGAGGTAATCATCCCTATGACTAATACGTAACAGCTGATACTTATGAAAAACACAAAAGAACGTCAATTATTAGGTAAACATAACTATGCTTAATCGATATCAGCTAATATCTACGTGTAGGCCCAGTAGGTAAGATTCATTCGCATTAAATTTGTTTGGCGGCACGCGACAGAGCGGGCTGGCGGCACATGACAAAGGATCAAAAAGCGGCAAATTCCTCGGGCGGTTTCTTTGACACTAGTGTAGATCGAATTCAATAAACTTTATTTCGTGGATTGAGTGTTGACATGTAAAAGGTTTAGTTTTTTTTTAAATTATATTTAAATTAATCGGGGAAAAAAAAATATCTCGTATCTAATTATCGTTTACGTGTTTGTGTACGTAATACGACACCTTATACGACCCTTAAGGATCGGACAGGGTTTTTGATACATCCTGTATAAGGAGTACATAAGGAGTACATGAGGAGTACATGAGGAGTACATAAGGAGTACATAAGGAGTACATAAGGAGTACATAAGGAGTACATAAGGAGTACATAAGGAGTACATAGGCAAGTACATAGGTAAGTACATTAGCAGTACAAGTAATACATAAGGAGTACATAAGGAGTACATAAGGAGTATATAAGAAGTACATAAAGAGTACATAAGCAGTACATAAGGAGTACATAGGCAAGTACATAAGGAAAACATAAGGAGTAGGTACATAGGCAAGTACATTAGCAGTACAAGTAATACATAAGGAGTCCATAAGGAGTACATAAGGAGTACATAAGGAGTACATAAGGAGTACATAAGGAGTACATAAGGAGTACATAAGGAGTACATAAGGAGTACATAAGGAGTACATAAGGAGTACATAAGGAGTACATAAGGAGTACATAAGGAGTACATAAGGAGTACATAAGGAGTACATAAGGAGTACATAAGGAATACATAAGGAGTACATAAGGAGTACATAAGGAGTACATAAGGAGTACATAAGGAGTACATAAGGAGTACATAAGGAGTACATAAGGAGTACATAGGGAGTACATAAGGAGTACATAAGGAGTACATAAGAAGTACATAAAGAGTACATAAGCAGTACATAAGGAGTACATAGGCAAGTACATAAGGAAAACATAAGGAGTACATAGGCAAGTACATTAGCAGTACAAGTAATACATAAGGAGTCCATAAGGAGTACATAAGGAGTACATAAGGAGTACATAAGGAGTACATAAGGAGTACATAAGGAGTACATAAGGAGTACATGAGGAGTACATAAGGAGTACATAAGGAGTACATAAGGAGTACATAAGGAGTACGTAAGGAGTACATAAGGAGTACATAAGGAGTACATAAGGAGAACATAAGGAGTACATAAGGAGTACATAAGGAGAACATAAGGAGTACATAAGGAGTACATAAGGAGTACATAGGGAGTACATAAGGAGTACATAAGGAGTACATAAGAAGTACATAAAGAGTACATAAGCAGTACATAAGGAGTACATAGGCAAGTACATAAGGAAAACATAAGGAGTACATAGGCAAGTACATTAGCAGTACAAGTAATACATAAGGAGTCCATAAGGAGTACATAAGGAGTACATAAGGAGTACATAAGGAGTACATAAGGAGTACATAAGGAGTACATAAGGAGTACATAAGGAGTACATAAGGAGTACATAAGGAGTACATAAGGAGTACATAAGGAGTACATAAGGAGTACATAAGGAGTACATAAGGAGTACATAAGGAGTACATAGGCAAGTACATAAGGAAAACATAAGGAGTACATAGGCAAGTACATAAGGAGTACATAGGGAGTACATAAGGAGTACATAAGGAGTACATAGGCAAGTACATAAGGAGTACATAGGGAGTACATAAGGAGTACATAAGGAGTACATAAGGAGTACATAAGGAGTACGTAAGGAATACATAAGGAGTACATAAGGAGTACATAAGGAGTACGTAAGGAGTACATAAGGAGTACATAAGGAGTACATAAGGAGTACGTAAGGAGTACATAAGGAGTACATAAGGAGTACATAAGGAGAACATAAGGAGTACATAAGGAGTACATAGGGAGTACATAAGGAGTACATAAGGAGTATATAAGGAGTACATAAACAGTACATAAGCAGTACATAAGGAGTACATAGGCAAGTACATAAGGAGTACATAGGCAAGTACATTAGCAGTACAAGTAATACATAAGGAGTCCATAAGGAGTACATAAGGAGTATATAAGGAGTACATAAGGAGTACATAAGGAGTACATAAGCAGTACATAAGGAGTACATAGGCAAGTACATAAGGAAAACATAAGGAGTACATAGGCAAGTACATTAGCAGTACAAGTAATACATAAGGAGTACATAAGGAGTACATAAGGAGTACATAAGAAGTACATAAGGAGTACATAGGGAGTACATAAGGAGTACATAAGGAGTATATAAGGAGTACATAAGGAGTACATAAGGAGTGCATAAGCAGTACATAAGGAGTACATAGGCAAGTACATAAGGAAAACATAAGAAGTACATAGGTAAGTACATAGGTAAGTACATTAGCAGTACAAGTAATACATAAGGAGTACATAAGGAGTACATAGGCAAGTACATAAGGAAAACATAAGGAGTACATAGGCAAGTACATAGGTAAGTACATAGGTAAGTACATTAGCAGTACAAGTAATACATAAGGAGTACATAGGCAAGTACATAATGAAAACATAAGGAGTACATAGGCAAGTACATAGGTAAGTACATAGGTAGGTACATTAGCAGTACAAGTAATACATAAGGAGTACATAAGGAGTACATAGGCAAGTACATAAGGAAAACATAAGGAGTTCATAGGCAAGTACATAAGGAGTACATAAGGAGTACATAAGGAGTACATAAGGAGTACATAAGGAGTACATAAGGAGTACATAAGGAGTACATAAGGAGTACATAGGCAAGTACATAAGGAAAACATAAGGAGTACATAGGCAAGTACATAAGGAGTACATAGGGAGTACATAAGGAGTACATAGGCAAGTACATAAAGAGTACATAGGGAGTACATAAGGAGTACATAAGGAGTACATAAGGAGTATATAAGGAGTACATAAGGAGTACATAAGGAGTACATAAGGAGTACATAAGCAGTACATAAGGAGTACATAGGCAAGAACATAAGGAAAACATAAGGAGTACATAGGCAAGTACATGGGTAAGTACATAGGTAAGTACATTAGCAGTACAAGTAATACATAAGGAGTACATAAGGAGTATATAGGCAAGTACATAAGGAAAACATAAGGAGTACATAGGCAAGTACATAAGGAGTACATAAGGAGTACATAAGGAGTACATAAGGAGTACATAAGGAGTACATAAGGAGTACATAAGGAGTACATAAGGAGTACATAAGGAGTACATAAGGAGTACGTAAGGAGTACATAAGGAGTACATAAGGAGTACATAAGGAGTACGTAAGGAGTACATAAGGAGTACATAAGGAGTACGTAAGGAGTACATAAGGAGTACATAAGGAGTACATAAGGAGTACATAAGGAGTACATAAGGAGTACATAAGGAGTACATAAGGAGTACATAAGGAGTACATAAGGAGTACATAAGGAGTACATAAGGAGTACATGAGGAGTACATGAGGAGTACATAAGGAGTACATAAGGAGTACATAAGGAGTACATAAGGAGTACATAAGGAGTACATAAGGAGTACATAGGCAAGTACATAGGTAAGTACATTAGCAGTACAAGTAATACATAAGGAGTACATAAGGAGTACATAAGGAGTATATAAGGAGTACATAAGGAGTACATAAGCAGTACTTATGTACTTATGTACTGCTTATGCAGTACATAAGGAGTACATAGGCAAGTACATAAGGAAAACATAAGGAGTACATAGGCAAGTACATAAGGAGTACATTGGTAGGTACACGACTAGTACATAAGGAGTACAAAGGTAAGTACATAACCAGTACATAAGGAGTACATAGGTAAGTACATAAGGAGTACATGGGTAAGTTCATAGGTAATTACATAAGCAATACATAAGTAGGTAGATAAGTAGTACCTACATAAGGAGTGAGTAGGTAAATTTATAAGGAGTACATAGGTAAGTAGACAAGTAGTACATAGGTATGTACATAAGCAGTACATAGGTAAGTACATAAGCAGTACATAGGTCAGTATATAAGCAGTGCATAGGTAAGTACATAAGTAGTACATAGGTAAGTACATAAGTAGTACATAGGTTAGTACATAAGCAGTACATAGGTCAGTACATAAGCAGTACATAGGTAAGTACATAAGTAGTACATAGGTAAGTAGACAAGTAGTACATAGGTAAGTACATAAGCAGTACATAGGTAAGTACATAAGCAGTACATAATAGGTCAGTATATAAGCAGTGCATAGGTAAGAACATAAGTAGTACATAGGTAAGTAGACAAGTAGTACATAGGTAAGTACATAAGGAGTAAGTAGGTAAATTTATAAGGAGTTCATAGGTAAGTACATAAGCAGTACATAGGTAAGTATATAAGAAGTACTTAAGGAGTACGTAGGTAATTACATAAGCAGTACATAGGTCAGTATATAAGCAGTACGTAGGTAAGTACATAAGTGGTACATAGGTAAGTACATAAGTAGTTCATAGGTTAGTACATAAGCAGTACATAACTTGTAAGTACATTTATTTTAAGATCAATGCACTGATGTTTTTGAAAATTCTACCGTAAAAAAATATTAGGTACCTACTCAGACATCATAAAAGTACATCATATACCTACATAAAAACGGAAAGAAATTATTGGAGAATTCATTAAAGGTATAGGGTTTCCTTTAATAAAAACTGATACGATATAGGTAGTTATTAGGTATTATACATTATGATGACGGAATATTTTTAAAATTTGTCTGGATTCGATTTGGATTCGTATATTTTACCGCATTTCATAATACAATTTTTTTTTCTTGTGAAAACCCTCATGGATGTCCTCCGTCTCTTCTAGAAGGAAATGTGGTGGGTTATGTCGGACTCCTACCGATTAAAAACACACGGCCATCTCTAACACACTGGGGGGGGGCTCCGGGATCTCTAATGAACGCACGGTAGGGCATCATAACCTAAGATAAAGGGGATAGAACCGATCTGGCATATCGACATGCCCGCCATTTTAATTTTTTTGCGAAATCGCGACACATAACCGAACAAAAACTGTCAGTAACCTGGTATCCCAAAATGTCACGTTACCGAGATATTTAGCGGTAAAGACTGACATAAAATTATGAGTACAACCACAATAAAATTATTATCGATATGTCAACTTACAGACAAAAAGGTTAAAACTACAACTCACTGTGCTAAATATAGGGAGTAGCCAGCTACTACATTGGTAAATACTGAGTTAGTGACGTTTCTGTGATCTTCATCGGGACCCATCACATCTGGAAATGAAAATCAGTTTCATAAGTAACAGGTTCCAGGTATCTAAGCATGCTCTCAAAAGAACATTATAGGTAACACCAACTACCTAAGCATAATCAATCATTAATCTGTTTGTCAAAATGCAATCTTGGTCGCAAAAACGAGCCTGCTGAGCGCTAGGCGACCTCAGTTATGGGAGCGTTCTATCTGAATTATAACGATAGTCCATATTATTAAGTGGGACAAAAACCATTTTTTGGTGTTGGTATATCAGTACAGCTCTGATATACCAACATTATCATCATCATCATCAACCCATATTCTAACTCACCGCTGGGCACGGGGGTCCG
Source organism: Acronicta alni (assembly GCA_964056405.1). Lineage (NCBI taxonomy): Eukaryota > Metazoa > Arthropoda > Insecta > Lepidoptera > Noctuidae > Acronicta > Acronicta alni. The sequence goes on along the minus strand of OZ043916.1, from coordinate 14,708,922 downwards.
AGATTGAGAGGGATACAATACACCACGCTGACCTAGTGTGGGTTTGCAGAATTCACACGACGCCGTCGAGAAGAACGAACAGAGTTCCGCCTAGGACTCGAACTCGATAATTTTGACTTGGCAGTCCAGTGATCATATCAATAGGCTATCTCTGCTTTTTTCTATCTGCATACAACGACGTGAATGTATTATGTTCGATTAAAAGTTACAATTTCCTCACCTCACGAACATTCTTTAGAGTGGTCAAGCTTCTGGTAAGTAGTACTTGAAAGTAAGTATGTGACATAGGATCAGCATAATGATAGTATGACAGTATTCTTACTGGATATGTCGTACAGGCCGGTATTGTAGTTGATCACAGCTCGAGATGCCCAGAAGTCTGCGATGTTGGTTACGATGTCACAACCGCCGTGCTGGAAATATAATATAGTTCCTAAGAACGCCACCAGACTAGGCTTATAACTTTTGAACCACAGACCGACTAATTCTGTAATTTTGCGAGTAATTTCAACCGATCCGCGAGTAATTCTGGGCGCAAACACTTCTTCACTTAACTTCTTCACTTCGCTGTTGTTGAATGTATCTCAACAACCAGAGCTCTAAGCGAAGAACTGTGTGACGACCCAGCCAGGAAAAGTTCATTCAGCAATCTCTAAAAGCAGTGTGTCCGTAAGGATTGAGGAGCCCTGAGAGGTAACAATGTGTTAATTATACCTAACATTGTTAAATTTGGTCGACACATCACTGATAAATTAGTGTTTTTTTTAGCAAATGCGTACCTATTGTGTAAGAATGTGTTGCCAAAACGGGAAAATTGAACACTCTTCCTCGAAAGCTTGTCATTTCCACTTACTCATTTTGATTCCATTCGTTTTTTAAATCGAATATTAGAACTTTACTTGTCTTCAGGCCCTATACAGATACCGTAGTTCGAAATGAGTACTGTATCTAATAATACCTTCAACCACTCCTCGTCTCTGGTGGTAGCGAGGTACTGGCGGGCAGCGAAGGAGATGCACCCACTGATGTGCTGCTCGAAGATAGCCACGTCTGGACAGCACGGCTGCGTCACCTCTACGCCGGTGTACGCACTCTCCCACGGGAACCTGTCAAGATGATAGATAATAATCACTCGGCAGACAAGAACAGAGACACTTTCTGGTTACGTACATTCTGGAACCTTGTTGTCTTGAGTGAGTAAGTACTTATAAGCAAGCTTGCCCTATCTTCGATCGCTTCAATGCTTTTAATATCACTCAATATAGACGTTAACCTCTTTAATGCATGGAATGCATATTATATTGGATGGGTTTGCTTTTGAACACAAGCCCGGATGGGCTTGTGTTCAAAAGCAAACCCATATATACTAGACTGGACCAGTTTCTTTTTTAAATTGGATAATTTAAAAAAGAAACTGGTCCAGTCTAGTATTGTAAACTTATTTGAGTTTATTAAATTCTTCTTTAACTTGGGTCGCTAACGCTAAGCTGTCATGGTTTTTGTAATAATTTTATTTTGTGATAATTCTATTTAAAGAAGAGTAGGTACTTATAAAAAGTAACTACAAATACATCTATATAGGTATATACATCAATCTATATACCTATATAGATGACATCTGTGGTCTAGTGGTTAGTCTAGTCTAGTGTCTAGTACCAATAGTAAAAGCTCTGCTTAGTTAGCGACTAGATGGTGCTGTGTTAAATTGTTCAAGAATATTTATTATTCTTATTAGGTACCTACTTACCTAGTAGGAATATATTTCTTTTTTATCTTTGACTATGGATTTATATTTATGGCACCCGTATTTGTATTATGTACTCTGTCCTTTCAGTCAATATGAAGTTATGTATGTTTTACCTACCTATATCCTTTATGACCCGTGATCTTTGCTAGCTCCGCAGCCACGTAAGCCATGTTAAGCCGGTACTGCAGCAGCTTATGCGCGTACTGAGGATACAGCAGCAAGATCGGTGGAAACATCCAGGTTTCTGAGTCCCAAAAGTTGTGACCTGAAAATTGGTAATATGCTATGTAGGAACTGTAGCCGTACCACATCGTGTTATTGCGATCGTTATGCGATTGAGAGAGAGGGATGCCGCTCTACACATTAAATAGCGCTATTCCTTTCACACAACCCAATGATGATCGCGTTATCACGTTATGGTAAGGCCTCTGGACCTTAATTGAGGAATGTAAGAACGCAAACATGAACTTGCCGCATTTTAGTAGGTGGTAGCAAGAGCGGCTGCTAAGCAAGAAGTCGTAATTTCGACACTGAGGTAGAAAAAAAAGTATTTCTTCTTCTTCTACACAAAGACAAAATATAACAGGACAGATCAATCAGTGTCTATGTGTCTGTATCTATGAAATTCTCAGTAGTTATTAGTAATTTAACTTGTGTTAGCAGCACCGAATTTAGATTGTCTGGGCTACATTGGCAATATAGTTTATATAGTAGCTACATAGGATCTAAAACATACATCATTGGGGAATACTATGGGTCTACAACATTAAAGTAGTAACTGCTTAACTCTTCGGGGAATAAAGGTTTGTTATGTTATGTAAACTATCAATTTAAAGTAGCGAAAGTTTAAGTAGGTAAAGTCACTAACCTTCATAGTCTTCAAAGGTTCCTCCTCTCGCCAGGCCTGTGGGACTGAGTCCATAGTATCGGTCCAGAGGTTGAAAGGACTCCTCTGAAGGTAGGGAACTTAGGAAGTAGTACCAGATACCGTTTACTATTTTACCCTGGAACACAAAATACAAAAGCTGATAAACTTAATTCACGCGATTTGCGCCTGAGCACTCTGTAATTTTGTTACTTGACAAGTTAGTTTTTGGTTATTTCTAGAAATATATGACATTGCAACTAAGTAAGACTTGCTGAAATTGTTATACAATAAATAATTTCTTTCATTTCTGTTTTTATTTTCTCTTTCCCAGAGGTTTAAATAGACCCCGCAAACGTTGTTTTGCCATAAAAAAAAATCTCCAGGGCCACCCTTATCACTTAGGGGTATGGAAAATAGATAGTAGCCGATTCTCAGACCTACTGAATACGCATATAAAATTTGGTAAAAATCGGTAAAGCCGTTTCGGAGGAGTACGGTAACTAACATTGTGACATTTAAATTTTATATATTAGATGTACGGGGTAAAGTTATAGAAAAAACTTTGATTGCAACTTTATCAATAATTATTATAAAATAAGTAGGAATGAAAAATAACAAAAGAAATATATTCTTACAATTAATTAATAAATGAATATTTATGAATGTGTACAGAAAAAAAAAGGCAAAGGAAAAACTACATTCAGCCTAGTGTTCGGAGAAGTTTGAATACCATGCACAAAGTTTTCTCCTCCTCTCTGTTTTAGTGAAAAAAAATCACATAGGTATCCTGGCAGGAGCTACGATATTTTTTTTACCGTAAGATTTCCTTATTCACATTATTCATACTCTCCAGAACGTTAGAAGCTCCGGTACTAGGAGCTTTTTCAATACCTATAGCCCTAATGTTTGCATGGAACTTACCAACTCCATGTTTCCTTCAATGTCGATGCCACCCTGGTCATAGAGTTTCTGCCACTGTTCCACGTGTTTCTGGAACAACTCCTCGCCATCCTCCTGTAATACTATGTAAGCGTGTAACTTTACCATACGTGGACACTGACTCTACGAAGTAGAACATACTCGTCGAACTTAGAATTTATTCTAAAACGGACTTGGGAAATCAGAAAAAAAATGCAGCCCATTTAAAATGTTATAAAGGTAACTAAAGACAAAAGTGTTTAAAAAATTATCTAAAATTAACAATGTTTATCGTGATTTTGTTTTTTTAATAGAGATAAATTATTAGTAGAATTTAATAATGTAAAGAAATGATAAATTCGTATTTCGAATAAAATGTTTTAATTATTGTGTTACCAAAAACCTCCATGGTGACATACATTCAGAGTAGGTACGTATTGCATAATTTAAAAATATATTTGTGTTCAAAGTGCGCGCTATGCGAAATGGAATGTAGGTACTGATTTATAAAAAAATAACTTTTTACGGCAAAAATCCAAATATAAATCATGTTGCATAGAATGTATTCACCTACAATCTTAGGTACAATGTATAAGTACCTGCATCACAGTTTTTTTAAGTTATCATGTTCTAAAGATTATTATAACCAAACAAACCTTTGACCAACTCCTGTCTCGCGATAGTTTTATTTTTGTCCGCCGTCATAGCGAACGTGAAAACCCTGGATCCGTGCTGAGGAACCACCAGATGATCAGGTACAGAAGTCCAGTAAGCGCACACGTCTATTGGGAGTGGCTGATAGGTCAGGTCTTCGGATTCTTTTGTCCGTCCACAGGCACTCCAAACCGTCCGCCCGTCAATTATCTCTGGGACAGGATCTTTGAAGGCGATATCCTTGCTCGCTGGACCGGGCATCAGTTTGATCGCTATCCAGATTTCTTGATTAATGAAATTTGGATCTGCATGAAAAGTTTATTGAATTAAATTTAATTGTTGGAAAATATTAGATTTATTTCGATTGTTTTTTTATATGCCTGATCAAAGATTGATAGCAACTACAAACTACATTATGACGACGCGTTAAATTATCTTGAGGTTTCTTAGTGTTTAACTAACTACAATAATACTCTCGATGTCTTAATAAATTAAGCAAGATAATATAGAAAAATACCATAACAGGCAGATTCAGTGTTGCAAATGCAGTTTTATGCGCCTGCACAAAATAGTTTAGCAAAATGTTGCTATTGTTTGCTTTTAACATATTCATTCATAACTGCCTCGTTACTCTAGTGGCCGCTACTATAGTTATTCTGTTACAATGAGTTCCTGGGTTTGAGGTCAAAAGCAATGTCTTATTGGGTTATTCTATAAAATTCTCAGTAGCAGCTTGGAGTTTGGATTTGGGGCATGATAGGTACCTATGTTATTTAACATTTAAACCCAAAATTTTTCAACATACATTTAAGAAATTTCATAATAAACAAAACATACCGTAATGCGTCTTAGAGTCCACTTGAATTTGGTTCACAATAGCTCTGGTGTAAAATCGATGTGCAAATATCCGTTGCGTTACCACCGATCTTTCTCTGTCGACTCTTACCTATAAATGATTACATATATCATGAAAAAATTAAAGAAGAATAATTTTATTGGTAGATAGTGAATACTGGGTTTGTATTAAATTTTTTCTTTCAGCTAAGAATCGCGTGGCTATGAAGGGTGTAAATGACTGTGTTTGAAAATTATGTTTATACTTAGTACCTACCTCCTTTTTTGATGGTCCAAATTAAATTCCTGACTTTTGTTTTTGAGTTTTCCTGTTAGTAAATACTCAGTAGCAACTTGACCTAGGATTCGTGCCTGGTAAATGGCCACAATCCCTATAAATTTCAAGGGACAGAACTAAAACCATACTCGACGAAATGCGGGTACCACAAGTACTTACACTTTATGTTAGCGACTTAAATGAACATGGTTGTGTCAAACAATACTGATACACACGTCATGCTTGGTGCCGTACATCGTGCAACGTGCAATAGTGCAACTAGTTTTGACTTGTCAAAAGTGCCGCAATGGTCTAATTGTTATAAATAAAATAAAATGTTTGACTTTGACTTTATCGGGATCACTAGTTAGATCGTACACACATTGTGTGTACGATCCGTCTTATTTTGTTTATGCTTTTGAAGGAAATTAAGCAGTTTGAACAATTATTGATCCTAATCTACTCATATCTTTCATAAAGAAATTATAAACATTTATTATGTAAAAATGTAAGTTGATTGCGCGGTAATCGTGTCGTCGTCCGTGGCATCATTATTCTGACCCTATCAGAAAACCAGCGCTGTGACATCTGAGCATGTGCCGGAAAGTCACAGCTTTATGCTGAGATGGGGACCCTTTTTTAGCCTCGCGCAGGGTTGTGTTAATTTGTAGTTGTGCTATTTATGTATATACTGTTCTGTGCGAGACTTTAAATAAAAAAAAACTTTCTTTCTTCTAAATAAATGTAAGTATAGAGTTTCTTGCTGGTTTTTCTAGATAAGAACCTCTATTTAAAAGCGTGTGATTAGTTTTTGACAATTTAAAGGTACTCTTAATAACGGTCTAATTGACATAAAACAGTTTGACTTACTTTGAAAACCCCTTCTCTAGTATCGAGGCTATACACGGGGCTGTAGGGATGGTGAGTTAGGGTTGAGTTGAGCCTGATGTTGGCCCACGCTGGGATCCTGGCGCGGTGGCTGTAGCCAGCCCGGCCACTGTACAGGCCGTTCATGTATACCGTATCGCTGAACACATTAGTGGCTATGTGTCCGTTCCCAATGGATGGCATGAACTTGTCATTGGATGGGATGCTGTAAGATTTCAACAGGTAAGTCAAATATAAAATTAGTAGTATGGGGCAAAGGCTGAGCTATTGGCTTGACAAAAAAATTGTATGTCCTACAGGTAGTCGTAGTCTGGATGTTAATATTTGTCTGGGTGTGAATATTTGTGTTAGTAATCTACCACTACAATACAGAACAAGATTCTAGTGTGGGATAATATTTTCTATAAGAATAAGAAAATATGAAAGAAGTTCTTCAGTTGTGTTTTTTTTAAACATTTATATATTATTTTAAGTCCTTAAAATTAAAATTTAAGGATATTTTAGGCTGTTAGGTTTTAAATTTATACATAAGTTGACAAAATGCCTACTTATTGAATTGTTTTGATTTAGGCGCTCTTTGTAGCAACTGTAAATAAAAACCATTGCGTATCGTTTTCTTGAAGGCGTTTTCTTATTCAAACCGAAAGATAAGCCGTTTTAAAATTGTTTGATTGACAGGATTAATAAAGGACTTATTTAATTTAGCTGTGCACTATTTACCTTTTTAAACATTCTTCTTAATGAAACGGGACTACGGGACAAACAGAGCTTCAGTGATTAAAATTAGGGATTGAATAATATAAACCAAAAATGACCCCCTAGAACGTCAAAACAATTGTTTTTGTTAAGTAATTGATTCTTGATGAGTTAATTGCAGGCCTCAAAAATATTGTTTAAAAGATTCTGATAGTTTATCGTCCTGAATATTACTTATCTTAAGTTTTTAAGATGTAGTAGGTATAGTAATATGTGTTAGGATAATAATCAAACACTACTCACTTATGTGTCGCAAAGACATAACTCGCAGGACTAATATCCTCGGTTTCCTCCATCTCACCGTCCTCAGCAGCATTACTACCGCCTTTAGTGGTAAGCACAATTGCGACCACAGCCGCAACTGACAGCAACCCCAACATCGCGCCCACCTGCTTGTTACGCGCCAAAAAGTTACACATCCACACGAAAATTTAAAACTCTTTTACAACAATGAAACAGGCTGAATAGCTTAGCAACTATTTAAAAAACGAAACGAATTTGAAAATCGAATCGGTTGAATTAAAATTAACGTCACTTTAAAATTAATTGAATTTAGAAGTCATTTAAAAATGCAGATTAGGCGCGAACGTCTGAGCGGGACACTCCCGTGCGCAGCGGTCAGCGGCTATGTGTAGATTACGTGACCTGCGACCTACATGACACACATTATTGTTCTATTAACAAAGATAATATTAATCAGGGTCTTCACTTTGCTTTAAATAATTTAAAATATTTGTCGTGCGATATTACCGATTCTTTACAAAATACTGTTTCTATTCAATCGAGTATTGGGGTTTAAGAACAAATTGTTTAATAATTGACATTTAATAACCGTAAGTACCTGTTTACTTAAATTAACGAATCACTATAATTGTTATTAGTGGAACCAGATTCCACAAATAGGTCAGAAAATAATTTATGAATTGTAATTTTTTTTTCGACACCCCTAATCATAGACCGGTCGTTCCGTCTCTAATTCAATTGGCGCTTCCTTATTACTAAACTAGATACTCTGCTTAGAATAAGTTATCTTAAGGTTGGATTAATTGCCTCAATGCCGATTTAAATAATGAAACTTAAACAAGTAGGTACCTTGTTCTTTAGCAAATTTTTAAACTTTAAAATTGAATGTAACGTATTTAAACAAAAATCAGTTATCCTCAGTTTTTTTTGCAAGAGCAGCTGCAACGGGTTTCAGTTTGGCGTATGACGAGATCGTTTTACCTGGGATGATAATAAACTGACACACAGTGCACAGCAAATACAAGGAGATCAGGAATCTGTTGTGGTATTGCCACTGAGGCCTTAAAATAATGGATGACCGTCAATGAAATGTGAATAAATGGTCCAATTAAAAATATTAATGTTAAGGTGATGTGTAAAATAGTACAAAAAAAAAGTATTTCAGTGGGAGCAGCCCTAACGTATTTTTAGTACCTAATGTGAAGGCGTTATGTAGGCAGACAATTTTTATCTTGGATAGATCCGTCGTTACTCGTTATAACGAAGTTGTAAACAAGTTCAAGCGTATTATCTATTAAAAATTTAAGATTTATACTTTTGTTTTTTTTTTATATGACCTCAGAAAAACTCAGTGATTTCATCACAATAACTCGGCTTATATTATTTTTAATTACATTATCATAAATGTCATTCATAAAGCGATGTTTGATCGTCCGATTGGCGTCACTTGCGCGCGCGCATCAGACCGTGTACCCTCTAGTTACGCTCTGCTACTTCCGATGAACTGGTGAACACTTTTGGTAACGATTCACTCGTTACTACTGGGCACAGGTGTCATAAAACAGTTGATTTACTATTGAGGTCTATTCACAGCGGTTGGGTAATTTTTGAAAATGGATTTCTAATTTGACAGGTGATTGATTTATCGAAAGGTGTGAACGTAATTGGGGTTAACGATTGTGTAAAAAAAACTTGAATGTTTCCTCTGTTCCATATTCTATGTGATTCCTCGGCCATATTCTAATTGTAAAAATACTGTGATGAACTTTTTAAGGCCAGATTTAAAATGTTTCAAGTTTTCAACTGTGCTCATTAGTGAGGCGAAGCAGGAAGTGGTCGATCTATTTTTTTTAAATTAAAATTCTATAAACCAGATCTCACTAAATAATTACCTATTTAACTATATTTATTATGTAGTCCTCAACTATGCATTACTGTCCTACTGATCCAATTATAGGGGGCTCTTTTTAGAATGAGAGTGTTCAGACCATGGTCCGCAAATGAGACCTGGTACGAGTTAGTAAACTACATCCACTACAAATACTCTAGGGAATTTTGGGAACCACATACCTATTTAACAGAGGGGCTTTCTTTCATTATTAAAAGAAAAAAAAATCTTTTCTTAGCCGTCTATAAATTAAAAGAGCCAATTGTACAACTCTTAAGTTGGACTGAAGTCGATCTCTTTCTTAGCAGTATGAAAAGGACAGTATACAATAAGATTGCAATTATTACCTTAATGTAATCCGTGGCTTGCTCACTGTATCTCTCCCAATTTGGTTTGCGACACGGCCAGACTTGCGCTTATCTTCACGAATACTAGTGCAACTATACATCAGACTCAAGTGGCTTGCAATTATCGGAATCCACCACTATACTGGCTGCGTAGGTAGTTGTTTGTGCAATAATTGTAATCAGCAACCAGCTTGACCGATGTTCTCCGAGATTGTCCTATCTTTATGTGGAATAACCTTAGTATGTCCATCAGAGATTGAGCAGGCAAAGTTCACGTGCGATTTTATTAGGAGTAATAGGTTGAAGAACTCGACAAAGTTCTCCACAAGCCAAGGAATAAACGAAAGAAAGTAATACCCTTGATTTTCTCGGCGAAGAGAACTTTAGCCTATAATTTTAATTATTAAATTTCTCGAAAGTGGTTGGCTGAAAATCATTGGCTTGACAGAGTTTCCCTGTTCGCAGCCTACTGAAGAACTTAATAAATGGTTCTTCCAAGAAAGAAAATGAAATTAAAAGTATGATTTAAGTCAACCTTAAGATTACCTAACCTTTTCCACTTTTAATAACTAGAAAGCCCATACACGGTAGCCATTTGGCTCGATAGAGGGGTATGCCCTCTATCGAGCCAAATGGGCCGAAATTACAGCAAATTTTGGCTGTACGACGGTAGGTACGAAGGCTTTCGCACTAAAATATCGATTACCGTCTCGTGCACATTGCCGGAGAGCATAAGGTTGGTCAAAATAGTGATCTCTTTCAAAAGCGTCTCATCAATGTCCCCGGCACTGACACATGTGAGTTCCTATAATTGATGTGGAGACAAGTCATTTGCCATCAGCAGAGGCGCTTCCGAATGAACATATGGCAGTAATCGATTGTCGAACTGTATTAACAAGTGAGTTATATCATGGGGATCAGGAAAAGAAATGTTATATACTGGAGACTAATGTTTGCTCTACAGATATGAAAGTTTATGGGGAGCATAGCGCACATCACTGCTAAAAATTACCCTTAATTTATTTCAATTTCGTTATTTTGGATTCTACAGAGGCAGATACCCCTTGGTGCGGTATATTTCTGCGTTGACAACCTTGATATAAAATATTGCAATTATCATAATTTTGGTGATTAATGATTTTTGGTACTCAATTTTTTCTGATATGTAAAGGAACGTGGATAGTAGCTCCCAATCATGAGTTCTCCCGGGCGGCGGCGGCGCACTCAGCGTGCTAAATCTAACGCAACCAAAGCTCTCTGAATTTGAATTCTTTCATTCTTATAACGTTTGCCAAAATGATAAAATAACAGGATTAATGGGTGTTAATCTTGTTATTTTACCATTTTGGCAAATCACCCGATATTGGCACGTTGTTTGTGAATTTTACCAAAATAAACATTGAGAACCGCTTACCTCTAAAAAAGCGGGCTTGAGGACAATGGGGAATCGCTGCTTAGCATTAAACAAACTCATGTACCGAAATTTACACAAAAACATATAATAGTATACAAAAATAACATTTTTGACGGAAACTAAAACGAAAACTTCACGGTCCCAGACACGACGACATTTCTAAGATTATTTTCTTGTTTTTTTCCCAGCCTGAGAAAATAACTCGAGGGCTATACTGCCTACTACACCTGTTAGAAGCAGATCATTTAAATATAATTTATAAACTTTTTTTTTTAATATATAGGTACTTATAGCCCGATTAAAGCTGATGAATCTTCATTTAAATTATCGCCCAAAATACCTAATGCGCGTTATTTTTACTGTTATTAAAGGAGTGGACTCTAGGTTTTAGCGCTCTGATAGAATTTTCTTGATGATTAGGTATGTTAATTTGGGCATCTACTAAAACTACACGGGATTTTATACCGGGATTACCTAAACAGCGTCGCTTGGATGGATGAATGTTCTATGACTCGCCATAGCATTGCATCATAGTTACAAAAAAGCTTGCCTATGCCACGTCAAGCGTAATCCGGTTATTTAGGTGTCCGGATCTAAATTATATAAAAATTTCCGTCCAACCTGCTCGAATTAATAACCCAAGCAGCAGTGAGATATGATTGGCCCAAGATCCAGTGTTACATTACCGCGGCGCGCGCGCCGAAGCGTGGCGCCCTCCGCTCCGCTCCGGTTGTCAGGACATCCACCTCGGAGCCCCAAGATGCCGTCCAGTGATTCTTACTTGATACCATGCTATGTAGCTTTATGGCCGACACGTTATCTTAGAACCACGCTTCTTCAGTAATGTATTTTGAGGGATTTTCGAAGGCTTAATGCTTCGTGACACAAATAGAAAGTGTAGGAAGCACTTTGATGTCCATATTTACCCGTCCATGTGTGTCCAAAGTATAATATGTACCTTTTTAATATATTGATTTCTGACATTTACGCGAATATTATACATTGAAATAAAACTACTTTTTACGGATTTTATCGCGTATATTGATATTATTAATCCCGACGTTTCGGACCCTTTACAGCGTCCATGGTCACGGGTAGACTGAGGTGGTGGGCGTCTTGATGATATAATTACTGACAGCTACCCTACATTTTTTATTTTTTATTGTTATATGATCAATGACATTTATTACTAATTATTAATTAAAACTAGATGGAGCCGGCATTTCCTAGCTGACTTTTTAATATTATCTTGCTCGAGGTGTCCAAAAATATGATGCTAGTATATCCGATATTCACAAATGTATATAGAACAAACACAAATGAAAATAACAGAACACTGCACTAGTGTTTAGGATACGGCTCAAAATCTCCTTCCCTTTACCAGAATAGATAAATTACAACTTCAAATGTAATAACGTTCATGATAAATATAATATTGTTATTATGAACGTTATAGATTTCTGACACTTACGCGAATACCAGACATTGAAATAATACTGAAACGTCAGGATTAATAATATAAATTTAACGCGATAAAATCCGTAAAAAGTAGTTTTATTTCAATATGTATTATATGTTAGTATATTATTCCTTATTCTCTAAAGGTTTGCTCCCGCGACAGTTTTCCATCCACGATTTTCCTTAAGCTAGCACCTGCAGTGAGTAAAATAACTTGCACTGCCCAAAAATCACTAGTCGTAGCAGCTCTACATTGTTTTTACTTACTATTTTTTACAAAGTACTACAGCTGAAAGGCCTCTCTGACTGCTGCAGTTAATCTGTGATCTTGGAGCAGCGGATTAAAAGCGTGTGCAATTGACATGCTTGCTTTTATTATCCTAATATGTCCGTTTTGTTTGCCAGTTATGGATAATCAAATTAATTAATTATAAGTTAGTTTAGATCCGTGTCATTTAGTTTCACTAAAATTACCGTGTTTATTAACTAGCAGAATGTGACGTAAAGCTATAACTAAATGCAGACAATTTTCTATTTTAAAGTCTGAGGTTGTTCTATCACATCAGCATGAGCTTCTTCATCTTCTTCATATCAGCATGAGCTGACAACATTGCGAGTTCATGCTGGGGATAATATTAGGCAGTTTAGCCCCAATCGGGAAGCAAGTCGGTTTTTATTTGTTACAAGTCCATCATACTTCTTCATCTTCAGAAAATAGAAAGTTACCTTAATAGCGTAGCTGTCTGGATGCGACCAGATTACTATTTGAAGCTTTGTTTTTTTTTTTTTTTTTTAACGGACATAGTTTTTAGCTCGAGGGAGCTTTAAAAACTTAACCGGACTAGGTGGCGAGGCACCAAATGCCTCCAGCCAGGGGCAACTTATAAACTAAGCAACACAGCTAAGGGTGTCGCTTAGGGCGTTGCTGGGGGGGCAGCTAGGGACGGCTGGATCTGGGTTTAAATTATTTAGGGGCGAATTTAAAGCTACTGGCTCGGCACGGGCCGGCTCGAGCAAGGGACAGGGAGGATTACCGTTAAGGGGTCTTCGCGACGGGCCTCGCCGGCGAGGACGGTATATCGGGCGGCGTTTTTGTGCGTGTGTTTTGAGAGTGCTAGTCACTCTGTTTGACTCCTGCGCTAGGGTGATTTGGTCGTCAGGGTAAGTGAGTGCGTGCCTTGGGCGGCGCACTCTACTTATCTGAGAGGGTGAAGCTTTGTTTGTCTTATGGAGCTTTTTTATACCCCAACCCATGTACAGAGGCCACCACATCAAGCTACCACAATATCTCAAATTTCTTTGGTTGATTATCAACTAACTTAAAAAGATAAGGTTCATATTCAATTTGGAAAATTTAACAGTTTTGGATAGCTTGACCTGCGCCTACAACAATGGCGCGTCAGTACCTACAACAATGGGCCTGAAGTAAACGTTAATATCACCGTTAAAATCAGCCAGGGGTGCTACACTAAATGGATTTTTTAAGATATCATCAGATTTAAGTCGCTATATCCAGTTACGTTCATTGGATTTGTTTTTAGGTTTGATTGATTTATTTTTGGTCCGGCTTCCTATCTCAAGCCATTAGGTACCTTTTTTTGTTGTTGTTTGTTTACGGGGGGAAACCTTCAAAAGGCTGCCGGTCTACGGGGGTTAGACCGGGGAGTGTGTGATTCTTACCCACTAAAACCACCCCGCTGCCCACCATCAGCACATGGAGGCCCCCCTCCATACACTGTGTCCTCTTAATAGACCACCCCAGAACCCCCCTGTGCAACACCTATTAAAAGCCATTAGGTACCTACTTGAGATTATAAAATCGTCATGACGATGGAGAGCTAGAATCATTCAAAAGCATTACCCTGCCTTTTTTCCTTAATATTTGTGTTAACAAACGTTCCCAGAAATTGTAGGTGCAACATTGTAACAAATAATGTCAGATCTAGAACAACAATTTGGTACGTAAGTTGTTCCTTCGACCGGTCTCGGCTGGGTAGCCGTCACGGTTGGTAGACAATGCCGGCTCATAGCAACAGGTGCAATACTCTGATGTTACTTCATAACCATTGAGGTATTAGACAGGAAACTGATTAGTCAACTGCGGAGTAATCGTCACAACTGACTTACTGTCCGTTTCTGAAACCCGACCCATTACTGCTGAGCACGGATCTCTGTTTAGATTGAAAGGTTTCAAGGTCATTATCCACTATGCTAGAGTAGCGTAGGTATACGTCACCCATCTTTAAGAACTTTATGTGAGTCCTCAAGATATACCGGTTTTCTCGTCATGTTTTCCTTCACAGATAGACTATATCCGAAGTCTGTGGACGCTACGGCTATAGCTTCTATAGACTGTTGGGCATAATACCCCAATTCTCATAATTGTTGCTTATTTATATAACATGGACCTTAAAGCCCTCTATTCTGAGCTCAATTGTTTTATGACACTTTGATGAGCCAGCCAAGTAGAAGATACATCTGTTCTTACACTGACATGAATCAACGGTAGACTTTAACGTGGAATGAGTGAGGAACACTATTAATTATGTATGACTTCCGCTCTGAAGTCATTAAATAAAAAACGTTAGTGATGTGGTTAAAGAACTAAACTAATTTTGTCAGGTACCTAAATAGGTGGGTATGTACGAGTTATAAATATTTATTATAATTACAACGATCTTCTACCTTTCTTTCGAGTCGACATAAGCTACCATTTCCCTAACGTGCAGTGTAATTTATGAATTTAATAAGTATTTCTTTTATATTTTTGTATATTTTTGGCATTTTCCATGCTAAGATTTTAAAGTTATTAGAAAAGGAAAAATACGACCGCGGACAGGATACGAACCGCGTCTTCTGGTTCGGTACACCAGACGCTATGACCACTAAGCCACCGCGATACCTACCCGTCATGTCGAATTTTTCCTTCACATACTGAATTTACGTCTTTATGGTGACGTCAGTAACACCTATTGAAATGCAAGTTTTTGCTTTTCAACCGACACAACTTACTTTACAGTTAAATGCCGAACGATGCCACCTTACCTTCTAACTATCTTTTTGTATATTTTTGGCATTTTCCATGCTAAGATTTTAAAGTTATTAGAAAAGGAAAAATACGACCGCGGGCAGGATATTAAGTATTTCTTTTTTTCGTTTCGATAAACGGAGTACCTACATAGTGTTAAAGAATAATAATAATATACTCTTTATTGTACACCAATGTGTCAAATTACAAAACATAATCTATACAGAAAAACATACAATAGGCGGCCTTATCGCGATCAGAGATTTCTTCCAGGCAACCTTAGAATCGACTGACAGAACTGAACAAAAAAATGGGCTTGGTGCATATAATTATTATACATAACTTAAAAATAACAAACTAAAATTTATATATATAAATACATAACAATTAATTATATAGGTATACATAACTTATTATTATATATTTCTGTTGTACAGACGCCAGCAGGTCAAGCTTTACAAAACTGTCAAATTTTCCCAGTTGAATATGCACCTTATCATTTTGTATTAAAGTGGAAAATCTATCAAAGAAATTTGACAGATTGGAGTAGGTTGATGTGCTGGTCCTCAGTACCTATACAACAGAAATATATAAAAATAAAATAGATTTAATTACGATGACTAATTTTAATAACAAAATTATGTTGACAAAGTTTTTATTAGTAAAGATATTCTTTACATTAACACAAGTCCTCACTAAATTGGCCCATGACGCATTCGCATACAAGATTGGACTAAATGGTCACAAGTGGGTGGGCTCCTGACTAATGGCTCATGGCTAATGGTGGCAGCCCACTGCGCTCCTGGTGTTTGCACTGTCATACCCTCATTATAACTCGTGAGTGGTCATGACTAATGATCGCATTGAACGAGCGTCAGTTTTTTTTTGGGCTAAGCTGAGAAACAAGCGTGATGGTAAGCGGCAACAGAGCCGATGCTAGCAACACCCAAGGTATCACTAGCTCATGTCACCTCAGTTGTTAAGTTGCCCTTCAAACAGAAACACAATAATGAAGGTCCGCGAGGAAACGTTGTGTTGGGACTTTGACCCTTATACTGCCGACCCAACTATTCCTCTTTCGTTTTACAGGGTAGGCAATGCGCAAGTGATACCCCTGGTGTTAATAGGCTACGGTAACCGCTTATTATCAGGTGGGCCGTTTGTGGTATATGACCACATTGCACACTGCTAATATATATTTTTTATAAATACATACTGATAATAAGAAACATCCAGACAAACACAAACACTTATGTTCATGACATATGTGTATTTATAGCTGTGTGATGTCAGTTCCAACGATTACTTCGTATACCACAGTGATGATAGTTCACTCTATTAGGCGTATTTAGTTACACTAATGTAACTACGTAATGATTGTGGCGATGATGTACCTTCGTTAACTATCTAGCTTATTCACCGAGCTAAATGACGAAACGTAAATAAAGAACAATTAAATCGAATCGAAACGAAAGATCCATTTTTTTATGTGTTAAAAACGGACCTTAGTTGTCAGTTGTGGCGGCTACCACCCCGCAACTTATACGCTAACAATTGATTTATTGGATTCCTGTCTAATACCTCAATGGAGATATGAGGATGAACTTTAGAGCCAATATATCAATTAGAGCCTGATTTTATATCACTCTACATTCCTGCTACCGCAGCAATATCCCTCACCTAGACTCCAATGAACCTATGGTACAACAAGAAACGACACACCATAAACAATGATTACAGTATTAGTACATAAATAGTGAAACCAACTACATCGGTATTACTGGTAACACCGGCCTACCTGACATTTCCCCTATTACTATGGGAATGTTGCCCCAGAAGAAAATCAATAATTACTGCTGCTAACCACAATTGCGTGTGTACTCGTTCAATGCAGGGCGCGCTTAAATAGGCTGTGTGTTACACCATATATAAAATTAAGGAGCGAACTATATTATAAATAAAAAAAACCTAACTACGAATGTCTACAACTTTCTGCAGGTAAAGCAAGTAGGAAATCATTCATTTTATTATATTATTTATTGCTGTAGAACATCAGATATTATTATTGACACAAAAAAAATTACAAACAATACACTCACTTGGGGGTCACTTGTTTTATTTATATAACAAAGACTTGTTTACCGATCCCGACGTTTGTAACTTTTAAATGCTCTATAGATCTCTGTGCTCGACTTGTATACCTTCTCCTGCCAGAGCAGAGAGAAGAAAGAGTGTGGGTAGAGCAAGTTGCTTGTAGAGGTGGGTCTTACCACAATGTGGAAACGTCAGCTGACGCTTGACATTGAGTAAAAAACTAAAAGTCGAATAAAGAAAAGTAAAAACAAGCTGCTAAACTGACATGGCTAAAAATCATGATTGATAATTCTTTTTATTATTGTAATTAATCAAATAAAGTCATGTTAGTAATGTATAGGTATGTACCTATCAGCCGGAGACTTTAGCATTGAAAATTAAAACCGAATAAATGAAAACCGAAGCAATTGCTATCGTACTAGTAAAAATTGCGGAAAAATTTAAATAAATCCTATTAATTAACACTTAATGTTACGCTACGGTGTGAGCGGCGTCTGTGTTAATATATCGTAGCACGTGCGGTCAAGCTGCTCGTTAAGGCTGCGTAATGAGCCGCCCATATTTACGAGTGCACCTCATACCACACTTCTTATCCTACATTATTTACTTCAATGATATCGATTCGATACATTGACTTATCGATTATATTGCGATTCAATTATAACACAGGCCAAAAACGGCCATTAAGTAATTTATGGCAGTTTGCGTGATTTATGATACATGATTATAATAATATACGTACCATTATTACATGCGAAGCATCTGTCCCTTAGTCCTAATGGTGTGAATTAAAATAAGAATATAGACACCTATAAGAGAGACAAAAAGAAAAAAAAACAGTAATTATTTCATACCAAATTTATGATCGATTTCGCTTTGTTAGCACTTTTAAATCGCTTTCTCTCACCTGTGAAAAGAAACTTGCTTAAAAATCTACCGTATCCAAGCCATATCCAATACCTCGACGATCCTCGTTTTATTTTACCGCTTATCGATTACTTTGCGCAATCGATGTTGATTTGAATCGATATTAATTTAGACGAGTTGTGGAAGAAATGATAATGTCGCGGCATCTATTTTAATGGCGGCATTTATCTTAACTAGAGCTGAAGAATGTTGGCGCACCTGCGTGAGGGTTCTTGTTTTATGTATCTGCGGTTAAATACCATTTCTTTGGCGTATGTGTAACTAGTTCAAGCTGTGTAAACGGATCTTTAGATCTAGACACAAAGATATTTAAAATTGGCTCGCCCCCTATTACATGGGACCTAAATGTACCTGCGAACTGTGGGTGTTACTTTAGTACACCTCACAGTCTATCCTTAGGATACCGGTGTTGCCAAAAAATTTGGTTGCGGAGGTCTGATGGCAGCAGCTTCGTGTAAAATACTGATATTCAGCCCCATCTGGTTAGACTGGAAGCCGACCCCAATATAGTCGGGAAAAGGCCCGGAGCAAGATATTATTTGACAATATAAAACTGTACAATACAATATGTACCTATCAATAATAAAAATCAACTGCCGCATTATTTTTGTTGTGTTCGTAATTATTAGGACAAGGTTTTTATGAAAGGTTATTTGGGAATATCGCACGGGATAGGGAAATACAGAGCATAATGCGGGTAGCACAGCGGGGTAAAGCAAATAATTAATTCGTGAGATTATAATTGTGCCTCGTTGTTTCGATCGGAAGCTTCATGTTCGAGTTTCATAGCAGGCACCCAGCATTAGAAGTCTAAATTGCTATTTTACTATTATTACAAGTCTATAATGCTATTTCACTATTTAATAACTCTTTAATGCTATTTTACAATTTATTATAAATATTATATAATGCTTTTTTTAAATAAAACTACTTTTTACGGATTTTATCGCGTATAGGTATTGATATTATTAATCCCGACGTTTCGGACCCTTTACAGCGTCCATGGTCACGGGTAGACTCTAGTCCAATGTATAATATTCGCGTAAATGTCAGAAATTAATGCTTTTTTTATCGTAAGGACAATCGTCATGGATCATCTACTACTGGTGTCAGGGTATGGTGGAGGGTCGCGGTGTTGCCCGTCCAACCAGGGAGGGAGGGAAGCTG
This sequence comes from Acronicta alni, assembly GCA_964056405.1. NCBI lineage: Eukaryota > Metazoa > Arthropoda > Insecta > Lepidoptera > Noctuidae > Acronicta > Acronicta alni. Next base: position 14,689,414 of record OZ043916.1, on the reverse strand, counting down.
TAAGGAGAAGGGAGGACCCTCCGACCAGGCGGGTATTTTTGTCTAGCGGGTCACGGCTAGGGTTACCAACTTTTTTTCTGTCAAATATAGTATTTTTGAAGTTATTAACTTAAAAAATATAGTAGAGGGCAAAAAAATTAAAAATAATATAGTATGTGGTTAAAATACAACAGACAGAGACGTTACGAAACGTTCGATGACAACTCGGGAGCTTGTATGACATTGGAATAAGATTCATTTTAGTTTGGCTGCTATCGTCGCGATTGCGTGCGTAATATTTCGCGGTAGACCCCCAGAGCGGGCTTTAGTTAAGGCTGCGTTCCGCTTTACGCAAAATATAGTAGTTTCGCCTACTATATATATTTTTTAGAAATACAGTATTTGATCCCTTAAAATAGTAGGATACTATATTATATAGTAGGGTTGGCAACCCAGTCACGGCCGGCCCGACGGTTGATGTCGGGCGTCTGTGTTTACTTATATTATGGAACTTGCGTTGAGAATGTTGATAGCGCGATTTAGATTTGTTCATCGCAGTTCAATGTAGCGTGATACTCGACGATACGAACTCGTATCGACAGACAGACGATCGTAACAGTTGCCACGTCAGAGACCAAAACACCATAAAGTCCTAAAGTGTACAAAGCATAAATATAGGAATAATCTTCATTTATAATACACACGAAGTAAGCAGATCGCTATACATCATCAACCCATATACCGTCCCACTGCTGGGCACGGGTCTCCTCTCATATTGAGAGGGATTAGGCTGTAGTCCACCACGCTGGCCTAGTGCGGGTTGGCAGACTTCCCAAACCGTCGAGAAAAATCTCTAAGGTATGCAGGTTTCCTCACGATGTTTTCCTTCACCGTTTAAGCGAGTGATAATTAATTATTAATACGCACATGAATTGGTGGTGCGTGCCTTGGGTTCGAACTCGAGACCTTCGACTTGGCAGTCCAATGGTGATACCACTAGGCTATCACTGCTTCTATCGATCGCTATACAAACTATTTAAAACCGCGGAACGTCGCTTAAAAACAATGCCATACCGCCATTTTCTAAATTGCCTGCAGCCTATAACATTTTCTATTAAATATACCGTGTTTTGTATTCCTCTTTATAAGTGAGCCCACCATGATAGCCTATCCCATAAGAACATATTAGCAGTTAATTACAATATGTACTTGGCTAAATGTAATCCGATCTTGGGGAATTAAGAGCGCCCACTACAATAAGCGGTGATTACGAAGCGAACTAAACAATGAGTTCCTAGGGAAACCAGCGTACGTAACAAGTTAATTAACTTCACTGTTGCCTATTTTAAAGTTATTTAGCAAAGAAAAATTCGACAGCGGGGCATGATTCGAACATGCGTCTTATTGCCAAAACACTAGCGCGGTGCGGGCGGCAAGGAAATGCGCAAGCGTATGTTGTAAAGATGTAAATAATATCATATAAAATTAGATATTTAATGAATGAATAATAAATAATCCATCACTAAATGCAGTTTGGCTTTAGAAATTTTATGGTATATTTTTAATCATAATTATGAATGAAGGGATAAATTTCCTTGAAAAATAATTAAGAGGTGTGTTTGACGATTTTTTTGATGCATTAATTTTGGTTTAATTATCATTTCAGTTCAAACACTATATGAAAATAAGTCTCGAAAATATCATATCTTTTTTTGGGGATAAAATCATTTACGGTTTAAGAGATACACTGCTTTTAAAAACCAACTTATTGAACGTTTTCAAGAAATCTCCGCCTTAAATATGACGCAAACTTTGTGGAACTTAAGCATGTTAACAAATTTCAAAGACAGTGAATGAAAATATTGACCTTAAGCGGCATTAAGACGGACCATGTGGAAGAAAAAATCGACATAACGGCCGCAATTAATAACTTCACCACTCATATTGATTTTTGAGACTTACTCGTACGTGAAATACTAGACATTGATTTAAAACTATATAGGTACTATTTACTAGTTTAACTTCAAAACCTATCCCTTATTTGTTTTCCCTACTCTGGGGATCAATATTTGACATAAGCTCCGTAGAATTAACGTCAAATTTTAATCTCAAGTAGGAAAAATAATCTAAAAATGGGTTATTATTTTTGAATGATAACCATCAGATGCCGCAGATTCGACTTTAATATAAACAAATTTGATTTTCCGCACTATACAGAATACATGTAAGTACATACCTACTAATTATAATCATGAAGAATATTTTAATTGAAATTAGGTAGGTACCTACTGTTGATTAAATCACAATATTTGCGCATTTAACAGCAAAAAAAAAATCAGTACATTGACGCACGTCACAAAACAAACTCGCATTCCTACCATAAGGTGCGAATGTGCGTTTTATAATTGGCGGCTTGCAAAAGCAAATGTTTCAGAATTCGGACATTTTGGTCGATATGCGACGCTTTGATTGTGTGCCGCGATTAATTAGTCGATCAATGGTATTTACTGTTTTTTTTTTTAATTTAATTTGTTCCGTTATTAATGCTATCTGTTAGTTAGTGTAACAACCACTTGCTCTTTCTCTACTGATATCTGACATGATCATCATCATCAACCCATATACCGTTCCACTGATGGGCACGGGCCTCCTCTCAGATTGAGAGGGATTAGTAGTTCACCACGCTGGCCTAATGTTGGTTGGCAAACTTCACACGCCGTCAAGAAAATCTACGCATGCAGGTTTGCTCACGATATTTTTCCTTCACCGTCTAAGCGAATGATAATAAATGATTTATACGTACCTACTTGATTTCGAAAAGTCATCGGCGTGCTTTGGATTCGATCTCGGGTAACTTTTGACGTGGCAGTCCAATGGTCATATCACTAGGCTATCACTGCGTTCATTTCTGACAATTATGAATATTATAAATGAAAAGAAATTACCTGTTTTGGATTTTAACGTAGCGTATTAGTATAGTATAGTATGAGAAAATGGGTTTCCTGACACATTATACATAGACATTTATACTGTTTTAAAATCGCTATATCTATTTTTGTATCATTCATTGTAAGTTTAGTGTCATATTTTTTTTGCGCGCTAGGTGCGCGCAAAAATTGCTTTTTATAACTGCATTTATTCAGTGCAAATATTTACTAATACAAAATTACATAAATGTAATGTTCACTTGTTAGTGCAACAATGTTGCTAACAAGTAGTTAAAAAACTAATAAATACGTTTCTAGTTTATATTACGTATATTAAAGCATAACGTACCAGATAATTATGCAGACTAAATAATATTTTTTGAAAATTAATGTAAAGAGGACAGCACAAGAAGCTACATTTTCAACTTTAACCCGCTGGCCTGCTGGCGTTTGTACCATAATTATGATATCAAAACGAATATGAATATAACGAATATGAATTCAAAATCTATGTGTCATAAAAGTCAACAAAACTTACCCTTACATAATACCTAAGATACTGCGTCAAACAGTTTTTTAGAGAAAATATTTGCTTTTGGTGGAAATTGAAGCTACAATACTCGGCGCAATGGTAGTGGCGAGATAACCACTTTACCTACTACACTAAGCGTGCTGTAAAATTATTGTTCAAATATATTGTTCATATTGTAAACCCACACCAGTATATTACATACCAGACGGTCTTGGACTAGCGTAGTCGCGACAGGCGCCCAGCTGTCTTGTACTGGGCAAACAAATGATTTAATATGTTTACTAAAGCAAATGTTAGGCTTTCCAATGTTTACCTAGTCAAGTGAGTTACTACAACACTAGCTTCTGCCAGCGACTTCGTCTGCGTGGAAAAGTTTCTTTTAATTATCGTTGTAATTTGGCTAATTAACTCAAAATCGTTACAAATTATAGCCTATATATTATTCTGATGTATAAATAATAATACAGTAGCAGGGGAGAATTGGAGCCTACTAAAGAAAAGTTCGATAAAATGGAAATTTATGGATACTTTAGGAACTTTTAATAAGAAACTAAATCCTTGCTTTCATTTCTTTGACTATCATTTAATCACAGCGTCAACGTTACATTATTAGGCATTTGGCCACAGATTCTCTGAGTTTGTTTCGGAGTTTCTTCTCAGAGGTCGTCAGCTAGGAAATGCCGGAGCCATCTATCTAGCTTAAAAAAAAACAGTGAAATATGGACCTGTAAAAGTGTTTTTTTTTAAAGATCTATTTATAGAAATAAATATCATTTATCATTTAAGAAGAAAGAAAGAAAAATCTTTTATTTGACCTGCGCCGAGACACAAATTACCTGTGTGAAAGACTGTGGGTTGACGAAGGCATTTCGGGATGGGGTTCGAACCTCCAACCCTCTCCCTCTGCCTCTGCCTACAGTAACGTACATAACTATTAATTATATTCTAAATTTAACAATCGAAAACCAACAATCATTACATCTTTACCACATCACTATGATCTAGTGCTAAATAAGGCATTGCGTTGTACATAAATCAGTCGCAACGCGGCGCGGCGCGGGCGCCCGGCGGTCTTGCAGCTCTGCGCCCGCGCACGCCTTGTCACATCACGTGGTACACATCGAGACAATTCCGCTTGTTTACGCACGAGACACACTTTGAATTTATAAACTAGCAATTTATACTGCGTTTTGGTAAACACTGAATATTCAGGTCAAATATGAAGTTTCTTGCAAAACAAAGTCTGTATGATAGTAGGAATATAACGCCCTGTTTCAGTCGTAGGTCAGTAGTATTTAATTCATTAAAGTGACCGTAACCCTCCAGAGGGTCGAAACAATTGTCATGCCTGTATTCCTCGAAGGGTTAGGCAGAGACGTAATTTCACACCCACAGTTCATCAGTATATTTAGGTCCCATGTATTAGGGGACGAGCCTATTTCGATGAATCGGGAACAAATCCAAACTCCGAGCTGTTACTGAGAATTTCACAAAAAAACCCTATGACACTGCACGACCTGCGAATCGAACCCAGGACCTAAGCGCTACTGCTACGCTAGAGGTAATAAATAATAAATAAATATTCCTGGACAATTTCACACAACACCATCTAGTCCCAAACTAAGTAGAGCTTGTACTAATGGGTACTAGACAATGGATATAATAGGTACTTATATACTTTTTTTGTAAATAAATACTTATAAAGAAACACCCAGAAAAATACAAACACTTATGTTCATCATTATATATTATAAATATTTGCCCTGTGGTAATCGAACCCCACAACTTTGGGATCGAACCACTACACCACAATGTCATCAAAAAAGTAGCTTTAAATGTGGTGGCAAGAGCATTCGATCAATTCCGCAAAGCTGATCTCAGTTCAAAGCACTTTGTTATAAAATAGATATAGCCGATATAGGTAAGCAAGTTTCTAATAGCCTACATATTGCAGGACCACTTTATTATCACAACAAACACAAGTTTCTAGCTCAATAATCTAATAATTCTAATAAACACCGCGGCCTGTTTCCTAACTCGTAAGTCCTGTAGACAAGATCGGCGTGTGTTCGCGAGAGCGGGATCGGCCCCGGGACACAAATCATGGTAAGCACCGCCCTCCTCTTACACAACGGAGCTAGGAAACTGGTCTAGGAGACAAAAAAAGGTTTTACTAGAACTAGCTACAGTTTATATCTATTAACTTCGATGACAAAACATAGTGTGCACTAGCTGACATAATAGCAATGAAGATTTATTTAATCTAAGCATAGTAAAGATTTTGTTTTATATAATTATAATTTTTACCTATCGTAAATTAACAGACAGAAACGTGTTGCTGGGGAGTTTGTTGCGCCGTTTCTTCTTCCCAGCCAAAACACTAGGAAGCGGTGACGGGCGGTCATTTTGGGGGCTGTCTTAATGTAAAAATGAAGTTCAAAAAGTACTACCTAGTAGTCTATGTTGAATAAATTATTTTGACTTTTGACTTTTATCGCTTGCGTTTGACCAGCGATTTTAAATAAAGTGGTGGTATTCGTCTGTATTTTTTGATGATATTCACCAGTGTAATAGTTGGCGAAACTAACCTGATTCACCGACACACGAATACACAACGGGCCATACATTTCCAATATAAGTTGACCTCATGCATTGCAGGTATTCGTGCACTTAGAGATCAGCTCTGGTCATGCAGTTTTATTGAGTTTTTCCTTCAGATGTTTCAGAGTTTGGATTTATACCCGAAAATAGCCACTGGTGAGGCTAAAATGGCCAAATATAGCTTGGTTAGCAAAGTTTCTGAAATAGCTGGAACTGACTAAAACAGCCAAATCTGAGTACTTATTTTATCCCCAAAGCCCGTGGCTATTTTATCACCTCACGAACACGGGACCTCACGAATAGCCGTGCTTGCGACCACTAAATAAAAGGTAGTCATATTTCAGTTTCAGTATTATTTCAGTTTCAGTATTATTTAAGATTCCATTTTTCATCTATGAGGTACAAGTAGCAGCTTTTGTCAATCTAAAAAAAAATATGATTTAGCCGCATTCAGAATTTTCCTACATCGTCGCTTGCGCAGTCCCAATATGGACGTCGATGGATCCTCACAACATTTTGTATGAAGCAACAGCTTGAAGCGAAAGTGAGTGGCATCAATTATTTACTCGTTGAAATACTGAACGATTTACGAGAACAACACTGTTATTATTGAGAACTAATTTTGACGAGTAATTGTATATTGAAAGATGCCTACGCGAAGTCAGAAGGATGTGACGAAATAAGCAATAAGTACATACTTTAAATATTTGCGTTAGTGTTGTCTGGTTTACAGAGATTTTTTTTCCTGACTTTATTAATCAATTAAAAAAAAAATAACATAACATACCATCCCGCCTGTATTCCCCGAAGGGTTAGGTAGGGCTGTGCGCTGATGTACACCCACAGTTCGCCGCCGCCATATACTGTCCCACTGCTTGGCAAGGGTCTCCTCTCACAGAATGAGAGGCTATATAGTCACTCACCTAGTGCATAAAGGCAGACTTCAGACCCCGTCGAGAAAATCTCTAAGGCATGCAGGTTTCCTCACGATGTTTTCCTTCGCCGTTTAAGCGCTTGATAAATAATTAATTATTAACGCACATGATTTCGAAAAGTCCGAGGTCGTTCGAGGCGTGCCTTGGAATCGAACTCGAGACCTTCGACTTGGTAGTCCAATGCTCATACCACTAGGATATCACTGCTTTTTATGTTTAGGTCACATGTAATAGGGGGCGAGCATATTGCCCCCAGGCACGAATCCAAACTTCTAGCTGCTACTGAGAATTTCGTAGAAAAACCAGATAACACCGGTCAACCTGGGAATAAAATATACTGTCCCACGGCTGGGCACGGGTCTCCTTTCAGATTGAGAGGGATTAGGCTATAGTCCACCACGCTGGCCTAGAGCGGTTTGGCAGACTTTACAGCATGCAGGTTTCCTCACGATGTCTTCCTACACCGTTTAAGCGAGTGATCATTAATTAATGATATTGAAAAGTCAAGCTGCGTGCCCTGGATTTGAACTCGAGATCTTCGACTTTGCAGTCCAGTGGTCTAGGCTATCACTACCCACTCTTGATGAATAAAGATATTATTTATTTATAAGAGTAGTAACATTGCACACTATTATGGTAAAACATACTGACTACAATTTATTCAACTTGTAAGTATAATGTTGACGTATTTCAACAATGGACAATTGGAACTCATTTCCGAAATGTCTAATTAAGTTATTATAATATAATACAAATCTTGATACCGTATTTGTCCATTTGAGATTTTAAATTACCCCACAAATAATGTATAATAACCATTTTCTTCTCGTGACTAATATAATAATTGTAGCGGTATAGTCTATGATTTGTTTTATTTTTTAAGATATATAAAGGGATCAAATCAGAATGTTCTGATTTCATTTAAGCAATAGTTATCAATACGTTATAAAATCAATCGCTTTGTTAACAAAAAAATTAAGAAAATAAATTATACCACCGCGAAGAGATTTATCTTGAGTTTTTGTCTATTACTGTAAATAAAACATAATACAACTACATTTAAAAGAAACACTAAAGTATTCGTCATGTTTTTTCCGTTGTCCAAACATAAATCTGAACGGGAGTCCGAAAATATAAAATCGTGATACACAATATTTTTTAGTTTTATTTGAGGTCAAAGTTCGAGCGGCAAAATTAAAAAAATGCAAACGTATCCGATTTATTCATAGATTTGCATCAAATATTCAAAAGTAGGCAATTATTCAGTCGTTTAGACGAAATAGATAGCTTTTTGAAACGTGTGAGCATTATCTGAATGTTTGGTGGTTGGAAACAATGAGCGAGGCTCGGTGGTAGAGGTACGGCGAGGCAATCAAAGCTCGCAATAGAACGCTAGGAACCGGAACGCGACAGTTATTCCGCTCTTCTCCAACTAACGGTCCAACCATTTGCAGTACTTTTTCTTTGTGCTCGACTACTAACAGAGTAACCACTTATACTCATTACATTGTCACTGAAAATTGTTTAAATAATACTTTTTAATAATACTCCAGTTTTAATAATTATTATTTAGTTAGGACCAGTTTTTTTTTTTTTTTTATAGTAGGACGGAAAATCCTCATGTATCCTCCGGCACCCGAGGCAGGGTATGTCGGACTCGTACAGATTAACAACCGCATTTACCTTAACTTGCCTTATAGTCATGGCCATGGGATCCGTGAAATTCCCCACGACCACTACATAGACTAGAGCATACCGTCATGCTTATTTATTTACTTATATTAGTTAGGCGTCGGTATGTCGAGCCTACTACTGTCCTTAACCGGGTACAAATCTAAAATACGATCTGCTATTGATAATTTCATAGAAAAACCTAAAAACACTGCGCAAATTCAGTCAGTTGCGTTTCCGCAGCTTTGAGCAGACTACTTACAGATTTGCCTATATTATTAATAGTATGGAATTGTACAATATTGGAAAGCTTTGATTAAATAATATGATAGTATGTCTAATACAGCTTAACTGGTATAAACTGAGTTACCCCAAGGCAATAAATATTGCATAGATCTAGTAGGTATACCAAAGTTGCTACATTTCTCCATTCACACTCCATAGTGACACCGATAGATGTTTTAATAAAAAAAATATATAGTGACTACGTAAGAATCAAAATGGCTATCTGTATACATATAGACAAGAATCCTAAATCTAATTATATCAGCCTAACTTTAATGATAATGATAATGATATTTATTTCTGTAAATAGATCTTTTAAAGACACTTTTACAAGTCAATATTTTACATTTTTTTTTAAGCTAGATGGCTCCGGCATTTCCTAGCTGACGACCTCTGAGAAGAAACGCCGAAACAAACTCAGAGAATCATAGTCTCTTTTAAAGTCTAGACAATGTATAGCAACAAAATATGTGTCTTACAATGTAGGGCAAAGTCTGAAATGGCCTTTTGAAGAAAGAGCCATAGCGGCTTTGAGTAGACCAGTCCCAACTGACGGCACGCATGCATCAGTCATTGTCTTTGAAGCGCGCGATTGAATTTGATTATAAATCAACTAGCGACCAGCCTCTAGTTTCCACAGTTGCAATGTACTAATAATATTCATACGATTACTCGTATAAATCTCTTCGGCAAATATTATCTAAATGATAATGAAAACCGTATCAAATTTAGTTTGAAACATGTAAACAGAGAAACAAAAAGACAGACATGAAAAGTAACTTTGTTTTTGTACGGTTCGCACACTTGTAGGGTTGTAAGTGTTGTTGTTGGAGAGTGGAGAGAAAAGATCACAAGGTTACAGCCGTTAGTTAAGTTTAATGTAAATAAGATAAAAAGTACAAAATAAATCACAATATTAACAATTCCTTTCTCTTTGTTGTTTTCCGAATTAGTAGATATATTATTGCAAAACATATGACGCGCGTGCGTCTCAAACGCAGCGTCAGTAAAATATGTATAGAGGCCAGCACATCAAGCTACCACAATCTGTCAAATTTCTTTGATAGATTTTCAGCTTTAATTTAACAATATAAGGTTCATTTTATATTGGAAAAAATTTACAGTTTTGGATAGCTTGACCTGCTGGCATCTACAGTCTGGTACAGTTGAAGACTTTTACTATTTGAATATCACAATAGTTACGTTAATTAGTATGTGATAAAGTTTCTTTCAGAAGTGTTTAGTGGCTAAGTAACAACGCTGATCAATCGATCTGCAAGGTTAAGGTCCTCAAGTCTATGGATGGGTGACCATTCTTAAATACATCGAGACCCCTCCGTGCTTCGGAGAGCACGTAAATCCATCGGTCTCGGTTGTCATCAATGGTTACTGGTAGTCGGAAGCCTAAAAAGCAACAACCAGTCTATCCTCAAGATATCGGTATTGGCCAGAAATTGGGTTGAGGACAGTTATTACGTGTAAAATACTGATATCCAGCATCTGATTAGACTGTAAGCCGACCCCAACGTAGCTGGGAAAAGGCTCGGAGAATGATGAGTTCCTTTCAAAATTTCGAGTTTTTATCGCCCCCATCGTCGCCAAAAGTGTGAAGCGTTCGAGTGACCGATAGTAGCTCGGTGGCGGCTACATTCACCACGCTTCGTTCGCCAACAGTTTCGTTATTTAAGATTATTTTCTACTAAATCGTGTTTAGACGCTTTCTGATGACAATTTGGCAATTTTTCTTCGTTTTGGAACGAAATATCTAGTTCAACTCCTGACGAGGTTTAATTCAATGCTTTGAAAATCAGTTACTCTTGCATTTTAAGATTTTAATGGTATTGCATTTCTTCTTCTTTTTGCATGGCTTTTTTAGCTATGTTTGACTAGTGAATTGACTGAGATGCTCCGTGCACAAACAATGTACCTTCAATATTACTGATTTATTCTAGAGCACAAAGACAGGCCGCTTATTCTCAGTAAAGTATAGTATTAAGTTATTAGAAGGGTGTTTACTTTAAGTATCGTACTTACTGTGCGGCCTAGGGCGACTCGATACCCCGTGTTATAAATCTAAGCTATATCATAAAATCTCCAATAACCACTGACTACCGAGCGACCGTTAGCGGTTTCTGCCAAGATCGAGGATAACACTAAAAATAATTGTGGACTCTAAATTATGATGTTTTTAGTTTTGAACTACTTTGTTGACTTCATTCTTAAATCTCATACAACTAATACTCAATACATTAATTGCAATCTGCTGAAACCGTACCAAAGAAGCCTCAATTAGCAATAACCGTGGTACGAATTCATATTTAGTACCAATAGCACCTCCTTGTCAAGTTCCTAATGTAAATCATTGTACGGTTAATCCAAACTGGCCTTTTGAAACCAGTAGAAGTAAAAATTATCAATATATATATATTTTTTTGGACATTTTACACAACACTATCTAGTCTCAAACTAAGCAGAGCTTGTACTATGGGTACTAGACAATGGATATAATACTTATATACTTTTTTTGTAAATACATACTTATAATACATAAGAAACACCCAGACAAACACAAATACTCATGTTTTATCCACACAAATATTTGTGTCCTGTGGGAATCGAACCCACGACCCCATGATCAGCAGTCCGGCACTCGAACCGCTAGACCACAGAGGTCGTCATAATTACATAATTTTTAGGCTAGTAAAATGGTTTATTTTTTCTGTCACAAGTGCATTAATATCTATTACCTATTATGTAGAATCTATTCTGTTAATTATATATATTATTACAAAGAGAAAGAGCGAGAAAGTGGGTGCCTAATACGTTCGTCGACACTAAGAATCTTTTAAAAACGCTTATTAAACTTCATATCTCTTATAAAAAATGATATTTTAAAATAGCCTTTCTTAGCCATTTTAACGGCAGTAGACCGACTTTAACTAAGAGGCACCAAATAACCATTTTAGAAGAAAGGGGACAGACGACGCTGATCGTGTGTCAAAGAGTAGTTCAATCAACACATTCCAGAGAACAGCAATAAGTGATATCAAGATAGACCAACTCAGAAAAATTAATTGTCTGGAAAACAGTAATTGGAGCAGCGATCGATCATAAAGCATAATTAATCGATAAAAGTATGCAGTCACAGTGTTCTAGCCTGCTGAAACGTGCCCCAATATGATAGGAATTAGATTTATTTGCTTTTTACTATACTTGGTAGGTATAGAGTGTAAAATGGAGCCTTTTATAGTAGGAGGTAATTATGCGCACATATCTCATTTTCCACATTCCGCATTCATGAGTGTTCAATGTGTGGAAGAGGAAAATTTGACACTGTCGTGGATTTGTGGGTCGTCGATTGTGAATCAGGTGATAACGCTGACGGCGGCGCATTGCTTGTTCGGATGTGGCCACGACAGCTCCATCAGCGTGGCTGTGGGGCATGTCCACAGGGACCAAGGCATCGAGTCGTCAGTGCACAGCTACCTCATACATGAGGACTATGACGTGGCGCTGACCAGCAGTGATATAGCGCTAGTGAGACTGAACTCCCGCGTCAAATTCAACGAGAACGTGAAGAGAGTGGTGCTCATGAAGAGTCCGCCGTACTTTGAAAAGGCACAGATAGCCGGCTGGGGACTTACCAATGTAAGGTTTTTTTCCTACTCCGTACTAATATTATAAATGCGAAAGTAACGTAACTCCTGTCTGTTTGTTACGTTTTCACACCTAATCCAACCTGAACCAATTTTGATAAAATTTGCCATAGAGATAGATTAGACCTTGGAAAAGACTAACTTTTCTCTCAAAAAGCACTTAGAGATTCGGGTGAAACCCTGACAACAGCGGCTGATAAATATTTGGGACATTTTACACCATCCAGTTCTAAACTAAGCAGAGCTTATAGGTACTATGGGTAGGTACTAAACTATGCGTGCTAGTAATATTATAATTGCGAAAGTAACCAGGTTTGTTAAGTTTTTATTTCTAAGCCGCTCAATAGATTTCTATAATATTTGGTAAAGTATTTTTATACCACTAAGGTGGCAAAAAATCAAACGACCCACCTGATGGTAAGCGGATACCGTAGCCTATAGCCGCTTGCAACGCCAGAGGCTTCACTTGCGCGTTGCCGACCCTGTAAAATTGAAAGAGCAGTTGGTACTAGTTGGGTTGGCAGTATAAGGGTCAAAGTACCGTAAGGGACACAACAAAGCTCAAAGCAGTATTATATCACTTCGATTTTCTGCAAGGCGGAGGTACTTCTCCTGTCGGGCAGCTCCATTTTAAGTGGAATTACTCCCACTATGCCCTACTTCTCTTGAAAAGTTTCAAACGTAGCATGGTTACTAGACACTGGATATAATACTTATACACTTCTTAGTGGTATAAAAAAAAAACACAATCAGACAATCACAGACACTTATGTTTATCACATAAATATTTTTGTCCTGTGATCGGCGGCCGATAGGAAATATTGATATATTTCCTGATTAAGCCAAAGCCTGTAATTATTTGTAGGAAATAAAGAAGACAACGACTGATCTGCTGAAGTTCGTCGACCAGTTCGTGATGCAGGACAACGACTGCAAGAAGTACATAGACAACACGCCCAAAGGCACAATCTGCGCAAGCAGCGGGAAAAATGATGACTACTCAACCCGGTAACATTTTATTTATTTACTGTGTGTGCATTGGTCCCGTCATTTTTTTATTTATCCCTATTAAGATTATAAATGTGACAGTAACTCTGTGTACATTTTTGTATTAATTAAGTACTAACTGCTACCTACAATACAATATCCCGAATTACTCTGTGCTAAACTTAATGTTTCTTAATCATATTATGCTGTGCGTTGTCTTTCAGTAAATCAGTGTACTTATGCGCAACTGCTAAATTCTCAATAGCAGCTCGGAGTTTGGATTTGTGCCAGGTTAATGGCAATAGGCTCGACCCCTATTACATAGGACCCATACCGGCAAACTCTGGTTAACACTTCGGGTATACAGGTGTGATGTTATGTTATGAGTCTTTGGAAGTCTCACGCGGGGACATTCTTCCAATGCGCAGAAGCTCCTTCGAGCACTACGTCTCAACATTTAAATGGTCCACTAACCCGGTAAACTATACAGTTACATATACATAATGTATATAGTTACATCCCCACAATGATATCAAAATGATTACTAAAATCCATTTACCTACTCTATAAAAAGAGAGGTGTTCAATATAATATGTATCAGGTTATGCTGGAAATAAACGGTTTACTTATAATATCAATGAGTCTCTTTTGGTACTCGTATAATTAATATTATTACCTATAATCTTGTTGTGTAATTAAAATTAATCATAAATCTATTTCAGCCTTGTAGCGACATCTATGTTGGCCCATAAGAACTATTCTAAAATGACTAGCTTCACCTACGCATTAGGTACGGATCACATCAAAAATTCCTGCGTCATGATGCTATAAAAATTAAAAAATAAAGTAAAATTTTGATGCGTCAAGTCAGAGATCCAATTTCCATTCGCCCACACCCATCAGACGAGCGCGCCTGGGCAGTATGGAGAAAGTAAAGCAGCTCGTGTCTCAAAGGCTCTGGGAAGATGGACTTCCCAGAGGCTCTGGGACCCGGATCACGGACACGGGGTCACGGGTAAAGCAGTACTGGGACAAGCTATTTTCCAAACGTTCATAGTATCAGACAAACAGGATACCTCAAAATCACCCAGACAAAGTTCTAAGATATCTCTGGATAACTTCTCAGGACTGAGGATATGAACTAGGGTAAACTGTGATACTTGAAATTTTGCGGATGCCGAGGCCATCCAAACGAATGGGAAGCGTTGCTTGTAACTAGGCTCCATCTTTTCAAAATATTATTTTTTTTATATCCTGTCTCATTAGCCAAGGTCACAAGGTCGCTACGCTTGAGGTCCTGGGTTCGGTTCCCAGGTCGAGCAGTGTTACCTATTGGGATTTGTGCCCGATTAATGGCAATTAACCCCCATGTAATAACGGGGTCGCCCCTTATTACATGGGGCCTTATCATACCGGTGAACTGTGGGTGTACATTTAGCACACCTCTGCGTAGCCCTTCGGGGAATATAGGCGATGGTATGTTATTTTATGTTATATTTTAAATTTATTTTTCCTTGATGAAAATCGGAATAGTTTTGTCAAAGTTTGAGGACTAACAAGTGAAGCCAACTTTCTTCAACAATTTTGATATGAAAAGCGATTACGTAAAACTTTTCTAAAGTTTGTGAGTAGAGTCCGGTAAAATGATTTTACATTTGGGGGGACTGAGGACAAGACCAATAGAATTAATTTCTGATTTCAAAATTTAAAATATTTTAAAATCTTCTAGGTTTCGTACCAAGTAACCTAGAAATACGTTCGGAATACGTTAAATTTTGAATTTAGTTCTTGATAATGGAATTTATTGCCAGACTAATGGGTGGCCTTAGAGGGTAACCTTGCTAACAACCGACGCTTGATTCCAAAAGACTGTTGTAATGTAATAATTTTAAGGGGTAACTATAATATTAACATTTCTACCGGAAACTGTATACATTTTTGGTATTTTTTTTTAACTCCGGTCATAGCATACCTGTTTACGGTATTTAAGGAATTCTTTTTGTCAACTATAAAGATAACCTCATATTTTTTCCCTTTAAAATAAAATCCTAGCTGTAGGGACTGGAATTTGTATTCATCATTAATTTTAGGAAAAAAATAATAATATAATAATTATATACATATAACTGGCAAGTCTAAATCTGGACAGTAATCATCTCAATCAGTAGTCATCTCCTTTATTGTACCTAAATAAATTCTGTACAAGTAGTCTTTTACTAATACAGTTAATTCTCAAACTCATAGAAAAGCTACAGAATAAACATTTTGGGACATAGCTTTGGTCACAAAGTAAGATTCACTAGATTAATTCAGTACAAAATGGGGGATTTGCAAATTCCTGATTTCCCTGAAAGCAGATGACAGTTTAACGGAACCTTCACTAGGACTTGTCGTAACACGTGCGCGTGCGCCGCCACCAGAGCATATTACAAAATTTTATTCATTCATAAAATAATAACGACATTATGTAAAAGCTAATTAATCGATAAGGGCATGCGCTATGTAACATGAAGACATCGTGTAAGTTAGATCGTTCACTTACAAGTCAATATGCTACAAATCAGATTGTTTTGTTTGATCTTTGGTTTGCTAGCCCTTATCAAATGCGAAATGCAGCCTTATATAGTTGGCGGCAAAAAGGCCGCCATCACAGACTTTCCACATTCAGTGTTTTTAGATGTTCTATGTGTTTCTATAGAATATGTCAAAGAGCCCCCTTCTCATTGGATTTGTGGTGCGTCAATTGTGAATCAGAAGATTATAATGACGGCGGCTCATTGCGTATACGGTTGTACTACCGATAGCTCTGTTGCAGCCTTCGTAGGCCATGTGCATAGAAAAAAAGGTTTCATGTCTAGTGCTTCCAGTTACTACATACACGAGAGTTATAATGACAGAAATGCAGATTACGATATAGGCCTTGTGAAACTTAAAACTGCATTCAAATTTGACAAGAACGTGAAACGAGTTGTTCTGATGAGCAAACCTCCTTACAGTGAAAAGGCACAGGTAGCCGGCTGGGGAATGACTAATGTAAGTAATATTTCACTCTATCGACCTATACTACTCCTCCTCCTGCAGTCGTTTGCTCAATGCTGAGCGTCGTGATGTGCCCTACCTAACTTTTTGACGATCTCCTTCCATTTGTGGCGATCTTTTGCCAGTTGAAGAGCGTCTGAGATCTTGGTGTCGAGGTGTTTCTTAATTTGGTCAACCTATACTACTACTATACTTGAAATTTCTAAATCGTTGAATGTCTCCTACGGTACAAATTTTCGGCCTGCTTAGAAGGATTTATGTCAAAAAGAAATATTTTACAGACTAGATTTTTTTCTTGAAAGAACAATAAAGTAAGTAAATTTTGTAAATAATTTAGACCTCTGCAGTCAGTCATACGAACAGCTATGACAATCGTTAGTGGAAGCCAGAAGCCCAAAAACCCTGATAACTAGTCTGAGGATCGACTAGTTGTCAGGGTTTTTGGGCTTCGGGGACATCGGTGTTGCCCTGAAAATGGGGTGCGGAGGTCTAATGGCAGTTGCTTCGATCGGTTTTCAGCCGCATCTAGCTGAAAACCAGTATTTGACACGACGCGACTCTTACGCATCTACCTGGTAGGGGTTTCGGTATCCATCTATGTTGGGGTTGGCTTCCAGTCTAAGTAGACGTCAACTATGTTGGGAAATGGTGACCATGGCTACCAGTAACATAGTTGGGAAATGGATGTGGATATCGAAACCACTGATAGCCACGCATTACGTACATACCATGGTTAGATTGGATGTGTAAGAGGGTTATTGGTGCTTAGTAGGTTGTACCGACTGAAAATAGCACTCGTCCTCCCTTGCCCATCAATGCCGGTCCATCAGATTCTTGACATTCATTCCGACAATGACAGGCTATTCAGTATAAAATGCGCCCCCATTTTGTTATAAATTCCTGAGTTTCCTTAAAGCAGAGGATAGTTTGGCGGAGCCTCCACTAGAACTTATCGCTGCCACCAGGTTACGTACAACACAGTTTTATTCATTCATAAAATAATAACGACTTTATGTAACAGTTAATTAGTCGATAAGGGCACGCGCTATGTAACATGAAGACATCGTTTCAGTTAGATCGTTCACTTAGGAGTCAATATGCTACAAATCAGAATTTTTTGTTTGATCTTTGGTTTGTTAGTCCGTATTAAATGCGAAATGGAGCCTTTTGTAGTTGGCGGCAAAGACGCCATCATAACGGACTTTCCACATTCCGTGCTTTTAGATGTTCTGTGTGCTCCTAAAAATGTCTATGAGCAAATTTCTCATTGGGCTTGTGGTGCGTCAATTGTGAATCAGAAGATTATATTGACGGCAGCTCATTGCCTATACGGCTGTACCACCCATAGCACACTTGCAGCCTTCGTAGGCCATGTACATAGAAAAAAAGGTTCCATGTCTAGTGCGTCCAGCTTCTACATACACGATAATTATAGTGACTTTAAGACAGCTTTCGATATAGGGCTTGTGAGTCTTAAAACTGCATTGAAATTTAACAAGAATGTGAAACGAATAGTTCTTATGAAACAACCCCCTTACACTGAAAAGGCACGGATAGCCGGTTGGGGACTAATTGATGTAAGTAATAATTATTCAATCAATAAAAAAAATAAGTGACTGCACAGTTGTGCATTTTACGATGAAAACTAAATGAATGAAAGAGAGATGTCCTTAAAACTTTCTGTATTTTTGCACAATACCATATACTTATTTTATGTTTTTTTTACATTTGGGGTATTGTACGCCCGTTTACTTTTTAAACCAGAATTATGCAATATTTGCGTCCTGTAAGGGGTGCACGACCATCTGATCGACAAACACTTGAATCACTAGATCGCAGACCTTGTTTTTTGATCTTCAATGAGTTTGAGTGAAGTTTTCCAGTTCGTTAAAAGCCTAAAAAGAGACCAATCGTCCGGTACTGTTTTTTATGATGTTCATCGTCATCAATCCATTAACTATCCCACTGCTGGGCACGGGTCTACTCTCAGAATGAGACTTACACATCGTCTTATAAAACTATTTAGGTACTGTAGTACCCTGATGGGGTACACGGAGGCTTATTCAAAGAAACTCTCGGTTAAAAGGGACTTTGCGACTTTATTCTTCAAAGGTCAAGGAATAATTCGCTGACAACCATTAATCACTTTGACTAAACATTCTACCATCATTTCAAATGATTATTTCTTCTTAAACCAGCCAGTCTCACGCTGACTCCTGGTAGCGACCTCTACAGTACCTATTTACAATTCTCAAGCAATGTGACTTATACGTAGTGGATATAGGAGGAATCTGGTTTTTCGAGTCACTGTCTAGCTTTTACTGTCATAGATCTAGTAATTGCAATGTGACTCCAGGTCCTCCTCCTGGTCCAAAGTCCTGGCTTCCACTTTTATAAATAGGTGTTATCAGCTTTTTATAAAGGTACGGAAATCATTGCCTGTTATTTTTCGATATTCAATATACTACACTATGTCTTGGGTTCACAGGTCCAGCAGTGTTATTTATTTTAAAGAAATTCTCAGTAGCAACTCGGAATTTGGATTTATGTCTGGTTAATGACAATAGGTTCGTGGGACCTAAACATACCGGCGAACTGTGGGTGTACATTGGTGCACCTCTGCCTAACTCTTCAGGAATACAGGCGTGATAGTATGTATGTTTCCAGGACGAGAAGTCAACTACAGCAATTGTTCTAAAATACGTAGACCAGTACGTGTGGACGGCGAAAGCATGTAGACAAGTTATATTTTCAATGCCCAAAGGTACAATTTGTGCCAGCAGCGGAGATGCTGACAAGTACTCTGCTCGGTAAGCCGAAACCCTTGGTTACTTATAGATCTATCTTTTCAACTCATGGTCATGTATTAAACGGACTATGTTCTACTTAACTTAAACCTCTTATTACAAAATATAAGAAAGCTAAAACTAAACTAAACGTAGAGTCATATATAGCCATCCCTTTCGTATATCATAATCGCAAAGAGAGATATAAACATTTTAACATCGGGGTCTTTTATAAAACAATCTTTAGTAGAACATAATATGATACAATCCAGCATGTGGAACTGTAATCGATTAAAAATCGCAAGATATTATGAGTTAATTTTTACCGATTAAATACACGATGACAGTGTATTTAATCGGTAAAAATCAACTCAAGATAGCTTTGCATTGGTCGATCGACGCGGATAAGGTTCCACGACTTGGTCATGTCACGCACCGCCATCTCGAGCATTATTTGTGAGGTGGCGGACTACCTTGGCATGATCATGCTTGAAGGGGAGCACCTTCGGGCAACTACTACAGGTTGGAAGGGACGTAGATTTTACTTTCTCCTATTCAGTCACCTGAATTCGCGTGCATTAAGTACTTCTTTGCCTAAGAGATGCGCGCTCGCTGTGCTAACCATGAATTACATCACAGCTGGAAGCTCGGTCACAGAAGCACACCTAGAGCTGTCAGGTCAAGGCCAAGGTCAAGGCGCTGCTCTATCTCGTTTATCTGGATATCATCGTCTATATGGACATATCTCTAGACAGTCCGTATTCTAAGAGAAGCACATTCAGCGACCCTTTTCGGTCGGCACCAGTCTTAATGTGGCTGAACATAGAGAGCATAGCATATGTTTTCGATACATATCATTTCCAAAATAGCCGGTTCCCGAAAGTAGCTGCGTCAGAAGTGGGATTCCAGAGATTCTGGAGCTGCGCCGTGAGGAGGTCTGAAGAACTGGTAAGATTGAAAGTCGATCACAACAATTAGGATGATAATGATCTTAATATATAAAGAATAAACATAGGAATTATCTTTTTCTTGATCTAAATTTTAGAATTTAGTTCGAATCTACGTCCCTCCGGTTAAGTACTTACACGGGACGCTGTAGCCACTAAGCTACCGAGACCACAGCCAGTGATGTCGAATTTCTCAGTCTCTCCTCTCTTTCTCAATCTCCACAACCTACGTCTTATAGGTGACGTCAGCGACATCTATTGAAGACATATTACTATGTTCTCTTTTCTTTTCTATATTACAGTTTATCCAAGCGTTTATATCAATACAAAATTGTTTATAATATTATATTGACACTTAACGGCGTTTTCATATTTCATGATCATTATGTTTCTTCTATTATACACCCGTGTGGATATTGCAGTGTTACCTTTAAGTTATTTTTAACCTATGTATTAAATAATACTAAACCTGTGACAAAACATATATAAAAGTAGCACCTCTTTTTGTTGCGGACGGAATCCCTCAAAATACTATAGGATTGCGGCATTTGTGTTATGTGAAACTTAAACTGCACAAAACCCCCGTGGCCTACTTCAATATGAAGTTACGTGTAGGGCACGTTTCAGAGAAGACTGTTGTGTCTCCCTTTGTCATCACAGTGCAGTATACACGAGAGCACATAACATCTTCGTGCCTCTGTCAACCACTCAGTCTCTTAAGGGTCCCCAGAGCTCTCACGTGTATGTGCGCTCTCGATACCGCGAGCCGCTCGAGTAACAACGAACAAGACGTTGCTGAAGCCTTAATGGGCTAGATGACATCCGCACCAACGTTGATTGGATGGTTAACTCCCCGGGGTCTGGACAGTACAAAGGTACGTACCTAAAAGTTTTTTCTAAAGAATTCTCTTTCAGTTAACCTTCGTGCTGCAAGAAGGATAATAGACAGCGAATGGAGCAGTCACATGCAATAACACGTTTCATATATGGACTACAAAACCCATTTTTTTTGTTGGTTTCAGGTCAACAAATTAAAGGGTGCCTTTTTAATTTGTTGACCCCTGCTAAATGTCACAGTATTAAGCCTACCAATTAGTATTATACTTTCAACATTTAATATCATTTTTAATAAAAAACCTCCGAACGAAAACCGCTCATAAAATAATAATGACCAAAGTAATGATTATTTCTTTCTAATTAAGCGATAAGGCTGGTACCGCCTTCACTGACTACACCAGTCTGAACGCGTAGTAGCAAACATGCTAAAAAATATTATACATAAACTTTTTGCAATAATGACTTTGTTACATCATATTGAAAGTCAATTGGAACCTTTCATAGTTGGCGGCAAAGAAGCAAAAATAGATAAATTTCCTCATTCTGTGTTCCTAAAAATTTCTTGTAATGACAAGAAGGCCGAGATCACTGTTGCTTGGATTTGTGGCGCATCCATCGTGAATGAGAAGATTTCATTGACAGCGGCGCATTGCCTGCACGGCTGCAGTGGTGGCAGTAACGTCACCATCTCCGTGGGACACGAACACAGAGATAAAGGTTCTATGACTACCATGTTCAGCTACCTCTTACACGAAAAGTATGATAATTTCAAAATAACCAATGACATAGCATTGGTTAGACATAAAACTGTGTTAAAATTCAACGATAAAGTAAAACGAGTAGCTCTGATGAAATCACCACCTTACTTTGAGAAGGCGCAAATAGCTGGTTGGGGGATGATCAACGTAAGACACTGTTTTTTATTAATTACAAAAATGATTAATATTTTTTCTGATAGTTTGGTCTAACTTTCCTGTAAACCTCTTAACAGACCTATACAACACTATTACACAAAATCAAGAGTGCTACTGCTAAAATTCATATTGCTAGTCCGTTAACCAATAGTAGAACAATCAACGCAATGGCTTACAAAATTGCGCTGAATGATTTCTTTAATGCCTAAAGTTTGAAGTTTCTTATTTTACAAATTTTCAGGAAGATGAGACTAAATCAGGGAAATTTCTGAAATACACAAATCAATACGTGTGGGCGTCAAAAGCGTGCATGAAATTAATCTCGTCCTTACCAAAAGGAGCTCTTTGTGCTAGCAGCAAAGAAGGCTCATCTTATTCAAGTCGGTAAGGCATAAAAAACGGTTTTAGGGGTTGTGGGGAAGAAAAACTGGTGCATAAACAGTATTTTTTTATCATATTTGGCATTAATTACAGATATATGTAGAGGAATCGATTTCAGATCTTTTTATCTTTAAAAATGTTTAACATGCATTAATGCCAAATAAAAAAATACTAGTAAAAAGGTAAGCCATCACCGTTCGGCATTAAACTAACTGTAAAGTAAGTCATGTCGGTTGAAGAATACCTATACATAGTAATATGACTTCAATAGATGTCGCTGACGTCACCTATGATCAGACGGAGAATGAGGAAGAGAAACTCGCTAGCTTAGTTGGCTATATCGAATATTTCTTTCTCTAAAATATAGGTCCTTTATCTCATGTCCTTATTCTTTATACCTGTATAAACCGAACGATATAAAGCTTTTAATCTATGAACGATATGCGTTTAAACGTCGATGGTACAGAGGCCAGCACATCAAGCTACCACAATCTGTCAAATTTCTTTGATTGATTTTCCACTTAAATACAAAGCCATAAGGTTCATATTCAACTGGGAAAATTTGTCAGTTTTGAATTGCTTGACATGCTGGCGTCTGTACGAGTACATTAAGCTATGGTGGGGCTAATACAATTCGGCAGACCTGCTGGAAACGCAAGACTAAATCAACTGTTTAAGGTAATCCGTTTTTACTCCGTTCTACTCTAAATGAAGGTATTTCTTGAAAAAAAATACAAATTGGCAATGTCCGATCCAACGCGCGCACCTCCGACTTTTCGAAATCATGTGCGTATTAATAATATTAATCATCACTAGCTTAAACGCTTAAACGGTGAAGGAAATACTATTGAGGAAACCTGCCTTAGAGATTTTCTCGACGGCGCGAGCGTGTATAGTCAGCCAACCCGTATTAGGCCAGCGTGGTGGACTATAATTATAATATCTCTCATGCAGAGAGGAGACCCATGCCCAGCAGTGGGACAGTATATGGGTTGATGATCATTAGTTATTTGCGGCTATAGTATCACTGTGACCGTAATCGGTCTATTGTGGTCCCCACTCGTTGATTTAGAGTTCACCGCTAAACACGACGTATGGGACCGCTTTACAGCGTCCATAGTCACGGGTAGACTGAGGTGGTAGCCGGTAGGTGTGTTATTGTTATAATCACTGAGTTACTCTTAATTTTTGTTAATTATTGGCGATCCGATTCACGCAGAATGAGCTCATCTTATCTTTTGGTCTTGCATTTATAGGCCTGGATTTAGATTTAATACAATCTTTAACAGAATTCCAATCTTCGCTATTGAAATTTGTGTGTGTTTTTTTATATAATTAGACTAAAGAATTATCCTGAGTAGGAATCGGTTTTCTTTTGCGAGGACTTGTGGTTTGTGATGGATATGTGGCTATATGATATTGTAATTTGATTTTACATGTTTAAATTTAAGCAAACAAATTTTGGAGCGACACATTTATATTACATTTTCAAGAGGAAAAATAAAAAAAGTCAACCAGGAGTAGCAAAGCTAGTATTGGCACCTTAAGAAACGTATCTGATCTGCAATAATTGGTTGATTTTATTTCGTCACAAAAATAATAACCAAGTGTAATGATTCATAACGCGATAAGGGTCCCAACTCGACAAACCTAATTGGTACGCGTGTGAGTAATATGCTCGATTTATTTCGCCTTTTCGTTTTAATGTGCATAATATTCTTCATCAAATGTGATATTCAACCTTTTATAATTAATGGCACAGAAGCAGACATAGAAGAATTTCCACATGCTGCATTCTTCACTAATTTGTGTAAAGAAAAATCGGCTGCATTACCTACGCCTAGAGCTTGGATGTGCGGGGCATCAGTCGTTAATGAAAAGATTTTACTTACGGCGGGGCATTGCGTGGCAGGCTGCATCCTATCTAGCGCTATGGATGTCACTTTAGGTCACAGCAATAGAGAAAAAAGCGCCGTGTTCATTGTATCCGCATACTATCTACACGAAAACTATCGAAGAGTTGGAGTATTGAATGATATTGCACTAATTAAGTTGAGAACACGATTAAGTTTCAGTTCTAAAGTAAAACGCGTGGCACTTATGAGGGATCCACCTAACGATGAGACTGCTGTAGTGGCTGGCTGGGGAACTATTAATGTGAGTTTAGTTATTTACTCAAAAATGTTTTCTTATAATCAAGTAATTTAAATAGCAGTCAAGTGCTAAATCATCTATCTACTAATGAAAAATCTACTCGTTGCAAATCATAATTATCAAATATTTTTTTTAGACAAAACCAAAAGAATTAGCAGTTGTCTTAAGATATATCAAGCAGTTTATATGGAAGGCAAAAGCATGTGGACAAGTGACGTCGCGTTTACCCAGAGGAACCATCTGCGCCAGCAGCAAACAGAAATATGCTTATACAAGCGGGTACACACATGATAAATACCCTTAATATGGATACTAATACCACAGTGTAAATACATTACAGTGAAAGCACATTTTTACCTTTTACACCTACGATTGATTCAATGCGCGTTTAGTCCAATTCACGGTTGGTCCTATTCGCGATTGGTCCAATTCACGGGCTTGGTGTTCTTCAAGATTGGTCCAATCCCCGGTTGATCCTATTCCCGATTGATCCAAATTCAAATCCATTTAGCTGCAATTCGCGATTGCAGCTATCGTGTAGTTTTAAGCCCTATCACATCATTATCTTTCTTCTATGTGGAGCATCCATGAAAATTTTGATATGAGGAAATAAATTTACGGAAAACAGTTACAATATTGTAAATTAATAGGTGCTAATAAAAATATTTACATTTCAAAATGCCTTGACTGGCGGCGTTTCAGACCACAACATCATGATATAGACGACATACGATATTCGGTCCATAGTAGAGAGCGAGAGCGAGTGGGAAGCCGCCGTCTCTTATTGCGAGCAAGTTATACTTGCAAAGGAGGCAGCCGAAAGGGAGAGAAAACCGTCCATGTATCTCCTGATCCATAATGACGCAACGAGCGCCGGAAGGCGCAGACAGACCTTCAGCCGCCATGAGCTATGGCCTAGGGAATCCGCCGCACCAGACAATGGCCCCAGTAGGCGAGTTTGCTACTCCCGCCGAGTTTGATCGGGTTCAGTGATTATACCGGACCGTAGCTCGTCATGGTGGTTGTGAATTTCACAAATCCCATGGCCATTACTAAAGGGCTATAAGGTTCCATGGTAATGATTAAAGGGCGACGATGATTTCGTCGTGCGGATGTTAGTCTAGCAGCACGCCAGTCTCTGCAGTATAAGGGAATACAAGGGAAACGCTAACGTTTTTACCAGCCTGGTTTAAGTGGCTTTGATGATATTTCAGGTCTTCCTCCATATCGTTTGAACTTGACTTTAGCTGAACTTCCGATGACCATACGACGTTTGATTTCATCAGTGCATTGACTATTGAATCCTGACCATGATTTAGTTAGATAAAAAGTAGATGTTACATTATATTTAATACATTTTGTGTAGCTATGTTCTGCTATTCGGCATGCAAAACAGATATTTTTTTAGTAAATATAAATAAAATTCGCAAGTCACATCAAACTATCTTAATGTCAAATAATTATTTACGATAATGTAAATGTAATCACTTAATTAATACAAAAAAGTAACAACCAATGAACAAAATTAAAATCAAACTATTGATGTAATATTGTACAAAATCGCAATTCATTATTTTGTGATGAGTTGTTAACTGTTAATACCTAATTAAAAGAACATTATTATACATAGGTATTTTGGTTCACTGCATTATTAATATAATAATTAGTTGAGTTTTTGCATTTGCAAATTTAAATAG
Source organism: Acronicta alni (assembly GCA_964056405.1). Taxonomy (NCBI): domain Eukaryota; kingdom Metazoa; phylum Arthropoda; class Insecta; order Lepidoptera; family Noctuidae; genus Acronicta; species Acronicta alni. The sequence goes on along the minus strand of OZ043916.1, from coordinate 14,663,086 downwards.
TCTTGTACGGAGACGATACAGATCTATGGACCTCGTGTGAATAAACAATTTATTTTTTTATTCGACCATAAATTGATTTATGGAGAAATTATGTTTCTGCCAGAAAATAATGACCAAATGTAATAGGTTAATTAAGCGATATAAGTGCGCTGCAATCGATATCGAAAAATCAATACGCGTGTGAGCAGTGATGTCACAAATTTATCTTTTCTGTATTTTGAGTTTTGTTCGCCTTATCGAATGTGACGTAGAACCGTTTGTCGTTGGTGGTAAGAAAGCGAAAATAGAAAAATTCCCACATTCCGTGTTCTTGAATATTTTCTGTAGAGATGAAGATGGATGGGATATTCCTTGGATATGTGGTGGGTCCATCGTAAATCAAAAGATAACGCTGACGGCAGCGCATTGCCTGGCCGGCTGCAGTTCAATGAGTAGCATGACTATATCTGTGGGCCATGCGGACAAAAATCATGCCATAGCGTCTAGTGCCTCCGGTTACAAAATACACGAGAAATACCGATCCGTGGATACCTCCTACGATATAGCATTGATTACAAGCGTGACGTCATTAAATTTCGGCAATGAAGTGAAACGAGTGGTACTGATGCCAAATCCACCTTACGATGAAAAGGCACAAGTAGCCGGCTGGGGGTCGACTAATGTAAGTTATCGATAATATTTTGTAAACAATATCATGCTTGACTTGTCTAGACATGTACAGTCAGCAACGAAAGTCGCTGAACACAGCTAAATTTTTTTATTGTCACAGCTCCAGAACTTGGCAACAGGTCTTTTCTACTAAGGTAACCTAAATATTTAATGGTCATCTATGCAATTATTTCGCATAACCTTCGTAGGTCAGTAACTTCATACTTGTTAAAAATCATATTGAAGATTGCAACATGTTCAGCGACTTTCGTTGCTGACTGTACCTTCCTAGACTTTGAAGAACAACAAGAGGAAGTAAAACATTGCATAGATGAGCAAAAAATAAATTTCCACAAATGTTTTACTTACCGCGCTCTCGCGAGGGATACCTAGGTATGCACTGCAGTGACACAGTATTATATATTTCAGGAAATATTTCAGGAAGATTGGGATACCGAAGTAGACCCCCTTCAATACATAGATCAGTATGTACTGAAGTCGAAGGCTTGTCGACAATACATCACGGCGTTACCTAAAGGCACGATTTGTGCCAGCAGTGGTAACAATGTTTCTTATGCGTCCGGGTAAGACCAATGATATGAGAAAACGCACCCATCTACTTAATCCACATTAAGCTGTTTCATCATCATCATATCACAGGAAGTCCACTGCTGAACAAAGGCCTCCCCCATAAATTTCCACACGGACCGACGACTTCCAGCTACCTTTACCAGGTCATGCGTCCATCTTAGTCTTTAAGGTACAGGAAATAAGACACAGACACAGCCAAGTTCTAGTTCCAAAACTTAAGCATTAACCTCGCCTATACTCCATTTGGTTAGGTACTTAACTAAAGGTAAACAATAAAAATGGCGGCTTTCAGGGCTGTTCAACCATTTATTACAATGGTATCGTATGAATTTTGAGTGAAATAAATATCCTTTTAATTCACTTAATCTTTGGACCGTGTTTTCTTGACATAATTATTTAAATATGTTTATAATTGTACATTTACCCGGTGACGAAAGAACGTTTTGAACGAACCTTTGGAAGGTTTTTGCTTTGGTGAGTGAAATATACTTAAACAAGGAGCTAGCACGGCTAGTACCCGGATCGGGATTACAAATTTTTACAAATAAAATTAATAACAACACAACTAACAATCAATAATAATAACGAACAAACAGAACAATGACTAATTAACACAATTTACGGCAAAAGAAACAGAAAAACGAACGAAAGTAAAGTAAACAAAAACTGTCACGAATGGCGTCTGGTTACCCGACTAAGTGTAATATCGGTATTATCGTATAAAAATTTTTCTTCTATCTTCCTCGGTACTACGCTCATTTTATTCGAAATATGTATCAAAAATACTACGCAGAAAAATGTTTTGAATACCCCCATGAGGCCCCAGTAGGCGGCACGCGTGTAGCGAACACGCGTGCCTTCAATTTGTAAAAAGGCATTGCATTATATATCAGTCAACCGAAGAACTATGGATGTAAGAATAAGTTTGATGGGTTTAAACGTTGTTACAATTCTTAATAAGTACATTTGTAAAATAATAATAAAAAATACGTGCTGTTTTTTCGTACTATGGATACAGTTCAATTTGGAAAGAAAATACATGGAGAAGAGTGAGAGAGGACCAAAGAGATTAGTGGCACGCAAATGCAAAAAGCAAGTACATTTTGGGGGATGGAATAGTCAAAAAATACCCAAAAAATATGAGATGTCTTTAGAAATAAGCTGTACTATATAGTTTTTTTTTTGTACTATATAGTCCTTAGCTAATACATACTTTCTTTTTTTTGAAAGTGTGGACATAAATTAATTAATATACCTATATTTTTTCAGTAGTTTAGACTTTATTTGATAAATCAGTCTATGCGTTTTGTCATACAAATATAGGTACACTCATGAATTTTCTGTAGACTTATCCAGTTTGGTTAGACCTCGTGGCTAAGTTATTACTACGCTGATTAACCGATCTGCAAGGTTAAGCTGCGCTACCCGCGGTCAGTTGTGGATGGGTGACCATTCTTAGCTGAAAAAGTTACTGTAAGATACGGTAACTGTTTAGTCGGGTGTATTCCATTTATTTCCATGCCCAATCTTAGACTTCGTGCGTTCCATCCGGCAAGGCATTCAAGTCAGAATTAAAAAAATAATTTTCGACTTTTGACAATTACGCGAATATTAGATATTGAAATAAAACTACCTAGTACCTACCTAGTAGATTTATTTCAATAATAAATTTTCGAAATAAATAAATTTGAATCAAATTACCAAAATATTTTTTTAAATAAAACGTTGCCCCACACTAGAATTTCTTCCTGTATCATGAGTGCGTTCACAAACAGAAATTTTCACATACACATACACCTAGACCCGGTACAACTGTTTTGTTTTTTGTCGGGGATATAACCCACAACCCGTGACGCAGAATTCGATCGCTCAGCCGCTACGGCAAACGTGTCATCAAGCAGTTTTAACTTAAACTTAATGTGCGATTTTCATTTCTTTGGCAGGGGTGACTCCGGCAGTGCCTTGGTGGTACGCGGCTACATCCAGATCGGCATAGTCTCCTACAAGATGCCGAAAGTCAGCAAGAGTCTGGTGGTGTACACCGACACCGGCTACTTCTACGACTGGATCAAAAAAAATTCAAGAAGATTATATTGTTCTTAAATTTATTTCTTATATTTTTTATACAGGCTGTTACAAAACTACCCGTAAAGCCGAAAGGAGGTTAAATGGGGCCTTATAACGAGTCCATTCACAATATTTAAGAACCGTAGTAACGCTGTATAACATACCCCAAAAAAGGAAAACAACAACATTTCTGAATGAAAAATAGAAAAACTATTAAAGTAGACAATTATTAGATAAAATAGGTACGTAGGCCTTTCTGTTAAATCATCCCTGGTTCCCTGACATAACAGCTGACTAGGGTTGACAAACTTTTTGGCTGATTTTTTACGCGGTATTTTAACACGTTGTTTAAAGAACTACCATGTCTGCTGTCTATATTATTGATGCTATCTGTGGTCTAGTTCGCGTGTTGGACTGCTGATCACGACGTCGTGGGTTCGATTCCCACAAATCAAATATTTATGTGATGAACATAAGTGTTTGTGTTTGTCTTGGTGTTTATTATGTATTTACAAAAAAAAAAATAATAAATCAATTGTCAAATACCCATAGTACAAGCTCTGCTTAGTTTAGGACTAGATGGTGCTGTGTAAAATTGTCCAAGAATATTTTTTATACATACATACATACACTCACGCCTTTTTCCCATAGGGGTAGACAGAAACTAAAGAACGCCACTTGCTACAATTCTTGCATACTTCTTTCGCTTCGACCACATTCATACATCTTGTCATACATACACGCCGATTGCGGGTACTACGCACCTGACCTTTTTGAAGAACCTCACCAATAAGGTCGGTATAAGTTTTTCTAGGGCGTCCCCTCTCGGCGGTTCCACTGACATTCGCCATATAAATCCTTTTTGTTAGTCGCCTTTCATCCATTCTCTCGACATGCCCAAACCATCTCAGCATATTCTTCTAAATTCTCGTCACTACATCGTCTTTTAAGCCGCAACGTTCTCTTATCACACTATTTCTCAATCTGTCATTCTTTATATTTTTTATTTATGATAATCGTGAATTATAATGATAATCGTGAATGATTCAAATCATGAATTCTGTCTCTGAATTCAGATCATGAATTGCGTCTGAATTCTGAGGCAATCCAGCAATATGAAGCTGCCCTTAGACTGCAAGCCGGACTCAACGTGTTTCGGAAAAGACTAGAAGGAGAGACTGAAGAGAAGAAATATTCCCTTGTCATACATCGAGCATCATTGTTTCCTAATACCCACTGTAGACCCTGGCTTACTTTGAGTTGCAGTAGCTAGATAGGCTTGTCCCAAAAAAACTCTAGTACTGTCAAAGACAAGACAGTGCAGTAGTAACTTCAAGGTTAATGTAAAACATTTAGTATTATGTTCACGCCTCGCGCACGTGGTCAGAAACAAAGGCACCAGCTGCATGTCAACGGTAATCTCATGCTTGGCATTCAAAATGTCCTCTTCAGAGATATTAACCGTTTGGACCATTTTTTTTATTGTTATTATAGGATGATTCACTAGCATACGGGCCGATGGTGAGTGGTAACCGCAGCCTACCTAGTATCGTTGTCATCTTTAAACTGCAGTTGTTAAATATTATGTACTTACTACTTAGTATAATTTTAGTATGGATTTTCATCCGACGAAAAAACGGAGGAGGTTCTCGATTAGACTCTTTTGTTTTTTAATGTTTGTTACACGATTTCACCGCTAATATTTACAATAGATTTTTAAAAAATGTATTGGGTTCGGTTCACCTCCCAGTTGGTCCCATAATAATTTAATTGGTATTCGACCTTGGACTCCGGAGATACATCAAGGAACTCCTCAAAATCAAATAGCAAATGTGAAATGATCAAAGTATTTAAAACTACTTTTTACGGATTTTATCGCGTATATTGATATTATTAATCCCGACGTTTCGGACCCTTTAGGACCATGGACGCTGTAAAGGTTTTATCGTGTATATTAATAATATCAATATACACGATAAAATCCGTAAAAAGTAGTTTTATTTCAATGTATAATATTCGCGTTAATGTCAGAAATCAATATGATCAAAGTATTGTTAGGTTTATAGCTATCATATGATTAGATACATAAGTACACCTTACCCTTCACGTTTCAATGGACACGGAAGACAATCAATGGAACTCTTTATTACGGGAACGACTTAGTTTTTAAGACTAAAAAGGTTTATTTTATTTTTCGCTTTTTAGTTTTTGTTTTCGTCAGTTCCTTTTTTTTAAGAAGTTGTTATTAGTACCTTCCTATTTCTAAAAGCTACAGTTGGGGTTGTTCGTAAGCACAGGTACTTGTACACTTTTTAAGCGACTAAAAAAAAGGAGATTTTCAGTTTCACCTGTAGATATATGTATGTATATATGTCCGCGATTTGGTATACAATAAATGGATGCCCCGTCACGTCATCAGCGTGGATCCGTTTATTAGTTCAACTCGACCGATTTTTTTTACACATAATGCTTGAAGTCGATTTTCTTTTCCTAAAAAGTTATTTGGGTATAAGGTCCCAAGTTATTTGGGTACAAGGACTCCCGGGCCTACTAATGTATAGACAGAGTGTACTCTGTCTATACATTAGTAGGCCCGGGAGTCGCTCGTCATGTATCGCGCAGGAAAGCCGGCGGGAAATGCTAATTGTGCAGATAAGAGCCCGCGGGTGTCTGCGGATGTGACGTCACGCACAGGTGCCTACCACACTGTTGTTGATAGCGTAATTAGCGCGTGTTTCTGTGCGGGACACACGGTTTATCTATCTGTTTTATATGCACAAGTGGTTTAGCGACTTTGTGTGTTAAAATTCTTTACTACTATACTATAGTTTGTCTTAGTATATATCAACATTCTTAGTTTACCATTCTTCTTCTCATTCTTACGTAGAATATATTAGAAATAATTGATTCAAGATTTCTCGCTACCCTTTCCTCCACTCCTCATTGTGGACGTATTTTTTGAGACTACTTTGGCAAATAAATCATTGTGATGAAACCTGTAAGGTTTATAGAACTTTACGCAATTCTTGAGAAATCCACAAAATTTATGAATGTGGGTACAGTTTAACTCGTACCTATTCGGCACCTTGGGATAGCAACAAGAAACAAGATTCAGGACCTGTCCTATATCTTTTTGTAAATGAGGTTGGTACCTAACAGATGATAGGCAATCAAAACTTACCGCCGCGCCCGGTACGCGGCGCCACTGTCAACGAAACTTCAAGAACTAAACGGCCGCCATTTCTGAGTGCCCACAAAACAATTGAAAAACAGTATTAGTACCTACATATTTATTTTCAGACTATAGATCCTTAACACTAGTAAACAATTTGGCATTAAGGAATTATTTTATATTTTAAAATTACTACAGTTGGTATACCAAAGTGAGAGATAAGACAATGTCTATGTCTAGATAGACTTCCTACATCTACACCGCTATGTGAAATGATACTAATGAAATCTAGTATCATTTTACGAACCAGGGCAGGTGGTTCGACCACACGCCAACGAGACCACCCACTCATAACACTACTCTATACTCACAGCTCTATATATGTACCTAATGTACTTTGCCTGACGGAAATTTGTGACTAACGCTTGCGGTTCAGTTATGGAAGAGTTTAAAAAACATCATACAATTTAGGTCTAAACACATCGTCGATCATCTACACTAAGTTAGGTGGTAAAGCATAATGCAGAAGTATAAGTAATGTAAGAGTGAATAGGCATCTTCTGGGTAAGCGTGTTCCACCTTCGACCTCGTCATCGCTTACCATCAGGTGAGACTGAGGTCAAACGCAAGCCCATCACTACATAGTATAAAACAAAGTCGCTTTCTCTGTCCCTATATCCCTATGTATGCTTAAATCTTTAAAACTACGCAACGGATTTTGATGCGGTTTTTTTCAATAGATAGAGTGATTGAAGAACAAGGTTTACATGTATAAAGCGTGCGAAGCGGGGGCGGGTCGCTAATCAACCATAAAAAAAAAGTAGTACGGCTGAGTGCATTATGAATTATCATTATATTGAGCTTGCAAGAAAAAAATTATGCAAGGGTATCAAAATTACGTTTTTACATGTTACGGACACATGTAAAAACGTAACCCTAAGTACAAAAGCTTACATTTTCAAAATTGCTATATATCAGTGCTCATTTTACTATTTGTAGACTGTGTGCCAGCCCTGATGATTTCATGAGTGTATCAGCATCTAATGTGTACTAGTACCAAACCTAAATGTACAGTTGCTAAGAAAGTGAAACAGGCATCAAACGTAGTTCCGGTCACCATTAACTTTGGCCCTAACATCCTATCATAGCGCGTATTGTGTTCTATATTTGTAACTCCCACGAGATGGCCAATTGTGGGCCTTAGGGACTACTGGATAGAAAGGAAACTGGTCTTATTTTGGAGAGAAAATTGCACTGGTCGATTGATATGGTAGGTAATGTTGTTGTACCTTACAGGGCAAAGCCCCCGGCGGATGGATGCAACCGTTCGTAACACAGACATATTGGGAAGAAGGAATGCCATGATAGACAAGATATGAGTTATAACTTACTTAACTACATTAGGTAGGTACTATTCCTACTGGGTTAACCAAAAGATAACCACAAATCTTCTACTGACATGATTGAAACGTGAACTATCATAATGTGTTACTGGAATATCCCAATAACACTCCTCACCTGCGAATCGAATCCAGGACCTCATACAGCACCCTCGCTTCGACCACCTGAGTTAGTAAGCTTAGTGCGTTCATATCTCTCTCTCTCTGCATTCTTGTACTGGAAACAACTCGAAGGCATAAATTGTACAGCCGCAGTTGATTCCAGTCCTAAGTTCCGGGCCTTAAATTAAACAATAAGCATAGAAACAAACAGTCCAACACGATCTTTGACTCGGCCAGTATTGGCTATCGGTTAATAAACAACATTGTCGAGAGGTTTTGCGACGAAGGCCCATAAATAATGTCTTATCAAACGTCCCAAGTGCAGGCCTACTTGTTAACACGTGTCCAAACGATCGATAAAACGCTGATCGATAGGGGCGCACGCGAAAGTCGATAGTCCCACTAGTAAGCCCACCACTAGTATTACCGCTTAAGACTTTCTACGTGTCGATCGATACGTCAATTGTCCTCACCGCTGTCGGTGATTGTACTTAATAAGGGTTAACTAATAGCTTTTGTGTTCGTTTGTTTTAGAGTTGAGACGAAGACAAAGTTGTTGTGTTACTATTTTGGGTTTTGAAATCGATAAGTACTGTAGCAGCTTTAAAGTTACTAAAGTACTAACGAAGTCGACTACTCAAGTGACAGAAAAGGGTTAAGCTCGAATGTGTAACTATTACACACCAGACCAAAAAAAATATGGCTGATTTTGTGATGGATGATTTTATAAAGAAACAGGTACATCATTGTGATAACGACTGAGATGTATGGAAATAAGAAATAGGTACTGTACCCGACGCCAAAATGAAATGGGATATCAGTTAGTTGATAAGACCCTAAACCCCAATATCTAAAAACACGTACTTTACACCATCCCCAGTGTTAGGTAGAGCAGTGCATGAGTGATGAGTAGGTCCCATGGAGTAAGGAGCGAGTGTCTTAATCAAGCACAAATCCAAACTTAGAGCTTCAAAGAAAATCCAATAATTACTCGGAATTGCTACCTGGGAATCGAGTCTCAGATTTAGCAGCCGCAGCACTTGAAGCAGTTAAAGATATAACTTAATTTAGTTTAAAATTTTCAATGTTATTGAAACCAAATTCAACCACAAACATATTCTTAACTGCATGTAAACTACTCTATCGAATTAGGATCTCCTGTTAACATAGATTTATGTGTGGTGTTAATAATAATCAATAAAATAAATAAATAAATGTAAATACGGAAGAAGCAACCAAGAATTTACTTCCTCTCACCAAACGTGGGAAACCAAGAAACGCACTTGTACGTTGCATAAACAACCACCCTGAGCAATTGGTTGCCTCATTGCAATCGTGGGCCGTCGCCTAACCCCTGCGCCCGCGTTATCTCTATCCTTATAAAGAGCATGGGTATGTTAGCGTGACGTGGACATACTACACAATTTATGCGCGCCGTACCCCGTCAGGACATGTTGTACATTGCATAGGTACCTTTATACGATTTGAGTCGTAAAATTGCGCGTGAGTTGGGAAACTTGCAGAGTCTAATACTTATTTGATGTTTTCCAAGAGGTTCTGTGGTGACGATTTAGTCAGCAGAATTTTTAACTTATAGCTGACATGTAACTTTATCCTTATTTAAATTTTTGGTGCGTAGCATATATTGTTCTGGTAACTACATACCAAGTTTTCATCGTTTTTTTTTATTATTAAAACAGCACTCACGCTACATTACAAAGAAGAAAACACACAAAAGTAAAGTATTTATAATGCAGGAAACCATCCATGTTCCCTTTAATAGTATTAAAAAAGAAATAATAAATCAACGTAAAAATTCTTATTAAAAAAGATATTTATTTGGTCGGTTACCGCATTCGATATTCAAAGAAATTAACAAGTGGTGATATTATATGCAAATTAAGTGCTAAAAATATCAACAATGATGTGGTCACTATTTTTGACGGAGAGAAAAATTTAACGCATATCAAATAGCACTTAAAGCATCCGCATCAGAACAAAATAAAAAGCTATAGGAATAAGATAAACATCAAATGATCTCGTGTTCCAAAACAGACAACGCTTACATATCCATTAAGTGTCTGATTGAGAATTAAACTTTGGCTACCACCAATTTTTGATCACAAAAGAAATCGGGTGCTCAATAGAATTAAAAATAAGAACAAAATACTTAAACTTAACAAAGCAAATTGTAACGGTGTTCAAAAATCAACCGTATCATTGAATCGTATTGATCTCAAAAAAGATCTTTTTGCGTATCGATTTCTCTGACACACAAAAACTAATCGACTCAGCGAAAAAATCGAGTGACTTTTTCGAGTGTCGCGTCGTTAAGCTTTGTAAATGTCAAAAAAGTAAGTATAAAGTGAAATCGTTATGGTACCAAGTGAGTAAGAATGTAACCTACTTTGTAGTTTTTTCATTTTTTTTTAAGACGGTCACGGCATAACGCCATCCATTGCCCAGCAACTAATACCCCGGAAAAGCACAGTTAGTAAAACAGCAGAAAAGTAGACAGCGAATAGAGTTGGAATTAAGCTCGTTATACTTTTAGAAAACACAAAAATTCTATAAGTATTGTTTAATCATAAAATAATAATGATTTGTTTTTTTTACTATAGGTTTAATATTTTTTAGCTTAAATAGAAAAATGTAATTTGAAAGTCAATGTGTTTCTCTTTATAATAAACTTTATAATTATAAGTGACGTTTATTGTATGAAACTCATACATAACTTTACTCTCTCTCTACTCTCTTGTGTTCCGGCTTATAGCCATTGAAAATATTGGACAAATGAGGTTTAACATTTGAGGTCCCAAGATGGCAACCACTGGTGTTGCTAGCGCCTATATACTGAGGTTGCAGTTTACCATCAGGCGGCAACTACCTCTATAGTCTCGTTTGTCATCTTAGTAACTTAGTAGGTACAGAGGCCGCATATCCAGCTACCCCAATCTGTCAAACTTCTTTGACAGATTTTCAACTTTAATACATAATATTAAGGTTCATTTACAATTAGAAAAAAAATACAGTTTTGGATAGCTTGACCTGCTGGCGTCTGTACGTAATCAGACTGTAATAATAAAATTGAACTTATTTAACAAGTAAATAATAGAATACACTATTGCAATACATTTCACCACAAAAGAACTAGACTGGAATGTTTTAAATACGCTATAAAACCAACCATTGGAAAGGTTAAAAAAAGTGATCTACTTAGTTTTTACAGCAAAAGCGCCATTATAGATGCAGGTTCTTTTAGTAAAAAGTGGCTTCATAACACTTTTTACATTGAGACGTGAGTTGTGCCACGCTCTGTGGGGAGCATAAATTGAAGAAATCTGAACAAACCACAAAACGGGCACTAGGCAGGGGAAAGCGGAGACACGGTTGAGCGTTTTAATGTAAACTAGATTTGCCTGCGACTTCACTCACACGTGGATGTCAATTATTATTATTTATTTTTGTAATTAGTTTTTTGTTCTTATTATTCTTACCATCACGCCTGTATTCCCCGAAGGGTTAGGCAGAGGTGTACTAATGTACACCCACATTTCAACGGTATATTTAGGTCCCTTGTAATAGGGGGCGAGCCTATTGCCATTAACCGGGCACATATCCAGACTCCGAGCTGCTACTGAGAATTTCATAGAAAAACCCAATAACACTTTGCTCGACCTGGGGATCGAACCCAGGACCTCTAGCGTAGCAGTCGCGCCTAGGACCACTAGACTAATGAGGCAGTCAAAGTCAGTATTATATGTTTTTTAACTAGTTAGCGCCTATATTTCTTAATGAACTCTGAAAAGAAACGCCAATATCATGGCATGTTTGACAACCTATACATTTAATATACAAGATGGTAAGAAGGTACATAATTATGGTAGTAAATAATGTAAGTCAACGTCTGGAATAACTCTCTGATAAAAGTTACGCAGCTTTGAATTGGTCTATCACTTCTGTCGACATACCTGTATCAGACATCGTGTAGATAAATACATGAGCTACAGGAGATCAACGCGTCACTTCAATACAAAATCAGTTTACACATTTACCATAGATTTTGTAGAATAGATGTAGACTTTTGTAAACTAGATGGCGTTGATCGTAAACCTACGTTGAACAACACCGTCTAGTGACACTTTTTGGAAGTTAAATGACAACTACGTTTCGCTTAAAAATTAAAATAGCATTTTTAGTTTTTATCCGAGTTTAAACGAATACCATGAATCTTTCTCAAGTCGAGTTTTATCTTTGTCAGATATATATATCAGACGCCAGCAGGTCAAGCTATCCAAAACTATCAAAATTTCCCAATTGAATATAAACCTTACTGTAATGTGTTAAAGTTGAAAATACATCAAAGAAATTTGACAGATTGTGGTAGCTTGATGAGCTGGCCCCTGTACCAAGTTTCGATGAAATTAATTCATTCGTACTTATTACCGTTAATTCTAGATTTTAAAATAATATTACTACGATTAAACTAGTAGAATTTTAATATAATATTACTATTAACACTTACCTACGGCATATTTTGCTTGATTCCATAATAATTAAAGTGCGCGATATTTCGGCGCTGTTGTAAGCGCCATGGACCACGGAATGACTGGAGAATACGGGTAGATGATAATAATTATGGAGTGTGGAAAAATCTGTCTACCCTCAGTCTTGCAGTGGGCGTTGTCAATACATGATAATTTTGTTACACAGACTAATCAAATCGATAAAATTATATTGTTTCTGCTTTATGCATATTTTATGACAAGAAACCATAACGGGGTATTATTGGAACATAATAATTCCAAAAATTTTGTGATCAATATAGCTTTGATATTTTATGAAGTAGGTATACCTAATAGTATCTTAAAACTAAATGGATTATTATCTTGAAAATATGATATAGGTCTAAAACTAACGATTTGATACAGCTACGAGCTTCCGTGGGCGATAGATACGGCAAACTATCGAGTTTATTTTATATTATATTACGTTTTACACGATTCCTGCCTACAGACATAAATACTTTGATTATATACTTGTCTAGATGGAGCAATGCAAACAAACGACACGCGAAAACTGGGGCCAAATTGCGTGATAAGTGTGAGTACCGCTTGTGTACTTATTGTAGTCAAACTGTCAAGGTGTGCGTGTTTAGGGATGCCTGCTCCAAATTATTAACTTACCTTTTCTTTATTATTTAATGGGATGACAGTTAAACGAAATAGGCTGAATAAAGTAATTATTTTGTAGATTAGTGTTTTATTTATTTTAATAAAAACAAAAAATACAATGAAAAAATATATACAGCAATTTATAGATCAAAATCCATCTCTTTGTATTTGTTTTCGAAATAGTTTTTTTTTTATATTTCATTTCGTGTCCGCTGTATAATGTCTCTCCAGTCTTAAGAAATCTGAAACCCAAAATATTAGAAAGAACTAACAAAAATACTATTTAGTGAATGACTTCATTTATTTTTTGAAGGCAAGTTATCATTTACTGATCAAATAAATTATGTAGGTAATTATTAAAATAATAAAATTTTCTCATCGAAAGATGACTGTTATTTGCATTTTATCTCCCATAGTTTTGCCAAATCTCCCTTGTAATAAATTGACAACACCGGCTAATCTGTCGAACCTACAAATTAACGAATTGAAAAATCATGCTTTCATAAAATAATAGAGGTTAAATAACAAAACTTACCGATGTAATGTGATCTTAGTGTAATTATACGGTTTTCCCACATAATTGCGACACAATTTGACAGCACATACCGACATAATTAATTATTTTTCGAGAACTCCACACCCTGAAGTGATCCAAATGACACTGACGTAAGTGAGAAGAGAGTCTACCAATTTTAGTAGACTTTATTTGGGCCGTTCTGTACGTGTCAATGTGGCATCTAGACAAGTATATAATCAAAGCATAAATATAATGTACATAGTCTGAAATTGATCGTAAGATGTTGCGTAAAATAATGATATAAACATTCAGAATAATTAATAATAATGTTGTCATTCACAATTCAGTCCGAAAAGTTAAGAATGACTAAAGGCTGATTTCGGTCTTTTAAAGCCGTTATACAAAGACACTCAATACAATACATGATGACATGAAGCAAGACTATATCAAAACTGACAACGTTTGTTCTATGTATTTGAGAAAATCTCGAAAAATATAATCAATATGAAATGGCATACAAAAATACATCGTCAGCTGATCGGCATTTTTTTATTGTGAGTAGATGACAAAAAAACATACGGGCCGTCATCATCAGGCATTGTCATCTTGACACCTCAGTTGTTAAGTCTCAATGCCCAATAATTTCTCTGGCTACATATCTCTTCAAAAAATTGTTTGTAAAGTAAAATATTATTGAAAACACGGTTTTGGCTACTATCAAAACCAACATTACATGACTACAGTTGCCTTTCCAATGGAATCATGGAAAGATATAGTATTATTATTAAATAAGAACAAATATACAAAATCTTCTATGGTCGTGTCTCCTTTCTTCTTCTTTTTTCTTTCTTCTTATATTGTGGTATCGCCCAGCACTAGTGATGCCACTAAGAGACCACGGGACTATTATAATGTAACCCGTGAATTCTTCCAGTGCCATTGCGTGTGCATGGTGCGAGTTCTTCTCTTCATTGCTTCTGTTTTCTTTCTTCTTATTTCCTTGTTTCTTGCTCTTCTTTCTCTTAGTCCATTTATAATATCCGATACATATAAAAGCTTATGAATATAGTATTAGTATCAGGCGACTTTCTAAGGTGTCACAATTTGTATCAATGTACTTATAAGTTATTTTGTAACACAGTAAGATGCTTGCTACCACTGAACAAAAAAGAAGAAGAATTATTGTAGAAACAATATCGGTTCGATTACAAGACACAGATCATTAAAAATATTAAATCGTTCTTTGTACTTACTTACTTCCTTTAATCGTTGTTTATGTTCAAATATGATTAGGTATAGTAAACTAAATATATCTTAATCTAAAATCAAAACATCTCCAAAAAACCTCTTACTTATTATCTCATCATTAATCTCGAAGCGAAGGCTACTTCATTTGTTTTGATTACACATTTCAATTCGGACATTTGCAAATAAAAAGAGTGTGTTAAAATCTAATTCAATATTACATGTGTTTGGGCTGTTAGCGGTGATAATATCAATGTTGGTTTTATCTAAACAATCTTGTACACTTGACGATCACATATCAATGTAAAAACGGCAAATCATTTACTTTAACAACTTTGTACTGACGTTCATATGGGCATCAAAACCGATATTGATTTGAGATCCATGAGATGATGTTTGAGAAAATCGGAAATATTGATTTTTTTTATATTAAAATCAGAGTGGTTTGAGATCGGGATAGGTACCCAATGGAAAGGTTATTCGACTCCAAATGGATTAACAGCTCTACAGAATAATAATATCATCATTTTATTCGTTCTTCACCAAAAGGTTCCTTAATTCTATGTGTATAAGAATCTAGGTATCTTAAATATGTATATGTCTTTAAATAGTATAAAACAATGTCATTGTCCGCGTGTATCTTGCTATTCATCAGCTTACTTCTTAAACCACGCAACGGATTTCAATACAGATTTCACTGAGATTATATAATCCCTTCCGGAAGATGTATATGTAGGTATAATTTATGCATGTTTTCAGTACATTACACCCATGCGAAGCCGCTGCAAGTCGCTACTATACACATAAGTGATCGTTCACCGTAACCTATAATCAAGCTACTTACTGGGTTATTACTAGCTTATCGCGGCATGAATTATTATTGTAAAGCTACTATATTATTCTAAAACAATTTTAAAATTCAACAGTGTAGTCCAGTTGTAGCCCAATCAAATATCGGGAGTGGCTGAACAAGTTTACCACGCTAATTGGTTGAAATAAAGAGTCTTCAGAATCACCCTGTATCATCCGCAACCATAGCTGGCGGCTTCAGAACTGAACGCTCAATTTCTCATAGAGTAAAACGAGCTAGAACATGTAAAACCCATACAATAATTTTCTAAACAATCAAAGTTGGCTACCGGTCCTTACGGACAGTTCTCAATAAAATCGAGTTAACAGTTTTATTTACGAGCGTCGAGTGCATTGTGCGCGGTAGCTACTGCTGCGGTTATGTTAAGGGCTTTGTCAGACATACGCGATTATTTTTCTCCCATTTATGTAAACTAATTGCTTGTATTCTCAATCATCAGCCTTCATAGTGATACAATACTATATAATTTGCTGTACAAACCTAATTGTATATTATTTTTATTACTTATTTGAAAATAATTAACTAAACTTAAATACAATAAAATTGTGATGTGTGAGGGAACTGACACACTATTTGCTAGATTCATATTAAAAATGGAACAGAATATGTATAAATCATATTTATTATAATCATAGATATTATTATTTAAAAAGGAACTAAGAGCCCTCTCGTGGTTTATTAAACAAATAAATTCATACATACAAGATAAAGTTAACAAGCAACATCATCCATATTTGCAAAGCATACAAACACGTCTCATAATCATAACAGTACATAGTATGTTTCTAAGCCGCTACACCGCGTCTGCGTGTATAAGCCCTAAGAGATGTTTAACCGGCGCGCGCGCAGGTTGCAATTAAAATTAATGAATGGTACAAGTGTCGCTGCAGGTTACATACAGTAAGCTAGTACACATCTGTTTTACGTGATTCAGTAGAGCAATTAAACGGAAACGGATGATGGATTCATCGATTAGAAATACTAAAACTAAATTATATTTACTATTGATAAGTATTTAATGCGTCTTCTATCATAGATTTGAACTTAGAATATTACTGAAGAGCTGTTGACGTAAAAAGCTTACATTAAGCAATTCCTATAGTTTTATTCATAATATATTTTAGAACCCATAGTGTAGGTCAAAAGCGACCGTTTTAGCAGTGCTATGCTTGGATTTAGTCTTTTGTAAGTAAGAGGCTATATTATTACACGTGAAACCCAGTAGGTAAAAGATAAGGTTCACACAAAAGATTGGCAATACAATACAAATATAATATTAAGTTTAAAGTTACTATGTAGTGTCTGACATAATAATGCTCTTAAGCTTTTTATATAATACAAATACAATATAATGGCAACATAATGGCAATATAATACAAATACAATATTAAGTTTAAAGAACTAGGTAGTGTCTGACATAAGACTGCTCCTAAGTCCTACGCTTTTTATAGCCTACTACAACAGACCCATCAAATGTTTATCAATAGGACTATTAACAAGAAACGTGATACCATCTGCATATCTTTTGTATAACAGAAATAAATCACTTTAACCACGACATAATCGTTTAATACAACATAAACTCGATATAGATGAAAGATGTAAATAAAAAACAAATTCGCCAGGTGTTTTCTAAGAAAACCGATGCAAAACGCGATAGATGAAATCGACGATACTTAAAATACCGACACGCGAGCAGAAAGTTTTATATCTGCTGACTCATGTTGGATCTAAATTGAATCTAGATATCTAAGAGTTGGATGACTATTACTCATACAGATTTATGTGTTCGGTTCCTGTTTGTGGGCACAAATTCTGATATTGATTAGTAGATATTAAATTGAGTTAACGACCCGTTCGATATTAGCATTTCAGTCTATGACAACAGTGTTTTACAGTTTTTTAAACGCTAGTGAACATTCATTATTTGTGTCCCTCAGTAAGAGATCGGAATTAATGAAGTTTTTTTAGTACTTTATACTTTATATATTTTGTTCTTCAATATGATAAAGTCCCCAAAGATAAATAAAATGAGTTCATGTATTATAAACTTCTATATAGCCATTGCAGTCAATTAGAGTGGTAAGCGAGATAGACAAGAATGTCTAGAATAAACAATAGGTGAGAAAATGAATTTATGTATTTCAACTAATCGAATGAAATCCACTGCCCTTATCGGTGTTGGACAATCAAATCTATCGGTACAAAACTATCGCTGTGATTTATTGGATTAATTAATGGAAAGATAACAACAATGCTGCGTAAAGATAATGTTGTCGTGTCTATATCTTGTACAACTATCTGGGTGAATATTGGCTACGTCAGTATACTTTGCTCTGGCAAGTTATCAATAAATCTGTTCGGAATTAAATAAATCAGTGCAGACGGTGCTGCGGTATCAGACGATGCATCTCCGTGGCCTGTAATTGGGCTTCTCTCCTCACTATATTTATTTAATAATACGCCTCTATTTCCGCTGACAACATCGGACGAGATCTATCTGACGAAGAAATGCAAATAAACCATGTTACTCCTGCGCAGCTTCCAGGCACAAATTAAAACTTAATAAGTTGTAGACCAATTGAAGCACTAAGAAGAACTTAGTTAACAAACATAATAGTATATGATAAAGATTTGTTAAATACAGTTTTAATAAAAATTCTATGTAAACCTATAAATAAATTTCCCATGACGAAAGATGAATTACTTAATGAAACTAAGATTATTATATAGGTATAGATATCTCTAATGGCTCTTTGATAATTTCGAAGGCAACATGCATTAGTAAACTGATTATCAAATGATATTAGGTTCACAGTCTGCTTGCTAATAGGATTCAGTCCTACCTTCTAAAATAGACAAATCGTAACTCAAAATGATCAATAACAATTATATTATATGCCTCCAATTAAAACAAATGGATATCGATTAAAGCAATTTAAATCGATTCCATGGGAATCGTGGTTGCATTTCCCAACGGATTAGCTCCTCGCTCCACAGAGTACACTCGATATACTGTGCGAGTAACAGTCATGCTGAGATTTAATGCTCTGCTTACGAGGAGAGACTCACGAACCGTAACCCTAAGTCCCTAACACACACCGACACGTTTCCGTTACCGTACAACCAAGTTTAACACGAAATGCGAACGCAAACGTGTACAGTTGAGATGCAAAATTGTTGCGGGACTAACAAGCGCTGGGAAAAGAAAATTGGCAGTGAATTGAATAGCAATAACTAAGTGCGAATTTGCATTGTCTGTAGCGGGTTGTCTCCGATCGTTATAAATAGATCTATGGCAATAAATAAACGTTTTATCTTATCGTTAAGCGGACGACGATAAATCTCGGTGTATCTGATAAAGCAGCTTATTTCTCTATCTGTATCATAGCATTCGGTGTGTGAATCATTCATAATTTAACCATAAAAAGTACGTCACAACTATTGTTTGAGAAACTAAATGTAAACATAAATTATATGTATACTTACAGAAATTAATATTATTAAATCAGTAAAGTTCATGTGCACTATCTCTTGAGATACAGGCTTCCACCTAATTCAGGGGATCGGCAATTTTGTGGCGGTTGTCGAGAGAACACAGAGTATTCTGTGTTCTCTCGACAACCGCCACAAAATTGAAAGTTATTTAGATATAATTTGGTTATTGTAATTGTAAATACCTACTTACATTAAACTCTTGTAAAACGCAAATGGTGAAAAATAAACTATTTTATTTATTGGCTATTAATATTTGAAATATTGTTTCCGTCATTAGTTAAACAATCAGTAATTTGAGAAGAGTGAAAAGTTTGATCGACACAGCGCAACTTTTAAGGCATCAGGTTTTCATATTTTGTCAGTAATTGATCAACATTGCACTGAAAATCAACCTAATAAAGTTTTGAAATATTCAATACACTTTGCATGGCAGTTTCAACAAGCGCGTATAATCAAATAGATGCACACCCAAGTGCTACAGTCATCAACAACAACAGGGTACATAAATTTTGTGGTGTCTCCTAATACCGGCAAATGTAAGGCAACAATGGATTTATCTCATTACGGATTTAACCGTTCGCGACAGCACTTGTCACGACACTAAAATATTTCCATTGTAAACAACCCCGTTTCCTGATATTTCTGTTAAATTATTCGCGGTGTTTGATAATAAACTTGAGGCGAAATTGTGCGCACGCGCCGCGGGAGGGAGCGTCGTACACACACATGCAGAACATAATACACTGACGCAGAAGGTTTATCACAAACTAGTCGAAAACACAAAACATCTACGTTGAAATATCGTATAATGGGATATATTTTGTTTACTTTTCAACCCATATTCGGTTCTGATTCATTTAGTTGTTGCCTCAAAATAGTTATTTCATATTCTCAGACATAACGGGCTTCATTGTATCAGCACTTTTTTATGGTTTACTTTTAGACTGTTGCATTTTATTGGCAGGGAGAGAGGGACCTTTTTATCTCAATTTTTAAAATGAAAAGTCGTACAGGTTATTATAGAAACAACGGATGCTAGTTAGTTATTCAACTTCTTTTATTATTATTATTTAATAAAGTATTGATCAAACTAAACCTTTTTGAACATTACTGTTGTATAACGCGGGCCTTACCGTATCAGTTAGCTGCATTTCGAATTAGAAGTTTGTGTAATATGATGGAATTCTCCGCACAAATCTACATGTACATTATTGGCAAACGGTAAAGTTTGTAAACCGTTAGGCTGTGCCATCTCTGTTATTCGAAAGAATCTTCAATTCACCTGAGAAGAATTTATGGGAAATTTATATAAATTACAAATTATTGTATACGTTATTATATTAGCTGTGTCCTGCGGTGTTAACGGCATCAATCTCGAGTTTTTCATGTTATACTATTTCATTTAATTACCTTTTTATATAATACTGGCACAGGAGCATTATCTTTTGGCACTTTAAAGAAATATGTTTTTTATAAAAATGTAAATTTATAAAGTAAATTCGGTGCAATTAACGTTCCTTTTTGTGTGTCGTTTATTTCCTCCTCGCGGTTCGTGACCCCTCATTTGAATTCAGCTTTGTCCACAATTATGCATTTTGCCCTCGATGAGACGTACTTTGATATCGTAATTTTGTTGTTTTCATACAGTTTCCCAAAATAAGTTACGTTCTTACGTCATTGACATGCCTTGTTTAACGAAAATTTTCTGGGTATAGATAAGAAATTCTTACTTTAAATAAAACAGCGAAGAAGTTCGACTCTTTCATTGTAGAATGCAATACCTAATAACTAATAAAGGTGTATACTGTATACCTATTTGAAGAGATCAACTTTGACATCTGAACGTCTACCCTTGTTTCTCGCTACTCTCTCTCTCTCTCTCATAATAGTATCTTTCTATTAAAGAATTGTAGATGTAATCCTACAACAAAACGACAACTACAAAAAAAAAAACAAGAAAAACCAAGTTTTCACCGGCTTGCGACATCCCACGTCAGAGGGCGCGACAGGACGAGTGGGCGTCCCTAAGGCTACCGTTTGTTGGTCGGGTTTAACTAATTTGAGCAGACCCTGCGGGCGGCCAGCTCCCGGCCTACGCTGCGCCAGCGCAACTACCTATATTTGTGACAAAAAACTGGATCGCTATGACTATTACTAGAACGTAGATACTATTTTTAGTATAGCCTTGGGCTAATACAATAGTTTTTTTTATGTATATACTGGAAAAACAACTCTCTCAACAACCAAACAAGTTCTATAATGTACAAATTTGAAAAAAAAAAACTCAGGCAAATATTTTTAAATACAAGACCTATGATCTAATGTTTTATAAAATAAGTAAATTATTAATATAAACTAAATACTTACTAGAACTATAAATTATTAGCTACATAACTCATCGTTAAACACTAATGAGGGCTCCACAGTTGCTTAGCTCCCCTTAAGCGGCTGCAGCGCTCAGAAGCAAATCATTAAATACCAGGAACCACTAGCTAGTCATTCATAATTCAGCTGTACCTATGTTAGTCCATGTCCCGCGGCTAATAGTAAACAGCATTGATTGAAAAATATTACTTGCAGCACCCATTTATCTGTACTCTTGGTATGATTACAGAAAACGTTTGAAGCAATAAGGAATAAGTGATTGGGTAATAAGGAGAATAATAATAAAAAAGAGGACATCTGAAAATGGTGCCCGTGCTAGAAAAGTGAAAATGCAATCGTACGCACGTGCACGTGATGAGGAGAGGGGAATCATGTGAAGGGTAATGAATATTCATGAATTATGTAAAAGGATGGTGCTGTTACAAGACCAGAAAGAAAGAGAATGGAGGAATGGAGTAGGGATGATATGATTGAAAGCGAACCGCATCATGGACTGCTGACAAGGATGAATGGAAGAAAATAACACGCTGCACCAATCAAAACAATTATTGATCTGCCAATGATGATAACGATTCAAATTGGAACAGATTTTTCATCGCTATGTTAAGTAAAATTATTGTTCTTTGACGACCTCTGTGGTCTAGCGGTTCGAGTGGCAACTGCTGATCATGGGGTCGTGGGTCCGATTCCCACAGGACGCAAATATTTGTGTGGATAACACATGAGTATTTGTGTTTGTCTGGGTGTTGTTTCCTATGTATTATAAGTATGTATTTACAAAAAAAAGTATATATGTATTATATCCATTGTGTAGTACCCATAGTACAAGCTCTGCTTAGTTTGGGACTAGATGGTGTTGTGTAAAATGTCCCAAAAATATTATTATTATTGGGTATGTGTTTTTTTTTTCTTAGCCTTTTGGCTAGTTTTAACCACATTTACGGGACTAGCCAAGTAAATGTAGTGTGTGGTGTGTAATTTACGTGTATTATTATATTATTATTAAGTAAAAATATCAAAAATATATTGGACCCGTATTCTGATTGTGTATCGAATCAGAATACGGGTCCAGTATATCAAGAACTACTATATCCTAATCCCTCTCATTCTGTGAGAGGAGACCCGTGCCCGGCAGTGGGATAGTATATGGGATGATGTCAAGGAATATATTTTTTTCCTAATAATTTAATAATTTTATCAATTTATCGTTGTTCAATTCAATAGAATACTCTAGTCGAAACCTTTATCCTCTGAGCCGTTCTACCAGCTATGTCGGCTTCCAGTCTAACCACATGCGGCTGAATATCAGCATCTTACACGAAGCGACTGCTATCATACCTCCGCAACCAAATTTCTGGGCGATAACGATATCCTGAGGATAGACTGGTTGTGAGGCGTTTTAGGCGCTTCTGACTACTATTACCGATTGTCATAGGTGTTCACATGACAACTGGTACCGTCAGCTTTACGTGCCCTCCGAGGCAAGAAACGGTCTCTATGTGTTAAGAATGGTAAACTATCCATAGACTGAGGCTAGCCCAGCCTAAACATGCATTGGTTGCAGAACCTTGCAAAACTACTATTATAAATCATACGAAATAGAAATCACAAGTTTAATTAAAGCAGGCTGATGACCAGCCACTACATATTGAGTAGAAAATTAATCGATCCTTTACTTTAAATCGATTTTCTTCTTCGTCCATACGATTAAGTGTTATTGAATCAATACTATCAATATAGTGGATTTCTTGCTCAGGATTAATGTTATACCTAATATAAATAGGTACCCTCGTTGGTTTACGCGTAGCCTTTTGCCAATCATGTTTTGGATTGAGTTTCGTTTCCGTCAGCTTTAACATTTTAGAAATAGGTTCCCAGAAAAATAGTGAGTTTTTTAGTTAAGATGCCATTGAAAGTTGGTTCCCAAATTCTGACGAGCAATCTATATCTTTACAATATTTCACCACTGCATCTTCAAAATTGCTTATTGTCGAATAGCAGTACTCTCTACCCATGCTTTTGAGTCAAAGAAAACTAGGTAACCATTACAATTGATTATGTCCTATAACGTTAAATATTTACTATCTATTATGAGGTTTATGTATAGTCAACAAAAGAGTTTGGTATACAGGTAGCGAACGAAATCTGCATCTTTACACAGATTGTGATCTATATAATTACCCGTCAAAGGGTTTGATGTGTAGCAGCTTACAATACCTGCGTTTTGACACATATTGCGTGATACATAATTACACAATCTTTAAAAAATCACGATGTTTAATTAGCTGCCTGTATACTTAACTCTTTTTTCGACCGTACCTACGTAACGAATCGTGCCGATAGTGTCTACCTATTATTTTTAACATAATATGTATATGTACAAAATTTATAAGCAAAACATTGGAAGTTGAAACATTTAAGCGATTATAATGTATTCAATATGCCCTACATGGTTCCAAGTATGCTCAGTATTTGGTACATATTTAGCTTACTTAGGACATGACTTTTGCGGTCATAGGTGTTAGGCCTAGTTTACATTGATCAAATTAGGACTATCTTATGTTGCTTCTAGCAGATGAAATTATAAAATATATCGAATACTTACTTTTATGAAAATTGTATTATGTAACACGCGCGTGTTTGCTGATGTTGACGAAACAAAAGAAGTATGCAAGAAGAATCGTAGTGGGTTCGGGACTTTTTGGCTATCGGCCTTACCTGCATGGTAATACATACCGTGGGGTTATATTCCAGTGAACACATCGTAAATTTGGTTCCTTAACACGTCAAAAAGTAATAATTTTCTAAAAGTAAAAATTACTCATACTGCATAAAAAGCTATAATAAATTGGAAGCTTTTAATTCTTAACTCTCAACGTGTTCCGTTCCTAATCTTCTTAAACATAAACGTGTTCGTGACCCGGCAACTCACCAACCAGTGCAAGCGCACAATATTCCGTGCAATTCGGAACTGAACTAAATTTAACCATCTGATTCTATTTTACAACTTCTTTGATAGACAATTATTTTCTGAAAGTTGCTGACTCATCACATGGGACGAAAATAATTGCCTAAAATACTAAAAAAATAAAACTTTATCACAATGGGATAAAATTCATGTCAGTATTACATTTATAGTATACCAAGTACGTTTGTTCTGAAGCCCCAGTATATCAGAAAATTTTGAACATATATACATTCTTTTACGACATTATCGTAAAAGAAATCTTTCAACAATTACGATTTAAAAAGTACCGAAAATAAGTGACAATAAAGAGCCATTAAAAGCGTTAAATCGCATTATTTATTGGGCCTTTAAATATATGACTCCAATAAAATCAGTCACCGATCGATATTCCAATAAATTAGCTTATAATGTTTACATTAACATACATGGATGTTTTATTTGATTGATGTAGACATGTGTGATAGACATGGTCCGATATGTACAACTATACTATGGTCCAATATGTATACTACAGTTACATATGCCCATCGAATATTGTGAGGAAATAGTGTTGTTGAAATAAAAACTGCATATTTTACACAGGGCTAAGATGAACTACAATGCGAAGTGACGAACGAACAGCAATTATACTTTAAAAAATTCATTACTATGAGGGATTTAAATCAAATAATATAAGGGAGCTTACGGAAAGCTTATTTTAGCCAAACTAAATTAATAATAATTAAGGATGATAATGACTTTAAAATCACTTAAATGAAATCACCTATTTAGGTGAACAGCATTTGCTGTTGTGCAGAACGGCTGGACCAATTTGGCTATTTTATATATTCCTAATAGTCCGAATAAGGTTTTTAGGATAAGAAACATTGAACAAATTGGCCCAAAAAAATGGAAAAAGGGAAAAACTGAAGACGCTAAACAAATTATCTGTACTGAAGAAGGACCTATAAAATAGTAGTAATTTGTTTTGTACCCCATTCTCTAAACGTATTTGTCGCATTTCTAGACATATTTGTTGCTGATGCAGAACTTATTTTAATCCAGTTGCCAATGTAGCGTTAGCTGTTTTTAAATGTTGTTTTTTAAAAGCGCACGTAGCTTTGTATTTACATTAAAATTTTTGTCAGTTACAATTTACGCAAATTCACTTTTCGGGGTCGTGACGGAAGGAATGTTCGAGCATCAGTGTGTGGTCTTATAATTCATAAAAATAGTAAATATTTTGAAACCACTGGTGTCACGACAAATCGCGTCAGTTTTGTCGGACAGTCGCATCCACGGAACTCCGGCCGCTCGCGATGCGCGCGCGCCGCGCCGGTCGCCGGGACGAGTTCCACAGGTTGTATGAAACTGGTTTGAATATTCATAGAGTACGAGTGCCAACGGCCGCAACACTATGCCGATGACATAATGAATCCGAATAGATTTATTGGATTCATTTGATATCGACTATGTAGTGAACTTGTAATAGTTACTTTTATAACGCTGAAATGATTTATGTCAATTGATTTGATCGATTTATGTGCAGCAAAGGTTTCTAGTATGTCATTACCATTATTTAACAGTTATACAATAATAAATCAAACAAAATGTAAAGTCGATTTATTTTATTAATATCGTCGAAAAATGCACAACATTTTATTGATTTTATAGAGATTAATATTATTGATTTTCTTAAAAGTATAAATTTAATGTCTTAAGTACTGCAGCACTTTTATCTCAATGTACAGGTACATACTCCCACATAGTGTGACCCTGTGTTCAGATACTGGTTGTCGTACTCGTCACTAAGTATAAAATATGTAGGATTTATAATACGACTTTCCAACGTCTTCTCGATGTCATCAAATCATCGACAACTCGGAAAGTTTTTTTTTTGTCAAACAGAAAATAAAAAGTCAATGACTAATCGTCTTTTACATTGTTATAAGTAGTTTGTGTTAATGGAGAATAACTTAATCCGTTGTTAAATTTATACGTTTATCCTGACAAACTCGTTCTGCGTCGGTCGCCTACTTACATTTTAATGAGCGTCACTTAAAAATTACGATTAATGTCACAATTAATTTGACAGGCAATAATGGAGGTGCTATCGACAACTTAAATTAACTATGCAATTTGTATTTTAAAGGTATAAAAAATTAAAACAAATAAGACATTCAACAACAGGAGATCGGTCTTTGTGAACTTTTTTGCATCATTACATCAAATTAATTAAAAAAGAATTAATTGCCGCTTTGATTATGTTCGTTTTTCGTCGCTCCAAGTTGGATGCGACCGGTTTAGCGAAAATACATGAGCTACGATGCCCAAGCGCATGACTCATACGCACATGGTCCGGTGCTACGAACGAACGAATTTCGGACGGATAAATTTATGCTCTTTATCAAGATCGAGGTCTGCAGTCGTCAACTCCGTCAACTTGTGAAGTTTTAATTGCACACAATTTGCGGAACGTGGCGTCATTTAAATAAAATTTCCCTTCAACGCGAGTAATTATTTTTTTATATGGCAAGAAAACGGCGGACCAACAGACGTTTCCTTGGCCACAGAACTAAACGTCCGTGTCTTTTTGGCAAATATGTAAATTCAAAGTCTTTCGTTTCTATGTTAATTAGACGAATTCATTTACACTGGAGACTATCAAATTAAAATAGAAAACCTAGCATAGATAATACTATATCACCCGTTTACAAAACAAAAGAAAATAAGTCATTCTTCATTAATTTTAATACTGACCTCACAAATACTTAGGTGCTTAATATTTTTAAGACTTATTAAAATAAATATGGTACTTATAAATTATACAATAGGTAGTTCTTAGACTGCAAAGTATGCGGAGAAACGCTGATACTATGTAGAATAATTTGTAATGTAACTGTTTTATACTACTAAACATAGGTACTTGTAACAGTCGAGCGTAGGTGTTTATTGAACCATGCTGGACAAACACCCACTGCGACACTCTCAGAGTGAAACCATTTTTTTAGAGAAATTCCTTATTTGCCCAACATTACCATTAATTGTTAATCCTTACTTTTAATAAAAATGCGAAAGTATGTTGTCTGTTACGCTTTTACGCTTAAACCGCTGAACCGAAATTTGGTACAGACATAGACTAGACCTTGGCAAAGGACATAGACCATACTATACCTTTTGACTCATAAAAACCCTGGGATGCGGGTTAAATCCGGGGCAAAAACTAGTGATAGTTCACTATAGCTTTTGTATTTCGATTCCTTGGTCCTACCTTGGACATAACTGGTGTAAAGTTTGTCTTATTTCTACGTCCAACAAGTTAAAGATACAGTTCTTCATTCTGGATAATAATAGCAAATAATTAAAATAAAATATTGTATTGGACACTACTTACCAGTAATTGCAAGACTGGTGTAATTACAAATTGCGTCTGCAGTTCCTTGTGAGCAGTATATTATGCAAACTGTCCTATTGTTCCCTCACTCAGGTTACAATAGCTTTGCTAAAATTGTAAAAACTCAGAAAAACACAAATGATACTGTCAGGTGGCGTCCGCGTTATTACTCACTCACAGTGAGTTGACGCGACAGGTTAAACGAGTTCGTTTCCCCCCGGACGCGAAACGATTCGGATTGGGGTTCCTTCATGTTTTTTGTGGAAACGTGAACCAACCCCATGAATTAAAACTAAAATGCATAATAAAAAATA
Organism: Acronicta alni; assembly: GCA_964056405.1. NCBI lineage: Eukaryota > Metazoa > Arthropoda > Insecta > Lepidoptera > Noctuidae > Acronicta > Acronicta alni. The sequence goes on along the minus strand of OZ043916.1, from coordinate 14,634,761 downwards.
ATATTGCGAGATTTCTAATGCAATTGGAAACATAGGTAATTTATTTGTATTGAAAATTATTTTTTGTGAATGGTAGAATATTTTTCCCTACTAAAATCGAGTTAGTAATTTTCTAATACAAAAGAAAATATCCCGCTTTCACGCCTAAACTACTGAACCGATTTTGATTAAATTTGGTACAGAGATAGATTATACCTTGGAAAAGGACATAGGCTACATTTTATCTCAAACAGTTCCTTGGGGAGCGAGTGAAACCAAGGGCAACAGCTAGTTAATATGAAACGTTTCATTTACCAAAGCTATGTTTGATGCGCGAAAAACCGTTGAAAAGTTATTTGTATAAAATAAACTCAAGTGTCAATAACTTTAAGATATTCCAATATATTTATTTATAGGACACAACAAACAAGCAAGAAAAATAACTCTTTTACGATACCGATATTAACATAATCCTACTTTATTGATATCAGAATAAATAAATAGACGAGTTACGCAGAGGAAACTTCGTCAATATGTATAAGAGTCTACAAGTGTGTAAAATATAACGGTCGTGGGAATTATTGCTTTTATAAAACTATTTATTATTATTGATATCTTAAACAGATGCGTTTTTATTGGTGAAAGTTTTACTGTTAGACGTATAAATATTACTTTATTTTTATCCTTTTATTGTTCTACACAGCTCCATAGTCAGCAACATAAGTATTCGTAAATAACAATAAATACTTAATTATATTAACTGAATAATTTTGTTGGACTGTTCAGTGCCTTGCAATTAATATTAACGACATGTATGATTGTCAAACTATCCAATAAATTTATTTTAGAATTCTAGTAATTCATTTTGAAATACAGTCAAATTTACTCGGTTGTTATAAAGGATGTTACAAAACTACCCGTAAAGCCGAGAGGAGGTTAAATGGGGCCTTATAACGAGTCCTTTCGCAATATTTAAGAACCATAGTAACGCTTTATAACATACCCCAAAAAAAGGAAAACAGCAACATTTATGAATGAAAAATTAAAAAACTATTAAAATAGATACGTAGGCCTTTCTGTTAAATAATCTGGTTCCCTGACATGACAGCTGACAAAATTTTTGGCTTTGATAATTAATTATATTTTTACGGAGTATTTTGTAACATGATTATGTATGTATATGATTACTCTTGTCAGATAAATTCTTCTAGATAATAATAATAATACTAATCATCTTGAAAAAACGTATATAAAAAAGGTCCTTCGTCCATCTCGATGGAGAATATCAGCATATCAACGTATCGAACCCTTTTTACAAAATGGCGCTCCCGCCGACCGCTTTACATTGGCCATGTAAACTTGTGGATCAGTTTTCATAAATTATCCATGGAAATGGCAATGGATATAATTATCCATAGCAATAAATGTTATTGAATAGATATCAGCCCGCACTAGAGTTATTATGTCACCCATTTGAATTTTATATCATTCTAATGAAATTAAATACTAATTGCAAACCACTTTAATTATTCTGCATTAGCAGCCTTTTAATAACTCCGATTTCCTTTTTATTTATGAGTTATAAAACTTCAAATACTGGGTAGGAAGCTTCCCCAAGTTATTTCAAAACAATGTTAGGTTCTATTTCAATAATACTTATAAGAATAACTAGGATAAAAAAATATTAATGATAAATGACGATAAATCGAGTAAATCATACTTAAAACCATATCAAAATAATTAATCACTATACCTATTTCACTTTTAAATAATAAAATCAATTTACATGAGCCAGAATTACATAGTTTATCACTTTCATCCAAACCCAAATATACAGATTAATAAATGGTATCTTTCTAAACCTAATTTGACATTTATAATATGAGTAAGAAGATGACAAAAAGTTTATCAACCAAAGAGTTTTCTCTTCCCAGTCTGTAGTGCCAGAGATAAGGAAGTGGGAAGTGGCCGCTTGTGACTGATTAAAATACCGGTAAAATTGCTAGCTAATGTTCCATCAATCATCTGTATATTAATATATTACCGTTGATAAACAAGATTTCATGTTTAAAAAACTAACTTATACTTAAAAAGGAAAGTGGACAATGATAAATCTTTATAAAATAAACGTTAAGATTATAAAAATGTAATTAGATACTTATACCTTCATACTAAATTGGTGATCAGATGGTCTTGACACCAACATAATACCATCTCAATGACATCTGCTTGTATAAAATGAATCATTGATCGTTGATAATAATTAATCACACTTGAAGCAGGATTTGATAATACTTATGTATTCATCCGTCTTCAGATACTTGACTCGCAAAATGTTGTAAATTAAATAATAGTAATAAAAAAAAGAGACAATACTCCGAAATTAAGGAAAATATTCCAAAAATCCAAACCTTAATTAAGTAAACTGACAAAACTTTCTTTTTTAATTTTTCAACGGTAATGATGACTTGGGGAAATATTACGTTATTCTTACAAAAGTATCCAAACGTAAAGGGACGTCACTAAGCGACGCGAGGTCAGAGGTCCACACCATGTCGATATTTTTCTGACGCAACCAGATAATTGTTCGTAGACAGTTTGACAGGCGAGCCGTGCACCATGTGGGTGTATGTCGCTGCCTACGCCACGTTAAAAACCCAGTTATTCCAAGTTTTGTTTTTCTTAGCCTACTTTTAGTATTGTTGTAAATTTTGCATTCTGTTACTACCTACTTGCTGCATAATTTGAAATTGTCGAATAAGTAAGCTGTGTGCAAAATACCTTACACATACAATTTTAAGCAAATTTCGAAAAAAGAATCCAGTGTCAAAACATTTGAATGCGTTCCTGTCACAACATTGAAAGATACCAAGATACGCCATACCAGTATACGCCGTAATAAAACGAACGCACTTTGCGCGTAATATGTTCTCTAATGAACTAAAACATTAGCGTTTTTGGGGAACACAGAGACCGAATGTACGTAATGGTAATGGCCCCGGACAGCGAGGCGTGAGAATAACCGCTAACAGACACATTACTGATTATCTACAGAGCATTAAAGTGCCTCGTTCACATTTTATTTTTACCCACAATTAATTTAAAATAAACTTTATGTGTGTGATATTGGTGGCTTTCTTTCACCTTCTATCAATATTATATTAGGTGTATCTCTCGTAAAACCGATATGCGAAATTAACTTTTATTTTTCTTAGTGTTAGGTATTAATTAATTTCGCAATAATTTAATGACTGAAAACAAAGTAATATAGATAAACGTGATGATAATTATGGGAACTTTACGTCTTACATTATTTTAAGTACCTACTTACCTATTTTAATGATTTACGGAAACTAGCTTCACAGTGAAACAAACTTGACCGGCTCTCTCTTATTAAAATAATCAAATACAAAAATAATGTAAGTATACAATGCTGTTATTAGGTACCTCCAAATTAATGGTAGCAACACTATCACCGGACACGGTGTGTTAAAAGAACCTTAAAAATCCTGTGCCGTACTCATTAACCTACATAGAAAACCTTATACTACGTACAGGGTGTACCTGAACGAAAGCCAGCTCCGGAAGCTGTGAACTTGGAGACAAGTCCACGAGCCAACCGGTGTATACCGGTGCGACAGGACGACTCGTTTCCAAACGGAACAACCAATTTCGAACGCCGGCAATCCGGTATCGACTATCGATATCCACTGGATATACCCGTTGGGTAACATCACTATCACTAAAAATAAAGTAGGCACGGTTAGACGGGAAATACTGTGGCGAAAATAATATTATTATTAGATAACTGAACATGTTCATGAGGTGATTTTAAACACGTTTTATGTCGTATCCATCACAGTCGTTCGATTTTATGTTGGAACTATGCAGCATCATTAGTCGTCCGGTACGGTGATGAACAAAGTTGACGACAGCGCACAATTCGCGGGTCGAACTAAGGGGTCTACTACGAATATAAACCGTCTAAGTTTCAGATCGATACGAAACAACAACTGGCAATGATCTTACTATTTTAGTATTTGTGTATGAAACAATGAAGTATTGAATGCCTAATAATATTCGGAACTAGGTTTAATGTAAAATAAGAAGTCAAATCAAATCGTGAAAATCAAATAAACCGAAACTTTCGTGGAAGACAAACGTGCGATCCGTCAGCCGAAACTTTGTAGTGCGATTGTCGTAGCCACAAAACCAATGGCAAGATTTACGAGCAACCTATAATAGGTAGGTATGGTTTCTGACTTTAACACGAATAACAAAATAAAATTTTACTTAAATAACAACATTAACATTGAAATAAAATTGCTTATTACAGATTTTATCATGTAAATATCAATATGACGCGATAAAAGCCGATAAAAGTAGTTTTATTTCAGACACAAGACCATAAGACCCATTTGTTTACAGTGTAAACAAATGGTTATGGTCTTGTGGATGATGCATCATAAGCAGCTGACTACCCTCATAATGATATATTTTATTTTTGTAAATAGATCTTTTTACATGTCAATGTTCCCATTTTTTTAAGCTAGATCGTTTACTAACTGGCGACTTCTAAAAAAAAAACACCGCAACATACCATGAAGATCATGGTCTCTTTTAAAGTCCAGACATAATAGTAGTAGCAAATATGTATGTAAATGTTTATCAAGTGAAGAATTGAATGATGAGATAGATGACGACTAAAAGAGATGTATGGAAGAAAAACATACTACGCCGACCCCAATTAATATGGGATAAGGGTAGGAATATGCTGATGATAATGTATATCATATCATAAATTAGTAGAATTGGCCAAATGCGAATTGAATTGAAAAAACTACCAAAGAATTTTAAATTAAGAATTTTAATCCCCAAAGATTTTTTGTGACATAATTATTTACGAGTTTAATTATTGTGCGTGTGCTTAAAAACTGTCTTTTGGTATTTTAACAACAATTTATAAATATGTTAATATCACCATTCTCTTCTTGTGTAATCTCTCGGTTCCCAGCTTCAGTCTGATTTGCTTAGCGTAACTGCGCACTGTCTATCAAGCTAAGTCCTTTTGCAGCACTAAATCAAATTATAACTGCCTTGTTAGACTTGAGAGCTAAGTTTATTTAATAAGTTGAAAGCTTTGTAACCAAACACTGTATAACCTGATTTATTATCATGTACTTTTAACTTAAGATTAAATGGTGTTGTGTTAGTGTTAACACATCAACCTATAATTTCCAATCAAAGCTGACCTCGTTTTGTTTTGGCTTACCGTACAATGAAAGATCAGCTTATACTGGAAATGTACAGCTCCATGTGTGCAGATTTAGCTCTTTATGGCGGAAGAAATGTACAATTTGAACGTAGAACTAGTAAGAGCTACATAGAGCTAAATAAAACAAGTTCTGTATTTAATAAGTTAGCATTGCTTTGAATGTAAATTGACACCAAATTAAAGTTGAGAACATCTCAATGTAAAAGATTTCACAACGTTACAACATATATGTAATGACGCAATAAAAACTTGGTGGTTGTTATATCACTAAAATAAAAATAATTTTGTATTCATAAGCTCTAGCGAAACAATTACACACCCAAGAACACATAAATATATTAAATATACTAGCTGACCCCGCAAACGTTGTTTTGCCATAAAAAAAATCTCCAGAGCTACCCTTATCACTTAGGGGTATGGAAGATAGTAGCCGATTCTCAGACCTACTGAATACGCATATAAAATTTGGTAAAAATCGGTAAAGCCGTTTCGGAGGAGTACGGTAACTAACATTGTGACATGGAAATTTTATATATTAGATATACTCAGCATGGAACAGTCTGGTGACATTGAGCCTTTTTTTATGTGGCCTACGCAAATGTTCCTCTGATCTGGTATCGTCGAGCGACGGCTCTTTCTTCAAAAGGCCATTTCAGACTATGCCCTACATTGTAAGACATATTTGTTACTATTCTATGTCTGGACTTTAAAAGAGACTATGACTCTGAGTTTGTTTCGGCGTTTCTTCTCAGAGGTTGTCAGCTAGGAAATGCCGGAGCTATCTAGCTTAAAAAATATGTCAAGTATATTTACTTAAATAAATATCATTTATCACTCCCTAATTTTGGTCACTATACAACTTCTTCAATAAACTAGTCGATAATTTACTTCACCACATGATGAAGACGGTCAAAATTTGACGTGTGTAGGAGTGCTTTATAAACTTTCCCAAGACGACATTAAACATTGAGCATTGACATTATTTTCTCATCATTACATATAATATTCACACGCCTATATGATTGTTAACAAAATTTACGTGTGGGCGAGTAATTGGTATGCCCACCACTTTATTTGATTGACCCGACCTTTATTGCAAACGGTAAAATTGAATACATCTTGTTTAGGAGAACACGTGTGTGGTAACATCGAATAACTGTCAGTGCGATTTAAAATTGGAAATGACAGATGTCAGCAAGGTCCCATAAAATGCATTAAAACTTATGTTTAAAATGAAGTCGGTTTCAATTACTAAAAGCCGCTTCTTCAACTAGTTCATGAGGGCTTTTTTATGATTTTTCACAAACAAGTAATTACTTACAAATGCCATTAATCCCAATACAAAGAGATAAAATACCTAAATGATATTTATTTCTGTAAATGGCTACAGAAGAATTGAATGTTGTTTGTTTTGTTAGCGAATCACTTGAGAACTATTACAACTATAACAAATGATACGGAAAAATGTTATTCTGAAAAAGGATGAAATGTAGCGAAACGGTATTTATAACTTTCTTGAAAGATTTCACACGATTTTACCGACTCAAATAACACTAGGTTTTAGGTGTTATTTGAGTCATGATTTAAAATACATTATAGGTACGGAAGTGTAAAATTTATTACAGATTAGTCCATAAATTGTCATAACGGCGAGAAACTACACAGCTAAACTCCAAGTTATATGACTGTTGTTTATTTTACATCAGTCTATCGCTGGACTCAAATGTTGTGGCAATTAAAACCTAAGTTGTACATCGATAAAACCGCAGCCACGGATTACGTTTCTAACGGTAAGTTATTAGCGGAATCGCACACCAATTATGTAGGTACATACGTTAACTGTATTTTTAACAATATTAGAAAGACCACAAAATTCATTCAGATTCATAAATTATTATTTTTTCTATTAAAATCAACATTTTTTACTATTGTTTTTGTAATTAAGTACATAGTTGCTAGAAGGATCAAAGTGATTTTTTATGTAAATAATGTTAACGTTGTAGACAATTCGCTTATACTATGCTCCACTTTCACCTACAATTTCTTCTACGTAGTAACCCTACTAACTAGCGCTTTTAGGGTTGCATTGGGAAAAATACTGTATTAAGAAAAATGTTTTATGACTCAGTTTGGGACCCACTAAACTTCAAACTTCATTTTTTTCTTCTTTCGTCTTATTTTTATGGAAATCACAGATCCTTGAAATTCGGCTATAATTAAAATGCCTATTACAAAATAAAACCTAACAGAAAGATACGAAGATTATTTTTACATTTAAGGCATAAAATGCGGAAGACAGCACTCACTAAACTCATATCCGTGTGAAATTATACCACAATACTTGATTACAAGTCTAAAATTTCCAGGAATATGGTAACATTAGTGTAATGTTCATTCCCACGTGTTCATGTTAGGTGCGCGAGCGTATAAAAATGCAGGGGTCGTGAACTCTGACGACACACTTACAGTCGGTAAAGCAGTTACTTATATTTGAAAAGTTTTTAGAGTAATGTAATGCTCACCTATTCTTATTCTAGGAAACATGTGAAGTAAAGGTAACTGTGGAAAGTTGAAGAATTACTTCTAAGATCCCGTTATTCGATTCCATATACAAAATATATTTTCTGAAGTAAGTATATATAAAAAGAAACATACAGACTTACCACAATGTTGATGATGCTCATGTGTTTAAATTCTGAAACAAAAATAAAAGGTTCATCAGATTCAATTGTTGCTATTGTCTATATTTTTATATTATTTTTATTCTATGCTAAATGCTTGGTCCATCTTTCTTGAAGCGACGATATGGCCTAGGCTGAAGAATCTATCGAAGATCTAGACGCCTATTTCTTGATCTGTATCCTATATCCTAATAAAAATTAGTATCAGGATAATGTTTTGCTCTGTGTTTGTGTGCTTACGAGTCCTTTGATCGTAAACAAGTATTTTTTAAGTTGTACAAGTAGTAGGTATTTAATTTGTTTTTTGTCTACGTTTTGTTTCTGCTCAATACCGTAATATATGTTACGTTTTGTAGAAATAATCTAAGTACCGTTTTGTTTTTCAATTATTAAGGGCATTGAGTAACAAAGTAAAAAGCAGATTGTGGCGAGCGTTTGTGGCAGATGAGTCGGCATTGCAAGGAAGTCGGTAATATGTATTATTCACGTGTACTTAAGGGAGTTAATTCAGACATTTATTTATTTGCTTTATTTGTACACAAGTGTAAAAGTATGGCAGAGAAGATTGCATAGAAATATGATAGAGAGGCACTGCTAATTTCAAAAGAAATCACTACTAGCAGACTTGCGAAAGAATTGCAATTTAAGATACATTTTCTCTTCTTCTCTACTAAACCTACATTACATACCTACCAATAATAGAAAAGATTTAAAAAAATATATTCAGAAATAATTATTATTTATGTTATAATTATTATTTATGTTAGCAATTTCTTAGCCTATAAAATTTTCTCTGTACCTCTAGTGTTGTCCCAAGCAAATGCATCTAATATACGGAGCCTAGCCTGTAACTTCAACCGATACGCCATTTCAAAGCTTTGTGATTCGCAACTCTAACAACTTTCGATTCTACACCGATCAACGTTTGATCAAAATCACGTGCACAATTCGAAATTTTCCGATTGCAAAACGATTGGATTCGATTTCACTTTCACTGCACGAAATTAGTTGAAGCAAAATTTTCTCCGGTATCCATCAACGTTTGAGCCGCAATGATTGCGGGTAGACGGCAAAAGAAAGTTGACGTCATAAATGCAATATCTCTTTTATTGCACACGAAAACGTAAATTATGTTCAATTCGTCACAGTATTTTACTTCTAAATTATAAATAACTAAATAAATAAATAACTTTCTCATTAGTCTAGGACCTAGAGATCCCGGGTTAGAATCCCAGGTAGAACAAATTTTGGGTTTTACAGCTCAGAATGGCATCGAATAACTACGGTCGCTATTAATTATTACATAAGAACATTAAGAGCAAACATTACGAATGACATCATTAACATTATACCCTTTGTACTGTCATAAAAACTTGTAAAAAAAAGTTAAGCAATGTACTGTCAACATCGGATTATGTTCTCAAATTAATTCCGCTGCCTGTTCTACACGTTGGCTCGTTAGTTCGCGATCGGTGCCATCACAACACCTGTCAGCATGACTGGTTGGAGTCACGCACCAGCGTTGCCTACATCTAATGCAAATCAAGGTCGTGAACCTCCCGATGTGTTAAACTGCCATGTTTTATGTGGATTAGTGAATGATGGATAAGAAGCTGTTAATTCCTATTAACAGCTTCTTATCCATCATTCACTGTTGGCGGAGGAATATTGTTGAATTAATATATTGGTCGGTGTTTGTTTGTTTGGGGTTTTACAATGTTCTCTCAATTTGAGTTGACATTAAATTTATGTTGACACATTGCCACGCTAGTAACGTATGTAATGTACAAATAAATAATAGATAGATATTATTATCTACATTATTGAATATTGAAAATAATATACCATATGAAATATTTTCCTTTATACAAATTAAATATCATGATCGTTATCAATTACATAATATATTATGTGCGCAAGAAAACCCGTATTTTTTACATCCTTGGCGTCAGGAGAAGCACTTTTTCACTTGACATATAGGTTAACTTACATGTTGTTCTAGTTCAAAAGGTTATAGAATTTATCATCTTTACTTGTTAATTTTTTTTTTAATAAGAATTTGCTCCTCTCTATGATTTTCTCCTGTATCGTGGGTGCGTTTACAAACACAAACTTTCACATATACAAACACCCAGACCCGGAACAACTACACGTAGATCATACAAATATTTGTTCCGTGTGGGGATCGAACCCACAACCCGTGGCGCAGAAGCCGATCGCTCAGCCGCTACGCCAAAATTAATTTTAATTTTTAAGTTAAGTTAATTTTTTGTAGATAAAATAATCCCTAAGCTACCCATGTTAAGTTCAATAAGAGAGAAATCGCAACAAGCTAACTGCGGTATTAACAGAACTGACAAGCGTCGATAAGACTATCTCGCTCTTAAAATCTAAGATCAAAACTCCTTTAGTTAAATGTCTTACGGTACATGCATACGCCAATTAATTTTATTAATTTAACATCTGTTAAAGGCGATAACACATTGATGTAGGTTTTATGTCACATTCTGTGCACCGATCTTGATCGAGCAAGTCTGGATAGTCAATTTCGAAGAAATTTATGTAATTTTCTGTAATCAATCACTCGCCGATTGATTTTGGACGTAAGCATTTTTTCGGCGAATTATGCCTGTCAACTTCGAATATATTAATAATGAGATAAGATTTCTTGCCAAGTAATTATGTATATGATAGATCCGTGTCTAGAGTGGAAACATCAATAATGTTCCATATTGTTTTAGACCAATGAAGCTAATTGTTTCAATTTGCATTTAACTTAATGTTGTCAAGTGAGTAAAGTTCATTGATATTTATTTTTTCAAATATACCCGATGCCCATACATGACTTAACAAAAAACATTATTCCGTGTAGGTGTTGAATAAGAACCTACATACATGAAACCTCAATTATACTGTATGCAACACTGATCATAACGATTAGTAATATAATGTTGAGAAAATTTAAAACAATAATAATTACTGTGATACGCAGTGGCAGTTTGTCTTGTAAATCATTTTGAAGATTGCAGGGTTGCTAGACATAAAATGGTTATTTAACAAAAACACATTTATTCATTTTGTCCTCGTAAGCTGTTGCTTTTATTTTATTGTAAGCAAGATTAGTCAAATCTATCAACTATATCATCACAATAAAAAACAAACGTCATATTTAAATGCTGTCTGTACCAGAGACAAAACACATAAGAAAAGACAAAAGTATTATCCGTTCATTTGGAGTTCCGCGCACATTCTGGCGATCAATCACTCTGCTTGAAACCACTTGGCGGTAATCTTCCCGGACCGTGTGAATGCGGTCACGATGTTGCTCGGAGGCGGTCTATATTTTATGGACGGTGTTGCAACTCTATGGGAAACGTACCAAAACGATGAATGATTAGAACGTTCGCCGTTTCCAATTACAAATTTGATATTCGAATGTAATGGTCGAGTTGTGCGTGCCCTAAGGTGTCAAACAAAATTGTGCAAAATTTACAGAAAAACGTGGACAATATGATTGATTTAGCTGGACTGTGTCCAAAAAGAAACTTTAAATATTAATAAGACTAGGTTTTTAACTAAAAAATAAAAATTACCGCAGGCGAAGCCTCAATAATACATTTATAATCACAGGCCACCATGCAGAATTAAAACTATACAACCAATCCAAGTGTTTATTCGCAATCATACTATTATTTTTATTTATCTCAATAATATCAATTAAGGTTCGTTATTACAGTTAATGTCATCACTGAATCCGAACACACTGAGATCAATGGGCAGGATGTTACGACCACATCCGCGCAGGCGACCAATTTTAAGTACCTTGTATAGAATTACAATACTTTTAATGCATTCGTTTAAATTGGAAATGTGTTTATTAAATTATTACTTATCCAGAGTTAAAGAGCTGTTGAATAATATAGCTTGCCAGGAGATGACAACGGCAGCGCTGCTGTCAATTTATTGTGAATTAATCAGAACTTCTTCAAAGGTATAAAACGGCTTTACAAAAGTTGATAAATGGTCGGGTCATTTGTCAAATGAGAGCGCAGTTCGTAATGGTTTAGTGTGTAGGAGGTTAGATGGCGGCTCGCAGGTCAGTGCGTGCCAAGTCCCAGTGGTCCCACCAGGCTTCTCTGTCCGACGCGGATATACGATGCGAGGCGAGAAAATACTACAGCTAGCACGCGAGGACTGCATGCGCAGGGCCGGATTTGAATTGATAAGAAGTGCATAGCTTACATCAATCTTCGGTACGCTTTTAGTTATGCGATGACAGAGACTGAATGTTTGAAATGGAATATATTTAACGGTTTCTCTAATCGATTTCCCCAGAGATATTATAAATCGAGGATAAGCCATCTCCTCTTTTGAGTAAGACTTGGTTAAAATAAAGCGTTCAATTAGTTTTAACTTATTCCTGGATGGAATCATTTATTGGAAACTTTCGGCTGTCAGCTAACGTGTAACGTCACTACTGTTATGTTATCTTCTAAAATTTTCTATTCTATTCTATTCTAAATACCTATTGACTTAGAGTACAAACTTTACTAATGCCAACTTGACTTCCCCACCTTATCTTCCTAACTTGTATATCGATTTTCTATGTGCATAATTGTATATGAGCCTGTCGTTTCTTCCATCGAGGGACATTAAGTACAGCAGCAGTGTCATCATTTAGCGGGCATCCGGCATGCACTACTTGCACGTCCGAGTGCGGCCCTGGCAGTCACGTCCATAGACGAACGAGCGCGCGAACGCGATTGAGAGAGCATTTTGACTCCTAAATGAGTTCGTTCACACGGCATAGGTTCACGGTCGGCTGTCTCACTGTTTAGAATTCTAATGTAGGATGTACTGCTGTATATGTGTGCAGCTTATAATGGCCATTAGTGTATTATATTTATTATTGTAATTAGTCTATTGTATATTATTTTCCAACTGAGTTTTCTGGTTAGATACTGAGAATAAAATTGCTTCTCGAGAAGTAGTTATAACAATTGAGCTAAAAACATATAAATCAAATGTCAAAAAAGAAAAATGTTGCTTTGTCTCCAAAAAAAATACATAGATGTAACCACATAAGAAATTAATTAATCGCAAGTGAGAAACAGTAGAGGAGAAATTTATTATCAAACGCTTCAAATTGAAGATCTTGGCCATTTTTATCAAGCACCTGGATCTTGAAACGTGAAAGATTTATATCATGAAACATCAACAAATTAAACTGACGCTGGCAAGATCAACATGACCGCAGAAAATCTCATTTGTAGAGGATCCTTAATCTCTGATAGTTAATGAACTTAAACATTTATTCAAGAAAATTACTAGTACTTTATCAATAACCGTATTTGATAATTTGTTATCAATATCACAATAATTTGATTCTTCAGTATTATCATTAATGAAATAAATTTAATTACTGATCTTTAAATTGGTTATTAGAATTATGGATAAAAATAATTATATTTTTGCTTACTGTTTTAGTGATATATGTTTTCATTAGTGTTGCATCATTGTTAGATGAATAACAAAAATGTAATTCAATTAGTTATTAGTTGAGTATTACTTTCGATGACGTGGCAAAAACACGTCATTCTTCATCACACCCCGCTACACAATCATCAATAAATTCCATCAAAAGTTCTTTCTCTAAGATGATTCTATTTAAAAATATAATTACAATTCATACATTAATTCCAGTGTGACTGACTGAGGGTTCACATAATTATAAATATTTATTACGTTTTGTTTTAAACTCTACATTTCAGAAGTTCATTAACCACTCTACTGTGACTCAGTAAGACTCGTGCATGCGGTGTCATGGGCCTAGTAATGAATTGAGGATGGTAACTTAGATAACAGCAACCTTACAACTAAAAATATATATCTTAACTACAATTGTTTATTACTCACAATAACCCAAAAACCAAACACTTTTGCATGGCCAAATGTGCACGGGATATTCCGTGAAGGATTCTGAATCAGAAATCTATGGGTTCGTTTCAGTAGTACCACAAATCACACACAAATAAAATAAAAACATACTTCCAAGTTGCACAAACAACGTCTACGAAGAAAAAAACATACCTACCTATACAGATTTAGTTGAAAATAAGGTTGGACAACACTAAACAGATATTAAATACTTTTTTGCTGTACAGGTTTGTGTTATAGCCACCAGCCAATTACATGTACCGTGTCACCTACAAATGCAAATTATCGTGGAAACCAGTGTCGACCGCGCGATCGATATCAATTTACATAATAATACGCCATTACCGAATATCATCACGCGTACTGCCAATTGATCGTGTTTCAACAATCTATACGACGACGATGAGAATGAGATTTTTTTTTTAATGTCTTTCGTGGTATGTCGTATGTGTGCATAACTATAGAGGTTTAAAAATCTCTAGTATATATATTATTAATAATTTAGTAAGACAGTCGGGTAAGCATACCTTACATGAGGATTTGGACTTCAGTCAAACAGAGTGATTTTATAGGGATGCAGGGGTCAATCGAGACAAAATTTTGAAATAAATTTTCAGCTTTAATTATTATAGTTTGAGGACAACAAGGTTTTCTAGTGATTTATTATAATTTAGGAACAATATTAGAGTCCCTTTTCCAAAAAACTTAATTAAAGCTGAAAACTCCTTTCACTTTCAGTTCAAATTCAGTCTTGTCACCATCAACCCCGTTCATCCTTGCATCCCTATTCACCCCGACGGTACTAAATTACATTAACAGTAGGTACTTAACTGTTTTTTTTTAATTTATTTACCAGTTCATGCTATCGATCTAAAAAAAAGATCGTCTTTCTTAACAGAATTCTCTCTTATCTATAGCAATTCTCATTTCTTTGTTAAAAATATCTTATCCTTAATTCCTTGACAATGTTCTTTTATCATGTGATATCCCACGGTTTCTCGATCATAACAGTGTAAGGCGCTCTCCCCATTGTCTGATTTTCTCACATAGTCTTACTGCTCGTGAAACCAATACTCGTTGAAATTTATAGGTTTAACAGCATTAATAACGTTTCTTGTTTAAAAAAATATGTTTAATCTGTAGCTAGATGTACCTATACTTAATTTGAAACATACATTTCATGATATCTTACTATGTTAAGTAGTAATTATAATAACTTATTATGTATACACAAAACGTCATTACTAATTAAAGTGTATGTACGAATATGTATAGGTACGTATGTTGACAAGTGTGAAAAGACATCACAAAATTCATATCCAGTATCTAATTAGTGTCCACAATACATCGCAATGCCGATACAAATCGGACCCAATTCGCGAAGGATGTGAAAAAAAATATTCTTTTCCAATGAGGCAGTTGAAGTTCTAGGAACTGTATACCAACAGACGAAGCAATATGTTTTATAAATAAAGGCATTAGTCATGCTTCAGACTATTATTTCCTCGTTTATCAAGATCAAATCTCAGTTGGTCCACTATGTAGGTATTGTAATCGATCCAACTTTATATAACACAAGATATTTGGTTGATGAAAGAATTTAAGAGGGTGATAATAGGTAGTAAACTTTTTTAAAATAATGATGTAGTTGCAGAAAGGATAATGTCTAACAGCATTCATAAAGTCAACAAGTTATCCAAATGTATTATAATAGTATTGGTTTTTAATCGAACACCATGCAATATACATAATATGTCTTAAATCAAGATATCATACGGTCTGGCCAGTTTTATTGAACAAACGAAATTCCAATCCAAACATCGGCCACTAAAAAGATCCAACGGATGAAAGTGATAACTATTCTGTAAAGTTTAGTAAAGCGGCAACCAAATCATAAAGTTTATATATCGCACCAATTCCAACCTTAAGTCTTAGAGACAAGAAGAGAATGTGATGATTTAGGAGCAAAATGTATGTTTGTTTTTCATACAGTACAAATCGTGGACGGTAAACAGAATTTGAAAGCAAATACGGCATCGTGGCCGATTCACTGTTCAAACATTTCTATCTATGGGTAGAACGCTTGGTATTTAGTCCAAATATCCTAGTGGTGCATAATTGCATAACAATAAAACTATTGTATCAGCGTTTGTGTGGGAGATTCTCTGAGCATTCCTAAAATTTCCACCTCTGTTCCCACATTAATAAATTCTTGTTCCACTGTGAATTATTTTAGGGTTTCAGTATTTGTTTATTGAGGAGGAGGTTTCATCTGTCTACTATTTCAATGTTATCTTATTTTAAGCATATTAAGAAACTTATAAAAATCATCATGCTACAAAACCTTTATGTCCAATTTTCTTAAATTTATAAACTATGCGGTTTGACTACAAACGAGAACAAATAGAAGAAATTATTCCAATTCTCTCAAGACGTATGAATGAGTTCATTATTATGTAGACTGCATTTTCTAACGCCATTCATTTTGCTAATTGTCCTCGCCTCGTGTTGGTGGTCCAATTGCAATATTATTCGAACTCTTGTCACGTCTTGTCAACTATTCACTTTAGTATTGTATCTAAACATATATATAATAGTTTATATTATGATTTTCCTTCTATACATTTTTTGTAGATAGTTTTCCGAGATAACCTAAATTGAACATATTCCGTAAACATTGGTTTGTATAAACGTATGCTTCTTATTTTTATTCTCTTAACTGCTGATTTCCATACCATTAATTTTCATTTTCTTTTAATAATTTTATTAGAGATTCTAGTAAGTATATTTTATTTTTCAGTTTGTCATTGATAAAAATACAGCCGGCATAATCAAGCAGGCCATATTAATATGTCTTTATAGTAGCGAAAAATCATCCGCCCTTTCACATCAGGGGGTCTACTCCCTAAGCACGAAGTCCGTAGTTTCGACCTTCGTACGGATGATTCGTTCGGGGCCCGAACTTTTGAACAACACAATTTGACAGTTGTCCCTACTCTAGTTGTGTTTTTACCCGTTAGAAAAATTGAATTTGACACTTGTTTTATCGGACTCCGAAGTTTCGGAAAACTTTCGAACGGCTCGTAACTTCGCTGACGGAGATACAAGATTCTGATGACGTCACAACGACCGACAGTTCTGACGTCACAATCTCACATGTTCAATATTGACAATCAACACGACAAACAGTTTGTCGCAGTGTTGTCTTTATTTTATTAAGTCAATGTTTAACATGCGTCCAACGCATATCAATGACTGGAAAATAAATAGATATGATTCAAGTTTATTGTTTTAATAAACTTTCTAAGTACACAATTAATGTACATCAGTGGTCAATCCCTCCTATGTCCATCTATGATTATGTTAATCTTAGACTAACGATAAACCAAGTTTATACATATTTCTGCAAATTTTGTAAAGTAGATACTAATACTTCACAGCTGCAGCGTTTAAAGTTATTGAGCAAGGGAAAAAAAAATTCGATCGAATTTTTCCCTTGCTTAATAACTTTAAAAGCTTAGCATGGAAAATGCCAAAAAATACAAAAAGATAGCTGCAGCTTTCTCTACAGACACATACAACTAAGATTTGCTTAAATGCAGAATGGAGCTTACCTACATCCTTGATCACTGAAGTACATACTCGTACAAATATTATGCAAGAAGCCTCTCTTGATGCAATGCATTACCAGCGAGGCTGCGACCTTTAAGGTAAAGGGCGGTAGTCGGGAACAGTTGGCGGGCGGGTGCGCGCGCACCTGCGCTGGCACATGTCGCCCCCCGCCCGCCGCACACGTGCCCGGGACAATGAACGAACCTTTTTATATTATTGTTTATTTTATAACGGATCTCCGCATCCTGTAGATTAGATGCTGCAGCTGACTTTTTAGCGAACACCTTTTATTAATATTATCATTATTTTATTTGGATTTCAAACATAAAAGATGGCTCCGTACACGTGTGAATCTTACTCCATAAGCTGGTTACTAAGGTCATAAAAGGGTCTTTCAAGGTTGACCATTGAACATTTATCATTATACCTAATACGCAGTCGGCATTGAATAAAGTGCCTTTTTTGTATACACCGCGGCGACCAGTTTTAAATTATTTAAATATGAGGAATGGTTCAGCTTCCGAATCTGACGACATTTTTGAAAGGGTTAAGCGTTTCCACACAACGTAATAACCAAATATGATGTAGGTATAGGTTATACATACATAATATCGTCGTGCGACTCATTCAAGTTTCCAACAATAAGATGTAGTTCAAGGTCCTCAAAACTTTCTATTTTACTATTGATAAACTCAATTAACGGGGGAGCGATAACTAGAAAATGCATTGGAACCCGTAGAGATAACTGTGAGCCACACACTGACACACTTAACAAGCTACTAACTAGTGCTACCAATGTCGCACGGTGGGGAAAAAACAGGCAAAAACTCGCATTACTGGAAACTGGCGGAGTGCGGAGCTGTTGCTATTAGCTGAATATTAATTTACTAGTCGAGTAATAAGTCTGATTAATGGAGGCACCCTACTTGTGTGATGGGTGTGACCACTAGTGTCACTGTTAACAGAGTACTGTTGTTATTTACAGATAACATAACATACCATCATGCCTGTATTTCCCGAAGGATTAGGCAGAGATGTACCAATGTACACCCACAGTTTGCCGGTATGTTTAGATCCCATGTAACAAGGAGCGAGTCTATTGCCATTAACCGGACAATAATCCAAACTCCGAGCTGCTACTGAGAATTTCATAGAAAAACCCAACACAATACCTTATAGCGTAGCAGATGCATTTAGTACCACTAGACTAAAGAAGCAGTTGGCGGTATTTATAGATTTGTATCTTTTAAGATTTTGATCTAGTCCCTAGCTAAGCAGATCTTGAACTACTTTGTATGTACTAGAAAATGGACATACTTAGTCCTGTTTTTTTTTTGTAAATACTTATTTATAATGTTTTTTCTTTATATGTAAATATGTTGTACATTGATAAATAAAAAAAAACATTATATATCAATGCTTATACAAAAGAAACACCCAGACAAACATCACTTAATTTCATCACTTAAATATTTGTGTCCTGTATGAATCTAACCCACGCCCTCGTAATCTGCAGTTCAACACTCGAATTACTAGACCACAGATGTCGTCTGATTATATGTATATTAATATTATGCACATTTCTTTAATTACTCATTACGACAAGGTTGGTTCTTAAAATTGTTAAAAGATTTTTATCAAAAATTTACAATCATTCATTTTTAAATTGTTGCTTTATTGATAGGTATTTCGATATTTTAGAGATTGGCTTGTACAGTTCTTCAGAAGTATAATTAGATAGTCACTAATGCCCAAGATGTTAGCAACCAGAAAAAAAAGACAAAATAATAATAATTTAAACATTTCTGTAATATTATTATGTAATTAATTAACATTTTAATTTAATTGTCTTTAATAATACTTTTTTTACTGATACAAACATTACTTAACACGTTTCAAGTGTCATAATGCGCTCCGGTGGGAAATATAGCACTATAATAAAAAAAATAAACTGTATAGCGTAACACATTCGATAACTTGTAAAATTTGCGAAATTACATACACATCGATGCTTCTTATATTTTACTTTTTAATGCAAAATTACAACACCAATTTGGTACATTAAAACAGCAGCTGAACATACAAATGTTGGTAGATGTTATATTATGCAAATTTAATTTAAAAGTTTATAATAATATAACAATATATAACCCTAGAGTCGCCAGCGAAAATTTATTGTAAAAATGAAGCTATTTGTAATTAATTATTCATCACAGGAGCTTAGAAATGACAACCAATTTAAAAAACTCATAGGCCAATAGAGTAATTCAATACTGTGATGTATTAAACTATTGAGTTTCCTTTCTAAAATAAAATAATAGAGATAAAAGGCATTTATAGATGAGCCATCGACCTCACGCGCGCCAATCCGAGAACGGGATTCAAATATCGAATGTCGATGTCGGCCAGGGTTCGAGCGCGGCCGATGATATTATTTTACTTTTAAGCTTTCCTTATTAACTTGAGGTTGGGTGTTATATAACCTCTGTGGTATTTAAATTTAAAACCTGGTGGGATGCCGGTTTCCTTCCAATGTTCAGATGAACAAGTTGCACACACATAAGCAGGTACAATACTAGCCACTGAACTTTTTACAAAATTTCTATAGAGGATCGATACCAAATAATTACGATGGGGTCTGGAGGTTGTACCGGACCAAGCGCATCTCATAGAATATGGATTTTCCTTATTAAAACAAAAGGTACCTATCTAATCTAAAATATGCCTATTTTGAAGACATTCATTCGATATCTGTTGCTAACTAGACTGAAAACAAAATTGTGGACTTTGACCAGTTTGACTTCTACTAAAAATATGCGCAGTGTGTGCATTTAAACAGATTATTTGCTAATATTGTAAAATATTGAATATTCATATTCATATCAGCATTTTATGCAATAATCAGTGCACAGCACTTTACACGTGTTTCATAAATACTGACATAGTCTTATGTAAAATATTTAAGGCCTATTTTGTTGTAACCTTTCTGCATATTGCCACTCTGCACTCTTCAAAACTTTTTAAATTTATCAGGAGCAACTGCCGAGTACGTAAAATAGTTTTTATATGTAGTTATTTTAATGCACAAGCAATAGTTAAAACACTTTTCCAAAAGTTCTTCCATCTTTTTCTACTAAAAAGCTCCCTAAATATAATTGTAGGTAACTACAGTTACGTGAAATAAGCCTTTGGGGCTCTAAACTACAAAGATACGCTTATTTTATTGATATTATGTATTCATCCCGACTTTTCGGACTCTATATATCATGCCTACCTATTTATAAAAATCTTGTTAAGCTTTTAAATTAATACTCAAATACTTAGAACCCAAACAAGTTCAATTAAATTGTCTCAATTAAATTCATATTATGCTAAGCTAGCGAAAGAAAATTTCGACTGTGGGCAGGATTCGAACCTGCGTTATCTGATATACACCAGACGCCACCGCGAGTCTCACCCGCCAGGTTGACATTTGCCTTTATATCTACGAACATTTTTACTGTTTGAATTTACGTTTTTAAGGTGACGTCAGTGACATCTATTGAAAAGCAAGTACTATTTTGCTTCTCAACCGAAAAACGCTAAAATAACGTTATACTATTAGCATGGAAAATGCAAAAAAACACAAAAAGTAGCCTTAAATTGCTCATCTCTAGAGGAAACGACAAATTGAAAATCTATCCCCATTCCGAAAATAAAGATTTCAATTTATGAATGATTCACAGCTATTGACAGTAGTCAATAGCTGTGAATCATTCATAAATTGAATTTGTAAGTATTTGTCATTAAACTTAGTAAAGTTTAATGACAAATACTTACAAATTAAGCAATAAGAACCCACGTATGATATTAAAAGAGCTATAAAACTACATAGATTCATAAAAATTCTATATTATTCCAAAATTACTTACATAAACCGAAATAAACAGCACACCGAAGACCTTGGACTTCGATTAGACTACCATAGTCCGCACTTTGTTCACAAAACTCGATAGAAACTAGTTCTCAATCCATAGCGGCACAAGTTTACACTATGCACTGGCACAAACGACTGACCTCTTCAATGTACAGCGCACTAAGGAACGAAGTCGCTTCAGAATGGAACTTGAAAGTGTCGTGGTAGGGGCAGGCATCGTTGCGTGACGGCTAGGTACGTTCGGATACACGTCATGGCAATTACCATGTCCCTCGATTATCATTCTTGGCGAAGCATTATTCGTCTATCGACCATTTATGGTTAAAAATTTGAATCGTGTATTAGACATGAAAGTAAGGGTGTGATTGTAGAAATGTTTTTAAGTAATAATTCATTAAAGAACTGTGACCCTCCAGAGGGTTGTAAGTACACATTATTTTTCTGTTGTCTGCTAATTGTTCCTTAACAAGTTAAATCAATAATTTCAATGTCTTTACCTTCGTTCACATTTCTAATTCATTTAAGCATGTTTTTTACGTAACTAAGTACAGTTTTAAAATTTACGCTTTTAATGACATACCTATCAAACAACACAGTCATATCGACAATTCCACAATAGGTATATTTTAAATTTAAATGGCCAGCAATTCTGTGTTCTCATTTCAAATTGTAGGTATGACAACAATTTTTATTGTGAGTGGCCAGCGTGACAAAAAAATAAATGTTTTTGGGGCCCACGTCCACGTAATTAGTTTGTATGACGCATTCTATTCCAATGCACTAAGCAGTTTAGAGGCACTACTTTAAATAAAAATGTAAAATATGTTATAAACTAAACATGAATAACCAGTAGATAAAGTTTACAAACTTACCATATATATCGAAATTTTAAGTGAATTTGTGGTGACATTTGAAATCCCATGGTCGTATCTGAAACAAACCAAATCGTTCATTAATATAGATAGGTTCTATCCAAACAATAGTAAAATTTTGACATAAGATACCTACCTATTTCCGTTTTTCATCACCATATACCTATTATTATTTCAGTAAAAGTTCAGAAACTATATATAACATAAGGTTGCCGTTCCTGAACTAGGCTAACTGCAGATAGGTTTTTATACAAAATGAGGTAGGCTACGGAGGTCTTTTAGGAATCTTAAGAAGAATTAGGAAGATAAGTACCTAATAAAAGTAATGAAGCAAATGAAGTGTGCAAGGATCGTAGCAGTAGGAAATCTACAGTATCAGCCTACTACTATGGGAGACAGATGTGATAGTATGTTTGCATGTACTTCTGAGACAAAAACAGAACTTAAAATCGTATGCGACCAAAGTCACAGACATCTGCTAGTGTCTTTGTATGTCAAGTACCTATAAGTAGCGACACAGCGCCACGCGTCCCATGTAAATATTGAAGTGAAACGTCCATTGTTTTATAAATTCACTCAAATAGTTATGTAAATTTCTACAGCAATCGAAAAACTTTAACATTGTACGAGAGATAATGATGACCGGAGATCGTTATGTATTAATTAAAATGACAATCACGTCATAAGATTTTTTATTTTAAGAAATAGGTATAAATACTTCAACTATGGTGATGATATAAGATTTATGTCAAAGTTATAAAAATACTTAGGATAAAAGTATTGTGTAGCGAATATATTAACAAAAAACACAGACATTGATAATAATAATGATATATCAATGGTAATAATGGATTAATGGTCCTAATCCTGCCCGCGGTCGAATTTTTCCTTTGCTTAATAATTTAATGGTAATATAACACATACCATCACGCCTGTATTCCCCGAAGGGTTAGGCAGAGGTGTACTAATGTACACCCACATTTCGCCGGTATGTTTAGGCCCCATGTAATAGGGGGCGAGCCTATTGCCATTAACCGGGCACAATTAATCCAGACTCCGAGCTGCTACTGAAAATTTCATAGAAAAACCCAATAACACTTTGCTCGACCTGGGGATCGAACCCAGGACCTCTAGCGTAGCAGTCGCGCTTAGGACCACTAGACTAATGAGGCAGTCTATGGTAATATTTAGATATAAATTAATATAAAAAAATATTTTAGCATCTGAAGATTCGACATAATCCTCCCCACCCCTTGTCTATGTCATCAAATTATCTTAGATATTTTATTTCATAAAATATGAGGCCAGCTAATCATAATTGTCCATGAAAACAATTATGTCATTTTTAGTCTTCTCTATAATTCTAGCTCTATACACTATATGTGCCGTGCTATTTACCGCAGAAATCTTACAAATAATTGCTCTGAAACTACATGAAAGTTTTGGACTTGTATCCTTGGCAACTTTAGCTTTTATATTTTACTTTATATTACTAAGAACAAAGCAGGAACCATCCGACAATATTTTCTAAAATTTCCCAGCAGACAAAGGCGCGAAACCGCTAGTTAAACGTCATTAATTCAAAATTTGAATTTATCGCTCCATTATCGGCGCGCGCGCAGGCAGACGGTAGGCGCGCTATTGTGATGCACTCGCCACCTCATACCTATTGTGCTCATCTGATATCTGCCAGCGAGCTATATTATCATAGAGAATTTCATTGTAAGGCTTTTCTAATTTTGTTTGAGCAACATTTGTTTTGTTTTCACAAAATACTTCTCACGTTCAGAAAAGGCACTGTCTCATATTTTTATTTATTCTTTCTTATATTAAATATTTCTTGAATCTTATGAAATGCTACGAAAGTAATTTTAAGTCTTATAGTCCCATTGAGTGCGAATAAAATGTATACATATAAATAGGTACAGACGCCAGCAGGTCAAGCTGAACATGAACCTTATTCGTTTGTATAGAAGTTGAAAATCTATCAAATAAATTTAACAGATTGGGGTAGCTTGATGCCTCTGTACTTCATTGGATGGCTGCAAAAAAGCTTTTACAAAATCACCATTAATCAAATTATATATAGATATTCTGTGGTTAAACGTCAATATAAATTTACAACAATGTAAATATCACGAAATCTCCACAATAAGGCTTAATATGTTTTGCTTAACAAATCAGCAGTTCATTACGATCGCTTCTATTCAATAAATCTATAGCTGCGCCGGCGCCGCCGACGCGGTGGAGCTTTCAAAGCTTTGTCCCGAGGCATAGGCTGCGATCCTTATAACTGATAACGCATTGTATTCTGGACTAACTGTTTTCATACTGGAAATTTGGATCATAAATTCTGTACTTGATCTAACACAATATTTTGAATTACGGTATACATAAGGTTAGATTTTCTCCTGGAGATTTATGATGCAATTAATAATAATATTTGCAATGATACCTATTTGGATTATCGTATTGACTTTCATTACTTATAATATTAAATTTATCTACCTAGTTAATATACTATAAATACCTTCAATATTATTATTTATTTGATTTCATGAAATTAGATTATAATAATAGTGACTTTCATTCATCTTTTTATTTATTTAACACTTATAATAAGTAACAAAAACCTCATAAACAGCATGTCAACGTTTTCTCCAACCAATAAACAATAATTTTCCAATTAAAACGTTTTGTTACCCTGGCTGTATTCAGAAACAGTAAGTACCTATATTATAAAATAAAAAGATAGGTACTGGCAACAGGGAAACATCAAATTATCCGCGCCATTTCTTTTTCTTTATTTAAAAAGGCGCAAGTTCTCGTGTGACCTTTCCGCTGCTTCCGAACGAACACGGCCAGGTTTTTGCACAAAAATGAATGGCACGGAGGATAGAAATCTTTCTCACGCCAGATGCCATGGGAAATTAATTGAAGTGACGCGACCGTTGTTGTATCTTTTAAACTTACTTAAGTACTGAATTTTATGAGTGTATTTAGAGTTCAACTGCTTGTCGTTGTCCTAAGTTACTTGTGTTGCTAGATACTAAAAAGGTTATTACATGTCTAAGATCGGTTAAGTACCTTCCTACTTACATAATTATTTTCTTATCCTAACAAAAGTGAATTATTTACTTATCGCCATTTTGTTCTTATGCTTTTTCATGGAACTCGACTAAAACCGCAGCAAGGCTAGATGCGGTAGTAAGGATAGGATAATTAAGGGAAGTGGTGGGGCTAGGTCATTGACCGTAAGCCTCCTTTGATCCGTCAACAGATGGCGTCACCGGCGGAGTAGTTTAATTTTTTACCAAGCCTCAGTCTCCCACGTTAAAATCCTCAGGTAGGTATAATTATAATGAATTTGAATTTTATTGATGTTTCAGGCTATTTATATTTAACTACCGCTGACATTTTGATAACAATGCAGAACGTTACTCTTGCGAAAGAGAGAAAATAAGACAAATTTCACTTTGAAATCAATTTAAATACGAAAAATAAATCAAAGCTAAATGACGCATCACAATACGCGAAACGCAATCGTAACGTGTTACATTTGCTAACACCCGATTGTTTCATACGGTACGCACCTCACTAAATTCACACGACTCACTTTAAAAACAATTACAAATCTATTGTACACCACTCAATAACATTAACGTCATCCAATATACAAAAGTTTATTGGCAATCATCGAGCCGGTGGAGGTGCTCCCGTGCACAATACCACAATAAAAACATCAGTTTCAATCTGCCTGTAATTCTCTTTGATTATGATTATACGGCGCTTATTAAGGCAATTATAAGTGAGGATACGGATAATATCTATTGTGAAGGTAAATTAGCATAGGGTTACGTCATACGCGTCGATAGCGAGACGTGGGAAAGTAGCCTGTTAATGTTGGAGATAGAATGGGTGGAAGTGGACGGCCGGTTATTGGTGATTGTAACAACTGACAGGAGACCAAATAAAGGATTAACTCGTCAAGCAACTAATTGTCAGACAATAGATTTAGATTTTATTTACGCCAGAGACGCGCCTACTGAAGAGAGGTGTGGTCCATCTGATTAATCTTTCAAACATCTATAATTGTTTCGTATTCGTCTTGTCAGGGTTGCGCAGGGTTGCCCTTGTATCGGTTTCTTGAGACACCAAAAAGTTGGTTTTCAAGCAGTAAGCCATCAATAATCTAGTATTATCTCAAAGGTTATATTTATAGGGTTTCATGTATAATTTACTTGTCCCCAAACTGTTTAAGCACCCGTCACCTGTGGACAATGCTACATACCTAGTTGGTAAGTGGCAACATAAAAAAGTGTGTCATTGACAATCGAAACAAAATATAATGAGTAATGAGTAACAACCCTAATCAGACGGGCCATGAAAGAGGATTAAAGTAAGAGCAGGCTTTACCTATGGTGCAGGGTGTGCATTGCACACGGACGCAGCAATCCTAGGGGGCGCCGAGGTCGCAGAATTCTAATACAGTCAATAACACATCAGACACTTTGACACAGTACAGAACTTTGACAGTTTTATGGTAGGATATGGTATCCTATCCAAAACTGTCAAATTTCTGTACTTAAATTATTCTTTGGGGAAATTTGACAGTTTGTGGTAATGTGCTATTATTTTGACGAGGGCTTACTAGAGGGCGCTAGGGTAGGTAATTATTGTACACAGGCGCTACATAAGCTAGAGACGCCTCTGTAGAATAAGACTAATAAAATAGATACAGATGATTACCTTATAGTACCAAATATGTAATGTTCACTTGCTTGTATGACTTCGGGTCATCAAATTAAAGAATCGAAATACCTAAAATACTTTAGACTAGGCCGGAAATTAGGTATAAGTAGTGATTATATCGTTAGTCTGATACCATTGCCTGAAGCGAAGTCTTTAGATGACTTTATAAAGTCCAAAATTCAAATTCCGTGCGTCCTTAATGACAGAAAATGTGGCCACCGCGGGCAGTTGATGTAATGAATATTTAATTGCATGGAAATATTTTGTGACCAGCTAAAGTGGTTCTAGCTTTGTTAGCCAAATTGCAGTGATTACGTGTATGTACCCACGTACATGCAAACTACAATGTGCTGGCGAGGACATCGTCCAAACTGGTTTGGATTAATTACAAGTTTTTAGTCTATATGGACTGTGAAGAGTTATCCGTATAAAAAATAGTTAGAAATTTATATTTATACCTTAATCATTAACCAACTAATCGATTACCTAAGAGTGGTCCCAATTTTTTTTAGGTCCACATTAATTAGAAAAAGTTAAGATTCCACTTTAAATTAACATACTTTAGTTGTAATTTAAAATCATTCTGTATAACAAGCCGCAAATAAATTCTTTAAAAGTTGTTTTAAATTATTATTACCTCGTCCCCAATGCCTAATCCTTCCAAAATATTTAAGTTAAATTAAAAAAAAAACAAATGCTTTCGACGAATAAAGTACGGTACAACTAAGGCAGGGTCCACACGGTCAGAGTTTCGCTCTGTCATTGACATAACGGTACACCGAATGGAGACTATGAGTGTGCATGATTCCTTTATAATTGAGAACCACTCTGTGCCCGTACAATTTAGTTTTGATCGTCACGAAAAGCACTTACGTGGATACAATTTGACGCATGTTTTTGAATAAAGAACATACGAATTTTGAAGAAAAGAAAAATAATTTAATCCTTGCGAAAAGTTTGACTGTTACTATCATAAACAAAAGGAAATAAGTTATGTACTTACACATAATTCAACATAAGTAGTGCATCTCATCCCCACAAAGAAAAGGAGTGGCGCTCAGCTTTGTGGTGAAATGTATCACAAAATGTTTGCAATACAGTTTCAGTACAGTTTGCTTTTTTGACAAACACAACATAAACGAAAACTGAACATGGAGTTGGTTATTAGTACAAAATAGTTCTGGGTCTTTTATGCAATAACTTCCGATCTCGTAGTATCCCTTTCTCGCACAGTACCACACTGTACACGAAAGCGATAGCACGAGATTTCTGTTAAAACCATTATATTAAATAATGGCACAGATTATAGCATAAAACAAACAACTTTAAACCAGATTTATGCCGAGTAGATTAAAACCCAATAATGTGTACAACACGATTGACTACTAAACTTGCATGTAGGCAAACCAATAGGACAAGCCTAGTCTGGTACTAATAAAATGGCCACGGACATGCTAGAAGCCATAAAATTCCTATGTTAATAGTGTACTTCTACAGTTTGAGACGGACCCATATAACATGCGGACTTTAATTGAAGAACTTCATGGATTCAATCAATAAAGAGTCGGACAAGTGTCTTATCAAGTAAGAATAAATTATGGCTTCATAATTAACTGCTACAATAATTAAGTTTACCAAGAAACCACTAATAAAGTCGTATTATGCAGAATTTGTACAATCATATTTTTTTTTTGTTAATCAACCCTTTTACTAACTAGCCCAGCTGCAGAGAAGCTGAAGTAAATAACAATGATAAACAGAATCACAATACTAAACTACCGTCGCAAGAATGGATGCTGAACGAGGTTCGATTGGTGGATCAGTGTCATTGGATTTTTTCATTAGGAAATCCTCAGTACCAGCTCGGAGTTTGGATTTGTGCACGGTTAATGACAATAAGGTCGCGTCCTTTAAATGGGACTTATCCTACACCGGGAAACACTGTTTCTACATAAGCACACATTTTCATAATTAATATTATATCTAAAAATCTCCTACAAAATTCTCCTGATAGCTTATAAAAAACATAAGAAGCCATAACTTTAAACCATGTTTTAATGTAAGATAGGAGAACCTGTTTAGATTCAACTGAAGTATTGTATAACACCGTGAGAGCGAATATATCTGTCCGGTTAGGTTGATAACCCGACCGCGTTGGAATGACCAAAAGTACAAAACTGATATTATATAGATATCTGCCTCCGTAATCAGGTCGGGTTATACTCTGAATCACGATAAAGAAAACTAAATTCAAACTCATTACAATATAAATAAAAAAGGTTTTATTCATATCTGTGTCTTTGTAAGGGTTGATTGTCTGTTTGACGTTTGTCTGAAATGAGTGTGAATTTTCAGATAAACAAGTTGCAATTTAATGTTTGAGTTTGAATCTACGATGGAATAGAAAAAAAAATAGAAAATTATCATACGTATCTTAACAGCAAAGACATTTAAATATTACTACATACTAGCCATAGACTGAATACAGACAACAAATCAAATCGGGTTCAAAATGTTTTGTAAGTAAATATTGCTAATATCCACTCAAATCCCTTTCAAAAAATTACAATGTAAGTAACATTTTGTCATTTCTATTCACGGCTTAGGCTGTCTCAATAAGTAAACCGTACTTTATTTACTAAAGAAAAGCATAAATAACATATTCGAGCAGAACAGTTAATTTAGATTTTGATAATATTACAAAGGTACAACACTAGTAAAATAAAAGGAAAGTAAATATTTAAAACAATCACACTGCAATACGTACGTCAGGCGTATTAGACGTCAGAATTATAATTTGGCATAGAATTTTTATATTGAATTTATTTCAAATTTAGAATGTCAATTTATGTCATCACCATATTTTTTTTTAGTTAGACCGAGAATTCAAGTTAAGTAAATCCAAGTTATCTACGCACGCAGGATGAGTATCTATTTGATATTCTGAAAGAGACAAGTAATTTTATCGCCTGGATGTTACCACTCTAATTTGATTTCCCAGCACTGATATGACGCTTGCTTCGTCATATCCTTTAGTGTCGTGTTTGTAATCACCGTAATCATATAAAGCCTTGCTCAGATGGCAATGCAGTAAAATTTACATCAACATGCATGTCTTAAGTAGAGTTGTAAAGGGAAGTGTTCAATAAATGCGTAAGTTAGAACTATGAAGTTTACTGGCTTACTTGAGCATGCGTGTAACTTAAGTGTTACACGCGTAAAATGCGCGTTGTACACAACAGCAACTTAGCATCACAAAATGAGATAATATAAAGTGATAAATCGAGCATATTCTTAACGTTTATAGTTGTTAGTGTTGAACGGTTATTTTATCGGTTCATGAATATAAAGTTGAAATAAGTACAAGCACTTGCTTTTTTAATTTCTTATCTATAGAATCCTTTTATGTTATATTTAAATTGAAAGTTACTGTTATAGAAATAAAATAGAATGTTCTTCTCCAAGTCCTGCTTTAAGCGCTTACAACTTATTCTGTACTTGCTTTAACAACTTCTGTTTAAAAATATAAACAGAAGTTGTTAAAGCAAGTTACAAATACACATGTAATTACAATTAGCTCGTGCGCTGTACATCTTGTTGCGCCCGCGCAGTTACCCGCCCCGTTAAAACGGTTACTGCCACGATAACCGTTCCGGTGCCGTATACCCGGTTCTGTCTGCTTACGGGAATAAAAACGGGGAAATAATTCTTCAGAATACATTACATTTTTCTGAAAAGTTATTCATGGTTCGATAAACTCTACAGAAACGAGTACTTTCAAACTCTTTCCAAGACCAGAAATAGATTTAGTTTTCCATCACAAATGATTTTATTTATTTGATTATTCTGCTTTTAATGGTCAATGTAGTTGACATCTTCAAGATAAAAGATGTGTTTAATAATAATGTATTGTAATGTATTACATAACAATTAAATGCTGTTCATTAGTAAGCGCATCATTTGCGAACGGTTGTACCGATCTGGCTAATAATTGTTTTAAATTATTCTTGATGTCTATCAGAATCGAATTAGGATTTTATGGCAAGAAAAATACGAAAAGTAGTCCGAGAAATTGGAAAAATCGGTACTTTTGTCTATAGGATTTTGTACGAATTATTGAAATTTGAACAGAACAACGACCGTCGTGTCAGCTAATTTTAAATCAAATTGAAGTACTTAATCAAGCGACGTATGCACCAGGTCCCGAGCATTGCAATATAAATGAGGGAGATAAAGATAAATAATGAAATAGATACAATAAAAACTAAAGGGACAACGACTTTAATACGCAATAAATTCCCTGAATATACTCCAAGCGTTTAATTTTAAGACATCACAGAATGACCGCCAGCAGTAAAAGTCGATTAGCAATCGCCTACTAGGCTTAGTCGAGTCGTATCGATAAACGCGAATAACGACCGCGTGCGTTCATAAATCACTATCTCGGTCCCGATCGGTCGGTTAAACTTTTAATACGTTGTCATCGGTGAATGTCAAACGGTACGATACATCTGTATTAGGTCGTAGTCGATTCCTATCGAACGATAGTGACGTGACGAGATTGTTTCATTATGTAAAGTATGGAAGAGAAGAATACTGTGTAGGTACAATTACTATTTAATAAAAATGCAATGCTGTTCGTTGGTAAGCGCATCACTTGAGCAGTAAGGATATTTTTTTAAAATCAAAATCTTAATAAAATATAGCCTATATGTTATTCTGATGTATGTATTCTAAATAAGTGTATTCTAATAAATAATACTGTAAAGTTTCATCAAGCGTGTGAAGTCTACCAACCCGCACTAGGCCAGCGTGGTGGACTTATCCCTCTCATTCTGTGAGAGGAGACCCGTCCCCAGCAGTGGGACAGAATATGGGTTAATGACGATGAAAGTTTTATCAAAATCCGTGCCGTAGTTTTAGCATGAAAGAGTAACAAACATCCATCCATCTACCCATCCTCACAAACTTTCACATTTGTAATAGGAAATGATTAGGAAGGAAGTAGGATAGGATATAAAAAAAAACTAATCAGAACTTAACCACGAGTATAACCTCATCCATTTTGATCAATAGCCTCATACTAGTAGGTAACTATACTATAATAGATATAGGTATACACAGCACAGAGGACAGTCACCGCAGCTCTTATCGGCCATGGTTTTTTCAATAAACATCTCTCATTTATAGGAGTCACAGACAGCCCCCTCTGCAGAGCCTGTCTGGGGGGCGACGAGACAGCGGCCTACATGCTTCTAACTGCTCTATCCTGGGGTCGCTAAATACAGCCCAAAATACCTTCGTAACCCGAGCACTCTCCGAAAAACCATCAGCAACATTAAACGCCTGGCGGCTTTTCTCGAAGAGTTATGGTGCTTCGAATGGACCTCATCTTCCCACCCGCACGCAAAATACGCGCTTTGTCGTGGATTTGCGGAAACTAGCCCGCTATACCATACCATACCATCCATAGGTATACACAATTCTAGACCATATTTATAGCAAAGAATGCACACCGACACGCCTCGGTGGACAATGACATTGCAATGGTTACTGTAGTCACTGCTATGGGAATCAGGTTAAGTATATTATCATATCATCATCATCTATATAAAATAAAATAAAAATAGTAATTTTACAAATTGAATTAAAAATAATAATAATTTTTTGGTGTTGTAGATACCTACTTTCTCTATTTTTTTATAAATAAATGCATTCGCATAAAAAGTAAACAGTGATTTAATATGAGCTTGAAAAAAAATTAAAGTTTGACAAATTACACTTTTCAACCGAGGAAAAACAAAAAACGGAGGAGGTTCTCAAGTCGACGTGTATATAATATAATATATTTTATTCTATTTAATCGACGATATGTATAAATGACTTAACAACTGACGTTTCAAGATGACAACTAGCTAGTGATTCTACTGGTGTCGCTGACGTCTATAGGCTATAGTTGCCGCTTACCATCATGCGACCCGCATGCTTATTTGTCATCATATTAAAAAAAAAACTCACAGTTCGCACGTATGTTGTTAAGTCCCATTTAATAGGGACAAGGGTACTGCCATTAAAAGGGGACAAATCGAAAGAGTTTCTACCGAGAATTTTGAAGTTTTTAGATCAGGTACTGTACTCAAGGTACGCTACCAAACGATGGCGATGCGGATGAGTTTTTTGATGCTCTTTTTTAGTCTAGTTTTACTTTAGTTTACTCTGTAGTATTTTTTTTTATTATAGTTTGTTAGTCAGTAGTGTAAATAAGTTTATTTTTATTTAATTATCTATAAGTAGTAATTTAAAACGTGTATTCAAATGATATTGCTTAAAAATTTATATTTTAACAAAAAAAAGTGTAAGTACCTACGCATGAATTATATCCATTCCGGTACTGCACTAAATCATATTGAATTACGTATTCCGTTACATTATAACATAATTGAAGAACTAGACATCAATTTTATATACATTTAGGTTTGTACATTCACCACCTAAACAGAAATCTAACGGCAAGTAAATTAGTTATAACTGCATGAAGACGCAGTAGGACATACCTAAGTGTAAGGCGTGTATAATATTTCGCTGAGAACACCTTTGCAACCTGTTTCCCTCATTTGAGCCTACTTCCGCAGCTCGACAGGTCGCTAAGACATTCCTTGTATTTTCCCATACAGTAATACTATCTACTCAAAACATGCCTATTGAAAATTTACGATAACTCAGCGAAATTTTTTTGAAAGGTCCTCGTTTGATTGGTGTTCTCTAAGAAGGCTCAAAACGTTTAAACTTAGTATAGTTAATTAATTAAAGAATATGTGTGGCCCTCCAGAGGGTCTAAACAATTGTGTCTGCTTTGTGTACTTTTTGAACGGTGACAAATTACACAAATTACCGGCCGACTATCCAAAGTAACAAAGAAGACTATTAAACCCCTTTAACAGAAGCCGCATTAAAAATGGCCATGTTACGCCAGGGGCTATCTTTTCATGCGGCTATTTTAGCCTCGCTATAACAGTCTTCTATCGCAGAACACTATTCATGATAATGTACCTATATAGGCATACGCTAATCATCCTAAGTATGTTGAATG
The DNA here is from genome assembly GCA_964056405.1 of Acronicta alni. Lineage (NCBI taxonomy): Eukaryota > Metazoa > Arthropoda > Insecta > Lepidoptera > Noctuidae > Acronicta > Acronicta alni. The sequence continues at coordinate 14,600,647 of OZ043916.1, read as the reverse complement.
GGTCAATCCAATGGTTGTCTGTAAGAATTTGAATTTTTAGCGATAAGAAAGTGTATTACTTTAAGTTTGTTTCTTATTAATAAGATATTTAGTGTACAATAAAGGTTTAGCCTTAAGGTATCAAAAATATAAATTAGCAAAAAATAGAGATTGACCCTATGGGTCGACTTTCTTCGATGAATTAAAAGCACGATTTGTAATTCAGACGAGGGGAAAATACCACCATAACAATAAAGGTTACTAAACCCTATAGACTGTCTTAAATCATAGATGAAAACCACATTACCACCTAATATTGCACAGAGATTCCCAGGAGCTAGGTACAGCATTATGTTTCCAGTAACTCTACCCACGACTAATAGACAGGAACGAATAAAGTAGCCAGGTGCCTCCTACGTTCGAATTGCGATATAAATACCCAACAAGGTTTTATGATAAGGCATTAAAAGGAAATCAGTTATTTTAGTTTAGTTGTAAGAACTATCAAGAATTAGTGGACAAGATATTTTATCTAGTGGTCTTTGAATTAGTGTTTAAAATCCAAAGAAATATCAGGTAAGTAAGTTTAAAGCCTATTCTGCTTTTTTTGTTCTTATGCCCGTATTTCTACGAAGTCTTAATATTGTGATTGACTTGTCTAGTTTATATGGGAAGATTTTATAGAATTCCCAAAAGTTGTAGAATTTTGATTCAGAAACAACTGCACTTCTGAGTGTATCTCAAAACCAATGCTCAGACATCTAATAAATTAAGGAATCAGCTTCATAGAATGCTCTTTCAAATAAAATAAGAATAAGTTGTCAAAATCGATTCATAAACAACAAAATGTGCGAACATATACAAAGCGATAAGTCATTGCTTTTAAAGACAGTCAAAAGTTATCATTAATTTTCAAAAGCAAGATTGTGTTAATTGAGGTACCTAAGGCCTAGCAGAAACTACGGTATAATGCACAGCTTCAAGAGCTGTTCCTGCCCACGGTACTCAACTGGGGGCAGTAAATACTATCAGATACCGGCATCATTAGCAGCCGGTGCCCGTCCATCCTACGCGTCTACTGCGGGTCAGTAACACGCGACTACACCCGTCACTGTCTTATCAACGCTCAAATCGATGGGATTCTGCGTAAACTTGCATTGTTGAATGAGTCCTGTTTATTTGAGTACTTGCAACCAATTTTGATAATGCAATTTTTTCTTTGATGTTCATTTTCACTACTTTCATATTTTATGGTTATAATAGTCTTTTAACAGATTAGTTATCTCTACTCTCAAAGGAAAAATGATGAGCACCCTTTTTAAGACCCCAAATACTTGACTAAATCATAATATTTTTATAATAATCGTATACTGTCGTATGACAAAATATTTTGTCATACGACAGTAATCAGTCATCTAAAATAGGCCTTAATTACGGATAAAATCATCGTCCAAAAGAAGAATCCTATGGAGAGGAACCAGCAGATTAACTTTTAGAATATAAGACTAATATATAGCAAAATCGAGGTAAAACACCTTATTCACTAAGTACCTTGTAACAAGGCCACCTACAAACTTGGAAGCAAAGCTCCACATATCCATACATACTAGGTACTCCACATACCGGGTACCAACTAACAGATAATACAAGTTAACACTAGCTTTGGCAAATTTTACGATTCTATTAGGCATGTCCGCGCGTAACGGGCCATTTCTTGCCAACGAAGAAACAGTAAAACTACTAATTTAGAAGTTATAAAGGACATTCGATATTTCTAATGGAGGTTGCAATGTTTGATGTTCTTTAAGGCCAGTGTTATTGCATGGTTTTACAGGTTAAGTGGAGAATAGAGTAGTTGTATTCACAACTACTCTTACCTGCAAAAGTTTGAACTGAAGTCGACTGAAGCCCAAATCCTTATCTACGCTGTCAAGGGCTCCTAGACGTTTGTTTTTATTTTTCCTAGTGACTTTATTACTATTGTTTCTTATTTTGTATTCTTTTATCTGTCACTCTCTGTGGACTCCAATTTAATTCAGCCCGCCTACAGCTAATCTTTATACGTGCGTTCATTGATTCGTTTTTGTCTATGGAGGCCATGTTTGAGAGATAATATTAACTATTTTGTGTTACCACATTCCCTTAAAAAAATAATCATCTTTATCACATTACATATCAACAAATATTGAAAAATGACTATGAATATCTTTTACATCGCTATCAGTCGTTGCTATGCTACTGTTGTGACTAGTATCTATATAGGTGAGAAATTGAATTTAAAAAGAAAACATTATCAAATAAAATAATCTGGCAACAATGGACTTTGTTTTACAGAATCGAAGTATATTTTACAGATTAAACTTTTTACAAATACCAATGAAAACAATAATAAAGAAACCTTGATAAATTAGAAACTTTAAGCGGATAGGATATAAACGATTTATCCTTACGTAGTAAGCGGGCGATAAGATAACATCCATATTAATTACCTTAATCAAACAACCAATAGCAATAAATACACAGTTTTGTTAGATTTATAGGAACTGTTTGAACAATATCTTAGCTACAATATATCATTAAACCGATAGAACAATGTGTAATATATATGTGCACAATACCAGCAAAATTCATGTTTGGTCTTCAAATTTGCATTTGCTTATAAAAATTATGTTGTGGCAAGGCAATTTATCGCATCGACGGAAATTTTAGATTATCTATGGATTAAATTTGACATTTCTCTTTTTTGTGCAGCTACTTTATCGACACCGGATAATGGCGGGAAGCATAAATCAATATTAGGAATGTGACTTGTGAGGAATTATCACTTGTTGGTGCTATTGCTAAAATAATAATTGAAATACAAATCGAGTTATATTTTAATTACCCAACGATTCAAATATGAGTCATGCAACAACTGAAGAGCGTTTTATAAAGAAATAACAGTGAATTCGAGGATTTCTAATTAATTTCATTGCGAACGTTTACGACTACAGGCGTTCCACTTTGTTACGTTCCAGTCCGCTGTAAAATAAAATATGGCAGCAAAGCGGCCATTTCATTGTTCGCGTGATTAGAAAGTTAGCAACACCGACCAACCAGAGATCGTTTATCGAAATTAATTAATTAATTTTATAATTTTTTTTTTTTATTTTATTTTTTTTAGATGAACATTTTTCAGGCGCAATATTTTCGCTTGGACATTTTTATCCTTTATTTTTATAGACGATATTCATTTATTTTTTTAGTCGAATCAGATATTCATTATCAATATTAACTGTAGTATATACAATAATCTTGTCATGGACGCTGTAAAGGGTTCGAAATGTCGGTATAAATAATCCCTACCTTATTTTATGAATACGAATATAACTCTATCTGTCTGTCTGTTAACTCCCAAACCGATTTTGATAGATTACGACCTTGGAGAAAAACCTAGGCATAGGTACCTTTGGTATCAAAAAGTCCTTTCAGATTCGAGTAAAACAAGCTTGAAAAGTAGTTTTATTTCAATACTAGCGGCCGGTCTCGGCTTCGCACGAGTGGATATGTTATCGCGGAACATTTGTTTTTTCTATAATAAAAGTGGCCTAAGTTACTCCTCATAACATCAGCTATCCCGTTAATATAGGTCCAGCCGTTTCAGAGAGCCGGAACAAACAGACAGACATACATTTTAAAAATTGTTTTTTTTTAATTTAAGTGCAATACTTTCGTATGTATTTAGTGAAAAACTGTTAATTTGGAGTTACAAACAGACACTTAAATTTTATTTATGTGTATAGTTAGAATAGTCTTGATTTAAATAATGGCAAAGTATTTATTCTATGTATTCTCCAACAAACCATAGAAATAGAAGTATAATATATTTTTCCAAAGTTATTTTCCAGTGTCTGAGAAATGTTTGTACTTGATAATAAATATTGACATTATGTCTGGGTCGATGTTGGTCGTGGTTGGCCAGTGTTCCTCCTCAACATAAATATTAAGTGATAAAATCGGTGATATTTCAACTGTAGAAGGAACTCAACATTTTCTCAGAAAACAAGATTAAATTTCATGTATGTATTGTTTAAACAACGTACCTATATTATTCACACATTTCTCAATTATGAAATTAATCTATGTAGCTACTTTAAGTACAGTTTCGTTTTATTATGACTTTTTGATCCCAATTATACCCGCTCTTACATTTTAATAGCATTAGAATAGATTGCATTTGTACAAAATAAAAACGTAACACCTTTAATAGCCATATCGCAAAGTACTTTAATCACCGATCACCACAAATGCCGTCATTATAGATGATGATGAGATTACAGCGTATTGACCGAATTTCAAACACATATGCAATCCAACAATAGGCGCCGCTGAATAGGCCTCTATCAAAAATATAATTGTTACCCGCGAAGTGGTGTACGCAATATCCGCCAAGGAAATATCGGCTATCGCTCAAACAATCATCGGCCAGACAAAAGGGCCGAAACAGTTAGACTATGTGTTGCAACAGACCGAACAACGAGCTTGTCATTATGGAGTAGCTATCTAAATATGAACTTCCACGCCTCTTAAAGATGCTCGGATTAAGAACGCGGGAGACGCACACGGATGATTCTTCAGGGGTCTCCGTCGGCTGGCCGAGAACGAATCTCAAGCATTTGTGGTGGCCGAGTAGTTTCTCCCAATTACATCGTCTCTAGCCGGCGATTGGCCGCTCCACTAGGAATCCGGCCTGTCGTGACTGTGATAAAAAAAAAACTGACGCAAATTGCCGATACGCCTCGTGCACACAATTTCATGCTCCGGCTTCTCAACGAATAGTCTAGATTCGTCATATTTCCACCAACATGCGAACACATGAAACTCCATTCTGACGCGAATCTGCTACAGATTTAATTAATTAATGTTCCAAATCTGAAGATAATGACTATTTAATGCGTGTCAGTAACAAAAAGAAACGATCGTTCACTCTACGAATGGAGTTTTATTCAATTGTTCTAATTGGTGTTTTTTGTCGACATTTATCATTGATGCGGTTGAAGGCATTATGGCACTGACAGTGATCTTGGAGGCACATTAGTCTCGTCGAAAGGTTATGAGAACGGAAAGCGACGTGAGGAGCGAGGACTGCCACGTATTTTATGAGTTTGTTTTCCCGCCTAGCAACTAACTTTACGGCACTTGTTAAGTTCTTATATTCCCAATATTATATCAATTTCTTTTATAAAATATGCTTATTAATCATCCCAACTATATTGCTGTCGGTACAGTATAAACAGGCATAAAACATCACAGGAGGCAGGCTCTCGATCAAGCCAACAACAGCGGGATCGACAAGTCATCGCGCTTCGTCACGCCGCGGTCCGATTTGTCGCAAACTACTAAACGTTTTTTATTCAATAGGGTTGTCATGACATTTTTAAATAAATTACCAGAATTTTAAATTCATAGCATAAAAGGTGGCAAAGAGTAGAATGTTATTTGACGAATAGTGAGGGTTTGATAATTTCATTAATAATAATTTATGTTAAGATATGAAATAAAATTAATTATTTAATTAAATTCATTTATAATTTTTTCATCTTATCATTTTAACGGGAGGGATAACGGGAATTTATATACATCCCACGTATGATCAGTAATTCGTAAACAGCTTATTTTACCTTCCTTTTTAATACCAAATTGGAATAATGACCTTCCATAACAAAAGTATAATTCATCGTGATATATCAATTTGTAAGTTCCAGCCACACCCTCTGTAATCTGAGTAGGTTGATAGATTATCAATAAAAAGTATTATCTAATATCAACACTACCTTGTCGTTGAATTCTATGGTTATTTTTTTCATACAAGCATACCCATGTCACAGTTATGGCAACATAATACATGACAGTTTCTCTATATCTTTTGAGTCTTTTAAAACACACTCATCAGCTTGTACATTAAGTAGTTAATTCTTGATCTGATTTCGGCGATGTTTTCTTCCAATTAGATGTGGCAACACTGCCTGATGGTTATCTCCGGACAATTCGTTCCGGGCGGAGGACGCCGCGCGTGACGCCCGCCGATTAGAAATCTCGTCTGTGATGCCGCAACTCGACGTGCTGTCGATTGGCCAGCTCTATTAAACTGTTCATGTTCTTATTGGCTAGTTTTTTCTAACTTTGTTTCTTTTTAGAAAAATAGATGTTTTGTTCACTTCTCAGTTGCTGGCTTTCTTGAGATTTTGAGTTATGTATAGTCGGTAGAAGAGTATACAGCAAAAAGGCTGGAATTCTTGAGCCGAAGTATAATTTGATAACAGCAACAAGTTTGGAGCTAATAAACTAAATTTATATGACACGGATCATAAATAAGTAGTTATTTAAATTAAAGGAGTTTTTATCCGAATGGATACGCGAACCCAATGGTATCATTTACAAACATTACCCTATATAGTGTATTGGGGTAAGATCGGCGCTGGGGTAAGAACGTATAAATCAAAATTAAATCTACGTCTTATTCGGCTATAATTTTTAATGCTAGCCATATTGCGCGGTCGTCATGTTCTGCCCTGCGTACAATATGATATCTAGTTAGCATTAAAAATTTTAACCAAATAATATGGAAATTTGGTTTATACGTTCTTACCCCAGCGCCGATCTTACCCCAACACACCTTACTAAATAATGCTAAAACTTGAATGGGAGTCACTGATCAGAGACTGGCACGGCTCTTACCTCACATACCTTTTTAGTAAGGTCTAACTTGGAGTTTTTCAAAATATGAAGGTACATAAAACTTTAAATAAGTACTTGAAATAACGAAAATTAAGCTAAATAAAACTTAAAAACGACACGTACCACGCACATACGTAAATTGTTAGCTGTAAATATCTATAAAGGTATCATTCATAATTAAGTAGGTAATAGGTAACTACGTCAATGCGTTATATACAAAATATGTAATTTGGAAGATAAAACGAAGCTTGACCTTGGCATTGAAAATTCACGAGTTCAAAGTATCTTCTTTTCCAAGGTCGGTTGGTTCAAGAATACTAAGTAACGTAGCGAAATGTTCAGCAAACACTTGTCTGTATAATTTTTGGTAATTAACAAGTTTCTATGTATTCTTGATGTAATAATAGCTACTAATACTTACATAAAGATTCATACATCTCATTATTCTTAACAAAGCTGTCTGTATATACCTATACGTTACTTTAGACTTAAGTACTCCGTTTCTCTCTTTGTATAGTCTGTATTCCTTTGGAGATCCGATTGAATTTTTATTTCTTGAGCATTCTTCACTACTTTTTCTATTTCCTCTGTGTCTTTCTATCTTATAAATATTTCAGTATCATTTTAGTTACTTTATAGTTTATTAAGTTTTATTTACATTAATTCTGAAATCAAACCTTATAATGTTAGTGTGTTTAAATAATCTTCTATCCTCTCCTTTTACAATATTGGACCAAATATTTGTATACGGATTTTCTTTTACAATTGGGAAATTCAAGAGAATAAGTTTTTTTTTTTGCAAAACTTATCGGTTACGATTTTGTCTCAGTAAGGTCATTGTTTAAGTCTGAATTCGTCACATCACGATAACATGAAAGTCTATACAATTTTGGTATACGACCACGTGGTAAGTGTTTATGCCATACATGCCATGTATCTAGGGACCTGAACTGCGATAAAGTGATTACGATGAAGTAGATAAATAAGGAAATTAGAAAAAAACATAATTATGACGAATGTAAGTCTAGCCAGAGTAGTGTTCGTTATTTATAGAACTAATCTAAAGTACACAGGAATTGGCAAACTCTATCCAGGATAATAAGTATAAACCCTAAAAAAACCCGGTAACTGCTTGCATGACGCATCAAAATATTTACTTGACCTTTGCCATTCATAGATTAACGGGATGTTTGACCTCAAGTAAAGTACCTCACAAGTCGTTTCCATAATCGAATTTGAAACTTCGTTGCATTTCCATAAAGCTTTATTAAAATCTACATATCGATAAGGCTCTATCGCCGCCCACTCTACCGTTTCCATGGTTACCTCCCATTTACCTCGGGTTATTTTGGCGATTCGTTCCTGTACAAGATATAATCGATTTGCTACGATTCTAAACCGAATTTTAACACCTGTATCGATTCTCTATTAATATTTTTCTACATGGTTTCCAACACTAAGACTATCTATGGATATTTTTTGGACTTTTATGAGTTTAGACAATACACTTTATTTTTTAACAATGTTCACTAGTTAGTGTGTTCTCTCTAGATAAATATTTTAATGAATTGTATTTCTTACCGGTTGTGTTGCGACATTGACAAATAGGTTTTTGCTCGTACATTCAAGTATTTGAGTTTTTGTTACTTTTTGCTACACAGTTTGTGACGACAATGACGAAACAATTTAAAACTTTGAATAAATAAAGACAATAAGTATTTTCGACTTGCATGGCAACTAGGTACGGTCGGCAAAAAACTTAGGATTAACATTTTCTACAACGTTACAGATGAAGAAAAATTCGCTTAGTGCAACATTATGAAACAACAGTGCACGAAATACAAAAGAACAATGACCCAGATCCGCCAAAGATAACCATCGAAGTGACGCATGTGTGGAATCGATAACAGTAGTGTACACGCACGCACTCGCGGACGTTATCGAACCAATATTTACTCAGGTAACAGAAACACGCGAAACGCTGCGACCGTGTGAACGCGCCCGGCTTATACACTCCACTAATTGTGTTACGGAGAGCCCTTAGACTTAGTTGAAAGGGCGAGCTCATTCAAGAAATCGTCACACAGTCGTGGAATAAAAAATATCATACCTACCTATTCATCGGCCCACAGCTGCACCGAAACGGAACGGCAGATGCGCGTGAGCAGCCGACGCTATTATTATAGAAACTACAAAAAGCAGCGGCCAGTTTCAAAGTATGCGTGGATTTTCACGGAGATAGTGTGGAAAACTTACCGTCGGTCATGAGGCAGTGGTGCTGTGGCAGCGCCGGCGCACTCACTAACAGCACACGTGCACGAACGCCGCGGGCGCGCACCTGTCGCGGAATGACTGGCCATTTCCATATAAGATAGTATTTATGAACGGACAAGGCGCTCGCGCAGCCCGACGCGTCGAGTTGGACTGACTACCGCCGCGCGCGCTACCTGCGCCCACCTGTCCCCCTCCGCCCCACCACCAGGAACCGGATGGTACTCCAAAACAAAACGGCCAACAAAGGACGTGCCGCGAATGTTCGCGCCACTGGTCCGCTCTATATATCGACAAGGGTCGGCGAGCCCCCCCGGCCAGCCAGCCCTGCGACTGTTTACTCACGACACCTGACTCACGCGCCGAAACCCCAGCCCCTGTCGATCAGAACGATAATTTATAACTCGATAACGCGAGCGACCAGCACTAGGCTGTTGTTAACTAACTAACTTAATATAAGGATGATGGAAGTGCAGTGAACGATGAAATGGAACACAAAGAAATTGTTGACACACGAGTCAACGACGTTGCTCGGTCACCTGCTGAATTTGCACAATCAGAAAGAATGATTGCTCAACTGATTGTCGAAGTACTTGTAAATACAAACAATGCTATAACATCGGGTGGACATCCGAGGCCGGTTTCGTCGTCCGTTTTGTTCATAACAGTGATTTGGTTACGATTAATTTATTTACAAATCGGTTCCTGTGTTATTTGTAAACGGCCGGCGGTGGACGCCACCCGTTATTCATTTTTATCTATTGTATCTGTAGCTGATATGATAACGGGCTATACGATGGTGCTATAATCAAATCTTTTCGTGATTTTGTCCGCATTAAATTTCAACAATGTCACCTGTCAATAGCCATTGTAATAGGTTGAAGTACCTATGTCTAACTTTTTCCTTAACCGTAAAACCACTCTAAGCAGTTACTGTAAATCAAATTTCCATTAATACCTTGTGATCCAAATACTAGTAAACATAAACAGCAATTAAATTCTCATCATCTTTCATTTTTTGCGTTCACACTGCGTGTATGGTGTTTGTGGGCATGTGACCTCAACGATTTTGTCCCATAATTATGACATACCTTCACTCTACTTACAACTAATCGACTTAAACTTTTTTTAGTAAAACGCATATTCTCGACCAATGTAGAGTAACTTTTCTCAAATAAATACAACAAATAGCAGTGAAATATGATCATAGACGTTTTACCTGAACTACGTCGTTCTTTTCAGATTCAATGAATATGTATTTATCGTCTGCTTAGACTTTTCTCATACTGGGGTTTGACTAACAGTTAAACTAGATGAACTGAATGTCTTGGCATAGGAACAGTTCTCGATATTCTAACAACACCAACAAAAATAAATGAAATTGGTCTTAATTAGACCTTATACTACTAAATAGTTGGTCACATCTGGTCTTTTCGCAAGACGCTAGTGAAAAGCTTAAAAATATCATGCATATCACAAATTATTGATAATGTTCCATGCTATGCATCGACGCTGTACGCTTCGTAAGGTCCAACTATGTACTGCACATTTCACACCACAGAGAGCCAGCAAAACACAGACAACATGAAGAACAACTATTCAGAAGTAAAAATATTAAGTCACAGTGGGGTTTTTTAGGCAAAATGTAGTTAGAAGTCGTATGATTTACATTAAATTCGCCTAGTCGTGTTCAGGGAGCGATAAACGCCACATGCATGAGGTGCGCAGGCGACGATAGCGCGACACGTCACGGCACCTGCTGATAACAACGAACGAACGCTGAATTTCACGCGCTTTTATTTAGGTAGCAAGGTTTTAGTAAACAATATATAGGCTTAGGATATTTGCTTCTCATATTTCAGTTCAGAATTTGCTACATCAGCAACATATTGAAATCGTTATAGAAAGAAAGAAAGAAAAAGTATTTATTTTCGTTCAATACGACGCAGGATAATTATTAGTGGGCCAAAGGCCAACATGTCAGTTTAGACACTAAGCAACCTATTGCCAACATAATAAAAAATAAAGTAAAATTCTATACAAAAATTAAAGACAAAAAGTAGATACGATATAAAAATTATTAGAAACCATAAGTTTAGTTAAATGAGAGGGATGTGCATCGTGTGAGCTAAAAAAGCTCAAAGCTCAGCATGTTGCTGCGGAGATGCAACACCGACAACGCTGGTTTTCATTTTATAAAGTCATTCATACCATGGGTGACTGATGATGTTACAAGTAATCAAACACATTGTAAAACTTGGTTTCAGGCTTGCATTATTGTTGTAGAATAGCTATACAATGCAGCAGAAGAATTAACATTCCATGGAGTTGATAAACTTAAATCTTTACAGTTTATAGTGATTTTCAGAACTTAACTCTGAGGAATTCAATAAAATCTTTGCATAGGTCTACTAGTAGTTACATCGTCATCATGAACCCATACACTGTACCACTGCTCACGGCACAGGTCTTCTCTCAGAATGAGAGGGATTAAGCTATAGTTCACCACGTTGGTTGGCAAACTTCACACATCGTCGAATCGCATGCAGTAGCTACGGTACTATGGTTAAAACTAGAGACCCCTTTAAAAGGGAATGATTAGCATCCCTTCATAGAAACTGCTTGTTCGCTTGTTCCTACTGAAATGAAAAAAATCATACCATTACGCAAATAAACAATTCATTCATTCATCGTCATCATTCACCATTAATCCTCCCAATAAGTAAATGCTTGGGACATTTTACACAGTATCATCTAGTCCAAAATTAAGCAGAGCTTGTACTACGAATAGTAGATACTGGAAAAACGTGTACGTATACTTTTATTTTTTTATTTATTTGTAAAGATATACTAGTTGTTGCCCGCGGTCTCGCCCGCGTACCAAAAGGCTTTTTGAGTTTTGACTCAAAAAGCCTAAGTCCGCCTAAGGTAGCCTATGTCCCGGGACTCCCAACTATCTCTGTACCAAATTTCATCAAAATCGGTTCAGTGGTTTAAACCTGAAGAGGTAATAGACAGACACACACAGATAAGAAGCGCCCACACCAACTCAATCAACAATCCAGTACTCGAACCACTTGACCACAGAGGTCGTCAAGTTAAATTTTGTATATAGTATCCAAATGTAAGCATGTAAGCAGTGATAGCCTAGTGGTATGACCATTGGACTGACAAGTCGAAGGTCTCGAGTTCGAACCCAAGGTACGCACCTCTGACTTTTCGAAATCATGTGCGTATCAACAAATAATTATCACTTGCTTAACCGGTGAAGGAAAACATCGTGAGGAAACCTGCATGCCTTAGAGATTTTCTCGACGGCGTGTGAAGTCTGCCAACCCGCACTAGGCCAGCGTTGTGGACTATAGCCTAATCCCTCTCATTCTGTGAGAGGAGATCCGTCCCCAGCAGTGGGACTGTATATGGGTTGATGATGATGCAATCCAAATGTTTACTAGTAGCTACATAATACCGTACCATTGTCATTCAGAATTAATTTCCTCCTCGTATATCTGACTAGTACGGTCGGTGACTCGGTGCCCAAGAGATATCAATGAACCGAAGGCACAGGATGCGGCCCGTCCGGAGTAGCACAAAAACTACTCGCAGCCTCCGGGACTGGGATTCTGAGATGAGGTTGTGAAGGGAAATGAAATTGACTTGTGTACTAATGTAATGTATGAGTACGTATGACGCTTGTGTGTAATGAGACACAATATCTTTCAAGTTAAGATAATCCTTGATTGTCAAACTTGACGTTGATGAATTTTCAGAAAATCGTTGAATAAATAGAAGTGTCGTTTTTCAAACTTTAATTGAATTTATATATTTATATTTAAAATCACTACATAGTATAAAACAAAGTCGCTTTCTCTGTCCCTATATCCCTATGTATGCATAAATCTTTAAAACTACGCAACGAATTTTGATGCGGTTTTTTTAATAGATAGAGTGATTCAAGAGAAAGGTTTATATGTATAATACATGTATATTATTAGTACATTGCACCCGTGCGAAGCGAGGACGGGTCGCTAGTACATTTATAAGATAATACATAATATTTTCTAGATGTAGCAAGTGCAAAAGTACCAGCCGTTAGAATACCAGCTGTTAGAAGATTCGTTTCCTTGAATAGAACTAAATTTTGAGAAATTACACTTCTATTTAACCAACTAAACGTCAAAGCATTGGAAGATATAAGAAAACAACAGAAAATTTGAATAAGGCTGTCCCTGTGGTCACGCGAACACCTATGATAACCATTAGTGGTAGTCGGAAGCCGAAAAAGTCTGACAACCAGTCAATGCTCAAGCCCAGATATTGGGTTGCGTAGGTCTAAAATGGCAGTCAACATCAACCCATATACTGTCCCACTGCTGGGCACCGATCTCCTCTCATATTGAGAGGGATTAGGCTATAGTCTACCACGCTGGCCTCGTGCGAGTTGGCAGACTTCACAAACCGTCGAGAAAAATCTCTCAAGGTATGCAGGTTTCCTCACGATGTTTTCCTTCACCGTTTAAGCGAGTGATAATTAATTATTATTAAGCACATGCATTCGAAAAGTCAGAGGTGCGTACCTTGGGTTCGAACTCGAGGCTATCACTGCTTTTTTGGTAAAATGGCAGTCGCTTCGTGTAAAATACTGATATTCAACCGCATCTGGTTAGACTGTAAGGCGACCCCAACATAGTCAGGAAAAGGGTTTGAAGAATTATAATGATGAATTAATTATTTAGCAGTACAGTATACAGGGTGGAACGGACATCGACGTGCAACGGCTTACCATGACTTCAGTACATGATTCTGAACCCCCCTGCGTTGGAATTTTTCGTCGGCTTTGTCTTAAATTTTACGTTTTTTTTTGCAGTTTATATATATATAAATATGTATATGATATCTATCTGTATGAAATCATTATTTCTATCTAACCCAATAATAATTTTAATTAAAAAGTCATTAATTCACTTTTTTCACTAAAAACAGCATTGTAAATTAAACTCGAAAGATCTTCTGGTCAGCTGTTTCCTTAGAGTTCACTTGCGAGTTGCAAAATTTAAGAAAAAGCCGACGAAAAATTCCAACGCTGAGGGGTCCAGAATCATGTACTGAAGTCATGGTAAGCCGTTGCGGGTCGATGTCCCTTCCACCCTGTATTACCATTTTCTAAAACGTACGTAGCATGTGTGTACTACATTGAATTTGTTGATTATATTTGGAAAGTAAACTCCACTTAACACAACGTATCAAACCTTAAATACCGCACCTCTTTTTTCAATTAATACCAAAAATAGCACAACAATTCCAAAGTTATTGCAAATATACAAACACTTCCACATTCACATGACACTGATAACAGTATGCCGTATGAATCATAGAGTATTGCTGTGTCAGTACTCGCCGGTGTCACGCAGATAATAACGGAAAATGTTTAAAATACCTGCGTATGTATTTTTCCAGTGCAAATTGATACATGAATGAACAAACGGAAGCAATAACAAGTTTTCATGATCGAGTTCAAGATCGCAAGATTTGTCGCGTAAACAGGGGTTAAAAACTATGGCGTGGATTTCAAACAGTAATAAATGATAACACGGAAACGCTTGAGTATAGAGCGGAACAAACTACAAATTCGATAAATAATAATCAGTAAATTGTCATAAATGGAAGGAACGCTTTTAGCCAGTCGATTGTTTTTTTTTTTAAAGAAAGATTACAAATAGTTTTCGTATAGTACATCATCACGGTTCAAGATTGTTTTAGCTATTTAAGATAAGTGACGCGTTCAAATAAGTTAGGAAACAGGAGGTTGTTGAAGAGTCAATATTTTGATACTATTTTATAGGTTGTCTCAAATACTTTTGATTAAACATAAAAAAATATGCAACATATCCGGGTTACTTTTGCGCTAGAGTAGAAAACGCAAAAACGATTAGTAATTTTTGAGTAAAATTTTAATTAGCATTTTATTGAACATACCCTATTTTAAAATAAGATGGCTGCCATTTGCGGGGTGTTGGGTTAGGAGTATAATTATATGAAAGTGCATTTGTCGATAAAAATGAGCATATAATATACCCTTAAAGTATCGGTAACCGTATCCCAAACACATTGTATACAAATACATAATACGTATATAAATTTATACAATATAGGCTACTGGTGACCCACCGCGGCTTCGCACAGGTGCCATTGACTGATGATATGCATATTATATTAGACATACATATAAATGTTCCGGAAGAAATTCTCTAAATGATAGTGAAAATCGTTTCAAAATCCGTTGGATAGTTGAGAAGGAAGCGGAGAAATATCACGACAGACGCAGACAGTAGCTTTGTTTTATACTTTAAAGAGATAATAGAGATAATGAACACAGTGTCATCGCCATGTCTTGTCCTGTCATGGGAAGTGACGCCAACAACGCCACAATCAAAATGGCACGTCGAGAAATCGTAGCGTGCGTCATAACAGAAAATCAAGTGCGAAACTGTCAATTGAATCCATTGTAGTCTTATGTAGAAGTAATGCTTTGTAGTTTAATTAAATGGGTAAACTTACAAACACAATTTTCTTGTTAGTACCTATATACCAACACCTATATACACCGCCATCTTTAGCCCATTTATATTTTTTTACATAATCCGTATCTTTTTACATAATATGAAAAAATCATTATCATTTATCATTGGATACAATGATAAATGATAATGATTTTTTCAAATAGGTCTTTTAAAGACACTTTTACAAGTCAATGTATTACTTTTTTTTAATCTAGATGGATCCGGCATTTCCTAACTTTGACTAGTGATGTAACGAATATTCGCATTCGCATTCGCGGATATTCGCATATTTTTGGATATTCGTATTTGCATTCGCATTCGCAAAATTACTGCGAATGTTTTGCGAATATGAATATAAAAAAAAATTGAAGATAATGGTAGGTATAATAAAATCAAAATCCATTCACTTCTTATGTTTTTAATGCAAGAAAAAGTAACTTAACCTCATAAGCACATTAACAGTCTTTACTTTATCATTTGGTATTATTTATTCATTATTTTACTTTGGGCAATGAAGCTTAATAATTAAATTTTCATTAAAACTTATAAGACAAAAAGTATAATTATATAATCTAATGTAAACAAACAAAAACAAGAGTGCAGGGCACATAGCACGGCATGCCAATATAAATGATATTATTCGTCGTACTCTTGCCACCGCCGGTGTGCCAGCCGTATTAGAGCCAAATGGTTTGGCACGTGACGATTTGAAGAGACCAGACGGTATGTCATTAGTGCCTTGGAAGTTGGGTAGGCCTTTGGTGTGGGATGCAACTTGCGTCGATATCCTTGCTCCATCTCATCTTCCAAGCTCAGCTGGCTGTGCCGGGGCTGCTGCTGCGACCGCGTATTATTGTTATGTATTATAGTAACCTCAACGGGAGCTATAATTTTGAGCCTTTTGGGGTTGAAACGCTTGGGTAGTGGGGCCCGAGTGCGCGACTCCTTTTTAAAGAAATTACCAAAAAACTTATCGACGCTTCGCGCGACCAGAGGGCTGGTTTATTCTTGGGTCAACGAATTAGCATTACCATTCAACGTGGCAATGCGGCCAGTCTTCTGAGAACGTTACGTAAAAAATGACATTAGTTACATCACTAACTTTGACGACCTCTGAGAAGAAACACCGTAACAAACCCAGAGAATCATAGTCTCTTTTAAAGTCCATACTTGTCTATAAAAATACCGCCACTATTTTAAGGTTAATTGTTTAATTTTATTAAGCTTCTTGGTGTACAATAATTCTATCTATCCTATCTATATAAAAGCCATTGATAAGGTCCGACGAAAACCGGTGTAAGATATTTAAGGTGTGCTAACTCTACTCATCCCAACCAATCAATTTCCCATCTTGAACAATTTCTCAAGTAGTTTGTTACTGGCAAAAAAATTGACGCCTCTTTTATTGGAACTTAAGGGTAGATCAGCTGTTCTACAGTATTAATTAAGGTCACAACTGATGTAATAGTTTTTTGAGATAACAGAACTGACATATAATGGCATGCACGTTTGTAATATCTATTACTACAAGCTGGTATAGCGGTACGGACAACATGGTTTCAAGTTCATGCAGTTCCGTAGCACGTAAATAGATTCAGTGCAAAAGTTTGAAGTCGTTTATACAGAACATTCTGGATTGACTTAAGATTTGGTTATTAAGGTGCCTTCACAGCTAATTATTGACGACGTCTGTGGTCTAGTGGCTCGAGTGCCGGACTGCTGATCATGGGGTCGTGGGTTCGATTCCCACAGGACACAAATATTTGTGTGGGTAAAACATGAGTATTTGTGTTTGTCTGGGTGATTCTTATGTAGTATTATAAGTATGTATTTACAAAAAAAAAGTATAGAAGTATTATATCCATTGTCTAGTACCCATAGTACAAACTCTGCTTAGTTTGGGACTACATGGTGCTGTTTAAAAATGTCCCAAACAAAAAAATAATAATATAGACGTAAAATTGTCCAAAATATTTAAAAAAAATTATGAGCATAATAATTTTGTCCATCCTCGCTAGTCTAGTGATGCTACGCTAGATGTCTTGGGTTGGATTCCCAGGTCAACTTTTTATTTATTTATTTCAATCAGGCAGTCTAATTGGGTTTTTCTATGAAATTCTCAATAGCCGCTCGGAGTTTGGATTTGTGTCTTGTTTAATGGCAATAGGCTCGCCCCCTAGTACCTAAACATACCGGAGAACTGTGGAAGTTCATTGATACACTTTTGCTTTACCCTTCGGGAGATATAAGCGTGATGGTATGTTTACTGATTAATAATTACATACTAATTATGTGGTATAAACAACCAATTTTTCTAAATAATAATTTATTCTCAAAGAACCCTGTCATACAATGTCTGTAACACCTTGCAGGCAACAAGGAGGAGGGGAAGCGAGCAAATGTTCCGCGATAGTCTTCAGGAATCACACAGCTGCCTCCCACAGTTGCGCCTGCGCCTCAATAAATGCCAACTTTAAATAGAAGACGGTAAAACAAGATATAGCTGCATTGCTGCATTACAACTCTATAATGCGGCAGATGGAAATTATTTAGAACTGGATTTTAATAGTAAGAACAATGTTTTGTTTAAAACGAACTAAAACAGCCTAACAGGAAAAATGGAAAATAAAATTAAAGTTTCTAACTATATAAGAAAGAAAGAAAATTTATTCTGACAGAGACAACACAGGACAAAATACAAAACAATATAATGAAGTCTTAAAACTAAGAAAGTATGTTATCCTGTGCAATGTCAGAATAGGACCCTATCTGGCACTCTGCTGCAGCAAAAAGCAAATCAGGCTGCAGCGCTGATATTCTGATAGGGCCCGTTGATGAAGCCATGGACAGTCTGTATAATTTAACAAAAATAAATAAAACAATTCAATAAATATTACTTGCACTGTAATAATGTTTTTCGCTATGGATCCCTAACCGCTATGGACCCTTCAAATACAAATCACACCTTGAAATATCAGAAACTAAAAGGAACACTTTGGAAACTCCTTGGAAAGGATTACAAGAGATCTGAATCTAATATAAATACGTAGGTACATTTTCATTCAACACAAATTACATTATTCGAAAACTTCAGAAATCAACGAACGGACTACACAATCGTGATATATTGACAAACTCCACAAAGAACGTTCTATAAATTACTCTTAACTCTGTTATGCGTTCAGTAAAATAGGACATCAGGCTTTGTAATATCAATAATCCCCGTCTATTGTCACGGAGCACAATAAACAGAAGGAGCGTTTCATACGAGGACGAAGGAAGGAACAACGAAAAAAGAACGAACGACCTTCTTCTGGATCTTTACATGACAGCAGAAGTTTGCTTTTGTTACTTCTCGTCTTGATAAGAAGCTTGTTTAAAATTCTAAGACAGAAACAAATGTTTTTTTTTTATTGATTTTGAATCGATGGTATAGCATAATTATTCCTACATAAATAATATGTACAATACTTTACATACCTCCATTTGCATACTTCTTTTTGAGGAATAGGGTTTCTGTTGTCTCGTCTTGTATTGCAAGGCTTTATTATGTCAATAATCCGCGGCTATTGGCGACGGCCCTACGGGTGGCGAGCGCGGGCGGCTACGAGCATGCGCGTGGGCACATCTGCGCGCGCAGCTGGCAGCCGCACGCGCCGAACGCACCGGAGCCTCCACGCAAAACGGTTAAAAGGACAATAAGTTTTTTTATTCATAATAAATAAGGTTATAAAACAGCTGTTTTTTATCACAGAACCGCTTCAACTTCATAAGGGAAACTAACTACAAAAGAAGGGATGTTTTCAAATGAAAAAAATATCTCAAAAGCCATTTATCTAATTCTTAAGTTAGCCAATTAAATAGAGCAATACCAATAAGGATGTCAAGAACCGTAATACTCTTAAACAAAAGAAAACCGTCAGCTACAATCAACTTTCTAATTGTTAGTAATTTACTTTATTATTGGTCCAAACCCAACATTAGGTTCGAGGACATACCGCAATTGCAATTGTAAATCCAAGTTACGGAACCATATTTCTCGCATCCGCTGGATGTACTAATAGCCTCATTATAATTACCTTATTAGTGTAATTATGAACGGTGGTACTTTTACAACGGGAAAGCAATCACTGCGACTTAGATTTTATGATGTTACATTATTCAGCATAGGCTTTCGCCAACTATGTTAGGGGAGATGCGTCTGAGATGTGTCGTTCACATTGATTTATTTGCGAGATAAGAGTATACTTTGATCAACTAATGCTTTTTTTATTGTGACGAAGCCAACAGATGTTCTAACATGTTGATAAGAAAAAATCGAAGTCATACACGAATGTGATCTTTATTAAATGACGTAGACCATAATTATAAAGTTTTAAAATCTCGTGTGCAGTAATACTACGAAGTATACTGGTGGAAAAATGAAATAAACTGATTTTTTTATGAAATGTTATTAATTACATTAGATTTAGACACTTAGACTGAGAATTTGTAAACTGTCACATTAATGTCAGTGTCATCAATACGTGACAGTCACGATCACTTTTTTATATTAGTTTTAAATATTGTATGTCATGTTTTGTTATCTTATTAGGCCATTCTGAAAATCAGCGCTGCAGTAACTCTTTGGCTGCAGCATCAGCTGAGACTGGTACCGTATTTTGGCCTCATACCAATTTTTTATGCATTTTGTTTTTATTTAAGTAAGTATTTATGTTTTATCATGTTGAGGTGCAAAATAAAAGTTTTTTTATTTCTTCCTTTCAAATGATAAATCCTTTCCCGGATTTCAAAGGATTACAGGTTTCACTTACAACGTGCTTTTCTACAAAACCGATTGAGTTAACTAGGTATACATCCACGTTAATCAATAAAGCGGTATACTGGAAGGATAATTGGCTCAATCATGGTTATTAAGGGCCAGGCGCTAATTAACTGCATAACGCGTTAACATTATGTTTTCAAATTAGTACTTCCAACAAAATCACCTTCGAGAGAGCTTTATAACCTAGAATATACAGAAGACTATTAGCATTATTTTATTGCTAGATCGCATTTCCAGAATGAGGATATAGCTCTCGCTTCTCCATCGAAAAAGTAATTTTATTTATTGGAGAATTAAAACCTAAAAGTTAATTTGAAAGGAAATTTTCAAATGGACAAGACAAGTTATACGCACACTTCAGCACCTATCTGTATCATGAGAAATTTTATTTTATTATTAAATGTGTACTTAACCAGAAACCGCTGGTTCAAAACCCGCTTAGGACAGAATATTCCTTTCCACATAAAAATATCATAGGCAAATTACTATTAAGCTAAAGTAACTAACACTATGGACTTTATCTGATATAAACGAATTATTCTTATGAAAGTAAGTACTTAAAAGCTCTTTTTGAACACGACACTATGAATACGGACAGAACGTATTTTTCGTTACTACGAACTTTCTAAAAAGCTAAGTTCGTGTAGCTTTGCTGATGTCACCCAACTATGAGGATTAAGCGTGTTAAACGAAGTGGTTTCACACCGGAAACTTAGGGACTTAAACGCTCCAAGCTCCATGGGGTGACAATCCGCACCCGCGGAGAATCACTGTCACGCACTTTGTCTAAAGAAATTAGGAAATATCGCCTGCAGAGCAACACTTAAAATACATTGTATGTAATTTTTTTAATAAAAATTAAGTATAGATTAATAATTTTTAACCTAGTAAATTGATCTGAATAATTCAATAAAGGCTAAGAAATTTAATGTTTTGTATGTTTGACATTTTTATTGGGGACTCAATAGAAAACTATCCCGAGTGGAATTTTTACACCCGTCTACGTTACGAATGAGTTTAACAGTCTATGTATGTATAGACATACAAAAATACATAGATACTTACATAGGTACATACCTATGTAAGTATCTATGTATGGATGTTCGATTGTAGTTTCAAAACTAATGATCAGATTTTTATAAATTAGGTTTACTATCTTAAGTATAATTACAACAGCATACTACCTCAAGTATACACGAGACACTGTACCTGACCATTTGACAAGGTAGCTGGCGTGAATATGTTTTTATTTCATGTTGTTCAGTTGTTTATTCGTATACGGGTTTTCAGTTTTTTGTTAATTATAAAATTACAACAGAATTGTGTCACTTTCTTTATAAAATATACTGACATTAAAACAGGCTTCAATATCGTTCTGCCTGGTCTGCGGACGAATACTACAGCTATACTCCCGTAGTCCCGGCAGTAAAGTGGTGACGCGAAACGCCGAGGTTTGTTTTAGTCGGTAGTTCGCTCTTTTCAGCTGAATCCGACACACCCCTGGGTAGTGCATAAAGCATTTCCAACCCCGTCAAAAAAAATGCTTCAATATCGTGCGCATTTAATATAGGGACGGGTCGGGTAGCATCGTTCTTCCATCTGTAAGCCAACAACCTCTTTCATTTATTGACCTAGCCTATCTAAAAATATATAGATATTTGGACCAATGGAACCTTTAACTGGGTATTTTTCTACACGTGATATTTAAATTAACACCTCAAATCCTTAATATAACCACAAATAATGATGAATACGTAAAAACCCAAATGGAATCACAATACATGAACAGTCCTGATAGAGCTCATAATTTTATAAAAATGTTAAAAATCAATAGAACGCAATATCTTTACTGAATTCGTTTCAGATGCGCCATTTAACACATCACTTAGCCCACAAACAATACAAATATATGGTTTAGCTAAAAAAAATATTTAAAAGCTGGTGATCTTCGAAATGTACCAACTCAAACTTTTACCGCAACATGATAGTTTCATGTACCTTTGTGAGTACAATAAATGTACATAAAATAGAGGCTTTAAACAACAATTTCTCAAACTTATTTCGCCCACTTTGAGAATATTTTGTAGTCCCCAAATTTTGTTTAACTTACCATCGCTTGGTAATACTAAAAACCGCTATTGCACATTTTATTTTTAACGTGCATTGCTACTAATACTCTCCGAGTCTTCTACAACCCCTCTGAAAGCCTACAATGCCTACAGGGGGAAGTTATAGCCCACTTTGAGAAAGACTGGTTTAAACCAAGTCTTATACTCTATAAAATTCTAATTTTAATTCCTTGTCCGGTTAACGATCTAAGCGTCACGGCCCCTGCACATGTTTAATTACATAAATAAAATGGCGGTGCTCTATGGCAGCCATTGTCCAAACCGTAACTACAAATTAGCATTTTTTGCGATCCAATACAATGGTATTTTAATAAACGAAGCTTCTAGATTTTTCGAACTTTAAATAGCAAATCAAATCAAATGCTTTTATTTAAATGTAGATGTTACTCGCATTTATTTTAATAATCTCATGAATGCTGTTCCAGATTTAAATAAAAAACTAGTTAGAAAATATATTGTCTAGCAACTCGCAGATCATTTATATTGTGAGATCCGTATAACAAATCCTTGCTTGTGTCCGCCTTTAGATCATGTATCTTAAAATCTTAACTGTGGGGGCTGGCATGGCCAGCAACAATTCGACCAAATGTGATCTATTGTGTTGTCCCTAGCCTGATACATTCCTTACTCTTCAAAGACGTGGTTCATGAAGGCGGCTAGCCTACTAAGAGGAAGGAACCTGTAGTCTTCTGGCTTCGGGTATCCCTTGCCGAAATGACTCATCCGTTTCGTCGCTAGGACGTCACAATCACACAAGATGTGCTGCATTGTTTCCCATTAGATCATGTATACATATAAAATAAATACTCGTAGTGACTGACGTTACTGTCCTCATAAACGCAGAGCCTACACCGCTGGGCGGTGGACGCTTACATTATAAAGGCATCAACTGAACTAAGAAAGGATTTTTGGAAATATCACCCCTAAATGGGTTAATAAATAGAACAAGGGTGTCGCCAAGGGGAGGCAGGGAGGGGCTGCTGCCCAGAGATATAAAAACTATATAAAGATAAAAACGATAGAGATAAAAACTCGTTTAACAGATACGTCTACAGCTATGTTTACAAGTTTTATGTATTTTACAGTCAAGAGCACGTTGAAGTTTCGACTTGCTTCATAAGCTCTCGACTGTATATACTTTTTCCTTCCTCTATATACATGTACAGAGGCCAGCAAATCAAGCTACCCCAATCTGTCAAATTTCTTTGATAGATTTGATGAACCTTATTATGTTTGTATTAAAGTTGAAAATCTTGCTAGCCTCTGTACATATTTACCTACTTATGTATGTATTACACCTATCATCGTCGTCGTTGGTTATCGTTGTCGTCCTTGGTGCTAACTCTCCCATCCCTTTCCCGCCTTTGCAAATTACTGAACAGTTACAGTGATCTTGTCGATGTACATGCTGACTCACTCGGTAGGTTCAGAAATATTATTTTTAAAAACATGTAACTGCTTTTCCTATGTGTTCTTATTTAATGTATAATTTTAACGATTTCTTATTTTAAATTTTAAATTTCACTTTGTCATAATACTTGGAATTGGTTGATATTGTTAATAATTTCACTTTAGTTCTTAACTTTAGTATCTCTCAACAATGTTATAATGCATGTTGTGCTTACCTATAAGAAATTGATACACTAGATCATAAGTTTATTGGATGTATAATAATGATGTTTGTATTAGTGTAATCAATTGTTGGTGAGCCTTTTTATAAAAATAAATCACTTCTTTTGATGTGTGAAAGTCCTGGATCATCTGCCACCTAAGAAAGTAGCAGGGCATATCGGACTCGTACTAAAAACTACACTTTCCTTCCCTTGGCCTGTAATCAAAGCCATGGTCTTGGCATTCACCACGACCATGACAGATGTATTGCCCCTACCCTTGTTTTTATAGTACGGAAAATCCTCATGGACAGTCCACCATCCGAGGAGGCTGAATGTGTCAGACTCGTACCGACTAAAAACCTCAGTTACCTTCACTTGCTTATAGTCATGGCCATGGGATCCGTGGAATTCGTCAAGACCATGATAGGGTTTGGCCCAGCTGTTGCTGGACCCCTTGAAGCACCGAGGCCTGGAATTCTAATGAGAGACGCACGTGTAGCGATCACACGGGCCGCCTACTGGGGCCATTATCTAGTCGGGCGGCGGAATCCTCAATACGGTAAGGTACCTGCTAGGTACGGCAAAGGTATAGTTTTCTCCGCTACATATTGATCGTCATGTTCTATTGGACGCAAAGTTTAAAATGTACAATGCAAGTACCAATTTCACTAGGTTCACGCGGGTACAATAAAGATGCTTATTGCTTTGGTAGTTATGCTTTGTGCGTCAAACTAACGGTGCTTACACCACATTAACTAATGCGCATTTTTGTTTACGAAGACGTACTCTTAGAAGCTTACGGTCTGTTTCCCAGCACAACATTTTTGTTGAACTACTTTTTTATTTTCTACCTTCTCTAATGTATGCATGTAGGTAAATATGAAACAAAATCTTAACGCGTAGAAAATATATGTATAAAAATAAAAATCACGAAATCAATTACAATGGTACAAATCACATACAGAAATAGTTTTTTGCACCCACGCACGACTAGCTCATTAACTTAGTGGTCTTAAGCGCGATTGCTACGCTAGAGGTCCTGAGTTGGCATCCCAGGTCGTGTCATGAGTTATAAAGCTTTTCCATCTCAGTGCAGTTCGTAGTTTGGATTTATGCTTGTTTAATGTGGACAAGGCTCGTCCCGTGTTACGTGGGACCATACCAAACACCTCTGCGTGATCCTTAGGGGAATACTCATTTATTAAAAACTTATTTTTCACAAAT
The DNA here is from genome assembly GCA_964056405.1 of Acronicta alni. NCBI lineage: Eukaryota > Metazoa > Arthropoda > Insecta > Lepidoptera > Noctuidae > Acronicta > Acronicta alni. The sequence continues at coordinate 14,575,329 of OZ043916.1, read as the reverse complement.
TAGCATGCAAAGTTAAGTGAACCATTGCTTATGAGCTCATTACCCAGGGTACGCCAGATGTCTGCCGCCAGACTGTCGTGATAATGGCGGACGTGACTATAGGGCAAGGGGAGACAAGTGTAGGTAGAGTCGTAGAGGCATCAGTACGTATCTGACATACCCTACTACGTCCACACGTGGCAGATCTTCTGCGAGGATTATCCACACGCTGAAAAAGAGGATACGCGATATGAAGTCAGTTTTTTTTTATTTCTGCACCCCAAATTAAACAATATCTTGAAGGCAACAATCATAGCAAAAATTTCACGGCATTCCCGAGCACACAAATAAACTTTTTAGCAGTTATTACAATAAATGTGATTGTTATAGCCGCGGCTGAACCGCAAACAGCCTTTAAATAATTACTACAATTAAAATACTTATAGAATATTGTAATGAGCGAAGCTTCCTGTTTTCGATTTAAAGGGCTTGGACAGAGGACTAACAATTTACTGTAATTAAAAGAAATAGTGTAAAGGTACTCTAATTTCCAATTTAAATAGATCTAGAACTTTAAAAAAATATTTACAGACTCCATACGAACAATCACGTCAGTAATCGCTATAGGTGAATCATGTATCTTGAATCTTCAGAACCCAATATAAACAGGAGATAATCCTATACAAATTTGTTTAGTTAATTCAACATCACATAAAAAGTATGGTCAATTGCTCATTAATAATACAGTTATGCGCGAATCTACAATAAGTAATCTATAGTATTAATAAGTGAAGCGAACACTATGTACACCTTTTTAAGAAAATTTTGCACACTGTTACAATTGTCATATTTAAAACTTATAAGACGAAGAAGTGCAGAAAGCAGACAGTTATGTATATTAAGTGTTACAAATACCATAAATTTAATTAAATAAAGTACACAATTCCAGAACGTAAATCTGTCAATATCAAACAGGCTGTCAATGTCAAACAGAAAAATGCTTTTTAAATTAACTTTAACAAAAGAAACTCTACATATAACATTCAGACTTAAAAAGGTCGCATTTTCACTGCCGACTAGTAGTAGTAGTACTAAGTATTATTAACAGAATTATTGATCTGAAATTAATGTAAATATCTTTTTGTATATTTTTGGAATTTCCATGCTAAGATTTTAAAGTTATTTAGAAAAGGAAAAATTCGACCGTGGGCAGGATTCGAACCTGCGTCTTCTGGTTAGGTACCCACACCAGAAGACGCAGGTTCGAATCCTGCCCGCGGTCGAATTTTTCCTTTTCTAAATAACTTTAAAATCAAATAAATGTAAATAATAATAATAAACAACTGAAAACAGGTTCTGGAGTGTATAATTCTACATGTATCGCAGTCATTAACCATCAATAACAAAAAGGTAACAAATTTCTCGAACACACACACAGGTGACATGACTGACGAGTTCAATTCAAAATTGTATTTTACAATGGTCTACAAAAATTTGATCCGTATTTTATGTATTGACTATCGACGCGCTTCACCCGGGTATGTACATAAATTGTAACGTCACGCTTAGGATCATTAGACAACCGAGGCAGATAATGTAGTGGAGATAGTTTATAATTCTGTAAAAAAAGTTATTTTATTGTATTTTCCATGCCAAGTTATATTAGCGAAGGAAAAATTTTACTACGGACAGGATTCGAACCTGTCTTCTGGTTAACCGGAATGTATGTGTGTAGTCTGGTGTATTTAAATACTCTATGACCACTAAGCCACCGCGATTCCACCCTGAAGGTCCAAATTTACCTTCAAAATTATGAATTTATATCTTTAAAAAATTCCATCATGTGTCCGAGTCTTAAGGAAACTTTTCTATTTTACTGAGGAAGCGCATCGATTGCTGCCACTGGCGACTGATAGCCATTGGCTGCTGGCTGCCAACATCCTGACTGTGTTAATTACAGGTTTTGTATAGAACCTCCTCAGATCATTTCCTTTCTCTCGGAATACTAGCCCGCTTTTTCAGATGAAATTACTTCTTACAAATAATTTCTATTACATTGATTGCTACATTAGTATACAATTTTGTTAGAGCTACGTATCCACAGCATGCATAGGCAGCGCCGGTACAATTCCAAGACACACACCTTTGACATTTCGAAATAATAATGAGGAAACATGCATGCTTAAGAGATTTTCTTGACTAGACATTATTATTCTCCATCCTCCTAGCAAAAGGCTAGAAATCAAGAGACCCCAACTTCATTTATCAGTGTAACTAGACGCGGCTCTTCTCCGAGCCTTTTCCGAACTATATTGGGTTCGGCTTCCAGTCTAAACAGATGCGGCTGAATATTAGTATTTTACACGAAGCGACTGCCATCGGCCTTCGCAAACCAATATTTTTTTTTTTTTTGGGTAACACCGATACCCTGAGGATAGGCTGGTTGTCAGAATTTTTAAGCTTCTGACTACCACTAACGATTGTCGTAGGTGTTCGTATGACAACCGGGACCGACGGCTCTACGTACTCTCCGTACACGGAGGGATCCCGCACCATTCCAAATGCTGACCGCGGTTAACGCAGTTTAACCTTGAAGATTGATTGAACAGGGAAGTTATTAGTTAGCCACGAGGCTCCTCACATTTTCTGGACTGGATGTATGCCCAACAATAGGATATTAAAGGTTAAACGGAACGATACTAAAACGAAGATAATGTTTCCTACAATATTTTTATGAGTAGGTATGTCGATTGTTGGGTCGAATGTTCGTTGTATTTACAGTGTTGAATTGACTTACTTTTTATTTCATACATTTGTAGTTCTAATTGTGTAGATCGGTCATTTCTAATCTATAGACCTTTAATTAGTAAGATTCTTCTTTCTATAAAAAACGTTAATCAAGGGCCTCGCTCACGGAACGAATTAATTAATCGCTTCATACTTCCTATAATTAACACCGAATATTAATTACTGGAGATCATTAAACTGTAGTATGTTTTTCGGTTGGTATGCTTTTCGTGGCTTACGAGAATAATATTAAGGCTAAGAATAAGGTATTTACGAAGAAATCTTCTTTAGGTAATTTAATACAAAAACGCTGAACGAGTCTGTCTTTATGTTTCTACGCATAATGTACTTTTTCTAAAACCTATAATGGATTTAGATACGATTCTCACCATCATTTACATAATTTCTTCCAAAAGATTTATATAGGTATGATAATAGTATATTGTTTGCACTAAGATGGCAAACAAGCATACGGCCCACGTGATGGTAAGCGGTTACCGTAGTCTATAGACGCTTGTAACACCAGGGGGTATCACTTGCACGTTGCTGACCCTGTGAAACCGAATAGTTGGGTTGGCTGTATAAGGGTCAAAGTCCCCCACTGCCAACACAACGTTTCCTCGCGGAGCACTGGTAACCTTGCTCACCGTAAGAAACACAACACAGCTCAAAGCAGTGTTATTTCACTTCGATTTTCTGCAAAACAGAGTTACTTCCCCAGTCGGGCAAAACAGCCAAACGTTGAAAGTTGTATATCAAAACAGCAAGTAAGCTATTTGCCACAGGCGACCGCCTACACTGCTCATTTCCCTCAACGCAGCGTTGCGTGGGCTGATGAGCACCTGCCTTTAAATTTCCAATTTAGCGTGGAAAATTAACGTTTAGTTTATTATGAAAGCCTAACTTTCCCGTGCACTCCAAAATGTGAGCACATTTGCGTACATGAAACGGAATTTACATATCCAAGAGATTATTATCTAATGCATTATACATAATGTATAGTGTTGAATGAATAGAGTTTCAATGTTAATTATAAAACCCTAATTATATGCAAAAGATTAAAAAAATTAAGCGTATGTAAGCTATACTAGAATTTAAATAATTATGTATATCGAAATATCCAAAATTTTCTTTTTTTAATGTGATATTACAAAAAGTTATATTAGCCTCTAATATAACTTTTTAAACAAGGTTTTTCTTGGACTTCTGAATAATAGATTGTATAAGAAAGGATTTATTATTTCAATACTATTATTTACTTTATTTAGTCATTCAAATCCTCCTGGCCATCTTCAGTTAAATCATATCCAAGGGTGACAATTAGGTACAGATAAGCATTCATTTGATTTTTCAATCACCTCACCATCCATAATCTTGATGTTGTATTGTAAGTAGTGTTTGACGATATGTTTGGTGCAGCGGCTGAGCGATTGGCTACCGCGCCTGCGGCTGGTTGTGGGTTTGATCCCTGCACGGAACCAATATTTGTATGACCTACAGGTAATTGTTCCCTAGCTAGATATATGTATATGTATGTGAAAGTTTGTTTTTGTAAACGCAAGACTAGGATAAGATCCAAGTGTGAGGCAAAGTTTAAAAAATATATAATATAATATTATGGCGGAGGATTCAAACTTTTACTTCGTTTCTAATTTTTATACGTCAGTCATCACATAACATTAAAATGCCTATACGAATAACAAACTAAAACCCAAAATAAAAAATTGCAATCCTAATCAAAACTGTCTCAAAATTGGTTGCAAGCAGTACCAATCACAATCAGCGTACGTACATGTCGTGACACATCGCACTTCGCGAAACAATCCAGCGCAATGTGCCGATTCGGCGCGAATCGGACGTTTCTAACAAGTGCGCCCGCGCATGTGAATGAACCCGCCGCTCTGATGCAACGCGCACAATTAGGTACATTTTGTAACCACCTACATATTGTTATTAGCGAAATTTTGTAGTGTTGCTGAACGCATTGAAACCAGTTGAATTGCTTCGCTTGCAATATGTAGAGCTTGCCTTTAATTATTGAGTTAAGATTAGCACATCGCCTCGCGATCTACTTTATAGGTATCTTTGGGACAAATTTATATGTAATCGCTGTCCTCACACTAGGTTTCCCGAAGTAAATTAGAACTCGTACCGGTAGCGAAGTCGATAACTCAATCGTGCCTCCGCAAAATCAATAGAATTACGATTGGCCGTGAAGCTTAAAAAATCATTACGTTATTTACAGAGTACTTACTTACTAAATTGTAATCATTGCACTATTTAAAATCCAAAATATGGATATTTTATTCATACTAGAGTACAACTTCCCAAATATTTCGAATGGTTCCCATCCTCATTACGGAATAAACACGAAATTTAAAACGAGAATCTCACATTTCTAAGTAAATTGACGACGTTGCGAACAGGGGTTTGACCCCCGTGACCCCGGCAGCAGCTCAGTAATAAAGAACTCGACTCGGGCCAAAACAAACCGAATTAGAGATAAAAGTGAATCGCTTTTCTTATCAAAGTTTAGGTTCTTTACTTAAGCTAAATATTTTGTGTTGGTTGTACAACTGTGCACTCAGTATTATCGTTATATTTATTTCGTATTATCGTCAAGATTATCGCGAAAAGTCACAAGTATCATCAGAGCATGAAAAAGTTTTATAAATTATTTACTAGCTTTTGTTTAACCATTGACACTATAATATATAGAAGAAGAGGAATTAGTATGTATGGTACGGAGTACAGGATACTACTGATAAAATGATCTGTCAAACGCGGCTACATTACCATTTTTCATATTTTTACTAAACGATATCGATTACCCAAGGATGGATATTTCTGTTGAAGTTATCGAATATGTTAATTCAGGATTGCATGGTTGAAGTGGCAATAGGCGGGCCATGTGGCTAGAATAGATGGGCAGGAATAGATGGAATAGATAGGATGGCCGCTGGGGAAATAAAGTCCTGGAGTGGCCACCACGCATAGGAAAACGCAGCGTAGGACGGCCCCCAACTAGGTGGATGGATGACGTCGTGGGGGTCGTGGCTGATAGATAGTTATCGAATAAGAATCAATTGATAAACTGAATAAATCGTTAATCGCTGTAGTGTAGGAGATGGTAAACCATTCAAAATTTTCGGTTCTATAGATTTCTACTCAAATACTGTTGACTTACTTTCTCACTTATACTACCCTTATAGGTACAAAATCAAGTGAAGGCTACTGTTAGTAGTCAGTCGGTACAAAATTCTGGTCACGTCTCACTAGGACCCAAGGGCGGAATGTGGTTATTCATTTCTTAGACAAGAGACGTTCGAAGAAAGTTCTTAAGTATTGTTATTCTGTCCAGTAACGCCACCTAATATGTCTCCTCATAAAATTAATATTATTGACTCATACTCTAAACTATACTCTATTAAATCGCATAATATCTCACTTGTCACAATCACAAATATTGTTCCTTACGGGAATCGGATACCTACGTCACGGCGATGTGTTTTTTCATACGACAATTTTTCGAATAAATTGAATTTGTGTTGTCAAAGTCAAAGTCAAAGATATTTATTGCTTAAAACTGTGTACATAAGTGTACTGTGTAACTTATTTTTTTATGTATCTGTACAGATAGATAAAAGTTATTCGAAATAACCTGAATTTGTCTTTCATCACCCTCACAAATTTGGGATACCCCCATTCCGATAACAAGAGCATTTTATACGCCAATTATATAATCGATAACTACCGAAAACACCCATTACTTATAACTCGATGTTGATCCAAAGTATGGCGCTTTCAATTAGTACCTAAGTACCAAAAAAGTTCACAAGTGCCACTAAAGTGACCAACAAAAACGGATCGTCGTCACGAGTTCGGAAACTGATTAAAATTTCAATCCGTGCGGCAGCTTTATCCGTCAAAATGTAGCGTAAAAGATAAAGACCGTGCGGTCGATGCACTTGCCGTGAACAGAAAACCTTATTGTTGGTACAACACTCACTGGATGCTGTGAATATTCTACTTATTTACAAAACATAACGACTGTATCTATGGGTTTCTTGCCAGTTCTGCTCCATAAGTTATTTCGAACAGTGTACGGCCTTACGGGGTGGCGAGTGCCTCGCTCTTGCAGACCTCGCGCAATAACCGAGTAGAAAAAAAGTTGATATTTAAGGCTTTATTTTATCATTGGGTATTAGTTAAAACAAAATGAGTTTGGTATATTATAAAGGGAAGCAGTAATAGCCTAGTGGTATGACCATTAGACTGCCAAGTGGAAGGTCTTGAGTTCGAATCCAAGGCACGCACCTCTGACTTTTCGAATTCATGTGCGTATTAATAATTAATTATCACTCGCTTATACGGTGAAGGAAAACATCGTGAGGAAACCTGCATACCTTAGAGATTTTTCTCGCCGGTTTGTGAATTCTGCCAACCCGCACTAGGCTAGCGTGGTGGACTATAGCCTAATCCCTCCCAATATGAGAGGAGACCCGTGCCCAGCAGTGGGACAGTATATGGGTTGATGATGATTATAAACTAATATTCTAATATCCTGAATCTACCCATCGCTGGGACTCTTTTTTCTATGGCGGACATTGTTAATAATTCAATGAACTTGATAACTTGACCGGATCTTAGTGGCGAGGTACCTTATGCCTCCACCCAGGAAACCGCTGGGCCTAGGCCTAGGCCCCTCTCACATATTTTACGCAAAGGAGAAGGGCCTCTCAAAGATTTGCCGCCCATAGCCTCGTCCTATCCTAATAGTCTAATTAAAATACAAGATTTATCTTAATTGAATGTAACAACATACTATCACGCATATATTCTCTAAAGGGTTACGTAAGGGGTCCGAAGGGTCCGGACCGATCATATTGCCATTAACGCAAATCCAAACTCCGAGCTGCTACTGAGAATTTCACAAAAAAAACAATAACACTTTGCACGACCTGGGAATCCGAACTCAGAACCTCAAGCATAACTCCCGCATAATTGATGGGGTCCAGCAATGACTGGACCACCTGTCATACCCTGCCGCCTCCTCGAGAGGTAGGGTATGCCCAGGCATCGCGGAGGATCCATGAGGATTTTCTATACTATAAAAAAAAGCTATCGCGCATACGAGCATTAAGTAAATGAAGCATTTCTCTGTATATCCCCTAAGGATTAGCCAAAGGAGTATACATTCACCGATATGCCTATGGCGAGCCTATTGCCAGCTAAACTCCAAGCTATGTCCAAGTTTATGACTCTTAAACCTGCTTCGTCACAAGGCCGCAAAGGCGTACCACATCACAGTAATCCCATACCGACAGATATTGTACGATAATTATACTTGTTCCGAGTAATGAGCTATGTGTCGCACGTCGTTATTCCAGCGAAGGTGTTTTTAGCGCAAGAGTCACGCCATTTGACAGTAGGGCTGAACGTTACAAGATAAAATGCTCCTTTTAAATACTATATTATATCGCAGACTTTAGCGCTGTAAAATAGCTACATCGCTCCCGTAGTCCCGCCACTAAAGTGGTGACGCGAAAGGCCGAGGTTGGTTTTAGTTGGTAGATCCGGAGCGGTGGGTAGTGCAAGTATTTCCAACTCCGTCAGCAAAAAACAAAAAAAAAGGCAACAATTCCATAATCTTTGATCATTTAGGTATTATCTTTTATAATAGCTTTAAAATCTTAGCATGGAAAATGCCAAAAATACAAAGAGATAATTATACTTGTCGTCCGGAAACGTATAAATAAACAAATTTTCTAGCTAACACTAGTCAAAATTATCATTAAGCGAAGATGAATGATATTATTTACATTGCTGGGACAGTAAAGCGGTTTGCTTAGAAACATTCTTAGCCAGTTAAACTTTGGCTTTAATGGTCATTAAACCCGTTAGCAATCACGACAGGACTATGCCAATGTTTTGAGCTCTACATTCTAAAAAATGTCTAAAATTGTTTGTCGTTCGTTCTAAGAAATGTCTCAAATTGTCAGCCCTAACTTTGGAAGTGTCAACATTGAAATAAAACCAAACTGGTTGAAGATCGGGATTAATTGCCAGAAAGCTGCGGTGGAAGCGTTCCCACGACTGCACCGCTCCTCTGAGGAACGGGAGACATTTACTTAGATCTCACCGGGACTAATGTTTAGTAGGATCGCTCCCAAATGTTAGTAAATTCCTACGAAACTGAATGTGCGAAACTAAAATTACAATTATAGAGGGAACTTGATTATATTATTTTTGAAAAACCAACTCATTTAGGTGCCCGAGAATCGAAAACTTATTGGTCACTCGAGTGAAACTGTAGTTTATTTTGGATTAATAATATAAAATAACGCGATAAAATCTGTAAAAAGTAGTAGTATTAAGACATTTTTACGTACAGTCAAAAAAAAAGTTATATACACAGGTAGCGAACGAAATCTGCATCTCTGCATCTTTACACAGATTGTGATTTAAATAATTACCCGTCAAAGGGTTTGATGTGTAGCAGCTTACAATACCTGCGTTTTGACACATATTGCGTAATACATAATATTTTATTAATATATATATTTTTTTTAATATTTTTGGGAAATTTTACACAACACCATCTAGTCCCAAACTAAGCAGAGCTTGTACTATGGGTACTAGACAATGGATATAATACATATATACTTTTTTTTTTTTGTAAATACATACATATAATACATAAGAAACACCCAAACAAACACAAATACTCATGTTTTATCACACAAATATTTGTGTCCTGTGGGAATCGAACCAACGACTCTTTAAACTCTAAGCAATTTTAAAGTAAACCAATTAGCATAAGTACACAACAGTGCTTAAAACATTTTTGGTCATTATTTAGTCATCATTGGTTTCGATACCAGTGGATCGCCCACCTCTAATAAGGCCATAGCCAAAGCATACACCACCAAAATGTGGGATATCAACACCCGCACCGGAAGAACACAACTCGGATTCCAGTACAGAATAGTTCATTAGTTTCTTTATCACGTCGACTTTGCTCCAGATGGGAATAACTCCGATCCGTTCCGCTAAGCCTCCGTGCCCACCAAAAAACATCTACACAGGAATGTCACTTACGCAACTCCGTGGACGAACGGACACTGTAGGGCTGGCGAAGACAAGAGAATTAGAAAAAAATGGAAACAAAGGGCTCGTATTTGTGGCGATAAATATTTAATTCAATGTATAAACAATTTTTACGTGAAAAGAAGTAATTTAATTTAGTCAACTAGTGAATTTACATTCACAAAAATAATTTTATGAAAAAGTATTTTTAAATGTCAAAATTAATTTGTACTAATATTTGAACCTCTTGTTTTCTTGAATTTCATCCTTTAAATTTACAAAACTATCATTGCCAGGTACTTTAATAATTATTCATAATACCTACTATAAAAAACTGTAGTAATCTCAAAAGAGGTAAAGTTTTCACGTTCTAAAACGAAACTGGAAGAGCGTAGAATTTTTGAAAATGTTAAGAAAATTATTGGCTATTGATTTGTGTCACTTACGGGAATATTAGTCAGCTATTATCAGTTAGCTAAATATATATTTATACTGCAATATACGTTAGTCAAATTTATATACGTCGATTTTCGACAACCCTGGTACACCTTGGCCAATTGCTCATGGAATACCAAGTCTCATCCACACCAGTGCTCACGCTATTAAACAATGTAATACCAGCAGAAGTGTCTTCCATACACCAGTTTAATACCAAATTACTCACTTCCTACAATTACCATCGTATTTTAATACATATGTAATTATGATATGTGTAAAAAATTAAATATATATGGTCGTATTGTGATAGAAAATTACACTGCATAGACAATAGCAGGCGTGCATCGCAACTAATATCAGATTGAGACTGAACGCAAGAATATCTAAGCGATACTTAATACAAAACAAGTACCTACAAGAGTACCTACAAAAGTCGCTAGACGTCGTTGTACGCAGGCGGCACGTAACCAGTACTGGTGGAAGTCTACGGGGAGGCTTTTGTTGAACAGTGATCCTCTTGTGGCTGATATGATGATGATGAATATACAGAAGTCACAATCAATAGCAATACATTTAATAAAAGCTGCTAATACCGCAAAAGTAATACTCTTTGTAAATATTAGTACCTAGTATATTTTTACTCTGACCATTAACTTTGTAAAATATTTCCAATGAATTGAAAATCAAATCGTTTTTTTCCAACACAAGTGGACTTCCCAAAATTCCGTCTCACCTACGTTTTGAAAGAAACTCCTTTGATCATTTTCTAGACTTTCAGGCAGCATCTAGTAGCAGGGGGTATACCTACTGCTCGGCAAATTTCTCTGTTCAATGATGACTTCATCAAATATACAAACAACATTCTATCTTTCCACCATAATGTTTGACAGCTAGCTATATTATATCTAGTACTTATCTGGTTGATATGATGATATTCTAAATATGAATCAAAATGGCTTATATGTAGGCGATTGTCAAAAAAAATTGTTCAAATGTTGGACAAATATATTGGACCAAAGATACGGCAATCGTCAAAGAAATTTTATTAAATCCAAGTCCAAGATATTGGTCAAAGACATTTGACCAGTGCCAATAACCAAACTAAGCCGCGCGTTCTGACAGTCAGTGCCAGGGTTAACTAGCTAATGGTAGATAAGTAGGTGTAACTTTTACCAAAAAAAACAATAACAAAATAATGATCATATAATAAATGATCGAATGCGAGACATGGATTCGTAAATGACAATGTATTCCTCTGAAAGCCGATATTCTTCTGGTTGTCACTTATTGATATTGTTTATATATTGTAAAAAGATGATAAACAACCATACGGACCACCTGATGGTGAACGAGAGCCCTAGCCTATAGACGCCAGCAATACCAGTAGTATATAGAACTCAGTTTTTAAGTCTATTAAGCCTAGTCATTTCACTGGCTACATTGCTCTTCAAATTATTGAACGATATGCGCAACGCAGCGGTTTCACCCCAGAAGAACTCAACAGCATCAGTGAAGCCTACCACCTTAAAAAACACATTCATATTGTTGATGGGTTAAAAAAACTTATTTTGAATTTGACAGATTCTTATTTTGAATCAGGAACGATTCGGTAAGTTAAATAGTAATAGTTACTAAGTAAATTAGCTTTAAGTGACATTGTTACTTGTTTTAAATTGTACTAAAGTGCTTCAAATAAATGTATTATTTTCAAATAAATTTATATAGGAACCAGACATGTGACTTTATGTAATGTTCGTTTTTATGTAACTATACAATATACTAAATTAAACCACGGCAGTAGACTTTCTCGAGTCAAAACTATTACAGGACACAGTTTTACTTAGATGTTCTCACAAACTTTCAAACGTGTGGCGGCAAATTACGCGAAGGGTCCCACGGCTGCGCGTGAGTCAATCTCGAGCCCAATCGCAATGGACGATATCAAAACGACATTATAGCGATATCGATTATCGTTCTATATTAGGTAATAAGGTGGGTACATATTCTCACACGCGCTTTGTAACCTATTCTTTTTTTTTTTTCAAATCAATTCATTTTATTTGCAATATAGGTAAGTACAAAATGTTGTTACAGAATTAATATTTTATCGTATCTAAAACCTGATCATCAATTAATGTAAAATTTTCAGCAATTTAGTACTATTTTATCTATTTGTGTTGGAGATTTGTGGAATTATAAGCAATTTACGAAATTCCTTGAAAGACAACCTGAAAAACAGACAAAGATAAACAAGGCAACACTGGCTATAAGTATAATAGCTAGTTATATCTAATTATAGCTCATTATCGTAACGAAAGATTTCTCTTAGAAACTTAAAGATAAATTAAAATCACTTTATGACGCTAGAATAATTTACGCTAGAGTATTAGTAGACTAGAGTAAATTAAGAAAATAGCAGCAGTATCCTTCGACGTAACGAGTAAACCGTTATTTGAAACTTTTATCCTAAAAATAATCTACATAATTTGCATTAACATTTACTTCACAAAACTAATTACAATTTCAAAAACAAGTATGCGTTTCGGAAAAATGCACGTTTCTCAAAATAAAGTGAAGCAAAATGGCTACCGTTGCGTTTACAGTTACGTAGCGATGATGGATTCCGTTAAAGCCGACAAATGATCTACATTCAAAAGAGTATTCAATCAATTTTATACTTGGAGTGCATAAAATTTACAACTACCGCAAATCTGAATTAAAATTATTGCGATATGCCGATAAATGTTGGTATTTTATCGTCGATAAAGATAAGACGCTTCAGTTGTTTACGGTGAACACTGGGTGATTCATTGCCTTGCTCTGGCTACATTAATGTTTTTGTTAAGTAGCATGACGATATTATATTGTTATATATACTTACACTGATGTGAAGCACTCGCTCTGGAAGGGCGATAGGTACGTCCAGCAATGCACGAATACGGGCTGATCATGATGATGACTCAGTATATTCCATCTTTTTTACACTAGGCACCCATGTTCCTTCTCATATAAGCAGAAAAGTTTTATTAAATCCCTATAACACAACTCTGCGACTATCCTCGACACGTAAATAAGCGACTGGAATCAAAGGGCAAGGTAACTAAGAAAAAAACTTAGAAATTTTATATTTTAATTAAAATTTACCTTCTCTCTGACTCTTTAACTTTTGGTTTGTAATAACTTTTCCAACCGTATTTTGAAATGGGAAACCTTTGCTATTTATCCCAGATATTGAAATATGTACTTAAGGCCACATTACCGAACACCTGTCATGCTAATAAGAATGGTTCTGCTCTTAACCATAAAAAACTCATCTTATTTGTTGCGCTCATACAACAAACTTACACAACGCATACGGCGAAAGGTAAATAGATTCTTTTTTCACGAAGTACAAGAGTAAAAAACATATTAAGTGGTTACAATGTGATTACACTCATTGACCCTATAATATCTCATAAAAATATTTACTTAATCGAAACTCTATTCGTGTGGCCACAAAATGTATTACCGGCAAAAAAGCTGGGCGTTAGGTATTCAGCGGGTTCATTGAACTACAGATGGCTTCGTCGACTCGACTCCTCGACGAATTGATTGAGAATCGAATAGTCGGACACAGATCGATTCGACGCGAATCGTGATGATACGACGTTAATTTAGAAATATTTAGAATAACTTTTTCTATGTAATTGTGTTTCGATACCTATTAAATTTTACTGGATTCAGACACGTTTTGTATGACATAAAATGGAAATAGGTGCAGTAAATGGAAATTGTGGTACTGGGCATCAGTGTAGCAAGGTGGGCATCAGAATCCTTGCAAATATTAAATGTACCTACCATGGAAAACCTTACTTTACTAAATACAAACTTCTTACTCTAACCAGATTTTATATTTATTTATTAAATGCTTTTTTCTATTAATTTGTCAGTGACGAGAATATTTGTCATTGCAATAAAACTACATTTTACAATACACGGACAATTAACAAAAATTTAGGGTAGCTGTTAGTAATTATAACATCAAGACGCCCACCACCTCAGTCTGCCCGTAACCGTGGACCCAATAGGTCCGAAACGTAGAGATTAATAATAGCAATATAAAGCGATAAAATCCGTAAAAAGTAGTGTTATTTTAATCCTTTTTTCAAATCATACTTCACTATTTCCATTAGAAAAAGATCAACGCCCGCAACGACGTAACTTTCGATACCACAATAAACTAGCCTGAGCTCAAAACTGCTTTTTTTCATTCAGGCCCATTGGAAATGTGGGTAAAAATATATAATAAATTTCCAGATAAAATAAGAAATGTAAAAGTAGGTACGAAAACAAATTCAATACCAACTGCAAAGATAAAATAGCATAAAAGAATTCTAACTGATAAATAAAACTTTTATATCCTATAATCCAAAATAGGTATTATAATACAAAATAGACGCACATAATAATAATATACAAAATTAAGACATTCAGAACTGAGACATTTACTACCTACTATCTTTTTTATTTTTATTAACCAAACATAAATGCGAAACTAGAGTTAGTATCGCATATTTTTAAAAAGGTTTTATTTTTACAACAAAATACAACTACTTTTTTTTAATTTCGCCGCGTCATTCTGATTGAGATCATAAAGAAATGCAGAACATTATAGCGATAGACCATAGTAACAAGACAATGCAGGCAGTTTATTAGCGAGTTCCACAACAATGTGGCTATGATCGATCCATATCGAGCGTGATGACAGATTGACCGCTTCCCGCGTAATGCGGCGCGCGGAATGCGCGGGCGCACTGATCTAGCGGCGGCGACCATCGCCATTACATATGGTATGTGGCGGGAAATGCGATCGGTAATGTGTTGAAAGCTTAAAATGTGATGATGGATGATAGGCGCGTGATATTAGAGGGAACGCCGAAGTGCCATGCGCTATGTGAGTGGCGAGAATTATTAAGATGTGTGCTCGTTCACAAACGTTTCAATCGATGTCCGTAGATTGATGATTCTTGTTAGATAAGCGAATCGGCTCAATTATTACCAGTTTTTGTGTTCATAGAATATGCAAAATAATGTCACCATACATCATAAATCACAACAGAATCCACCTGAATTTGGGTTTTACTGAGCTTAACCTAAGGCAACCACAGGTTACTCTTGTGATTTGTTACTCACTGGCTAAGCGGAAGGCTCAAAACACACAAAAATGGCAGTAGCCGGCTGGGCAGCGGTGAGCAGTGTCAGTTTCAAAGCATTTTATCTCCATCAATGAAATACATAGTATCGTTTGAATGGCTGGAAAGGGTTGCACGGCGGCCACAGCGCCCCGAGCGGTCTTGCGTCCGTTTACCATTTCGGTGTGTTTTGAACCCGTCGAGTCCAAATACTTAGTATTTTTTATAGTGCGGAAAATCATCATAAATAGAAGCTAGGGAAGCGGCTGGTTATGTCAGTCTCATACCGTCTTTTTTTTTATAGTACGGTAAATCCTCATGGAGCATTTGCCACACGGGGAGGTGGCAGGGTATGTTAGACTTATACCAGCAAAAAACCGCACTTTCCTTAACCTTTTGACCGCCACGTCATTAACGAAAATCCGTGTTCTCTACGCCAAGCGACAAATTCTAGTATTTAATAATAGGTAAAAAAAAAACAAAAAAAAATGTATATTGTATTTTAAAAAAAGTGGTAAGTATTTTTGACGTGCCATGACGTCGTTGGCGTCGTGAGAAAGTTTTCATTTGACGTCTATACACGACCGTGGCGGTCAAAGGGTTAACTCGCCATATAGTCATGGCCATGGGATCCATGAAATTCGCCACGACCATGACAGGCTGTGGTCCAGCACTCAGTGGACCCTATCATTTAGCGAAGCCTTGTCCTGTATCCTAACTAGGCCTAGGCCATTGTTGTCTCACACCGCCTAAAGATCGTACTGACCGTCCCTTGTCCTGTCCTAGATTTCAACCCTAGAATAATGATGCGTTAATTTAAAATATCAGAAACTTCCTTGCAAACATGAAATTTTAATATTTAATAGAATAGAATACATTTATTTGCATAAAATGTAGGTTATATTATAGATGGAAATTACAAACAGTGCCATATACATTTTATCGCTTTGCGATATGCAAATATAAAATTAAAATTAACTACTTAATACAACAGTGAAACTTATTTTAATAATTCTGTTACTGAATAAAAGGATTTCTCTAGAAGCCATATTTTCAATTCTTTTTTAAATCTATTTGATGGCAATCCCTTAATACTATGTGGAATTGCATTATAAATATGTCCACACATAACCTTACAATTCTTTAAACACATTGTTGTCCTTGGTAAAGTAGCAGGCTTAAGTAGCAGTATCGTCATTTTATGGCCATGAGTTAAATAAGTACCTATGTACTATATGTAAACATATATATAATGTTACAGTATGAGTATGTAGAGCATAAATCTTCATTAACAGTAATTTCTCTACTGTGGACACTGACTGATGCTATCTCGACTTAAGTGTAACCAGACCACTGACTACCATATTATTGCGTTTTAAACTTAACATATTTTTACACTGTTGCTATTTTCATCTTTTTCTTAGACGTAAACGGTTAAAGTATTGTCTATGTGAGAATTAGTGTTTCTTATCGTATCAACGCAAGGTAAAAAAATAATACGAATTACAAAAATTATCATTATAATATCATCATCAACCTCCGAACAAGATTCCAGTCTAACCAGATGCGGCTGAATATCAGTATTTTACACGAAGCGACTGCCATCCGACCTCAACAACCCAATTTCCTGTGTAATACTGATATCCTGAGGCTAGACTGGTTGTCAGGTTTTTTAGGCCTCTGACTACTGCTAGCGACTTTCATATGATAAATATACTACGTTTTTATTTTTCTGCACCAAGCACATATGAAGTTAAAGACAATTTAGCTACATCGGCTATAAGTCGACAGAAACTCCGGCTGATGTGTCATATTGGGCCTAGAAGCTAGGTAAGTGATATTGCCGTGACAGCTAAACATTTTACACAGACAGAGAACTCAAATCATTATACAACAATAAATTAATTTATATACTCTCTATGAAGGTTTACACTGCTTGCATCTTCAAGTTAATGTTTTACTTTTTACTGTGTGTTCCGGCTGGGCTCCGTCCAGTGTTTCTCAAACATAAAATGGATATACATTACATAGTGTCGAGTTTCAGATCATCAAAATCACAAGAAAAGTCATTTATTTAAATATACCTGACAAGTAAATCGCTTGAATATTGGAGTGGAATCTACTTACCTTCGCTGAATCCAAGGATCAAGTAGATTGACGGTAGCAAATCAGTGCTCACATCAGTCCGAATTTCGATCCCAAAAGCTTTTTAAGAATAAAGTTTTCATAAATTCTACTCACGCAAGCTTTCTTTCTAGGAACAGATTCTCTTAATACTACCTTTTTTTTTGTAATCATCAGCATCATCATCATCATCAACCCATTTACTGTCCCACTGCTGGGTACGGGTCTCCTCTCATGATGAGACGCCACGCTGGCCTAATGCGGGTTGGCAGACTTCACACACCTTCGGAGAAATCTCTCAGGCATGTAGGTTTCCTCACGATGTTTTCCTTCATCGTTTAAGCGAGTGATAATTAATTATTATTACGCACATGATTTCGAAAAGTGAGAAGTGCGTGCCTTGGATTCGAACTCGAGACCTTTGACTTGCCAGTCGAATGGTCTTACCACTAGGCTATCACTGCTTTTAATTTTTAGTCACCAAAAATATTTTAAGAGGTTCTTGTGCTCATCATTATGAACAACTTTTACTATAGGACAACTGAAATCACGAAAATAATCAGCCGTTCCATACATTTTCTCGAGTTGAGTGAACAGCTGACATTTTTCACGTTTTCAAGGTTGGTTGAAAATCAAAATAGCTTGAGAATCATTGCGTTACATTAATAAACGCGTGCGCATACCTAGCCGAAGGGGCCCGAGCGTGTCGGGGCCCATCCACTCGGCGAGATACTACGCAGATTACATCTAAATTACGAAAACGCACTTACCGACTCGGTTTTAACTATTGAATATAGAATTGGGCAACCCTACGCAACTAGATATACAATATTGAAAGAAGCAAAACGTAAACAAATAAACTAGTATGCCATACGTACCATTATCATATCACTCGATTAATCATTAGATTACCTCATCATCAACCCTTTTATTTTCCCACTGCTGGACACGGGTCTCCTCTCAAAGAAGAGAACAAGATGGTTTAGTATATAGTCCACCACGTTGGCCTAATGAGGGTTGACAGACTTCACATGCCGTCAAGAAACGTCGCTAGCCGTCTCTCAGACATGCTAGACTCACGAGGTTTTCACTGTTTAAGCGAGTGATAATTAATTTTATTAATACGCACATGAATTCGAAAACTCAGAGGTGCGCACCTTGTATTCGAACTCGATACCTTTGACTTGGCAGTCCAAAGGTCATTTCACTAGGCTATCACTGCTTTGATAACACATTGCTTAGAAGCAGAATATTTGGCAGTACAGTGGTACAGTCAGCAACGAAAGTCGCTGAACACGATTCAATCTTTAAAACGCTTTAACATTTTATATTTTCTCGAAGTTACAGACCCGAGAAGGTAGTAAAACTTCTTTGTATGTAAGATAACTACAAGCTTTACATTAACTAGAATTTAATGAACAGTTTTGGTGCAGTAATGTTGTCAAATATTTTTTGTGTTCAGTCACTTTTGTTGGTGACCGTACCATAACAGATAAACGCAGTAGCAAAATACTATTATGTATCATTCTAATAACTATTAAAACATTCCTTTAGAGTTATTTACAAATGTTGAGAGTCAAGATGATCGTATTCCATCCGGTAGTAACTCGTGTCATGCAGTGCTTGACGTATCAGGTAATTCTAGCAAAATAAGATGACATTTTACATACATATACGTGAGTTGTAACTAACTGTATATTGCATTCTGCAACATAAATATGCTGGACATTACAATATTTTACTATTTTCCGCCGCGACTTTGTCCGCATCTATTACAAATACATCTCAGTGGGGATCTTATTTCTTTATTATTTCTGTTGTAAAATCAGACTAATACCGATCGCTTCTTGACAACGTGGTATAAAGAAACCCAAGGTAGGAAATCTTAAACTCAGTTAGGGTACACTTTTTCCCAGCGATGAGATATAAAAGCTACCTACATAAAAAAGGTTTCACGCGCTGGAACGAATCCCAAGTCGACAAGGTGATTAGATTTTTCTATTATGTAATTGCACAGTGAGTAATGATTAAAAACTGATTGTCACTGGAAAAGTAGAAGGAAGAAGATAAAGAGGCAGCGTCCCACAAGATGGATAGACCAGATCCGTAACTCACATTCCATCACCGTTCACGTTCCAGGCAGCGAGTGACCGAAACTGATGGCGAAAATTCATCCGAGATGAAGTGCTTCATAGTCGTATTCCTCAATAGTGAGGGTCGTGACCTGCACGACCCTCACTATTGAGGAATATGACTTTTGAAGGAGGAGAAATAAAGAAAAAAAGATTGTGAAACATTAGGATACTTTTGCTAACCAGTAGTCCAGATAATATTAGCCTACAAACATCGCTAATAGTGACGTTTATTTCTAGAAGGCATTTGTGAGTTCTGCAACTACTGCTGGTAACGTTAATGCAAATAATCCAGTTTTAAATGGTCTATAAAATTATTAAAACTCCCCTTAATACTAAGAAAATTCTTCACTACATGAAAAAGTTTCAAAACCGGTTGCTTACCTTGTGAATAGGATCGTTATAATAAAACTGGCGTGTCTACATATTTTCCCTCGGAATTGTTGCTACTTGATGTCATCACTGCATTATCTACGAACATTTTAATATATCACCAGAAGATGATCACCAGAAGATAATCACCAGAAGATGATCACCAGAAGATGATCACCAGAAGATGATCACCAGAAGATGATCACCAGAATCATCATTGTTTACTATTCCACTGCTGGGCACAGGTCTCCTCTCAAAATGAAAGAGGTTAGGCTATAGTCCACCACGCCTGTATTCCCTGAAAGGTAAAGCAGAGGGGTCCTAATTGTACGGCCAACAAAAGAGTTAGGTATACAGACAGCTAATTAATAATCTTTGTTTTGATAAAGATAGTGTAATAGTGTATCACGCAATATGTGTCAAAACGTAGGTATTGTAAGCAGCTGCATACCTAAACTCATTATTACACTGCTCGACCTCGGAATCAAACCTCAAACGTAGCGTCGTTGGAAATTTATTACAACCCAAAACATAAATATTACGAAAGATTATGATCGATTACACCCAATACTTATTAACCGTTAAGCTACCGCGGCTTAGCTCCCACCTTTTTTAGTTTTGAGACCAAAAGTTGCCTAAATCCAAAGATTTAAATCGTTAGATGCGCCCTACCGCGTCAAATAATGGTCACGTTTCCGTAAGCCTAAACTGGTTGACATCGGAAGTATCGAATCTGTTATTGTCTCGTTCACTCATACTGAATATTGCACACTGTCGTTCTCTGTCTCTAATATGGAATGTGTGCATTCACTCATCTCAATATGGACACGTTTTCGCGCGGTCTATATACGGTGAGGGCAAATGTAACGATTTAAATTTTTGCCTAAGTAAATCCCATCTTTTATAAAGTACAGAAAATCCTCATCGATTATATGACACTTGAGGAGACCAGGGTATGCTTGACTCATACCGACTAAACCGCACATTACCCTATCTACAGTCATAGCCATCGGATCCGCGAAATTGCGGCGCGAATTACCCATGAGGAAATGACGACATGATAAAATACGATAATTATCGAAAACGGAACTGGAAATTTTAATACTTTTTTAGTCGTCCCGATATAATCTTAGAATCTATTAATTCCATGCTAAGCAATGTTAGAAAATCTCGACGATTTACGATAAAAAATCGACAAAATTGTCTAGACTATAAGAAGACATTTAGAGTTGTCGAGTTGTCAATAAAGTATTAATTGTAATTTAAAATTTAGTATTTTAAAAGGATGTCGATAATTTCATGGCAGTACCACAATACCTATATGTAAAAATAAATTTTCATCAACCCAAGCCGCAACAATAATTTGGCAAATAATTTTCCCTATACTTCTTTTGAAAATTCAATTTGCCTCTGCCAATATATCAAAGGACCATGATTCATATTTTCCGAGAAGTGCTATGTATCGATTAGACGCAACAAGATTATTCGATTTAAGCGTTTAAATTTCCGTCGCACGTTTATAAAGAATATAAATTTCAATCATAGAATGATGAAGTAGGGATCTAAATTTGAATGAAGGTTTTTTTACATAATTTTAAGATTCACCTGAGAACATTACAAACAAACGAATTATTTATAGTATGTAGATAAAATATTATGAATAAATTATTTAACTATATAACGGGAGCTACGGTACCTCTTGTATACTGCAGAAAATCCGCCGCCATGATGTTGTAAAAGCCGCAGTTATCTTCCGTAGCTTTATGTCCAGAGCCTTGATCACATTCATTGAGATCTCTTTTATACTGAACACTGCTTACAACCTCGTTTTTATTTTATGTAACAGATAAAATAGAATAATGATTTTGCAAACCAATGCTAAATTCGTATTTGGAACTTTTTTTAATAAGATAACAGATATGATGTAATTTTTAAATATTCAAAAATGGAATTTGTGTTGCTGAGCTTTGGCTGCCCACAAAAATTAAAAATAACGATAGAAAAATCCAAATAAAAAAATGTAGATAGAATAGAATAGAATTATTTATTTGTGAAAGAAGAGTTTAATTAGCTAAAAGTAATTAGATAAAAACATTTAAGGGGTCATGTCTGGAACAGCGGTGTTTTTCCGCAATTTCAGGGTTGGTCCTGTAGTAAAAGTTATTCATAATGATGAGTACAATGACCCCTTACATTAAAAAAAAAATAAGGGTATGGTGCAGATTTGGAAAAACTAAGTGTTATTTGTATGATTTATTGAAATTTGGGCCAAACAACAACTGGCACGACTGAAACGTCAGCTAATGATAAAAACATAAGTACATGTATAAGGAAAATCTCGTTAGACAAATTCGAGTAGTCTGATCAAAACAAGCTCGTCATCGCTCCACACCGTGATTAGTTCGGCAATTGTTTCTGTCGTTCCACCTCGCTGGCTACTCACAATCGAATTGACACCTGCATAGAAAATCGGCCTTCCGACCTTATAGACCTTTGTGCGTGTTTACAGAATCGTAGCCACTACTATGTTGTCAAATAAGCGTAAAACTCTAGGGGAGTTCTGTGTTTCTCGAAAGGGTCCAGTAACTGTAGGACCACAGCATCGAAAAATATTGCGACTAAATTTGAAAGATTTATAGTTTTTTTCATTCTTCCGTCTTTCTCCTCAACCAAATACTTGGACTCGATCTTTATCAGCGCGCCAGTCGCTACGGAAAGCAACCTCAATTTATAGCAACAACCTGTTCAATACCTACCATCCTCATCATATCAGCCTATTGCCGTCCACTGCTGAACGTGGCCTCCCCTAAAGAGCGCCAACCATTCCAATCTTGGGCAGCTTGCATCCATCCGCTGCCAGCCACCTTCTTCAAATCGTCGGTCCATCGTGTCGCAGAGCGTCCCACACTACGCTTGCCCAAACCTTGTACTATCCTCACACGATAGATAAATTTACATGTATCTAACATTGACAGAAACGCGTGACGGAACACATGTTTTCTTTTACAATGTTACTCGTAAAATACTTTCGCAAAAACAAGACAATTATGTTGATAAAGCTGCGTGCTTTACAATGGAGGCTTACTTTGTTAATTAGATAGACTTTGTTAATTACTAACAATGTTGTTATGATGTTTTGTAATAAAATAGCTTCCTGTGAAAGATTTTTTCAAATTAACTGCAACCACTACACCTACCTATTATGATAAGTACAACTCTGCCTTTCAGGAATACAGGCTTGCTGGTTTGTCATTATCATAATCATCATCAGCCGGTACTAGTCCACTGCATGACATAAGCCTCTTTTAGTGGACGCTGCAGAGCCCAATCTTTCATCCAGTAGCTACCAGCTGCCACATCGTCACTCCAACTAGCCGGCGGGCGACCTACACTACGCTTACCTAGACGCGGTCATGTTTTCATTATATTATTCGATCATAGCAACCCGCTGGCTTCGCACAGGGGTAATATACTGATAATATACATGTGCTATATGTATAAAACTTAACTAAAGCCGGTAGAAATTATCTTAATTATTGTGAAAACTGATCAAAATCCGTTGTGTGATTTAGAAGAAGAAAGCGAAAAAATAGCACAGACAGACGAGTAAAGTACATAACTTTGTTTTTTTACTATTTAATAAATATGGTCAATCCGTGCCTCCGAGAGCACGTAAAGCCGTCGGTCCTAATCGTTATAGCCCAGAAATTGGGTTGCGAAGGTCTGATAGTAGTCGCTTCGAGTAAAATAGGTGCTGTTTGATATTTTGATTAATCAAATGTTGCCATTTTGAGCCCATAGTAGATACACCTCTGCCTTACCCTTCGAGAAATACCGACCTAATGGTATTGGTATTAACCTAAATAAAAAGAAAACAGTCTGCTACGCTTTTGATGACAAACAATTGAAGGAAAAGAAACCGCGACAATTGGTGCATGTCTAACAAGTTTTCCGTCTTTAGTCATACAAAACCGAAGACTACGACGTTGTGACCAGATACATTCATCAAACAAAGCATCGCAAGCATGTATTATTCCCTAAAGAGGAAAGTAGCATTATAACTTTGCCTCTCTATCACGTTTAAAATCTGAACTAGTATAAGATACGATGGGATTGACGTATCCATCCGTGGATAAAAAACCCAATTAAAAAAAGATTTTAAAAAACTGCCGCTCTGAAACCAGGCTTTAGGAACGGCTGCGCAGGCATGTAAGTGCGAGCGGGACGTCAATAAACATAGAAATATAATAACCGACAGAGACAGTGCACTACACACGTTTTATTCCTCACTTCACAGCAACAAACTTCATAGGGGTAATATACTTAATATAAAGGCGTGAAAACAACAATTTTAAATCTATTGAAATAAAACTACTTTTTACGGATTTTATCGCGATAAATTGATATTATTAACCCCGACGTTTCGGACCATTTACAGCGTAAATGGTTACGGGTAAACTGAGACCATGGATAAGTTGTTTTTATTGCAATCTATAATATTCGCGTAAGTGTAGGAAATCAATATAATTTAAATCTAGTTTGATTTTTGTACACAACTTTTCACAATTATTTAAGAAAGGTAGTAATTCCACTCAAATTGGAGCTGCCCGACTGGGGAAATATCTCCGCCTTGCAGAAAATCGGAAGTGAAATAACACTGCTTTGAGGTTCCTTACGGTGAGCAAGGTTGCTAGTGCTCCGCGAGGAAATGTTGTGTTGCCAACCCAACTATTCCTCTTTTTTACAGCTTCTTTCGTTTTACAGGGTCGGTAACGCGCAAGTGGTGTTACAAGCGTCTACCTATAGGCTACGGTAACCGCTTAACATCAGGCTATCCGTCTGCTCGTTTGCCTGCTACCCCATAAAAAAATACGGTACCTACTTAGTAGGATTTAAGAAAAATATTGATATTGCCAGACGCACCAATTATTCTTCTATAGTATTTTTCTGCAACCACAATACGTCATATCTACCTTTTTTAAATTATTATATATTTTTTTATGTATGTTCGGGCACAACTCAGTCATACATAGACGGATCAGCAAAATTCTTTTTTTGTTCGATGAGCTTAAAATTATTATTTCAACAACTTCTAAATAAAGATTACAGGACAGAAAACCCCGATGACACTTCTCTGGCCCCTGGAATCCAGGTTGTAATGCCCAGAAGCCGCGATTCGGATCACTACTACAATAAAACATTCATCTACCAACAAAATTGGACATTTGAAACCGACACAGATGTAATGGGTGGGATTACCAATTTATTTTTGAAATTGCTTATTCAATGCTGAATTATTGGAAGACTCTATTACCGCAGTGTATATTAAAGTTTCTATTCGATATTTCGGTTTTCCTTCTTCTTATGTTAAGCAATTGTGGACCAAATAAGATTATCTCTAGATTTAGATTGCTGTTGTTACGTGAAACGTAATTTTTTATTTGGTCGACATCATCAACCAACGGCATTGAATGAAATGAAAAATATTATAAGTGCAAACAAAAAATATAGCTAAACCAAATTTAAAAAGGAACCAGTAGTACTATTTACAATATACCTACCTAAGATAGAGTTCTGCTATAACAAGCCGATAAAAGTGTTTAATTAATACCCAGTTAGGTACTTATATTGAAATGAAAAATTGAAATGAATGTAGGTATAAACCGTTCTAAAATCATTTAAATTTTAAACTTCAACGTGAAGACTGTAACAGGATTTAAGCACGCACCAGCCAGCTCTTTTACATGATTCATAATTTTAATTTTCCAAAGATAATCTCGTTCTACTGGCAAGTCCGAGACTCTCTGGGTAGCGGCCCGTTACGGTCCACCGCCCGGGCGAAGACCTCAACGACAGTTTTTTCGACAACTGAAGAAAAAGTCAAAACGAATAAAAGCCACCGCTTACGAAATCACGAAAACTCGTGTCGGCAAAATTGCTTTCATAACATATTTAACTTGCTGTTTGGAAACCACCATTTGACTCGATTTTGAGCCCTGAACGTTTGTATTAAGAGTGCGGATTCTGTTTTGTTGACAGCATCCATGTTAAATCGTGCGTACTCCAACAGCCACAAATAAATTGCCTCCATCAAACGACAGCTAAACGCATAGAAATTTGTCGGTAATCCCAATGGTTAGTAACACTTCTTTCCACAAAGGGCTTTGATGTTAGCGCAATTTCGATTATAATTGCACCGTAATGTGGTAATGCGCACCCGTTCGAAACACGCTCTCTTTTTTTTCTTTTGAAATAAGTTCTACCTACTCTTCTGAGCAATATTTTTAGTGTACCTGTAATAGTCTTCAAAGAAACTATTATACATCAATTTGTTGTAAGATAAACTACATCTGAAATTCTACTTGTTTATTTTTTTCGCTATCATTATCTTATAACAATACCTAAACGTCTCACAATTCATTCAATTCGTTCCCTATTATTTTCATGGCTATTTAATCTATAGCCGCTGTCTTCTTAAAGTTGAAAAATATGTTTTATAGTCTAAGACATTTTTATTTTTAACATAAAGAAGGCGTTACATAATTATCTGATCGTTTCACGAGCCTAAGCTTCGATCCACCTGACTGCGAGGCCATTTATACTCCTAAATTATCCGCAAACAAGTCCCAAATGTTGTGTTTTTCTGTTTTTACTGGTGAACAACGACTTTTTTCTGGTTTTTATACAAGACGAATACCAACAGAAGCTATTCTTTATAAAAATTTCGTTCGTGGAGTGTCTGTGCGGTTGATGACCGCGGCTCCGTCATGGGCGAGCGACCAGCAACTCCTGCGCAAGCCACGCTCTTGCCATCACACGCCGACTTTATGATACATTATTATTCATTTTTGTGGATTAAGGATACGTTAAAACCGGATTGTTAATAATTAAAACATGAATGTGTAGCTGTATGAAGAATGTTTCCTTGCGCTTGTTAAAATAACTTGGAGCAGGGTGATGCAACAATTACCTACAGTTTAATGTAACTCATGAAACATTAGGAATATACAAATAACATGAGATTGTTTCTATTTTTCCATGACGTTACTACTTCGTACCTGCGTCAGTCATTTGATTTTTCATTAATTTGGTAGGACGGTAATAATGTTGTCGATTGAACCCGTGGTCATTAGCGCAGAAAATTATATCGACATAGTTTTTCACCGTAACATTGGATCTACAGAATCACTGTACTATCCGAGTACATAGTTTCTATTTGAACACTTCATGGTTTATGCCCTTGTAGGTATATGGCATCCTAATGCCAAAATCCTCGATCGGATACGACAGTATGGACAAATATGATCAATTTTACCAGCGTGAGCCTTTTTGATGTGAGTGAGCAACTTTAGCAGTAAGTAAGTTGTAGGGAAACACATTAACCCTTTCCCTCTCTATACAATATCGCTTTGTACAGACAGGTGAATCATTACGCATTCACTACTTCATTAACATAACTGTCACATCACTGAACACGAGGGTCGTTACTCCAAGAATACTTATATCACTTGTTTAATCAACTAGAACACTATATTATTGGCACTACTCACTACGAACAAAAAGTGCAGTGCCATTTGTGTAGAAATGCCAACAACCTATACGCGCTGGTGTTGCATCTAACGTCACGGGGCGTGCGCAGGCGCCTGTTATGTATTTACCCTCCTGTAACAGTAATTAACAGTGACCTTTATGATGCTGCTCAACTGATTGAAATTTATATAATAAAAAAAGCAACTTCAAAACAAGAAAATGAATAGCACTTATCTATCTATAATCTTAGATTAAATACGCTTGTGAGTCTTGTTAACTACGCAGATCAACTGATCTTCATGGTTAAGCTGCGCCAGCCGCGGTCAGTCTGTGGATGGGTGACCATTGTTAACATAATATCTAGACCCCTCCTTGCTCGAAGAGCACGTAAAACCGTCGGTCTCAGTTGCCATGCGAACAGCTATGACAATCGTTAATAGTACCTACTCGGGAGCCCAAAAAGCCTGACAACAATCTATCCTCAATAGGTCTGATGGCAGTCGTATCTGAAAGACTAGACCCCAACATAGTCGGGGAAAGGTTCGGATGATAAATGTTTGATAAATTAAGAAACTTTTTCGACTTCTTGCAGTAATTTACTTACTCTATCAAAAATCTTTTTAATGATTAATAGATAACTGCTTTCTGTTTTACAATTTAAATTAGTAGATAAGTCTTAAATTTAAATACTTGGGTACAAACCAAAATAATGTAAACATATTTATACTTATGTCAATAAAAAAATTTACAAAATTGCGTGATTATAAATCAGTTTAAGGAAATATCCCGTAGAGTGAGTTACGCTTTTTGTAGTCCGCCCACCATAAACCGTGACATTGTACATCCAATATTCCCGTTTTTTCTTGCTTGTGTTTTCAGGGTTTAAATATTAATTACAAGCTTAATTAATTCATTAGATTTTTTTTCATCTACCGAGTTTTTCATACAGTATTTATTATAGATTTACAAGTTAAACACTTGTATTTTCCTATATCAGAAATGTTTACCAATCATTAAACTTCTTGTAAAGCTTACGAAAGTTTTTTTTTAAATTACGTACCTACTTTATTAATACACTGCTATGCTTAAGGTTTATTTATTTATTTAAAAAAGCACAGCCACATCACATGCATTACTAAGTACTAAGACATATGCAAGGTTCACTAAGACTCCATTTATTACAACACTAAACAAATAACGATTTAATAAGTCCTCACTATTTACAACAGACTAACTAATATTATAATACTTAATATACCAAAAAAAACTAAAAATATACCTAGGTAGGTAGTATTAAGGCGACTAAGTTTAAAAAAAATCTATTCGTCGCCATCGCTGTCGTCCGGAAACATACAAACAACATACCCTGTTTTAATTCGATTCCCAAACATCACTTCCATATTATTTTAAACATAACTAAGTAACGCTGAAAAATCATCAAGGAGAACAGCAGCAAGCGCCATAAATACCCCTCAAAAACGTAGCATCTCATTCACTAATCCGCAACACGTGGTAGTTTCTTCACAATTGCTTTGTATCAGCTTACAACAATATTAGGATCTACGTACGTTTATCATAGAATAATATATAATCTAATTGAATATTCATAAATTGGAATTATTCCTGGTTTCCTCAATGGTACGTACTTAAAAGAAAAACCTAACTTGCAAGAAGCGCGGTATTAAAATTAAATAAGTAATCAATCTGGTCAATTTTTAAATTATTATTCTCATTAACCATAAGAATCAAAATATCCGGTGAACACCGAAATAACCATCCTTCATCGACAAAAAGACGAATTAACAAGGATCTTCGTAATTAAAATTAATAACAATAGGTTGCAAGGATGGTCGGAGGCGCAGGAGCGTCGACCTGCCACGCGCGAGCGAGCCGGCGCGCGCGCAGCCACCGTGCGGGGTGCATGACACCGCGCAGGTGGACCGCCCCGCACCTGCCTGGGAAGTCTCTAGCCGCTCTGCTGACCTTTATGACTGAGTTAAAGGGCTTACGTAAGGGTGAGTAGTTGGGGTTGTCAGCCGGTTTTTAAAGTCAGGACCGTTTGCGTTTATTAGTAGGAAGTTAAATGTTTCTGCTCTTAGTAGCAACAAAACCAACAAGGGGTCTTGGTTTGTGAGTTATTACTTTAGTTTATGAAATACAAAAAAGTATTTACCTGTAAATTATGTAGATAACGTGTGCATAGTAATTTGTGATGTGCGAGAAGGGATGGGTGACCCATCCTTTCTATTAATATTTACACAAGTTCAAGCTTAGGTTTAAACAGAAAGCGGTAGTTTTGGATATAGTTCGCATTGTTACGAGGTACTGTGAACAACAACACATCTTGATATCTTGAAGCACTTATTATATGTTGATAGATTCAAAATGATGTGACTTTTGCATATACTTTACTAATGACTCTCATCAAACTTGGAACTAGGAATTCAACTATGAAACATGTCAAATTGATTACAAACTGAGGTTCAATGTATTATGAAGAGAGTTGTAAGCAACAACTAAGTAATATACCTATTAGCAATCGCACTATCATTCAGACTTGCATTAGCTATGTGTCTTTATTACATGAAATTACACTATCCTAATATCTACAACCATAGAGCTTGCCCGATTAGAATCCAAGCGATTATACAAATAGAACTCGGCTTCTCACAGCCTGCTTACTGCTTAGCATAATGTTCCGACTAGAGGTTAGCCCCACTGCTGTTATGCTAAATAGGTAGCACAGTTCATACACAAATTAATATTTATAAGTAATCCTGGACAATATTCGCAAAACAGCCACCAAGGTAGGACTTCGATACTTTGAAGATAAGGTGGAACTCGTCTCTAAAAGTGGCGATCCGAAAATCTGTTAAATAGGTACATAATTAACACGTTTCCTGCCCCAGAACAAAAGTTAAAAATGTGTTTGTACATTCAGTACGATCTTTTAAATTTTCCGAAGCCTTGTTATCTACCCATACATCTATGAGAATGTTTTTACTCTTATTCATACGTACAGTAAAATAAATAGCATCAAACTTACTTTTGGATTATGACTCCTAAAAGAGTTATGGACATATATATGAGTTTACCTACCTACAAACGTGACTCCTCTGGAGTCATTGGACAGTGAACGTGTTAAAAGATTAAGAACATGGAGAATAAAACATGACTTGATTGTACCAAACTTTCGGGATTTTTAACACGTGTAAAAGTGTAGGAAACGACATTTTTTTTATTATCTCGGGAGCGAAAATGGCCAAGTTGGGCAATTCTTCTAGAATTAAATCATATTCAGAACCCACCATAAGATCCTTAGCAATTATTTTTAATGTACCTAACGATACTTACATCAAACCTTTTTAGCCCAGCTGGCATTTCATGCACTTGGTCAGTATTTTAAAGTTTGTGATGTAATAGAGGCTTACTAAGCATTTCGTAATAATTCAATTATGTACATAAATTTAATCCCATAACATAAATATTGGTCTTCATTTATAAGCTTTCAGCTTCCAAAAATCTCCGTCTACAAAATTTTACTTATGTAGGTACTGTTTGCGCTGTCAAAAATATTTTCAGCACTTCTTTTCTATTTATGAGTACCTTTGAGTGTAATTAGGTAGTGTCATTTCATTTAAAAAAAGGGAAATCGTAGAGATATGGCTTGCTAACAGGGAGTGTTCAGTCGACTCGCCCATTACCGCGAATGACATCATTATAAAATTACGAAGTTGAATGCTCTCCAGCTGAATAAAGTGCGCTTTGGAACTTAGGAAGTAATCTCACAGGCAACCAACTGGTGGTCGGAGTAACGGATTCTTTGCTTAGAGTAAATCACCGTATTTAGTACGCAAATCCTTAATTTATTATTTGCTATTATTTTGTTGCCCTCTCAAAAACCTGTCGATAAATCATTCCTACCTTTCTTTGGTCTGAACAATTTCCCCACTCCTGATACTAAACACGTAAAGGTGATTAAAGATGTAGTCTTTTTCAACTTACCATATAATTACTAACAATTCAGTCTTCCATCCAGTATCAGCGAAGCAGCTAACAGCGCCCGGTAAACAGTATGCCCGGCAAGCATGAAACGATGGCAGCCATGCATAATATCCGATGAAATTGTGCATAACTAGTCAATGACTTATGACGAACTGTGCATAATATAACATTTTTACCACAACGCATCGTGTACCGGCCTCGGTAATTAGTCAGCTAGATATAATTAAAATTTATCGCATCTTTCATTAGAAGCTTGGGCACTCGGCGTGGCGACGCAGCGGACCGAGTAGCTTTGTCTTGCTTTCTTGCACCGCGGCTTTTACATTCACTATCAACGGTAAATCTTGGCACCATACTGTTCAATTTATCAAATAAGCATCTTTCCACGCGACGGTAATGAGATAAAGGTACACGAAGGAGCGAATTTACTGAGTCGCCGGATAGAGAATACAACATTAATAATAATTATCCAATTAGGTACTTAAGGTTTTACGATTAGGTATTTTGCGATAAGAAACTATCTACACACAAGCTTATACGGAGAGTAACCTATGGGAGAAATGGTTACCTACGTAGGAATCCAAGTAGGTACTTCGGACTCTCGGTAACGTACCTATTTGCTTAGGAACTTCTAGTTAAAGTGATACATAACTGTCCTGAATAGTCTATAAACTAGGGATTCCCAATCGATGTAACAACATAGATTGCCCTAGCAAGAAGCATCGTGTAACCGGATACACGGCGACGGATATAGTGCTTTGTCTACACAACTGTCGAGCCGAACGAAAAAGAGAAAAATGGAGCATTAAGTTTTGTGGCCGGTGGTCGGCATCATGATTTCACGGGCAATGGTAATGGCAGCCATTAGACACGTAGCGACACGGAAAATGGCGGCCGACGACCCGACCGACGCGATTTATCGTGGCCAAGATGCTTTAATTTGAACAGGTTAGTTTTTCAACGGATGTTCGGAACGCAAGTGATGGTAACCGCGGTGCTCTACTGCTTTGACATCCTGCAACAGCGGCGCAACTATTAGTGTGATTTTCAGTAATGGCTATAGTGCAGCAACGCCACCTAAGCACCTACTTAAGCTATAATAATGTAGGTACCTAAAACAAGCCGCTACAATGTTATTCGATATCATTATTCTTCGCAATCGACGTTTGGGAGTCTAAAACAATAAGTTTTATGAAAATATTTTATTTAACCAGTTCAACAATAAAATTATGTACAGCTTACTGTTACAGAGAAGGGAGAAACTTACACTATATTTACAGCAGTGATAAGCAATGACATTGGCTCCGCATCTGCTTCGGTATAGAATGATTATTATTGAGTAACCACCATTTGGTTAACAGAAGACAAAGTCTACTACATCAAATGTATCAGAATATTCGTCCAATGGAGACTCGAAATAACATAAAAAATGCTAGATTTGGTAGACAAAACCGTCAAAAATCAACAACGTATTCAATATGGATATCAATTTTAGAGAAAAAATCTATATAAGGCAGGGTTTAATTGGCTAAAGCGTCCGTTGTACTTAACCGGAGGGACGCAGGTTCGAACCATGCCTCACATGAAATTTTCTTTTCTCTAAAATGTATATCCTTAAAAGTGTTTAGCATGCGTTAATAAAAAAAATTATTTAAAAAAAATATTCAATCACGATTTATACAGAATGAAACGAAAAGAACATAGAAAATACAGCCCATGTGACTCGCTGAAAACGTAGCTATCTTGAAACTATTTTTTGAGATGATCGAAGCTTTTCATCCAAACAAATATACAAAAAATCAAAACTCTCTTTATAATATTAGTTTAGACTTAGGCCCTGCGGTCAACGGAAGCTATATAGGTTTGTATCAGTGCTCAACACTACCATCATTTGCATACATGTACTAGACAATCGAAGTCAATCTGTTACAAAAACAACGGGTATTTCAAAAATATGACACAATTTTTGATTTGGAATTATCGTCCAGTGCCGTTCTTTCTTGGCAGTTGGCACTAGACAGTGAATGTAATATTATTTTTATTTAATGTTAGTATTCATGAATTAATAATATATGGTAGGTAAACCATTCAATTCTAAGTGCATCCTGTTGAATAGGGCAGGCATGTGGTTTCAGAATGCTTGTTAAATTATACCGTAAAAATATGTAGGTGCTGAGTTTAATAATATTATTATCTATTATCTACTCTAATTGTGTTTACACAGTACTTGAATTGAGTTCAATAAAAAAATGAGTGATTAAGTTTACTAAATTAACAAGTAACGCATCATGCGCAAGAGCATGTTAATCTGATGGTTACATGGAGATTAGCACAGACAATCTAAACTAAAGATTCCCGGTAAGTCGGTTAAACGACCCGTATCGCTTCTAGAAAATGCTCATGTGTTTATAATAATGTGCAAATACAATTACAATGCCATCTCTTTTAAATGTACCCTCTCTTGCTGGAATGACTTTTAAAAAGCTATGTTATGTCGTATTATAAATCCTTTTCAGAATATGTACAAAAATATTAATCTTATATACAATCTATCAGAGTTCGTTTACATCCACTGTTATCATAGGTTCCTCTCTTAACCACGCCATTCTCCGGTCTCGTGCAAGCCTAATTCACAACTCACCATAATCAAATCTGATCAAGAATAATATCTACCTCTGTGTTATTTACAGAACATCAACAATATGATAATTGTTTCTTATCTCTTATAGAAGAAGTATAGTTTAGAAGTTCTCTTATATTATATTTACACATAAGTACATTGCGTTAAACGAAACAGCTTAAACAACAATTACAACAACTGTACAAATTTTTGATCACAGACCAAATTTTTTTAATTTTCTTTGAAATATGACACGATTATTCCCTGGAATTTTGCTTTTTAACAAGTCATCAGGACATACAGTGTACACTTAAAGACAACAATCATTTTCCTTATCCATTATAAATTGTATATTTTTGACTTAACATTAAACTAAAAAGATGCTGTTTCATTTGACGTTGTAAAATTAAATACAGGTTATCTATTAATCCTAGCACAATTTACACTCTCTTTAAACAAATTAATGTTAATCTTAGAAGTACTAATGTCTGCGAATACGTAAACTATTTCGTATAAGTTATGATGACTGTATCTTAGTAACTGACCAAATGAATATAAGCTTTTGTACCCTAAGCAATTAAATGGTAAGAACATTTGAGTCAGTCAAATATTCTTAGATTCTTGTTATAACACATAATATTACA
The DNA here is from genome assembly GCA_964056405.1 of Acronicta alni. Lineage (NCBI taxonomy): Eukaryota > Metazoa > Arthropoda > Insecta > Lepidoptera > Noctuidae > Acronicta > Acronicta alni. Next base: position 14,540,438 of record OZ043916.1, on the reverse strand, counting down.
AATATAACTTCTACTAAATCTCTTCTGCTAATAAATCGTTTCTATACAAATAAATACTTATCACCAAGACGCATTGGAAACGTAGAGCATATTTACGTCACACGCGAATTCTTTCTGATGAAATCTTTGTGTCGATATACTACACCGTCATACAAAACCTCCGATTCGTAATCCGAAAGCCAACTTGAGCCAACTTTTCTAGTAAATTGCGAAAGCTACAGAGGCTAGCACATCAAGCTACCCCAATCTGTCATATTTCTTTAATAGATTTTCAACTTTAATACAAAGCATACAAAGAAATAAGGTTCATGTTCAATTGGGAAAATTTGACAGTTTTGGATAGCTTGACCTGCTGATCTGTACTTCAATTTATCATCTTACGTATCGGAACATTTTGTAATCAGTTTCAAGTGCGTCTTTAGGTATACTCACTCGTTAATACAGGCGGTTTCATCTAAATAATGCTCAATAAATATCCCAACATACACTAACGAAACACTGAATTAATCACCTATTTAATATAAATGTACAGCATACTACCATTTTATACATAATCTCATTTTGACTCAAGTATATATTTCCAACATGATAACAAAACCTAACAACCAAGTTTTACTAATCCTGTCAGCATTCAAATTTAGATGACCTAAATCTATTCCTATATTATATCTTTAACCAACTATTGAATAAATCGGGGATACTCAGTATCTACCGACATGCTTATTCCATTCACGGCCGACGATCACGAAAAACAAAAACATTCACCATAGAGAAAGCTCTGAAGTATAGGCGAATTCAGTTTTTATTCTTCGCTAAAAAAGAGATAGGCCATCAAATTCTTAACATTACCAATAAAATAAAAAGCAATGAATAATATGCATAATAATTACGCTAGCAACCCAAAAATTTACATTTAATTTAATAACATTATGGACTTGAGTTCTTTTATCAATAAATTTAAATGATGTTAACTTTTCAAGAGACTATTAGCACACAGAATAGAAAAAGAAATACTACAACGCTCTGGAGAATGTCTCCGTATCAACCCACTGAATGGTTAATATTTTATCAACAGCATAAACTATTTAATTTGCGAGTAGTTCATGCCAACACATATGAAGAAAATAATGCACTAAGCTAAGAGTATACTGCAGAAGGCTACGGCACTACGTATTCACATTTCTAACATCACTACACTATCACTATACGTCATCAACCTGAAATGTCTTTATCATATAGTTTGTACCACATGAAGCTATCACTTTTTCGTAATATAAATGGTCCAGCGACGGCTCTATTCGTCGCTGCTCGAGTCCTAGCTGTCAATGTGGTCGGGCTCCATCTTAGTGCTGGGTCGCATCACCATCTTGTCCTCTCCATCGCCGTCGTGCACCGTCTCAATGGTCAACATCATCTTCTCGTCGCAGCTGTCGTCGCCCGAGTCAGAGTACATTGATTGGGTTGATGTTGCCACTTCCTAGAATGTAATAATTGTATGGTGTTAGTAATCCATCTCTAGAGGACGAAATTCTTATTGTATTTGGGTTTTTTAAGAGTCATTTATGGATAAACTACTAGAACAACAGTTTTAGGCTTACAAAATTGTAGTAGTTCTAGTTTCTCTCTTGCTTTAGGCAATGATATGATTTCACTTAGAAAAAAAACAACTATTTCTTCCTTAGAAATGTCTATCCACCTAGAACACTTAAAGTAATTCCATCAATGCAACCTTTCTACGATTTTTTTACAAAAGAACTCTCAATTATGCAGTTAGATAATCAGGACCAGGTCCAAAGACTGCACACACATTGGTAAAACAACAATAATACAAGTAACTAACTGTGATTCTGTTTTTGGTGTGTATCCGCACGTGTTTGGCAAGATGATCTGAGCGCATGAACCGTTTCCTACACTCGGGACACTCGAACCTCTTCTCACCGGTGTGAGTCCGCCTATGTCGCTGCAATTCATCTGAGCGAGTGAATCTGAAAGTCATTATTAGGTATTGAGTTACTGTTAGACTAACTAACTTCTTCTGTGAAGTCAGATCTGATATACAAAAAATAGTAACAGGTTGGTAGTAATTGTAAAATACTTCAGGGTGTACCACATGATCATTTATAATAAGGTACAATCCGCATTAGGCCAGCGTGGTGGACTATAGCCTAATCCCTTCTCAATCAGAGAGGAGACCCATGATGACGATGTTGACACTCACAGATACTGTTACAAAGGACCATCACAAAAGGGTACATAAGTGAGAGATATATGTATAAAATTTGATTGATTGAACAGTGGATTTTGGATAAAGGTAGGTACTTGGTTTTTAAACAGAATTTTATGTAATTTTTATGAATTATAATAGTTTTACCTTTTGCCACAGAACAGCCAGTTGCAAAGGAATGGTCTTTCGCCCGAGTGCCACCGGAGGTGTGCGCGCAGATGTGATGTCTTGCCATACACTTTATTGCAGCCCGCTATATGACAAACGTGCTGCTTTTTGCGATCCATCAGCCGACTGTAAAGAAAATAATAATAATAATGGAAATTGTTCAGTGGCCGTAAATTATATATTTTGACGACAGTTCGCGCTCAGTTTTAGCCATGGCGAGGGTCTGCCCTTTTTGATGACTGAGACAAAGATACAATAAAAAATAATCTCCTTCTTAACAAAGTTTAAAATGCAGCTACTACACCAGCCAAACATTGGAATTGCATTCCCGCTGAATGAAAAGATAGCCCCAATGGTATGTAATATAATGGTATTAGTACTCCTTGCCACTGTGCAACCTACTCTTGCCTCTCTCCAGTAACTTATTCTTCAAAAAAAAAGATAGTGTAACTAACTTCTCGCCCTGGTCACAGTTGGGGCAGGTGCAGGCGACGCGCTTCATGAGGCGCTTGCCGGCCTGCGAGGGGCTCGTCGGCCGCATCTTGGCTGCCTCGCACTCGGCAGGCTGCGGCGTGCTAGCCGCACTGCCGTTGCCGTTTGAAGCACTCACGCTGACTACTTGCCACTTGCCTGGCTCATTAGGATCTTGCTGGATTTGTTGGCCTGTTGAATATGCTCATATCATACATATTGGTATGCTGAAAGTCAATGGGTTATTGTACTAGTGTGTTAAAAATAATAATAAGTCTTAAGTTCTTTGGTGAATAAACAAGTCTGTGTTTAGACCTGCAGGGCTAAAAGGCTGATTTCAATTAATCATAATCAAATTTAAATTGTCAGATTTGCCCTCACCATACTTATGCAGCTCTAAAACGTATCCATATAGAGATGAATGCATGCACACATTCCATGTAGAAACCGATAATGACAGTGTGCAATATTCAGTATGAGTGAACGAGACAATCACAGATTCGATACTTTCGATGTCAACCAGTTTAAGATAAGGAACTTCTATGATTAATGAATATACAGCCTATAGATACATGATACAAGCAACAACAGTAGTAGTACATACTAGTGCATTGTCATCTTGAGACCTCAGTTGCTAAGTCTCATATGCCCAGTAATTCACTGGCTACATTGCCCTTTAGACCACACTGAGCTTGTTTAAAGAACTATTAAGAATTAGGTACCTATTAGGAATTAAGTATTTACTTTATGGCAAGGACATATTCAACAAAATAATACAAACTTTAACATCAAAAAACATAGGTAATGTTTGTGTATTAGGTTACCTACCTATGAGTGGTTGTGCTGCCTGAGGTTGCGTTTGCTGCAGCTGAGCAAGTTGCACTCCTGGCAACCCGAGAGCCGGAACTAACTGCACAGCACCACCCAAGCCACCTACTCCCAGTGTTGGGACCTGCAAAACGATGACATTATACACATAAAGCCAACTAATGCGTGACCTACACAATAATGAACGAGTTTCAAGCCGCCGTAGTTGAGGTTGTTTTCATCATAAAATATTCATCATGACTTCTACCATAACCTAGGCGCGATTATTAACAATTTTATATTAAGTTTAGCATTTACTTATCTACTGAGGCGTACCATCACCACCAAATGTTAGTTTCATCAATAATAATAGGTAGAAGGAACTATGGCACAGTAAATGTCAATCAATTACAATAATAATTATGGATCCGCCCAAGTAGACCAAAATACAAATGTCTAAAGTAGAATTTTGTGGATATTAAACACTGAACGTATAATATAAACAGTACAAAATATCGTGTTTAACGTACCAACCTGTTTTAATATATTTCAACCTCTCAAATTCCTTTGGAAAATAGAACCCAGAAATGTCGCGCAGACAAAATGACACGAAACAACACGACGGCAATAAACTCGTTCGGAATCCAACCAAACACATGACGAACAACAATAACGGTTACGCTTCGGTAATATTCGTGCGGTGCCGAAGATTGCCGAACGCAATACCTGTACGTTCACGACGCGTACATTGCTCGCTGCTGGAATGACAGTGACTTGCTGGCCCGTAGGGGTGTTTATTAGCGTCTGGGACGGTTGCTGCTGTTGTATGTTCCCTGAATCCGCTTGCATGGGATTCGATACCGCCTTTATCCAAGCAGCGTGATAGATATAACATAGCTTTTATTATAGAGAATAGAATATGGGTTTGTTTTATTTATAAATGGGTTCAGTGGTAAGGCTTGGCTTATTCAACATTCAAATAAATAGATTAGCTATGAGACCAAAGTTTAAATAGCTGGCAGACTATAACTCGTCCCTTGACACTTCCGTTTTGTGGTAACAGATTTTTTTAACAGGGAATTTTGTTTTTTTGATGATTTCATAACTGCCTTGCCTTAGTATTTATTGACAGAGCTGCGTGGGTTAACGGAGGTTGACTTTTAAAGTATTTTTGAGTACTTCTAAACCATTTTTTTCAGGGCTACTATTATTCATTAATTATACTTGCTTTACCCTTACCCTAGGGTCGAAGCCATGGGACTCATGACCACGTTCACCACATACCCACACTTATCTCAAATAAGTAATGCATTAATTTAGTATGACAACAAGACCTCAATAAAAAGTTTGAAATCTCTAATGTGTGTAGTAGTATAGAATACTAGATAAAATTAATATTACTATTAGTAAAAGATAGCAGGATATTTAACATTATATTGTAAATAAAATAAAAAATAAAACTAAAATTAAAATCGCAAAAAACATCCACCGAAACTCGATGGGCACGTTTTTTTAATAGTAAAGAAATAAAAGTATGTTGCTGATTGTGCCCACGCATGCGCCCACGCTTTATGATGTGGTATTTAAAAATGGCGCTCAAGCAATAATTAAAACCTAAATAGCGTTTGATAGACGTATTAAAACGAAACGACAATATCGAATTGGTTTCTTGTAGACATTACTTGAGGGCTATTCTGAAATACGAGCTTTGGCATATTAGCAGTGTTTTATGGTACTACATCTCACCTGCAACGTGATGGTGGCGGGTGTTTGAGCAGCACTCGCAGACGCCTGGGTACCCCCGCCCTGCTACCAAACCAAAACCCAGCTTATATTTACAGCACTTAACATCTTAATAAATGGGTGGATTATAAAAGCGAATTGGCATTATTTATTGTTGAAAATGGTCGGTATTGTTAGTAGTTTTGGAAAAAAAAACGGGAAGTATTTAGCCAAAGATTCCCTTAAAGTTCTTGGGGTCTTAGGTCAAGGCAGCATACTGATGCTTTCTTCACCTAAGACCCCAAGAACCTAAATGAAATATTTATGGGAACTGTCCCATAAAGATTTTGTAAAAACATTAAAATTAAATCTTTGAATCTTCTTCGAAGTAGTTATATTGGAATTTATTAGGTATTTATTACAATGAGATCAGTAATAGCAGTAATGAGGACAGCTTTTGAAATAGTATTTAGTAATAAGAAGGTTAGAATGTTCAGAATATATTCCTGGATTAATGTAGAATATAACGGACTTGTGGCGCGATTTGGGAGAGGCCTATGTTCAGCAGTGGACTGCGATAGGCTCATTTGATGAAAAAATGCATTTTTTTTCATAATATAAAAGGCGATGGCGATGGAGTATTTCGTTTTAAGATCTTTCAAGGAGATAAGCATAAACGCTTAGTAAAATATTTACGTCTTAATTTTACCTGATGCTGCTGTCATTCGAATTATGAATGAATATTCCTTACAGAGAAGCAAGTTTCAGGAATAGAATTCATAATACATTATAAAGTGAGATACATGCAATCCTGTGTAATGCTAATGACATAACCTGTACGACATAAAATAGATGAAGAGTAGGGGCTCGTAACTATGGATATCAACCGATCTGCAAGGTTAAGCTGCGCTAGCCGCGGTCAGTCTGTGGGTGAGACCCCTCCGTGCCTCGGAGAGCACATAAAGCCGTCGGTCCCGGATGCCATTATTTTTTTATTGATTTATTATGAACATCTATGACAACTGTTAGTGGTAGTCAGAACTCTAAAAAGTTTAGCAACCGGTCTATTGTCAGGATCGATATCCTGGCAATACCGATTTATTTGCCCAGAAATCGAATTGCGATAGCAATAATTTTGATTGGCAAAATACATGCTTTGTATAAAATACTGATATTCAGCTGTAAGACTGGACTGGAAGCTGATCAGAATATAGTTAGGCTGGGAGTATGACAGATGTAGAGGCTTACCTGCACATTAGCCAGCGATGCTATTTGTATCTGTTGAATTTGCCCCGAAGGTGTAAGTACACTCGCCATTTGTGGTTGAGCTTGCATCTGCCCAAACAAATATTATTCTTCATACTTATATTATTATAATGTAAAACTATGAACAAATACAACAAGCATACGGCCCACCTGATGGTAAACGGTTACCGTAGCCTATAGACGCTTGTAACGCAAGGGGTATCACTTGCTCATTGCCAACCCTGAAAAACGAAAGAGGAATAGTTGGGTTGGCAGTATAAGGGTCAAAGTCCCCCCCACTGCCAACACAACGTTTCCTCGCGGAGCACTGGCCACCTTGATCCCCCACGCGGAGGTACTTCCCCAGTCGGGCAGCTCCAATTTGAGTGGAATTACTCCCACTATGCCCTACCTCTCTCTACTTTTGCATTATTTTCATTTTCACTCTTTTATAAAAGCAGTAGCATTTGAAGATCCTGAATCCTAATCCAAAATGCAATAATTTTGCAGTCTCGGTTCATGTAGGAGCGCGTAGTACTACACGATAATGCCATGGGGAACCAAATTAGTACCCTGTACCCGCCTAATTGTTACCAAGATGGCAGATGGCATGGACGTTGCCGTAAATCGGATGAAATGTGGAATATCAATGATGAAGGAAGAATTCGTAATCATGGGTGCAGCACAGCAGCATGGTACCATATCAGAATGAGAGATCTTTCCACGAATTTGTTTACGTGTGGGGATCGAAACCCACAACCCTGGCGCAGAAGCCGATCGCTTGCCGTCAAATTCTCTTCGAATGCGATAATGGATAATTGGATACTACAATTGGGTAGTTAATTAATAACAGGCTTAGTGGGAAATATAATTAATTATAAACTGTCTGTATACTGAAACATTAATTCGACAAAAAAGCGTTTAAAGTTCTGGGATTGAGAGAGGATGCTCCGTCGCTTTCCCGCAAAACGAGTGCAACTCTGAATATTTTTATGTAGTGCGCTCTCTGTCTAGCATAAAATTAAAATGCATGTAACTTCTTTATTTTTGAACTGTTTTAATTTAGTTTTTGTTTTTATGATGGGTTTTTTTATGGGATCATATAAAATAATCAGTCCACTAGCCAATCAGAGGTTTGCGTTGCACACGGGTGCAGCGATCCTAGAGGGCGCCGAGCATCACTCCACCGGCCACGGAATTCTAAATACAGTTAACAACACATCATAAAACTATTAAATTTCCTCAATCGATTTTCAATTTAATATCCAAACAATAGACTTTATTATCCATGGGGGAAATTTGACAGTTTGTTGTAATGTGTTGTTATTGGTACCCATTCCATTTTGATTGCACGCTAGGGTAGGTAGGTAGGTTTGAGAGGGCGCTAGAGTAATGATTGCACACGAGCGCTACATGAGCTAGAGACGCCTCTGTAGCAAATTTTCAATAAATAAATCTAAGTACTATACTTGCGGCACGCTATGATGGCCGTTACGTTAAGGGACGAAAATAAAAAAAAACACAATACATACATATTGTATATATTTTCTGTAGTAGTATCGTTAGATCACTATTTACAATAAAGGACAGCAATTTGCTCCTTCAAATGTAATTACTAATTAATACGAAACTTCATGAGTGGACAAACATCAAAACGGTCACCATAGCGTGCCGGTAGTATAGATGATATCGCAGAGCTGTCGATTTAGCAGTAGGTACGTACCTGCTGCAACTGTGGTATGATCTGCAGGTGTTGCGGCGCATGCACGGGCAAATGCACGGTCTGGTACACGGTGTGCCCGTTGGCCACGCTCACCGGCACCTGCACCGGCACCATGCCCATGCCGCCCACGCCGCCGCGCACTGCGATGCCGCCGCCGCCGCCTACAGAGTATCCTTGAGTTGTAAGACAAACACTTCACTTAAATACCCTTCAAATCTACTATTATGTATAAGCTGTGTACAAGTGTACACACGTGGTTCGAATCTCAGGCTGAACTACACACAACTTGTACAAAGTTTAAGTGGTTAGCCTATCGTCTTAGGTGAGTGACATATGCGATATATCGTATAATAATTATTGTGTGAACTAGAATTTGAATTGCGTCATCGAAATGGGATATAAATAATTCTAACGTTGAATTCAACTTAATTACATATTACTAAATAGCCCTCAACATTCTTGGTGCCATGATGTTGCAAAAATTTAACACAATGTAACAGGACAGGAATGTTGACATATGCGTTCACAGCCAAAAAATACTTTGGGAAGCTATTAAATATTCGTGTATTGTCAACGTAATTTGTTCATGTCTTGTATGTATTTTGATAGTTTGAATACACATGATGTCAAACTCAAAAAATATTCTGACTAACTTCAATGCACACATCGTACGAACGGCTACTCTAAAATCTATCGTCAGGTTTACGCCTCTGCTAGTCACCAAAGACGAAAGACTGTAAAATACGTAAAAAGGACCACTACACGATAATTAGCTCACGCACAAATGGACGTAGCTTCGACAAAGCGCGTGCAATCTGAGACTGGAATAGGTCAATTTCTTTCTGTTTTCAAATACTACGCATACTTCTTAGAATAGCCGAGGCCCTACGTTAGACTGAAATGTATATAGAGCCAACTTGAAGTCAGCTTTCAGGCACTCTTGTCAGCCGTTGCACGATGGCGTTTGCCTAAATTGTTGACTGCGTTAGCCAGGACAAGTCAAAGGCAAGACCTATAAACCACAGATGCAACTGACCTGTTTGCTTCTTCAGGGTCAATTCATAGTCTTGTCAAGTATCTATAACCTTTACATTATGGAACCTGATGTTGGCATGACATCTCCAAAACAATACATCTTTTGTCCTAGCATATAAAAATAACTTTACATATGTGATTAAGACAATTTACATAGTTTACCTCCGTTTAAGATTCAAGGTAAGATAGTTTTTATTATATATTAGGAAAGCCGTGCGTACTCTAGCTATTAAATGAATATTATAATGTGCCTTAGTTCTCATATAGTAAAGCTTGCTAACTTTGTGCTTAATATACCCGCCATGTGCCATTGTGAGGCTCAGCTAAATTTTAAGGATCTTCAAACAATACACAATGCGATTAATTCGCCACCGCTTTAAAAATATACTTATAAAAATCTCCAGCAATAGGGAACAAACCCTGTGTTGTGAGAGATTTATAACAAACGTGCAGTCTATTTTTCCAGCAAAACGTTCTTAGTGGTTCAGTTGCTGGCAATTTTGGGAAGTTTCCTCAAGTGCCGCTAAATATTCACGTAGGTATAGTGGAGGTGAATAATACGCTTTGGCGTAGAAGATCCTTTATTCATACCGTCCTAAGTAACATTTATTATATCTATCTGTGAACGCTTATCTAAACACAATTTAGCATTTAATGTTTGAGAGTCTATGTTAACATTGTGAACTAATGACAGCGACAGTGCATGAGAAAATAAACACAAAAAGCAAAAGTTAATGTAAGTAAATGCTAGAGAAGCTTGGGAGACAAAATATAAGGAAGATATGTATGAGAAAATTTTAATAGTCGATAAAAGAAGTACTAAACTTTTATCGACTATGAAATTCTCTGATTTGTGTGATGTCATCATCGGGGATTTGTATCGAGCCGATCTATCGACAAGAGACTTACCCAACTCAATGTATATGTTACGGTTGACACGTCACGAGCATAAATATCTATACACTTACTAAAAGTCACAAGCGATTTTTTCGCGAAATGACGATTCCAAATTTAAGATAAGACTAATATAATTTCATAATTGTATGAAATTATATTAGTCTTATATAATTATCAGTCAATACGTTAAGAAAAAATGCTTTATGATTTCGCTAAGTGTATAAATAATTGATTCTCGTAACTGTACTGAAAACTACAAAAATATGTGGAACTGACATTTGAAAACGTGAATAAATAAAGCGCTTGCAAATGTCGTTACCATACATTTTCATTGTTTTTCTGATTATTTTAACGCCACAGAAGTTGTAGGAGTTCGGGTTGGAGGTGAAGCCGCACAGCACAGCCGTAACATACACAAAGACATCGCGATCTAAAACGTTGATCAAAATAGTGGAGATGTGAGGGAGGCACCAACCTTGTCCGCTGGGGCTGGCGGGCTGCTTCGTCTCTTTCCCGTTGGGCTGCTTGTCGCCGGAGGCCACGCCCGCCGAGCTACACGGGATGGATATCGCCTGACTCGTGGGGATGGAAATCGCCTGACTCGTAGGGATAGAAATCGCCTGACTAGTCGGGATCTGAATCCCCGGCAGCGTTATATTCGAGCCGGGGATTGTTATCATCGGATGGTTCCCGGTCAAAGCGCTTATGGGAATGGATAGGTTAGTGCCCGGGATCGAGATGGTCGCCGGCTGCTCTGTTAGCGGGGGGCGGGGAGCGGAAAAACACAGATTAGTATGACAGTAGTACGTTAAGCAAAGAACATGCGATGGTGCTGATTAGTTGTGATGCCCTATGTAACATTGTTTGTAAATGTCTTTCAAGGAGACTAGTTGTAAGGTTTGCAATAAAAATTATAACATCTAAAATAATTATTTGACGCAAATAATGTATAAGATACTGGTCATACTGGACAGCCAAAATCAAAGTAATTTTATATAAATTAAACATCTATTTTAACATCAACTAGATACGAAATAATTATAGTGTCAATCATGCATAAACTACATTCTATTGATTTTCGAAATAAATTTGTTTAATGAATATGAAAGGAGAATATTATGTTTTAGTCGATAGTTAGGAAATGAATATTTTAGTTGGAAAGCAAAGCTGTTGAATGGAAGTTAATCCCAAAGCAATCCCGAAGCTGACTGTGAAGTTGAGTGAAGCTTATGGAAAACCAATTTGTATTTGCTTTTTTAGCCATCTTATAATTCAAACAATATTTTTTATAAAATCCAAAATAAGAAAGTGTGATTAAAAACTCTTTTCTGACATACAAGTACCTTTCTGATATTATTATGATTGTTCATATTACCCGACAGCTAGTAAAAATTAAGACTTTAATTCCTACAATCCTATTGCCTAGAAACACCTACAAAGCTTTTATTATATTCTAATAGATGTATAGACGCTTGACTAGAGAAAATTAACACTGGTTTTAATATAGGTAGTAGGCAAATTTCATTTACACTTTTTCCTTCAGTACTCAGAATACTTATAATTGTTGTTGCTGTGAGTAACACAATGATCTGTCTCTCTCATTCGACTGTAATTCAGTATCAAACGAAACAAGACAAACAGTGTGTTTATACCTACACAGCTCATACAACGTTAACTAAGGGTGTGTTAAGTTTCCCCAGAAGTAAGCGTTTAAATATAAAACTATGCCTAACTAGTAATTGTGTTAGAAGTACATACCGGTGGGTAGATGCATGACGTTTTGTAGGAAGCCAGCGGGCAACACGGGCGTCCTCACTAACTGACCGTTGACTAAGCTCACTTGACCCATGCCTGAGAAATTCTGGAAAAAACCATTAACTTTTTAAGATACAACAAAAGAAAATAGGCAGTATTAGGAAATTAAATAAAAACATTTTTTTTACATACTTAAATGCTGAAAACGAGAATAAAAAATAGGTATGGAATATTATGACTGAATACACAAACTAAAAACAAAACACCAATAGATTGACTCATACAGCTTAAACCGATGGATCTAAAAGCTTAAAATGTTGGACAAGAGTTACAACATTAGTGAGTACTAAAACGGGATTTTGGGATTTTTCCACGGGATTGGGAAAACAAGGCAACACCATGAGTACATAGTGAATGTTTGCCGTACCTGTGCATGTTGCGCAGGTATGAAGAGCGCGTCCTGTCCGTCTACTGTGACGGCCTGCATGGGCGCCACTCCCCCCACTCCCCCCACTAGGCAACCACCGTAAACTCCACCCGCTTGTTGCTGCAACAATACACACATTACATGACTCAACACTATTATACTAACATCTACAACGTGTTACAAAGTAGGTACCCCGTAAAAAATATAATTAATTATCAAAGCCAAAAATTTTGTCATGTCAGGGAACCAGATTATTAACAGAAAGGGCTACGTACCTATTTTACCTAATAATTGTCTACTTTAATAGTTTTTCTATTTTTCATTCATAAAAATGTTGTTGTTTTCCTTTTTTTGGGGTATGTTATACAGCATTACTATGGTTCTTAAATATTGTGAATGGACTCGTTATAAGGCCCCATTTAACCTCCGTTCGGCTTTACGGGTAGTTTCGTTACATCCTGTATATCTCATCTCTATCTGTATCTCAGGCAGGATTTGAACCTGATTGAGTACAGAAATTGAACCAACTGTAAAGTAAGCCATGTCAGTTAAAGAATGCAGTGATACATAAAATATAGACATGACAAAAAATATTATTGGTTTGAGGTTTCGTTCATAGCGACAAAATTCAACGAATTTATCACAGGGACCTCCACGGCCGCAATATTAGCTCTCTGTGGTGATCCACAAACAAAATATTAATGTTACACACAAGTACCTGTAATAACTGTGGATGTATTTGTAGTAGTTGCTGTGGAGCGTTTTGGTAAGTGGCGCCCTCTCCCGTCACCACGCCGCCTCCTAGCAACGACTGAAGCTGTTGCATAGATATCACCTGCAAACAAATTAACAATATAAAATGTTGTAAAGAGAAAGTTTGAGTTTGAAACTATTCAAGCAATCAATTGGCAAAAGTTGTTATGCATTTATTGGTACTCTACTTCATGCTTTCACTTTTATTATTGTAGAAAGATTATCGATCTTGACTTCATATCAATTGGGTACTCTACAAAAATTTTGCACATTACAGAAATAAGTATCGAGTGATAAAATCACCTGCGGTTGTTGTACTTGAATTCCATTTGGGACAGAATTTGCTGCATTAACTATGGCTGCTGATAACTCGTTGCCCTGAAAACAAATAAAATCTTAAGTTATTAGTCTGTCTAAAAAAATATTTAAAGCCTTTCATATAAATAAGTTTTCTTCTTTGGAACTCACCGATAATCCCTGTGCTCTTAATTGCTGCACTACAGCTGAACTGATAACCCTGAGTTGTGGCTGTTGCTGCTGCTGTTGCATATACTGTTGCTGTATCGCTGCGATGGTCGCGGCATCGCCTTGTACTTGTTGTTGTATAAGTTGCGCTTGTTGCGCCTGCTGCTGCTGCGCTTGTTGCTGTTGTTGCTGCTGCTGTTGCGCTTGTTGTTGTTGCGCCTGTTGTTGTTGTGCCTGTTGTTGTTGCTGTGGACCTGTAATAACATATAAAGGTTTGATTAACAGACAGGCCTATGAAATATTGACTGAGTAGTAAACTATTACTCGTAAAAACTGTTTGTTTTCATAAAAAATATTATTTGGCCCCAACACTTAGGATAAGATTAAATAAAAACCAACAAGGCTGTATTTAATATAATCTTTGGCTTGAAGAAATACAGTAGGTAATTCTGTAGTATTATTTTGTTGAATGTTGCCAATAATTATTACTAATTATTATATTCAGTAATAATTACTGGGCAATTTGAGTGGAATAATAGGTAAAAAAATACTGACTGAAATGTTGTTGTTCCTTGTTGTCCTGCTGCTGATCCGGGCCCATGGTGGCGGCGCCGAGCCGGCTGCACGTCGCCGCCAGTAGCGCTAGGGGCGACTGTGTGCCGTTGCCTTCCTGTAATAGTATTAGCGTTTAAAATCTTGACACTTATATTATATCAAAATGAAAATACTTGTACGGAATTCATAGCAACATGTAATTGTTTTCCTATATCAATTGTTTTTTTTTTTATATTTAAACCCCAACTGTAATAAAGTAAATTGATTTGTAGTTGTGATGAGACTGCTAAATTAAATAATATATATTTAATATGCAATTGCATGCAACGCAATTGGCATAATAATTCTTAGCATTAAATTATTATGCCAATAAGTTAGCAACTATGCTCTTCCTCTCCCATAAAATTGTCTACCGGTACCTCCCTCTCTATCTAGGATGCCCATACACAATGGTAAGATATATTATCACACACACAGATATAATAATCAAAGTCTTTACGATCAATTTTTTGTCTAACAAAAAAATCTAAGAATGTTACACTAATCTTAATCTATGATGCTATGTATAATACCTACCATATTCCACAAAGAATAATAATATCAACTATTAATGAATGGTGTTTTACATAATATGACATTGCATTGGCTTGTCATGTGTAGAACAAAGGTTACATGCGCTAGCTACAGCAATAAAATTAAAATAAATGCATTTTAAACACCATTTTGTTGGCAGCAAAATAATACCTACTTCATTAATTAATGTAATACTGTCTTATGTATACGGGCATATGTATATTATTATTATCTATTCATTTGTATGTGGAGATACCCTCTCCAGTATAAATTGAGATCATACAATACCAAGTTAAATTGTTTTAAGTAATAATGGGGTCTGCCCCATTGAATGAGATGGATTAAGATGGTTTATTTTTTATATCTAAGTACCTAAGGCAGGTAAGAGAAAAATGGTTGAAGAAGTTGAAGTAATATTCCTTTTGTGAATAACTAGGAACCTTTTAGTGAAAGATGTTAGTTCAAGTGACAATATCTAAATATATTGAAATTCGCGGGAAAGAGAACATTGATGGGGAAAAATAGCAAGTAGTTAAAAAAACTATTGTTTTTTTAAGTACAATAAGTAGGTAAGTAAGTACTGGATGTAATATTGTATGTAATGGATGTAACGTAAGTACCTAGTTTGATTTCAAGGCGCGCTCTATTATTAGGGCTGGTTCGCGTTGCGCACAACAAAAGCAAACGAGGACGGAATAAAAAGGGGGAAAATGTACGCGGCATTTTGCCCCCGGCCCTTTTATCACGCTCAAAGGACTGACGTCGATCGAACCCTTTTTGATATTGATGACAATATTCGTTCCGTGCATCATAACGCTTACAAATTAAGTAGGTAAAATTACAGTGCTTACCTCATATAAATGTGATTTAAGCATTCCATACAAAATAATGAGTCTTTAAACAATTAAAAAATTTACATAATAAAATTATTTTTCTTTCATTTTAAAATCTGTTTGTGACTGTTTATTTGTGTCAACCTGTCAACAGTCAACCCTACGAATAAAGTTCATTCATAAATAAATAATGTCAAATGTTCAAATAGTTTTCGTTCTCTTTCATTCATTTCGATTTGAGGATTGATTCGTATTTTGGAAAGTATTTCTGCTGTCTGCAAAATCCAGCTCTCTTATTTTTTTAACGCCTTTGAGAAAAGTAGCTCATTAGTTATTGTTTCAGTAAAGTTTGACGTTGCAACAGTTCGCCAAGTTTATACATCGTAATAGTTGTGTCGACACGCCTTTTCCTAACAAGTGCCGGGAGTCGTCACACGCAAGGCTGCCGCCGCCCTTTGATCCACCCACCTCAAATCGCGTGACTGATTTTTATGCAGCTGCTAAATAGGCTGTCACAGAAACATATTGAACACGTTAATTTTAGGTATGTGCCCAAGTTTTCTTTCTTTGCAACTTAATATCTCATCACAGCGTTTACAATTTGTATAATTAAAAATGGCTACCGGTTCTAATTTTGATTTTCGTTGTAATTATTGGCTTTTGATTTGATTGCTTTTGTAGAAATTAACTTGTCATATCCAGCAAAATGTTTTTACGATACTAGAAATGGGTGGGAATTAATGTTAAGAGGAATCGTAGGAGGACGCTGATGCTATTTCGGCAAGGGAGTTGCTTGCAACACGGTCACAACCTCCTGCGTGTGGCCTGGCGGGCCCCACACGGCCGGGGCCGCACTCGCCCCGCCCTCCCCCTGCACCGACCGACACGAGACCGCTGCCCGCTGGCGTCCGATCTGTTACACAATTACACTGAATCCTTTCACTTTGCACTCTTTACCTTGCTAGTTTTGTCCTCGTTTATGTATTCCACCTTCACTTTTGTGGGCTCAGACGACATTATCTACTTTACACTTGCAAACAAATATTTCCCTTTGTTCACGAACAGAAAGCACCATCCTCACGACCGGCCGCCAAACTGCGGCGAGCGAACTGGCAAGTCGCGCCGAACGCGCTCGGCAATTTTCGGAGATCCGCCTCCTATCGCGTTCGGATTTACATCGTATAAACCCATTTTTTATCAAATATGTTAAATTCTCAAGGATTCCGAAGTTTCCTCAAGTGTCGAATAGCTCAAGGGGTTCTGCTCTTACCGTATAAATTACAAGATAGTTGAGAAAAAGTTAAATTGAGTTGATATTTCAACTTAGCCGCGGTTATCCTCATCTCACTCTAACTGAGACAGGTCTTGATTATTGGTAGGCAGCAGCTGCGCCTCTCACCTCCTCCCCGTCGCGGGTGCGGCGCCGCCGCCCGATAATAATAATTGAAAGTAGGAAGGACGTAATAATGGGTGTATAACCTCGTGCCCGCGGCCTCCTTGGGCGGGCAAAAAATGCACACATGTCGTGCTGGTCGGCGCGCCAGCCGCATCGTCTAACAAGACGTGGCCTGTAAACAAACGATAAGCATACACCGCCGCCGTCGCGCTGTTGCACTTACGATTCTTTGTTCATTTGACTCCCTACCGTATGTTAGATTACAACATGCTCGTGTCTGAGAAACTCTTATCAGTGTTGGATCGAGTTCACCCATTGTATGGTTATTGCAAGAATTTAATTCCTCGTTGTAATATACCTACCCATACCTAGTCACTTGGCAATTCGTAAGCATGATTAAACAATGATCTGCTTTTAAACATTAATAAAATTATGAGGATAAGTTTGCATTTAATGACTACTTATGAATATGTATATTTTCATAAATTCAGTGAAAAAGTATCAATCTAAATTAAAGTAATTATTTCTTATGGTCTTATTTCAACAAATACTTAAGTATAATCGATTAATGGTCCCATTGTTGAAAGTCCATTGTACAAAGTAGGTACTTCTTAATTCCTTTTCCAAATTTCTACGCCTGCAGATAATGTCGATTGCCGACCTCATTATTTATAGGTTTAGACTGGTTTCGAGTGAGAGTGAAAGTCGGACCACGTTTTGTCAAGCGTCAGTCGCGTCGTCGCTTTGCCCTGAGTCCATTATGCACGAATGAGCAGCCGCCCCGAGAGAGCGTATGTCCCCGGCTTAATTATCTCGTACATCTAACGGACCAATTCGGACCTAATATTGCATCATTTAAAGCTTAAACTTCCATACAAATTGATCTCGCACATGCATACGCAAGTACGCAGTTTTCTTTTTGTTTAGCCTTTTATTTTGTACCTTAACGGAACGCAATAAAGATGATAATACGAGTTGCTTGCTAGTCAGTATAAGCCGTTCTTATATAAATTAAAATCTATTATGGGTGTACCTCGTTGGCGTGGCGCGGCATGCGGTAGCGGAGTGACGTGATGCTGTTTGCGTATAACCATTTAATTAGGTAGTCGGTGAATTGTGTTGATGAAATCATTCATTGTTTTCGGTTCATTGTTCGGCTCGCTACAAAACAGATATGTAATTAGTAAGTAATGCGTTTCTAACTTGAATCAAAGCCAAGATATTTGCATAGAAACAACATCGAATAGAGACCTTTATCTTTAACACATTAACTAAAATAAAAGTTGCAACAGCAACTGCAGTGCACCATGCAAATTCTAAGCTGCCACGGAAAACTGGCTTATAAAGCAAATAAACAGTGTTTCCTAGAGTAGTTTAAAACAAGTCTAAGCGCTCGTTACTTACTCCTAAAGATTGTAATCGAGATTAATATTTCCTCTCCAGATCTGAACCAGTACAGTTCGCATAAAAGTTATTATTGCATAACATGCAAATACCGACTTCACCAACGAAAAATACTAACAAATAAAAAAATTACATATGTACTATACCCACTCGATTGAGTCACTTCATGCATGTATCAATGATATTACGTTCAAGTTAATGACCTACCTAATAGATAGAGATACCTACTAATGTAGGTCATACCAGACTACAACAACTTTTTCTCAACAGATGAATACTAATAACCATTGCCAATATCTAGATAGATATTTCAAGAGAAGATAGCAAAACAAAAGAACAATTAATTTCTGGGTAGGACAACAAGAATTCGTCTCCCCTAATAAATCCATGGTGCAGCAACGAGATCCCCTTCAGTGTTCTATGGCAACGCCCATGCCCCAGTTTTCTTTAGATATTAATTATTTTTGGAATACATTTGACAACTCTGAGCTGTTCGAACAAACATATCTCGATGCTTAATTATCTAATAAATTAAATTCGCTGCCATGAAAAAATTAAAGCTTTTTTAAGCTCTTTTAAAATAAAAAGAACTATAAGTGTGCTAAATAAAGTGATTCATTGACTTAATAAAATCCAGTTGAAAAATTCAGGTAGACCCAAGTCAGTGAGGTCTCATAAGGTCATCAAAAGGGGGTGATAGCTTCAAAAGAAGATAGAAGAGAAGAAGATGGCTTCAAAACTCAGGAGTAAATACCTAACCCAAAACACCTCTAATCCTTTCAATATTTTGTTATTTTATTTCAATGTTGATGTGATTTCAGCATATTATGTATTTTGCTCCTCCCCCCTCCTCCCAAATCCTGACTACGCCCATAACTATGGGTGAATGCATATATTAAAGAAGCAGAAAATTACATTATGTGATGCAAAATATGAGAAAAGTACACCGTTAAAGCCTACTTTATAGAACTTCCAATTCCTTTGTTATACTAATCACCTTTTTATCTAACTTTAAGGTTTAAGAAATCAATTCCTACCAATGAAATATGTATTATAAAATTGTTACGTTCTAAGTTTTTAAATAACAAAGTAGATTTATACAAGCCCGCACGCTTCCTTTTATTCAAACGCGACATTCTGTTAGAAAGAAACCAGGTACAAGCCTTGGAAGTTCCAAGAAAGCGCGCGACAATAGGCCTCTTAATCCTCTTTGCGAATATTTATAAGTATTCAATGTCCTACACACACATAACAAAATGATTCCTTTGAAAAATGCTTAATAAAATGCTTCTCTTATCTAACTATAAAACGCGAAATATCATTCTTGATATACTAAAAATATTATAACATGCCTAATTAACATAAATTCTTAAGTCCTTACAAGTAAGTGCATGTAAGAGATAATATCATGTTAGCTAATTTCCAATTACACAATATCTTCATTTACAATTAGGTAATAGAGCTAGTCCTAGTCATTCCTTTCATATAAAACAGCATTATTTATTGACATGGTCTCCGTCCCATTGAGACATTCGTCGATGATCGCGGAAGCTAATAAAAACTCGTAAACAAGTTTACTTAATTTTCATTATAAGTACGTCGTTTGTAGGTAAATACCTACATGAATACATTACTGACGACTTACGTAAAAATATCTAGGTAATTTACCATAATGTTAGCTAATCTGATAATATCTTAACTTGTAAGAAGGATCTTCCTTAAATGGGTACTAAGTAGGGAGCTATAAATCGTGTTTGATCAACGTGATTAAGTCCTTTTCGGGCATCTACGGCTTGTAGATAAGAGTTTGGATTTGTGCCCAGTTAATGGCAATAGGCTCGCCATCTATTACATGGCACCTTTAAAAGTTTAAACATACTGGCCAACTGTGGATGTATATTGGTAGACCTCTACCTAACCTTTCGGGGAATATAGGTGTGATGGTATGATGAACATCGTTACGAGTTAGTAAGCGCAAGTCTTAAAATTAGTGATTTTCTTTTAAAGGGAACCCCTCCTTTTTAATTTGAAACCGTAAAATACAGTTTTAAGATTTTAAAATTACACGATCAGGAAATCAATCGAACAGGTCTTCCTTGAAAATGCCGCAAGTTCTTTTGTGGCCTCTCTCGTCTTAAACATAACATTTCAGTATTTATAATATACCTTTTAGGTTCTTCCAACTGCAATCAAAGAACCATAGGGTTCATGGGCATACGGAAGCGGAAGTGACGGTGGGCGTACCGGACCGCCTGTGCCACCCGCCCCGCGACCAGACACGCCCTAGCTCTCATGAGGTATACTGCATCTCAATAATTAGCACTTCGTCATTACGTAAAATATTAAGTAAAATTCTCAATGGGAAGCCGTCAGTCATGTTAGAAATGTAAGCGCAAAAACTTGAGTGGGCGACAATCTCCCCACCCACTCGACGGTGGTTCAATGTACGGACCCATTAATCACGGTGCGTGTGTTTTTGAACGTCATCGAGTGTTTGTTTTAAATTAACGCCAATTGTGCTGTTTGCTGTGATACAGGTTAGTAGCTTGTGATTTTATAAGTATTATCTATGTGAAGTATTTCAAATTAACTGACTTATAGAATGTAATTATGTTATTGAATTTTGTGTTTAAAACGAATATCATCAAAATATTAAAAAAAAATAACAATAACTAAATAAGCAGAATAAATTATTACTTGATTTAATAAAAAATGGAATATAGTAGGTAGATACATAGATAAATACTAACTATTGAGATTTGAATTTAATTTAAGAACAACGAGCAAATATCTTAATTAAGTAGGTTTCTATCGTATTAAAAATACATAGTAACAAAATCAATCTTTAGAAATATTGTAACTAAACACTGACATTGTGATAACCATTAAAGCTCTGAAACTTCCTTAAATAATCTCAAAAACTCTTTACGAAACTTACCTACACAATCTTCATGAAAAGAAAAACATTTCAAGTCGTAGGTTCGTATTCTATAGAAAAATAATCGATCTCTTCCCGAGTTAATCATAGCTTATCCAAGGCCTCGAGAACCCCCTAGTAACGTTACCGTGGTTCCCGACTTAAAAATTCATAAGAACGCGGAAGAGACGCGCCCACCCACCGCCCGCCCGCGACATCGGCCGCGGGGGCGTAACCGCCGCCCTACGCCGCGCCCGAGGCCATCTAACTTTTTCCCGCCAAATAATTTTCAACTCCTTCCGTAAACAAAGTTAACTTCCTACCCAATTGTTTTGGCCTTAGTAATCTACTTATCTATACTTACAAAAAATCCGCCAATTACCCAAAATCAAATGTCGACAAAATAGTGGCCTTGATTCAGACCCCGAGTATTGATTTTCAGATCGATATCGCAACGCAATATAGGTCGTTAGATAATACGAAAAACAGGTTCATGATGATTTTAATGTTTGAAAGTGAAATAATTGGTTTAGTTGTCACTTGTCATTCGTTCTATCTATTATATTGTCTATGATCCGGTTTTTGTTTTAAATATTTTGAATTTTGAGACTTCATTCATTGATGGATTTATGATTGTTATTGATGAACTAGGTACGGAATTATTCATTATTAGCAATAATAATACCTAATATCTACCTACTTATTAGATTGGTTCTTTAAAATTTTAAAAATTTAAACTTTTCAAATGTGATCCTAAAGTTCGATTCAAACTCACGAACTCTCATTCTGCTTACTGACACCAAAACCTCTGGGCTATTGCCACATACTTTTGATATTCGAGGAAACAAGCAAGATTGATTTTAGTGTTATTGGTATTGGTTTTGATATTAGAGTCGAGCAGTACTTACTTACCCCTGCTTGACCTTGACATAGATACTTGCGTACTATTTCATACGGAATGCGATACATTTTCCCTATAGCATTTTCTTGATAATTTTAGTAAATTTTACATAAAACATACACACCATAACGCCTGTATTCCCTAAAGGGTTAGACAGAGGTGTATAATAGTTAATCAACAGCTTATGGGTAGGTATGTTTAGGTCCCATGTAGATACTAGGGGGCGAGCCTATTGCCACCGGGCACAAATCCAAATTCCCAGCTCTTGCTGAGTACACGGGTAACAGAAAAACCCAACAACATAGTTCGACCCGGGAATCGAACGCCGGTGCTTTAACATGGCAGTTGAGCTTGCGACCACGAGGCGAATGAGAAGTAGTTTTT
Organism: Acronicta alni; assembly: GCA_964056405.1. Lineage (NCBI taxonomy): Eukaryota > Metazoa > Arthropoda > Insecta > Lepidoptera > Noctuidae > Acronicta > Acronicta alni. The sequence continues at coordinate 14,517,783 of OZ043916.1, read as the reverse complement.
ACCGGCTTTACCTATGGTGCAGTGTGTGCGTTGCACCGACGAGCACCACTCCAACGGCCGCGGAATTCTAAATACAGTTACAACAGCACATCATGGCATCCAGAACTGTCAAATTTCTTCAATCGATTTTCAATTTAATCTCCAAGCAATAGATTTTATTATCCATTGGGGAAATCTGACAGTTTGTGGAAATGGAAGGGTTACAAATAACAGCACATTATTTCCATTCCATTTTGACCGCGCGCTTACTAGAGGGCGCTTGGGTAAGAATTGCACACGGGCGCTTTACGGGCTAGCCTCTGACAATTGAATACATTCAATTACCATTTTACCAATTACAGTAAAATACAGGCTTCCGCCTAGTTTGGGCACCAGTCTCCCACGATATTATGTACGCAATAATGTAGGTAAGCTATTTTATTGTCCATTGATTGTATCATTTTGTGTATGATGTTGTGGAGAGAAAAATAAATCCTTATTATTATTATAATTAATAAAAAAATAATCTGAGATTGACGGACTTGCGCTCTTGATCTATGGCATAACAAAGAGAACCGGCACAGTTAGCAATTTTGAACCATACTTACTTTTCTCCTTTATATTATCTATGGTGTTCCACTTAGTATTATCTATATCAATGACTGATGCAGAGTGATGCATGCGTGCCGTCGTCGGTCAGGACCATTTGGGACTGATCTACTCAAAGCCGCTATGGCTCTTTCTTCAAGAGGCCATTTTAGACTTTGCCCTACATTGTAAGACACATATTTGTTACTATTTGTATGTCTGGACTTTAAAAGAGACTATGATTCTCTGAGGTTGTTTCGGCGTTTCTTCTCAGAGGTCGTCAGTTAGGAAATGCCGGTGTCATCTAGCTTAAAAAAAAATATATATAGGCTAACTACGTAATATTACTTTACGGTTTGTGAGCATTCCTGCATCTTCTAGGGAGGGGCAGCGAAGAATTCTATGAAATTCTCAGCAGCAGCTCGGAGTTTGGATTTGTGTCCGATTAATGGCAATAGGCTGGCCCCCTATTACATGGAACCTAAACATACCGGCGAACTGTGGGTGTAGGTACATTACACCTCTGCCAAACCCTTCGAGGAGTAGGTACAGTCGTGATGGTATTTTAATATTTACATGCAGTTTAATTAACAGCTCAAACATTAAATTGAACATTAAGAGATACCTACATAGGTTGTATATTGTTTTGAGTGGGTTTTTCTGTCGTGTACAGGAAATATAAACAGCATTGTGATTCAAAATCAATTTATTTGCATAATAAACACATAAAAGAACTGTAAAATATATTGTAAATCGTTTCGTTCGATAGAAAACAGTGTTCTGCATTATTTTAAGTGTAATATCTAATGTCTAGCCCATGCTTCGGAGATTCCGTGTCTGAGGGTCACACCCTCAGATCTTGTTTGCGAAAATGAAGCCCAGGCTTAATTAACAGGTGTCTGGTGTAGTGTAAGCTCCAGCGATGTAATACAAAACGTTTTTTGTACATAATGTTTTTTATTGAAAAATTGTCTGCGCGTTGTTTTAACCAATAAAAGCCTAAATGTTGAATTGACTAGTTTTGACTTCCTTCATATCATATGCAAGAGCTTTACACATACAATATAGAATTTAATAAAATTGTAACAAATTATAAAAATCTCATTCCGACGGTTTCTTTTTAATTTCTCAATACTTTTATCATTCATAACAAAAAAAAAAACATGTTGACATAAATAAATCGTCTTATTATAACAATCACATATCAAATCGATTGATCTTAACATTAGGGAACAAGAATCAAAAAATGTCTACCTATTAAAATAATATTTTGTCGTCAAACTATATAAAATGATTAAAAAAATCATCATCCTTCGCTTACATTGTCTTATATTAATAAATATAACAATAAATATATAGGACGTACTTATTAAAATTTGTAACAATGACGGTAGTACGTAAAGAAATCGCAATAAATTGTACAGAGGCCAACATATCAAGCTACCGCAATCTGTCAAATTTCTTTGATTGATTTTCAACTTTAACACAAAACGATAAGGTTCATATTCAATTGGGAAAATTTCACAGTTTTGGATAGCTTGACCTGCCGGCTACGGTCTGTACATGCTAGATTTGAGAAATAATACTTTGTGTCTTGCTTAGCGCCTAATTTGTTGCGATGATTTTGTTACCTGGAATAAAAACCGATGGTAAGTACTTACGCAATACAAGTGTAGGTGTACACGGGTACCTACCTACATACTGGAAGAATGAAAAACCTACCCAGGAATGAAGAAGTCTGCTCATTAATCTAATTATTATTAATCAACTACCTGTGGCGATCAGTGGTCTCTAAAAAATAATTTTACTATACTTTGTGACCTTGAATTTATGTACCTACCTACCAGCATAGATTTATTTACAGAACTGATTTTTTGTAATGCGCATGAATTTAAAATTGAAATTAAACATTTTGCGTATACCTTAGAAATCACTCAACGCGTAATTGTATAATTGATGTGCAAGGTCTAGACTGGTCCGCCCTTGCTAAGCACCAGACGTCAACCTTGTCAGGAACTGAATTCTTTATAAAACATTCAATTTACAATTCCTTGCTTCGGAAACATGTCGATTCATGCTATATTTCCAAAGAAGAATTTCAAAATTGTGTTGAAATTATGGGCCCTGTAGATGAGACAGTAATTTCTTTGAATGTGTGACCGAAGACAGGCCATAATATTACTATAAGTAATACTAAGAAAATTAGGAGCATTGCAATTGGCGTGTAAAGTCTGTCCATGTGCATTACGACTACTGAGGTAAAACTAAGACCTCTCATTCTGTGAGGAGACCCGGGCTCAGAAGTGGGACAGTAAATGGGTCGATGATACCATTAAATAGGTTGAATTACTAAATTGGTAGTTGTCCTTTTTACCATATGAATGACGTCTACAGGCCACCGCCGCTCCTCTCGACGGAGATCTTCTTCTTGAGCATCTCCTGCTCGTGGTGTTCCTCCTCCATCTCAGCCATGCGCGCGAAACGCGAATACGCCACGTGACCGGACTTGATGGCCGACATCATCTGCGCACGCGATACACAAAATGTGGATTAATTTTTAAAGTAGATAATTATGTATAACATGTAAGTTGTACTTATTTTTATGTAACTTTGTATCTATATTATGTGAGTAGGTAGGTAGTATAATAAATATAACAAATCATAATTAACTATACGAAAATGTAATTTTAACTGTAAAAATACGTAAAATGTTGTCTTATTATTTTAGTAAGGCGTTCAAAAATATATGGTTTGGGAAAACTGGCTTTAATTTTACTATAGATTGAACAGAATTATATTCTATTTGCATGGTGGCAAACAGTGTGTTTTTGGAGAAAATAATTTTAATTTGTAGTTAATAAAATAATTATGTATAAATTGTGTTACTACTTACCTGTTACTTACCTGTGAGCTTAATTTAATCAACATAATAATATAAAAAGCAAAAGCGGACATAAATTATGAGATTTATTAAAATATATAAGTAAGTACTCACCTCTATGAAAATATATTAATAATCATACATAACGCTAGGTTAATGATAGCCATGCAAGCAAAATTAAACCTTATTCCTATTATTATAGTTTGACAATTAAAATATGATTGTTTGGTACTACCACTAATGAGATTAAAAATTGCGATACATAATGGAATCATGTTTTCTGAATTTAATGAATTGGTGTAATAAATTGCGATTCTTATTTACTTGGTCCAGAACAAGGCGCCTGTTTGAATGTTGGCGGCAATGATTTTGATACGCTGCCAAATTAACAAACTGAACAAGTCTGACCTACTTGGCAAAATAAATTGTGAAGACAAATGGTCTACTTCTTATCTTAAATCTTAAAAAAATACAGTTTATTTAGGTATTTGTTTTCTAGAAAACAGTGAATTACATACGTAGATACTCAGACAATTTTTTTATTTTTTAATGTAATGACAAGTTTCGGAATAAATAACCTTATGTAAATGACATACCGTTCAATTTCCGTTGCCTAGTACCTTGACATTCTGAAATCGACTTAATATTCATACATTTAAATGTAATCATTTCTAATATTTGGGTTTTAGTATATTCTGTCAATGATGGACCTGGAGGAGGCCCTTGCCCAACAGTGAGATAATATTGGCTAATATAAACAAATGCTGACATGTTGCTTGTTGTTAAATATTTATTTACTTCAACAGTCATCATATAAAATAACTCTTTTATTGATTTTTTCATGGAGCTCTGGATAACTATTTTGGGCAAGACATTTTTAAATAAGTAGCTTAACTAGACTATTTTTATTGCCAGAGGGCTTTTTAAAATTATTATATTTTATGAAAAAGTTATTCGACAACTTCAAAATGGACTGTTATAGTAATAGTAAACTTGGTCACTTTTAATTCAATAATATTTTATTAATCGGCCAGGCACATGGCCTTATTCATTTGTAGGCGGACAATAAGTACTTATCTAAGTAGTTACTACAAAAAAAAACTTGCCATTCGCTTGCCAATAAAACAAAAACCATTCCATCAAGCAAAGCGGAGGAACTCAGTTAAAAAAAGAAACTTATGTAAAGAAAATACATTTGAAACCTTTAGGCCAAAGAAAAAACAAACAAACAAACGATCACACGATAGAGACCTGCAAGTACTCGTCGAGTTCGACTTGTCCGTTCATGTTAGTGTCGATCTCTTTCAGTATTTCGTGCAACTGTTCCCCGGTGACGTCCTCGCCGTAGTTCTGTGAACCATACCCCACATCAACAAGCGTGGACATGACACGTGATTTCAGCACTAATAAATCCTTGTCATAGATACAATACAGTTCTGTTAAAAGTGAATCGCGGTATTTAGGTAATTATTATACTTAGGTATTATTTTAGTATGCATGTCATGAAGTCACATGTAAGTATATGTGAGTGGACGTCAAAAAAGTAACGCAACTGCCATTCAAAAAAAGGATATCAATTCAATCATATTTTTTGTGTCGATTATGTTACAATAATTTGCCTATAACAAAGATTCTGTGCAATTCATTGACAGTTTTGGATTGAAATTATGCACATTAAAAAATCTTCAACAATTATTAAACCTCTATGGTATTGGTACATTACAAAAAATGGTCATATATCTGCATAATTTCAAAGCAAGAACCCATAGGACGTGGACGACAGCGCGATGACGACGACTACCCAGCTTCTACCCGTTTGTACTCTCTACCTGAAGGTAATCCTGCAATTCCAGCTGTCCATTGTAAGTGACGTCAATCTCGGACAAAATGGCGCTTAATTCCGCATCGCTAGGTTTCAGCCCCATACTCTAGAATCGGCATTGTTAATTTAGAAAATGATTTTAATGATTCTCCCTTTCTACTGGTATTTGATTCTTGGGTTCGTGATGCCAAAGTAACGAAATCTTTTATTAACTGCAATCGATCATGATATCGATCTTTGATTTGATTCCATTTGGTGGGCACCCAAATAGCCCCACATAAATAAATACACATAACAATGCTTGGAAATCGAATCCAAGAGTCATCTGATTCATCTATACATTACTTTTAATTCTTGTAAAAATTGATAGAATAATATAAAATAGGTATTTTCTCTTAATAATTTAAACCCTCATTTTTCTAGTTCAAATAATTACGTATTTCCAGAACCGTTTGCGTTCCTTTTTCAAAAGGATCATTCTGATTCAAAGATCACAGTGAACTTTAATAACCGTTGCAGTTGGTGTCTCGAAGAGATGGTTAGCTAGGATATTTCAACCATCATCAATCCATACCTTAAGACTCCTCCTGATGTCGTTGATGGAGACGAACCCTTTCCTGTCCTTGTCGATGATCTGGAACCGTTTGATGTAGGTCTGGATCTCGTCCTTGCTGAGGTTGATCGGGATCTTGTCGCGACTGGCGCGATTCACCATCTGACCCATCTCGTTCGCTAGAAACTCGCCAGCTTCCTTAATTTGTTTCTGAAAATATGTAAGGTCTTGTGTTATGTAATGACAGAGAAGATATACCTGTTCCCTAACCAGAAGTTTAGTGCATCTGTGTATCTGTCATCAAGCTACCAAGCAGTGTGAAGATTAATCAGAAGACTACCAGTTAGGTAGTCAATAAAGATATTGGGAAAATTAGACTTAACAAATTAATGACGTCATGGATACATTACGATTATAAAAGGTTCACAATTACCAATAGTGGAACCAATTGGTTTTATAAACTCACCGAGTACCTAGTATTAAATGAAAAAAAAAAAAGATGGAATTCTTGACTTCATATCCCACGTCCCCTAGATGGGGGCAGAGGGCGTGCACAGTGACTCTCCATCTTGATCGGTCTTGAACTTCGCGCCGTTTTTTCCAATCGTCTTCGCTTCATCGAGCACGGTGTGTCACGATTTATTAATTACTAGCAACTCGTCCCGGCCTCACCCGGGTCTGTACATGTAACCTTCCGCAAGAAATTATCTAAATGGTAGTGAAAATGTTTCGTAGTTCAAAAGATCTCAGCGTACCTACAGAGGGACAGACAGCGGGAAATCGCTAAAATGGTATAAAATATGTTGTAATATCTTTCGTATAGCACTGACCTTCTTCTCAGCCTCGCTCCACTTGAGCTCTTCGGCCATGATGTCGACGATGGTAGGCAGCGCCTCTGCGGCGGCTTGCACGTTGAGGAAGGCGAGCCGCAGCCGCCGAGCGATCATGTCCACCGCCGTGCACGCATACTCGCGGCACCCATACCTTCACAAGTCAAAAGCTGACGTCACTTTGTCTTACGAACAACATCATCAAACAAACCCATATACTGTCCCATTGCTGGGCACGGGTCTCCTCTCACAGAATGAGAGGGATTAGGCTATAGTCCACCACGCTGGCCTAATGCGGGTTGGCAGACTTCAAATGCCGTCGAGAAAATCTCTAAGGCATGCAAGTTTCCTCATGATGTTTTCCTTTATCGTTTACGCAAGTGATAATTAATTATTTTTCTTCTTGTCTTATGAACAACGTGGGAGAGTAATCCGACTTCCCAGGCAGTGATCTCAAAGCCATCTTGATTATTATCTACTTACCTAATTTCTGCATCGATGTACGGGAACTCTGGGTGTACTTTCTTGCCAATAATTGGCCACCGCTTGCCTGTCATCGCCGCCATCTTAGCGACTGCGAAGGCTCTGTCGCCGTAAGATTTCGCCAAGTGTTGTGCTACCTGAAAATCATTAATATACAAGCGTGTTGATGACGAGTTGATTAAGTTTTCTAAGTACTTATAAAACAGTCAGTGTTCATGCGGTATATTCTCCAATCCTAAAGGTGTTCACTATAGGGGATTTATTAGAAAAAAGTATTCGCATTGTTAGTAAAAAATATGAATTAACCTAGACGGGATTATCCAGTAATTTACACAATCTTTACTCGAAAGTGTCACTTTGAGACCAGTTTTCAGACAAAAGTGATTGTTAAATTTATTCAAAGATAGAAAATACTCAGTGAAACACAAAATGGACATAAAGGACGTTGGTTAAGGTCAATCCTGGAAAAATAAAAAAAACATCGTTTCAATCTAATCTCAATGTCCGTTAAACCTTGTTCGCATTTGACTTGGAAATTGCTCATGCTTGGTAATTTAGGAGAAATAAGGAACTACAATTGGACAAATATATTACTGAGAATAGATTTGCACTATTTTTTGATCAGATTAAATTAGCAGGATTGGCTTTCTGGTATAATGTACCACTCACTTCCATCTCGAGTCCGAAGTCCTGCACTAATCTGATGTACATGGTGGGCGTCCAGCCGTGCGCACCCTCTATTAGGAATCCATCCGTCTGGCACTCCTTGAACAGCGGCTTTAAGTTGGCGCCTTGAACACATAGCATGAAGTTAATTTCAATAGGGTATTACACCTTTTTTTGAAAACAAATGTGAAATCAATCTTAAGGTCGTAATGAACAATTTTTCATTTATGATTTTGAACTTTTGGCAATGCTAGCCGACATGCTGTTTCAGTTCGTGACGTCACTCCGTTAGTAAACAATAACATAGAGCACGTCAAAAATTTAGTTTGCATACTATTGGGCATCTACAATACAATTAAGGAGACTTAAAATTCTAGATAGGGTAAAATAAATTGCTTAGTAACCCACCTACTTCTTTTTCGGGTTTTTCATCAATTTAGGCAAAAAAGTAAACAGTACACAATTACTAATTCAGAATTACTTCAATATTGTATATTGTAATAATAATATTGTATATATTAATTCAATATTGTATTGGAGCAAGCAAGTGAAAAATAACTAAAATTTATTTACTTAAAGTCACAACATATCAAACGTCAGACTGTAGATGACATCACTGGCCAATTACGTGACTTTAAGTAAATCAATTTTTGGAAGGGAGTACCTGGTATTATTCTAGCATGGTTCATGGTATAGTAGGTCATCAACATCATTATATACCCACAGGAAGTCCACTGCTGAAGAAAAGCCTCCCCCATAGACTTCCACAAGGACCGGTTATAAACCGCCTGCATCCAACGACCTTTGCCATGTCGTCCGTCCATCTCGTTGGAAACCGTCCCACGCTGCGCTTTCCGGTGCGTGGTCTCCACTCAAGAACCTTTTTGCCTCAGCGGCTATCAGTTCTACGACCTATATGTACCTATATAGTAGGTACTCACTTTCGATAGCAGCGTCGATGGTCTCAGCGGCCATGGCGCGGTATGTGGTCCACTTGCCGCCCGCGATGGTGACGAGCCCGGCGGGCGACACGTGCACGATGTGGTTGCGCGCCAGAGACTGAGTGTCCGGCTTGTTGGGGTCCGACACCAGCGGACGGATGCCCGACCACGCCGACAGCACGTCGCCGCGACGGACTGCACACAACACACATAATCACCAATCATAGAAAGACCTGGACTAAGATATGATCTGACGAAACCCTTTGCCATGCAGCGGGACACAAAAGAGGCTACATACAAAAAAAACAGAACTTTTTAACTCAAGGCATGATTCGATCCTGCGCGTGTGTCGTTTAACTCAGCACCTACACCAGACGCTTTACCGAAGGAACCTTTTAATTTTAAGTACGGAAAATTCTCATGAATCATCTGTCTGGGGAGGTGCCAGGTTATGCCGGGACTTTTATCGACTAAAAACCGCACTAGACTTCCTTGCCCTATATTTCACGCACGAACAAGTAGTCAAGTAACCTATGGAAATGTCTGCCTGTAATGTCGATTTTATCGTCATAAGGTGTTTTTAAGTAAATAAATAAAAGAGAAATTGAAGATTTTGTAAAAGTAGGTAACTTATCAGTGAGTGAACTTATGAGTGAGTACATATAAGCGTAACTGCCAACTTAATCTCAAAACATATTAAAGTAAAATGAATACTGGTAGGCACAAACCTTCAACATCAGGGTTAAGATAGTTCTTAACTTCTGTGAGGATGAAGAGGATCTCGTCCTCGGTGGGTTTGGGGTTGTGCGTGACTTTGCAAGGCAGGTCCGTAGTGCCCGCAATTGTGCCTTTGAGCCACGGCAGGAAGAAGATCACACGCCCATCAGAGGTGGCTGGGTCGAGGAGACCCATATGTTCAGGACTGGAAAGACATTTTTATGTTAATTTAAGAAATCAAGGGCCTTCATAAATTGGACTTGAATAATTGATATAATAGGTATTATACCTTTTTTTATAGTACGAAAAATCGACATATCCCGCCACACGGGGAGGTGGCAGGGTATGTCGGACTCGTACCGACTAAAAACCACACTTTTTTTTTATTTAAAACACGCCACTCCCTGCCATTAGCAGGGCTGTTTTTGTTCGTTTTGCATAATTTTTCAGAGTTCCCTTTTTTAATTCTATGTTTTATATAATATATTTTCAGTATTATTTGCATTAATATTATTGCATTTATTTATTATTATTATTTTTATTGTCATATTAATTGTTATTATCATTGTTATATTATTACATTTATTTGTTATCATTATTATTGTCATATTAATTATTATTATCATTGTTATTTCAAATATATTAAACTTAATTATGTAGGCCTGTAGCCCTCTCTTTATGTCGGATAACTTCTTTCCATATGCAAAGCCACGTGCGCAAGATGTTTATTTATTCCTGCCCGTGACGATCGCGACAACCTCCCTCGCGTAGGCCAGGAATATGTCCCGGTCCCCCGCCGCGGCCATCAATCCGGGTATACCACCTCTACTTATTTTTTTCCCCAGCAGCTGTTCGGTGTCATATCTCCGTCTGCCGAAGACTGGACACGGAAAATCGACATACCCCGCCACACGGGGAGGCGGCAGGGTATGTCGGACTCGTACCGACTAAAAAACCACACTTGCCTTCACGTACCCTATAGATGACTATAGGGTACGTGAAGGCAAGGCCATGGGATCCGCGAAATTCGCCACGACCATGACGGGATAGGTATTACTCCCTCGGTATACCTACTAGTTTTAGAGAGTTTTCTATTTATGCAAATAGTAGTATGCTAGCAGTGTTTATGCAGAAGACGCACGACGTCACCTAATGCTTGAAGTTTTTTTTTAATCTTTATTTAATTTGGGGTTTTTATCCTTGTAGATACGTCAACCCCATCGTGCCTTATACAATTTATAATAATCAAATAAACGTACCAGATCTAGGAGCACATATGAATTAATATATTTTTTTATGAGAGATAGGTTAGCGTTTCACCACAATCTCACCTGATGGTAAGTGACGATGTGGTCTAAGATGTATGCTAGAAGATACCTATTCACTCGTGACTTGAAGACCCCCAAATTGCATACGTCAGGAAATACAGACTCAGGCAGCTAAGTTTGCTGATTTAATTACATATAAAACATATTAAGTAATTAAATCAGCAAATGATGTAGGTACGTCCTCCATCTTATTGCAAATAATACAGTTAGGTGAATTATTTTTTTTCATTAGAAATGCAAACTTTGCCAATGGACCGCAATCGAAAGGCCAACTTCTACTCAACTTACTATCTAACCAGGGTCTATGAGTAGGTTCGCCTTGAATTGTCTTATACCAAATTCCTTTTTCTTTAGATTGAATATTAAAATATTCTTTCCAATTGTTAAGGTTCTTCATTTTAGAAATATATTCTACATAGTCTGGTAAAACAAATAACTCGTGCTTGAAGTTAAAAGTGTAATAGTTAATATACCTGTAATATCCGGGCAACACAATGTGGACACCGGAGGAGGGACAGCAGATGTCTTTAACGGTAGAGTCGTCCATCTTGCGGATACTGTCAGTGAAGGGGCCGGTCGCATTGATGATGCACTTCGCCTTAATATCCCACTCCTTGCCGGAAATCTCGTCCTGAAAATAATGAAACGTATAAATTGTGTGGTATGTTTATTTATGATAATATTCAATACATAATACCAAGATGAAAAGAAAAATATATTTTCAATCTTGTCAGATGACAGACGAGCATACGGCGATTACCGATTAGATTCATACCACAAATGTATTGTTGGGGAGTTTGTTGCGTTGCGTCACTTCTTCCTCCCAGCTAAAACACTAGGCGATGAAAGGCGGATTTTTGGGGGCTAAAATTATATGAAAAAAGTACTACCCAGTAGGTATATCTTGAGTAAATGATTTTGGCATTGAAATGGGCCGTTGCTCTTACCTATCTTTAAATTTTTTATTTTTACAGTGGGTAAACCTTCAAAAAGCGACCGGTCTACGGGGATTAGACCGGGGAGTGGGAAATTCTTACCCACTAAAACCACCCTGGTGACTACCATCAGCACGTTGAGAGAGTCACTGTGCCCCTTAATTGATTACCCCAGAACCCCCTCAGCACAACGCCTGTTAAGGCAAATCCCTAGGGCTTACCTTTAGCCTAGCCCCGCTGAGCTTGCCAGCCGTCTTGTACAGCTTGGTGACGCTGACGTGGTTGGCGATGGTGGCGCCGTGACGAGCAGCGGTCAGTGCAATCGCCAAGTTCATACGTGCGTCGTCTTGCTGGCCTGGTACGAGAATATTGTATCAAATTATGTATCTGTAGCATAACCCACTTCAATATAGTGAGCGATAGTGGTTATGGAAACTTAAATATTTTGAAATAGAACTACTTTTTACACGGATTTTAGCGCGTTATATTGATATTATTAATCCCGACGTTTCGGACCCTTTACAGCGTCCATGGGCACGGGTAGACTGTTGACGGGTAAAAATATATGAAATTGCTGCAAATTCATTGATGTTATATGTAAGATTCTCAATTCAAAATAGATTCGATTAAAAACTTCTATAAGTAGTTCTTAATCGAATCTATTTTAAATTGAGTTGGTCTTATTCTTATCTTCAACACGATAACTGCACGAACTTAATACCTACTTTTAATATAATACTTCCTTGTTTACATAGTAACCAGTTGATTTATCATGACCATGACATTACCTATGTGTGGCGTAGATTAATGTTAACTGTTGTTTATTCACTTGATTAGAAGTACAGCATTTAGAGGGTAACTAGTTCATTATACGCTATAGGATTTTCTCATCGTGTATAGTCGACCATAAAATTGCTTTACTACTTTTGACAAAAACTTCCATCCAAATTAAATTGCAATAAGACTCATTATGTCACCGTCACTTGAGTCTTGTAAGCAAAAATAGACCTTGTTGTTTTGTGAAATGCAAACGACATCCACTCTAAGGGTGGTAAAGCTATTTAATGGTCCACTATACTAATCTAGGCTAAACTTACAAAATGTTTATCATTATCATCATCAACTCCACTGTCCCATTGCTGGGCACAGGACTCCTCTTAGAATTACCAACTCATAAATAATTTACCGCTATGCAGTAGTGTGCTAACATTTACCTCTTCATTTGATGTCATGCTTTACTTTAATTACATCCTAATTTAACGTTGTATTTTAATATCACTTAAAACTAGGGTGAGGAGCCGGGTGATCCGTAACACAGGGTTTCCCTAGTACTGACTTCAGTCTCTCGCCAAAGAGCTTTTAAATGTGAAATATTAAGTTACACCTCTGACTTTTTGAAATCATGTGCGTATATAATTAATTAAAGGTGAAGAAAAATATCGTGAGGGATGCCTGCATGCCTGAGATTTTCTCGACAGCGTGTGAAGTCTGCCACATTAGGCTAGCGTGGTGGACTATAGCCTAATCCCTCTCATTCTGAGAGAAGACCCGTGCTCAGCAGTGGGACAGTATACGGGTTGATGATTATATTATTACCGGGCAACTGATGTCTCAAAGCGGCAACGGGCCTGTGGATCTCCAGTGTCCAAAGGCTTCAGCTACCGCTTAGGTACTGTCAGGCGGGCCTTAAGAAAATTTAATAAAAACTTACCATCATAATATACGATGCCACCACACAGGTTGTCAGACTTCAACATGGGGAACAGTTCGAGGGTATTCTTCTTAGACAAATAGTACGAGCTCTTCACGTTTCGGTCACCCGCTACCAAATCGTACATCTTGATACCGAACCAGTAGTAGGGGACTTGCCACCATCTGGAAATAATATAGAATTAGCTTAGCTAGGTTATAAGCCAATATATTTTCTATCTACATGTACGTAGATATCTATACTACTATCTTATATCGGAATAATACTTAAATCAGTGTTAAGTATTCTAATTTAAGTAGTACGTCTTGTCTATGTCATTTTTATGTCAAAAGAGTGAAATGGCACAAGAACATTATACATAAAAAAAACGAAAAATACTAAATATCAAACAAATAGGTTGATCATATTATGGGTACTATTCTATTTCCCTTTTTACGTTGTACCTAACTTTACCGAATAACCCTGTTTACGTCGACCAGGTATATACAGGTATATACCTTATTATAAATGTAAACATACTTTATTTCATGCATGTAAGTGTAAATAGATACCTTATGTTTTGACATATTGGCACTGCATGCATAAACATTGTTTATTATCGGATTGTGCAAATCAAAGTCCAAGTTTCTTTTTATTAAACAAGCTACTTACTCTTGGCTCAATAATAAACAAATACAAACTCAGTGCCAAGGCATTGCTTCTAAACATGGTAACCCCAAATTCGGGAAGGCGATTGTAAGTCGATAATACTGCACAGAAACAGTGCATTTGCCAAATATTCTAACGCAGTAATGAGCTAAAATTATTGTGCTGATAATCAAATGCTATGGGTAGGTTTGGTTTTGAAAGGTAATGTAGCCAGTTACTAGGAATAGGTAATATGAGACTGAACACCTGAAGCGATTGATACTACTGGTGTTGCTAGCGTCTATATATAAAATATGTAAAATATTGACTTGTAAAAGTGTCTTTAAAAGATCTATTTACAGAAATAAATATAATTTATCATCATCATCATTTATCATTTATAGGCGGCGGCTACCGCTTATAGACGTCATCAGGCCCGTTTGCTCGTTTGCCATCTTATTACGATAAAATTCGATCTTAGGAACGACCCCCCTCCGGTACACCGGACGCTTTACCCAACTAAGCTACCGAAAGCACACCTGTGATGTCCAATTTCTCTTCCACATTACGTGGAATGGTTGAGGAATGAGTATATAAAAGACGCAGTTTGAAAGTGGTACCTGTTACAGAAAAGCTGTGCAGGCGCTAATCGTGGTATAGACGTGATGCGTAGGAGGAAAAGCATGTTACCAGGTGTGGAGCATGAATGTAGATGGACATAAGGGAAGAGGGAGACAAACTGGACAAAGAAAATATAGATGGACTGTGTGAGAGATGATATGGCTACAAAGGAAGAGAATTGTGCCGACCCCAAGTAATTTGGGATAAGGTTAAGAGAATGATTCCACGTCTTTTAAGCGACGTCAGCGACATCTACTGAAGAAACATTGCTATGCGTAGTATAGTAAAAATCTTACTTATAAACCGGCAGCAGTATAGGCAACGGTCTGGTCAAATGCGGCGCCACCTCCAGCATGTTCGCTCTCTCGTGCAGCGCTTCCTTCACCATCTTATACTGTTCGTAGTCCAGCTGCATGATCGCCTTCTGTAGGTAGCGCACTCCACCGTGGATGAGCTTAGTGCTGCGGCTAGATGTACCACTGGCGAAGTCATCAGCCTCCACCAGCGCTGTTCGGAGCCCTGACGAAAGAAATAAGATACGTAAATATAAAATGGATAAAACGGTTCCGTGCCTGGTTAACGGAGAACGCATAGTCTAAGCTAAAATATAAATATATCTTTTTTATATAAAAACTGCCCCACACTAGCATTTTACCCTGTATCGTAGGTGCGTTTACAAACACAAACTTTCTTCTTTTTCGTCACCTAGACCCGCAACCACTAGGTACATGTAGGTCATAACAATATTTGTTCCGTGTGGGGATCGAACCCACAACCCGTGGAAGCCGGAGAAATGTACAATTATGGAACAAACACGCATGGCACGAGCCATCTGTTTTTAAACCACGTTTCAAAGGAGGTTTTCAATTCGGTTGTACATAATTATGTTGTGTTTTATACGATATTCTTTATTAATAATTGTTGGGTAGATTATATCTCTCGGCCTCATGTATCTACGTTTGGTGGGAATTTGGCCATCGACTTCACAGATTCACCACTTACAGCTTCAAGTAATTTCTCTTTTAAAAAAAGTTTAAACATACTTTTTACTTATTTTAAAGATTACCATGAGGTAAGGTCATAAACTAGGGTAAAAGACATGACGTATGCGCGGGTGGGTGATCGATAACTGAGCAAAGCAAAATGTAATATTAATTTTTTTCGTTACCTTAATTTAATAAAGTGTGTGTAAACTTCGTATTAGATTTAAATTTTCTGGGATAGAGGCTATGCGTTACATTCACTGCGCTTGCGGCTACGTAGCCTTCTAAGATAGGTGTGGCAACCTAGAGACTGATGTTATACATGATTGCGTGTCGTGGAAATAGGTACTAGGTCACACATCCCACTTATCCAGGCAGAAAAGCGGTTTCGGCGCAATAAGGATGTCTTTTTTTTTTTTGATGGGTTTGCGTTTGAACTCAGTCTTACCTGATGATAAGCGACGACGAGGTCTAAGATGGAACACACTTACCCAGAAAATGCCTGTTCACTTTTACTTTAAAGACCCCAAGGTTATATGAGTCCGGGAATACGCAGGGAGAGCATTCCACTCCTTTGCGGTACGTACTAGAAAAGATGCAGCATACCGCTTCGTGCGTTGTGGTGGAAATTCGACCGCATGTCATATTTCGTATCGTCGGTTTTCAGACTAAAAATTCCAAATACACTAACATCCAGTAACCCGTAAGTCATTCAAATAATTGTTCTGTACGGGAATCAAAGCCGGCTTAACACAAAATAAACCTATCTGCTCTGAATACTGATTAGACTAATGACTGTTTTGCAATAAGGCGGTAACTCATCATCATCATCCCTAGCCAACTGCTGAACAAAGGTCTGATGGATTTCCACAAGGTCCGGTTATGGTGCTTACATCTACATCCTTTACCCACTGTGCCCCACTGTTACTCAAGCTTGCTATTTTGCGAATCCTCTAAGCTATATCGGCAAATTTAGTTCTTCTACGGTCCTGTTTGGATCACGTAATAAAAATGGCAAGCATAGGTCTGGCCATACATAGCTCGCTGAGTGACCTTGAGCTTTCGTATGAGACCCATTGTGGGCGACCACGTCTTTCATATCATCGCTGGTAACACTGATTAAAGACTTTGGTCTTAAGATCCTGCGGTATTGTTGACAAAAAGACGAGTACCTATAAGTTATTAATGTCGTTGATTAAGACGGGGTAAGCGAACAAATGATGAGGAGATCCGTAGAAGAACAGTCGCCGACATAGTTGAAAGACTTAGCAAACTTAAGTGGCAATGGGCGGGGCACATAGCTCGTAGAACTGATGGCCGCTGGGGCAAATAGGTTCTCTAGTGGACACGACGCACCGGAAAGCGCAGCGTAGGACGGCCTCCAACAAGATTGACGGACGACATGGTAAAGGTCGAATCGCTGGAAGTCGTTGGATGCAGGCGGCTTAAAACCGGTCTTTTTGGGAGGCCTTTGTTCAACAGTGGACCTCCTGTGGCTGATATGATGATGATGATGAAGCGAACAAAGAGGTTACTTGCCTCTTGTGCAGGCATCAAGGGCGCACCCCACTCCTGTAGCGCCACCTCCTACAATGAGGATGTCGAAGGCTTCTCCGGATTGTAAAGCGGCGACTTGGTGGTCGCGCGGCGGCAGCGGTCGCTTCTTACGATCTGTCTTAGCTGATACCGTTGCCGGTTTATACCAATTCTGTAAATAAAATAAGTAGTTTTTTAATTTGAGTGTGGTATGGTTAAGCAATGGAGAAGGTAGGTACTGTAGATACCAGTGCAAGAAGGTGACATTCTTATAATGTATGTATGTATCTAATAGTTGGCCGGTATATAAAAATAACAATTAGACAAGACGTGTGATTAAAGCTTGTCAATTGGCAATATAAAAGCTCATAGTTATTTATAATTACAGATCCCGGTCTCCACAAGTACTAAATTAATACCTATCTACTACTACATTTTACTAGTCATTGGGGCACGGCTATTTATTATCCGGGCACGAATCGCACACCGAGCTTCTCTACTGAGAACTTTCTATTAAAAATTCCTAATAAAACTTTGTTTGAGCTGTGACTCGAACCCAGGAACACAAGCTCAGCAGCCGCACTTGATGTAAACCAATGAACCCGTTATCTATGTCTAATCGTTTATCTTTCTGCATAATAATCCCCCGAAAAAATTGGCGAAAGCAAAAGCTGTTATCTGGTCCCCCAGATAATGAGGGTTTCCTCGCGTACGTACCACCGGTGAGTCATCAGCCGCTATCGCCCACGCCGTGAGCGCTGCGCCTGCGACGCCTGCCGCGCCGCTGATCAGCAATCTTCTGCGAGACATTATTCTGAAAAAAAAAATTGGTACTATAAGGTATTTTTTTAATCTCGCATCACGATTAATTATTTAAATGTTGAGCCCAGTTTAAGATTTATGGTGTACAAAGTTTAATATGAAATCTGTTCCATTAATTATGGTTTGTTCCTACTGCCTCCCTGCGGATCTACTGTAGTATTTTTTCTCTAAATAGTCTAAATGTATTTTTAGGAATTAGAAAAAAATTGTCACAACATCGATAAAAGTGGGAACTCCTATAGAGTCGATTCTTAGAAAATTGCCTAAAAACTCCTGAAATACATTGGAGCCATGCAAAAATATACTATAGATATGTTAAATATGAAGTTATTGTAAATAACTAAGATGTTCATGTAACACTAGCATTTGATAATAATTAAGACGACCTTCTACAGTCGTTGAAATAACAACACGCGTACCTACAAATGTCATATTTTATAATAAGTACCGCGATTTGTTTTCAGAGGGCGACTCAAGGTTGTTGTGGCAACATTATCTAAGTCATGTTACCGCTGTGAGTTCTCAGAATCCGTGAAAATACGGTCCGGTCCGGAGTAGTCGTAGAACTATGTATTTGTATGGTAGTAGCACTAGATCTGATTTCCGTCATCCGTGAATCACCATTTCACAGATTCGGATCGGACGTAATGCGAAACCGCTCTTACTGTCACAATACGAGATAATCGAAAATAATACGATAACTTAATTTTTTAATAATACATTTATTTGGGACATTACACAAAATTTTACATACAGAACACCATCAAAACAAACTAAACATAGCTTGTAACAAATACATAAATATACTTGTTTTTGGAAACACATAGGTACCTACGTTTATTCCAGTCAAACACAAACACTCACATAAAATATTTGTGTTCTGTGGATGTCTGTTGTAAACCACAACCTTGTGATCAGCTGTCCGATACTCGAACCACCAGATCACAGACGTCAAAAATTTGTTAATTGGTGGTCTTTCTTTTTTCATCCAAATTCCTTTCCCAGCTTATTCTCAGTAACGACTAAACGGTCAAAGTTTAAACAGTTGTAAAATTTAAGACACAGTGTTATAGAATATAGAATAATCCAGTTGCTGACTAAAGTAAATTCAACGTCACTCCATTAGCCCCTACCACTTAACCCGTATTTCCATATACCACGGAAAATCAAAGAAAACTGATAACCCTTTCAACAAAAAGAGGCACGTGGTCAAGCCAAGTCACGGAAAGTCAAAGAAAATCGATAAATAACCCATTCAAAAAATAGAGGGGCACGTGGTTCGGTAAAAACCGCACTGATATATCGATTGTTGCACCTACCGTGATAGACTTGAGTCTAGGTATGGGTCATTCGTCATCATTCTTCTTAACACATTTCCTCCGAGCTTCGGAGAGCGCGTTGAGCCGTCGAGCGCCGATCACGGTTGTCATACAAATAACTATATCGATACTAAGAAGCCCGAACGACTGACGACTATAGGGTACTTGGGATATCGATGTTCAGTTGCATCTGTACACTGCAAGTGCAAGCTGACCCCAATACGACGGCCACGTCTGTGTCTAGTGGCTCTGTGTAGGACTGTTCATCACGAGGACGTCGGTTCGATCGCCACAGGAATTTAATAGATTTTATGTGCTCAACCAACATAGTGTTAGCGTATGTATTATAATAATTATGTAAACCTATTATAAAAAATATATAAATATTATATCTCTACCTGATATTATAAATACGAAAATAACTCTTTCTGTCTGTGACGCTTTCACGCCTAAACCACTGAACCGATTATGATGAAATTTGGTACAGAGATAGATCAGACCTTGGAGAAGGGCATAGGCTACCTTTTGTTTCTTTTGTTACAAAAAATCCTTTCAGATGCGGATGAAACCACGGGCAACAACTTCAATAATATAAGTGTAGTTTGGGTCGCCGCCGCGGCCGCGCCGATAGTTCCGTGGAAAATGTCCCAAATATTTGTTCATTTAATACAGGAAAGAAAAGGCTAGGATCATGAACCTTTCTAAAAATAGGTAGGTAAGTGGCAATTAGTTTATCAGTGTGGAATTCTTATTATTCTCAGTCTTTATTGCTTTATTTAATGTCATTAACTCGCGTCATGATATTGAGAAGCCGGGCTTTTTGCACTTACTGGTCACAAAAGTGGGTTAAATCAATATTAAAATTATCTGCCTGTCTCCGACCTAGTAACGTCGCAATTGTAATTGACATTGATAGTGGCTGTGATTTCATGTTTGCACACGTTTTGTCTAATCATCGCTTATCTTATCAATTTACACACGGAAAATGATTGATGAAAAAAATGCAATATTGTGTGATTTTTCATAAGAAAATTAATATAGAGATGATGTCAATGTCGTTTGCTACAAATGGGTTAGTGGAACTGTAGCTAGTGTTGCCAGGAGTCCCGATTTGCGCGGGACGATTTTTAGAAGTCTTAGTGATAGGTATGTACCTATTCACCCTTGATCGGGACGCCGAATGCCCCGATTATTCACTAACGTCCTTATACTTTATTTGTAATAATTTTGTTAGTAAAAGTTGATCATCCGATCAAAATTAATGATGATTAATTTTTTTGCAGCTATCATAGCTGATCCAATTTGTAAACCAAAATTCCGATTATTTAAACCTTCTGCTCTGTAATTTGACGCACTAGACCTGGCAACACTGTAGGAAACAAGTTCCCAAGTTCGATTCCCAGGTACGAGGATCGGTAAAGGCAAAGACAGATCGACAAAGGTTTGCTGTATATAATAGCACACCCACGTGTTAATTTCCGGTAAGTACCTTTGTTGCTCCAATAAAAGCAAGGGACACTTTTCCAAAGTACAATAACAAACAAAAAGAAGAGGAACAATTTTTTTTCATTTTATACTTATCGCTATTATACGTATAATTTTTTAAATACAGAGACTACATGGCCATGTCTTAAAAAAAAGTATATTAAAACATGTTTGAAACAATAACTTCTAATAACAATTGAGTTTTTTCTATGAAATTCTTAGTAGCAGCTCGGGGTTTGGATTTTGCATTTGTGCCTGGTTAATGGCAATAGACTCGCTCGCTATTAGGTACCTACATGGGACCTAAACATACCGGCAACCTGTGGGTGTCTCGCTATTAGGTACATGGGACCTAAACATACCGGCAAACTGTGGGTGTACCTCTGCCTAACCCTTCATGAATACAGGCATGTTGATATGTGATATTTTTGGAAATAACAGACGGATATGGGTTAAAATACTCAAACTAAGTCGTTTTATGAACTGTGGTTTTATCTGTAAACATGGACGGTCAATAACTAACTGCTCCACACGACACTCAATAATCATCTTCCTTCTCTTCGTGTCAATGGTAAATAGGTATTTATGTACATCTACGAGTACATAGTATAAAACAAAATCCCTGTGTCGTCTGTACGCTGAGATCTTTTAAACTACTTCTTTAATACGGTTTTCATCAATATGTGTATACTTATAGAGTGGAAGGTTGCATATATTATCTATGTATATTATAAGTACATTGCATCTTTGTGAAGTCAGGGCGAGTCGCTAGTTATTTATATTACTTGGCCCAGTAGGTGGTCATATTAAGTACGTTAATTGTACCCCTGACCACAGATATGTACGGGTATTTTGGCAACTCCAGGCATATCGACATCTATGGCGTTCTTTACTTTTTTCTTCACCACTGATGCCGCAACTTGCCAATAAAAACAAAACAACAAACTTGTCAAACAGTAAAATTACTGTATCAAGTACAGTCACGTACATTGATCATGTTACGCATAGGAAAATTTTACAGCCAAGCTTCACAGACACTCGATAAAATTTGACTAATTTCACACGGATTAAGATATCATATACTTATAATTTTATATAGGCACTTTATCAAAACCCTGCGTTAGACGATAGACATTATATCTATCACGGAGCTATCACGCTACGAAGTCGAGGCGTCGGTGCATTTCGTCTGATGAGCATGCCACGCAATTCTAATTCCGATATTATGTATGAGATACAAAGCTTATCAGCTGTTATCTGATATTGTAAACCTAATAAACTAGTTCGCACTGGGTGTTGGAGTTTCGGAATGTACGCAAGTCTGTATAATACTATGACTGGGATAGATGAACAAATCTCTATCCGATAGGCTTACATTTTTGTCGATTTGGAAAAATATTTGTATTCAATACCATATTTATTTTATAGGAAAGTGGAGACATTTTTATTTTTTATAAAAATGTTGGCCCACTAGAATTTCCTTGTGTATACGCAAACACCCACACACGGAACAACTACCAGAAGGTATGTTCCATGCTGGGATTAAACCCACAACCCGGTGAAGCATAAACCGGGCGCGCAGCCACTACGCTAAACGTTAAGTTTTTTCTGTTTGGATAACTTGGCGGAGCAATCGTAACGCAAAAATGGAACCGCAGATGTTGACGACTTTTCCATACGAACTTACATATTAAAATTATAGGTACTTCCAGTAGGTCTATTGCCCGTTCATAAAAAAAAATCTAAGCATAAGCCTTCATGGACAAAAAAACCACAGAACAGAAAAAAAAATTCTATTCCGTAAGCAAAACCTAGACCCGTTATGCCCATGATGGTTATGCTTAGAAAATTTGGCCGTAATGGGCATAACGGTGTAGGTGCAATGAAATTAATTGTTGCTGGATTATTACGAACACATTTACGTCAGCCATATCGAAGTTCGATGCCAAATTCCTGATGTATGCTCCATAATCATGATTCATGTCTTATCAAATGACAACAGTATAAGTTCAACAGTAAAAAATTATGTATGTGCACATTTGTTAACCCAAATTAACATGATGACTGACATACATACTTAATTAGCAAGGTAACGTTGAATTTTTTCACAATATTGTAATAGTAAGTTTATATAACAATTTACATAAATCCAAAAAAATCAGATTAAGATTAAAAAAGAATGTCCTCGAATTCAGATTAAACTATAATGGAATAAACTACGATCAATTCTGTAAAAATCATTTTGAACGTGAAATGATTGTTACAGAAACTAGATAATTTTAGCAAACACTGCTTCTGTACTTAATCATGTTTCTCTAGTAAATAGATACCCACATACTACATAGTACATATCTGATAGCTGAGTTGGGGATAAAGGATTCGTTTCCTCTGCCATGATTGCAGTCGTTATCCGTTTGAATGCAATATCCAAGAGAGAATAGGTAGGTATATAGGTTCATGGCAAATGTAATCATATTACGAGATCTAGGCGTAACCGGTTTTTAATTAATTAAGATTATAATAATTACAATATTATCAACATTTTAAGCGTTCTAACAGACTACCGATCCATCATTTTGATTGATAAAGTGTTAATACATAATCTTAGTACCAAGTATCCGCTTCATACGGAGTTCACGTCTGGAAAATTGTATCGTATCAAATTACGTGTCGACACAATCACGATTGTAAAACACTTAAGTGTATTCCTTGAGAGGAATTCGTAAGGAACATACTGGCAGCGCGTGCGCATCACGTTTCAATTGTTTTCTAAAAAAATACAAAATTGTGATGACGGTAATAATTGTGCCGATACTCGATAGGTACCTAAGTATATCAAATCGATGTTAAGGCGACGGTTAGCAGTCTTAGCACTCAACTTTATTACCTTGAAAGTCTACAAAAACGCATCGATGCTTATAACATTCGTTATAGTAACGTTAGTACATACCTACTATCTACGTGGTTTTGCTAACAGTACCTATTGCTAAGAATAACACTGTAATCAACCATCTAGTTTTAATTAATAATTAGTAATAATTGTCATTGATCATGTAACAATAAAAAATGTAGGGTAGCTGTCAGTAATTATATCATCAAGACGCCCACCACCTCAGTCTACCCGTGACCATGGACGCTGTAAAGGGTCCGAAACGTCGGGATTAATAATATCAATATATCTACGCGATAAAATCCGTAAAAAGTAGTTTTATTTCACTGTAATCAAGTTTTAATTTTAAAGAAGTGTCTATGGAGTTTCTTGCCGGTTCTTCTCCATAAGACCCACTTTTTGGAACCGTGCAACTAGTTTGGACTTTACAAAAGTGCTATTTTATTGGTCGAATTGAAATAAAATATTTGACTTTGACTTTATTGAATAGCGACAAATGTACGACTCGAGACTTGAATATTAATAGAGTCCTTGTACTTCTGAGCCAAATAAAACACGTATAGATACCAATGTATCTATACGAGTAATATTTATTTTATTTTTATTTATTTATGTACACACTTAGAAACTAGAAAGGAGCCAGTTTAAGACTATTTAGTACAAAGGTACTGCTTATTTCTAATGAAATCTCTTCCAGCAGACCTGCGAGAGGAGAATTGAAAAAGAAGAAATGTAGACAACAGTGTGAAAAGAAGCAAATAATATATATGTATAGAAGCGAATATATATTAAATACAAAATGCTCTTATACTTAAAATAATACATAGGCACAAAATAAATACATACATAATTATATTATGTAACAATAATATATAAATAAAAATAATTGCAAACATACGAAGTTATGATATTGAGGACAAATAGTGTTCTTTGACACGTTTCTTAAAAATCGAGACAGTTTTACTGTCCCGAATTTCAGGAGGGGGAGCGAGTTCCACAATCTGACAGCGTGCACAGACAGAGAGAAGGAGTAAAAGTCGGTTTTGTGAGGCTGAAATTTAAGGAGGGTACGAAGGTGAGACCTGCAGGGCGTATCATTGGAATAAGTATAGGAAAAAATATTGAGTAAACCGAAATGTAAAATTGCAAACTCAGACTTATTGAAATTTAAAGTGTCATTGAAGTGAGTTTAAGATAGCAGACGTGACATCTACAATGTCTAGGAAATAGTAATATGCCCAAAGGATAAAATCAACTAATGCTCTAGGTAGGTAGGTACCTATGTAGATAAGTAGCTATCCAAAAACGACATAATCACGGAAACGGCTGCAGCAGGCGTGGCATGACAACGTAGATAACGGATAATGTGGACTCATTAGTCATTCTCCTGCCCTTATGCCAACCTACTTGAAGTCAGCGCAGTACGTCTCTATCAGACGTCAACTCATTACTTAGTTCCTGCCGTACCATATCGTTTTTGACACAATCCATCTATCTTTTTTTTATCTTCATTTTCTTATAACCATCCACATTTATGCTTAAAATCTTTCGTGTAGGTAACTCATCCCTCCTCTCTGCGCATCACTCATGTCCATACCATGACAAACATCTAGTTTGTGGATAAAAAATATATTTATGAAACCTATTTCTTCGACATAACTCCTTGTCTACGTCATGATGCTCCAGCAGAAAGATAATAAGTACATAATTATGTATTATCATGATGATGATGTTACATTTATCATTATTATCAAGCAATTTAGTATGCCACTGTTCCTGTCTCCCCACAGAATTATTGATTTCAGTAGTATTAGGTAAGAGTCAAGTAGTCAATCAGTATTAGTGAAGTAATTCAGTTGAGTAGGTAATAGACCGGAAAACAAAAATGCAATAAGCCGTTCAGCAACAAGATAATGTACATACCCATCCACTATAAGACCAAATTCTTTAGCGATAATTATACCGAAATACTTAAAACTTACTGGTTTATCTCTAGTATTTTTTTAGCAACAAAAGCAGGAGGATACGTCATAGGTATTTAATACAAGAGCTCAAAAGGCCGATAACAGTCACGTCACATCTAGTAAATTATTTAAGGCAAAAATCAATTGTAGAGCACATCAAACAATCTTATACAATCACACTTAGGTATATCAAACACAAGAAAATTACGACTATTCACACCTTGACCAGTATCAACGACAGGATGTGGTGATTATTACAGAGTTCTTCAGACCGAAAATAGAATATTTTGTTCTATGGTCTCAGCTTTATGTTGGTACTATATTTTGAATGGGAAAATGCTCACACTAGTTAATCACCTCGACGAGTAAGGGTAGATTTAAACCGCGTGAAATAGAATTCAATGATTAGATTGAAAACAAATATCTATCTACTCACTTTACAACTACGCAAACAAAACCTCATTCTCGTCGCCTCAGGAATCTTGAAGGTAGGGACCTCTCCATCTTATGGCTCCGTGTAGATAGCGACGACCATCCCCGCGTCTATGCTTGCCTTTACAGGTCCCACAGCGGTGATACCGAAACTGACCGACTCATTGAGCACATCCAAATGGCTTCAGACTTTGTGCTGCAACAGACTCCATCAGCAGAAATCGTTTTTCTTGGCGATTTTAATGCCCACCATGCTGACTGGCTCGGTTCTAGTAAGACCGACCATGCGGGGAGATCTGTCCACGACTTTGCCCTGGCATATGGCCTGACACAACTGGTCACCACGCCCACGCGAATCCCAGATGTGGAGAGCCAAAAGCCTTCACTGTTGGACCTTCTGCTGACTTCTCATCCGGACGGTTACGAGGTATCCATAGGCGCCCCACTTGGTTCCTCAGACCATTGCCTTGTCCGGAGTACGGTGTCTCTCACGTGCTCGCCGCGTTCAAGAGTTGCACGCAGCCGCCGTGTGTGGCACTACAAGTCAGCAGATTGGAATGGGATGCGGTCCTTCTTTGCGTCCTACCCTTGGAGACAGGTTTGCTTCTCGCCGGATGATCCCAATGCCGCTGCTGATTCTGTTACTGATGTGGTGCTGCAGGGTATGGAACTTTTCATTCCATCATCTGTGGTCCCCATTAGTGGCAAATTCCGACCTTGGTTCGGTTCATCCTCCAAAAAAGCTTCTCGCAGGAAGCAGGAGGCTTACCGAGTCTGGGCTGATGCGGTGGCGGCACGGGATGTAAATACCAGCGCACTAAAAAAGGAGTACAACTTTGCCTCCAGGTCCTACAAAAGAGACATTGCAAGGGCGAAGTCGAAGCACATCGGCAGAATTGGCGAGAGGCTTGAGCGTCTTCCTTCGGGAACTCGTGCGTTCTGGTCGCTTGCCAAAGCTATCGAAGGCAATTTCTGTAAGCCATCCTTTCCACCTCTACACATGGGAAATGATTCGTTGGCCCACGACGCAAAAGAGAAAGCCGATCTTCTCGGCAAACTCTTTGCGTCCAACTCGACCTTGGATGACGGGGGACAAGAGCCGCCTACTATACCGCGGATCGAGGGTGGTATGCCGGATATCCGGTTCCACCAACGCGCAGTGCGTTTAGCACTTCTTTCCCTCGATATCCATAAGTCGAGTGGGCCTGACGGAATCCCTCCTGTTGTGTTGAAGATGTGCGCTCCTGAGTTGGCACCAGTTTTAACACGTCTTTTTCGGCTCTCTTACTCTTCTGGCGTTGTCCCGACATCATGGAAGACAGCATTGGTCCACCCGATCCCTAAAAAAGGCGACCGCTCAAATCCGTCCAACTACAGACCGATAGCCATAACCTCCCTTTTCTCGAAGATGATGGAGTCCATTGTCAACTGCCAGCTCCTTCGGTTCTTAGAAGATCATCAGCTACTTAGTGACCAGCAGTACGGCTTTCGTAAGGGTCGGTCGGCTGGTGATCTTCTAGTATACCTGACACATCGTTGGGCACAGGCGATCGAGACTAAGGGGGAAGCCTTGGCGGTCAGTTTGGACATAGCGAAGGCCTTCGATCGGGTATGGCACAAAGCGCTTCTTTCGAAGCTCCCTTCCTATGGGCTTCCCGAGAAACTATGCGAATGGGTCACCAGCTTTCTTGCAGACAGAAGCATAAAGGTCGTAGTAGACGGTGAATGCTCTGCCTCTATGTTTATAAATGCTGGTGTCCCTCAAGGCTGTGTACTATCGCCTACTCTATTCCTCCTCCATATCAATGACCTGTTGCAAACCTGCGGCATTCATTGTTATGCGGATGACAGCACAGGCGATACTTTCTATACCGGCCGCGCTAACATTTCTCGGGAAAACGTCATCGAGAGCCGAAACAAACTTGTGTCTGAAATTGAAACCATTTTAGAAAAAGTCTCAGAGTGGGGCAGACTTAATTTGGTCCAATTTAATCCCACAAAGACGCAAGCTTGCGTATTCACCGCCAAAAAACTGCCGTTGGTCATTTCACCTCGTTTTGAGAGCATCCCCTTAACTGCCTCAACCAGTATTGGAATACTTGGTGTCGACATATCGAATGAAGTCCAATTCCGCGGTCATTTAGAGGGCAAGGCTAAATTAGCCTCAAAGAAGCTTGGCGTGCTCAGTAGATCGAGACGGTATTTCACTCCGGCCCACCGCCTACTACTTTATAAGTCGCAGGTCCGGCCCCATATGGAATACTGTTCGCATCTCTGGGCAGGGGCACCCCAGTACCAACTTCTCCCTCTGGACCGCATCCAACGGAGAGCGATTCGAATCGTCGACTGCCAAGATATTTCAAACCGGCTAGACCCCTTGGCGCTGCGTAGAGATGTGGCCTCGCTATGCATCTTCTATCGCATGTACTATGGGGAATGCTCCGAGGAATTGTTCGGATTGATCCCTGCTGCTACTTTCCGCCATCGTTCCACGCGACAGCAGTTCCATCCACATCATCTAGATGGTTGGCAGTCCACTACTGTGCGTTTCTCTAGAAACTTTCTGCCTCGCACAACTAAACTGTGGAATGAACTGTCGCCTGCAGTATTTCCGGACCAATATGACCTTCAAACCTTCAAGAAAAGAGCGTACTCCCTTTTAAAGGCCGGCAACGCGCTTGTGACTCCTCTGGTGTTGCGGGTGTCCATGGGCGGCGGAAATCGCTTACCATCAGGCGATCCGTCTGCTCGATTGCCACCTATCCCATAAAAAAAAAAAAAAACGATTAACCGGTGCTGCCAGAGATAGAGAGAAAATGGACCTACGGATTACGATGTAGGTAACTGATACGATATTTTTCTAAAATAAACAGCAAAAAGAAAAGGCCTCAGGATATACCCTTGGTGTGAACCCTTTTTGTTGCCGATAACGTTATTTGTACAGTAGCACCTACTACCTTGTGTTTAGTGTTTTTTTTTCTAATACACGCATAATTAAGAGCTAAGAAGTAATCCTGATAAAGATAAACTAGATACACTTTCTTTCTTAATGGACACAGTCAAAAGCCTTTTGTTGGTCTAAAATTTAACTATTTCTCTGAAATTCTCGTAGTAAAATATCTCATTTATATAATAAGCACTATGTCAGTATCAAAAACCACGTTTGAAGTGCGTGACGTGCCCAAGGTTTTTGGTTAGTTACAACAATGTATTTTTAACTCGCCACACATAAACTAATTCTAATTTAGTCACTACACACGTGGTTTGACAAGGCTCCTGACTGATGTGTGGGGATTCCTACAGACAAATTGATGACCAATGTATTTTATGATTCAGTAGAACAGAGAACTTGAACTTGGAGAACTAAGGTACATGTACGTGATGCATTTCATAAAAATGCCTGTGGTAATGGAGATGAGATAGTTACGAGTGTTAGTGATCCTATATTGAAAAGTACATTATTAAAAGTCCTGATTGAAAGATGGCTCTCCAAACGTCAGGCTAGTCATACTTAGCATTACTTTGAAGAGTAACTCTTAAACTACTAGAAATATTTAAATAAAATCCCTATTTTAAGGTGATGCGATTTTAGCGAATTTTGGAAAACGGATCCCATGGCAAGGGAAGGCAACTCCGGTTTTTCGTCGGTACAAGTACGACGTAATACCTACCGAGTCACAATGAATAGTAGATCCTAAACGTTAACTTCTGATAGGAACCTAGTAATAAATGGTTCTCAGCGTGATCCCTCATAATAAAGACAGTCGGTTCAATAACAATTATTCTTAGTAGGTAATGCCGATCTAATAGTATCTAGAGAGACCGATAACGGTCTGTTGGCAAAACTAACGTAGTGCGGTTCCATTTTACAATTAATTTCTTTTAACTTAATTAGTCTCGAGTCATGATTTGTTGGCAGTTGACGAATCCATTATTATAAAACGTATTAACGACACTATCGTCATAAGCAGCTCTTAATTGATTACCTATGTTGTGCGCCATATGTGCCATGTCTGTCTGTTGCACTCGGAGATAACGCTAAGCAAGGTCAAACACGTGTTTGCTTTATCAGTTTATCTTATAGTCGGTTATTTACGTAACATGTAGGAAATTAGAAACAAAAGATAGTAGCGAGTGTAACTCGTAAGATGACCGAGTGCAAAATTGTACTAATACTACTAACCTTTTTTTAGGGTGCAGAAAATCCTCATGGAGCCAAAATTGAGTTTTTATGCTTTACAGGTATAATACCTAAGTAGTTCTGAGATTTTGTGATTGGAAATATAGATTCATTGCAGGCAAGAGTTATTATAGTATATTTTAAAGATGCATAGATTAAATAGGTATTTTTATTACATATTATTTACAGAGCTTTAATTAGGTACGAAATAAAGGAGCTAGAAATTAATTAACGAAAGATGTGATTCGATTGCAATCATCCCACTCTGAGCTCTAGTTTATAACTAGCTAGAGGAAAAGTTATGTAAGGAATCTCATCGGGTGACCGCTAGATAACAGTTACGCAATGATGTACCTACTTACATACTTCATTGAGAAAAAAAACAGTAGACCAATAGAATTTCTCAACGCAATAATTCGCGGAAAATCTAATTAGTCACGAAATGGTAAGCACACAGGGAAATTGTAGATCTGCTAGGCAAATAGGATATTCGTCACGCAGGAGGTAGGTATGAGGATATTTTACTATTATTTATTGCAGAAAACAACTTCTATCCTGTTCTAACTATTTAAATCCTGACTTCGTATTCTATTTGTGAAATGTATCTGAAAATACCATTAAATATCAAGGAGTCGGTTCAAATCCAATTTGAATCTCAAAATAAAAAGTATTCAATTCAAACATTTGAATCACGCATCATTACAGCACATGTGAGAAACAGTGTTGTCTAAATGTTGGCAAGGGTGCGATGTAGGTGCGTAGAATTCAGTTCCAATTTTATTTGAGACGACGCGACGCGGCGATAAACTAGTTTCACGTTGAACGCATGCTTACACTATCACGTAATAGCATGGGACAGCAGTACAAGGAACCGAGGGAAGTATTTGTTAAAAGGAAACACGTAACATCTGCGTCGACGCGAATAGATGGGGAGCGAAACTTCCAGCTGAGCAGCGAGGTCATTGACCGCTGAACCCGCGACTTTTGCAACATTCGGCCGGCATTTCAAGGTCGGTCACGAACTGTGTTACTGTATTATGCCCTGTGTGCACAGACTGTTGTTCAGTGTGGCATATACTCTACGCGGTGATACTCAAGCCAGAACTAAAATAGCATCAGCTTGTGAAGTAATCGTTGTCGTATGGTTTAATAGTTTAACACGCGAAGTCAGGTGACTTTACTCACTGTTTTAAATATACCAATAGGTGGATGCCTTAATTATTAATACCTAATAGGTATGTCTCCACCTAATTGCGAGCTACGAATTTATATTATCTATGTAAACGTTTAAATATTTTAATGGGTATTCTACATTATATTAGTTCCTACGTACATATTCTTTTGTTATTACCTCGGCTTCTTGCATCTAATTATGATTCCTGCAAACCAATAGCTAACTGTATTTATATCTACGAGTTGTGAGAACCCATAAGAGGTCATTTAAATAATTGTTTACTGAAACTTAGAGGAAACGTCGAGTAAACGATCATAATCTTAACAGTTTCAAATGAAACAAATAAAATTCTGACAAAACATAGGAAATAATTACAAAGTTACCATAATCTTAGAGTCCTTGGACGATGATGTCATAACACTGCCGGTTTGTGCTCCAATCTTTAGTTCTTTACAACGAGTATCGATTTACATCACAACTGACGACGCCAAAAAATATTGATCCATCATTCTACCAAAAATTTGGATACGTCGCGAAAAATAAGTCCTGATTGATACCAATTTTATTAGATATAACAATGCAATACTTAGTGGCGTTTCAAATCATTTATTTTCCTCTCTATGTCCTAATATAAATAAGTAATTCGAGCGGATGGAAAAAATATTATCATCGACTTACCTATAATATTAAAAGGTCCAAGGAAAACTACGATGAAAACATGTAAGTAATCTATTTTAGGGTAATTATAGTTTACAAGGCGCTTAGAATATTTCGAATATTAAATTGAGCGACAATATAGCACTTATTGTTTGAGTTTCACATCACTTTTTAATTCAACTTTTTAATTAAAACTATTTTTACGAATGCGTTTCTTATTTCTAGTACATTATGATTAGTGAGTGAGTAGCACCCACGACGCACAGCGGTTTCGAGCGACCTACTGACTACCGTAGCACATTCGATCTTGCTTCATGCTGCCAGGCTTTCGTGAGTCATTGTTCTCCTGACATTGAAACCATTGAAACAACACAACTTCACGTCGATTATGCGGAAAACGCGACTAAAGATAAGAGTACATAATATGAGGATGCTACTGGTAGAGCCGTCTGATTAGCAACTCTATGTGATTCACATAAGTAGTTCTTGGAAATTCCGTAGTATGGTGCGCTTTACATCATTTTCCTGCGCTAATGATCACAGTACGGGCATCTCGCGCTGAATAATGGAACTAACAAACTCTAACAGTATGATTTCTTGTTGGCTGTGAAAACCTTAATATATATGAAATTAATATCTAAAATACTGAAAGAAACTAAGCTACAAATTAGCATTCTGTTTATCTCATTCAATTATTTTAATTCAGTTTCGATTTCCAAACAGTACTGAAATCTACGGACAGCGCCATCTAGTTACTAGAAACGAATGCTCTACAAAAGATGTTTCCAGCTACATTTCTACCATATGTATTCCCAGTATTTCACATAACTCGACAACGTACTATGCGTTTCAATTAAGAATAGGAACGTCAATGACCTCGAATGACCCCAATCTGTCAAAAAAGTACAGCTTGCAAAGAAAATTAATTTTATCTTTTGAAATAATAAACATTTATAATATATTTATAAGCAGGCACAATCTGCCAAAAAACTATACTAAAGACAATATTTTAAACTCCCATGGCTTTGAAGTTTTGAAGCTGCCACCCTATAATTGTTATTTAAATCCAATTGAATATACCTGGCACTTGATAAGCATAGGGTAACTGACAATAATGTCCAACAATTAGAAAGCTAAATTGAGAATCTAACACTGGAAACTATTGATTCAATTACTAGTGACCATTTTAACCACGTCAAATGAATTGAAAATAAAAACCAAAAAAAGGGAAATCTTTCAAGACAACTAAGTATAACTTTAGTTTTATTATAAACACGGGTAATAAAATATCTAATTTTCTTCTAAATAACAATCGGTGTAATATTTTAAATAGGTACATAAAAAATATTATTTCAAAAATATCTGTTTTGCTCACCCTACCTAGCTGGTTTGAATTGACAGCTATGACGTCAGAAGATGGCTGGAAATCAGTCCTATTCATATTTGAAACGCATTGTATTCCCCGTCGAGTCACCTGTGGACCCCTGGGGATCGTGGATACCTGGACTACTTTGGGAGCCTGGAGCATTTTGCTATAATTTCCCTATTGACGATAGAAAAAAATTAGAACCTAAGGCACATATTTTTTTCTTTATTCAAGTCTATTTGAATTCAATAAGGTCGATATTTAACGTGTTATCAAGAAAATTCATACTAATATTATTTATAATATTAGTATGAATTTTCTTGATAACAAGTGTCTGACTGTTACTCGATACTGTCTGACCATTAATCCGAATAGGTACGGCCACTAACCAATTTACTTATTATAAAGTAGGCGACGACAACGGAGGTATAACATGGGAGTGGTTGAAACCGCTAACAACGATTTTCGAATCCCGGGATCTCGAAAATTGTTAATTACCAGTACTTTTGAAATGACACATATTTTGTTTCGACGGTACAGAGTTGAGCCACATTATTTAAATTTTTTTACTTGGGAATTCTGGAATTCATTTAAATATCTGATCATGAACAGAAATTAGATATGTACTCATGACCAGATCGTATATTTTCCAATCAAATTTTTGTATTATTTCGAATGGAACAGAAAAATAAAACAATTTCTTGTGATTTGAACTCTACTCAACACAACTATTTATATGATTTAACTACACTACGGAGGTTACTTTATCGATATTAGTGAAAACGGGCCTAACTTGAGACATACCTGAAGGTACAAAAATTACTTTAGGTACTATCATCAGAATCTGCTGTTCTGGAGATCTGAGGTGCAACCCAGAGCAGTTCTCATCATTAATGATCTCTCGCAAAATAATCCCTATGAAAACCAAATAAAGGTAAATCATCAAAAAACAATTCATAGGACATTCAGTTTATTAAAGGTAAATAATATTACAATAATGTCAGACCTTAGTATATTGTGCGAGAGAGACAGTACGATCACTTCTCCTTTTTTTCGGAGGACAGAGAGTTATAAAGCTTAGTGATCTCGTTGATGACGAGGGTTTGGACGATGGTGCCGTTGGTGTCGATGAAGTTGGCGAAAGACTTGGTGATGGAGGCTTCGCGAGCCTTTCCGGCGGAGTCACGCATCACCAGAACTAAGTTGTACTTATCATCGTGCCTGGTGAAGAACAATTTGAATAGAATATTAAATTAAGTATGAATCTAAAACACTTATATCGCTAAAGGAGGTGATAGATAGTTGCTAGTGGGAGCAACTTAGGGGTATCACAACAGGGGTTATTAATTCCCCTCACGATGTACTCTATAGCATTACCATGGCAACGCCTCCCCTTCATAATTGGCATGTATGAATCATTGAACTAAAAATGTGTACCTGATACAAAAATATTACACAGGTAATTTTATGTAATGTATATTATTTTAGAACTTCATTTTCTAGTGGAATTAAAACCCAAAACAAGTATATAAACATTCTTGGAATTTTAATAGATACTAAATGAAAGAGTTGTGATACCCTAGTGAGTCCAATGGACATATCAACCATTGGACTGCCAAGTCAAAAGTTTGAATCCAAGACATGCAGTGTTGACTTTTTGAAATCAGGTGCATATTAATAATTAATTATCACTTGCTTAAATGGTGAAGGAAACATTATAAGGTATTTTTCTGGACATTATGTGAAGTCTGCCAACCTGCATTAGGGCGGTGTCGTGGACTATAGCCTAATTCCTCTCAATCTAAGAAGAGTGGGCCAGTATATGGATTGATGATGATGAATAATAATGACTAATATTTACTAAACATTGTTGGCAAGGAAATAAACCTAATTTCTTTGATATGGATCATAATTTTATTAAGTATCCAAGACATTCAGACCCCTAGCCCTTAAAAACAATAGACTATTGTGTTTTTTATTTGTGTGGTTGATGGGTTAATTGTTATTACTTACATTCAAATTTTAAAAATAAATTAACTAAAAAACTTGATAATTTTTAGGAATAAAAACAAAAATATTTAATTCTATCTAGTTTTCAACACAAGCCTGTACTTTGTTATAAGTTATAAAAGATAGATAATAACTATGCTAATCATGCCATGAACTTAAAAAGAATGGACAAAAAAAGTAACAGGATCGAAAATCTTCTGTTACATAATAACTTACTTCTTAACATAGGAGCTGGCTTCCCACACTCTGTTGTTGTTCCCATTCTTTTCCTTCGCCACCACAAAGACACCCTTCTCTTTGAAAGTGGTGTACAAAGTGAGAATGCCCATTAGTATGAAGTATGATGACACACAGATTATTAATACCAGTCTGTAAGAAATAAAATGTAATTATAGTTGTATTATTTATTATCCCATCCTATTCTACTAATATTATTAATGTAAAAGTTTGTGAGGATGGATAAAATCCATCCATCCTCTAAAATCTCCTCATCATTCTCCGTCATCCAAATCCGTTCAGAAGGTTTAGTATGAAAGAGGAACACTCTTTCATACTAAACCTTCTGAACGGATTTTGATGAAACTTTACATTATTATTAATATTTACTTTATTATTATTTAATATACATCAGAATAACATATAGGCTATAAATGTATAATAAAGACTGACAAATTACACAATAATTAAAAGTCACTTTTCCACGCAGACGAAGTCGCGGGCAGAAGCTAGTTATTTATATGTTGAAAAAGTGAAAACAATGACAAACTACCTTCATTTATTGAAATAAAACTACTTTTTATGGATTTTATTGCATTATATTGATATTATTAATCCCAACGTTTCGTCCAGTCTACCCGTGAACATGGACGCCGTAAAGTGTCCGAAACATCGGGTAAATCCGTAAAAAGTAGTTTTATTTCAATGTATAATATTCATGTAAATGTCAGAAATCAATACCTTCATTTGTGGGGAAAAACTATTTAAATAAGAGGAGCTTGTAGTTAAGTTATAACTATGTTGATCAAGCTGATCTGCAAAGTTAAGCTGAACTAGCCACAGTCAGTCTGTGTAGTGGTGACCATTCTTAACACATTGACACTTTGTGCCTTGGAGACCACCTAAAGCTGTTGCTCCTGGTTGTCATACATACCCCTATGATATATGTTAGTGGTAGTCAGAAGTTCAAAAAGCCTGACCACCAGTCAATCCTCAGAATATTGGTACTGCCCAGAAATTGGATTGTGGAAACCTGATGGAGTCACTGTTTTTTTTTATTGCCTACAGTAGCAGATGAGTAGGTGGCCAACCTAATGGTAAGTGGTTACCGCCACCCATGGACATCAGCAACGTCATGGACAGAGCTGTGCCGCCGCCTACTGTAAAACACTTCGTTTAAATACTGATATTCAGTCCCCAACATAGCTATGAAAAGGCTTGAAGAATGATAATATCTATGTAATCTATTCTTATAATACCTATTTAAATAGCAATATTCAGTAGACAAGTATATATTTACAAACCTTGATTGTGGGAATGGGTATAGGTAATCCCATAATAGTGCATAGAGAGCTACACCAACAGCTAGCGCACAGAGGAACAGCCTTCCATCTATGAGGGCAAAGCTTTCTTTGCATTTGAGATCTCCAGTCAGAACCTGCAGTCAATTTACTGTATAAGAAGACTTGTTTTTTCTATTTTAAGAAATGGGTGAGTGGAAGAAACATATTATTGAAACAGCAAAATTATATCATAATAAATAAATATTAAATGCTTTTTGTTGATAAGCTCATCATTTGAAAAAAGATGGACACTTTTCTAATAACAATATGTTTCTCTGCAGAATGTTTTTAGAGAAAGAAAATTTAAAATTTTGTCAAATAAATTATAATTCTAAGAAATTTCATCACATTAATATCATCATCATAATTATCCCATATACTGTCCCACTGGGCACTGGGCAGAA
This sequence comes from Acronicta alni, assembly GCA_964056405.1. Classification (NCBI taxonomy): domain Eukaryota; kingdom Metazoa; phylum Arthropoda; class Insecta; order Lepidoptera; family Noctuidae; genus Acronicta; species Acronicta alni. The sequence goes on along the minus strand of OZ043916.1, from coordinate 14,480,320 downwards.
TGAGAGAGATTATGCTATAGTCCACCACACTGGCCTAGTGGGGTTTGACAGACTTCAAATACCGTTGAGATAATTAAACTGGGCCCGAATCTAAACTGAGCTGCTAATAAGAATTCATAGAGACAGCCAATATAGTTCAACCTGGGAATTGAACCCAGGACCATAAGCATAGCAGGTGAGTTCTATGGAATTATAATTGGGTTATGTGAATTATTTAAATTAGACAACGGGACAATGTCAGTCAGGTCAGCTATACTCCATTTGGTTAGGTACTTAACTAAAGAAAAAATAGAAAAATTAAATAGCTACCCCCTCAATTTCAGTAATTGTAAAAAAAATACTCCAGGAAGCCCTTCAAAGTATGTCCTACGAAGATACAGAGAAGTTATTAGTTGTGTTAAAGTAAACATCATTTGTTATAGTGATTCTAATTAGTTTTTATTTATACATGTAACAAGTTATTTTTGTTAATATCTCTGTTTAACTACCTATACCTTGATTAATTTATAATTATTTGTGATTATTTTAGAATTTGTTAGTCCCACTCGCCTGAAACACAGGATTACCTAGTTCAGGCATATGTATTGTATTATACCTAATTTATACTTTGTTTTGTCTAGTTAAGTTATCTTAAGCCAAAAGTTATTTGAATAAATTTATTTATTTATTATTTATTTAAAGGTAAAAAAATCATAAATATGATTGGTTTTTTATAGGTCTATTTTTCATTTCAAAATAAAACATAACCAAAATAAATTATTTGATAATTTAAAATCACCTTTTTCTTTTATATACTAGCATATTTAACTACTTAATGGTAATTATTAATTCTAAAGCTTGTGAACAATCAATTACATTACAATTTATAATTAAGTCATAAAGTATTACAATGTGCCTACTAAAAAGAACCTAAAAAGACAGGTATTCAAAACATTTTTCTACATAGTACACTTTTGATAACTCAAAAAATTGAGTACCTAGTAGTACTGCGAGGAAGCACAGCAAAATATTTAACCGATATTACATGGGTATTATTAGTATATTATTAGTCGGGTAACAAGACATCATTTGTGGCAGTTTACTTTCGTTTGTTTTTGTGTTTCTTTTGCTGTAAATTGTGTTAGTTAGTTAATGTTCTGTTTGTTTGTTGTTTTTATTGATTGTTAGTTTTGTTGTTATTAATTTAAACTGTTAAAATGAGTGATCCCGAGCCGGTTACTAGCCATGCTAGCAGATCCTGGCTTACATTTCGATCACCAAAGCAAAAAATGTTCAAACGTTCTTTCATCATCGGAAAAATGTACAATTATAAATATATTTAAATATGTAGAGGAAATTATGGCCCAAGGATTGTTAATAAAGGTATATTCATTTCACTCCCAATTCATAAGATAACTTTGTAATAAAAGGTTGAACAGCCCTGAACACCACCATTTTTATTGTTTACCTTTAGTTAAGTACCTACCTAACCAAATGGAGTATAGTACAAGTTATTAAGTTATGAGAAAGTCTGCCAACCTGCACCAGGCCAGCGCAGTGGACTATTGCTCACTACTGTTACTATAGTCTTAGGTAGATATACTAGATTTGACACCTATTTATAATCATAACTAAATTACAATGACTAAGACAATAAAATAAATAAGTAATACTAACCTCTCTGATGGCATCATCAATGGCATTTTTAGCAGCAGCACCATCCCACTTATTAATTTTGACGTTCTGTAATCAACATTCCATGCATTGAGATACCGAAAGATTTAAAGAGATACCATATTTATATGATTGAGCTGGTTTCACGTTCCTTTGTACCGAACTCAAAACTAATATGTCAAATAGAGAAAAGCTTAAAAATCAAGGAATAGAGTAATACTTCCTAAAACAAACTGAATAAATTAATATGACGTGTCCCCATCACGATAATTTCTTTACATTTTCACGAAAAAGTATAAATGGAGTGGCGGTCAAAATTACCTCCGTCGTTTCAGTCATTTTACACAATTCTTTAACCAGAATATAAATGTAATAACAATGAAATAAGTTTAATTTATCTTTTTCTTTTCCGCTATTCCAGCAGTCCAGCTCCCTTCCTTTGCGCTTCGGTTGGATAAAATTTTGACATTCTTAAAATTTGACGTGTTGTTGAAATTTGTAACGTCACAAAGTCGCGTTCAAAATTAAGGAAACTTTAATCGAAACGTATTTTTTAAATAAAATCCAAGATTTCCAAGCGATAAATAAGTAACTAACTACACAATCATAGCTGAACCTGAACCTGACCAGGCGCGGGTCTTAAAATATTTTTTTTTGGGACAGTTACACAACACCGTCTAGTCCCAAACTAAGCAGAGCTTGTACTATGGGTACTGTTTTATTGTGTTTACGATAGTTAACACTAGTGAATTAATTAATCTATTTGCTTACGAAAATTACATCACGCACGCATAGACATAACATTAGCCCAAAGACTACAATATAAATACTGGGTACTATATAATACTGCATTATAATAATAATAATAATAGACTTTATTTCAGACCAAGGTATCCATTTTGTTAGTAACAATGTTCTTATAGACTAGTGTTAGTAATACTTAAAACTTCCTACAAAAAACATATAAAAATAACAAGCACTCAAGACTCACTACTGCGCCATTCCATGAGAAATGTCGCAGCAATGGTTGATGTAACTACAGTCGAGCCGACTAGCGATCATGCTGAGGATGCTGTTGGCGCTGCCACGTACTCTGCGCACCAGGGACGCGCATCTTTTACGCATCGTAGCGTACCAGCAGTCTACGCGATATTCAGCAAACATCCCTGATGCACTACAGAATCGCCGCAGCCCCATCAACATCCTGAACGCATTATTAAATTGTACTCGGAGGGCACTATAAGACCTTTGAGTATAGTCAGCCCACAGGCTGCACGTGTAAAATGATGTACAATAAGACCTAAAAAGTGTAATTTTAACTTCTGTCGAACAACGTGCAAACCTGCGAGCTATCATGTTCGCCCGCACTGCCAGTGCCCTCCGTTCTCTCTCGATGTCATCATTGTCCTTGAGGTCAGAGGTCAGTATATGTCCTAAGTACTTAAATTTAGACACCCTACGCAAAACAGTACCATTAAGCGTAATATTGGGAAACACGTCACCTGTACTGTTTCCTCTGGCCTCAAAGACCATAACTTCACTTTTGAGTGGATTATATTTTAATCCGTGTTGCTCGGCATATGCTTCACATATGGTAAGCAGTTTCTTAATGCCACATATCGATGCACTCAGCAGCACCATGTCATCAGCGTAGCTTATGTTGTTTACATTAATACCGTCTATGTGACAACCTACCCGGGTGCTACTGAGCTCTCGAATCAGGTCGTTCACATATAGGTTGAATAGGGTTGGCGAAGACAATCCCCCCTGCCTTACCCCGCACTCTAATTTGTACGATTTCGACATTGATCCCGACCATCGCACGCCATTGACCTGATTTCCATACCAATACTTACAGATGTTGATGAGTTCTGTTGGTAGACTAGTGCTTTCTAACTTTTTCCATAGAATATCATAGGAAACCAGGTCAAAGGCTTTCGAAAGATCAAGAAAGCATGCATGGACTGCAGTTTGTCGTCTCGTGTAGTACTTGACAGCATGTTTAACACACAAAACTGCACTTTCAGTAGACAATCCGCCCCGGAAGCCGAACTGATTGTCATGAAGTTCAATGTGTTTGGTCAGCTGTGAGTTCAACATGCTGTCAAACACCTTCGATATCACTGTAGCAAGAGAGATAGGTCTGTAGTTATTCCTATCTGATAGATCAGCTGTCTTATTCTTAACTATAGGTATAACAATTGTTTTAATCATCTCTTCAGGCAGATATGAGTGTCCTATACAAAGGTTAAACAGCATAGCTAACAATCTCGGTAAGTGGGGTCCAGCATGCTGCAGATGTTCAATGCTCAACCCGTCATGGCCGGGAGATTTACCTCTAGTCATTGATTTGATTATCAACTTCACTTCTCCAGTTGTACATCTAAAACCTATCTTTTCACCGTTCTTAATATCAATCACCGACTGCGAGGACCCTAATGTCGATTTGACAGTAAAATGGTGTCGAAACAACAGCCTATCGACCTCAATTATTAAGGTTGATGCATGCCCACCGTGCCCACAACTGTGGATCCGCGTTTGGTGCTGAGTGTGCTGACTCCCCTGTTTCGTTAAACTCTCACTATGCACCTTTCCTTTTAATTTGTTTATGGATCAATTTTTATCTTTTCCCCCATTGCCACCAGTTGTATGATTGACTTAATTTTTTGTAAAATAGAATATGATTCAATTTTACAAAAAAATAGAGGTAATAAATCAATAGTTCTCTTGGTTAGCTTAGCTAAAGCACAAGATAGAGTGAGGCCACACGAGCGTTTGTTGTCTTGCCAGTGAGTGGCGGCGTTGCGTTGTCGCTATGATGTCAACGCATTGAGTGCCACAGGAGTGTTGCGTTGTCGCAATCGCAAAGCAATATCGCTATGTTGCGATCTTTTTTTATTGTCAGAAACTCGAATCCAATCGAGAGGTATTTCTATACTTTAAACTTATAGATATCACCCGTTAGGAAATGGAGAACCGGTTCCATGTTCCATCTAGCTAGTCCAATATATTATATCAGTTATATTACAACGACCTCCTTGAGTGCGGTCCTCTCATGAAGTTATAGGTGAACGTTAAGAAAGATTATTATAGAGAACAAATACATGTTATTATGGTACCTCACCTCTCTAACTTCAGGTACAGAGGCCAGCACATCAAGCTACCACAATCTGTCAAATTACTTTGATTGATCTCAACTTTTAGACAAAAAAGAAAGGTTCTTATTCAATTGGGAAAATTTTATAGTTTTTGATAGCTTGACCTGCGGGCGTCTGTACCTTGTACATAATGAATCATTGATCGATGAGAGATAGCGTCATGAATGATAGCGTAGAACTGGTTTTCAAGAAAGGTTCATGTTTAAAAGTACACAACTATAATTATGTAGTTCAATAATCAATGCATACGTGATGCGTACATACTAAAAATGTAAAGCCTATTTATCTATGAAATAAATCGACTTTTAATGTATTACTCTATGAAAATGAATAAATCTATCTATCTATGGTCTGTGGTTCGCGACAAAAAAAGCAATGAAATAAAATGATGGAAAAATGAAATTTTCTTGGTATCTAAATGTTTCATTTAATTTGTGAAAGAGTTAATTAATTTCGTTTGTTTGTATTTCGGTAAATGCAAGAAATCGTAGATCTTTAAAGTAATGGTATGTATTGAGACTGCATCATGAAATGTTATTGGTCTACCATCAACACCAACCGGTGGCTTCGTTGCATAAAATCATATTCATAGAAGACTTATCACAGCGTCTTTGAGTAAAAATACATAATTTAAAGTAACCTAAATTCATCATTGTGAATTATGCTTTTTATTTTTTTATTTTAACCATGTGGCATTGACAGCAACGAGAAACAACAACGATCAAAAGAGGTCACTGTATACCAAATAGTGTTCTGAGAATCTGTGATGTGAAAAATTACGCTTTTAGGTTGTATGTTGCTCAACTAAAGCAGTACAATGGCGAAAAGAAAGAAGGCAACAACAAAAACCGCAGCAACGCGTCGTACGACACGACGCGCCAAGCAGCAGGCTGAGGCTGCAGCGTCTGCCGATGGCGAGCCTTCCGCCCCCGTCGTTGAACCAACAGACTCTGAAACCACACAAGACACAGATACTGTGTCCAATGATGCAACGAGTGCATCTGATCCTCAAGCATCAGAAACAGGTCAGCCATCTGAGCTTCCTCTGACCAAGCCTTGTCAAGTACCACTTGTAGCATTGCATAAGAAGTTTGGTAAATATCGCTGTCTGTTTAACAATGATGACACATTTACAAGAAAATATGATATTGGTAGTGACAGTGAAACTAATAGTAGTGTTGAAATAAGGGTTGTTGATCCTTGTGCCAGCTCAGAGTCAGATTCTAATGCTGCCTTGGATACACAGTCTGATACCAACAGTGGGGCTAATTTTAGTCCAATGAATAGTACAACAAACACACAGAGCATTTCCCGAGACATGTCACCCATACCTGCGTTGACTGAACCAACATCTAATATTGAAATTCCATTATTGGGAAAAGATGAAGTGAATGATAAGTCTATGGAGATAAATACTATTGATTTAACTGAAAGTGACTCAAAGCTTAGTGCTATATCTGAACAAATACCTGAAAGTAAAGATGAATGTGAAATTATTGATGATTCTTCTAAAGAACCAAAGCCAGAAGAAGTACTGGTTCAAGATATTCCATTGGAGGTAGAACAAATAGATTTTACTGGAGATGATGACGAAGTCATCACAATTGTCCAGATATTGGAGGATGACCACCCAGAACTATATTATAATATCAAAATAGATAGTCCACAAGAACAAATATCTGAACAATCAGGACATGAGGCAAATAAGGATATTTTGCAAAACAATGACTTCCAGGAACATTTTGAAAAGTTGAATCTGGTATCTGCCATAGAATCTGAGCAACCAATGGATTGTTCAGAAACAATTGACATTACAACCCCACCTTGTGGGACTCCTGACATACCATTTTCTAAAGAACATCTAAATGATGTTCTTACAAGACCTGACCCCAGTCTAACACCAAGTTCTACACTATCAGATGACAGCAATTCATCTAGAGTGACAGAACAAAACCAAAATAACTCAAATGACTCTGCTGAATCCTCGCCTACTGGTGTTAGGCGATCCAGTCGAATTAAGACAATAAGTAACATGAAACAGAAAACCAAGGGTTATGGATTAGTAAAGACACCTTTGAAGAAAGCTTTGATCACTCAGACAAAGTTAAAACTTGAGGAAATTGGATCTGATAGTCAGGAAAAAACTAGTGAATCACTACCAAGCACTACACCTAACTCTCCATCATTTCCTGTGCCTTCTGAGATGCCTGTGAAAGTGAAGTCTCGCTGGCGTAGGTCTAGTGAGCTGGAGATGGGAGCTAACTCACCTGCAAACTCACCTTTAGCTAGTCCCAGCCTGCCTCAGCGTTTACTACCAGTATCGGAAAGTCCTTGCCCCCCTGAAGGAGAAAATATCACTCCTTTGACCAAAGAGGCTTATGACAAAATAATTGAAGATAGGATGAACCAGTATGAACATTTGGATGAAAATGAGTATTTATGTGAAAGGATGATTAGTAGGGAGACAAAGAAGATGATTTGTGATTGTTTTATGACCAAAGAAGAACTGGAAAGAGGAGAGTTGGCCTGTGGAGAGGACTGTCTCAACAGACTACTCATGATTGAATGGTAATAAATCCTTGATTATTTTAATTTAATTTGTTGTTTATTATTTGATGTTACAAATACTATCCAAACATAAGCAATTTCCAAATATGAATTATACTTTTACAGTAACTCCCGCTGTCCAGTAGGGGATCGCTGTACTAATAGAAGGTTCCAAAAGAAAGAAAATGCCCCTCTTAAGGTGTTTTATGCAGACAAGAAGGGCTGTGGTGTAGAAGCTGGTGTTGATATCCCAATGTAAGTAATAATGCATTACTTATACATGTAAATATTTAACATTTACAAACCATTCACAAATGACTCCTAAAATGCACACAAATAGTAGTTACCCAGGTATAAATTAGTATAAATATAGGAAAATCTCCATTAGAACTTGAGACATTTGTTATGGACATTCTTGTTCTTATCATATTTAAGGCAAATTGAAAGGGAAAGAAAAGAAATTGAATTAAAATACGCGCACGGCGTTTTCCTAATTCGTGCAGGACCTATTATATGGAGTAGAATATAGGCAAAGCCTTTACAGATTGTGGTGCTAAATTAATTATGAACATGTTTCCATGTTTTTTAACAATGATCATTATTTATTTCCTCAGTGTCCACTGTATTTATGTATGTGCAATCATACTAAATCATTACATTGTTTCACATTCTTTAGTATCTATACCTTGCGAATTATTGATATATAGTTAACCTGGTTAAGCAAGCAGTTGTGCTAATAGCCAAGACATAAACTTACATTTGTATGAACTCATTTATTATAGCTGGTACAATTATTGTGTTTAATAATAATTGGGACATAAAATATTAAATGAGAAAGAAAAAGATTTATTAAATGCTCATAAATTATGAACATTGCTAAGTACTGCAGGTTTAAGTCAGTTCAAAATAAATTTAAATGCGCCTGATAATAATAATATGCCTCTTTATATACTCGAGTAGGACGCGACTTTTTTAAAATATTCACTTTGTCGCAACACAAAGTACAAGGTCTCGGCCCTTGTGTCAATCTATCAGTATATCCAACTATTATTTATCTTAACATAAACTACATACATTATAACCGAAAAATCATATTCCAGGGGTGAATTCCTTCTAGAATACGTAGGTGAGGTGTTAGACTATGAACAATTCTATAAGCGTGCACAGGCTTATTCTGATGAGAACAACTTGCACCACTACTTCATGTCGTTGAAAGGCGACACCGTCATCGACGCTACGCTCAAGGGAAACATATCCCGCTTTATCAACCACTCATGTGACCCTAATGCTGAAACGCAAAAGTGGACTGTGAATGGAGAGCTCAGAATAGGGTTCTTCAGTAAAAGAGACATAACTGCAGGCGAGGAACTTACATTTGATTATCAGTTCCAGAGGTTTGGGTAAGTAACTTAATTATTATTATATTCTATCTCCTAGTTTTGTAATTTTATAGAAAAAGGTATCTCTTATATTATAAATTTGGACCAGGTAAACAATTTTGTCAACTTCATTTTATTGGTATGGCTTTATTTAGTACTAAATAACTATTTAATACAACATAAGACCATACAGGACTTATTAATATGATTCATCTAAGTTGGCTATGGTCACATTTGTCGCGAACTTCGTCGTGTACTTGTAAAGGTGCAGAAACTTTGAAAAACACTGGTTTAGAAGAACTGAGCGCACAAAAGACAGACTTGGATAGAAAGATAGACGACTTTACTGTATAATGATAGTGATATGGAGTGTTATCGGTTCCAGCGCGTGTATGGGTGGGTTACAGAGATGTGTTGTTTGCGTGCAGAAAGGTGGCGCAGCGCTGCTACTGCGGCGCCGCCAGTTGCCGCGGCTGGATCGGCGGCGAGCCCGACTCGGACGACGAGGACGACGAGGAGGTACGAGACTTTGTACGGGTATTCATGTCCAACTTTTAAGCATGTCCGATACTACAATATCACTTAACTGAAACGTGGTCTGCAATACGATATATTCGTATATGGAGCTACAGATAGTGATGTACCTATACTTTTGTGCATGTTCACATTGTAAACACATTGGTTTAAATTTATACAGAGAACTGATATAAAATTCAATATATTCAGAAAAACATCTGCATTCATCATGTTTAATTTATATTGAAGTTCACCAGATTTTTACTGGCGATTTTGAGATTTAATCCGGTACAGGGATTTTATGTCTTTTATAATGATTATATTGATCCGACAACTTTATCACAGGATTTTATTTTACAATTTACAAAAGCTATCAAAGAATTAAAATTCCTCTTATATAAGTTATGTATCTATCGAAAAATGAATTTAAAAGTTAATTTTGGGTAACCTTATGATGTGTTATGCTTTTTTCACAAATGGTTTGGGAGTTCAAGGGAATATTCAATTAATAACATGTCTTAGGAGGAGGAGGACGTCTCGACTTCAAAGTCTGGAGCCACCGAGTCTTCCGAGGAGTCCCACGCCACTCCCACGGAGCAGCCGCGGCCACGACCTCGCCGGCCCAAGAAGGAACGGACTTACAAGCCCAAAGCACCCGACTTGGTGCAGGATGCTGATGTATGTTGTCAAATTCTAATACTCTTTATGACTGTGATTGTAGACCATATTTTACTCAGATTAGATTCGTTTTTCATGCTCTTTCACTTAATGGTTATAAGAGATTGTTAGCTTAAAAGATTGCATTGATTTCATATATCATTTTTATTATAAGTACTTAATTTCATCATACTATGTCTACCATCTACATACTTCTACCGCATTGACTGGAAGCCTACCCCAAACCGGGAAAAAGCTCGAGGGAGGATAAGGGTGATACTACAAGAGAACTATTTATATTTTGTAGCATAAATTAACAAATATTTACAAAAGCAAAATGTTTTATCCAGATCGAGGAGGACCTGGAAGCTCTCGGTCGTACCGGCGTGAAGAACCAGAGCCACACTCTGCGCCTGTCCCGCACCGTGGTGCGAGCCAAGAGTCGGCGCGCGCAGGTGGCGCTGCTGCGTCTGCTGCGGGACGCTGACCTGCCGTGCCGGAGACTGTTCCTGGACTACCGGGGCCTCCGCCTGCTGGCGCCATGGTGTGCCGACGCTCCGCTTGACTTCAGGTAAACATTACACGATTTACGTTTATGTTCAGACAATCATCATCAACCTATATACTGTCCCACTGCTGGGCACGGGTCTCCTCTCAGGATGAGATCGATTAGGCTATAGAAAGTCGAGAAATCCGTATCAGAATCTAATGATTTATAGAAAAACGTTGCGAACATTTAAACTCTCCGAGTGGGCGAAGCTACGAATATACTATTCAAAATATCGTCAGAAGGCATCAGAATGTAACATTATGTGAATGTTACCGATCTCGTCAGACCCCATCACAACACGTCACGTCAGACAACTATAAATCCGCCTTAAAGTGGGGCCAAACTTCCAATGGAGAACCAATATCAAATCAAATACTAACACCTAATTAATTTGTAGTCCTTAAAAGTTTTCAAGATTTGAAATGTAAAAACGTTTCCCTACAGGCTAGAAATGCTGCACACAGTAGATCGCCTGCCGATCCCAAACAAGACGATGGTACACGAAAGTCGCTTCTTCACCATCGTGGAGCGATGGCGCAGCATGGCAGAAGCACCGCAGCCTACGCCTGACACCGTGTTTATCGACGAGTCTACTGGTAAGATCACTCGACAGCGAGATTTTTGGGCAAGAAGGTGGACCAGGCCTATGGTATTTCGTTAATGTCCATGCTGCTATTTCACAGTTCGCACATCCGAATATTGTAGTTTCTCTATATTATATTCCACAGGTTTGCCTGTAGACCTACCTAATAGAGACAGTCAAGAGAACCTCTCTAGTCCAGAGAAGGTAAAAGAAAATGCAAGCATATTGGAGAAGATCAAAGACCTATCTAAACAATTGCTGGAGAGATGGTCCAATTTGAAGGTAATGTTGCCACATGTAATACAGTATAATAAGAATCTAAATTATGTGGTTCCCATTGGTGTTGATTTAAATCCTTCATTTGTAGGAAGTATTCAAAATTCCGAAAAAGGAACGGATACAGCAAATGAAAGAGCATGAACGACAAGCGAACGTCGAGAGGCGAGCCGCCGACTCTAGTGGTACGCGGGACCGCGACCGGGAACGTCGCGAGGAACGTGAGCGGCGCGAAGAACGGGACCGAGAGCGGGAGAAGGAGAGGGATAAAGAGAGAGAACGGGAGAGGGATAGGGAGCGGGGGGATCGCGAAAGGGCAGATAGGGACCGTGGGGAGCGAGACCGCGAAAGATACAGAGATCGAGACCGAGATCGAGACAGGGATCGCGACAGAGACGACAGGGACAGGAGGAAACGAAGGACCAGCCCAGAAGGCAGGCGAAGTATAAGGTAACAGTGCAATGAATATTATAATTACGTAAAGATGTACACAAAATAAAAGACAGATGGCAGTACATTCTATTCGGCTGCTGACAACTTGATGTGAACTAATTTTCGCACACAGTAGTATGTGCAGGTGGTTGTGGGGCTCGTGGCTAAGTAATAACTAAGCTGATCAACCGATCTGCAAGGTTAAGGTGCGCTAGTCGCGGTCAGTCTGTGGATGGGTTACCATTCTTAACCTACGAGATCCCCCGTGCCTCGGAAAGCACGTAAAAGCCGTCGGTCCCGGTTGTTATACACATACTATGACAATCGTAAGTGGTAGTCAGAAGACCAAAAAATCTGGCAACCGGTCTATCCTCAGGGTATCCGTATTACCCAAAAATTGGGTTGCTAAGATCTGATGGCAGTTGCTTCATGTAAAATACTGATTGATATTCAGCTGCTCGGTTAGACTGGAAGCCGACCCCAATATATTTATTTATCAAAGGAAGACCAACAGCATATAACAATTAGCGTAAACATAATAAATTATTATAGACATTAGAAAGCCAATAATAGGTCTTCACTAATAAGAAATGGTTTACATAAAAAGTGTTCTTGTGAACATAAGTTTCATTAAATATATAAGACACGCAATTGTCGTGCTTTGAGAAAAATTCTTGACTAAGTACCCGTCTTACCGTTTCCAGCTTAGTATTAAAGATATCCAAATTGTACTTCATACAGTATTTATTTAAAGAACTATTCGCTCGCCACAGAAATAATATAGTTGGGAAAAGGCTCGGAGAGAAAGGATAGTATGTCAGTGATATTATAAATGTGTTGTAGGCCTGGTAATTGTCCTGTCATGGTTGTGGTGAATTTCGCGGATCTCATGGCCATGACAATAGGGTACGTGAAGGCAAGTGCGGTTTTTACTCGGTATGAGTCCGACATACCCTGCCACCTCTCTGGGTGGCGGAGGATCCATGAGGATATTCCGTACTAAAAAAAAGGCCTGGTAATTGTGACGGTTAACAACATTACAAGTGTAACAACATTACAAGAGAAAATGTACTCAGGTTGAGCGAGCGCGTCCTGGCGTCAGTGCCGCCCATGAGCAAGGAGGAGCGGCGCCGGGCCTTCGCCGAGGCCGCGGCCGCCGCCGACGAGTCTCGGCGACAGCGGGACCGCATGCAGCACTGGCCCACATACTGGCCGCAGCCTGACGCCTTCCAACAGGTACCACTTGGGACAAGATATCATTATCATATTATTGCTCTTAGAATTGCAAGTGCAACTAGTTTGACTTTTCAAAAGTGCTATTTTAATGGTCTAATTGAAATAAAATATTTGACTTTGACTTTGAATTGATAGCCCCTGGGGCATTAAGGTTCTCGAGTGGAGTCCACACATCGGTAAACGCAGCATACGACGGTCTCCAACGAGATGGACAGACGACCTGGTAAAGGTCATTAGTAATTGGTGGTTGCCAGTGGTAGATATATAACGCGTCCTGGTGGAAGTCTATAGAGAAGGCCTTTGTTCAGCTACTTTGTTCTTGTAACTTGTAAAAGTGTTGAAATAAAACTTTTTACGGATTTTATCGCGTTATATTGATAATATTAATCCCGACGTTTCTTAAAAAAATAAGTATGCAAGCATTATATCCATTGTTTAGTACTCTTAGACAAGTGTGTAAAATGTTCTCAAATATTTATTTTATTTATTATTTATATCAGGGGTTTAATTACATGTTATAGCTGTGCTAACTGAGCGTTTGTTTGGCTGCAGCAAATGTTCCCCGGCGGCATGGTGCCGGGAGGGCCCAACATGATGGGCAGCATGGGCAGCATGAGCGGCATGAGTGGCATGAGCGGCATGGTGTGCGGCGTGGCGGGGCTGGTGCCGGACGTGCCGGCGGACTGGTTGCCGCACGACTTCCCTCCCGCGACCTTCTGCCCGCCCTTCTGTATGCCGCAACCTAAGTAAGTACTTTACATCCAGTATAAATTGACCTTTTATTGTACAGAAAGCTTATGTAATGAGAGGTCAGCTTATACTGGAAATGTGTAACTTGATATTTAGCCGTGTGTATGTCTTGCTATCGTACTGTGAACGCTATTCACATTGTGCAATTGAAAAAATTATATAATGTATCAATTTACTAAAACCTGGAGATGTAATTTTGTTTTTATACCACTGAAGTGGCAAACAAGCATACGGCCCACCTGATGGTAAGCGGTTACTGTAGCTAATAGACGCTTGTAACACCAGAAGTATCACTTGCGCGTTGCCGATCCTGTAAAACGAAAGAGGCTCTTCCTCTTTCGTTTTACAGGATCGGCAGTGAAAGGGTCAAAGTGGGGACTTTGACCCTTTCACTGCCAACCCAACTCTGCAGTGGGGGGCCACTGTCAACACAATGTTTCCTCGCGGAGCACTGGCAACCTTGCTCACCGTAAGGAACACAGCAGCTCAAAACAGTGTTATTTTCTACAAGGCGGAAGGACTACCCCAGTTGGGCAGCTCCAATTTGAGTGGGATGACTCCCACTATGCCCTACCTCTCCTAAACTTGTATTATTGTTCTTGTTTGGCAGTATGATGGGCATGCCGGGGTTCTCGATGGGCGGGTTCATGTTCGGACAGCAGGTGGGCGCCACCGGACAGCCACCCTTCCCGCAAGTGCGCCAGCCTGACCAACCACAATTGGTGAGTCCAAAACTGGTATTGTTATGAAATTATATTCTTGATAAAGCACATTCGTGCTATCTACAGACATTCGACGAACGTTATCACATATCCAGTGTTTTTTTTTAAGTGATGAACAATTTAATGATAGACCATAGTTTCATGAATCGTCGTGGATTCGTAGTAAGGGATCTCAAAAATGTTATATGTTATGTTATGAAAAATAGACTGGAATATTGTAGGATATTAAAAAAATTACATTATAAAAATATTCAAAATTTTAATAATAAATCGTACTTGCCGGTTAGCATCAATTATATGGCCATTGCCAACAAAAACAACGTTTATATTAGCTTATATTTGAACTCCACAATATTATCTTCATGTTACCATTTAAGAGAAGTAAGTACCCTAGATTATGGTATAGTTTATACATTATTCATCAGTCGCATAGTTTACAAGAAATTCTTTGTTTTTACATGACCAAAGTAACCTAAAATTTAGATAGCCGCCTTTGAATATAGACAACTCCCATATTTTATTGTCATTGATGTCAATTTTTTTTATTACGGTATATACAAATAAGTTTATATTTATTGTACACCCAGACCCCAACCGCGTCTACGGAGCCACCTAAGGAGATAGTGATCCCATCGTTGTGGCGGAGCGCCACGGACAGCCGTGGCCGCACCTACTACTACCACGTGAAGCTGCGCCAGCCGCAGTGGCTGCCGCCGCCGATGCCCACAGAACCCGGTACGTAGCGTATCATTATTAATCAAACGGAAAATAATACAAAGATTTATTTCACAAGAAATTTCGTAATACGAAAATTTTTATTTATCATTTTCTCTGTAAAAAGATGACACACAGCCTATAGACCCCGTCTTGTCTCGCTCGTTGTCATTTGAGACCCCAATTGCTAAGTCATATGCCCAATAATTTCACTGACCACTGGCTAGAATATTCGACAATGCAATGTTATCCCTGATAAACTTAGTAGAAAACTTCTACCACCTCCTTAACCTTTGAACCGCCCGATTCGGATATATCCGACATAAAAATGTAACGTTCCTAGCAAAAGTTTTAGTCGGATAAATGCGACTCCGGCGGAATGGACACGAAAAACGTGATTGGATTGGTAAAGTCATAATGATAAAATCTACTAAAAGCGTTTATTATTCTGAAATCTGAAAGAGAGAGAACCGTTATGCCAAAATTCACTCACAGTGCAATTAAAAATCGTATCAGTACTCGATATCCGCAGATTATACAAACAATTATAATGTTGAGAATATATCCATCTTTGACGACATCGAGACAGGAACAAACAAGCAACGGTTATTTACTGTGTAATCTATTTGTAGAAGAGAGTTCTTCCTCGGAGGAAGACGAGCCAGTGTCATCAGGACTGGACAGCCCGCTCGTCCGGCGACAGACAAAGGGCAAGGTCGTGGAGGGAGTCAACGGCATTTACGAAGGTGGGGGGAATCACTGTATGTATTTATAGAATAGTTTTAATTTTTATTTATTCATTTTTTTGTACTTTATTCATCATCTCACTGTTTTTTCATAATGCTTATAGATCATGGCGTTTGCGGGATTAAGAAAGCCCATCGTGTTTATGCTACCATTCAAACATCGTTATTTTTTTTCAATTGAAATTTCAGCACTCATTGTTCATAAGTTATCTAAAATGCTAAAATGTCATTATAATAAAAAAATCTTTTATCATGTCCTATCATATATTTTTATTCTATATTCGCAGTGATAAAAGAAGATAGTCATAACGGTTTGATTCCTGACCACGCGCTGGTGAGCGTGAAACCACGCAAACGTAGACCTGGCCTCGTCTCCGAAAGACCTATTAGTGTAAGTCTTATAAATTAAAATAATTCTAATTATATGCACTTATTACCTTTTGACCGCCACGTCAATAACGAAAATCCGTGTTCTCTACGCCAAGCGACAAATTCTAGTATCTAATAAAAGGTAACAAAAAACAAAAAAACTTGAGAGGTGTCAAGGGACACCCGGATGGAACGAAGTTCCTTTCATTAATATTTAATAATAAAAAATAAAAAAACCTGTATACACTCAACAATTCACAACGCGCGAAATTCAAATATTGTCATTCACTCAATAATTCGAAATTCAAATATTGTTGACAAGCAAAAAGTGTCGTGACTTTTCGTAAGAATTTTTTCCGTCTAGCCCCCTTTCACAACGCGCGTTAAGGAACTTCGTTCCAAAAAATTATACAGGTATTTATTTTGGACTAAAAAAAGTGATACTTATTTTTGACGTGCCATGCCGTCGTTGGCGTCGTGAGCAAGTTTTCATTTGACGTCTATACACGTCCGTGGCGGTCAAAAGGTTAACGGTGAGAGGATTCTAGAGTACTAGAGAGTAGTACTACGAGTAGTTGAGATACTAGAGTAGGCCATATAGCAAGAAAAACTGGTGCAAATCTAGAAAAACTGATTCCGTCTGGCAAAGTAGACGGAAGAAGACAACGAGGCCGCAGTCCTACACGTGGACAGACCAGATCCGTAGCTCACTCTCTATCACACGTCGTCCAGGCAGCGGGTGACCGAAACAGATGATTTTTCGAATCATCCACGGGAAGGTTGTGACCTTCCCTAGGAATTACCTTCCTATACCTATCCTTAGGTGTGCCTAAGGATGAGAATTAACAGCGAGTCATGTATAGTATGTATATGCCTAGCAGTCAACTCAATAATAGCCTCAAATATTGTTTGTTGCTATCACTTCGCCTACGTGCACTCGTAGAACCTAATTTTCTAACAAGTAAACTATATTGACTGCCTAATTAGTCTAGTGGTTCTAAGCGCGACTGCTACGCGCTACGTCCTGGGTTCGATCCCCAGGTCGAGCAAAGTGTTATTGAGTTTTGTGCCTGGTTAATGGCAATAGGCTCGCCCTCTATTACATGGGACCTAAAACATACCGGCGAAATGTGGGTGTACATTAGTACACCTCTGCCTAACCCTTCGGGGAATACAGGCGTGATGGTATGTATGTTAAACTATAATATTTTTACTTCTTCTTCTTCAATTTAAGAGCTCAGCTCTTGTCGGTGGAGCAATCGCCACTGTTCTCTATCTTCAGCTTTCCGTTTTACCTCTTGATACGACACAATCCCCACCCTTTCCTTAACTTGTTCCACAAATTATTTTTACTACTATACTAAATATATGTTTCCATATATTTTAGCCCCGAACGGAAGAGGACAAGTTAGCTGGTAGGCTAGAAGTGAAGCGGTACAAGCAAACTAAGGAGAAGCTACGTCGACGACGCGAGAAGTTGCTACAAAAAGTACGGCTACTCGCTGCGAACAAGTCGCAACGAAGACTTAAAGGCAGCATACTTGATTTAAAGGTCAGTTGAATATGTTATTATTTGATAATACTTGTTTATATTATATCTTTGCTAAGTGTACCTTTTCATGCTACAAGGGCACAGTATAGTTGCACGAAAATTTGTTATGTTTGACAAATTTGAGTACTTATCAACTAATTGACCTATATTCGCAATAAACCATTGAATTGACTTCATGCTAATCCCTGTGTAACTTTTCAATAGTTTCGCTGTTGATAGTGTGAGCATATTATTCGTAGATGTCGAAAGATGTGCTTAGTTAACGAGTTTCGATTCAAGGCCAAAGCAAGAACGGAGATATTGTTTTCACAAAAATCTATCTCCTAAAACTACTCTCTGAATTGTTTTATAGTTTTGAAATTAGAATAGGTAATATAGCAAATAGTTCATATAAAAAAATTGAATGTTTTTATACTGCAAATTACACGTGCGTGCATAAACTATAAAATAAACTTTGTCCCGCTCGCTCGTCAGTATACCTTGCTGTTATTTCGGACACGGTTTTTTAGAACCGTAATACGGGCGCCGCTTCTCTGGTAATTGTTGGTTCGATATAAGACAAAAAATCGGGTAATTTTGATCGAAGCCTATATGCGTCGAAAGATGCTTTATATGGCCTGAAGTTGAAGCTTCAATCGGATAAGAAGTTCAGTAAAATCTCGAGTTTTAATGATAATTATATTGTCTTTATTTTTAATGCTTTCAAAAAGGAAAAAGAAAAGGAGAAGGAAATAGAAAAAGAACCGGAGAAAAAAGAGGTATATCTCACGTTGACCATACTTTGTTGTTTTTTTTTTAATTATGTATATTTCACGTAGTTTTTGAAAGTCGATAGGTATACCTAGTAGTAGTCTGAAAGGAATTGATTAATTTCATAACAAAAGAAAATTTAAAACGTTGTGGCATTCGACTGCATTACGGATGATAATGTCAGTAATTTTTTTGTTATGTGGAACAATTTTAAGGTGGAAATTCTACATTATCTTGAAAATAAAGTAATGAAAACTTATTTGATACTATGTTTTCCTAGTTTTGAGTAAAATTATCATAGACCGGACTAGGACTTAGTTTTTTTAAATGTACCATTCTAAATGTATAATTATAATCCTTTTACAACAGCAAATGGTGGAACTAGTCGACTCGGAAACCGATTCCGAGGATTCTTCTACTGAGGAAGTGGCAGTCGAGAAACCGGTCGAGAAGCCGGTGGAGAAGCCTATAGTAGTGGAAGCGTCTCCGCCGGCGGTGGTAGCACCTCCGTCTCCCCCCGCGGAGAGCAGCCCGGTGGGGACGGGGACGGTGGGGACGGTGGCGAGCACGGAGGAGACAGCTCGTCGTATCAAGGAGCAGTTCCGCAGCAGCATGGCGCGCGTCATGGTGCAGCACCTGAATCCGTTCCGTCACCCGGACGCGCCCGCCGCCCGCATCACATGCACCGCTGACTTCAAACATCTCGCTAGGAAGGTAATTACAATCTCATTGTTGTGTATACACGTCGTGCTATATTAGAAGGTGCGAAGGTTACTTCTTTCTTTTCTTACCTGTAAGTATTTTTGTATTTCAAATGCTGTTGCACTGGCCAGATGATGGGTTTTTACTTAAATTCTGTTTCTCTTAGAGAACTAAGTATATTCTATATTTATTTATTTATTTAATGGAAAACCAATAGCATTAAAAAAAACATTTAGCAACTTGCATAGCCAATTAGGTGTACATGTACACTCCTAAGTTGCACTTTATAAATACATATGGTGAAAAGAATATTTAATATCTATTTAAATAAATATTTTTGGAACTATACCTACCTGAGTAGGTACCTATATCAAAATTGGTATTTAACAAAGAAATCAGCTTTGCGACCTCCCCCTATTAAATTAACGTTAAAAATGTCAATTTCATGCGATAACACCTTGGAGTCACCTTGAGTCTTGCCAGCTCGCCAAAGAAAAGTATTTTGTCGGTAATTTAATGAAGCCAGGGGTAAATTGAGAAGCATAAAATTGTTTTAAATCTATGTATTAACAATAAATATTAATCCCCCAGCTAACGCACTTCGTGATGCTGAAAGAACTGAAGCATTGTCGTTCCGTGGATGAGCTAGTGGTCACAGATTCGGTGCGCTCGAAAGCGAAGATGTTCGTCAAGAAATACATGGCCAAGTTCGGGCCGGTGTACAAGAGACCTCCTGAAGAAGTCGATTAGCGCAGGCGGGCCGCGCGCCGGCCGTCGACATAGCGCTTGTGACTGGATGCTGGTTGTATCTCTACGTAGTGATTTTACTTGACTCTTGATGTGATTTCGGATACTGCATAGAAAGTCGTACTATTAACCTATTACCGCAACATGACGCGGGACATTTGACGATCAACCAATCAGCGCGCGAGGTTCCCTCGCATTCAAGTATGATGCTAGTTCACAATTGGACGGTTTGATATGGATAGATTGTAAGCTACCCTTCACAATTTATCGACAGTTTACAATCTCACGAGATAGATTATGAACTAACGATGTTCACAATCCTACTGAAATACATAAACCTAGTGTGTGCGAGCCCAATGATCGTCAATTAACCCGCCTAGATTTATCATATCTACTAGGGACAATAAGTTGCCATTCTGTACTTCTATTTGTTGTGTTGTTGTGTGTTTGATTGACTTGACTTTATAATATTATGTAGAATTTATTCAGCCCGGTTTGTTGTCACACTGGCGGCGCTTTTGTGAGCGTTCATCAGACATCCCACCTGCTGTTAGAAAATCATTATCGTGGTATGTGGACTAATAGTGAATATTAATGTTTGTAAATGTATTTTGATAACATTCTTGTCTTTCACGATGTTACTATTAATAGAAAAAAAAACAGAAACTGATTGTAGGATTTAATCATTCTTATGTATGTATTGAAATTATAGTGATTGCAAGATTTTCAATAACATAATATTATTATGTTTATTTTAGACAAATACTTCAATTTGCGGGACAAAGGAATTAGGCATAAGGAAATGATACGATACTATTTTTATGGGGGTGTACTTCACTTGTTAAGAATATGTATTGCATAGAAAAGATTATACTGAACTAAATTTATTGTAAATATTATGGTAAGTCCATAGCTCTATTATGAAGTGTTAAGAAACTCCTCTTTAGTTTTAAATTGTATTATAATTAGACGATTCTTTGTTCTTAGACATGATTTAAATATAAAGTTCACGGGATTAATGCAAGAGAAGGTATTTATTATCGTATTATGATCTCTGGGAGTTTTGCTGGACAACATTGAGAAAGCAACTCGAATATGAATTGTTTAAGTACACAGTATTATAAATAGATTTAATAAAGTTTACGAACAGCTGTATGGCACTGTTATTATCTGTCTGTTTGTTGAAAAGACATTGAATATTAATTATAGAATTGTCAAAACTGTTTAGAAAAAAAAAACGACTTCAAATTGCATCGTCTATGGTAAACTGATAAATAATAAAATTATTAAAACAGGTTAAAAATTACTCAGCCGAAGTGAATAACATTTAATAACATATTATATACCATAAAAAATTAATAATTTAAATCGGCTGAGTACGAGTAAATTCGCAGGCATGAGATATAGTTATCATTTCCAGAAAAAATACTACTTTAAAGTTTGTTATATTGGCCATGTTTGCACGACATTTGTAATTATTGTGAATGTAAGTGTTGCTAATCTTGAAATCTTTATAAGTGAGCTAGTTTCGATTATATATAGACTGAAATCTATAGAACACGTTTCATTTTGCGTTTGTAAGTTATTTGAATATGCACTCAATGCCTGCCGCTTTAGGATTACATTTTGTATTAAAACTTGCTCAACGTAGCTGTTTTTTTAACGATTTCACAGTTTATATTTCATCTGTGGTTGCAATTTACGAGTGCGCGAGTTGTGAATTCTACAGACAATGTAATAAGGTTCAAATTCAAATAATTCACACGTATTCCTAAATATAATGAGTTGTTAATTACATGTGCACCATGCAGTTTGATCAGCCTTAGGATGAAATTTGTTCTGAAATTTTAATCGGTAATTAATATTTCAGACCAAGTTTTTAAATGTTTTTTAATTATTTTAATCGGCAATTAAATTTGATTTAAAAGCCAATGAAAGCATGACGTATTTATTATATATTGATAAATGTATGAAGTCCAAAAGATTTTCTTACAATTTGACACTATTTAACTTGTAGCTTTTTGTAGCTAACAGAGAATTCTATACTTGACGTGCTTTCGCTTATTGTAAGTGCTTGTAATGCAGTGGAGAAATATATTTTGACTATTAGATTATGTAAGTTGTATTGATAGTAGCTCGCATCCGTAGCGGATTGCGGAACCAAACCAAACATGAGTTTGTCGTGTAAGGATGAAATTATGTTACATTTAGCTGTATAAATGTCCGATTTTGAGATAGATTTTATGTGATTCACCATGTTGTGTGTAAATAGTTGTATATATGAGTGACATAGATTCATTGGCTGTTCGGGATATAGAGTGAACGATTTTATTTTTATGTGGTAGAAACGTGTAGTCGCGTCGTTGTCGCGAATCGTGGTGACGTACGTGTCTTTTCATAATTTAGTTTGGCGATCAGATCGAAGCCGTCGGAACAAATTAAATGTTATTTCTTTTAATATGTTTTGGTTTCATTTACCTAAAATAAACTCTGTCTATTTAGGTTTTAGGTTGATATTGGCGAGTATATAGAATAGAATTTGATTATTTTCTACGTACAACTAAAGTCACGTGCCCTTCCTGTCACGGGAAGAGATTACCTGGTATTATTCTACTACATAACTAATCTAATATATAAAATTCTCGTGTCACAGTTTTCGTTGCCATACTCCTCCGAAACGGCTTGACCGATTTTGATGAAATTTTTTGTGCTTATCGGGGAGGTCTGAGAATAGGCCAACATCTATTTTTCATACCCCTAAAATTTTTTTATGGCAAAACAACGTTTGCGGGGTCAACTAGTTATTTATAAGTTTCATTTGATTCATGACTGATGTTATCAGGGGGTCTACTCCCTAAGCACGAAGTCCGTAGTTTCGACCTTAGTTACGGGCGTTTCCTACTCCGTATCACCTAGGGGTGGATGATTCGTACGTGGCCCGAACTAAGAATGAATGACAACACAATTTGACAGTTGTCCCTACTCTCGATGTGTTTTTACCGGTTTTTACCCGTTCGAAAAATTAAATTTGACACTTGTTTTATCGGATTCCGAAGTTTCGGAGAACTTTCGAACGGTTCGTAACTTCGTTGACGAAGATAGGGAGTAGACCCTCTGGTCCTCTAGAATCAGCAACACTTAGAATGTGGAAGAGAAATTCGACAATTAGACAAATTTCTTTCGCTAAAATTTAATTTTTTGATAAGTAGAATATATATATAATATAGTATTGTTGCTACAGATTTAGGAATAAATGAGTAACAAAAAAGGGACTCGGTTATTTTTATTAAAAAAATAAGTAAGTACATAACGATATCGCAATAGCATAATTATGTAGTGCCTACTGAGGTACTTATTCTGTGACATAGCATAACTTAGCGATTACAATACACCAGGGACCGTACAACCCTCTTTATGAGTTAATTCAATTGAAAGGGTTACCCGTTGATTCGGTTACCGTATGGATGATGTTACCTCTTCGTTCCTGTAACCTTTTCCTAACACCAATGAAAGGGTAACAAAATATATAGAAATGTATAGAAGCTATATTATGATGGTTTGATCATGATGTAGAGAGAATGGATGAACAGAGATTGATAACCATATTCCCGTATTTATCGAGTCGCTGTAGTCTATTTAACTCACAGCAAGTGGCAACTAACACGTGCTAGCTCAATGCATGCTATTTTGAACTTAATGCAAGGTTACTAGAGATCAAATTAGTGTTTGAACTCTGAAAGTGTTACCCTGTTACAGTGGTTGAACGGGTAACCCGTTCGGAACGGCTTACCGTTTAATAGTATAACCCGGTAAGATTTTAAACAGGTAACCCAAATGAAAGGGTTTTGAAAAGGTAACCCATTGCAGCGGCTTACCGTTAAAAAGTGTAACCCCTATGAATTGGGTTTTCTAACAACACTTTGTAAAAACCCTATCGAAAACCCTTTCAACGGGTAACCAAAATGGTCCCTGCAATACACCGACTACGATCGCATTACTACTATAGCCGCAAATAAAATAAAAAAATAGTAAAAACTTAACTATAGCTATAACGCCAATAACATTTCATACCATAAACTGTTCAAACATTGCTCATTCTTTTTTACAAAATATTTCTATCTGAGCAGGTACCTACTAACCGTTATTATAACAAGGAACTAATTACGGAAGATTCACTAGAATCATGTACCTACTGGGACGATAGTGAAGCAGTAAGCAGTAGGTATTTAAGCTTAGGATGGATAAACTAGAGATACCGACCTACACAATATCTAAGTAAAACAATACCTACCTGAAATAAAGTACGGTCAACAACGAAAGTCGCTGAACACAGCTAAATTTTGAAAACATCACAGCTCCAACTCGCTCCACGTCGAGGTTTTTTTTATGAAGGTGAACTAAATATTTAATGGTTTATGCAATTATTTCGCACAACCTTCACAGTCAGTAACTTCATACTAATTTTATTAAAAATCGTATTGAAGATTGCAACATGTTCAGCGACTGTCGTTGCTGACTGTACCTATCTAAAAAATTACTGCATATAAATAAATAAATAATAAATCTCCCTAAATATTTTATCGTAAACTACAGAAATCTCAAATCATATGCGCGATTGCTCTACGAGGTCCTGCAGCAGTGTTGGATATAGGGTTTTTTCTATCAAATTCTCAGTAGCAGCTCGGAGTTTGGAATTGTGCCCGGTTAATTGCAATAGGCACGCCCCCTATTACATGAGATCTAAACAATGTTTGCGAATTTTGGGTTTAGTACACCTCTGTCTATAAATACCTAATAATATAAAAACCCTTCGGGGAATGCTGTATTGTATTATAGTTTTTTTACACACATAATATATGTAAAACAATCTACAAGCACAACTGACATTGCCTTTTCTTAAGCTGAGTAGCCATAAAGTAGACCATAAAGATATGTGATTGTGCCTCTTAATGTAGGTAGGTACCTAAGAACAAGCTATGTGGTCGTTTGTTGCTGTCTCCAAAATTCTTCCCGGTTCTCTAAGAACCTGATTGCTTCCTCCGCCTGTTTGAGGACCACGTCGTTCTTTTTATCGGCTATGGCCAAGTCAGGGTTCTTCAACAGGTTTTCAAGATAGATTTTGTCAGAGTTCAACTGGCCTAAGACAGGCCTGGCCGACTTAGATCGCTTTTTCGCCGTTTTCTTTACCACTTTGACTGCTCCGATCGTGTTTTCTATCGCTTCCTAAGTATAAAAAAATATAATAAATCAGTTATGTAATACTAATATTGTCAGAGATGGTAAATCAGACTTCGGCAGCTGACAAATTTAGTGACTGATAAGGTGTGCAAGCGTTTCTGACAAATCTTTTTATATCGATTTTAGTTTTCCAGGTGACCACAATATAGGGATCGCACTTAAAAAATACTTATTATACATATAGGTGCTAGCATCATCTTTCTTTCTGCATCTTTCTTTCAATTAACATCTGGTTAGGCTAAAATTGCGCTATTTCACTAGGTAGATACTTTCCACTAGAATCTACCTATTAGTATCTATATCTAATATAGGTATATTCATACGGTTGATAGTGAGGTTTGCCAACACATACTTGATCTAAAGGAAATTATAGATCTTAATATAAAAGACAATAGTTACCTGTGCTTTCTGTACACCTAGCCTGAAGTCATTCAGGTCAGGTCGGGCGCGTAGTCCCCGGTGGTAGTGCACAAGGCTCATTTCGAACTCCCCGCAGTAGTAAAGAGCCTCGGCCTTACGAAGCAGCGCTTTCGCGTCTTTGGGGTCAAGTTTCAGGGCCGCCTCCGCGTCTAGTAGTGCCGAGCGAGGCTCACCCAGAAGGAGGTAGCATTTGCTGCGAGAGACGTATGCTGCCTTCTCGTCAGGAGCTAGCTCGATGGCCTGAAAAGAAAATAGATATAAAAGCATTGAATGAAATAGTTAAAAAAGATCAAGTTAAAAGTCAAATTATGTCCCGATTATTGGGACTGTGGAAGTGCTTTCTGATTAAATTACGAGATAATTTCACTGTTCATTACGCCAGACTTTTCAAAATCGCACATGATTTCGAAAAGTCTGGCGTAGGTACCTTGGATTCGAATTCGAGTTTTGACTTGGCAGTCCAATGGTTATATCACTAGGCTATCGACGACCTCGTGGTCTAGCGGTGCGGACTGCTGATCATGGGGTCGTGGGTTCGATTCCCACAGGACACAAATATTTGTGTGGATAAAACATGAGTATTTGTGTTTGTCTAGGTGTTTCCTATGTATTATAAGTATGTATTTACAAAAAAAAGTATGTATGTATTAATCCATTGTCTAGTACCCATAGTACAAGCTCTGCTTAGTTTGGGACTAGATGGTGTAGTGTAAAATGTCCCAAAAATATTATTATTATTATAACTGCTTTTTTAACCGTTTCATTAGATTTTATAAAAATAATGTTGAGTAGTATCTTTCACCTATGAAATATGCTAAAATAGGTTACTTATCATAATCCTCTAAAAAAAAACCGAAAATCCTTAGTTAAAGTTTTTGCTCTTAGCCAACAGACTGAAAATAAATTATATGTAGCTATACCTTATTGACAAACAACACAGCGGTACGGTATCGCTCCCTCATCATCTCCGCCCTGGCGAGCGCCAGCAACGTGCCAGCGTCGGCCTCAACAGGTAGCTGCAGTGCACTGCTCCTCTCCGCTTTATCCTTCAAGTTCAGCGACTGCTTGATGTCCTTAGAGCCCATCACAACCGCGGCCGCGCGGTCCTTGTCCGTATACAACTCCTCCTCGCGTTTCCTTCTCTCGCGCTTCGGCTTCCGTTTCCATTTCCTCCTGAGCTTTACCGACTCCTTCCTCTCTTTAGCGATGTGCTTCTCATCTTCCACCTCAGCTTCGTAGCCTTTATCGGCGGAATGTGGGGCTCGCTTACTGATCGATGCTTTAGGAGCCGGGGTTTCTTCTTCCTCATCGCCGATACCGACTCGGACGAAGCTTTGCAGGAATTCCGCGTCCTTTGTAGGGCCGAGGATAGATCTGGCTTGTGCTTTAGCGGTGTCAAAGATGTCCATTTCGAGGTTTTTCGGGTAGCTCCTCCGCTGGTACTTACGTAATGTGTAGGTGTGTGGCCAGGCGTCAGTATCGACGCCCCGGCTGTCGTCGTCATGGTGACTGAATGTGTTTTCGCACCCACTTCTGACACACTAGTGGTGTATGGGCCGTTACGAGAAGTGGCTGCGTCGCTAATTTGCGAAGACATGAATTTCGTTTTAGGTGAACAAAATGTTCTATTTTATATCTAGTTACTATAGTATAACAACTGTAGTGTAACAGAGAGTAAGTATTTTCCAGGGGCTGTCTGAATTCTAATAGGTACCTAGGTATTGAAGTTCAAAAATGAATGTTGAATCAATTATTTTTTGATAGATTAAACATTTGATAGGTGAGATGGTTATTTTAGTCGAGTCTGCTGCTGTTTATAGGTACTAATTGTAACTGTATATACTCGCACCTAGGTGTTCGCAAGAATTCTCGCAGGAGCCCCTCAAATAAAAATTATAAATTGGGCTACTAAAATAATTAAGCTTAAGTGTTATTGAAATATTGTAAAAGTATAAATTGAAAATATAAATTATTTATCGGCTTTCTAAGGCGTTATCAGAATATCTTCGTATCGTTGGATTTGAACGGCTAGACGAAGCCTAGCTGGCGTAGGTACGTTCGACTGGCCAAGATAGATTCATTTTGCTTTTTAAGCTTTGTGCTAACTGCTACGAATGCTATGATACAGCGCATCTCACGTATGTAGGTAATAGAGGATACATATTATTGTTATCTACGGGCGGATGACTTGGGGAGATGGCCGCTTTACCAGATAATGGCCCCAGTAGATGGCGCACGCGCGACTTTAACGAGGAAGCGAGCCAAAGGCCTAATCCCTTGATAGCGTCCAGTGATTGTACCGGATTACAGTCTGCCTGTCATGATTGTGGCGAACGTGACGAATAATAGTGTATGCGCTACGCCTATCAGCGGTTTCACGCAGCAGGGCTGTAATCGTTCCGCATCTGGTATAACAGCAGTAACATAAAAAATACCGACAGATCGGTTTGGTAATATTGTAAACGAAATCTATTGGAATATTATATTTTAGCACAATAAAGAACTGCAAACCGTCTTTTTCATATTGCTGGGCACGAGTGATTTTAGAATTTAGTCCCCGGTGGCTAAAGTATTGGTACACTTCACACACCGTTGAGAAATTCCCATGGTCATATAACTAGACTATAACTGCTTACTGCAATAATACTAAACTGCAAATATATGCAGCAGTATAGCCAATTTTTGTGCTTGATTCTCCGGAAATCGAGTCATGATTATGCAGTAGTCATGGCCTCAACCACTCTATCATTCCATTTAGGAATGGAACTGTCTAGACTCTATGCTTTCTTACCTTGGCCAGAGATGCGAGACCGCGATCGTAGTTGCCGTTCTTGATATGCCCAGTGGCCTCATCACGATGCTTCTTTGCCTCCACGGGGTTCGTTATTGGTAGCTCTGGTTCCTTGCCTCGTCCCATAGTGTCAAACAGAAACTACGCGTGACCTAAAAATAAAAGTGCGATAAAAATGCATTAATCTATGACCATATTGCAGTCCGCTACTGACCATAGGGTCTCATAGCATGCGCTATGACACCAGTGAGTAAATCCCAAACCCTCCGTTTGCGTGCACACAGGTTCCCACGCTTAGAGTGTGATTTATACATATATGAGTTCTCTTTTTCGTTATAGGACATAGTGGTTTACCACCAAGGTAAACCACTAAGGTTAAACTAATGTTGTGATTTCTGATACTAACGGGAATATTGGTCCTTGAAATTATCATATTATGTCGACACGTTTGGCGCAGCGGCTGAGCGATCGGCTTCTGCGTCACGGGTTGTGGCTTCGATCCCCGCAGGAAACATAATATTTCTGTGTCCTACATTATTATTTGGGTAGTTATTCTGGGTCTGGGTGTTAGTGAATGTGAAATTTTGTGTTTGGAAACGCACCCATGATACAGGAGGAAATTCTACTGTGGTGTATCTAACGTTTCTTTTAAGTAGGTATAAGTATTATATTATTGAGTCTGGTTCGAAACATCGTGATTAATAATGTCATTATCGGCCATACAATCTGTAAATAGCCGTTTTATTTCAAGGACTGTTTTCTTTGTTGTAATTCGGTGCGCTCTGGTAGATACTGTTGCCCGGATTTGAACCTAAAAGTATGAATTTGTATCTTTCGATCACAAATTCACAATACACCGACTACAGTCGCAATGATACCATATCCACAATTAATTTTAAAAAAGCTTTGTAAATCGAAACACTGAAGTAGATACTACCAGTATTGGGCCACGACGTCAAGACGTTCCTAAACATCAAGTCATATGACTTGATGTTTAGGAAATATCAATAGTCTTCCTCTTCTAATGAAAATAAATAGTTGTAACTCGTAATATGGGCATAAGGCGGCATGATTGGTGCAATAGATTAGCGATGGCTTGAGCGCCACTGATCTACGGTCACCCTAGGCTAGACTCAGTGTTCAGACCCACACGGAATGGCCTGCAAGTACTTGTTTCTGGTTTGGGTGCTGGCTGTAATGGGAGAATATTTGTCTTTATAATGGTACCAAAAATACAGGAGAAATCCTACTATTCGGGAGCATGATTACAAATAAAATTTATTATAACCTTTCAATGTATTATATCCTTTTAAAAAGGATCAGCCCCAAACTGTAATAATTAGAGGGAAGGGTAGCCATTTGGCTTACAGTGGTAGTAGGTAGGTTACTAATAATAATGTCCTTTAGTGAACCCAAAACAAGCCGATCCAGTTACCGAAAATGATTAAAGTGGCCTTAAAGTACTTGGTAAATATTTTCCGTAGGCCGTTACCTTCCTGTAATGTATTAGGCAAATGTTTGCGCAGTCGACGGCAGACTATGACGGATGATGCGGCTGCCACCGCGGCTCTCTTGTCATAAATCTTTATATTCCTGCCCCCTATTTGCGTTCGTTTAATCTGATAATTCTTAGCGAAGCGGCTTTGAAGTGAGCGTATGGCGGAGTGATGATTGTTTTCACTAATAAATTGTATTGTAGCTGTAACCTTGGTCCTATTAGTGGCCTTATTTATTTATTTTAGGATACCTTACAGACTAATAACAAAAAAATTGCTAATAACAAGCTTCCACATGTATAACTTGTACAAATAGGATAGCATCCAGGTAATCTTAACTTGGCAACGTAATCCATCTATAGATCATTCTAGACAAGGCTATAAATAGGTAGGTACATATTATAAGACTACATAGGTTATAAAGATACTTATAATTTGTATGTAAGAGGACTCAATTGCAATATTTGGAACATTTAACCCCTTTAGTAACCTTTCAATAACCCTTAAAGCCGAATTCACAGTAGACTAACCTATGTGTGTTGTGTCACGATGCACCAGTACAAGTAGGTATATCAGAAGCCATGTAGGTATAATAATTATGCGTGCACACTTTTCTGATGTGTTTATTAGCACACGCCAAGACAGGATACGTGTCAAATTGTGTGAATCCGGCTTAAAAAGTCGCTGTTTTCGGGGCCTGACTTTAACCGGCGTTCAATTGTAATCGCTTCCGTGATGGCCGCCTATTTCTCTCCGTACTTATCGCTACATCAACCTTTCAATGTCATCATTGTCATTTACTGACAGTATTAAAGCATTGTGGGATGGATTAATTTTATTTTTTATCATACGGAAAGAAAATAAGAAATGGTTTTTATTTAGTTCGATTGTTGATTGAAATAATATAGGTTTTCGTTAGTAGAAGCTATAATATTGCTATTAGTTTTGTAGGTATATCCTATATCAAAATCAAGCCGCACATTATTTAGGTATTGTATAATTAATTCGTACTTGAATTACATAATTGCGGTAACAATTCTGGGTACAACTGAAATCAGTCCATTATATTATTTTTCACTGATATCCTGAGGATAGACTGTTTGTCAGGCATTTTGGGATTCTGACTACTAGGTACTAATGATGGTTGCCATAGATGTTCGCATGAGAACCAAGACCGACGGGTTTATGTGCTCTCCGATGAACAGAGGGGTCTCGATGTGTCAAAAGTGGTCACTCATCCAAAGACTTAATCGTTTTTAACTTATAGGAAAAAAAATTAAACTGGTATAATATCTATAGGTACAAACCTATTTTGATATCATTGGCAGACGGATCAAACCACTGACCTCTATAATACATATTCTAGAGGTAAGTGATTCAAACGCATCAGTCAACATAAAACAACTGATCAAAATATTACATACACATATCCAAATTCCGAGCTGCTACTGAGCATTTCATAGCCAAACCCAATAACACTTTGCTTGATCTGGGAATCGAAACCAAGACTGTAAGTACAACTGCTATGCGTAACGTAGCAGTTCTGCTTACGGCTAATAGGTTAATGGGCAGATCGGAGTATCAAGATATTATTATATAAATACATAATATATCTACGAAATAAACATGCACCAAAATTAAACTGCCAAAATATTTCCTAGCTCATCATTATTCCGTTAAACCAATTTGCTTTTTAAAGCGAATTGGCGTGACATCTCCCACTTTACCCATCAAGGCAAAATGATTTCCCCCACAGCATAACGTTTTAACAAAACTTAATTTTTAATCTATGGCTTTATTTGCTCCACTGCTTTTAAACTGAACCTGCATTCCGTTGTTAAACTACACGGTATTTTAAACTTTGCTCATGGCTCGGTTTGCGTGGCATAGCTCTGTCATTTATCAAAGTTATAGTAATGCAGATCTGTTTTAAATATTATTAAAATTTTGTTATGATTACTGCCTCGGCTCTTTAGTCAACCGATCCCGCTCGTACTGAGCCCGCGGGATCAGTTGACCAAATGTATATTTCGAATTGGTCAACTGATCCCGTTTCTTACTTTTATAATTTGTATTAGACACCGAGAAAAGTGTTACGTAGTCTCTTTGTGAGAAAAGTTTAGAATCGTATTACTTATTTATTACCGGGAGGCAGGGATGAGGAAATAATAATTATTATTTTGATGAATTAAAAACGACAGTGATTTTTTAGTTTTACTTTATATATTTATATAAAGATCCATCCACTTTCCTGTGGCCATCATGATGTTTTGTTGATGTTTAGCAAAGACGCGAGTTTGCCGCTGGCTAGTGAGTCTTATTTTTTTGTTATGTATCTGTGTGACCGAGAAAGTTTTATATGGCCACTGTGCACTTTATTTTTATAGTCCTTCTAAAACATTTTCCGCACGCCTGTACACAAATTTGAAAATATTCAATAGAGTTTTGCCTAATTTCAAACCGGGATTAGTTGACAAAAGAAAAATAATAAAATAAATTAATTAGTCAACTCATTCCGCGGGCTCAGTTAAGAGCGGGATCAGTTGACCAAAGAGCCCTGCCTCAATGGTCTAGTGGTTGTGAGTGCGGCTGCTGGATTCGATTCCTACCTCAAGCAAAGTATTTTCGGGTTCTTCTATAAAAAATTTACTCACCCCATACCCAATAACTCAAGCCCAATAGTCAAGGGTCCATACAATGTAACTATGTATTTCTTGTCAATAAATATTTTTGTATATTGTAGTTGTATTTTTGTAATAGCTCGTCTCCTATTACAACATAACCATCCTCCAAGCCCTTGCTCAAGTTAGGGTTGGCTTCCAGTCTAACCTGACGCGGGTGATTAATTCTAAGTGACTGCCGTCAGCCTATCGACCCAACCCAATTTCAGGGCAATACCGACATTCTGAAGACAGTCTAGTTGTTAGGCTTTTTGGCCTTCTGACCACTAACAATTATTGTCATAGGTGTCCGTATGACATCCGGGATTGACACACAACTACATTTTAAGATTTGAGTTTTTAGTACTACCTTGTATGAGACGGTGCAGTGTGCGACAGGTTTACATGTTCTCCGCCGGTGGGACGGAGGGTCTCAATGTGTGACCCATCCATAGACTAACCGCGGCTAGGACAGCTTAACCGTTCAGCGTACTTATTACTCAGACACAAACCTCCCAGCTCGTCTCCTACTACATATTTTTATGAAGATAATCGCATTTGCAGAGTAGATTTCAATACTCTTCCTGACTATTCACTGAACTCTCTTGTAATATAGAGGTCAGTAGTTTAAACAGAATTTTTACTTTTGCTGCATACTAATGTCTGATAATGTTGTAACTGCTAACATTGTACGGCGTTTCTTCTCAGAGGTCGTCAGTTAATAGGAAATGCCGGAGCCATCTAGCTTAAAAAAATATGTAAAATATTGACTTGTAAAAGTGTATTTAAAAGATCTATTTACAGAAATAAATATCATTTATCATTTTTCCTGGAAATAAGTTTGATTGACAAATGACGTCACAGTTATGCAACGGACTCGTAAATAATTGTGTTGGTAGGTACTAGTCAGGGCAGGGCCGCGCCGTCATAACTTTGGCATCGGTTACCGTACTGCTCATTATCGTGGATATTATTCATGCAAGCTTGCCAGCTACCCGCCTCACGACATGCCACATCATAATGCAGGGAAGCCGGAATGCAAGAGCTCCAGCAACGGTTTGTTGATGGTTAATTAATTAAGTTTGGAATTTAGTGTTGGCGTTAGTTTAGTTTTAGCTGTCCCGATAGACGTTGTTCTGTCCAAATTTAATCAATCATACAATAATTCAATAGCATACAATAAAAGCACTTCCATTATGTCCGAATTTTATAATTTTCCGGGTAGCTTTTCCAATTTTTCTTTCGCTAATCACCGCATTCAGACTGTTCATTATAAAAGCCAATTTAGCCGTTCTCAACAGCATTTTTATAGAATTTACGAGTAGATAGCAATAGGTTATCGACTACGATTCGGCTGGGCAGCATTCGGAAAACTTTGTAAGTTACCAATTATGACAATTGGCATAGAGACGTGGTCGCTCTAAGAAAGCTCAAGATCAATCAGCCTACGCGACGGAATTCGAGATGAGTAGGTAGATGAATCGTAGAAGAAACCTCAATCATCTTCAAAAGTCAGCTTACTGGTAATTACCTAAAGGTCTGTTTATAACCATGAATATATGTTATTTGTTATTCACCAAAAGCGGCCATTTCTGGTCTTGACCAATAGTTTCCTTGTATATTTCGGCCTCATCAAATCTGCAAATGCTATTTTCAGCAGTAATATGTACCTATATTTTTTGTAATCGAATGCAAACCTAATACAAAATCCAATATAAAGTTGTTTGCATAATTTTCATTGCATTTTAGTTTAACTTTCTATGTAGAACAGAGACGTGTCTCCATATAGGTACGTCTTTTTTATTAGAAAGTATAATGCTTACAGTGTCAGTTGTTATCAAGTCAAATATATGATGGATGCGGAGCGTAAGTTCTACATTCGATGACTGTTTCAGGTAAAAATATATTAGGATTTTTTTCTATTAAAATCTCAGACGCAGCTTAGAGTTTGGATCTGTCTAATAACAGTGGACTTAAGACACACCGGGGTTTAGGGTGACCCAGGCAGGTAAGAAGTAAGGCAACCCATATACTGTTCCACTGCTGCGCACGGGTCTCCTCAAACAGACTGAGAGGGATTGGGCTTAGTCCACTACGCTGGCATAGTGCGGGTATTTAGGCGTAAATTATCATATTACAATGTTAATTTAAAACATACACGCTTGTTTTCCCCAAAGGGTTATGCAGAGTTGTATTCATGTATACCACCACTTCACCGGTAGGTATGTATAGCCATGTAGTAGAGGAGAAGCCTATTGCCATTTACTGGACACAAATCATGAGAATTTAATAGAAATACCGGACTCAAGAGGGTAGGAGCAAATATATGATATGAGCAGGTGCGGCTACATAAGCGGATCCCATGGCCATGGCTATAGGGCAAGTGAAGGCAAGTACGGTTTTTAGTCGGTACTAGTCCGACATAGCCTGCCACCTCCCCGGATGGCGGAGGATCCATGAGGATTTTCCATACTATAAAAAAAAAAGTTTGTGGTACATAAACGAAACAACAACGGCCTGTCAATGTGGTACTAACCCCCAAACGATATCGCATCTGGATCAATCTCCAAAACGGGCGTATTCGTATGATCGCTCTGGTGCTTTTCAGATATTGATATTTAATGGTAATTATGTATCTCATTAAAAATAATGATATTCAAATAGTACATTTTTACTATTGGCCTTCAATTTACACTAACAGTTACGGAAATATTTAAAATCAAAATTTTTCGCAACCAGAGCAATCATAATCGGTGCCAGAGCGATCATAAATGGTGAAATCAGTGAAACAAAAAAAAATAATATTGATAAAATATTATTTATTTAGCTGTTTTCAGTCATATTCAGTGTACGTGTAACAAGATTATAATTATGTAAGAGAAATATATTATTTTAGAAAAAGG
Organism: Acronicta alni; assembly: GCA_964056405.1. NCBI lineage: Eukaryota > Metazoa > Arthropoda > Insecta > Lepidoptera > Noctuidae > Acronicta > Acronicta alni. The sequence continues at coordinate 14,444,773 of OZ043916.1, read as the reverse complement.
TCAAGGCATATTATCAGTCATACAAATATTATAAAAAATACGGAATATTTTATATAAAATAATTGCTAAAATAACAAATTAACATAACTATAAAAATCAACTTTTGCCTTATATTTTATCTTTCTTAATAAGCCTCTTCATGGAGAGTTTTTTTTTGTAACTAACGATATTTTATGTTTAGGGAATATATCTAGACTTTTTTTAAGACGTGTGTGATATGTTGCAAATTGAGCTTTGTACTATCGGGACAGATGTTGGAGGAAGCACTACCAATGCATGTTGCAAGGCTCATCCGTTCGTTCAGTATCTTGCGATAGCCGCTGAGATCTTGCTATTCTTCTTAGTCTACTAACCGGTGACGCGGGTGAATCACAATAAGACAAATTTTCGTATTCTTTAAAGGTCTCTGGAAGACAGGAACTTGTCTGAGAATGAACTTTTGATAACTCTCTCTTGACTTTACAAGCCATTGTGCGTATAGATCTGGATCATTTTTTATCTTGGCCATTGTACGACGCTCAGCCAATTTCTTCCTAAGACGATTTTCTTCAATATATAATTTATTTCGAGGCATGATTTCAATCTGCAATCAATAGTTGCCATTAAATTTATAGAAGAAAGGGTTACAGTTGTGGTTAGCTAAACGCCAATATAATAATATCATCAAGGTAAAATACGTCAAAATCTGTTTATGGGTTTAGGTTACCCAAAAAACCCAGGAAAGGTTATAAATTAAAGGTTATATGCATAGTTCTTCGTTAGTCATTGTTATAGGCCAGTACTACTACTTAAAATAGATTTATAACGTACAATTAATGCAAAATATCATCGCTCTGGGCTTTTTGGACAGAGCAATCACAGCCATAGCGATCAAAAAAAGTCACAAAATCATAAATATAGCCGAATTTAAAAGCAGTAGAAAGTTGTGATTACGTCTCATAAAAAACATCATAACGATCACTTAATTCACATAACAAATACATTCACAAGCTTACTATTTAATTTAAATAACGTGCCATAGCAATTATAAAATTCGAGAACCAAATCCAGAGCAATCATAAACTTACCTTCGTAATGTTGGAGCGCGGGGACGTGGCACAAAGATATCCTCCTCGGCGGTTAGACCACTACTGGCGTTACCCCGAGGGAGGGGAATAGAGTGTCTATAATGCGTAACTAGGGATGAGCGCGATGTTTTACCTCAGCGCAGAGCGATGAGATAAAATGCCCGGTCACGATTTTAAATTCAAATTGTGGCAAAAGTATTGCTAATATAACTAAAAATATTTTATTACTATGAAGATTAACTATTTGTTATGTAATCTAAATAAGTTGTTTTATATGAACCTTCTCATTAAAAAAGTTAAAAAATATTTTTTCATTCAATCGGGAGTTGGGTCAACCCAGAGCGATCAGGATTTTAGGGTTTAAGATTTTTTTTAAAGCATTTAAAATAAACTTATTCATACTATTAGCCTTGTATCACGTAGATTAGACACCGAACTGTATATAAAAAAATATTTTTAAAACGTTTTTCGATTTTGACATGGGTTTATCCAGCCCGACACGAAAAAAAATGCCTCTGGAGATCGACCCATCTATATCTACCCTCCTTCTTTTTTTGCCTCACCACCTGCACCCTGAGAGACCTATGTTCTGCCACTGAAAACGCCGTGAGTGGGGCGATATTCTGGTCTCATCAAATTTAATTATAAAATACTTGTTCCATCGACACGAAGAAGAAGAAAAGTCTAAATAACATTTTTGTAATTTAAAATTTTCTAATGACCAACCAATGCGTTACGGTAGCTTTATATCTAGGGTCGTGAACACGCGAGCAAGCGATACGGCCGCTTTACGACCACAAAAATAATGAATTTAGCCATTATTTGGCCTGTAAACTGGTTCACCACGTCCGTAGGTAAACTCACCCGATTGAACTAGATATCTTTTGAAGATAATCGCAGAATTTACAACTGAATATAGGTTGAATGTCGTTCTGATTTGAATTGATATCGCTCTGATGAGCTTCGTCATTTGTTTTGTACTTTATTGTTTACGTAAAGGTATATGAAGGTTATAGAGCCCATCCATCAAGGCGGTATGGTTTGGCCCGGACAAAAAAGGAATACGTTTCTTATTGAGACCTAAAAATACCTACTGTTAGACATCAATCACGGAATAGAATTACCAACTATCTTTTTAGTCTAGTGGTTATTACCGTGACTGCTACGCAAGAGGTCCTGGGTTAGATTCCCGGGCCGAGCAAAGTGTTATTGAGGATTTCTATTTTTTTTTTCAGGAGCAGTTCGAAGTTTGGATTTGTGCTCGATTAATGGCACCCTAAACATTCCGACAGACGGTGGGGTTACATTTTTTTTTAATTTGTTGCACAAAACATTACAATTGCAATTTATACGCCTTAGGACTAAACATTTTGATCTAAATGGTAACATAATAAAATAAAAAAGTCATATACCTAATTTAGAACGAATAAAAAGAAAACATAGGTAATGTGACGCAGGTACGTGAGATTAGCACGACCTGGAAATCGAATCCAAGACTTCTGGCGTAGCAGTCGCGCTTAGGACGGGTAGACTAACGAGTTAGTTTTGTAAAATACAACGATACTTTTAGTGGGCTAACGGTTCCGACGGAACATAGAGACGACGTCTGTGGCTAGTGATTCGAGTGTAAGACTGCTGATCACGAGGTCATGGGTTCGGATCCAAGACACAAATATTTATGTGATGAACTTAAGTGTTGGTGTTTCTTATGTATTATAAGTATTTACAAAAAAAAACTATATAAGAATTATTTTCATTATCAGGTACCATAGTACAGTCAACAGCAAAAGTAGATGATCAAAATCAGAAATTCAATACTAATGAACGGAGTTCGCGTCAGAACTGTGATCATCATGCATCCAAGTGATTCAAAAGTATGTGATTGTAAATTATACAAACATTTACCACTAGTACAACTGCCATATATTCATGATAAGTTTTGACTCAAAAAAGGAAAAAGTTTTGATCATCTACTTTTGTTGCTGACTGTACAAGCTCTATTTAGTTTGGGACTAGATGGTCTCCGAGCCTTTTTCCCAACTATTTTGGGGTCGGCTTCCAGTCTAACCAGATGAGGCTGAATATCATTGTTTTGGGACTAGATGGTGTTGTGTAAAAATGTCCCAATTATTTATTATTATTATTTATTTTTATACATTTTTGTATATCGGCTGTTTAGTGCCGGTTTTGTAGGATAGTACGGGCCGAAGTCAAGTGCTACCCTAGAGTTGTTTATCGGTTGATAACTGATGATAGTATGTTGTGAACTTGTGATGAGGGTGTTTGATTATTATGTGATGCTGTCGTGACAGATGTTCATGTATGTGGTATATTAATTTCTATACCTTACAAAAAGCAGTCATCCTAAGCACGTGTAGAATTGTTAGCAAATTATTGCAAAATGACACTCATTTTTCAAAAAAATTCTAACAATTCTGCACGTGTTTAGGATGTCTGCTTTTTGTAGAATATAATAAGTGTAGGGTAGTAAACCAAGTAGGTATGCTTAATGAAAATGACTGATGGACCTGGGACCTTACACCTGTTATTATTGTAGTAGATAATGTTAGCTAGCTACCATTACAATGTTCTGTAGGAATCGTTAGTTGAAGTCGTCTGTATATGAGTGCCAGAGAGCCAGGGTATTTACTCGAATTGCGAAGTCTATCTTGTATCCTGTTTGTACTTTACATCAGGCAAGCTTAGTTTCAATCGTAGATATTCAATTCAAAAACAACAAATAATTCAACATTATCTTCAGGACAAACTTTAGCGAAAGAAAATTTTTATCCCAGGCCCTCAAGCAGATTTCTTTCACTCGTAAAAATGTATATCTTTGAAAATGTTTAAAAAAATGATTGCTAAATTTTTACCAATATTATTAATGCGAAAATATCGCGGGCTGTCTATCTGACTGTTACGTTTTCACGCCTAAACCGCTCAACCGGTTTGGATGAAACTGATACAGAAAGATATATAGAGATTTGATGGTACAGAAATAGATTAAATCTTGGAGAATGACATAGAACGTTTTGTCTCAAAAATTACTTTGGGACGCGAGTGAACCCAAAGGCAACAGCTGCCTAATAAAAAATAAATTAAGTATCCTCAGTAAGTAGTTGTTACATTTACATAATGGAACAACTGATTAAAGATGGCTCTTTATATTAAGTACCAAAAACTCAAATATATTTAAAACCCACCAAGCAGTGAATTAATATATTAACGTATCCGTGCGGATTACGTCACGGGGTATCCTATCGTTGTATACCAAAACCTCCAAAATATAACAAATACTTTTCTGAAAACCGCATCAAACTCGGTACAGTCAAAAGCGAGATAGGTAATGGCTGACAAACATACGGATCAAACTGAGAACTTCCTTTTGTTTTGAAGTCGGTTACAACATAATTAGCATTAAACAAACAAGACGATAACAAAATATGATCCAGTTTACCTTTGTTCTTTTTGCACTCAAGTCTCAATAACACACAAAATTATCCATGCACTTGAATTAATTGGTCTTATTATTTTAATTACGCAGTCGAAGGCGAATTACTTGTGATGTGCGGGATGAACCACAGTCAGCCGCAGCGGATAGCAGACTGAGCCACTAGTTGATCGGGTTCACCTTACCCCTAATGAAGGGGTTGTTTACACTGCACGACACTGCATAGCGCTCACGATATCGTATTAATTTCTATTGCCTTAGAAATGGAGAATGCCTTATTGGAGTTGATACAAACTGTATATCTGTGCCTCGTTAGTCTAGTGGTCCAAAGCGCGACTGTTATGTTAGGTCCTGGGTTCGATTCCTAGGTCAAGCAGTGTTATTGGCTTTTTCTATGAAATTCTTAGTAGCAGCTCCGAATTTGAACTTGTGGTCAATTAATGACGATATACTCGCCCCTATTACATGGGACCTAAACATACCGGTTGTATTTTAAATTGGTATACCTCTGCCTAACCCTTCGGGGAATACCTACAGGCGTGATGGTATGTTATGTTAGTGTATGTATTAGGAATTATTAGTATGGATAGATCAGAAATGAAACACTACGAAGTAAAAGGAATAAATGGAAACAGGTAAGAAAAAATATTACTATTAAATTTTATAAAAGAAATTGTAGTAGCCTATATCGTTCTCCAAGGTCTAATCTATCTCTTTACCAAATTTCATCAAAATCGGTTGAGCGGTTTAGGCGTGAAAGAGTAACAATGCTTTATAATATTAGTAGGAAAGTAGGGATTTGTACCATTTGTAGCTAATATAATGTGACGAATGTAATTTCTAGTATTTTTTTATTATATTTATCATTAACGTATGCTAAACATTATTAAGGATATTATACATTAGATAAAGAAAAAATCCTGCCTGAGATCCAAGTTAATTTATTTCATTTTTTTTTACATAATTATCTACACGATAACGCAACACTTAAACGTCCTACCACAAACAAATGGTTAATATTTTTATTCCTTTTCAATCCGCCATTCGAGAACAATGAAAATAAAGGAAATTCATGAAGTTTTCTCAAAATGAGGTTTTTGTTTACTTTTTTGCTACATTACGAGTAACCTCTGCCCGTGTTTATTTCAATAAAGAAATGAGTGAAGGCACGCAACGTCAATAATAACGTAATGAACCCAGTAATCTGTTAGCTACGGCATTTTCTTATAAAAGTTTTGTATCAGGCAAATAAAATTATACAGTATTGAGTCAATATCTATGTCATAATAATTGATAACATTATATGTACGTTGATTAATGTTTATGTAGTAGTAATAGAAATTGTAGTAGGTACTCCGAAAATTTTTGGGACGTAAAATAAAATCCTATTGTGGAAGCCCTATAGCCTAGTGGTATGACCATTGGACTATGTACAGGCTACGTCTAGAGCGATTAGTGATGGCCTCGTGTTTAAGTTATAAATACGCTGATCAACCGATCTGGAAGGTTAAGCTGCGCTAGCCGCGGTCAGTCTGTGGATGGGTGACCATTCTTAACACATTGAAATCCCCGCCGTGCTCCAGAGAGCACGTAAAGCCGTCGATCCCAGTTGTCCTGCGAACACCTATTATGACTATCGTTAGTGGTAACAAGTCAGAAGCCCAAAAAGCTTGATAACCATATCCTCAGGATATTTATCGCTCAGAAATCGGAAGTCTGATGGCAGTCCCTTTGTGTAAAATACTCATATTCAGCTGGATCTGGTTCTACTGGAAGCCGACCCAACATAGTTGATAAAAAGGCTCGGAAGATGTCTATAACGATTAGTGGTTTAATCGCCTTAGGTTTAATTACAAAGGAAATACGACGTATAGATCTATATCCAATTCAAATTACAGTTATCCTTTAAAGTTGATTAAAACCTTGCTTACCAAAGTACAATAAAAATGCCGAGCAATACTGAAAAACTGCACCGTCCGTCGTAACTTTCTATTCACTTTCCACAATTTTTCCGATGCTACTTTACCAACCTTATTACAGAAGCAGAAGGTAAAATATCCTATGTATTGAGTGTCTTCATAGGTTTGTAAAAGTTTTCTTGTCACCGCATTTGATGCACGCAAGCCTAACATAATGGAGTTAATCAGTGTCGCGAAGATTGGCGTGATTGGATGGAACGAAAGTGAAAAATACTGGTTAAGGAAATTCTACTTCCTGGTTAGCGAGCGAATAATTATAGGAAATTATTTCTGTGTTTACGAAATAAAGCACACGCACTAAACTTCGGTATTGTAAGTTCTTTTTCTTTTATCATACTGCTTCAATATCCTATTAGACGTCAACACAACTGCTAAGCTTTTTTTTATACCACTAAGGTGGCAAACAAGCATACTGCCCACCTGATGGTAAGCGGTTTCCAGTATAAGGGTCAAAGTCGTCAAAGATTGTAAAGGGGTTGGCAGTATAAGGGTCAAAGTCCCCCCACTGCCAGCACGTTTCCTCGCGGAGCACTGGCAACATTGCTTACAGTAAGGAACACAACAGCTCAAAGCAGTGTTGTTGTACTTCAATCTTCTGTAAGGCGGAGGTCCTTCCCCAATGGGGCAGCTCCAATTTGAGTGGAATTACTCCCACTATGCCCTACCTCTCTTAAATTACCTCTATTGGGTTATTCTGTGAAATTCTCTGTAGCAGCTGGGAGTTTAGATTTGACATAAACATCAGCCTGTAGTCCCCGAAGGGTTAGTTAGAGGTGTACCAACACCCCGGCTTGCCCCCACCCTAGATCATGATATACTCAACATAATAATATAATAAAACAATATTATACTTTTTCAGTCCAATAAACCTTTATTTGATTCATCAATATACCTAATTGCAGAAGCAGATGAAACATCTTCCTTTCAGAGAGTTTATAAAAATAACTCTAGTAATGTTCTACTAAGGTACAGATTGAGCTAATGCTACGCTAAACATTAATATTTTTCTTAACATTATTAAAAAATAAAATGTAAGTAAGTAGATAATGCAAAAATAAAAAAATACACAGACTTTGGGTTTCATAGTTTTAGTCTAGAACAATTAAAATCACATCAATTTTAATTGATGTTTTATCCTAATGGTTTCACTACGATTATGATCTTTATTAAAGGTGATTATTAATTATGAGGATTAATATTATTATTAAATAATAAAATAAAATGTATTCCGGATTAATATACCTATCTTCAATTTAAACATTCCATCGAGAAAATTACCTATTAAAACTAACATTAAAATTGATACCAAAGATAATAGTGTTTCTTTTTTATACACCATTAAGTACATAGTGTCACCTATTATACCTACAATAGTACCTATAGAGTTTATTACGGTAGGTATACATAAAAATACGATGTCACTACCTTATTTAACACTCGTCATAATGAAATTTTTAAAGAGGACGTTGACATAGGTACTTATAATACATAAGAAACACCCAATGAAACAAACGCTTATTTTCATCAAATTTAATAAATATTTGTGTTCTGTGGGAATCAAAGCCACGAGCTCGAGATTAGCAGTCCGACACTCAAACCATACCCCAGGCGATGTCTTAATTAAAAAAGGAATGTTATTATAATTATATAGATATAATTCTGTGGCCTGGTGCTAAAACGGCCGAAGTCTAAAAAAATTAAAGCAATGAACAAAGTTTCAAGTGTAGCTTAAAACGGACTGCTAGAAGGTTGCAGAAGGTCCAAAAATTTTTCTTTATTAAAATCTGTGCAGTTAGGGCCTAACATCGTAATACAAAATGGGCTTAAGTTAACTTTGATCGTTCTAGTTTTCACTCCAATATACAAAAAGGGATTCTTACAAAAATGGACTTTGGCCCTTTTTGTACCAGGTCACAGAATTATATTATTAGCCTGAAACCTTTTTAAAGTTATATCCCTAGTGAGATACTTTGATTATATACTTGTCTAGATGGAGCAATGCAAACAAACGACACGCGAAAACTGGGGCCAAATTGCGTGATATGTGTGAGTACCGCTTGTGTACTTATTGTAGTCAAACTGTCAAGGTGTGCGTGTTTAGGGTTGCCTGCTCCAAATTATTAACTTACCTTTTCTCCATTATTTAATAGGATGACAGTTAAACGAAATAGGCTGAATAAAGTAATTATTTTGTAGATTAGTGTTTTATTTATTTTAATAAAAACAAAAAATACAATGAAAAAATATATACAGCAATTTATAGATCAAAATCCATCTCTTTGTATTTGTTTTCGAAATAGTTTTTTTTTTATATTTCATTTCGTGTCCAGGCAAGTTATCATTTACTGATCAAATAAATTATGTAGGTAATTATTAAAATAATAAAATTTTCTCATCGAAAGATGATGACTGATATTTGCATTTTATCTCCCATAGTTTCGCCAAATCTCCCTTGTAATAAATTGACAACACCGGCTAATCTGTCGAACCTACAAATTAACGAATTGAAAAATCATGTTTTCATAAAATAATAGAGGTTAAATAACAAAACTTACCGATGTAATGTGATCTTAGTGTAATTATACGGTTTTCCCACATAATTGCGACACAATTTGACAGCACATACCGACATAATTAATTATTTTTCGAGAACTCCACACCCTGAAGTGATCCAAATGACACTGACGTAAGTGAGAAGAGAGTCTACCAATTTTAGTAGACTTTATTTGGGCCGTTCTGTACGTGTCAATGTGGCATCTAGACAAGTATATAATCAAAGGTGAGATAGTTATGAGACGCTCTCGTAAAACTATCATGCCGAATATACTTACTAGGGATACAATTATATGACGGCTTTAACTATGTTATTGCGTCATATAATAGAAATAATAATAATAATAGACAAATTCATTCGCGTAATGTATAACTACCGCCGTATGTAAACTAGAAAAAGTGTTTTTTTATTTCCCGTATACTAAATTACAAATTAATATACATGTACCCACATTTTGAAAACACTTTTTGTTAAGTATTACTGTCAATACTGATTATTAAAATGTGGACAGTTACTACCTTAATACATTAGTATTTTACGTTTGGTTACTATTTAATAATTTATAAATCTAAAATAAATTCGTCCAGCATTCGTAGATAAGCAGGTCATTCAGTCACCAGATAATACGATCGTCGGTAGCGGGGTTCGAGCACTTGTACAGGTTGCTTCCAAAGTTGGACGCGTTGCCTGCAATCACATAAATTAAGACACTTTTTATTATAGAGGCTAAATGGATACTGTAAGGTAAAATGCAAAGCATTCGTCACAGATATTTAGTATTATTATTACTGGTAACACTAACTGATGATTGACAGAAAACGGGCATAAAGGCAGGATTTTGCTAAATTTTTTCGGATATTATCGTAGATATCGGATATGTCGTACCTATAATACGACAATACGAGAACAAATGAAACAACAACCAATAAATGAACTATCATAACATAAACGTCGGAAAAAAGCTAGAATGATGACCTCGTGTCTGCTTTCTTTAATAAATGAATTAGATGCAATTAGCTCTACTAACCTTGTCAACTATTTCCGAGACAGCGGACAGTCTCCTCTTAGACATGGCACTGGCCGACCTCTGCCGCCGTCCCTCTTGGGTCAGACTCGAAACACTGGATGTATTGGACATCCTTCTCCTAAGTACAGCCTCGTCCTCGTGTATGCTGACGCTTCGCTTTGCTTCGAGTTTAATCAGCCGCTGCTTCGCCTGCCGTGCTGCGTTCTCGCGGATTATCTGGTCGGCTCTGATGCGGAGTACTCGAGCCGCTTGCTTGTGGTGTTTTAAAGCTGCTTCTAAATCGTTCCGGGATAAAGCGAACAAGCTTGCGTAACCCCGTGATCTATAATAGAAATAATTTGTTTTTATTTGTGAGCTTTAATAAAGATACTTATAATAGTAGCTGACTAACCATGAATATATTTTGTGGCACCCAACGTGGGACTATTTATCGTTCTAAATTAGGATTCTATTACAAGCTAAGAAAACATGGTGAATATTTCGTATATCTTTATCCCTTTTACTCTAACCAGATCAGAATGACCTCATGATCCTATGGTGTCCCATATTGGGCGCCAAAACCTTTTAATGCTTTGGAACGAAGTTCCTTATCGCGCGTTGTGAAAGGGGGCTAGACGGAAAAAAATCTTACGAAAAGTTGTCATACTTACGCATTGTGAATTGTTGAGTGTATACAGGTTTTTTTATTTTTAATTATTAAATTTTAATGAAAGGAACTTCGTTCCATCCGGGTGTCCCTTGACACCTCTCAAGTTTTTTACATATTTTCGGATGTTTAATGTATGATATGTCAATGAAATGATAAATAAAAAAAACATCTCTTACTACTTATAGCATAATGTAATTATTTACCTGACAGTAGCAGTTCTTCGTCGGAGTCCATCAATTCCTAGTAGACTGATCTCGCCAAATACTGAGCCTTCTTGCAGTGTTGCCAGCACCTCTTTTTCATCCTGTGACATCACCTGAAAATACATTTTGCATAGTATTTAATTTAGAAATGTTATTTGAACTAGAAGTAATAATTGGGTATTGTAAACTACATTGCGCAATGTAAAATTTGTTAAATATTTGATGGCTGACATTACTTTGTCTTACTACCACATTGCCAGTAAAAATAAAAATAAAAGTAAAAGAGTAAAATGTGATACAATATGATGCTATACTTAATTAATAACGAGATCAAAGCACATTCCACCATTACATATATAAAATAATATACATAATATACTTAGTAACAGGTAGATTTTGATTAAACTTAAATTACTAAGGCATTGAATCTAATCAGTCAGGATCATCAGGCATGATTGGTGATTAGAAGGAAAGATAGTAGATACATACACAACACTCGCCAGAGGAAATGATATACATCTGATGGCCGACGTCGCCTCGTCGTACTACCACGTCACCAGGGAGAAAGCTGACCGGACGTAGTTGGAGAACCAAATCTCGAAGTAGTGAGGCTGAGCAGTCGCGAAACAGTTGGACCTTTGTAGTGAAATAGTGAGAAAATTTTCAGTATTTGGTCTAAAACATAAATATTTTGCGAAATATCTACCTATTGTCAGTCGCTTTGTGTAATATACTGAGATTCAGCCGCATCTGGTTAGACTGGAAGCCAACCCCAACATTTTTCGGGAAATAAAGTAATATATTTTAAGTTAATGCATGAAAATTACCTTACTTAGTGTTGTCATGTGCACTTCAAGCGCTACATCTCGCTTCATATTAAATGGCAATGAGTTCAAAATTCTGGGTTCGTCTGAAAATAAAAATAAAATTTTATAAACTCAGTTACTAGAATTGCATTATGGCGGCTATTTTCAGCACAATATTAAATATGCCTTAATAAAAGCTAATGAATAAGATTGGATAGTAATTATATTATAAACTGGGACACTGAGTCTTAACAGGCACCCAAACTGGGACATTATAAATATTAAATGGCACCCGATTTGGGACATGTAAATATTTTTTGTCCTGATCTGTTACTATACTATGAATTTATTACTAACCGAAACATCGCTGTTTATTCCAAGTGTAGTCGAACCACGACGCTACACGTCTCTGCAAAGTGACTGGCATGTTGAGGCGACGAAGGTAACGACTACTGCCGTCCAGGGTTTTACGGTACTCCGTCTTGATAAATAATGAAAAAGTCAATATGATGATTTCATTAATACAAAATTAAACACTTATCATGACTATGCGCAATTTCTTGACGAAACCCAAAAAAATCCGTCAATCATCAAAAACTACTTACTCTGGCCCTAGTGGCAGTTGCAATGATATCTCTAATCTGTCCAATCAGCAAAGCGAACACGAATACCCCCATCAGCCAGGCGCCAGTCATAAACAAGTACTCCATGGTATTCTCGGGCTTCGGGTTCTTTCCGATAGATGTCGCGGTCTTAGTGGCGAAGTAGAAGCAGCGTATGTAGGCCGAGCCTTGATTGTCGTACACCCAGCCGTTAGAGCCGAGGCCTATGTAGTCACTCATGGCGTAGTATGCACATGCATTTAAGTGGATCAAGTAGAAGATATAGAACAGAGTTTTGCCTATTCGCACCTGAAAAGAAAAGTTTTTGTTAATGCTTATTCACTTCCATTGTTTTTAATGACTCGAGCGACTGTACCGCGTTTCATAGGAAAATGAAGCGCAAGTAACTCCAAAGCAATACATATTAAATTGATACTTTATAGATAAATGAAATCCCAATTCTTCTATCGCTATAAGAAGTCACTCAACACAATATTTTTTGAATAAATAACTTCATAATATTGTTTTACTATACTTACAACATAAGGCGAAGAAAGCACTCTATCCATAGCCTGGTGGAACTCCCAGAAGGTCTGAAGTTTTAGCAGTCTTGGTAAGCGCAGGATCACTTTTTGGCTGCCGAAGTAAAAGTATAGCAAGTCTAGAGGGAGCAAAGATATCACATCGAACTGAAACGTAATAAAATAATGTTAATATTGCATCTCATAAAATCTTACAGTTCATAAAATAAACACGAACATCTATAATTAATATTAAGTTTACCTAAAGATAAATTATATGAAAAATAAAATCATCACAAATGGAAATAATCTATTTAACTGATTACTGACAAACACTGTATTATAATAAGATTTTATATTTAAAAAAATGACAAAGTCGGTAAGATCTGTCACATCAAGTATGGATTCTGATGTAACCTGATATGACCTTTAACACAAACAAGGACATCTCGACATATTACTGAAAAAAATTCTAACAAAATTAAAACCTGCCCTGGAAATCCAATCCAGAGGACTCACTGATTCGCCGAGCTTGGGGCCACAAAAACCAGAATGAGATTAAGTTCTAAGTATAATCGGACGTCATTTCAATACCTTGTACTGCGATTTTTTCCTGTAATTCTTGCGAGTCTCTTTAGGATCATCAACCCAGAACCCTTCATGGAGGAACATAAGCCGCGGTTTCACGAAGGCCACATCCAGAATGTACACAATATCGCACAGATAGTCGGCTACCATCCAGTAGGGGGTATTCTCAGGTGTCTGGTAGGGGAAGGTGGCGCGGAGAGCGATGCACCAAGCATTGTAGCTGTAGCAGAACGTAACTAGAAGGAGCCAGCTGATGTAGCGCCGACCTAGAAGTAATGTCAGCTATACACGAGGCGTCCACACTAAGAAGGAGATGTAGCTCCACTTGAAATACCTATTTTATGATGGTTGGTTAGTTTATTAAACACAACATTATAATTAATCTGTTCTAGAATATAGGTGATAACTCTTATGAGTGCAAATAATATTTCACGAACCATACATTTCATATCGATATAGTAAATACAATTATTAAACTATTGACATGAACTAAAATAAAAAGTCTTCTTTCGTTATTCAAGAATAAACCTATCTAATAGTTTTCGTCGCGGCACCTAATTGGCGCCCAACTGGGACCGGCTAATACGGCAATTTAAAAAGAATTTACTACAAATTGTATTTAATTACTTACCTTGGGGGTCTATTGGCATGAAAGGGTCGCAGAAGGACGACAATTGTGACAATCCTTTGCATTTTTGTTTACGCGAAGGAGAAATCGGCACAGGGTTTTGTGGAGTTTCGATTATTGCGTCGATTTTGTCTTCCGCCGGTGATGGTCTAAAAAAATATCAGTCTCACTTTACTGATTGATATGATGATTATGATTTTTTAGTCTATCCGTAACTAAAGACTATCTAACAACGAAAACCCTACCAAGATAAAATCTGTGAAAATATAGTTTTATTTGGAAAGCTGAATAGTACATAATTATATTGAATGTAGGTAAGTATATGTTCTTTATTTAAATATACTACAAGCATTTTTGAATTTCTTTTTCTTTCTTATTTCAATGGATTCTATTCAGTACTTATACGAAATATGCGCGCCAAAGCGAGTTGTTAGTTGGCAAGGAAAACGTAAAGTGTAATTGCTACTTAAAGTTGTGTAAAAGAGTTCTAGAAAACCATGTGGTCAATGTGTTAATTTCCGTACATAGGTACTTGACATGAATAAGTTTTCATGTGGCTATGTTACAAATTAATAACTTACCTATCAGGTGAATTTTCTCTCGATTTTGAATTTTTGAACTCTTTCAATTCAGTATCCGTTTCCGTTATTTCATTATGGATCTTACATTCAAGTGTGGGGCTGGATGCGAAAAGTTTTACTTGTTGCAGTTGACCTAATATGCTGAAAGTTTTCCAAAATGTCATAAAAATTGCTTATGAAGGAATAAAGAACTTATTGTACACAGAATACGTTTAAGGTTGCTTCAAGTTGAAGGGCATTGATCGATATGTCAATAGCAATCATTTAGTTTTTATGTTTACTTAGTTGATAATGGAGTCATCAAAAAGCTATATCTTTAAAAAGAGCAGCATTAAATTAATTTCATAGGATAGGATTCTATACCTTTCTTTCTTCTGAGCATCTTCATGGAATTCCGTTTTAGTTTCGATATTCGAATTCGTTTGCGTCAATCTAAAATAAAATAAATTAACATATTTTTTATTCAGGTGTTGTCGTCTTCTTGGAGCATAATATTGGACTTAATTCAGTAATGCCACTAGGTATATGAACATTGGTACTCACGTATTGTGAGCTGGGGTAGACTCGGGCGTGCACCAAGAGCCACATGATCCTTTTGGTATTGGAGGCTTGGCGATTTGTGATCTAGATGGAGCTGGATGTACTGTGTGCTGTAAATAGAATTTAACATCAAGTTTGAAAGGTGTGAAAGCTGCTCTGTGGTCATTTCTTACAAACATATTGCTCATCAAGTGGTGTTCTTCACTCAAGAGCTGATCTTGAAACGAGCCTTAGGTTGGTCGCACATATAGAGAATATTTTTGACGCGTACCGAAAGACCCCATCAGTGATTTTCTGACAATCTACGGCCAGCCTAAAACATCCATAAATGATAGAATGGCTAATACTTGGATACCTAAATAAAACGTTGCAATGTCATATTCTACGCGCGACATTGCAAGTGTGCCGCGTAAGTCAATAGGGCTCAATGTCGGAGCCACATTAGTTCCCCTACAAATGTCAACAATCGATGGGTGTTTTACTATTACCGCTTGTTGCACCTTCCTGGTAGTACTTGAGTGGATGATGTCATAGAAAATTTCCCGCCACTGAGCAAGAACCAGGTCATACTGGTTTGAAGTGTGTAGTGCCACAGTAGGACAATAATTCCTCCTAATTTTCTCAATGATATAAAGATCGTGGCAGCGTTTAACGTCCAATTTTAGTGCAGACATAAAAGTCATAACCTATAAACGTCGTCCACTCCTTATGCCATCTTGACAATAAATGTAGTCTAAGTTACGTATGTGCCATTGTGCGACGAGACGATTATTTTGATATTAGATTAATAAAATTTGCTGCTGTTTTTTTTATTTTATTTTAAATTCGCTCTTTATGAAAAAATTGATTCATGGTAAGTTAATAGACGCAAGTTGATATTTAAGTAGTCGCATGACGATACACTCAATCCTGTCATCATATCCTAAGCTGTCCTGTCAGGATAAATATCTAACTAGGTACAACAGCTGATCTAATGTAACTACAGAAGTACAGAGTCATAATAAATCAGCTGTTGTACTTATGTGGTTAATTCATTCCCACTCAAGTTTCAAGTCTTATTTATAAATGGAGAAAATTCAGATATAAAATATCCGGTACATTTCCCATCGTAGGACGAATTTCATATATGAAACATTGGTCCTACGTGTACTTTGAGGCATTACGTACCATACTACCGTACCAAAGTAGGCTCGTCTGTAGGAGATAGTAGACACATAAAGTATTATGGAGCGAGCGTCTTGCCCTTAAACCGAACAAAACACCCAACTCCGAGCTGCTACTGAGTACTTCAAGTTGTGTAGCAGTCACGCTTATGTTCACTAGACCAATGAAGCAGCATAATCCTAATCAACGATAAAAGTATCAACGTCATCTGTCAGTAGCCAAACAGCCGTTTCCAGACGATATTCGGCACAAACACGTCTGGATTCAGTTCCTATACACAATAAAGCTATCAATACGTTCTTCAATTCATTACCAAGTGTCGGTTGGATGGCCATAATATTTCATTGTTTACTGGCGCAATAAGAAAGCACTTAACGGCTCTTTTTTGTATTCAAATCACAGTGAGGTGCTCACAGGATAATGGCGTCGACTCGATGGCCTCGCCTCATTGACACCCATATCGGGCCCAGATCTCCATAATGCGGGTTTTGGTTTCCGATATTTTCTTGATAGGTAAAAACCTTCAGATGGACGTTTGACTGACATTTAAAATACAATTTTGATAGAGAATTTTAAAATCTAAGCAACAGTTATTATCACAATGTTAGGTACGATTAAAATATTTTGTATGCACGCGATGGATGCACTTAGTGCATTGTTTAGAAAATAGTGAGGTACCTACTTATTTTGGCGTTGCGACTATTCCTATTTATATATTTACTTTAAGTACTGCACCTACTTACTCCAAAACTAGATAGATAAAAAATTTATTCATGATATAATGCTTAGGTACTAAAATACGTACCTATAATCTTGTTCTTATTAAGTATATAAAAATCAATTGCTGTTCGATAGTCTCGCTAAAACTCAAAAACGGATTGACCGATATTTTTGACCGATATTTTGCTGGCTTAGAATTACAATTTAGACTCAGCAGGTAGCGCTGCCAGCGGGTTGTAGGATAACAATCTGCTACAATTCCCTTAATAAGTACTTACTTAAAAGTAGAATAGGAACTAAAAAAAAAATTGAATATAATTCCTAATTAAGTTATATTCTCCGGAAGGATTAAATTTTAATTCTTCCGGAGAATATAAGTAGGTAAGTACATACCTAAGTAAACCAAAAACTGTCTACTTAATCATCGCGGGAATTGAAATTAATGATTAGGGATATTAAAACATAGGTAGGTACTTCTAATATGAGGGAGCGGTGTAGGCCAGTTTGATAATATTTACCTACTGATCTAAAGAATAGCAAGTACGTAATGAAAAGTAACTAGTTAAAGTAATTAAAGACTGGGTGCGGTAAATTAGTAAAGTCATCTGTTAAACCGGAATTAGTTGATTTGCATGTAGATATGTTTCTTGGTAGTAAACAAACAGTAGGTTAATTGGAATGACAAGTGCAGAATGCTATTTGAATTAAAACTTTAAGGGCACCATGTGTTGGTAGATATACTTTTTTTTATAGTATCTACAGAAAATCCTCATGGGTCCTCTGCTACCCGGGGAGGCGGCAGGGTATGTCGGGCTCGTACCGACTAAAAACCGCACTTTCCTTAACTTGCTTTATGGTCATGCTCATGGGATCCGTGAAATTCACCATGATTATAACAGGCTGTGGACCAGCATTCGCTGGACCCGATCGTTTAGCGAGGGCTTGCCCTGCATACTATCTGAAGGTAAGCGTGTGATGAGCACGCGTGCCGCCTACTGGGACCAATAACTGATCGGGCGGCGGAATTCCCAATTCAGCCGCCGGCAGGCCACATCGAACAGATATACCTAAGTCAGTCATTTCTTCTTCTTCTTCAGAAGAAGAATAGTTTACACTTGTAAAAGTAATACTTACTTAGTAAAAAAAACTGTCTTATTACCTTAGGTACTTTATATACAATATACAAATAAAAATGGTCCACCTACAGATTATGCTTTTGGGACCTATTTCTTACTAAGTACGTTTTGGCAATAAAAATAATAAATTGATTTGATTAAATGACCTTTCTTGACAATTAAATTAGTTGGCAAGAATGTTTGAAAGCAAGAAACAAACTAGGTACCTACTATGTTTCAGCAATACCATTGGGGACACATTCCATTTTGGAGTAACCCGAAATATATTAAATTAGGTACCTAAATTTATGATAACTGTTCTCATCAATAATCATAATGTAGCAGGTCAGACACAATTGAAAAACAATATAAAAATTATGCAAAAAGGTTTTGGTTTAAAAAACTTGGATCGAAAACTATTTAGTTAATATTTTAACTAATTTGGTGATAATTTTATCTTTTAATACTTACAACTATGTACAAATAGGAAATATTATTTATATATTCGTATACCTATAAGTAGTAATTGTATAGGTAATCTAAAATCTGAAAATAAAGAAAACTTACCACATCAACTTTTATTTCCATTTTTTATCCACAAATAAAATGGTCACATTTTAAAAACTATTCTTTCATTAATTTAATTTATGGCGCCAAATTAATAAGAAAAGAAAAATCGAAAATAATTTTCCGGTCAGCGAAACACGCGGACACCGCGGAGGCTTTTATGCGACTGTACAAATAAACTTAGCCTTTGTAGTTCGGCACAATAATGGCGATTGTATTGGCTCCAATGTTTGGGCCAGCTTGGGCCAACGGGCATGAACGGAGCGCTCATGTAATGCACGCTCGTGGAAGTAGGGTAGTAAATAGTATGGTGATTGTGATATAGCAACAATAATTACAAAAAAAAACAGCTTTAATAAGTATTTATTAGAAAAAAAAGTTTGGCATACTTGTGCCAGTTATAACATCATACTATACGCCTGGTATTTCCCGAAGGGTTAGGCAGAGATGTACGAATGAACAACCACAGTTCACCGATATGTTTACGTCCTATAAATAGCGGGCGAGACTATGACCATTAACCGGGGACAACTTTGAGCTACTACTGAAAATTTCATAGAAAACCTCATAACACTTGTTCGACATTGCTCGACCTGGGAATCGAACCCATGCTTAGCAGTCACTTCCTACCACTAGGGTAATGAGACAGACATGTTAAAAACTGTGAGAGTACATTAGTACACCTCTGCCTAAACCTTCGGGGAATTCAGGCGTGATAGTATGTTAGGTTTTTTTTATTCTTCTTTAGATGCTCTTCTTTGTTGTTTGCTGTCGATACATACATCGTCAACCCATGTACCTACTGTCCCACTGCTGGGGACGGGTCTCCTCTCATATTGAGACGGATTAGGCTATAGTCCACCACACTGGCCTACACTGGTTGGCAGACTTCACAAACCGTCGAGAATAATATCTAAGGTATGCAGGCGTATTAATAATTAATTATTAATACGCACATTAATTCGAAAAGTCAGAGGTGCGTGCCTTGGATTGGAACTAGAGACCTTCGACTTGGCAGTCCAATTGGGTCATACCACTAGGCTATCACTGCTTACGATACGATACGAAGAAATACTAAAAATAACAACGATTTTACTTATATAAGATCGCAGGGATAGACTAAATAAATTAGTTTGACTTTAGTTTATCCTCGTTAAAACTTATTATCGTTTTTACCCCTAATAACTGTGATCATTTTTAAAGCATTTTAACCAGAAAACAATCGATATAATCTCACGTACGCTGCTTACCTTACCTATATTCTGATAAAATTATATCATCACTTGACTTTTTATTAAAAAAAAACTAATGTGTTAGAGAGACACTTGGGTTTCCTCCGTATCTCAAAGAGCTTTTTGTAAAAAAGGTAACCTATGTCCTTCTCCGAGGTCCGATCTATCTCTGTTACAAATTTCAGCAACATCGGTTCATTGGTTTAAGCGTTAAAGCGTTACAGACGACAGTTTTTTCGTATTACAGGGAACTAGGGATTAGTAGGAAAGTCCACAGTTCGCCAGTATGTTTTGGTCCTATATAAGAACGGGCGATCCTGTTGCCATTAATTGGGCACAAATACAAATTCCGAACTGCTACTCAGAATTTAATAGAAAAACCCAATGATGCTTTGGTCGACGTGGGAGTCGAACCCAGGACCTCTAGAGTAGCAGTCGCGCTTCACCACCACTAGACTAACGTGGCAAATGCAATACATAGGTACGTAGTACAGTACGTACAAACGTATTACGTACTCTGTTTCTACCTTCAGTGTAAAAATCTAACAGCTTTGCCTACCTTCCCAATCCTCGGAGTACATATACATATAATTACAACGTTTATAAAATAAACCTATCGAAAAGCACACCCATTACGAATTTCTTGGAATGGAAAAACGCTACCCGCTAAGTAATAAACAAGTTCGTTTAATTTATTTATTTCAAAATAAAATGGAAATGAAATTAGTACTAGATTGGGTAGATACCTATTTAATTAAAGTTTATTGTTTAACGAAGGCGACAGAGGTGGCTGAAAAGAATTGCATGGGATCGACGATTCATTTTATCGACGGGTGGCGTTTATTGAATCTTAAACAATTTCATGTAATGCCAAATTATATTCCTAAATATTCGTATTTTACACGAAGCGACTGCCATCAGACTTTCGCAACCCAATTTCTCGGCACTACCGATATCCTGAGGATGGGCTTTTTGTGTTTTTGACTACCACTAACTATTGTCATAGGTTGAAATAAAACTACTTTTTACGGATTTTATCGCATATATTGATATTATTAATCCCGACGTTTCGGATCCTTTACAGCGTCCATAGTCACGGGTAGACTGAGGTGGTGGGCGTCTTGATGATATAATTACTGACAGCTACCCTACATTTTTTTATTGTTACATGATCAATGACATTTCTTACTAATTATTAATTAAAACTAGATGGAGCCGGCATTTCCTAGCTGACGACCACCACCTCAGTCTACCCGTGACCATGGACGCTGTAAAGGGTCCGAAACGTCGGGATTAATAATATCAATATACGCGATAAAATCCGTAAAAAGTAGTTTTATTTCAATGTATAATATTCGCGTAAATGTCAGAAATCAATATATTGTCATAGGTGTTCAATAATTGTCATTGGCATGACAACCGGAGACAACGTTTACGGTGCGTGCTCTCTGAGGCACGGAGGGTCTCGTTGTGTTAAGAATGATCATCCACCGACAGACCAACCGCGGCTGGCGCAGCTTAACCATGAAGATAGGTTGTTATAACTTAGCCAGGAGCAAGATACTGGTGTCTTTATTTGTCTGAAATAAATGATTTAAAGATCTACTAGAATTAAATAGTTTCTTAAGCTGGTAAGCCGCACTAGTTGAAACCTTTCGTCCTCAGACTTTTCGGATAAACGGTCATCATATCGCGAAGTGAATCTCCAGGAAGGCCCAGCAAGATAATTTAGGCGTAGTGACAAGGCAAGCTAGAATCTGGATATATACAGGAATTCAATAATGATAATATTTTGGAAATTTTACCTAAATACACAGGAACCTTATCTTGTAGGTACCAGATTGGTAGGCAAACGCTTCTACCGCTCTCACTCCCAAAAATTTTAGAAAATGATGTTCTATTTTATAAATGGCAATAATACATGATCTATCTCTTTGTCCTATTGTTCTAGCTTAGCGTAGCTCGCAAAACGGTGGCGTTGAATATTTTACACCTACAAAATCAATTCATAAAAACATCTAGTCAAATCATGAATTTAAAAAAGCCGGCAAATCGTTAGAGCTTGCTTGATGATTAGAGCAAATCTTAGCCGTCGTGTGCGTTAAAGAGTATCTATCTATACTTAACTATACCTACCTAACCTACATTTTTCTTGCAGCCTATTATTTAGTAGGTAAGATATAACAAATGAAATATCAACATACATAAATGAAATGGCTTCAGCTATCTAATTTCACTCAGTGCGAAGGTTTGTTATCACAAAATCAATAGTTGTCTCTCTAAACATACCTACCTACGCACGTCGAGAGATTTTGTGAAGTCATAGAATTCTGTCATTAAAACCCAATAGATATTCACAAAAACCAATAATTTAAAGACTGTATACAATAATGGAGTACCTACCTATCTATCTTAGGTAACAATCTCTATCTATCTTACGTACTAACTGTACGACATACATGTAGGTAATATCTACTGAAGTTACAGCTAAAACTCACCCTTCGCAGAATGATTAAGCTTTCAAAAACCATTATGAATCATTTAAAATTTCACTATTAAATAAATTTTATCACCATTTTATTACTGATTGAGCTTTTTGGAGACGAACGAAACCGGAAACCTGAAGCCGATATTATTATGTACCTATCATTGTCAATTTTATGACCTGAAAGATTTTTATACGGGCAAATTATTAAATGCCTCTCGTGCTGGGAATATTGGTAGTGCAAAAGGCATTCTTATTTTGTTCGTGTTATCGTGTAGGTACCTAGTTGGGCGAGAAGTAAATATTTGTTTTGATGACATTGCGCGTAGCGCCTGAAAGCTCTATTGTGAGTCTGTGAAGCGCTTCTTTCAGCGAACTTTTTTATCATTTTCGGTTCCTATCTTAATAAAATTAATGATCTAAATGATCTTCTTTCAATATTCGTGAGTAAGTACCTACCTATAGGTACTTTATTTTTCTAAGGAATTCGAATAAAATAATAGTTATGTAAGTATACTATTTTAAATGTATCAATAACTATCTCTCCAGAAGGAAATGTATTTCTCAAATTTGAAAACCATTGGGTCTTACTAAAACTTCATAAGCCACTAAATTTATGTTTGCATTTGCATGCATTAATAATTAATATACCTATACTTAAAGTTATTTCAACCAGAAAACCTATTTTTAAATATGGCAATTACTGTTTAAGCGTCAAGGGTTGTCATGACAATGACAATAGAATTTGTTGTTGTTTTGAGCATTGTTTACAAAAATATTTTGTCATTTTTGCTCTAATTTCGTGATGAAAGCGCTGAAAGATATTAATTTTATTGAATATTGCGCGCGCAGGTCCTTGTCGGTAAAACAGTGTTCACTGTCCAGCAGAAGCAGAGTTCGCGTTCGTTCAGTTCAGTCTCAGTGACAGTGAAATACCTAAAGTCGATTATCTTGCAGTTCGATAAAAATGGTGAAACGACATAAAACCGATAGTTTAATCAGTAAAAATACATAGAAATATAAATAAATAATACATATAAAATATTTTAATAATAATTAGGTGTTAATTTTCTTTAGTTTTTAGAGAAAATCAATGATTACAACGATATTATACGCGAAATAGGAGCTACCTATACAATATGGATGCAGGCAAGTGTTTTGTCATTCTTTTGATCGTTAGCTTGGATAGATGCTAGATACAAACAAACAAATAATTATTGCAGATCTGTATGTACACACACTTATGTACTTTCTAAAAGTAGTTATTTATTTTTATAAACAAATTTATCTACTTATTCTGTTTGTAATCCATCACTTTCACCAGGAATAGAGATGGGTTTTAGGGTGCTAGATTTATAAATCTTGACCCATTGTAATTTAGTAAGAACATAAAATATTTTGTACCTATCCCTCACATTGTAATACAGTAAAAGTTGAGTAAATATGAAGTACAAAGTTTACTATAATAAATAACTTATTTTTAGTTTTTTACATACAATACAACACTATGTTTCTGTAATTTTATGTAAAACTTATTAAACTTCAAACTACAGGTAGGTACTTAATTAATAATAAGCTATGAAAAGTATAAGTATTTAAATCTAGAACTTCAACTTACTATATACATTGCATTTTTTATAGAAAGTAAAAGAAAACAAGTGAACTACGACCAGTTGACAGAACTCCTAGAATTTCTCAAGGAACATGAAGACTTGGCAAAGGGTCTCACCAGGGGGCGCCGTCGGCGTGGCAAGTTCCACACCATGAAGATCTGGAATCTTTGTGCTAAGAAGCTAAATGCTATCAAGGATGGTGCCATTAAAGATGGCAAGGGTTGGTCTAAGGTGTGCATTGTTACAAATAACAATAACATTTAATCAGAGGATTGTCTACAGTTGAGTGTATCAGAAGGAGTTACATAGACACAATCTTACATTAATAGAAAATTAAGTAATTATCCGTTTCAGTTAGATTTTAATTTATTTCTTAAATTAATCCGTGGACAATGGTGTGGGTTACATGTTTACCTACTTATCTTTAATTATCATTGTATTATAATATTAACATGTAACTGTTTTTTGTCCCTATTAAATTAAATAAATAAAATCTAGCATCTTAACAAATAAAACAAAAAAAAAGAAAATATTTGTTTGTATGCAGCAAAATTCCCAACTGTATAGTAATTTATGTAAGTAGCACAATAAGTTTTATTAATTATTATTTTTTGAATTATTTATTTAAAAGTTTATTTTAAAATATAATTTTCAGTATTGGTGTGACTGGAAATACCGAGTCCGGAGACGTGCACTTGAGCTGAAAGTTGTTAAAGATTGTGGGAAATCACTGCCTGAAGGCATCTTGCCTCTATCACCGATGGAAGAAAACATAATGAGCCTCATAGGAGAGAATGCTGTTGAGGGTGTGGTCATCATGAGTGATCCACTCTCTGAGGAAGTAGGTTATACACTGATAGTGTTAAGTTAGATTATATTTTTTATTGCATTCCAGTCCAAGTTCAAAAAAGGCATGTCATGGTTGTGGCGAATTTCATGGATCAGTACGGCAAGTGAAGGCAAGTACGGTTTTTAGTCAGTACGAGTCCGATATATCCTGTCTCCTCCCCGGGTGGCGGACGATCCATGAGGATTTTCCATACTAAAAAATAAAGTACAAAAAAGGCAATAAACAGGTTGTCCATGAAAACGAGACACCTACTTAAATAATGTTATAATATTATAACATAAATACATTTTGATGAATAGAGGTCTCATATTATTGGATAAATGGATACCCTGTATATGTATTATATATGTATATGTATTGGAGAGTTGGCTATATATGGTCCCCCTTAAGGGTTAGCAAGCACTAATGTTTAACGCAAATAAAGACTTATGTTATGTAAAATAAAAAAAATCTAGACATTTAAAATAATTTTAGCCAGTAGGTTGCATTTAATGGGTTGCGCGGGCGTGCAAAAAGTGTTGTCAATCGAAAAAATAAAGTAATTTGGTAGAAAATATTGCAGTGGAACGATTAAACCGACGGTACAATATAGCCGACTCTCGCCTAATATGACTCTCAAACCTTGTAAAAAAGATGACATTGATATTGGGCAATGAAAATGATAAGTCTAAGTGATAAATTGATGATATGTTGTGAAGCTGAGGATGAATACTTGGTTGGGGTTCCCTGGACCCTACTGTACCACATAACAATTAAAATTGCAGTACTCCTGTGGTATAGACAGTCCCAGATAGATGGAAAATTCTTTATTGTACAGAGGTCAGCACATCAAGCTACCCCAATCTGTCAAATTTCTTTGATAGATTTTCAACATTAACACAAAGTGATACGTCATTTTCAATTGGGAAAATTTTACTGTTTTGCTATCATCTGTACACCAAAGGATACAATTGTATGTTGCCGTTATAAGTCTCGCGCTGTCTCTATTATATTAAGTTAAAGAGACTGGCAGCATGAGACAGGCATATTGATGTCAGACATATGCGAATATTAAAATAAAACTACTTTTTACGCATTTTATCGCTTTATATTGTGTCTACCCGTGACAATGGACGCTGTGTTTAGTTATATTTCGACTCAAAGGCATCTTATAATTTAGTAGCGTTTGAATATTTGGGCATAAATGACCTGTAATTATTGAGTTACAAGACTTATTAAAACTATTTTTATGTTTAATATTTCAGGGTTTGGAGGAAGCATTACAAGATTACACAGACCCTGGCGGTGATAGCCCAATCAACCAGTATTTTGGTGAGCACTTCAAAGTACCTACTTGATTATTTAAAAAAAGAATGTCAAGGCTTATTTTTTTATGTGTTTCTTAGATTCTGATGCTCAGGAGCCATTTGCTAAGAGTCGAAAGAGGCGACAGGCATCCAATGACGATGCTGGACCAAGCAGCCCCTCTGAAAGGAAACCCATGGTTGAAACCTCAATTAGTGGAGATGTCAAAGGTTCAGGTAAGCACTATTTTATACCATCACGCTTGAAATCACCGTAGGGTTGGCAGAACTGTACTGATTACTTCCGCGGTACGATTGTGTTCTTTGGATGTAATAAAGTCCGAGCCTTTCATTCCGAGCTACTATTTTTCTACCGAGTAACACTGTTCGCTATGTCGAACCTAAATCTCATCAACCGAATTCTAGATTACATATTTATTTTAACATTACAATTACATAGTAACTGAATTAACTCAAAACAACATATAATTTCAATCAATACTCTAAGAGATTATCGCTTTTAAATTTTTAGCAAGTGTATATACATAATATATGCTCGTGACTGTATCAAATATTTTATATTACAGGTAATGGTAGAAGATCGTCCAAGAGGCGAAAGAAGCAATTATCGTCTAACAACTCTGATGGGGACCTAAGCAGGTCGTGTAGCCCGCCTGACAGCAAACCCGAAGTAGTTATTACAAAAAATGAAAACTATGTTGACTCAGGTAATTATATTTATTACAAATTCATAACAACAGCGATAATGTCCTTACCTAGTCCCAGGCCGAGCAATATTATTGGATGTTTCTATGAAATTCTCAATTGTAACTTGAACTTTGGCGTACCAATATCCACAACATGACAATATCCACAATATCGAATATAGGCGTGATGGTATTAGAAAGAAGAAAGAGAGAAAGCAAATATATTTATTTGTAAAGGACACCTGAGTATAGTAACGAAGATACTAAGAACTACTTACTTATTAACTAAATTGTGACGAGTGAACCTTACAAATCGGTCCAATCTCAGCTTACTGCCGAATTGCCATTTACGTCAAGGTCTTCCAAAAAAATCGGTTTGGTGTTGCCACAGTACAGAATTTTACAAAAACAGTAACAGCCACAAAACAAAAGATAGAGTATTCTTTATTTCACGCCAAAGTATACAGAGAAAAAAAAAAGAAACAAAAGTCACATGGGAACATGCTAATTGTTCCCATTTGACTTCCGTCCCCTTATCACTAAAACCGATTTCTTACAGACAAAAATTGGTTGGAAAATATTTTTCTAAATTAATTTAATATGTATACTTGTGTACAGACGCCAGCAGGGCAAGCTATCCAAAACTGTCAAATTTTCCCAATAGAAAATGAACCTTATTACGATATATTATAGTTGAAAATCTATTAAAGAAATTTGTCAGTTTGTGGTAGCTTGATGTGCTGACCTACCTAATTATTGATAATTTTATTTACATTCTAGATGGCGAGGACAAAGCTTCAGCATTTTTATCCATAGAGCGGGAGAAATTATTTGGAACTACTAAAATTATTCACACGTTAGAGTTAATACATACTGAGATAGCTCGGCTCACATCAGTCATGGGTGATATTAAAGACCATTTAATAGCAAATTATCGCCAGAAAGGTGTAACTTAAATTATCTATTATTTAATATTAGTATAGGTATTCAGTTACATTTAATTCTAAAAAACAAAACTCACCTTGTTATTGTTGATTTGCCTAATTCGAATATTTATCTTTGTGACTTCTGTATCGACAGTGCGATCATCCCAGAAAAGCCTGAGAACAATATTTTTTTAGTATTGATGATATTCAAGAGACCAACATTCTTAAGCTTATTATAAGTATGTATTAAACTTAGACCCATAGTTTCTGATATACTTAACCAACTTTACCTATAATGAAACTAATTATTTAAAAAAAAACGATAAAGGTTTCACAATTATCTCAACCACCGGATAAAAATATTTGATTACCCGATTAAAATACTTTAAATTAAGTCTAGCCGTGTCCATCGGCCCTGTAAAGGTTCCGAAACGTTGGGATTAATAATATTAATATAACGCGAATCTGTAAAAAGTAGTTTTATTTCAACTTTTAATTAAATTAGACGCCTATCAAAGTAGTGTTATTGTTTAAAATTAAATTATAATTAGGCAATAGACGTGTATTACGCCGTACATATATCTGTAGAATCTAACGACATTTTATCATTTTATGAACTTGACCCGTGAACGCGTACACATAGAGTTAAATAAGTATAGAAAGGGCAAGCTGTAACCTATATTATTTTTTCTCTTTTTATCTGTGTACTGCAGTACATTTCTATTAAAATTTCTACTCAAACCATGTTAAATTATCTAGATCTAATTGTTATGTTTTAGCAACTGAAGCCATGAAGAAATTAACATAGTTAAAAAAATACGTTTTAATTCTGAATTATAGAATAATCATACTCTGAATACTCGATAATTCAGAATTAAAACGTACTTTTATAAAAAATAAAATAAATATTGAAAAGCATAATTTTACGCTCCGTTTTTTTGGTATACTGCGCCTATTGTATACATTTTAAATCTGTGGCAGATATGCTAGTTTCACATTTCCTTTACTCGTTTAATCAATACACATATTCTACGAATTCCTTGTAAAATAAATAATACTAATAGATAAATAACTAATTAAAATATAAGATAAACACTATAAAAGTTTCTTTATTGTTTTAATTAAAACATAGCATACTTGGGCGGCTTGCTGCGGTAAGCGGGGGCGGCCTATAGACGCTAGCAATACCAGTGGGGTATCACTTGCGCGTTGTCATATTGACCTGAATTTCAAGTTACTCAAATTCATAACTTGTGTCATTTATGGTTTATTTTAGCAATTTAAGTCGTATTGCTGTATCGATACGTTTGAATGTCCATTGGTAAACATTTAAATCCCTTGCCATGCCGTCCCGGTTTGCGTAGGCCTTTAGTGGTCATAGCGTCTGGTGTACCTAATCAGTTCCGAATCCTGCCCGCGATCGAATTATTCCTTCGCTAAAATAACATAAAATATTTTATAATAATTTAAAATATAATTTCTTCTTATAACTCAGAATAATATTATTTGATGCCTAAGGTCTGACTTGGCTAGTTCTCAATAACTGGACAGAAGTCACTAGTAATAAGGTTGACTAGCCTGTGTGTCTGTTACCTTTTCAAGCATAAATAGCTGAACAGATTTCGAAAAAAAAAGGCAAGAATACTTAAATTGCACCCTGAGGAAGTACAGACGCTATCAGGTCAGACTTATCAAATTTTCCCAATTGAATATGAACCTTATGATTTTGTATTAAAGTTGTCAATCAGTCAAAGAAATTTGACAGATTGTGGTAGCTTGATGTGCTGGCCTCTGTACATAAGATACCTTTGTTTCAAAAAGTCCTTATAGTAGTGAATTCGCAGTTAAAAATAATTATTGTAGCGACAGAGGGACTACAATCCATTGTAGTCCCTCTGTCCCTTGTAATTGGTTACAATGTTTAATTCAGTTTTTTGTGGACAAAAAATGAATTAAACATTGTAACCAATTACTAACGGTCTTATGATTATTGAATGTACCAAGAAGAATAGCTCATAACTGAAATCTAGACTTCGAAATATGTATATTTTATTGATTTCTGACATTTACGCGAATATTATACATTGAAATAAAACTACTTTTTTTTCTACTTTACCCGTGACCATGGACGCTGTAAAGGGTCCGAAACGTCGGGATTAATAATATCAATATACGCGATAAAATCCGTAAAAAGTAGTTTTATTTCTATGTATATATTATTAAATTCTAATGTAACAATCCGTCACAATCGTTATCACTACTTTTATTCATGTTTTTGTAAATGGGGAATGTTGAATTTATCCACATTTATTGTGAATACTGACGTACATTTTTTATTTATTTATATATTTATTGAAGATAATTACATATAAATGAAACAGGATTCTCCTGCCAAACTGCACAGCAGTTTGTCGGCAGTGTTCTCGTGGCCACAATTATCTTCTTAACCTAAGATCTTAAGCTAAAGATAGTTATCAAAGATAGATCAAAAATAAAAATTATATTATGCTTATAACTATATAAATAGTACGTTTTACTGCATTCTCAGTTATTACGCACTTGCGTTAATTATGGGCACATTGACAGATAGTGTTTTTTTAAAATATTTTTTTGTGTGCTCTTTGATCCTACAGCCACAACTATTTCTTCTATTATTATAATGTGATATAGTAAATAAAATAATTATATATTATTATAATGTTTTGCAACTGCTACGCTAGAGGTCTTGGATTTGATTCCCATTTGGGATTTCCTATGAAATTCTCAACAGCAGCTCGGAGTTTGGATTTGTGCCCGGTTGATGGCAATAGGCCCCTATTACATAGGACCTAAACATTTTGGCGAACTGTGGGTGCACATTGGTACACCTCTGCCTAACCTTTCGGGAAATACAGGCGTGATGATATGTATATATTTAAATAAATTGTCGTCACAATAATGTACACAGTGACTAAAATAAGGAAATAAACAAATTTTAATAAATAATAAATTTTCTACTGTTTAGGATAATATAGACGTATTACAAATGTGTTTTCCCTGATACTTGCCTATATATTATTATAATAATATATTTATTTGCTAGAAACACGGTACAAAGTTGATATAAATTATGCACCATGTCCATCATGTCTCCGTTACAGCGGCATGCAATACAATTAAATTTGTACAATAGAAAATTTATAATATAAAAGAATTCGTAAGTTACAATTAAAATAGAATTACAAATATTATTCATATTTTTTTATGTCTATATCTCAAAGCAAAGTCAAGAGTATAAAATTGATAGGGATTTTTTATAAAAAAAACTAATTACTAGAATAAAAACATTCCTGTAACAACCACTTTCGTAATTCAGTACAAATTATTATCTTCTGGTGCGTATTATTGTAACTTATATTATAAACTTATGCGTTGCGGCAAATTTTCTTTGTGCATGGCTATATTATAGGGTGTACTTTGAAAGAAGACATTCTGTACCTAAACTTTTTAATTGACTTTTTAAAAGGAATATGAAAAATAGATTTGGTCGGTTAAGGAGTTTTATCATGAAGTCTTCTGAAGTCCCACGCTCAACTGACATAGTCCCCTTCTAAATAATATTATGCAGACAGAAATGTATCTACTTATATGTATATAAAGTGTAGGTATATAAATATACTCCGTCTCACCATAAAGGTGTTAGTTTTACAGGTCTTTCGCTTAGCATAGGTCTTATCTATTATTCACGCGGCTTCCAAATTTTGTTCTAATTTTATATACTTAAATGTGTGATCCACGGTTCACCCTAATTATACAATTTATCAATGGACTGATAAGTTTAAGAACCAAGAACATTTGAGTGTAACTATTGACATTTATATTGGTGTTTATTGTATAGAGATATTATCGTAGAGGTTTTTTTGTGCAAGCAAAAAGAGTTGAAACAGAAATTGCCCTGAACATGTAAATTTACTCGAAAGTTCGAAGTCGAACTGTAACGCAAACGAAGTCTCAGTCAGCATCCATCAAAGTAGAGCAAACTTAGATTTTTTCTGATTAATTAAATTATAATTAGCTAATGCATAATGCTGAGCTAGTAACCCATTCGGGAAAAGCATGCCGATAGCATATTGTAGTTTCTAAATGTTCTTTCCTTATTTTATGTGTGTGATGTACGGACATGGTCTGAATAAATGTGATTTTCTTTCTTCTTCTTTCTCTGCTTCGCATCGATGCTTCACTCCATCTCGCTCACATTTCCCGCCACTTTGGTGGTCGGGCAGTCTTATGGCATGTGTCATAAAAATGCGAGCGATTTTCAGAAATATCAGTGTATAAACGTCGCGGGATCAAACAGTTCAAGTGATAATGTAAGCCTAGGGATGTCGCAACGTAGTTAGTACAGTGCGCGAGACATGTGCCAATACAACGTATTACGTTCCACTTGATTAGGGACAAACAAATAATTTATAATGAAGAATGTTTTTTGTATTTTAGTTTTGTGCTCAGTATGGTAAGTAGGTGTCATAATATTTTTTATACGGATTCTTCGATATTTTAAATTAGTTATTTAATTTCAAAATAAATTTTAGTGCATTTTACAATAGTATCTACTTTGTGGTAAAGTCCAATATGTCAATGATTATAGTTTTTATTAGATTAGTACCTAGTTGGATTTATGTCTACGATGACGATCAAGTAAATGAAATTATTTTTTGACCTTCTAAACTTGGTCCTTCGAGCACTATACATACACCACTAGTGTCTTTGAATAAGGAAACCCTGCATACCAAAACAAGACCGTGTTGTCCTCTCCGTCTCGCGTCAGTTGTTTTCGACATTTTTAAACAAAGAAAATATCTATGTGCTGATATAAAAGTTTATGTATTATTTATGTTCATATTCAGCTTATTAGTAACACAGTAATACCATTGATTCCAGTGTATTTGGCCGAGTCGCCTTAAATGACCCAAAAGACGCTATTAGTAACTTAATAAGAGACGTTAAACCAGTGAAAACCGTTGAAAGTATTATTAATAGTACGGGAGTACGAGAGTTTCTAGAGAAAAAAATAAATATCGGTGACACAAGTCCTGAGAATGAGATTCTTGCTGTTAAGGACATCAGCACACACAAAAACGGGTCGGATAACTTATCGATCATCAAGAATCAGAATGTAACAATCGACGGAATCAGTAAAGATCCTTGTAAAGATGATGATAAAGTTGACAACGGCACAGCTTTGATATTAACGCCGTACCTAAAGGATGGGCGCGTTAAGGAGGCGCGGAAGGCTTCGAGAGTAGATTCAAGCATTTTCTTAGGATTTAAGAGTTTCTCTGGCTATCTGACGGTGAACGAAACGTTCAATTCGAACCTTTTCTTCTGGTATTTCCCTATTCTGAACAAGCCCGTAAACGAAAACCCATGGATCATTTGGCTGCAGGGAGGCCCTGGCGCTTCCAGTATGACTGGACTCTTTGATGAAATTGGACCGTTTACTGTCGTGAACGAAACTTTAAAAAGTAAGCACAACCTAAGAATTTATTTCGTTATCGTGAGAGGTTTACAAAAATCAATTTTTACATGCCCGTAGATACACCCCCAGATCCGATACAGTGCATCTGCAATTTATCTGCATATGTATTTTATGTTGACTGGTCTGTGATTTTGTTCAAAATAACAGGCTTAGTGAAAAATATATTTAGGTAATTAATTTTAAACTATAGGGGATATATATATATATCATCATCATCAGCCTATATTAGTCCACTACTGGACGTAGGCCTCCTCTAATGTGCGCCATTTCACCCTCTCCACGGCTTTTCGCATCCAGCTTCTACCAGCAGCAGAAAAACTATAGGTACTGAAAAAAATATTCAATTGGGTTTTGTGTTTTTAAATTAATAAAGTTTTAAGATATTAACCTAAGTTTTTGGTGGGGTTTGAGAGGGGATGCTCCGTCCCTTTTCCGCAAAACGAGTGTTATTATAGAATTTATAGCGCACGGAACATTGACGGCACATTTTTGTATCTAAGTATACTACCAAAAGTACGCTCTCTAAAAATAAAATGCGTATAAGTTCTTTATTTTTAAAACTATTTTAATTTTGTTTTTGTTTATTGGTTCATAAATAGGGGATTTTTTTCATGGGATCATAAAAAATAATCAGTACATTATCCAATTCTGTTCCGTGCTGTCATTGAATCGAATCCAGAACCAGTTGCGCAGAATTTCAACGAGTCGGTACGCCACGCCAAACGCGCCGTCAAAAACGAGAAATGTTTTTTTACTTAAATCTTCGGTAGGTAGGTAGCTAATAATTATTTTTACTCGAAGGCTTGATTATCGCAATGACCGAGTATTGGTTTCTGCGTCACGGGTCGCCAGTTCGATTACCTTGCGGAACAAATGTATCGCCGCCATATTTTGCGGGCTTTGTATGACGTCACATGATACGTATCGTATGTTTACCATTGTTTACTGTATGAATACCAACGCCGGCAAATCCAATGTTGTGTGTGACGTCACACTTCGTCGCGACCAAGGGTGACGCGTTTATGAACATAAATTAGTTTGTAAACTGAACGAGGACTTGTCTTTTTTAATAAAAAAACGTATAGCTAAAGTTCTAATAGTAGGTAGTCAGGAACCAAGCGATCACTAAGATAAGATCGTTAATTACCTATTTATTAAACTTAATTAGATTCGATTGGTTTTATGAAGTAAAATAACAAAGTGTGATTTCAGTTTATAGACAATCGCGGATCGCAAGGGTCAAGTTCAGTTGATTGTATATCGGATGTATACTCCCTTGTAGGCCTCAGATTTGATCGTTATTAGAACTTTTTGGATTTAAAACATTAAGATATTCTTATGTTCTTTAACGTTAGGTTTCAGCGTAGGAATTACCGCCGCCCGGGGAAGGCGACCATGACCTATCGACCTTAGTAAAATTATAAGCTACGCCAGGTATTTTGTTCCAACGTTGGTACGCGGTGACGCGAATGTCATGATCAGTGTTGCCGACATTTTCAAAACAATTAAGGAGATGGAAAAGACGATGACGTCACTCATGATGATAACATCACTGTGTACCAATCACGTGACCTAGGTGTCACGAGAAAAGAATACCTTTTTTTTATAGTATGGAAAATCCGCATGGATCCTCCGCCACCGGGGAGGTGGCAGGCTATGTCGGACTCGACCGACTAAAAACCACATTTGCCTTCACCTGCCCTATAGTCATGGCCATGGGTTCCGGAAATTCGCCACGACGATGACAGGGTGTGGTCCACGGGAAAAGAATACCTGGTATTGTTCTACCGTACTACCGACTAACGGCCGATCGTATTAACAAAACAATCGAGTTTGTTTTCTAGATTTTGACATATGGACGTTATGTCAAAATCTTATCTCTAGTAAGCATTATCTCCTGACTGATTTGTTATTGGCTGTAAAACCACACGAGTGTATTGTCCTCGCAATTTGATGCTGGTTTTCCGAGAGCGAGACCCTATCATAACCAATTGCAGTCGTTTTTCAATTCTATGATCACAGGCCGTAATCTTCAGATAGTTTTTATGTTCCTCGGTATCTACGTATGTAGATAGTAATTACTAACCAGGAAAACAAAGTACTTAATTTATAATAGAATTCTTTGATAATAACAACATTCAGGTAAAAAAAATGATATGATCCAGCATTCTGCGTAAGAATTTAATAGATAGGTATAAAGTATTGTTGCAAAAGATAACCGCATCTCTCAGATTTTTAATAAGAATCTCAGAATTTTTAATAAGTAGGTATCTAGTTTTGGTTTGATTGTGTAGGTACAGTCAGCAACAAAAGTCGCTGAACATGTTGCAATCTTCAATATGACTTTTAATAAGTAAGAAGTATGACCATTAAATTATTTAGGTTAAAATAATAGAAAAAACCTCTCGAAAGTTTTGGAGCTGTGATATTTTCAAAATTCAGCTGTGTTCAGCGAGTTTCGTTGCTGACCGTACCTATCGAATGTGAATTATTTAACGAGTAGGTAACCATCAATTAGGTTAACATGGAGGACAGCCCAACCCCTTTCAAGCATTAGGCCAGCGTGGTGGACTATAGCCTAATCCTTCTCATTCTGAAGGGAAAACAGTGCCCAGCAGTGGGACAGTAACTACTCGTATATGGGTTGATGATGATTTCAAAATAATAAGTAGTAGGCCTCTTTTTAACGACACTATAAAATATACTTGGGTATACCATGTTTTACTGTAGGGGTGGGCGCTGATGCCTATAGTACAAGATATTAATTTATCTTAGTTTAGGTATCAGCTTCAACTCTAAATATGTTACAATAACTACCTTTCTGCTCTAAATTTAAAATCGACCATTATTTTTTAATAAGTACTAAAACTTGAAGGTGTAAATAAAGATTTTTTTTTTTTATTTATTTATTATACCATGTTTTACTGAGTCGTATGAGTGATTATACATATAGCTTATTTAAAGATAATGATATAGTACATTCCAGGAAACCCACATACATGGCTTCACAACCACTCCTTGTTATTCATCGACAATCCTGTTGGGACGGGCTACAGCTTCACTGAACATAAAAATGGATACACCAAAGATATGGCCACGGTAAGATAGGTATATTTAAATATATTTTTGTACCTATACCATCAAGGTGGCAAACAAAACGAGCATACGGCCACCTGATGGTAAGCGGTTACCGTAGCCTATAGACGCTTGCAACACCAGGAGTATCACTTGCGCGTTGCCGACCCTGTAAAATGGAGTAGTTGAGTTGGCAGTTTAGGGGTCAAAGTCTCCCCAGTGCCAACACAACGTTTCCTCGCGGAGCACTGGCTACCTTGCTCACCGTTAGCAACGCAACACACACAACATACATATACAATATTGTAAAAACTTAAACTGCCTCAGTAGTCTAGTGATAATCTGGGTCGTCCCCAGGTCGAGCAAAATGTATTTTTCTATGAAATTATCAGTAGCAACTAGAGTCTAACAGGCAATAATATAAATAAAAATAAATAAAAAATATAGACTGCCTCATTACTTCATTAGTCTAGTGGTCCTAAGCGCGAATGCTACGCTAGAGGTCCTGTGTTCGATCCCCAGGTCGAACAAAGTGTTATTGGGTTTTTCTATGAAATTCTCAGTAGCAGCTCGGAGTCTCGATTTGTGCCCGGTTAATGGCAATAGGCTCGCCCCCTATTACATGGGACCTAAACATATCGGCGAAATGTGGGTGTACATTAGTACACTTCTGCTAATCCTTCTGAGAATACAGGCGTGATGGGACATTTAAACCGCACTAGGTATTCATTCCTAAACTAAGCAGTGCTTAGCTTATTCTATGGGTACTACTTAGACTAGGACGATTAAACTATTCGTCCTAGGCTGGTACTAGACAATGAATACCTATACCTAATACTGTGCGTTGTAAAATAAACAGTCGGCACAGCAGGAAGACTGCTTTTAACTTCATTCCAAAAATATTATTCTGTAGGAATTCAGTTGAAATGATTGCTTCCAGTACTCCAGCCACCTCTACACAGCTCTGATGCAGTTCCTCCAAATATTCCCTGAGCTGAGAACTGCTCCGCTGTACCTAGCTGGCGAGTCATACGCCGGCAAATATGTGCCTGCCATGGCTATGGAGATACATCGGCGAAAGGATAAACTTGGAACTGATATCAACCTTGAGGTACCCACCTATTATAGTCAAAATTCGTTAATATTATTTACCTACTCGTATGTGTAAAATTATATAAATTAAATCAATAGCCGCATGTATATAAGAAAATTACTAGAGAACGATTCTACCGATGGCTGATTCCTTCTTTGTTGGATTCGTTAATTGTCTAGATAAGGTTTGTATGAAAGAACATTTTGGAGTTTCCTACGGGAATTGGGAAATACGAGATACAAATATGAGCTATTTGTTTCACACCTTGCAGCTAAAAACGATTTATTTCAAGCAATTCCTCTTTAAATATTCAGGATTCTCAGCAATCTTTTTATTTTAATCATTTTTTATTGTTAGACATTTGAATCCCGAACACTCGCTCCGCCGGATATCTCGCCTCAATCA
Organism: Acronicta alni; assembly: GCA_964056405.1. NCBI lineage: Eukaryota > Metazoa > Arthropoda > Insecta > Lepidoptera > Noctuidae > Acronicta > Acronicta alni. The sequence continues at coordinate 14,406,824 of OZ043916.1, read as the reverse complement.
ATTCAATTCATTCAAATTTTGACTTGACAAAAATGAAATTTTGTTTTTTGCGCAGCGGCTGAGCGATCGGCTTCTGCGCCACAGGTTGTGGGTTCGATCCCCGCTCGGAACAAATATTTGTACCTATCCTACCTAAATAAAATAAAAAATAAAATTACTTGTTCCGGGTCTGGGTGTTTGTGTATGTGAAAGTTTGTGTTTGGAACAACTTTTTAATTCAATTCTCAGGGAGGTTATTACAATTTTGTGAAAACTTGTCTCACAAATTCGTCTTAACCTACTGATAAATCAAGTAGATACGTACATAAAGCCTTTATGGATTTACCAACTATTCTTATACAGGGTCTGATAATTGGCAACGCATACGTGGATCCTGACATGATATCGCATATCGTGTGGCCGTTCTACTACTTCGGTCTACTGGAGAAGGAGCAGATAGAAACGGTGAAGCCATTGATCGACTCGTTCCAGCAAGCGATCCACGCTAACAGAAGTATTGAAGCGAAAAACGTTAGTAACTTGTTGCTATTTATTATTTAACATATTTAATATTAGCGCATTCATTTTCAAAGATATAAATTTTATCGAAAGAAAATTCCATCTCAGACAGGATTCTAACCTGCGTTCCTCCCGTTAAGTAGGTACACCAGATGCTTTAGCCAACTTACTTACCTTACCTCCCGAGACCACTGCTTGCAATGGCAAATTTCTTTTCCATATTCCACGTCAGCCACATGACTTAAATACAGATTCACTATTTAGATTCATATAATAGTATAAACATAGGCATATTTGTTTACATTGATGTGACAAAGTTTGACAAAGTAGAAAAAAAGTAAGTACAGTATTTACTTTACAGTAGGTATCTACAAGCCAGGGTCACTATGCCGGCTACCTCTCTTAAGTACGTATGATTTACTTGCTTACAACAGAAACCCACAACACTATCTGCGAAAAACTGGAACTGCAGTATGTAAGTAGGTACTCAAAAATCACTGACTTTATTTTTTACAGTCATGGAACAGCCTCGTGGCCGTCCTCCTATTCCTGACCCATCAAAAGCACGCCTACAACTTCCTTCGCGACGAGCTTCCTGTGGGGAAATATGTGAATTTCCTTAAGAGGTCGGAGGTCAAGCGGGCCATCCACGTGGGTGACATCAAATTCGGATGGGTCAACATGACGGTGAACATACACCTGGCTCCTGACTTCCTCAGCACCACCAAACCGCTGTTCGAGAGGCTTTTGGAGCATTATAAAGTCCTCGCATATTGGTATGGATTTTAAGTATTGGAAATAGTTATAGTGATAGCCTAATAATAAGGCCATGGAGGCCAAGTCGTATAGATCTCGCAGAGTTGGAATCCAGGGTACAAACCTCTGAATTTTCGAAATCATGATTGTCTCATGAGCGGATTTATTATAAATAATCTCTCACTCAAATAGTGAAGGAATAAATCGTGATATCACAAGATATCATGAAAATTGCGCATGCTTACTAGAGTTTCCAATGGCATTTGTAATGTGAGAGAGTTGAGCCTTTTCAAGAAAGAGCCATAGAGCTTATGAGAGCTTAGAGCCATATGGCTTTGAGTTGAACAGTCCCGACCGACGGCATGCATGCATCAGTCATTGTATATCTCAACCATAATTTAGGGAGCTCAACAACCCGTCGCACGACGATACCAGCTTAGAGGAACATTTGCGTAAGGCGACATAAAAAAAGGCTCAAAGCCATCAGACTGATTGCTATTGATTAATAGGTAACAAAAAACTACTATTACTATTTGTTCAGCCACAGTTTGCCAGTATGTTTAGGTCCCACATAATAAGGGGTGAGCCTTTTGCCATTATCAGGGCACAAATCCAAACTCCGAACTGCTAATGAGATTTCGGAAAAATTCAATAATACCTTGCTCGACCTCAACGAACACAGGATCTCGCGTAGTAGTCTGGCTTAGGATCACTAAGTTTCAAGAATCTTAAAATAATTTTAAATGGCAAATTGTTCGAACGATATATTTATTTGGCCTACAAACCTAGGCAGTCTAAGCAGCCTATTGCTCTGACATTTAAATACTTTAGGTAGGACATAATAGTTTTTTGCTCATTGTCATTCGACCTTGGGAAGTGAAATAAGATATGTATCAGAGCAGCATTGTGTTTTGTTCAGTATACTGTGAAGTAGATATAACAGCATAATATATACAGAATCAACCTTCGTATCAATGGTTTTCAGATTTATTAAAAATGATTTTTAAGCAGGTACATAGGTATCACTGGATTTTTTGTTAAGAAATTTCTAGAAGTGTTTGGTGGCAGTTCATGTCTAATATATAACCTTAAATATCTAAGTAGGTATACTAATATTATTAAGCTGAAGTTTTTTTTTTGGTTGAACGCGCTAACCTCAGGAACTACTGGACACCCACCCAGATCTCGTAGGGTTGTTCTCGCGGCGTCATCCGCCTATTTCCTTTTTGCTTGACTCCTATTGGTCGTAACGTGATGTTATATAGCCTATAGCCTTCCTTGATAAATGGACTATCCAACACAGAAATATTTTTTTCAATTGGTTCGAATTGGGCGGATGGGGGAACAACCCTACCGAGAGTTTGTGGGTGGCTGTCTACATTTCCAACTTTCAGGGAAGTAACACCTAATAGTGAATAAGGGGCTCATGGCTAATAACTACGCTGATCAACCGATCTTCAAGGTTAAGCATCGCTAGCCGCGGCTAGTCTGTAAATGGGTGACCAACTGACCATTCTTAATATAGCGAGCCGTATACCCGGCCGTGTTTCGGAGAGTACGTAAAACTAGTCCAGGTTGTTATACGAACACGTATGACAATGGATAGTAGTAGTCACAAGCCTGTTGACCAGTCTATCCTCAGGGTATCGGTATTACCCAGAAATTGGGTTGCGGAGGTCTGATGGCAGTCCAGTTAGACTGGTAGACTAGTTAGTTAGGAAAAGGTTCGGAGGAAGAGGTATACCTAATTGTATATATATTAAAAAAATGTAACTTGCAACACTGCCGATAATCGATTATGCTAAGAAGATTGTTTCAAAGATTATTAGATTAAGTTATAGACTACAGAAGAAACTGTTTAGGGCCATAGCCTTTTTAAAAGGTCAGATAAATCCTCGTATCACAGATTAAATAATTAACTCTTCGTTTCAGTGGTCAACTGGACCAGATGTTGCCCTGCGTGTTCACTTCAGAAAACTACCGCACTTGGAAGTGGAACGGTTCCCAAGATTTCCTAAAGGCCACCAGGTTCCCTTATATATTCGACAATAATCTCGCTGGGTGAGTACGTTATGTACTATTCTTTTTAATTTATTGCATGTTATACCAATATCTTGAAAAGAGAAATTCAACGTGTGCCAGAATTCAAACCTATAAAAAACAGGAGAATAAAATATTCAAACCGGACACACAGACTCCAGTTCAATCTTGCCTGAGGGTGATTATTTCATAGTTTTTTTTTTAAATCATGATTTGAGTGCGTTTGACCGCACCCCACCTGATGATAAGTGACGATGCTGCCGAGGATGTAGCACGCAAACTCAAATAATGCCTATTCACTCTCACCTTGAAGGTTCCTAAATCATACGAATCGGGAAACACAGGAGCATAGTTTCGTAAAGATTAATGGTACTCGAGTGAAGTTTGTCAAACATTGGGCTGAAGCAGCGTGATGGAATACAGCCTAATATCTCTGATAGGCATGTAGATCACAACTGATTGTACAGGACCACTGACCTCTATAATGGTCAGTGTACAGGACCCATGTCTTTACTAGAAATAACCTTCGACTATTTTAATTCCAGCTATCATAAGACAGGTGGTCATCTCACAGAAGTAGTTTTCCGTGGTGCTGGTCACATGGTGCCGCTGGACAAACCAGCTCCCACCCAGAACTTGGTCGCGCGCTGGACGCATGACCAGCCCCTAAGTCGGCGCTACGGCCTGCTGGAAGGTTCCTTCATCCAGGACTTCGTTAGAAATAACTCTATAATAAACTACCTCTGAGTTTTAATAAAATAAATAGTTTAGATTACTGTGCTTTTCTTATAAATTGGCTTTCCACATTCATTGACTCTGCAACTCCTGCACTTCTCTGTAAGCCAGAGGTTGCTCGAAGCTGAGATCTACTACAATGATGCATTTATATTATTTTACGGTATGGAAACTCCTCCAGAAGGAGGAGTTTCGTTAGCGAGAAAATGTTTACAAATCTTCGCTTTGCTGACAACATTCTCCTTTTACCTTAAGTAGCAGAACTTGGCTCTACGATCACAGAATTACGCCAGTCAAGCCACAACGTCGGGCTGCAAATGAATATGTGAAACATGTGAATATGTGGGAAAAAAAGCTCGTGAGCTTTGACATATTTATTTTCAGTTCGACCAACTTTTAACTCTCGTTTCGTAGGATATAAACGAGGAGATTGAATACGTCCATGAGTCCAGACAATTAAGTCTCTTTCCAGGCGAGACAAACTAACCAAGTTGCAAGATGCACCGAAAAAGCCTATTGGTCCATGAAAGGCAACCTGCTCGTCGCTCTCAAAATGGGAACTTCTGGATTATATAATAGATATCCATGAGTTCTTACACAGCGCGGCAGGCCTAGACGGAGATGGTGAGATGAGCTTGACTTCTACTAGAAGGATTGACCCAAAATAGCCTTTAACCGTGCTATGTGTGGAGGCTTGTAATTAGCAATCTATTAATATCATGTTCTTATATCTTATGTCTATTAGTCTGTAAGCCTTCTGTAAAATAAAATAAATAAATAGAATGGAAGGATTATAGGAAGGCGTTTACCCTGCAGTGGGACGACAACGGCTGAATATTAAAACGACTATTAGACCACTATAGTTTTAGCAACATCAACAGAATTACCAACATAATTAATTACGTAACATTGTGTACGATAAAAAAAGTTACCTAAGTTTAAATATCTAATTAACACATTACTTACATTTAATTAACAATAATCTCAGTAATAACTCGGCAACAGTAGGTGATGAGTTCAATGATTTAGTAATATAAGCGGGAATGTTTAAAAAAAGGTTTTGAAACCAAGACTGTAGACACCATATCCTTTACAAATTCTCCCCGCTAATGAAATTTTAATAATTTATAGTCGGTTTCAGTAACAATTCAGCTAGTGGATTTGCATGTCATTTGTCATTTTGAATGTCAAAATTCCGATCGCTATAGTAAGCAAACTATAACTGATTTGTTAAGGCTATTTTTCACCAACGGAGAATAAATACTCTTCCATTTTTTAATTTATTCCGGGAACTACTACTTACTGCCTCTTTACAGGCTCCTGCAGAAATTAATTGCTCACACGTAGTGTGTGCAATAAAGAGTTTCACAAATGATAACTTTATCCTTATGTTTTCTGTTCCGCCTTCCATTATCAATTATACCTACCTAATGTGAATGATGTCCTCAAAACAACTAGTAATTGCTCTAGAATGCTAAAAATTGGGTACCTTTATCAGCTATATGAGTCACCAAGCATTTTTTTTATTGAACCACTGAGACGACAAACTGCCTCATTACTCTAGTGGTTGTAAGCGCGACTGCTATTTATATCGATTCCCAGGTCGAGCAAAGTGTTATTGGGTTTTTCTATGAAATTGGTGAGCGAGGTTGTCAGTGCTCCGCGAGAAAACGTTGTGTTGGCAGTGGGGGGACTTTGCCATATACTGCCAAACCCTTCTATTTCCTTTTACAGGGTCAGTAACGCGCAAATCATACCTGGTGTTACAAGCGTCTATAGGCTACGGTAACCGCTTACTATCAGGTGGGCCGTAGGTACCTACTATACTATACTTGCTTGCCACCTAAAAAAATTTTCAGTTGCAGTTCGGATTTTGGATGTATGGCAATAAGCTCGCCTCCTATTACATGGGACCTAAATATACGGGTGAAGTTTGGGTGTACACTACCTAGTTCACCTCTGCCTAACCCATTTGGGGAACGAAGGCGTGATGGTATGTTTGTTATGTTTATCAGATGACAAACAAGCATCTTCTTATTTCTAGCCTTTTCCCAATAAGGTCGGCTTCTAGTCTAACTAGATGTGGCTGAATATCAGTATTTTACACGGAGCAACTACCATCAGACCTCCACAACCCAGTACGAGGCTATACGATATTCTTAGTTTAGACCAGTTGTCAGACTTCAGGGCCTGTGACTATCCATAACGACTGCCATAGAACTTTGTATGGCAACCAAACAAAGCCGTCGGTCCCGGCTTAACGTGTTCTCCGAGGCACGGAGGAAACTCGATATGGTTTGAATAGTCACCCATCCACAGACCGACCGCGGCAAGAGAAGCTTAACTTGAGAGCGATCGCCCCGCGCGGCTGAATATAAGCCACGAGCGACAAACGAGCAAACGACTACAAGTTCAATTTTGCAAGACGATACAGTTATCAATAACAAGGCGACAGGTTCTCACGGTACATACGTATATTTTTATCTACTTTAATGTTTAACTATAGGGTTCTGTTCACATGCTTTCGAGTTAGTAATCTAAGCCTCCGATATTGGTTAGCCATCTAATAGAATTTAAAGCGTTTTTTCATAACATAACGTCATATCATCGCGCCTGTATTCCCGGAAGAGTTGAGCAGAGGTGTATTACTGTTCGGCGGTATGTTAAGGTCTCATGTACCAAATATGGGGCTGGGAATTTCTTACGACAGTTAGACATGACAATTTTTTCACTCTTGGAAAATCCTTATTCGTCTCTTTATCTAAGGAGGACGTTTACGTCGACTCCTACCGAATAAAACCCACTCTATACTCTTTTAGAGTATGATACCTAGATGCGATGCCTACTCAGGAGGCTCTGATATTACCGAAGGAACGTGATGGAGGTCCTCTTGTTTTGCAAGAAATACTTAAATGAACTTTCTTTATTTTTCTTTTCTTTCTGTATTTATTACATCCCTACTAGGCACCTAATCCATATAAATTCCCTACTAATAATAAATGCGAAAGTAACTCTGTCTGTCTGTTAAAACCAAAATCGCTGAACAGATTTTGATGAAATTTTGTACAGATATATGTAGATTAGACCTTGGAAAAGGACATAGATTACCTTTAGTCTCAAATCTTCCTTTGGGATTCGACTGATACCATCGCTAGTAAACTGTAATTGTTTTTTTCTATACTACGCCTTTACTAAGGTCGCTCGAATAGGCTGCACGTGGCCAATACGTGAGCAATACCTACAATAAATACCGAACACACATTAAATATAATCTGTGCCTAAGGCATGTAAGCAAGGCACGCACGTGGTGATTTCTATAGTTCCCACGTGTGTTCTAACCACAGTGGCTTGAAAATCTTGAATAGGTGTTTCGATAAATCTAAATGACAACCGCTATTGTTTACCAAAACATTTTTATAAAGAGACTACAGAAATATATATTTTTATTTCTGCTCTACCTTCTGTTCTTATAACTGCTTCAATAGTCTAATATTCCGGGATTCGATTCCCAGGACGAGCAGGTATTGGGTGATTGGACGGAAGCGAGAAGTCACCACCCACCGCAACGACTAGGTCACGGCGCTGCTCCGTCCAAACAGGGGCACATCTCCAGCGTATTCTGGGGGCAGTCCATGCTATGGGCACAACTGGGCGTTGGTTCCCGACGTATACGCCACAGGTACTTCACGAAACACCCATGTCTCAAGAGTACCTGCGTCAGCGTGGCGCATCTCCAGCCACTTCTTCATGACAGGCCTTACCGCCACCACGGTATTACCGTGCCGCCACTGTGGTGGCGTGTCCTATGGATTTGTGCCTGGGAAATTGTAAAATAAATGGTAGAATCATAAACTGAGTAAGTATATCCTATACATACTTACTTGGTTTTTCCAACTTTTTTAAAGTTGCAATTAAGTAGAGGTCTTTGTTTTTAAATTTAGAATCCTACATTTTTCCTCATTCTCCGTGAACTGCAGCTGCTATTACTTAGGTGCGCCAGCGTCGCGTCAGGGTGACAAACGAGTGTATAAAATATACGTTATATTGATATTATATTTTTTTAATTTATAAAATAACGAGTTTATACTTTGTTTGTCTTTTTGACGGTCAAAGTCAACATTTTTAATTTTAATTAGATACTTAGAGCATTAAATAAGCCCTTAAAATTTTAAGAAATCAAAAACTAGCAAAAAACTCCATAGACACTCATTATAAAAAATATTAGTATAGGTACAATATAATTATTATATTCTGTACACGTACCGGATCTCAGAGTACCAGAGTTTTTTTGGTTCGTTTAATAAAGAACACGTGATTGCCGTTGTATATTGTTTTTGATGGGTGCTAATTAATACTCAGCCCATATACAGTCCCACTGCTGGGCACGGGTCTCCTCTCACAGAATCATTTAGGTAATAGCATTATTCTCCTCTAATAAACTACATTGTCCTATGAATTACAAGGCCAGCCACCAAAAATGTGCATTTAAAAAAAAAAAAAAGTGTATCTTAGCCACTATACCTACAATTATACATATATCATCGATGTAAACTATACATCGTGTGTCTATGCTATGTATACACCGTGTTTTTTTGTCGTCTTACAGCGGAAAGGATATACTTAGGTACTTCTACTCATCAGGAGCAACAATTTCTTGTATGGGATCAACCATGAAGTGCAAAAAAAAGCAGCTATATCCTACATTTTGTCGAGAGACCTGAACTTTTTTCTAAGAAACAGCTATCTTTTTTTTTCAAGATATCAGACTTAGTCCCGCATATCTAGTTCTTCTCTTCACTTCCCCTTTTTTAATTATTAAAATTAACAATTATTGTACGTCATAGTTCATTGTCTTTTGTTTTGTTGAAATAGAACACACGTAGGCAGCATCTTCATGCGAACTCCATTGTCCTTGTCTCATTCCATCTTATTATCTGAAATAAAATGAATAGAATCTGTTACGTCAATCACAGCAATTTTAAAGTGATGATTTTTTCCTTTTTTTTCTACATAATATATATATTGTATGTTTTGTGTATATATTTATTATGTGCAATACCCATGTATTAGTTTAGGTATATGTGTACTTTGTATTTGTTATATGTTCTTCTACTTGTATATATATTAGTATTTGCTTCTTTTCACACTCTTGTCTACATTTCTTCTTTTTCAATTCTCCTCTCGCAGGTCTGCTGGAAGAGATTTCTTTAGAAATAAGCAGTACCTTTGTACTAAATAGTCCTAAGCTTTTAAGTGTGTAAATAAAATTAATATTAATTTGCCCCTTGAGTTCAGCAGGAATCAAAATTTTAACAGGAGTGTAGAGGTTTCAATTGAATTGATTATATTATGCCCTTTGAAAGAGCTTCATAATTTCTATTTAGGAAGAGCACTGAAGATTGTAATGGGTACAGAGAGACAATCGGATACTTTGCTATCTTACTAATCATAAGCTTACCATAAAATTACCACAAACGCTTACCACAAAATTGGCGTAGCTAGAGGGAGGACCGGATGGACCGTAATATTTGTTGAATAAACCATTGAACAGTGAGGGCAGCGGGGATGGTCTTAAAAGGTAACTATTATAAGTTTTTAGGAAAAGAAAACCGACTTCAAGCATTGTGTGTAAAAATAAGACTTATATGATTGTCTCATGAATGCCATTATCAGAACTGTGGCTGTACCACAACCTATTATTGCTATCGTTTTCCGATTGAGAGAGAGGGATGTCGCTCTATAAATTAAATAGAGCCTTCCCTTTCTTACAACCTAAAAATGATCGCGTTAACACGTTGTGGTATGGCCTCTGGACCAAACTGAATTGAAAATGGGACCACACGGGAAGCACCAGCTTTTAACTAAAAAAGAATCATCAAAATCGGTTTACCCAGCCGAAAGTTCTCAGGTATCAAACATAAAAAATATAAAAAAAATAAAAACTACTGTGCGTTTCTCTAGAAACTTTCTGCCTCGCACAACTAAACTGTGGAATGAACTGTCGCCTGCAGTATTTCCGGACCAATATGACCTTCAAACCTTCAAGAAAAGAGCGTACTCCCTTTTAAAGGCCGGCAACGCGCTTGTGACTCCTCTGGTGTTGCGGGTGTCCATGGGCGGCGGAAATCGCTTACCATCAGGCGATCCGTCTGCTCGATTGCCACCTATCCCATAAAAAAAAAAAAAAAAAAAAAAGCTCCTCCTTTTTTGAAGTCGGTTAAAAAGAACGCCTGATGACGTGACAAAGCTTTAAGGGCTGAGTTTTTAAAACAGGCTTCCATGTAAATTATTTAATTCTGCCAATCACAGTCCCCAGTGGATACAGTCATCCCCCATCCACTTTTTTCACTTATTCGCCTGATGGCAAGCGGCAACCGAAGCCTATACACGCCAACATTACGCGACTTCTCAGCTTGCGATTTTCCCAGTAATTTCACTGGCTGAACTGAAACAATAATGTAGGCACATTATTGTTTGGCGACAGAATATTTGCCAATGCGGTGGTACGGTCAGCAACGAAAGTCACTGAACCCAGATAAATTTTGAAAGCATGACAGCTCCAAAACTTGTCAAGAGATTTTTACGGATTTTGTCGCGTTATATTGATATTATTATGCTCCATCCATCAATATTAATTAAAAATTGACTTGTAAAAAGTGTAGTAATAAATGTCATTGATCATTTAACAATGAAAATGTAGGTCATCTATGCAATGATTTCGGTCAGTAACTTCATATTAAAAATCGTAGTGAAGATTGCAACATGTTCAGCGACTTTCGTTGCTGACTGTACCTGAGACGAAATCGTCTTATGGTGCCAACCCTGACGAACTCAGCCGCGGAGTACTACGATCTCAAAAAACGTAAAAAACCATTTTCATCTTGCTAATGGTGCGTGGCTAAGTAATAAATACGCTTAGATATCAACCGATCTGCAAGGTTAAGCTGCGCTAGCCACGGTCAGTCTGTGGATTGGTGAATATTTTTAACATATTATGACCGCTCCGTGACTCGGAGAGAATGTAAAGCTAATCTATGACAATCGTTAGTGGTAGTCAGAAGCCTAAAAAAAGTCGAAAAAGCCTGACAATCAGTTACCCAGAAATTGGGTTGCCGAGGTCTGATGGCAGAATTGTTTCGTGTGAAATACTGATTCATCGCATCTGGTTAATTGAGGATCCAAGATAATTAGGAAAAGGCTTGGAGGATGATGATCTAATTGTGAAGAAATTAAATATTGATTTCTGATATTTACGCGAATATTATACATTGAAATAAAACTACTTTTTACGGATTTTATCGCGTTATAGAGTCCATGGTCTCACGGGTAGACTGAGTCTACCCGTGACCATGGACGTTGTAAAAGGGTGCGAAACGTCGGGATTAATAATATCAATATAACGCGATAAAATCAGTAAAAAGTATTGAAATAAAACTACTTTTTACGGATTCATGATCATTGAATATTGTTACTTTAAAAGAGACCATGATTCTCTGAGTTTGTTTCGGCGTTTCTTCTCAGAGGTCGTCAGCTAGGAAATGCCGGCTCCATCTAGTTTTAATTAATAATTAGTAATAAATGTCATTGATCATGTAACAATAAAAAATGTAGGGTAGCTGTCAGTAATTATAGCATCAAGACGCCCACCACCTCAGTCTACCCGTGACCATGGACGCTGTAAAGGGTCCGAAACGTCGGGATTAATAATATCAATATACGCGATAAAATCCGTAAAAAGTAGTTTTATTTCAATGTATAATATTCGCGTAAATGTCAGAAATCAATCAGTAAAAAGTAGTTTTATTTCAATATATTTTTTTTATGAAAGTGGAACTGCAACTCGGAACAAAAGCAATGACCTTTATATCTCTCATTATGTTTCCGTTAGACGTCAGTATAACTCTTTCACCTTTATGAATAATCATGAAGTCTAAACTGTGCCGTTAACCCTTAACTAATACGTGCTGTTAAGTTTGTATAAAGTTATAACTAGAGTGACTTTTGTTCACTCGATTTTATTTGCGACTATAAGCGGTTTTCATTAATTATAACCTAACTAATCAATTGGCGATCAATAAAATTTGTTGGGGTTTTCGGTATTTCAACAATATTGTTGGAGTTGTTTTGTAAATGAATACTTACCAATTTAGCCAACCGACTGTTATGTTGTGTTGCTATTCTCAACCCCATCACGCCTTAGAAAGTAACAGTATACTTAGTTAACCTCAGACACTGCATAGGCCGTTGCAACGACGTGATAATGCACTTGAGGTCGTCAGTTGATAATGATACCATCGTGTAAGTATATTATTGATCATAATGTAGATTAATAATGACGTCACAGGGCAGTGTTGTGCAATTTCTCCGGCTGGCGCGAGCGCGAGTTGGTTCAGTCAGTCCGGTTGGCGTACTCAATGCCGGCGCGCGCGATCGCCATTCCTTTTTCAAACAATTAATGAATCCGTAAAATAAATAGGTCTTTAATTAAAATTTATTGACTTAAAATTGAAGGTATTTTTGCTGCAAAATGAAAGTGATTGTTGGATTGTTTTTATTTGCGAGGTAAGCACTTACTGAACTATTTTAATATTATTATTTTACTTCCTGTTTCCTACTGTATATTTCTTTAGTGTAGTGTAACTTTTTTTGCTTATGTTACATTCCCGCATTTTTGCAGTCTTGCCATTCCACCAGGTTTATTACGATGTACCTGCTTTAAAATAGGCACAAGCATGCATGTACAAGGCTCGATCACACGATGTCGTTGCACTTGCAAATAATTTAAATTGGCTGATTGATTGTCACACCAATTGAAGTACTTGTTCCTCCTCTCTCCCACTAATTTAAAATTTAGCTGTGCCCTACGGGTCCCGAGTTGTTTCTATTTATTATATTTATCAAAGTCAACATAATTTATTTACGACTTGGTAGTACTTTGTGAACGTCATTTTTACAATTAAGCACATACACAGTGAACACTTCTAGTGTTTTAGCTGGGAAAAAGAAGCGGCGCAACGAACTCCCCAGCAACAATTTCTGTCTTGTAACTTACTCGTATGTCACCTGTACTTATGTATTCATTATGGAATGCAATAAATATACTTAATATAGGTATGAGTTATGATATATGAGTTATGGTCCCTTGCAACCCTATTTGTGGACGAGGTAGGCCAAGGAAACGTTGGCGAGATGATATCGAGCGCTTTTTGCCAAAGCCCAGGATGGTAAAGAGTTATGATGCCTCTTTAGCCTAGTGGTTTTAAGCGGGTTCGCTGCGCTAGAGGTCCTGAGTTCGATTCCCAGATCGAGCAGTGTCAGTATATTATATCAGCGAAATTGTCAGTAGCAGCTCGGTTGTGTCGATTTGTCCCGGTTAATGGCAATAGGCTCGCCCCGTATTACACGGGACCTAAACATACCGGCGAATTGTGGGTGTAGTAACACCTCTGCCTAACCCTTCGAAGACTACAGGCGGTGATGGTATGTTATGATAGTATTGTAAAACTTCGTCATCAACCCATGTCATAACATGAGAGGAGACGGATTAGGCTATAGTCCACCACGCTGGCCTAGTGCTGGTTCGCACTTCACACGGCGTCGAGAAAATGTCTAAGGCATGCATGTTGTAAAACTTAACATAGCTATAAATGTTTAAGATCTATTAAAATGTGAAAAGAATTAATAAACGGTAATTCGTAAACGGTAATTATTATAAAACATCTGAAATTCTTATCGTTGCGTGGAATTGTTTCGTCGATTGTTAATTTTTAGAATTGAGTACAAATGAATGTTTGCCTATTGTCAATACAGATGTTTTAAGTAGTAGATGAATATTTAAAACCAACGCATTAAAGTGCACTTTACAGTGCAGCGAATTCCACATACCTAGCTTATGTTTAGATAAGTATTTCTTTCTTGATTTTCTGTGTAAGTTCATTAGTTATCGGGTCACGCGATAATGGTTGTTTCAGCACACGTGTCAAGGAAGTGGTTATAAAATGTACTTTTACAAATGATTGCCATTGAAACAATGGTGTTTGGGTTAACATCAGGGTCGTCAAAAACCGGTTTAATGTCGAGATCATTGAATAATATATTCAAATTGTTTATTACTTGATTGTACCGATAGAATTATGATTGATGTGAAGTTCCTGATTGAATATCATGATTTGTTAACTTGCATTTTATTTTTTATTTTTTATTTAAACGTCACGACAACCTTAAAAGCTCTAATAGCGGCATAGAATCAATAATGGATGCAATTAATGTTTTTAACATTGATTTCAGTTTATCATCTTGTTTGGCAAGGACACCGGCTCTGATCCTCACACATCTAATAAAGAAGAATTTAGTAGAACAAGCAAGAAATCTATCCCTTGTGGATCCCACTCTATTCTTCAATAGAACCAGTTACTCTGGTTTCTTTACTGTGGATGAGGAATACAACTCCAATCTGTTCTTCTGGTATTTCCCAGCGGAGAACTATAGACCTGATACTCCTTGGATAGTCTGGTTGCAAGGTGGGCCAGGGGCTTCAAGTCTTGCTGGTCTTTTTGACGAGATAGGACCCTTCGAGTACACTAATAATGAATTAAAACGTAAGTATCTACAGTTTAAGTCTACGTTTAACATTTTATTTAAAGAAATATATTTAAAAACATTCTAAATGAAACTTTCTAATTTTTAATTATTATAATAAATAAAGCAAACTGTTTATAAACTAATTACATTTAAAAACCAAATATAACATACTCAAAGATTGACTGAGTCGCCACGATATAAATAACTAATAATAACGATTTATTATTACGGCGGCATTAAGTAAAATAATCTACCTTAAACATATAGGTTCAAACGCCAGCAGGTCAAGCTATCTAAAACTGACAAATTTTTCCAATCGAACATGAGCCTTATGATTTTTAAAGTTGAAAATCCATCAAAGAAATTTGACAGATTGGGGTAGCTTGATGTGAACGCGGACCTGTTTCAATTGTGTACCGACTGCTACCCTAATTTCAGGCTTAAATGGAGCTTCCGAAAATCACATTGTAGGTATCCGATTTTCAAGGACCAAATTCGAATTAATAAAGCTATCTACTCATATACGAATACATTGTCCACGCGTTGATGTTTTTTTTACTACTTACTAGGTACTTCTGAGAAGTCAAAAATTAGTTGCACATTGTCAACAAGTGGATCTTATACATATTAAACTCCATAGACTCCTTAAAAAAATATTATGTACTAAAACAAAAATTGGAAACGGAAACTGAGTAAGTATTATTATAGACTCAGGGGGTCTACTCCCTAAGCACGAAGTCCGTAGTTTCGACCTTAGTTACGGGCGTTTCCTACTCCGTATCATCTACGGATGGATGATTCGTTCGGGGTCCGAATTAAGAATGAATGACAACACAATTTGACAGTTGCCCCTATTCTCGATGTGTTTTTACCCGTTCGAAAAATTGAATTTGACTCTTGTTTTATCCGACTCCAAAGTTTCGGAGAACTTTCGAACGGCTCGTAATTTCGTTGACGGAGATAGGGAGTAGGTCCTCAGTTGCCAAATTTTGATTAGATTTTTTGTTGAGAACGTAAGTTGAATCCTCATCCTCCGATCTTTTTCCCAACTATATTGGGGCGGCTTCCAGTCTAACCAGATGCGGCTGAATATTAGTATTCTACACGAAAAGCGTGCCAACTGACCGTGACATTAAAACTCCTAATTATCCTATTATTAGCCACAGTAGGTCCACTACTGAACAAAGGCCTCCACCATAGACTTCTACGCGTCAAAAAAAATTTTTTTTTTGTATTTGCCATGCTAAGATTTAAAAGTTCGAATCCTGTCGCAATCGAATTTTTCCTTCGCTTCGCTAAAATAATAAAAAAATATTGTTATCAGAAACTGCATGCTAGGTGTAAGTTTAGTTAGCAGAACGCGTGTGGAACAGTAATACCGCATCAACGTCAGTGTAAAATCTCACATGTACAGACGCCAGCAAGTCAAGCTATCCAAAACTGTCAAATTTTCCCAATTGAATATGGACCTTATTACTTTGTATAAAAGTTGATAATCTATCAAAGAATTTTGACAGATTGTGATAGCTTTCTGGCCTCTGTACATTTCAATTACTGCAGTTCCGCGTCGGCCTTGCACTTCTTAGCGCAACATTCTGTGTAGCCCAGCCCTACATAATTTACTAGCTGTGCCCCGCACTTCCACCTGCCGTTTAATTTCTTCCCGGTTCCAAAGGATCATAGCGTGAAAATGTTCCTCAAGAATTGGCCTTATAATATTATAATTTTTTTTTTAAATCCAACTGGTAGTTCTAGAGCAATGTTTTTTAACAGCACAGGTTAATGACTATGTCCTGAAAATGTTTTATTTTTACTTGCTTTAAAGTTTTACCTACTGACCTGAGCCTAATGGGGTCGCGATCCACAGATTCAGATATCTTTTTGAGACAAGATATAGCCTACGTCCTCCTAATGTCCAATCTAACTCTACACCCGAATTCATCAAAATTGGTTCAGCGGTTATGAGGTCAAAACAGAAAAATAGACACAGACATTTACATTCACGGTTACAATATTGATACGACCAAATCTGGAGAAGGCAGCCTCAGTAAAGTACATTCTACCTAATTCTGCGATACGTTATAATCTCACGGACAGAATGACATCCGGACAAATTCCTGAACATGTACGAAATGTTGCCAATCAAATATATTGTGACTATGTGATTTTTTTAAGAAGAATATTATTTTATATACTCGTAATTGATGGATGAGAATGGAGAATGAGTTTATTTCCAATTAAGTAAAATTATACAACCATTAATATTAACAAAAAGAAATAATATTATAAGCACATATATTTGCAGTGTAATCTAGATAATTCGATTCTCAATCGGGATTCAGTAAAACATAACATTATTACCTAATTATGTACTCAAACCTTGAACTTATTTATCGATAATGTTGATCACCCTCTGTAATTAAGGCTCATTATAAGTACAATTTTATGCAACAATGATTCGTTTCTCTGACGATTGTGTTGAGTTCTTATTTCCTGGAAGAGGTATCTGGCTTATTTTCCTGGTAAAACACACACACTGACACTTACCACCGTGGCATGACTTTTATGCGACCTTAAATTTTGTAACGAAATGTTGAATGAAGTTCTTTTAGGTCTATAAAGAGGTTGACGTCATTTTTGAAGTAATTTCCAAGTGATTGGCTCCATGAAAAAATTATTTAACTGAAGAATAAAAAATATAAATAAGGTCTGGTATTCATTTAAAATGTTTATAAAACGCATCCATGACAGTCCAATATCCATTTTTTTTTAAAACGTATCCATGAGATACTAGATAACAACCCATTATGGGACGTTTTTTAAAATAAAATTGAAGAAATACTTCGAACAGCATTTTTTTTTAAATAATGAATAGTACAGCTTCACATGAATCGGGCAGTAAGCATAACTCTATGTAGTTTCTATTGGGAATTCCGTTTGATAGTTTTCCTTAAGTTTAGAATGGTCTATTGCAGACGATAGACCAATTTTTGATTGCCTTGCCGGTTGGGTTTCGTAAAAACTTCTGTCGAAAACCTAAAAACTGGTAGAACTACTTATATATAGTTATTACAGTGCAGTTAAGTTACCTGTGGACTGTCGTTATCTCGATATAAAACGATTAAATAAGTTGAAAACGAACGACTGCCATCAGACCTGCGGAACCCAATTTCTGGGCAATACCGATACCCTGAGGATAGACTGGTTGTCAGGCTTTTGGGTTTCTGACTACCATAATCATTAGTGCACTCATGATTGTCATAAGTGTTCGTATGACAACCGTGACCGACGGCTTTACGTGTTCTGCCGAGGCACGGAGGGGTTTGATGTATTAAGAATGGTCACCCATCCACATATTGACCGCGGCTAGTGCAGCTTAACCTTGCAGATCGGTTGATCAGCGTAGTTATTACTTAGCCACGTTTATTAGCATGCATTTACCATCTGCATCTGTGGTTTTAAATGAACCGCAATAGTGGTTTTACCCGATTGTAATAGAAATAATGTATTCTTGCTTTGAATGTAGGTACAAATATAAGGTGGGAAACTATGTAATACGAAGTTAAGTTTGGATTTGCCGGTATGATTACCTTCTAGCACGGTCAGCAACGAAAATAGCTGAACACAGCTAAATTTTGAAAAAATGCAGCTCTTGCTCGAAAACTTGTCAAGTATTTTTTTTATTATGAGGGTGAGGTAAATATTTATTTAATTGTCATCTATGCAATGATATGCAGTAAATTTAAATTAATAGTCGTACCTATCCTATTGAACATTGCAATATGTTCAGCGACTTTCCACCAAAGTGGAAACCAAGACTTAAGTATACGTATAAATCTATCTACATAATATCAAGTGTGACGTAAAATCGTAGCTTGGAAACAAACGCACATATATACTTATGTCTACAACGTGTGGATACGTTTTAACTCTATTAAAATTGAAGAGTACATAAGATTTTTTAAATTATTTACTTACTACATAAACAAAAAATATTGTTCAGGGCCGGTATTAATAAAAAGGTTAAAATTATTATATATTATATATATATATATATAAAAACTATGAGCTTTTGGAATTGTTTAATATTACATTGCTCGTAGCTAGTATAATTTTATAGTTTTAAAAGAGAGTTTGTAAAACCAACAAGACGCTCTATGGTCATCGCCTTATACTTAGTGCCTTTATAGGCCTTATAAAGTGTGCTTATAGGCTATATATATAGGTCTAAAAATTAATTTAAAAATAGAATTATAAAAATTTGTAGAGAGTAAGAACTCTTTTTAGACACCTTTAAATTGCCTGTAAGTTTAAAAATGAATTAAAAAAAGAGTTTTTACCAGTTTTTCTCAGTATACATAAGTTACTCTATGGTTTTTACTTTCTATTTTTTAATTTATTTTTAGACATATAAATAAATACCCTTGCATACGATCTAAACTCATAATTATGTTGTAAAACTGAAGCCTCACTTCCATAATGACCTTGAATTAATTATGTAACTCTAACAGTTTCCGTGACAAATCTGTAGATATATAAAACTAACCATAATCACAAACAAGGAACTTTAATTTTGGACTTAAGTACCCATTATTGTACCGGTTTTTTGAGACCGAGACCAACAAACTAAAGGATGAAAGGAAATTTTTGGTAACTAACCGGTTCTGTGTTAACTCTGAATGTAGGTATGCGATTGATATTGAATATGTATTTTAAGGGGCTCGTGGCTAAGTAATAACTAATCTGATCAAACGATCTGCAAGGTTAAGCTGCGCTAGTCGCGGTCAGTCTGTGGATGGGTGACCATTCTTAACACATCAAGACTCCTCAGTGCCTCGGAGAGCACGTAAAGCCTTCGGTCCCGGTTTTAATACGAACACCTATGACAATCGTTGGTGGTAGTCAGAAGCCCAAAAGCCTGACAACCAGACTATCCTTAGGTTATCGGTACCTATTACCCAAAAATTGGGTTGCGGAGGTCTGATGGCAGTCGTTTCGTGTAAAATACTGATATTCAGCCGCATCTGGTTAGACTGTAAGCCGACCTCAATATATTTGGGAAAATGCTCGGAGAAGGAAGTTGTTTTTTAAGTACTTAGGTATACCGTAAAGCATGCCAACACTTAAGTGCTCTGTTGTGTTATGCGTGAATTATTTTAATTTATGTGAGAATTCATAGAAATGTTATTTAGGGACTCCAGTCAAACATATTCACCGGACATTTGGCGTACCGATTAAGGTAACCACCGAGTGTCGTGCCGATTCCTGCCAGAGCGAACACAAATAATTGCGATCAATATAGATATCCATATCGAGTCTTAGTTTGTGGCTATTAACTGTGTTTTTCTTTAAAGTTCCCCGCTACATAGGCTTTATTCCCTGGAGAAGAAAGAAAAAAAGTATACCTATATGTAAATATACAGAGTGTTACAAACAAAACTACCCGTAAAGCCGAAAGGAGGTTAAATGCGGCCTTATTATTACTGAGATAGAATAAACCTTGGAAAAGGACATTGGCTACCTTTTTGTCTCAAAAAAGGCTTTGATATGCGAGTAAAGCCGCGAGGAACCGCTAGTACCTATACAATATTTTCGATAAAATGCAATGTAACGACGTGCTATAAGTTGTCAAATGAAACATATATGCTTCAACTCTCTGTTTAATAGTGCTTGTCTTACAAGCTAAGGGTGGAGGCGCGTCACACACTACAGCAATATCTAACATCAATCAAAACCACATCAATTAATTTTGATTTCAGTACGCAAGTCGTCGTGGGCCAAGGATTTTTCCGTGCTGTTTATAGACAACCCTGTGGGTGCCGGATTCAGCTTCACAGACAGCCCTAAAGGTTTCATACAGGACATGGATACGGTAAGTAAGAACCACAGATTATAAAACAATTTCATTTCATTTATATCCGTGGGAAAAGGCGTAATACAAAGGCAATTTATTAGAGAGATTATGTGAGAAGATGGATAAGAGGTAAAATGGTTCTTGTATCAGTCTCGTCTAATACATGTCACACTTGTATTATTTATCGTAATGTGAACGCTACAACGTGTTGGTTTTATTACTGTAAAGTTGTATGAGTATGCCTGTAAATAAATAGTTTATGTAATTTAGTAAAATTTTGTGTGAAACACTAAAAAATTGCTTAGTATCGTATGATTCACTTCTAACTAGCTTTTACCGGCGACTTCGTACGCGTAACACAATTGTTGTCGGATTGATTTCATGGCATATGAAGTACTCAATGTTAATTCTGGTCCCAGAAGTGTTTCCGAGAAAATCCCGCTTTTTTCGTGAGCAAAAGTGTACCAAAATTTCATTCAAATCACGTTATGAAAACTGATATAGGAGAACTTATATCAGTTTTCCGAGATTTCCGGGAAACACACGCATTTTTTTTGTATAAAAAGTATCTAGCCTGTATGTTATTCCCGGTCACATACTATTTGTGTACAAAATTTATAACCTATCGTAAAAATGTTCATCAATGCCGTCTGGAACGGCCATATAGGCCGCTGCATATAACTTTTTAGCGAGTAAAACGAAGCTTCGCACGCAGTGCTCTGTCACGATAAACGCAGACGTAGGTACTGCCCCCGCATAAGAAAGAGACATAGTGCCATAGAATCAATAGAACAGCCTATTAGTAAAGGATGAAAGTTATAGGTAACACGAGTTCGGTAACCTAGTGTCGTAGGGTACCTAAATAATAAAGATTTTATACTTATATTTGAAGATATTTGAAGACAAATGAGTGTCATATGACTGGTTTAACAAGACTTTTTGCCGCGAGTCCACTGAAGCATATCCAAAAACTTCCGCGTAGCTAATAAAGTTTGCATTGTTGTTCAATTCAGTCGCACAAGCTTCTGTGTGCGAGTTGGTAATCGAGTTCTATACTTAAGATATTGCCGTTTATTTACTTTGTACTTATTATATCAAGGTATCTTTTGTTTGCTCTTGGGCTCCAAGTACTTTACTAAATTAAGGTGGGTCGGATTTAAGGTTAAGTTGATTGGTGTTGTGTTCATATTTAAGAAAACACTCCTCGAAATTTTGATCCACAACTTCCTTGGATAGTAATAACATTCATACTACGTAGATTCGTAGTATTTGTGGTGGAACGAGATTGATTTAAGAGTAGCATTGATAGCCTAGTTATATGAGTATTGGAGTGAAAATTCGTGGGTCTCGAGTTCGATGCCAAGGCACGTACCTCTGACTTTTCGAAAAGATGTGCGTATTATACAACGTGTTACAAAATACCCCGTAAAAATATCATTAATTTTCAAAGCCAAAAATTTTGTCAGCTGTCATGTCAGGGAACCAGATTATTTAACAGAAAGGCCTACGTACCTATTTTACCTAATAATTGTTTACTTTAATAGTTTTTCTATTTTTAATTCATAAATGTCGTTGTTTTCCTTTTTTTGGGGTATGTTATTGTGAATAGATTCGTAATACCGTAAAGCCGAGAGGAGGTTAAATGGGGCCTCCATTTAACCTCCTCTCGGCTTTACGGGTAGTTTTGTAACATCCTGTATTAAAAATATTTATAACTCGCAGCAAAACATTGTCAGGAAACCTGCAATACTCGAGACACTTTCTCGACGGGGCGTGTGAAGTCTGCCAAACCGCAATTAGGTAGCGTAGATATAAATGAATTAAGAATTTAATTACCTTTCCATTTTCAAGGAAAGATTTTAATAGTGACCGAATTTGAAATTGGAAAGAATTGAAATGAATACGGTAGTGTAGGTAATTGGCGTGAATAAAATGAGGTTTATTTCTGATGTTTTTTTTTGTAATACTATACGAAAAATGTGTAAATTCTTATGCTGTTACTATTAACAGTCAAGATGGTTTATAGTAACAATGGCTGATGAATATTCGACTTCGCAAATTGTAGGGAAGATTGACAATAAAGTCAATCTCCAACATACTACGCTGTAGGTACGTAACAAAGGGAACGAAGCGAACGCTACCCGTTGCCTACGTAGTGACTACGCGAGCTTTAACACTGCACTGTGCCTACGCAGCTCCTACGCGGCGTCTACGCAATGTCTACGCGGCGTCTACTTGTGTTGTCTACATAACGACTCCGGGGCGACTACGCCAAGACTATAAATAATGATGTATACCTAGGTTAGACTAGAACGATAATTATTTAAAAAAAATGTATAACTAATATATCAACAAACAGTAAACAAAAACAGGATCTGGTTGGTGTTTTATTAGATTGACATTTATGAATATTATTAGTATTATTCTTTTACTACGACAGCTAGTAATTTTATTAGGTATCACGAGTGTTATTATGCAAAAACAGATTGAGTTTTACTGAATGTCACGAATTCACAATAGAAATAATATTGATTTACTTACGTATTTTGTTGTGAACATTTTGTAGACAACGGATTTAATTAGATAATCGACTAGATTTTAGTGACGTAATCTTCATTAGACAGGATATGTGAGATTCGTCATCAGAAACATGGGTCTGTTTGGTGAAAATGAAAATATAGGATTTATATTATAAGTTTTGTCTTTTGCAATAGTTAGGGTGATTTATTGACTTCATCATGAAATCATATACTGTGCGAATACTCTTGGGCACGGGTCCCCTCTCAGAATGAGAGGGATTATGCTATAGTTCATCACGTTGGCCTAATGCGTGTTGGCAGACTTCATACGCCGTCGAGAAAATGACGCAGGTTTCCACAATGGAGTTACTTCACCGTTTAAGCGAGTGATAATTAATTATTATTTAATACGCACGTGACTTAGAGCTTGTCGAGAAATCAGAGCTAGGATTCGAACTCTGCAATCTAATGGTCATATCACTACGCTATGTATTTGCATCAATACTTTTTATTGACTTGTTAGTTATCGAAAAACGACCTTGTTTCATAGAGGATTTAAGTTATAAAGTTCTTTGGCATCTCTTTAACATTCAATATTAAGCTCCGCACCGACTTCCTACTAGACTTAACGTCACGTAACTTGATATTAATATAAGCAAATAGTAATAACTAGACTGCCTCATTAGTCTAGTGGTCCTAAGCGCGACTGCTACGCTAGAGGTCCTGGGTTCGATCCCAAGGTCGAGCAAAGTGTTATTGGGTTTTTATGAAATTCTCAGTAGCAGCTCGGAGTTTGGATTTGTGCCCGGTTAATGGCAATAGGCTCGCCCCCTATTACATGGAACCTAAAACATACCGGCGAAATGTGGGTGTACATTAGGACACCTCTGCCTAACCCTTCGGGGAATACAGGCGTGATGGTATGTGTATAATAACTAAGTAAAACATTGTTTCCAGTGTGCAAACCACCTGTACAGTGCCCTGAGGCAATTCCGACTGGTGTTCCCAGAGGTAGCCAAGCCTCCTCTCTACATTGCAGGAGAGTCATACGCTGGCCGGTACCTGCCGGCACTGGGCGTGAAGATCCTGGAACAAGATCGCAGCATCGGTATTTTGGATGTTAACTTACAGGTATGAAGTTATCTTCAACAAAATCTGAACCAAAATATTTTTTTTAAAAACACTGCCCCTTATTTATTAGGATTTTCTTCTGAATCGTAGGTGCCTCTAATATAAATCTCTCAGTCCTATTGGCCTGACAGATTTGTCATCTAACAAATATATTTGAGATCTAACAAACATATTTTTGTTATTTGCGAGGACCCTTAATACAGCAGACAAATGCTTGATTACTGCGCAAATTGATCCATCATAAATATACATTGACACTTTGACAAGAGCACCTACAGGAGGACTCAAGTCTCCCCTTGGAAACACAATAATATTATGATTCACGCACACACATTATCCTCATCCGACACCAACATAGTTGGGAAAAGACACGGAATCTTTTCCCAACTAGTTATGTTGGTGTCGACTTCCAGTCTAACCAGATGCAGCTGAATAACAGTATTTTACACGAAGCCATCAGACCTCCGCAACCCAATTTCTGGGTAATATCGAAATCCTGAGGATGGACTGGTTGTCAGGCTTTTAGGGCTTCCGATTACCACTAATGACTGTCACAGATCTTCGTATGGCAATCGGGATCAAAGGCTTTACTTCCTCTCCGAGATATGGGTCTGGAAATTTTAAGAACTGTCGCTCACAGACTGCGCAGCTTAATCTCGCAAACTGGTTGATTAGTCTAGTTATTACCTAGCCACGAGCCCCTCACACACATGGATACACATTGGGCCATTAATTTCCTATATAAAATGACCTTACA
This sequence comes from Acronicta alni, assembly GCA_964056405.1. NCBI lineage: Eukaryota > Metazoa > Arthropoda > Insecta > Lepidoptera > Noctuidae > Acronicta > Acronicta alni. Next base: position 14,381,953 of record OZ043916.1, on the reverse strand, counting down.
TTGTATAGGCTTTCCGTACACTAAGGTAGAACTACTCGTTACTAGATATGTTTGATCCATAGTGAAGCCATGGTGCAACTGGCAATGGCTGGCAACCATGCTCACCGTAAAACAACACAATGCATGCAATCAAAGCAGTGTTATTTCACTTCAATTTTCTGCAACGTGGAGGTACCTACTTCCTCATTGGGGCAGCTTCAATTTGGGTGGAATTACTTCCATAATTTTACCTCTCTTAAATAAAATGAATCATTTATGATTTCAGTCTCTTTGTAAGTACCTAAGTATCTGATGGTACTTCCTCTATCTAAAGTACATCTTCCCATTTGAATCGGACATCAGTTTTATGACCATATAAAATGTAAATACCTATGTCACTTCACTTGCCTGTGTATAAACATTATTGCCCATTGAATAAAGGTTAAATAGCCTGACACTGTATTTAATAGCGCGATCTATAATAACAACGCATCCTCGCTCAATACTCACAAATGTCAAAACTAATTGACAAGGTCACGTTAACAATCGTTTGAGGTTCATATCCGTGAAATCGTATGCATACATATTTTTTTAATTGATGGTCAGCAGTATAATGTTTCGGCGGTTTTTATGGAATTTATACTTTAAAAGATGGTTGTCGAGCAAAAAGGTTCTAGAATGGAGATCACGCACTGCAAAACGCAGCGTAAGACGGCTTCCAACTAGATGGACGGACGACATAATGGTAAAGGTTCCATTTCCAAAAGGTTTCGTTTCCTGGTAGTTTTTGGATGCAGGCGGCATGTAACTGGTCCTTGTCCTTGGAAGTCTATGGGAGTGGCCTCAGTGGACTTCTTTTGGCTGATATGATGATGATGATAATGATTCTACAAGAATCCCTGATGTTGGCAATGCTGCCAGGCCGGGCTGGGTCATCATATCATGATCATGATAAGAATTGGCGACATGGTCAAGGAACAGTTTTTGCGATGGTGTCGCAACGAATCTATCCAATTTTGTGTGGAATAAGAAGCAGAGGTTTCTACAGCCCATAAGAAACGTAGATGAAACGTATGCTACAACTAATTAAAAAAGAACATCTACAACTTACTAACGGATTCCCCCTACGGATTACGTAGAACAAAGAAATAAGATAACTTGGGTTTTTCTATGAAATTCTCAGTTACAACTCGAAGTTTGTATTTGTGGCCAGTTAATGGCAATAGGCTCGCCCCCTATTACCTACAAGGGATCTAAATATACATCTCTGCCTTACCCTTCGGGGAATGCAGCCGTGATGGTATTTATTTATTTATAAACTCTTTATTGCACACCAGAACACAATTACAAAAATAAAAATGTTACAGAAAGAGTAGGTAGGTACAATGGGCGGTCTTATCGCACAAGGCGATCTCTTCCAGACAACCTTATCTTATGGTATCTTATGTTAGCATGTAGGTACCTATGTATATTTACACGCTGACCGTACAATAGTTCACATAATGATCTTGCGAAATTTCAATAACTCGTTATTGAGTTTTTTCAAATAACAGTGTTAGTTAATATTCTGTGGGCACGAATACTTGGATTTGTTTTGGGTATTTTCCGTTGCTTCATACCTACTAAGAATTTTTTTAGAAGTAGGTACGTAGATTATATCAGCTCTTAGGAAAAGTCATTTAAGTATACTGCGCTGGCCCAAGTATTGAGATAAGGACAAGAGGATTACCTACGTAAAGAGGATCTTTTAATATGTAGTTTCGCACTTAAACCTATGTACGCCGAAAATCGTTGACGGTTGACCACTTGTCGATCCTATCCTCTTAGTAATAAGGGTGACAACTGTTCAACCACCAACATTCTGGGTTGTACTTCTTTTTAGCGAATCAGTGGCAAATTTTTTGGCTAAGACCACTGAGTATTCAGTATCGTTCATTATCCACCCATATACTGTCCTGCTGCTGAGCATGAGCCTTCTCACAAAAAGAGAGAGATTAGGCTATAGCCCACCACGCTGGCCTACTGCGGGTTGGTAGACTTCACACGCCGTCGAGAAAATCTCGAAGGCATGCAGGTTCCCTAACGATGTTTTCTTTCACCGTTTAGCTATGCACATGCTTTCGAAAAGTCATAGTCATAGATGTTTCCTATGTATTATAAGTATGTATTTAGAAAAAAAAAAAGTATATAAGTATTATATCCATTGTCTAGTACCCATAGTACAAGCTCTATTTAGTTTGGGAGTAGATGGTGCTGTGTAAAATTGTCCAAGAATATTTATTATATTTATTATTATTATGTGTTTGATGCCTTGGATTCAAACTGTAGAACTTTGACTAAGCAGTCCAATTGACATATCACTGCTTTTTAGTATACCTACTATTTAATTTATATACAAATGCAAGTTTTTTTTATTATACTTTTAGTGCACCAACCAATTTATTGTCATAAAACATTAAACAATTTTGAAATAAAACTACTTTTTACAACTAACTACCCTTAACAGTGTCCATGGTGACGGGTACGCTGTAAAGGGTCCGAAACTTCGGGATTAATAATATCAATATAACGCGATAAAATCCCTAAAAGTAGTTTTGTAATATTCGCGTAAATGTCAGAAATCAATACATTAAACAATTTATTCGGAAGTACCAATACGGTTAATCCGGATATAGGAAACGCACTTTCCCATTGTAAAGGCGTTATCCACGTTGGGTGACTGACATAACCTTCATACACCGGACATGATTTATGTTGCATTAAATATATTTAATAACTCGTTATTATTTTTTGCTAGCAGCACTCAAATAGAAATAGCTTTAAAGGTAACAGAGTTGATTGCCTTCGCAATTTTTTTATCGTGCGTTGCTTTTGCCCGTGACATTGTTTACCTTCTAGGTTTTTTCTTTTACTACTATACAGACTGGCGAGACACTTTCATTAGTGAAGGAGGGTATTCATTCGGAACCTACTCGATTCTCGTTAAATACTTACATTATAAAAATAGGTACTTAATTTTCGACCAATTAATCCTACAAGTATGGATACATTCGCGAAGACGAGTCACTGATAACGTTGCGTCAATCACGCGGCAAAGCACGTGACTTGCCGCCCTTTGTTAGATACAGACAAAAATGCACCCCCCGCCCTGTTTTGATCACTTTAAGTTTAATTTGTTAATCAATATTTGTCTTGAATGATTTTTTCGAGGTTTTTTATACGAGAGTGATATAAATCACGTCCTTCAGTACCAGTCAGCCTGTATAGCTAATGCAAAAAGATAAAGCTAGTACACTTACATATTTTCATTAGGAACATACACACATACCACGACTGGTGGAATGGGCTGCTCGTGGTATGTGTCCAAGTCGGATTAATTTTTATCATTATTTCCAGGGTATTATCATCGGCAACCCAGTAATGAGTCGCGATAGCATAGCAGACTACAGCTCCATCTACTTCCAGTGGGGTTTGATCGACAGCCAAGGCTTGCTGGCCGTCAAGCCTATGCAAGAAGCCTACGACAAAGCCATAGCAAACGAGGACTCAGAATCGGCATTAATGGTGAGTAGAACAGTAACACACCGTGTTAGGAGTTAATTTTTAGATCATTCTTCTGTCAAATCCGTGGCTTCTCCCACGGTATAAAACAGGTGGTGTACATAACACCCAAAATATATGGCCTATTAATATAAAAGCTTCAAGGCTGCGTAATTATTTATATTTAAATAGCTGCTGCCCGCGGAATCAGTCCCATCCCAAAGTAAGACAAAAAAGGTTGCCTATGTCTAATGTCGTTCTGAAAGGTTCAATCTATCTCTACCTAATTCTACCAAAATTGGTTCCGCGGTTTAGGACTTAATTATATATTTTTGACGACATCTGTGGTCTAGTGGTTCGAGTGTCGGACTGTTGATCATGGGGTCATCGGTCGGGTTCGATTCCCACAGGACATAAATATTTCTGTGATTAAAACCTAAGTGTTTGTGTTTGTCTGGGTGTTTCTTATGTATTATAAGTATGTATTTACAAAAAAAAAGTATATAAGTATTATATCCATTATCTAGTACCCATAGTACAAGCTCTGCTTAGTTTGGAACTAGATGGTGCTGTGTAACATTGTCCAAAAAAAAAATATATAAATTAATTTAAATAAATATAATTATTAAGATAAACAGACGGACGGACAGTTACTTTTTCTTATATAATAATAATATAGATACGCGCCTCTCCCGCCTGGAGCGAGAGAAAACGTTATACAAAAATACTCATAAGTTAGTTGTTGAACTATTTTACAAATTCTCATTATAATAAAATAATATTCAATTCCCCAGCTTCGCGAGACACTTCTAAACAGGCTAGATGACATGTCAATGCAGCAACAGACGTTCAACCTCCTCGCCGATAACCTTTCCAACCTGGACGAGTTCGTTTCGTTTATCCAAAGACCCGAAGTAAGCGAAGCCTTACACGTGGGCAGCATAGAGTTTTCCTTCCACAACGCAACTGCTCATAAGAAACTAACTCCAGACTTCCTAAGCGAAGTGCGATCGAAGGTCGAGATACTGTTGAATCATTATAGGATACTCGTTTATTGGTGAGTTCCCTACATTTATGATGGAGAAGATACCCCAATCGCAATAAGTAAATAGGTACATTTAGAAAGAAAACTTTGTCATATTATTGTAGGAGAAGTAGGAGAATATTTTACTTCATCCTTAGATTGTCAGGTCCTACGGCGCAAGATGTACTTAGGTTATTTTAACTACTGATGATATTTATTTATATACGATTTATTGTACACCAAAATACAATCAAAAATAAAATGTGATAGTAAGAGTAGGTAGGTAATGGGTGGTCTTATCGCACAATGCGATCTCTTCCAGAAAACTTTTGGGATGGACTGGAAGAAAGGAAACACATTGGGTAGTGTAGGCGTACTAAAATAGTAAAATAATAATGATTATAAATGACGAATATATACGTGTTACAAAATACTCGTTATAAGGCCCCATTTAACCTCCTTTCGGCTTTACAGGTAGTTTTGTAACATTCGATACAATGATGATAATAAGACTTAAAATACTTGAAGGATTCTGCGCTCGGAATCCAGGCTGAGGAAGATGAGTGCTGGAGGCACAATCTACTTCACCATATGTAATAACTAGGAAACGTACATCAACGGTCTTCCAAAGCATATTTTGAAAGAGGATACTCTTTCAAAATATTTTTTCTTCCTATGTCCATTATGTTTTCGCAAGTACATGTTTACATGTATGTCCGCATCGAGGATGTAAAATGAAGAGTTTTTTTCTAGCGGGCAGATGGACCTGACGGCTCCGTGTGTGCCCAACGCGGTGGCTCGGAGAAAGCATTGGCACTGGAACGAGCGCCATCGGTTTCTGAACGCTTCACGTACGCCATGGTGGTTTGACGACAAGGTCGCTGGGTAAGTGTTGCGATTGATGTCCACGTAGAAACGTGTATTTAAAATTCGGCAGGTACAATTTATTGGCAAGAATCAATACAAACTGTACTCCCAAAAATCAGAAATATTTGTCAAAGAAAAATTCGGCCTCGGGCAGAATTCGGTTTCCTTTGAATTTCGTTTGTTTAGTTTCTATAACCTCCGATGTACCACGAATTCGTAGACTATCCAGATGATGCAGGTGGGAATCCTTTCCGTAGTTTAATATTTCTTTCACTAAAAATATAACTGTTTTTAGGTACTTACCTACTTCTTTTATTTACTATTGGTACAGGACAAAATGTGAAACTAAAATTGGGTTCAGAATTAATGCGATCATGAGTATCGTGGTCCTGACCTTAGCACGATAAAACCACAAATTTAATCGACGTAGTCCTAACCATGGGGACAGGGAAGCCAAGTGCTAGACAAAGATTAAAAAAGCAAAACAATATTCCGGCAAATCAAACAATAGTTGATGCGTATCAATGTAAGAACTGGATGTGACTTCTAAACACTTCTTCCCAAAGATCAGCAAGAGATTTTTCATTATAGTTATAACTCATTTTTATTATTACTTACAGATACGTTAAAAGCGGAGGTGGTTTTACTGAAGTCCTTGTTCGGGGTGCAGGCCACCTGGTCCCGCTGGACAAGCCAGCAGAAACCGTTGAACTTATAACGTATTTCATCAAAGGACTAGACCTTCCACTGCCTCCTAACTACCACGTCATGGCTCAAGACACGGCGACATACGTCGATGATGACTTGGAAGGGATTTCGAAGACTATATTGCAAGTTCCTGGTCAATCGACTGGTACTCAGGCAGCGATGGTTGTAAGCGTCGTTCTCAATGTACTCTTAGTGATGGCCATTGTTTGTGGAGTTGTGTACGCTTTGAAGTGGAAAAGACGGACGGACCAGTATTTATACAATACAGTTGATGAGACCAGCATCTCTTCGACTATGTTCTAGAAATAGCAGTGAAATCGAAGTGAACTGTCTAATTGTGCCAGAACTCGTTTGACGGTTGTGCGTAGCATTTTGAACGCGTTGATTAATACCTGATTCCTGTATCCAACCGGTTATAAGACTTTTATTAGTTATAACTACTTCGGATCTGCCAGTACTTACCAGTACTTACCAGTAAATAGGAGTGGTTAGTCTTCACAAAAGTTGGAGCTACCTGATCGGCGAGAGTTCAATATGGTTTATCAAAACATACCATCACGCCTGCATTCCCGTAAGGGTTAGGCAGAGGTACACCTAGAGTTCACCTGTATGTTTAGGTCCCACGTAACAGAAGCAAGCCTATTGCCAGTAACCGGGCACAAATCCAAACTAAGATCTGCTGCTCTAGAACAGTTTTTCTATGGAAACAATTCGTGAATCTATTTTACCCGTAGGTTAAAACACAGGACAGCCACAGGTGCGTTCATTAGACATCTCGAAGCCCCACTCCTCAGTATACTATGGTGGAGATAGTCTTGTGTTTTAAGCTAAATATATTTTATATTATTATAGGTTTGCTTGGAATCGGGTATTAGTCAGTCCCATATTCGTCACTGGATCTCAGCATGTAATCGGATTACTATGATAGCCTGTCCGTTAATTAAAAAATAAATTACCTATATTTTTAGTAAATGACATGACATGAATGAATATTTTTTGTTATCTGTAGGTACTAGTCTAAAACGTCTCTGCCAAGGCTTTACAGTAATCTCAGTGCCTTAGTTTGTATACGTATTGTTGTAAATATAGAAATAAAACATATTTTGTACATAAAAAAATAACATTTATTTGAATTCCTGTATAAAATTGTCTATCATGAACTTTGCCACCTCAGGTTGGTCCAATGGTACCATATGTCCGGCGTCTCTTATTAATATCTCGACGAAATTTCCTCCTGCTTTCTGGTATCTGAAAAGAAATACTTTTTATTGTGGTATTCATCATTGGTTCTGAAGTCCTTAGAGTATTTCCAAGTTAGTAATGTATTAGGCTCTATAGGACACAGAAGTTTCCACTTTTCATCCTTATTATTAAGAGCATTAATTCGAACTGTATCACCCCTTATATACTTCACAGACGACAGACGGTCTATGAAGAATGTTGTAACAAAAACCACGAAAAGTTGCATAAACTCACCCTACAACGGAACCGTTAGCGTATCTGCGCAGGCGTCGCCGCGGGGCTTGCAGGTATGCGTCGCGCTGGGACCACTGCATTGTGGCGTACATATGCTTCGACAGACTGTACGCGAGGATAATGTCCAACTGACCACTACAAAGAATCAATAATGACAAAAAATTAGTTTTGATTCGATCTTCGCGACTTTACTTCTTATCCTGTATTGACCTTACTCCTGTTATTTGGAGTTCGAAAAAAAAAAAGCCATATATCCAACCATACCTACAGGAAAAGGTCCCCAATCCACAACATACCTACATTGATTGCTTGCGGAGTAGGTAACTCCGCAAGCAATCAATGTTATGTGTTCATCAGGATAGTTCTTAATCATTCTTACCTATAACTCAATACTCCGTAATGCTCCAAAAGTTCTTCAACGAAAGGCTTCGTAGTGTTTGCGAAGTCTGGCAGCATCTTCTCATAGACCAACTGGTTGTTAAAGTCGAAGGTGACATTGCCCACGTGGATCAGTTCTCTGACGTCACTCCTATTGATATACGCCTCAAATTCTGGCGCCGCTGATGTAGAGTCGCCCACAAAGTTGTATATGCTGACGCCGCTCTGCTTTTTGATGTATTCTATGGTTTCGTTGAATTTCTGGAACGAAGAATCTTGAATGAGGTATTTATATATTTTTATTTATATTTCTGAAGGCCTTTTTAGTCTCGTTTTTCTAAATGATGCGATTTTATGCCAACCTTTTTATTACAAAGCTGTTAGAACTTAAAAATCATCAGCATTATACTAAATAGGAAGAGTAATACTAAAAAGCATTTTTTTAATATTCGCTTAATATGCCTAATTAAGGAAACCTCGATCAAGTTTTACTGTAGTATAAAATATATGTTTAGATAAAGATATAAATGCTAAAACATGAAACGTGGTCGTTATACTTACATTAGCAGCATCAACCATCTTCTGATCATCAATCAGTTTAACCACTTGTTCTTCCAGCACTCCTAAGTGGTCGAGCTGCGGACCTTCGAGTATGCCCAACGCACTACACAGCTCACTGTAATGCAACATGTCACGAAGTTCCACCAGACCGTTGCCAATAGTAATGCCCTGAAATGTTTCAGTAACTTTTTTAAAACTTGCGGGAATATTGCTTGAATTGTTTACGGAGGAATATAGATATTACAGAATGTCGTTCATCAGAAGACAAAGAACTTTTTGTTTGGAATTTTTAATTCGAAGATGGAGATGTATTTCAATATAAAAAAAAATCGATACGGATATTAGATACAATTATTATTTTATCTGCTTAGTTTTGGACTAGATGGTGCTGTGTCATCATCATCATAGCCCGATGCTGTGCACGGCTGGACTAGGGCCTCTTCATGCATCTTCCATTCGTTTCTGCTCTTGGCTTTTCTTGACCATTTCTTCCCTGCCACCTTTACTTTATTGTCGCACCAAGTTAAACTCAATTACTTACCCTACTTGCCTTTTCCGAAATCGGCAAATAGATGAAATTAATACCTAACACAAAATTATACATACCCTCAAATTTATAGGTGCTTGAGTTTTCTTATTATGCCTGTGGATCTGAATGGCAAGGGCAGGCACATACTTCCCGGCATAAGACTCGCCAGATATGAACAGCGGGGCGGATCGCAACTCAGGGAACATCTCCAGAAATTGCAGGAACAGCTCCAATAATTGCTCGCCGACCTGAAATTAATTATTGTAGGTATTTGCGTTCATTGAAGATCTCAGAGTCCCCCTCCTCAATGTACTACGGATGGCCGTGTGTTACTAGTCGATAGGAGTTACTATTTTATAACAAGTTTTCGCATAGGATTAGCAGCTGATCCGGTTTAAAGTACCGTCTCACCTTAGAGAAGACGCTCAACTGTTTACCAGTAAGCTGATCTAAGAGCCAAGATTGAGCGTAAATATTGATTTCTGACACTTACGCGAATATTATACCTACATGAAACAAAACATGAAATAAAATGACATGAAATAAAATCTATATGCAAGGGTTCCGGAACGTCGAGATTACTAATATCTTATTAATCCCAACGTTTCGGACCCTTTACAAAGTCCATGGTCACGGGTAAATTCCTTAAAAAATGTCAGACTAAGAAGTTCAAGGTACCACGTCTGTCATCGGTACGGATACATGACGGAGAGTTGGAGAAAGATTGAAATGACTCCGATTAGCTGAGAAAAGACACGCCTGGGTTTTAGCTGCATTAAACTCTGTCTTTGGCATTTATAGGTAGCTAGGTGCAGAGTCTCCCCAGGGATGTGCTCTAACATGCATTGCGCAGGGTAGTTCTGGGGTGCCGTCGGTCGCCCATTGCACTTGGCCTTCGAGAAGGGTCCGACACTGGATGTCCGTGGTGGGATCGCGGATCATGCGAGAGCAATTCCCGTGATCCCACCACTATGCGGAAGGTGGAAGTGGTGGTGGTTTTAGTCAGTATGCTGGCCACCTGGCCGGAGAGCCCGACATAACCGTCCCACGTCCCCGAGCGGGGCGCGGCATGCATAAGGCGCATTTCCCCACCCGAAAAAAATAAAAAAAACTTGAGAGGTGTCAAGGGACACCCGGATGGAACGAAGTTCCTTTCATTAAAATTTAATAATAAAAATAAAAAAACCTGTATACACTCAACAATTCACAACGCGCGATATTCAAATATTGTCATTCACTAAATAATTCGAAATTCAAATATTGTTGACAAGCAAAAAGTGTCGTGACAACTTTTCGTAAGATTTTTTTCCGTCGTTCCTCCGTTCCTTATCGCCCTTTCACAAAGCGCGATAAGGAACTTCGTTCCAATAAAAAAAAGGTAGTTCTGGGGTCCCCTCCGTGTGCTGATGGCGGCCACCAGGGTGGTTTTAGTGGGTAAGAATCCCACACTCCCGGTCTAATCCTCGTGGACCGGTAGCCCAAAAAGGCATAGCAATCTAGCGGTCACTTTAGGAACTCAAATCTGTAAAATGTGTGGCACGCTGTATAGGTAGTGCATCAGTCTGTCTGTGAATCATATTGTGATTCGTCAGAAGTGGCGTCTTTAGCCCCTTGGTTATACTTATACGTATCATGATTTTTAAAGAATACCTTTTTTCATTTTCTTGTGCTAATTGCACTCTTAATAATTCACAGAAACAATCTAATTACGTTTCATAATACTCATCGTTGGCAACAATTACTATATCTACCCAATTATAGTACTCGTGCAAGATTGAGCAGACAGTAAGCTCATTATTCAGATAGCAATCAAACAAAATATTAGGAGTTAGTACCAACTCCACAGAATATAGGTAGGTACCTGAGACTATATACTGTAGGTATATATGCAATTATGTAAATAATGATAAGTACTTTAGACGCCTAGAAAATCTTCCGTATGTATAAAGTAATAGAAATTGTATGCATGTTACCTTTTTTTGCATATGTATTCTTTTATCCCTATAAATGCGAAAGTAACTTTGTCTGTTTGTTACGCTTTTACACCTAAGCCGCTGAACCGATTTTTATGAAATTTGGTACAGAAATAGATTAGACCTAGAAGAAGCACGGCTAGACTTTGTCTCAAAAATCCTTTTGGGAAGCGGGTAAAACAGCGGGAAAAAGCTAGTAGCTATGCAATTCAATAGATACTTATCATTACCTTCCTGGAGATAGATAAAATTTCAATTTAAGTAAGTAAACAGGACATTGCCTCCTGACCTTCTCTTAAAGATTTCTGCCAGTAGGTATGTACCTATAATATAGTGCTTTTACTTGAAACTTAGTGATGTTAAAACAGGTTTATTAGCATTTCTATTGGTATATAAAGATAATGAGCTCACAGCTAACGAAATTATTTGCATAACATCGACATCTTGGCGCCTCATGTCACACTTGCGTATTTACTCATAAATGGCTACTCAAACCTGTATTTTAAGTGCGACAAGGGGACGATTATGTATGAATAATGAAGATATTCATACATATACACAAAATCTGTTCGTCATAATTATATTATGACAACAAATTTATGATTATTTATAATAATCATAAATTTGTTTAAATGTGATGAGGTACAGCATTGAGTTGTCATTTGTTATGGTGAGGTGTAGGTACTTACATGTCAATCAATCACTTGAATTATGTACAGACGCCAGCAGTTCAAGCTATCCAAAACTGTCAAATTTTCCCAATTAAATATAAACCTTATATTTTGGTATTAAAGTTGAAAGTCAATCAAAGAAATTTGACAGATTGTGGTAGCTTGATGTGCTGGCCTCTGTACTTAAATAAAATGATTTTAGTGGAAGAAAAATTCGACGTCGACAAGATTCATACCTGCGTCCTCAGATCCTTTAGCCACCTAAGCTACTGAAATCACTGGCTGTGATGTCAAATTTCTTTTCTACATAGTCCGTAGTAGTTATTTTCTATTGTACATACTAACATACCATCACGCCTTATTCCTTGAAGGGTTAGGTAGAGGTGCACTAAACCGGACCCACAGTTCACTAGTATGTTTAGGAGCCAGATTCTGAGATCTCTGAGCTGCTACTGATAATTTATAGAAAAATCAATAACAATTAACTTGACCTGGGAATCGAAATCAGGACCTTAAGACCACTAAGCCAATGACGCAGTAATTGTGTACTAATCTAATAAACAAAAATAACGAATTAAAAGTAAGTAGTCACTGTTGTAAGGAAAACCGGCAAGAATCGAAATGTATGTGTTCTTTCACTTAACTCAACTGCGAGGGAACATATTAACAGTGGGTGTGTATTGATGACGAGTACTGTTTCACTTACATCATCCTCGTTGACAGGGTATCCTCGCTCGTCGTCAGTGAAACTGAAGCCAGCGCCGACAGGGTTGTCTATGAACAGCATTGAGTAATCACTAGCCCATGACACGTTTCTTGGTACCACTGAAAAGTTATAAGTACATGGATTATTTAGGTGACTAAAATATCAATCATAAGCCCATATCTATACTATATATACCATATCTATACATATATGTACTACTAGCTTTTGCCCGCGACATCGCCTGCGTGGACTTTACCTGAAAACATCTGGTTGTTAAGTTTTTTAAATTTTCTAATTTCCTGCACAATGCTTTTATTTATTGATTTCTGACATTTATGCGAATATTATACATTGAAATAAAATTACTTTTTTACGGATTTTATCGCGTTATATTGTTATTATTAATCCCGACATTTCAGACCCTTTACAGCGTCCATGGTCACGGGTAGACCCGGTCTACCCTTGCTATAAAATCCGTAAAAAGTAGTTTTATTTCAATGTTTTTATTTTTTTCTTTCATAAGAACCTCCCAAACAATACATAACACAAAAAAAAGAATTATCGAAATTGTTCTATCCGTTCACGCGTGATGCGATGACCAAGGGAAATAGAGATTCATTTTTATAGAAGACTAGCAGAAGCTAGTCGCGGTCAGAAGACCGCGACTTCGTTCGCGTGGAAAAGTTACTTTTAATTAGCCTATAAGTTATTCTGATGTATAAATAATAATACTGTAAAGTTTCATCAAAATCCGTTCAGTAGTTTTAGCGTGAAAGAGTAACAAATATACACACTCACAAACTTTCGCCTTTATAATATTAATATAGTGTGAAGTGTGTGATTATAAAACTGAAGAGTTAGTTTGTTTGAACGCGCTAATCTTAAGAACTGCTGGTTCGAATTGAAAAATTCTTTTTGTGTTGAATAGTCCATTTATTGAGGAACATAATACGCTATATAACCTCACGCTACGACCAATAGGAGTCGAGCAAAAAGGAAAAAGGGCGGGTGACACAACAGCGGCAGCTAATACTGACATATAATTTAATCTTCCTAGTGATGATACAATTCACAACTATGTAGTTACTAAGTACGTTTTGTATTGTACGGTCAGCCGTTGCTGACCGTACAATACAAAACGTATGTGTGTGTTCAGCGACTATCGTTATAGTCGCTGAACACACACATACATTTTGAAAACATGACGGCTACAAAACTTGTCCTATAGATTTTTTTATTTTGAAGTTAAGGGAAATATTTATTGGTCATCTATGCAATGATTTGTTGCTCAATCAGAGTTGCGGTGATTATTTTGTTATTCTCCTCAAATTGTTCCAATTGTGTATCTGTCATGCGCCTAATTGTTTTGATGTTAATAACTGGAGTGATTGATGATGTGACAACAGACAGGGAAAAATACAACATGCGCCGATCTCAAATAAATTGGGACAAGGGCAGGAGAATTATTAGTATTTATTAAAGTTTTTTTAGGGTTCCGTACCTCAAAAGGAAAAAAACGGAACCCTTATAGGATCATTTTGTGTCCGTCTGTCTGTCTGTCGTCGGTCTGTCTTTTTCTCAGGAACACGTGGAGGCATCAAGCTGAAATTCATATCAATCAAAAGTTACAGCCGTTTATGCCGCAAATTTTCTATAGTCGCAAGGGAATCAAAACCTACTTTCCGTGAACTCAGAAATCTTGAATTTGGTACGAAGCAACGTCTTATAGCACAGATAAAGGAAAAATTGCGGAAAGCATAAATTTTTAGTTACATCTTATAATAAAAATATTTATAATTTCAATTTAGTCTATCATTTTAATAATTGCGCTCAGATTTGTACGGCACCCTCGGTGCGCGAGTCACTTACGACTCCCGCTTGGCCTGTTTTTGTTTATGAATAGGTAAGTAGGTAATTACTTATAGGTTTTCGTTTGACCACAATCGCACCTGATGTTAGGTAAGATGTGGTCGACGATGGAGCACGCTTGCCTTGCTTACCTATTCACTCGTGACTTGAAGACTCCCAGATTCTCATTATTGTTTTGTTATTTTATTTTATGACTGTTGGAATAAACTTATTTCGTTTATTCTTTATTCTTTTTATGGCTACAAAAACACAAGAAATCATATCCGTTTTTCCATAAAGATTTTCAATAAGAAACTACAAAAACAGACCGAGTCTTGTGTCGTGCGATATACTCGTAAGAAACAGTTAATCAATTATTCGCGCCAACCGCTATGCACGCACGATATTAAAATAATAAAACACCAAGAATTCTACATTATTGAAAATCTCCTAGCTCGAGGTGTCGAGGTCTTTTACTTGACAGTCCAATGGTCATATACCATTGGATTGTCAAGTAAAAGGCCTCGAGTTCGAGTCCAAGGCATACCCCTCTGACTTTTAGAAATCATAATTATCACTCGCTTATAACGGTGAAGGAAAACATCGTGAGAAAACCTGCATGGATTATAGATTTTCTTGACAGCGTGTTAAGTCTGCTGACCCGCACTAGACAGCGTGGTGGACTATAGCCTAATGCCACTCGATCTGAGAGGAGACCCGTGCCCAACGGTGGGACAGTATAAGGGTTGATGATTAATAGATAAGTACAAGAAATAATATTATATATTATTTTATGAGAGGCAGGGCATACTGGGAGTAATTCCACTCAAATTTGAGCTGCCCGACTGGGAAAGTAATTACCTCCATCTTGCAGAAAATCGAAATGAAATATCACAGCTTTGAGTTGTGTTGTGTTCCTAACGTTGAGCAAGGTTGCCGGAAACATTGTGTTGGCAGTGTTGTTGGTGTTGACTTTATACCCTTATAGGTATTACCAACCCAACTTTTCCTCTTTTAGTGGTCGGCAACGCGCAATTGATACCCTTGGTGTTGCAAGTAACCATAAGCTAGGGTGGGCCGTATGCTTGCTTGCCACCTTAGTGTTATAAACAAAATAAGTACAATAAAAAACATACAGTCGAATTGAAAATCTCTTTTTTAGACGTCGGTTGAAAATTGCCGTACTACCTCTAGACTCTCCTCAGTAGTGAAATGCAACATAAGATATACACGACATCAAATACACTATATTTAATTTACCTTTTTCACCTTCCACTTTAATGGGTCCAACAATATTGAACAGTCCCATCATAGACGAGAATCCAGGGCCTCCTTGTAACCATATTATCAGCGGTGTTTCAGATAAATTGGTAGCGGCAGGAAAGAACCAATGAAAAAGATTGGAATTATATTCTTCCTTCACTGTTATGAACCCGGAATGACTTTTGTGTCCCAAAAAGGAATTTGAATCAACTTCTGATAGTTCTCTTGCTTCTGCTGCTTTACCATTTTTGATGTATGGCGTAAGAAACAAACACTTTTCGCAGGAATTACCTTCGGCTGATACAAATCCAAAGTCACAGCTGAAAATTGAAGAGAATTTATTATTGTTCTATCATCACTTTAGTAGTTTTCCGCTGGAGACAGTCCGACCCAAGTACAGACGCCAGCAAGCAGGTCAAGCTTACCAAAACTGTCAAAGTTTCCCAATTGAACATGAACCTTAATATTTTGTATTAAAGTTGAAAATGTATCAAAGAACTCTGATAGATTGGGGTAGCTTGATGTGGTCGCCTCGGTACCAAGGTGTGCAATTTAGGTACCTCTATGCATTTTTTATCAGCTTCTGCCTGCACTAGGGAACAAGCCTTCTGTCTCGGGGACTTTACAAACATACCATTAAGACATAAAGTTAAACCCAGACTCGAAACAAATACTTTATGTGGATCACACAATATGCTTGTCTCGAATGGTAATCGATTCCATGATACGGCTTGACGGTAGTATCTACTTAAATGCCTTTTTCATTACATCAAAACTTGTAGCAGTTTGTCTAAATTGCATTATGGTGCATCTCCACCGCAGCTACTTTTTCTGGAGCAACAGAATGCATCACGATAACATTAGGCAACATTCTTCAACTTTCATGGCAACATAATATACTAACGAATAACTTTTTGTTATCGGATGTTGCCCACTTGGAAATGTTGCTCCACAAAAAGTAACTGCGGTGTAGATGCACCTTTATATTGGAAAAGAGGGTTGGAGTCCTTTTAGTTATATTTCTATAAATTGCCTTTTCTTTTAAAATAAAAGGTACCTAAACAAATTGATATCGATTAATCGGGAGCAGTTAGACTGACACAGGCTTCCCAAACACCTTCTCAATTGAAAAAAGAACCAATTAAAAATATTTCACCAAAGCAAATATTAGTTACTAAATCTTTAGAACCCTCTCTTTGTATACTGGACTCTACTGCAATTGGCGACAACTTATGATTAATGTCGACGTTAAATCAAAGTACAGATGCCAGCATATCAAGCTACCACAATTTGTCAAATTTATTTGATTGTTTTTCAACTTTAATACAAAACAATAAGGTTCATATTATTGAATTCGGAAAATTTGACAGTTTTGGATAGCTTGACCTGCTGGCGTTTGTAGATAAGTGCTACTAATTTTGCAAGTACTAACCTTAGGGCCGCAACCAACGCTACTAGAAGAGCTCGCTCCATGACCGGCCGCGGTGCAAACCAGTCTTGTTATGGCTTGTACTGAGTTGTACTACATCATTTTCTGTCCGCACAATACTTACTTATAACAGAAGCAAATTGATGACGAATATCAGGTACTATAATGATTAATACGGTTAGTTTAGGTACCTACAAAGGCAACGTGTATGAATTTCCCTATGCCTATTTTTTTACTGCAGTAAGTAATAATAATGCACTTATGCGTTTTAGCATAGAGAGGGGCTCGTAGCTAAGTTGTAACTACGCTAATCAACCGATCTGCAAGGTTATGCCACACCAGCCGCGGTCAGTCTGTGGATGGGTGACCATTCTTAACATATCGAGACCGCTCCCTATCTCGGGCTCTCCGAGGCACGGTCCCGGTTGTCATGTGAAAATCTATGACAATCGTTAGTAGTACTTAGTCAGAAGCCCAAAAAGCCTGACAACCAGTCTATCCTCAGGATATCGGTATTGCCCAGAAATTGGGTTGCGGAGGTCTGATGGCAGTCGCTTTGTGTAAAATACTGATATTCAGCCGTATCTGGTTAGACTGGAAGCCAATCCCAACATAGTTGGGAAAAAAGCTCGGAAGAAGAGATTCGTTTTAGCAATATAACTACATACAATTTGTTTGTTTGCAAATATTATGCTGTTATGTAGGTACAGACGCCAGCAGGTAAAGCTGTCTAAAACTGTCAGATTTTCCCAATTGAATATGAACCTTATGACTTAGTGTTAAAGTTGAAAATCAATCAAAGAAATTTGACAGATTGTGGTAGTTTGATGCGCTGGCCTCTGTACCTACGTTGGTTCAATGTCGATCGCACCAAGGAATCGAACGAAGGCCGTCCTCGAGACAACTGAATCAATTATGGCGGATGACGAATGGAAACAAGCTATGAACTGCTACTGCACAGATTGCTGACCGCTTTTTTCCCTCCGTTGACATTTTGCATCTTATGCGGAAAGATAAGCCTCGAGGCATTCAATGTTTTTCTTTTCAATATACTTAGTAGTGATTTAGTACCTATATATTGTATTATATAGTTAAAAAGTAACGGAATACCATTTATTAGTGCATCCAGAATAATCTTGGATTGATTCTATTAAAAAAAGTCCTAATTTCAGATAATACTAAATACATCTACTTTTGTTATAAGTATTGTTCTACTTATAATATTAATGGCATTTAATGGGAGTCACTCGATAGAGATGGGTCTCATTATATGCCATTTTCGTTTAGCCCATAGCTCAATTAGCTCATCTAACATGTGACACAGATGTCCAGCCTGAGACTAGCAGCTTTCCGGGCAACATCTATGATTCCGATCGTGGCAGGCACTTTGTTCCGAACTCAGTCCGAAGTTCGAACCCCTGGGATACTGCGCTCCATAGCCAGCTGTCAAACCTCAAGCTTGGACTTGTGCTGAAGTGTCAAAGACCAGGTTTGAGCACCATATGTAAGTATAGGGAGAATGCATATGTCCATAATTCTCCTATTGAGACACATTGGCATCTCCCTTTAAAAGGTTTTTCATTGACCAATAGCTTCTCCAGGTGGTCTCGGTGCGCCGGGCAACTTCTTTATTCTGACATGGATATAATATTTTTAGTGTAAATACATAAAAACATAATAAGACTTATAACAAGTAAAATTTCTAACTTTTTGCTACTTTCAACTGACTCATAATGACCCGTCACCACTTTCAGGTATATCTTTTTAAGTGTTGTTTTAGTATAATATGAAAGGTAAGTAAACACTATTAATTTGACTCGGTACTGTGTCATTTACTAGTGGTAAATTGGTAATAGCATTTGTTGTTGTTTTTTTGGTATTTTTGTTACTTGTAGATATATCCCATTCGGGGACAGCAACTCACTAAAGTTGCATGGCAAGGTTTTGGTTGCATGGTACAAGAACGTGTAATTATGGGAAAAATAGAAACTATATGTATATATAACTTTTCAAGATGCGTATCTACGCATCACAATCATTATCTGATGATTAA
The DNA here is from genome assembly GCA_964056405.1 of Acronicta alni. Classification (NCBI taxonomy): domain Eukaryota; kingdom Metazoa; phylum Arthropoda; class Insecta; order Lepidoptera; family Noctuidae; genus Acronicta; species Acronicta alni. The sequence goes on along the minus strand of OZ043916.1, from coordinate 14,362,948 downwards.
ATCAGAAATTTTATTATAAGGAACAGCGAAGCATACTCAAAGGAGTCTTGGACCCAATTCTGATGAACGCTAAAACTGCATAATTGTATTAAATAAATTATCATGTTAAAATAACAGCCAGAAACCGAACTCGTAGATTTTTGAAAAATAAAACACTGTATACACGATCCGATAATATCGTAAAGACCAAATTCTGGAAACTAAAGGAAAGAGCTTATTTTTTATTGAGAGAGAATCAAATAATGTACCTAAACATTATTTGGTTCCTATCAATGCTTAGAAAAAAATATTATAATAAAGGTAGGTTTCTCACATGCAACTTAGAGAAGTGCAAATTTCCGCTTTTAGAACCGCAAATGATGTAACAAGAAATTCCTATTTCCTAGAGGTTTTTCATACCGCCGTGTCATCACAAAGTTCATCACTAAGCGTAGGTATACATACTTGGTTATGCATAGCGTTTTTACATACCTAATCAAGTTTGAGCTCTATAATATATCGGTATCGTTTTATGCATAATACCATTTTTGATGGTACCTTTTTGCAAATAGAATCTGAAAATTTAAAAAGTCCAGATTGGCAGACTTCCCACATCATAAAGGTCGGTGTGGTAGCTCTCCCAATATGAGACGTGGCCCGATCCTTGCAGTGGGATAATGGCCTTAGGGGTGACATAATAAGTAGTATGTTTATGGAAGAATACCTTATTAAAAATTAATTAAGCTGTAATACTTTCTTAAGTATATCTGGATCGAGATGAGGATAGATGATGTACAACTCTTAAAGCACTTCCCTAAGTGCCATGGGAGAGTTCTGGGAGGACACGGTCCCTTTAGCCCCAAAGGCATATCACTCTTAGAAAGCTCCTCTCCTCCGTTAGCAAAAAACTGATATATGTATAACCAAATAGGTCTATGGCTCAAAGCGCACTTTTGTGGTAAGAATAATCACATCTGCGATTTAAAATATACCTGGTACTGTGCAACCACCAATGCTGGCTGCAACATCGTGATAATGTCAAGGCCACCAGTTTGTTCTTGACCGTGAGTTCGCGACCGGCGCGGGCGCCGTCGCATCGCCTTTGGCTTTACAGTCAAACACATTATAGTTACAGCGATGACTCATCCAGAATCTCACGGACCAGCGTGGTCCATAAAGATTCGAACACATTAACATAGGCTTAATAAACTAAATGTGTTTTTTACAAAGAGATCGCGTTCAAAATTAATAGTTCGGAAAAAACCCCGCGAAACGTAACCCGCTGCCCGGTTTTACGAGCGTGGGAAAATCGGTTATCAGCGAAGTCGTATCACGCACATCGTAATACACAATCAGGTATTACATACACGTATTTAAATGTATCGCATCGATGTTTGTTTTACTACGAACATCCTAAATATAGAGCAAATCACTTTTAAGAGCGTGCAAGAATCTATCGCGAATATCTGAGCGTGGGAGCGTGCTTATGCTAAGCAGGTCATTGGTACCCAGCGCCGCACCTCGCGTATACAGGAGGATCCCTAACACACACGGAACAATAACATCGATTTTATTGAAGTGAAATTCTAAATTTAAAAAGTAGACTCTTTTAAATAATTAACATGTAATGTACTTAATTGGTAGAATCTAAATAAATAAATGCCTGATCCTGTAGAATTTTTTTTTTGTTTATTCTAAAAGTAAATACAGCTTCAAATTGTTATTTATATATATATTTGTACGATGTTTAAAGGAAATAATATTTTACGGTTTCTTATTAAATTATGTACTTAATACCTATGAGTGATAACCAAAAATACCTATTGGTATTCTGCTTCTGTATAACTTAGGCAGTAGGATAGATGTTAATTGTTAATCTTATGTCAATTGGAAATATGTTAACACATTTAATGTACAATTGTGACAGAGAAGTGAAAAAAATAAAAAATAAGTACTTGTTCAAAAATAAGTGTAGCGAAAATCCGTATTTTGACAACGTTACGATAATTCAGAATTTCTTCCAAATTATAAGTGTAGCTTCTAAAAGTACTCGTAAAAAAATCGAAGAATATATTTAATAGGTACCTAATCATTCAATCCATCGAATTAATCATCTATAAACAAAGCAAATAGAACACCCTGTATACAAGATCGAGATAAATCCAAGTTCAAGACGCAAGTGCACGTTGAGAACTGGCTGACTATACAAAGTTCCCGTGGCTAGGACCCGGGCCCATTCCGCTGTGGAAGACGACACGCGAAGCACCCTCAGATAGTGACCCGACAAAATGATCGTGCTTCTGACATTAGTGTTGTTGACGTAAGTTCCATTTTTGAATTTGTGTTTGAGCGGGAATAGCTTATCTATGGTGAAGGTTATTATTATTTTTATGGCAAAGTAGTATGTAGTAATTACTACAAAATTATTAAGTTTTTTAAATTTGTAGTTAGAACTATATTTTTGAAGCAAGAAATTTTTTGATTATTAATAGTGTGGGTTAATATTAAAGTAGTATATTTAATAAATTATTTTATACCTACCAATCAAATAACATATTCATAACTTCCTTGATTGGCATAACATCACATATTACCTAGTAAAGAAAACTTTACGTCAGTTTAGGTATATGAAGAAGGAATATCTTCACAACTTTCCTTGTAGTTTCTACCAAAGTCCACAAATTTCCTTCCGCAATATTACTGTTTGTACCTACACAAACTCAACCAACCTTACCCGTAAATGGGATTTTGATGAATAAGTGGTCATCCACATGGTCAGAATTTCTTAGTAAGCAACAACCTAACCTTTCCAATAGATAAAATCTAAATATTACTTAGGATTTTTTAAATTAAAATGTTTCCAGGCAAATAGTTGTTATTAAAATTCTGCATGTAATAAAGGAAATGGAACCTTTAACTTTCATAGACAGCTATTTATTCAGAAAAAAAATAAAAAAAGGAACATTAATTTAAAAGATTGTCAATTGTTTAAGAAAAATTAATTATATTCCTATAGGATTCCATTAATAAACACCTAAAAAACCCCTAAGTACCTACAGAGCAGTACAAATACTTTGACTGGCTCGAACCCACGTATAATAAACAAGAAACCCTACGTAAATTTCAATGGTTGACAAGGGTTTGCTTGTCAACCTACCTACGTTTTACCATGAAATATTTATAATTCGAATTTATTGTATGGTGCATTTATTAATGTTAACCGAATTCTTAAGTTATGAATATATTATTACGCTTTTTTGGTTTTTACGATAATACGCTATTTTTGTGTCCGTATTCCACCCGTGGTTGAACTTTATTTCCGCAAAAAACTTAACTTCATCATTCATAAGGGAGATGACAATGGGAGGGGTCACAACCAGACACTGCTACGCACAGTTACGCAGTACATTACCATTAAACAAGATTGCCATGCATAAGTGCCGGCATGGGAATCCCAGAAAAAAACGAATACCAATCTCTCTTACAGATGCACTCATGAAGCAATAAGCGGCGACCGGTCGCCGTTACCGGACCTCCCGCCGGGGGAGGCCCCGGAGCCCATCCTCACCTTCATGGAGAGGACCTACAAGACCGGCCGAGCAAGGACTGTGTTTGACGCTGGTTCTCCATTGCTCCTCACCCCGTATATTGAGCAGAAAAAGCTGGAGGAGGCGAGGAAAGCTGCCTATGTGGATCCGGACTATCTGCTGCCTGATATGGACAGCTACGCTGGGTATCTAACTGTAAGTAGCCTTCTTTGTTTGATAATTAGTGAAATATACTGTGTACAACCTATTTTTAGCTACGTGCACAGCAGAGGCTAAAGGAGAATCGTCTTTGACACGATTTGGAGTTATGTTGGTCTCTCATTATTAAAAACAACAAAGTATTCCTTCCTGATTTGGGGATCAATTTCATCATTCGAATTTTCTCTCGGACCATTAATAGGTACTAAGAGATATGATATAATAATAATAATATTTGGTACTTCAAGTTGTTTTTATTAATCTCTTTCTAACGACTTTTTTTAATTGGTCGTTTACTTCACGCACTTAGTATAAATGGGTAATTTGTATTAATTATAAACGGTGTTATTAAAATATGTTTACTAAATATCAACGTTACTTGTAAACTGGTAATTTAATTAATTTTATGACCACGAAATACCTGTAGATACTTAATTAAGATATTATTTTTATTTGACTGCCTTATTGGTCGGAATGCGAATGTTATGTACACTAGAGGCCATTCGATTATCAGGTTGAGCAGAGTATTGTTGGAATTTTCTGTGAAATTCCCAGTAGCAGCTCGGACTGCTATATGCCCGGGCTCGCCTCCTAAACATACCGATGTAAACCTCTTCATGTCAACCTCTCACCCGAAGCCAGAGGACTACAGGTTCCTTCCTCTTAGTGGGCTAGCCGCCTTCATGAACCACGTCTTTGAAGAGTAAGGAATGTACCATGCTGGGGACAACACAACAGATCACATTTGGTCGAAGTGTTGCTGGCCATGCCAGCCCCCACTGCTAAGATAAAATAAGATAAACCTCTTCATAAGCAGACGACCGAGTTGCTATTGGGACTTTCGAATAAAAGAAATACCCAATATCACTTTGCTCTACCTGGGATTAAAACTCAGGCCCTCTAGCATAGCAGTTGCGCTTACGACCACTAGACTAATGAGGCAGTTGAACAACAATGAATGTATAATTAAACTCTTTTTAACAGGTTAACAAAGAGTATAACGCGAATCTTTGGTTCTGGTACTTCCCTGTGTCTGGTAAATCAGTGGAGGATACTCCCTGGATCATCTGGCTTCAGGGAGGACCTGGTGCATCCTCACTGTATGGACTCTTCACTGAGATTGGACCCTTCTTTGTCTCGGAGGATAACAATTTGGAAGGTAAAAACAGAAACTTTCGTCAATCAAATCAACTTGGTTGCTTGCCTCCCTATTCCATTTAAAAATTTTATTGTGATATTTTTTAAATTCAGAATACAAAATTTAAATTTTATGTATACCTATACCGACTGTTCCTCATTTTTTTTTGTAAAAGGTGGATCATATATTTTTTATCGCCTATTTTTAGCCCGAAGCCATAAAGAAACTTTGTTTTTACGTAAAATGACCTCTATAAAATATTTTTGTTTCTTTAGAAATCCGGCACTCATGGGGCAAGAACCACTCGTTGCTATTCATCGACAATCCTGTAGGAACTGGCTTCAGTTTTACAGACGATGACAGAGGATATGCCACCAACCAAACAACGGTAAATTTTACACAATCAACATTTATTTGAAGGCATTCATAACATCATCATCCGTGCCTTTTCCCAACTATGTTGGGGTCTAGCCTAACCAGATGCGGCTGAATATAATTTTACACAAAGCGACCGCCGAGGGCCGCCATCGGGCCTCTGTAACTCAATTCTAAATTTATGTATATTCTGATAATAAGTAGACTAGGCTGGTTGTCAGGCTTTTTGGGCTTTTGGCTACCTCTAACGATTGTCTTAGTTGTTCGTATGACAACTGTGAACGACGGCTTTACCTGCTTTCCAAGGCACGGAGGGATGGTATGGAAATAGAAATGGTCACCACTCCAAAGACTGAGCGTGGCTTGCGCCACTTAACCTTTCAGATCGGTTCAACACCGTAGCTAAAGCTTCTTTTTTGAACGGATTCATAACTACTTACTTACAATATTCTCTATTCTATCCTATCTATACTTTCTTATTCCCAGTCATGTGTTAATTTCTAGGCCCACGATAAATTTCGAGGAATTCATCATCGACATGGCGATCTATCCTTTTATTTAATCTGTTCTGTCCTACATATACATTAGAAACATACTTATCAGTTTTGAGTAATTTACATTTTTTTTATAACTAACTAGCTGAGCCCCGAGTTGCGTTGTTTTGCAAGACGACCTCGTGTATTTCCAATTTCGTCATAATTTTCTTAAATCATTTTTCTACATGAAACCTATCATGTTTTAAAGATAGTGTACGTTCAGGCAGCTCATTAACGTTTGTAATAATTTTTTTATTTAAAATCCGGTTTTCTTTTTTCAGATTGGAGAGAATCTGTACACAGCTCTGCAGCAGTTCTTAACACTCTTCCCAGAGCTCCGCAAAGCGCCTCTGACTATTGCTGGCGAGTCTTACGCGGGGAAACATATACCCTCATTGGCAGTTCAGATCCTTTGGCACAAACAAGAAGACGAACCTATCAACCTTCATGTAAGATGCAAATTTTCGGTTTTATTAACTATGGAACCGGCAATGGAAAAATAAAGATACTTACGTCGAAACAAACATATGGAATCGTGATCTCTTTTATAGTTAGTCCAGAAAAAATAGTATCAAATAATTGTCAGTGTCATAATGATGGCCATGTCCGGAATTCCCTTTTCACTCTCCAACATTTTAAGTAGGTACTTACTTACCTACAAATGTAATCCCCACTCATTCTTCACCGAGTGACGAAATTGAAAAGCCTCACGTGCCTGCTACTTCAAAATGCCAGTAGGTACCTGCAGCATATTATTATCAACACATATACTGTCCCACTGCTGGGCACGTGTCTCCTCTCACGGAATGAGAGGGCTTAGGCATTATAGTCCACCATGCTGGCCTAATGCGGGTTGGCAGACTTCACACGCCCTCGAGAAAATCTCTAAGGCATGCAGGTTTCTTCACGATGTTTTCCTTCACCGTTTAAGCGAGTGATAATTAATTATAACCTGCAGCATACTTACATCAATATGCAATAATATATGTTCGCAACTTCAGTAGGTATTGCTTAACTCATGAAAGATGGTAATGAATATGACACAATAAAGTTAACTATGATGACGCAAAAGGCTATACCGCTAAATCGTGTTTCTTTTTCCAGGGTCTAGCAATTGGCAACGGTTTTATAGATCCTCTATCGCTGCAAAGGTACAGTTACTTCGTGCGAGAAGTAGGATTGGTTGATGACAATGTCGCCAATTCTATGAACCATCTGGAGACAGCCGTCACGCAGTTCATCAATAATGGCGAGATGGTGAAAGCTTACGCTGTAAGTAGAAAAAATATGATTAGTAGTTTAGTACCTAATTAAAAAAATTTATAAGACTAGAGATTTCTAGGGTAGTCTAAGAAAATGATGTAGCAGGTCAAGCTATCCAAAACTGTCAAATTATCACAATTTAATATGAACCTTATTGTTTTGTTTTAAAGTTGAAAATCAAAAGAAATTTGACAGATTGTGGTAACTTGAAGTGCTGGCCTCTGTACAAGATTAGAATCTTTTAGAATCTAATTGTGTTTTTTTTTGTATGTGATAGAGATTAAAAAGATAACGATAAATCATCCTTCATAGAGAATTATGATAATCAAGATAGGACCATTGTTCCCAGTTTACGAATGATAGTTTAAAAAATTTGTGATATTAGCTCTGTAAAAGACGACGATCTTATTTCTATTGTTTTTTGTTTACAGTATTACAATTACCTGCTCCAACTATTCCTATCTCGCTCACACCTGTCCAACCTTTACAACTACCTCAACGACGATATCGACCTAGATGGAGCATACATGGACTACCTTCAAAGGACCGAAGTTCGGAAGGCGTTGCACGTCGGTAACACAAACTTCACGTCTATAGGCGTTGTGTACAGAAAGCTAGTGCCAGACTTTATGGGCAGTGCTAAAATGTGGCTCGAAGAACTTCTTGAAAACTACAAGGTTATGCTTTACAAGTAAGTGCTCCGATCCTGCTGGGCGCGATACACTATAACAGAATTATATGTATAGAAGTAACTTTTAGATTTTTTTCTTTTTTGATGGAAAAATTTGCTTACCTGGCACGAATATTATGTACAGACGCCAGCAGGTCAAGCTATCCGAAACTGTTGTCAAATTTTCCCAATTGAACATGAACCATAAAACGTTTAGATTAAAGTTCAAAATCTATCAAAGAAATTTGACAGATTGGAGTAACTTGATTTGCTAGCCTCTGTACTGGGGCCGTACCACCACCTATTATTGCGATCATTTTCCGATTGAGAGCTCTATAAATTAAATAGCGCCCTCCCTTTCTCACAACCTAAAAGTATGGCCCCTGTACTTAGGTAACGAATTTATGTAAACTCTTCATACCTAGTTTATAGTGCTAAGCGATCATTCTGTTAAGCTGTATTGCTAAATAATGACTTTAAAACCGACCCTTTGAACTAAATGAAAAGAATCGATGTAAATCGGTAAAAGTCTAACTTCACTTCTGAAAAGACCATAATATAACTCTAACTCTAATCATTTTATTTCCAGCGGTCATTTGGACATTATAGTGGCTTACCACCCATCCGTCAATACTTACGACTCGTTGTCATTTTCTGGTTCATCTGAATATGCAAAGGCGAAGCGTTCACCCTGGTACCACGACGGAAGTTTAGCTGGGTAAGTGTCAACTGCCAAGTTATTAAAAAAATTACCTCCAATTAGACGGAAAAATAAGTTCCTTTACATTATATTTTAGAACTTCTTTAGAATAGAAATTGTGTAGATAGGTATCATCATCATCCTTCGAGCCTTTTCCTAACTATGTTGGGATCCGCCTCTAGTCTATCCACATGCGGCTGAATATCAAAATTTTACGAAGCGACTGCCATCGGACCTCCGCAACCCAAGACCTGGGCAATACGGATATCCCAAGCATAAATGATAAATAATATTAATTTATTTCTGTAAATAGATCTTTTGAAGATACTAAAAAGTGTGTGTGTGTGTGTGTGTGTGTAAAAAAGTGAAATATTGACTTGTAAAAAGTCCATATTTAACTTTTTGTTTTTAAGCTAGATGACTCCGGCATATCCTAGCTGACTATAGAAATAGACCGGTGTTGGGTTTTATGTTCGTATGACAATTGACAACTGACTCCTCGGATCGGTTCGAAGTTTGATCAGGAGGGTTCTCAATGTGTTAAGAATGGTCACATATCCACAGACTGACCGCGAAAAGAGCAGCTTAGCCTTGCAGATCAGTTGATCAGTGTAGTTATTACTTAGCCATGTGCCCCTCAAAGTGTGTAGATGTCTACGTATAATTAACGCGAGGCACTTTCTGGTCTTACGGAGAAGGTCTCGTAAACTTAGCTGAATTACTTATTAGTATTACATCTAAATGAAAAAGGACCATTCTTCCACCAAGTAGATTCTTCCTTGCCTCATGGACATTATTAGAACATTGAAAAGTTTGTCATAGGAAGTCTTGCGACATTTGTTGCAATATATAGGTCGAAACACGCAAGCCTGTGTTTAATAACAGATTATTACCTATATACCGTTATTACCTTTACAGCGCAATCGCGGTGTTCAGTGATCCGTAATATAGGTACCTGATAAGGTATAGCCGTATGTCAGAAAAAGTCTGGCGCTCGTGTAAACTATATTTTGTGGGTAGTAGATCCACAGACTGCCAGATCGGGCGCCCTGAACAAAACACCTGCCTGGCCTGGCTAAACACGTAGACCTAGGTAGTTAGTTTGAGCCTGTCATACAAAAATTTATGAAAAGAGATGAGAGAAGGTACTTAATTTGATTTTTTTCAGATATTATCGAGTAGCTGCAAATCTCACGGAGGTCATGATCCGAGGTGCTGGGCACATGGTGCCTGCTGACAAGCCAGCCGCCGCTCTCGGCCTCATCTCAGCTTTTGCTCGCGGCATCTCTCTGGATGACGACACCGGCAGTTTAGTGGATTCAGAAAAAAACTCGCTTCGACAACGTCAACTGCCTCTCAAGTAGTCAACTCGAAGTTTTTATACGCTTATTTCATTATGTTCGGTATTATAATTTGTAAGATGAAACTAATAAATAATAATTAATGCCTAACGTTTTATGGTTTTTACTGACGGACTTCCAAAATAAAACTTTCGTTACATAAAGATAATGTATGCCTACGTCATGATTTTAAGGTTGGGACATTTGCGAGGGGTTTCTTCCTCAAAACTATTAGTAACATTAGGTACACCATAAAGTGCGTTATATACGTGAACAGTTAGATACTGAGTAGTTACTACGCCTTAATATATTAAATATATCATTACGTTGCTAGAGCGCAGATACTTTTTCAGATCGAACTTATGACTATGAGTAAGTACTCATAGTCATAAGCTCGATCTGAAAAAGTTTAGCCACATATTGTAGCTAAGTAGCTACAATATGTGGCGTTATATTGTCGGTAGTGGGCTACCCCAGTAGATACTTCCCCTCCCCCTGGCACCCGCAAGTATACGCAGCAGCAGTACCGTCTTTACCATAAGGGCACGCGGGGCCCGTGCCCAGGGCCCCCATCGTCACGGGGGCCCCCGAAAGACCATATTTATTTATTCGTTATGAACAAAAAAGTGTACAAAGGCGGTCTAGACATTTTCTACCGGCACTTAGTATCCTGATGTCTTTTTAAATTTTCGGCAAATGTATGTATTTAGTAATATTGTTTAATAAAAAATATTGTTGGTCAAATTGACAACAGAACTAAATTTTAATCGGAATCCAGAACAATTTCTCTTATCATTTAAACCACTTGATTGCAAAAAAAAGCTTCTAAATAAAGATCCTACGTATGACATAAATGACCAACACACATTAAATGCTGAAACCTCTACTTCTAGCTACTGTGAGTTAATAACTACAAGCTTAGAAAATCTCCTAATCCGGATATGCTGATGAAACTTTAACAAAAAATGAAATTTAAACAATTTCACTGCGCTCGAGAACTGTTTCGGAGATATGACAAGTCCCTGTCTCAAGCTTCTGCGCAATTGGATAAGTTTAGACTGTTGGTCCTGTACTTACACATTCGTAAAGAGATCTCAGCACTTCACGTCCACTTGACTTCACTGTAATGATTCCAGAACTCCAGTAGTCCACACACGCTAGGCACAGGGCCGATTATAGAATAGAATAATCTTTATTGCACACCATGATAAGGAACAACAATTTGAATTTATTAAATTAAGGGTACAATGGCGGTCTTATCGCTAATAGCGATATCTACCAGACAACCTTTGGATGGAGAGGAAAAAAGAAAAAATGGGGGGGTAGTTCGTGGTGCACTAAATAAACAAATAAAGTATTTATTACAATGAAATACATAAATACAGTAGATATATACGTAGATAAATATAATATATAAATATATATATTTTTTTTTATTATTATAATGCGGCTTAAGTATCACTGCGACCGCATTCGGTCTATTGTGATCGCCACTTGTTGCGAGCTCACCGCTAAACCCTGCGGCTACTATAAACTGCAGGATTTGCTTAGGGGTGAGCTCTTTTATTTCATCTGGGCTTACGATATGTTTCCCTAGATGAACACTGCGCTTGTGTATTAGAGACCCGCATTCTCCCAGGAGATGAAGTGGCGTTTCGTCCGCCTCCTCACAACGCCGGCAGGTTCGCGTGTCGCTCAGCCTTAGGTTGAACATGTGCTTGTTTAAGCAGCAGTGTCCTGTTAAGGCTCTCGTTACAATGCTCAAGTTGTTCCTATTTAATGCTAGGACAAGGTTTATATATATATTATACATAATTCAATATTATATGACGTTAACATACATAAGTTGTAAAAAGTAGCAGCGTACGTAGCCTAAACGAACAGCAGGAACGGATATAATGAAAGATGCTAAATAGGAAAAAATGAATACAAATTAATGTGACAAGAAATCCTACTCGTATACCATTTTTTTTAAACTTACTAGTGACTGGGCACGTCATATTGATACAGGCAATGCATTCCACAAACGCACAGCCGTACAGTAAAGGATTTATCATAGAATTTTGTGGAATGCATTGGCATTTCAAGCCTCAAATTCTCCGATGATCTCAAATACCTTGTATGTGTGTCATGCAGGAAATTGAAACGTTCTTTAACGTAAGAGGGGGTCGCGGGATTAAACAAAATACTATAAAGTACAAGAGTACATAAGGAGTACATAAGGAGTACATAAGGAGTACATAAGGAGTACATAAGGAGTACATAAGGAGTACATAAGGAGTACATAAGGAGTACATAAGGAGTACATAAGGAGTACATAAGGAGTACATAAGGAGTACATAAGGAGTACATAAGGAGTACATAAGGAGTACATAAGGAGTACATAAGGAGTACATAAGGAGTACATAAGGAGTACATAAGGAGTACATAAGGAGTACATAAGGAGTACATAAGGAGTACATAAGGAGTACATAAGGAGTACATAAGGAGTACATAAGGAGTACATAAGGAGTACATAAGGAGTACATAAGGAGTACATAAGGAGTACATAAGGAGTACATAAGGAGTACATAAGGAGTACATAAGGAGTACATAAGGAGTACATAAGGAGTACATAAGGAGTACATAAGGAGTACATAAGGAGTACATAAGGAGTACATAAGGAGTACATAAGGAGTACATAAGGAGTACATAAGGAGTACATAAGGAGTACATAAGGAGTACATAAGGAGTACATAAGGAGTACATAAGGAGTACATAAGGAGTACATAAGGAGTACATAAGGAGTACATAAGGAGTACATAGATAAGTATATAAGGAGTATACAGGAGTAGCTTCAGAGAAATCCCGAAAGAGATCACTCTCGTAATCGTGATCAATTCAAACTACTTATCATAATGATAACGTAATATTTTATTTGTATCAATTAAACATAATAAATACAAGATCAGCAGAATAATAAAATATAAGATATTAAAATATAAGAGAATATTTTTTGTCATTCACTTTTTTTAGTTTCCAACAGGGCACCAAATTCTTATGTGCCTGTTCCTGCGTAGCTGTGTGCGCAAAAGTTAGTACCTAAGTATTTACGAGAAAAAAAAGAAAAAATAAATAGTACATAATTATTATTATTATATTGTACATTATTAGATAGGTATTTAATATTATATAAACCAGGAACTAAAATCCATATTTTGAATAGAAAAATGGTTCTAACCTGCTTGTTTTTATTATTGTAGGTTACAAGCTCGTAACATTAGTGGTCGAAGCACTACCACCATAATATTTGTATTTAAGGTTACAAGCTCGTAACATTAGTGGTCGAAGCACTTCCACCATAATATTTGTATTTAATCTACAAAAACCTGAATTAGCTGGGCTACCCGTTAAAAAACCCGGGATATACGTGAAAACTGGGTGTTAGTAAGACTAAAGAGAATGATAATGAAAAATTAAATTGGACAACACTTCGGTTTTATGTTATTTTAATTTGTAACATAGCAACACTGGTAGTGGTGACGTTTCCGAGAGTGCGCAAGCAAAAGAATATTTCAGCGGATTAAAATACGAATATTTGGAACGTCCTATAATTGTTTAAGTGTTCTTGTTAGACATGATTATGTAGTATTCAGCTTTACAATTATAATTCATAGCTGTATTCGAACAGTTCTACTAAAGCAACGGAAGTCGTGTAATAACATCACGTCATGTCGGTGTATGTGGTTTGCGCATTGCTGCTTTTGACGCCAATTCGTGCATTTTACTTGCCGGGTCTAGCTCCTGTGAACTATTGTATAGCCAGTGATGACACTAGCAAGTCGTGCAAGGTGAGAACATATTGTTTCATAAAGGACTATTGTTTTTATTCATAATTATGTTATGCCGACATCTCATACTTAAATCAAAATACATAAATTCGTATATTTATTTCATCTCCACTCGATGGACGGATGGAACATTATCAGTTTGTATGGCGTTAGCAACATGAAAATTACATCCGTATTTCATAGAGATTACATAGTAAAGAGCCTATAAACACGATAACAGTTTCTAATAATCACATCAGAATATTAATTAACGTATCGTTCATGATTCTATTTATTTCAGACGGAGATTCCGCTTTATGTGAACAGATTGAACACAGAAGAATCAGTGATTCCATTTGAGTATCACCACTTTGACTTTTGTACTAGTGATGAGAGTCAATCACCAGTGGAGAACCTTGGTCAGGTTGTGTTTGGTGAACGAATACGACCGAGCCCCTACAAGCTTGAATTCCTCAAAAATGTGGACTGTAAGTCAGTCTGTACAAAGACATATAGGGGCTCGGACACAGATTCTATCAAGCGGTTGAATCTGCTGAAGATGGGCATGGCACTCTCTTACCAGCACCATTGGATCCTGGACAACATGCCTGTGACTTGGTGCTACTTGGTCAATGAGGGAGGGAAGACATACTGCAGCACTGGATTCCCAATGGGCTGCCAAGTGCGCAAAGACATGGTAAGTGATTTATTTTATAATAAAATCAACTTCAGAATAAAAAAAAGTTTATATTGAAGATACCTATTTAACAATTCTAATGAGATTTATGTTTATCAAATCAGTTTGTTTAACATGATGCCTTTTAAAATAGTCAAACTTTCTCTTTTGAGTCTCAATTATTGATTTATCGGTCAATCACATGATCAAACAAATGGTCAATTAGTTAAATCAATATACATAAGATTTGTACAGGTAGACTAACTTTCAAAACTTTTGTTTGAATATTTTTAAACATAACAATTTTCAATTTTCTTTCTAAAATAGTGTAGATATTTAAATTTCAGAGGGAATATTTTTTTTATATATTAGTTTATTCATAGATAGTCTAAATTAATTTAAAATTGATGTATTGATAAAAACATGTCCTCATAATCCATAATTTTCATTAAGCATCCATTAGCATAATTGGGTACTAACAAACATATAAAATGTCATTAGTTAAGTAATGGGTAAACATTTTGGAATAACGCCTGTAATTAGTATGTACACTAAATTACCTCCTTACTATCACATTTCAATTTCAAATGAAAATGCTAGGTATAGTCAGTGGTACACACACCTACATCTGGAACAGTTACTAGTAGAGTAAAAATATATATAATATATTATTCCTGTATGAGAATCAAACTATGGTCCACAAACATCTGCTGTTTTTCTTTTGCATTATTATTATTATGTTTTAAGATTGTCCACATATAATACTTACTCAATTTTATTGATTTACAATACATATAATCGGACCATCTCAGCACTTATATAATTAAGATTGTACAGCCCATGGTTTTTCTTAGCTTGTTTATATTTCTATGGATACCCAGTAAACTATTCAAACAATCAATTACAAACCCACATTGTAAATATGGTTGCAACAATGGTTGAAATATTTAGGCAGGGTACTTCTAATGTACACAGTTTGCTGGTATGATTTTAGGTCCTACATAATAGAAGATGAGCCTTATTGGGGACAAATAATAATACTAATCTGTTAGAATTACAAAAAAAATGCTGAATTTGTGCCCATTGAAGCCACATCTGTGACTACAGATCCAGAGAGAAAGAAACTAGTCATCCCATCCATTATTAATAATTAAGACCCAATCAAAATCGTGACCGTCTCTCAAATTCCCAGTAATGGGTCCCGACTGCAAGATTGACTTTATTCTACGTTATAATTTATTATTTTATGTATTTATCGATCATGAAAACATTTAAATGGTGTAGTTATTCAATATTACTTTACATAGGTCTGGACTACTAGACTTGTTTTTGTCTTTTTAGTTTTTTTTAAAGTGTTTTTATGCAGTCGGGTTTTTCAGTTATTTTTAGTGTCCGACCGAAGCTTCGGCTTCGGCTTCGGCTTCGGCCACCTTCGGCCAAAAAAGCACCTTCGGCCAAATCTTCGGCTTCGGCCAAAAATTTCGCCGAAGGTTTGGCCGAAGCCGAAGGTTTGCTAGTTGTCAAAATTTGAAATTTACTGAACGATGCTAGAGCGAGACGGAGAGTGTGCAGAGCAGCAGAGTTTCACCGCGCCGCCGCACCGGACCAAACGAATCGCAGTTAGTAAACTAAACGAGTCAAAACAAGTTTGAGAGCGCGTCTTAAAATTCTAATAAGTGTTTTCTTTTTAAATATTTCATATTTGTTATTACAAATTATTTTATTTATTACTGTGAGTAAGTAGTACCTGTGGTGATACGTTCATTATTGTGAGGCACTCTAAGAACCAAAAAACCGTAAGTATTGTCTGGTTTAAGATATTTTATGTTATCTAACGTTAGGTAGGAAACTAAATGGAAACAATGTTGGTATGTTTTTTTATGCAATTTTTAGATAAAAAGACATGTGAAGATTGTTTACTTTTAGTTAACTACCTAAACCGATAGGATATAGGCGCATCCGCGTTGCAGAGTCCTACTGCGAGTACGGGCGGTCGGCTCGGCTCGGTAGGTACTTGTGCATTTATATCGGCTCGTTATTGGTCTAAATCTCTAAAGCTCTCACAATATGTATCTAGTATATTCTGAGATCAAAGTAACTATCGTATTTCTCAAGGTCAATGACACCTTCGGCTTCGGCTTCGGCTTCGGCCGAAGGTTTTGGTGAATACCGATTAATCGGCTTCGGCTTCGGCTTCGGCCAAAATTGCACCTTCGGTCGAACACTAGTTATTTTAATTACGTAACTTGTTTCCGGATTTTTAGTGCAAAACTACGAAAAATCTGCAGACGCTTAATTTAAAACTAAGGTGTGTTATTTACTTGTGCAAGATTTCGCAAACAATTTAATTCTTGTAACGAATTGAGGTCATGAGGGTTATTCAGAAGTCTTCTTGGATCTAGCGTACGTTTGGCTAGTCACAACGCACGAATACTACGATGTTGAGATGAAGATGATTTTGAATTTACTAGAACTATCTAAATACTAAGAAAGAAACTAAATAATATAAATAATAGGAAGGAATATATATTTATGTGCAAGTGATGTGTGATGAATGCATTAATTGATATATTTGATTATAATATGTATTTAAGTCATTTATTTCAGTTATGTAATGGTTTACTATGTGTATGTATGTGTGTATGTGAGTCACCCACATATTACGTAAAGAAAACTAAATAGGTACATAAGGACAGTAAAAATAATTCAGAATGCTTGATAAATAAATTATAACAAACAAATCGTATTTCCATAAATAAAAGTAATGTAATGCTTTCGCTAATTGCTACCGAAAATTTGAGAATACATGATACGGAATGCTCAAAACATATTTTTCAGCCCACGCATTAAAGCGCATAAAATCCGCCATTTTGTTTTTTTTTTAATTTCATGTACCCAGTGACACTCGTGCCATCAAGACAAATCTAATGAGGTATCATTTATCTAAATCGGTTGCACTGTGGAATAGTTACGAGCGGACATAGTAACGGACATACATACATACATACATACATACATACATACATACATACATACATACACGTCAAACACATAACCCTCCTCCTTCGGCAGTCGGGTAAAAATAACATCCAATGTTTTTATTTCTTTGATAGATACTGCCTACCTTTGCTTTGGTAAAGCAGGCTAATTCAACATAAGTGTTTAAAAACTTATTACCTCAAGGAAAGTAATTTTAAAAGCATTTTTCATTAAACATGTTACTTTATCAGTAACATTGTTAGTTAATTTATTTTATCGCCATACTCATCCAGGTACTAGTTTTGTTTCTTTAATTTTACAAAGTTCTTTATAGGTACTTTATTGTAGCAGTTTAAGTTATATAAGACAGACTCAAGATTATTTTGATAATATCTACACTTCTAATTCATATGTAATGTATTGATACTTATCTATACAGCTATTTAATTGATCCATTTATCTATATGAGTGATAATGATGTTTAACCACACACTTGTAGGGAGGCCAGCACATCAAGCTACCCCAATCTGTCAAATTTCTTTGATAGATTTTTAACTTTAATAAAAAATTATAAGGTTAATTTTCCATTAAAAAAATTTGACAGTTTTGGATACTGACCTGCTGGCACATGTACTCTGGATTTTAGACGTTTTGGTATTTTTTATTGGTAAAGTATTTTTGAGTTTATCCATTGCAAAAATAAACATGTTTTCTCTTTAAAATATTAGTTTAGACTATAGTTTAAAGTTTTAAAGTGGTTATCTGACTGAACATATTCTATGCTATTATCTCTTTACTCACTTTACATAAATGCTCATTATGTAAACTTTAACTACCTACATCCAGAGAATCAAGGACGGTAGTTGGATAAAGTTAGCTAGTTAGCCTTTTTCTATTACGCGTTTTGTGACTACAAAGGACACAGACAAAAAGTTCAAGTTTGAATCATACATCGACTGTGAATATTGTAAAATGATAAGATGGGGCTGACTTGTTACTTTAATAAAAGCCCCTAAATAAAAACCAAATAAAAAACATCTATCAAACAGATGGTCAAGTCATGGTCACGGGTAGACAGAGTCTACCCGTGACCATGACCATGGACGCTGTAAAGGGCCCGAAACGTCGGAATTAATAATATCAATATACGCGATAAAATCCGTAAAAAGTAGTTTTATTTCAATGTATAATATTCGCGTAAATGTCAGAAATAAATGATAGAAGCTGTTTCCTCTTAGATAATAAAATTCATAGTAAGTGTCACTGAGAGGCAAATTTTTCAGCAGTTGCACGTTTCACGTTATGACGATAAATTTTGATCAATGCCAGCAGGTCAAGCTATCCAAAACTAAAATTTTCCCAATTAAATATGAACCTTATAGTTTTTTATTAAAGTTGAAATTCAAACAAAGAAATTTGACAGATTGTGGTAGTTTGATGTGCTGGTCTCTGTACATAAATCAGATTTAAGGAATCAGAAGGATAATCATAATGCTATGTTAGTTTCGCTGCTACTGCTGTGGGATTTTTCTTCATACTAATTTTTGACAATAATCTATGAGAAATAAATTAAGTAATTTCAATAATATAATAGTAACTGTAACTGGATTATAGATCCGAAAACAAAATCCAACATAAAAGTAGTCTACTAGTCATGTGATAATCAGTTCGTAAAAGTCCGCGTAACATGAGCCTTCACAGCTACAGCGAAGGGTACTTGGAAAACAAGCAAAAAAACTACAACATTTTTTTCTTTAGAAACCTTTGTACTTTACTTGCTCTATCTAAGTTTATGATATTTCCTTTTTAACTTAACATGATCATAATTAGTAAATAATGTCGTAGAGTCGTTTACATACTTACGTACCTAAAGACATACAAGTATCTACTAGAAAAAATAAATATATATTAAAATGATTATTTCCAATTTCCCATGACAATATCCTGAAGTGAGCTGTGTTACTGCATATTAATTTACATACATAAACAAATCAAGTGTAAAGCCTATTCGTGGGCAATACAAACGTTTATCTGCAACTGGAATCGAACACGCGATTCTGACACAAGTGGCATAGGGCGCTACACCATTTGTGCTATAAAATATTTAACGACTTACGTTTCATGTAATGCTGTTATATTAAAGCTTATTCAAAAACCTTTCTGAACGTAAAATGTATTATTTTATTGTTCTCATAAAACTGTAAAATGAAATGCGTTTGTTTTTAGGACACGTGCACACCGATAGTAAACGGCCACTCGAGTCGTGTCGGCGCTTACTTCCTTTTCAACCACGTCGACTTAGAGATCACATATCACAGTGGCGGGGAAGAGGAATGGGGCGTCGCGTTCGGAGAAAACGGCGGACGGATTATATCTGCTAAGGTAATGTATTAACGCTTTAGTTAATTACAGACAGCATCCTCCTTTTCCAACTAAATTGGTGTCGGCTTCCAGTCTAACCTTTCTTTTTTGTTGTTTACGGGGTTGGAAATGCTTTATGCATTATCCACCGCTCCAGGGTGAGCGGGAGTGTGTGTCGGACTCCGCTGTGAAAAGAGCGACCTACCGCCTAAAATCAACCTTGGCGACTCGAAACACTTTACGTGCTTACGTGAGCGCTGTAGCATTCGACCGCAGACCAGTGGCGGGGTGCCTCAGCGACCCGCCTACGGGCTTCTTGTCTAACCTAACCAGATTCGTCCGAATTGTACACGTAGTGACTGCTATCAGACTTCGGCAATCCAATTTCTGGGCATCCCATATCCCAGGCTTTTTGGACTTATGACTACCACTAACGATTGTCATAGGTGTGTTAATGACAGACTAGACAACCATTATGAATGGTGGTGTTAGGTCATGATTATTGAGAATGAAAGTATACTTAAACGTAGCATAATACATTATTGATCTTTTATGAAGTATGGAACATCATTGTTTAAAAGATTAAGTTTATGTAGCTCACTGTAAAAAAATATGCTTGATAAAAAAACCAGAACTGGATTAACAATAATACTGTCTGCAGGTCAAACCAGCCAGTATTCGACATCCAAGCTCAACTAATCTCGACTGCAATGCTCGCGGGTCTGAACTCCAGATACCGACTACACTGGACTCGGATCAAACCTTCAATGTGACGTACACTTACCGCGTTACTTTTATAAAAAATAATACGATCAAGTGGTCCTCTAGATGGGACTACATTCTGGAGTCTATGCCACAGACTAACATACAATGGTTCTCTATTTTGAACTCTTTGGTAATCGTCCTGTTCCTCAGTGGTATGGTTGCTATGATCCTGCTGAGGACTTTGTACAAGGACATTGCCAGGTACAACCAGATGGAATGTGGAGAAGATGCACAGGTGAGGAACATTAACCAATGAATCTTGAGCTATGTAATCTGTTTTGAAAATTGTGCTGAATAACATAATATATTGCAGGAAGAATTTGGTTGGAAGTTGGTACATGGTGATGTGTTTCGTCCTCCACGCCGGGGCATGCTGCTAGCTGTATTCCTCGGATCTGGCTCTCAGGTATTGGTCTACCAATAGAATTTATAGAATTATTCTTAACGGCTGGCTGTGTAAAATTTTGTATAAAATGACTGTTATAGCGTTTTTTTTTTCTGTAACAAGTTAATATTTAATTAATACTAGATGGCGTGGCATTTCCTAGCGATCATCATCTCTGAGAAAAAACGCCAAAACAAACTTGAAGTCCAGACAGTAACAGTATTCATGCTTATCAAATATAGGTTTTACAATGTAGGCACAGCAGCTTTAGGGTTGACCAGTCCTAACTGACGGAACGCATACATCAGTCATCGTGTAGCTCAACCAATTATTTAGGATCTCAACGACCCGTCGCGTTGAGTTTATTTTCTAACGGATATTATGCAATAGTTATGGGACAACACTCAACCAACATTCTGATGAAGGTATATAAAAGAATCTAGTGTACTAATAATAAGAAAGAGACTTCTCATACTTGGTTTATTTAACAAACCAGAAAGCTTATGTTTGTAGCTATCCGTCAATATAATTTCCAGGTGTTCGGCATGACATTGGTAACTCTCGCATTTGCTTGCCTCGGTTTCCTGTCTCCTGCCAACCGCGGTGCGCTGATGACGTGCGCGCTGGTTGCGTGGGTGCTCCTGGGAGCGGCGGCCGGCTACGTCAGCGCCAGGATCTACAAGAGCTTCGGAGGTCGTCGGTGGAAGAGTAATATACTTTTAACGTCGATGGTGTGTCCTGGGTAAGCAATACAGTGCTACAGAGGCTGCCTAGTCTTGTCTCAAACGGCTAACGCAATAGATTTTCTATTGGCTCTATAATTTTTTGTTTGATGGATAAGAAGGGACTATAATATTATTTTATTAAATTTAAATCTGCGTGTATTACTTGCAACATTTAGTGAAGTTTTATGTCTACTACTATTCACAACTCTAACTAAATTAGTGTTCTTCAAACTTTTAAAGAGCATGCTAGAGCATAAAATTGAGCATTCTAAGCCACGATGACTCGCTTAGTCGCTGTATGACACTACTATAAGTTTAAATTTAAAACCAAGCGTACTCTTAAAAACAAAATTTGTATTAAAATCTCTCAGGCTCGTAAAAATAATCCTGCACAAATTATTAGCATTCCGAAATCGCTCGTTTTTAACTTGTTTAGAAGTATGGTCGCCAGCACATCAGGTTACCACAAACTGTCAACTTTTCTTAGTCGATTTTGAACTTAATCCTAAACACTTAAGGTTTAAAATCATTTGGAGAAATTTGACAGTCGTGTATAACCTGATGTGCTGGCGTCTGTATTAACCGATATTTTTTTTGTCATTTCTGCTTATACATGAGTTCTTCTATTTCTCTTTCTAGTGTGGTATTCTCGCTGTTCTTCATAATGAACCTGGTGCTGTGGGGCAAGGGCTCGTCCGCATCGGTACCGTTCTCGACCTTGGTAGCTCTGCTTGCGCTCTGGTTTGGCGTCTCCGTGCCGCTCACATTCATCGGAGCATACTTTGGATTTAGGAAGAGGGTAAGTAGAAAATAACATCTAATTTTATTATTTTGTATACTCTTACAAACTCCTTTATTTATTCGTCGCCTAAAATAATGCAAGTACGGCTGTTTAGCGTTAAATTCGTCAATTTTATTAAGATTTTCTGTTAGAAAATTATTAATAAATAGTGAGTCAGTCACCCAGAGTTTTGTTTTAGTTAGTAATAACAAGACTGAACCGAAAACATCACTGGCAAACACAACACCTAAGAGGGTAAATAGAGGCGTTATGATTGTGTTGTATGAAACTACATAATGACGACAAATTTCTGTATACCTACGTTATCAGTAACATTCGAGTATCCCATGGAGCATCGAGTCTTATCGTTAAAGTTACAACAATTAGGTCGCACAATCTCGTATCCATCCGCAGAATATAACAGTGTGCGTAGTGAAAATGCACAAACATCGAAATTGCCACCTATCTCTAAGATACTAGATACCTCAGCTAGCATGACTGCTACGCTAGAGGTTCTGGGTGCGATTTCCAGATCCAGCAGGGTTATTGGATTATTCTATGAAATTCTTAGTAGCTCGGAGTTTTCATTTGTGCCCGGTTAATGGCAATATTGATTCGCCTCTACCTAAACATACCGCGATAGAGCGAGCTTTGGGTGTTCATTAGTAGACCTCTGCCTAACTCTTCGGGGAATACAGGCGTGATGGTATGTTATAAAATATCTAAGATAGAAGCAGTTATTCTCTGTGGAAATCAATCCCGCGACTGGGACTGCGAAGTGGATCGCTTACTGCGCCAATAGAATTGTTTAACTGGCACTGAAAACCCTGATTCGACTTTCTTTAGTTTTAATGTTTTTACCAGAATATGATTCTCAATATGCGTCTCACTGAGTTGTGGAGTAAGCGCCACAACTGGCAATGGAGCAAATATACGCTTCGTGTGCCGAAACACAGAAAATAATTTTTTTTTGTGTACTACTGGTACACAAAAAAAAATTATTTTCTGTGTCATCATTTATGCGATGGAACTGCTCAATTGTTTTACATCCATTTACACAAACAATAACTTGAAAATCGAACGGAACGCATCTAATAATCAGCTCGTTTAGAAATTTTCATTGTGTAAAGCCGAATTTTATACCATTTTCGTCCGATCCAGGGTAAATTCTAGCTTCGTCGCCTAATCTAGGCCGACTCTTACTGGATGCCGGAGCTAAGTACCAAGTTCTTACATCTTCTTCAGATCTTGGATCATCCAGTGCGCACGAACCAGATCCCGCGACAGATCCCGGAGCAATCGCTGTACACTCAACCCGTCCCCGGCATCGTGATGGGAGGAGTGCTGCCTTTCGGATGCATCTTCATTCAGCTCTTCTTTATACTCAACTCGCTTTGGTCCAGTCAAGTATGTATTTTTATATCATTAACAGCCTACTATTAGGAATAGAGTTGTGAACCGTTTTAATTAAATGAAATGTATTTATTCATATAAAAAATAATCGATAGATTGATTGCATTGAGGATATCTGTCCTCTAAATTCTGCTTGATATGGACTGAAGAATCAAACAATTGTTTTTTTACATTTAAATTATAGTTAAATCTGAAATTAACATTAAATAATAAATTAATCTTTAATCAATCTTCATTACCATGAAAAGTAGGCTTTGTAAGGCTTTTGATATTGCATAATCGACCTATTTAATAGTTGACTAATTCGTTTGTAATGGTGATTACTGATGGTTTACGTCTTTATGTATGTTCGCGGTACCAATCTATACTCTATGTATAATTGTATGTTTTCATCCTAATATTATAGGAATATTATAGAGAATACATCAAAACATCTCAAATGACGAAAATGTTGTTTTTCAGATGTACTACATGTTCGGTTTCCTGTTCCTGGTATTCGTGATCCTGGTGATCACGTGCTCACAGACGACGATCCTGCTGTGCTATTTCCACCTGTGCGCGGAGGACTACCACTGGTGGTGGCGCGCCTTCCTCAGCTCGGGCTCCACGGCCGGCTACCTGTTCATCTACTGCTGCCACTACTTCGTCACCAAGCTCAACATCGAGGACGCCGCCTCCACCTTCCTATACTTCGGATACACTCTCATTATGGTCTTCTTATTCTTCCTCCTCACAGGCACCATAGGCTTCATGGCTTGCTTCTGGTTCGTCAGAAAGATTTACAGTGTGGTCAAAGTAGATTAGTGCAGTGATAGAATAAGTATCGAGTGTTGGTACAGCGGTATTGACGTGTCCGTCGCGGTATGGGCGCTATTGTTATGTAAAATTAAGCCGACTTGTGACACCAATGCGTTGTTTTTCTGAAAACTACGCTAATTTGTTGCGTGCGGAACTTCCGCCTTGAACACTATCAGTGGCGAGACCAGTGTCAGCGACAAGTTTAATAAGAAATTATGTGTAATTTTGACATGGTTGTCGATGTGAAAGTCACGCGGAATATAATACGTGAGATGCGCAAGCTTCGCCAGCAATGTGGGGCAGAGTGACAAGTGAGACTGCTGTACACAATGTGATTAATTGTATAAAAGTTTATAACGCTATTAAATTGATAGTCTCCTGTGCGTCTATTAACCGTTTGTTTATTACTATTATTATTTTGAATGTTAGGTCGTATACATATTGACTGAAATGCCTATAGTGTATCGTAACAGATTTACTTTTCGTTACAACTTAAAAACTGATAAAAATATTTCTTCAATGTGTATGCGCCTTTAGTCGCTAGCTGTGTAAGTTTTTTTCGTGAATTCAAATCGAAACTTCTTTATTTATTGTTTGAAAACAGCTATATTATCATGCACAAGAAATTTAGTGTTAGAAAGGCCGTAATTTGTCTCTGATGAAAGTATTGGCTACTATAATAGTACTTAATGTGCCCTATTCAATAGCAAAATATGTAAAACTAAAATAATGTGATGTGCGAATAGGTGATTCGATTAAACTGTATCATATTAGATTTGCAATTTACAAGTTTAAACTTAAGTGAGATTTAGCATTTTTCAGAATAAAAATTATTAGGCATAACGGATATTTCGGATCTCATTACAGATGTATTATTAATAAAGATCATCTCTGTAATCGGTCGAAGGGCGGCCATACACGGCAGTGAAACATTCATCACTGCACCAAGTTGCGACTGCATAGCTAAATGCAATCTTTTCGTTGACAACCACGAGATCACTCGGGCATTTAAGACTGCGTCGAGAAATCACCAGAATAATATTATGGACTTATCGAACTGGGCAAATAGCACAGTTCATTCTATCACCGAATGCCCGAAGTGTTAACTCAACAATTATTCGAGCTACACATGTGAGCGGCAAACGAAACCCCCGTTTGCCGTACCTAGCTATCGCGTAGGGCCGCTCTATATTTTTATCAAACTTCCGTACAATGCACATGTGCAAATAGAACTGATTGTTACAAATTATTTTGTTTATAGTTAAAAGTATTTGTCGAAATTAGGCCATGGGTGGCTTATATAATATTGATTATTGACAATAGATTTAAGTACATATGTAATCGAATTGCAATTCATCTAAATCATTGTGATCAGTACCACTATTTTGGACTCCCATCTAATAACGAGTTTATTATCACATTTTGATTTAAGAAGATAAGGCATTGTTTATAAATACAACCACGTATTAATTGTGTGCATATTATGCAATTTCATTTTATTGTAACTTAATTTTAATATTATTTTAAAAACTGTGCTTAGTTATTTAAAACAGTTAAATGTAAATAATAAATTTACTATTTTACAAATGCTTTTTATTTTACGTACTAGTTGGTAACATAATAAACATAATAAAAAATAAATTAATTGAACTGCCTGCATGGCTGCAGAACGTGAAGTTCTGCAGGAAATAAAAAAAAATTGACCCACCAACCATTAGCAGCTAATTTAGGGAGAAACAAAGCAGGTGGGAGCATTTGTTTTGAAAATACGTAAAGTATATTTGCTAGTACGCACACGGCCAATTGTACCGTCCTGCGACTGTATTCGTATCATGTAATCAGGCCATTGGGTAGTTCTGTCGCCAGTGCTTTTGGCGGATCGTTCAATTTCACACTTTTTCGTAATTGAATAGCAAGTAATTTATGAGCAAAGGTTTAGTTAAATATTATAATATAAGACTGTTTTAGTACAGTTGCAATATTGCGTAGTAAATGTCGCTATTACTATTTTTATGTACCTCTTACTCAGTGTGATAGACCAATTTACGAAAAAACCAACAATAATTGGCGGGCTAAGTTGAACGATTCACATTTGTGAGACATAACAGGTATTTGTATTTGGAACCTCGTATAACGATGTCATAAATATTTATAATACGTTGGTATCGGTGGATTCTATCCTCTTCCACCGCACTCATTGCCAAGAGATAACTCACTTGGCTTTTATTATTTTCTAATAAATACGCCACAATTTGGGGTTTCAACTACGTTAAGTACTATTTCCTCATCCAGTCACTGCCAGCTGCCTTCCGCAAGTCAAGGAAAGAGGAAAGCCGAAGATCGGGCTTTGTGGCGTTCAGGCCTATGTCCAGCAGTGGACGAATACGGGCTGATGATGATGATGAAGTACTATTTAATGTGCCTATTACTATTAAAAAATGTTACTAGATAGTCCCTTCCTCGCCGGCGGCGGTGGCATGGCGAGGTGCTCAAGAGAAGCATGTTATGGTAAGTTAGGGGTTTGGTACGTCTGCACCAGGCTTGCTACAGAAAAACATACATCAGCCAACTGTGGGTGGTCATAAATAAATACCTAACTTTTCGGAGAATACTGGAGTGACGCTACGATAATTATGTCTAAATTTAAATTAATCGCTATCACTTTCTGAAAGCTCCGCGTTTTCCTTAGGTTGAATAGCCTTTCTTTTCCCATGTTTCTTCCTTTTATCAAGTTTTGTTTTTCTGAACAATTCTATTGCCTTCATTTTATTTTCCAGTAAACTCTTTTTCTCTTGCTCTCTTTGAGGAATAATTTCTTGGAAACGATCAGTTTTTGGAATTCTTATTTCAAATTCCGATTTCCCATCTTTAATTTGTGATACAACTTTTACACCTTGATTGATCAGTAAATCTTCTTCATTATTCTTTCGTTGCTTGGCAGCAGATGGTCCTGCTTTACTTGTACTTTTGGAGCCAATTTTTTTGGTGGCCTTTCTTTTGATAGCAGGTTTAGTATCGTCTTCAGTCTTCTCAGGTTCTTCTGGGAGTAGGCCTTCAGGACCCATTCTTTGTACTGCAGCTTTTACTCTTTTACTCATTTGTTCTTCCAGTGACTGAAATTCTACTTTTCTTTTAAAGAAGTCTTGCACAGATCTCTGAGTTTTGCGATCTTGTATTCTTTTGAGTACTGGCTTTATAATTTCATCTAATTTGTTTTGCGACCAACCAAACTTAGATTTAGTATAGTCTCTCAATATTGTAATGTCTAACTCGCCCCATGTGAACTTATCTTCACTTTTTTCTATGTTTGGTTCCAAGTATGCTTGAACGACCTTAAAACGGAAATTCTTTTATATTTTCGGTTTATATTTGATTCTGTTGTTAAAAACTAAATGAATTTAATCATCTTTCTAATAAAAAATGTGTAAAAAAACAGAAGAAATTAAATTCTGAAAAATTTGTCAACTTTCAATGATGTTTGTAATAGGGTGTTACAATGTGATTAACATTAGTGCTATTTTCACTAATAATGAAACTTTCTTGATTCTGTTGTTAAAAACTAAATGAATTTAATCATCTTTCTAATAAAAAATGTGTAAAAAAACAGAAGAAATTAAATTCTGAAAAATTAGTCAACTTTCAATGATGTTTGTAATAGGGTGTTACAATGTGATTAACATTAGTGCTATTTTCACTAATAATGAAACTTACCCGCACACTAGGAAAGTCTTCTGTGAGAGTAACATTCTTCAGCTTTTTCTTAAGACTAGTGTTGTCTGTCCTCTTGCCAGCTTTGACCCATTGCTTGAACTCTTGTAGCCCCTTCACAATTTGTGTATATTTAGCTTGCTTTGAAGTTTCACTGAGAAGTTGCCTTTTATTAAATGGGAATGAGGCTAGGATTTCTAATGCAGTAACAGGGCCAACACCACTTAGTCCAGTTGTGTAATCACTGCCAACCAGTAAAGCCAACAAAACTAGTTGTTCTCTATTTAAATCTGGAAAATGAAATAGTATTATATTTATAGATAGTGATTTCGAGTATATTAGCAGAATTCATGAAAATTCAGTGAAGTAAATATTAAAGTACTCACTAAAGGATGTCTCTATTCTCTCTGATTGAAATTGCAAGACATGCTTCTTTTGGTTAAAGAAATTCTTGTACACAGTTCGGCCACCAAAGAGCCAGATATCACTATCATCTGTTATTGTGCCGTCAGTTAAATTTATACTTTCAAGAAACGCACATTGCGCTTCAGCCTCCATAGGGGCCACTATGTATGGAATACCAAATATTTGCAGTAGTTCTTGAGCTTCCTTAGTCATTTGCTCGGTAATATTTCGACCGATTCGATCCAATCGCCCTTTTTCTTGTAGTAAATCCTGTTCTTCATTCTGCATTTCTTCAACTAAGGAATTCAGTTTTTCTGTTGTTAGGATTTCTTTTGGCAGATTATTAGGAATAGTCTGCACTAATTCCTGAGATTGGTCACTATCACTTTGATCTAGTTGTTTATGATCATTTTCCTCAACAGAAGAATTATTTTCAGTTTCCATTTTATCTGAACTTTCATTTGCATTGGTAGCAAGATGTTCATTTGATTCATTTACATTTCCGACATGAGGTGTACATATACTTTCTTGGGATGGTCCAGAATCCTGCTTACTTTCACTTTCGAGTTTTGGAGTATTTTGTTCTAGAAACTTATTATTACTTTTAAGGGCAGGCACCTCCGGTACTTTAAATACAACATCGGATACACCAGATTTTAGTTCAGCCTTTTTAGGTTTTCCAAGATCAGTCTTTAAGTTTTTTATTGCTTCTTTCTTATCTATAACAAGATCTTTCTCATCTTCAAAAATGTCTGCGAATATATCATCGTCGGGAGCGTTACCCATATTTAATGTAAGTTCGACCACCAGCTTATTTGATTTCTGTTCTACCTCAGGCACGTCTTCAAACTCTTCTTCACTAGAATCAGTATCATCTTTAGTTTTTGTACTTGGAACTTCTGAAACTTCTTCAATTTCATCACTGGAGTAATTATCTTGTTTTATTTCAGTTCTTGGTAACACTCTTTCAGATACATTCTCTGTTTCTTCTCTACTAGAATCCAGAATTATAATATCTGGCAAAGGATTTTCTACACAGATTACGGATGATTGAGTTGACTCCA
Organism: Acronicta alni; assembly: GCA_964056405.1. NCBI lineage: Eukaryota > Metazoa > Arthropoda > Insecta > Lepidoptera > Noctuidae > Acronicta > Acronicta alni. Next base: position 14,333,332 of record OZ043916.1, on the reverse strand, counting down.
ATTTTCCTGGTGATTCACGATCGTCTGAACATCGTTTATATTCAATTGTCTCATGATTGTTACCTTCACTACTGTCAGATAATGTATCAACTTGAAGACACTCATCGTCACTAGATGATAGTTCCACATTATCAATAATAACTGACTTTTCTTTATTAATTTCTTTTAATATCTCATCTACTTTAGGTATTTTTTGTTTGTTTTTAGTCTTACTTCTATCAGATACAATTTTATCAATAGCTTTGTGTGTGAAGTCACTATTTTGCATGATATAAGCCTTAGCACAAGTCATATCAGCTTGTACAAAGCCATCGTCTTCTTCAGAATCAGTATTGGAATAATCTGTGTCTGTCATGCATGATGTCCAAGAGTCATCAGTTTTAGAAGCTTCATTGGTATTATGTTCATTTGACTCATCTACACACTCTAGTGACATTTTTATTGCTTTTTGTAAATCATCTTCCAATTCATCAACAATTTTTGGTGCTTCTGTAATTTCAACAACTTTACTAGTTGTTGGTTCACATTTTTCTGTAACTTCAGTAATTTCTGTAACATGACTAGTGCCTGGCTTGTTTTCCAACTCCTTTTTCAATTTTGCCTCTGCCAAAGCTTGTTTGACATCTTTAATAAGTAAATAGCGTGTAGAAACATTAGAGGCAATACGGCGAGTAGGTATTGTGTCTATTTTAGTATCAATGCCTTCTTCATTTAGTAAAGATTCTAAATCATTTAAGGACATTCCACTGTCACCCATTTCTTTTTCTGTTTCTTCAAGACATTCTTGCACCTTTCTTCTTTTTAATAGCCTTTGCATCTGTAATGAAACAATTGAAAAAATATTAAGGCTGAAATCTTTTAATTTATTGGTATAGTCTAAAAATAATCAATTTGATTACTTGAAAGTCTGAAAATGAGTTACTCTCTTTGGGCAATTCATTAAGCCTTCCCCATGAGTTCATTTTTCTTGTTTCCTTTAATTCTATAAGTAAATCATACTTTTCCTTGACTCCCAAATTTTTAAAGCTTTCAGATTGTAAATCAAGGGTATGCAAATCAATACTGGAACCACTTGAACTCTCCTCATCATCAGATCTGAAATCCAATTTATTAATTAATGGCAGATATGTTAGTTTTATAAACTGGTAATCATAATTTTATTCTTAGGTCATAAATGAGTTTTTATAATAAATTAAGAAATTCAAAGGATTAATTTCTTTAACTCATCAATTATTAATTATATTTGAACTTACTCTGATTCACTCTCTTCTTCCTTTTCAGGTAATGCAGGTAGTTTGAACAGATCATCATTGTTTAAAGATGTCTGGTCACTTTTCTTTGGTGAGATTTGTTTCCCTAAAATACTATTGATAGCCGTTTTCTTACTCAGCAGGAGAGCAAGTTCTCTTTTTATTCTCTCAGATTCTGAATTATACTTAGCTTTACTGTGTTGTCTCTTTGCCTAAAACATTTTTATTATTGTTGAATCATAAGTATCATAACATTATTGTTGTTAGGTTTGGAAAATAAACATACTTAAACAAAATATAGGTTAACTTACAATTGTTTCTTTTTTCAATTCAGGAAAAGCTCCATCAAAGACAAATACTGGTTTTATCCTAAAGTACAACAACTTGCAGAGACGTTGAAACAGTCCCATAAGATGTGCATTTGGCAGAGGAGCCCCTTTTGCATCTTGATACCCTTTCACCATTTGGTGCAACCATATTGATATATCTAGTAAAAATGATAAGAAGTGTTTATGAATTTGGTTAAATTATGAATTACTTACAAACTATAAAACTTATAAATATAAAACTCAGAAATATTCAATTGATTCATCAATGACTTCATCATACCAACAGCTAACACTTTGTTTTCTAACGTTTCGACCGGCAAAGGTTTGCCGGCTGGCTCTATTAGCCTCCACAGTCCAGTGACTCCCATCGCGTGCGATTAAATTCCAGAATAGATTTTTTGTTTATACTAATGTATAAATCAGTGTACATAACAAAGGTCGTTTCCCACGAGATCTCCGGTCAATCGTCGGCGTCGGTACTCGGTCTCTTCCTCACACATCGCAACTATTTCGCTCCATGAGCTCAATGTACCCACTACGGCTACGCACACATTTACAAAGCGAAACGATTGCTACTGGCGCACTGCGTTCGTAAATATGTGTTCAGTTCACTACAACATATCAAATGTTTTACTACGCCGCGAACGCCCACTCTTTCCCACACTTTATTTTCTCACGCCCCATGCGTAACCCCACATCCTATGACCGGCCGTCTGTCAGTCGGCGCGTCGTGGGTCGGGCGATCCCTCATCGACTCGACTCGATTCTGTCGATTCGCGCGCGTGTAGTCGACAACACGCCTGCAAACAGCTTCGTCTAGCTCCGTGTCTATGGTCAATCTTTGACAGCTCGCGCATCTGGCGTTGTCGTATTTAAACTCGAATAAACAGAAGTTTCGTCAACTTTTCATAAAATAAAATCATAAATCGGAAACTACCGGGTAGAAGACGAGGACCAACGTCCCCCGGTCGCGAGTGCCTGACGACATAACATCGTCCCAACCTGTCCGAAAATTCAGTTGTCGAACAGGTGTCCCGTACGAAATGTGTGCCAGTTCCCAGCGTAATTAACTGACGAGGGGCGTGAATAATACAAAAGTGTATCGATCGTCGAGATAATCGGACCCGAGGGTGACGGCGTCTCGGCGAAAGCCAACCGGTAGGCGTGCGCCCTCCGATCGACGACTACGGACGTCGCTTGAAACGCGGACACTGAACTACCGGCGATGTCCCAGCGAAGAGGTGACGCTAGCTAGGGACACGGCAGCATCAAACTGCGCGACCCGGGTTCAGGTGCGCGCTATGCGGGCGGCAGCGAGGTGAAGGCAGCCGTGGCGAGCATGCCGCACCAGTTCGGCGGGGCGGGCGCGGGTGCGCTGGCGGGCGGAGCGTCGCCGCCGGCGCAGCACGCGGCGCTGTTTCCGCGCTACGCAGGCGCGGCTGGACCCGGCGCCGGCGCCTACCGCCCGGAGGAGCGTCGCCTCACGCGCGAGGCCATGGAACGCTACCTGCGCGACCGCTCCGACATGGTTGTTGTCATCCTGCACGCGAAGGTCGCACAGAAGTCTTATGGCAACGAGAAAAGATTCTTCTGTCCACCTCCCTGCATCTACTTGTTTGGAGATGGCTGGCGGCTCCGACGTGAACGCATGTTACGGGAGGGAGAGACTGAACAGGCAGCACAGTTGTGTGCCTTCATTGGCATTGGTAACTCTGACCAAGACATGCAGCAGCTGGACCTCAACAATGGCAAGCAATACTGTGCTGCCAAAACTTTGTACATATCTGACTCTGATAAAAGAAAGCACTTTATGCTCTCAGTTAAAATGTTCTATGGAAATGGTCATGATATTGGTATTTTTAATAGCAAGCGAATAAAAGTGATATCCAAACCCTCCAAGAAGAAGCAATCATTAAAAAATGCAGACTTGTGTATTGCGAGTGGAACAAAGGTAGCTCTATTCAATAGGTTGAGGTCACAAACTGTATCCACAAGGTATCTGCATGTAGAGAATGGTAATTTCCATGCATCCTCAACGCAATGGGGGGCTTTCACAATTCATCTCTTGGATGACAATGAGAGTGAATCAGAGGAGTTTGCTGTGAGAGATGGATATGTTCACTATGGGTCCACTGTGAAGCTGGTGTGCTCAGTCACAGGCATGGCACTGCCCAGATTAATAATAAGAAAGGTAAGATAAAGAACAAACTCAATTAATTACATTTAAAACTTTTAGAAGAGATTTAATGTAATATTATTAGTTTATAAAACACTCGGCCACATTATTTCAATATTAAGATTATGCAAATATTTCACAAAGATATAAAATGTATTTTTTTAAAAGGGAAAAAACTAAATATTATTTTTCATCAAAAAATGACCTTCAAAAAGGTATATCAAATTTTAAAATGGTAATAAGAGAAATATTTCATACCTAACAAAAAACGTCATTGAGAAATAATGTTTATAGAGATTTGTAGTGTAAACTAAATGGTTCAAATGTGAATGATTAGACCAATTTCCAAACTATCAACACTACATAACTAATGATGATCTGAAATAATTTTGATCATGCTTTTGTTAAATGACAAAATAGCATTAAAATATAACTTCATAATTGCTAATACTCATATCTAATTATTTATTAATAATACTGCCAATTTCAAAGATACAATATTTCATAAATTCGGTGAGCAAAATTTTGATGTATCTACACTGCCAAATTATTGCCTTGTTTCCATGTTCTGTATTGTTTATCACCATTCATATTGACCTGTGTACCTATTTATTATGTGTCGGTTAGCATGCCTTTTTCAATACATTTTCCCCCATCTGCAATACATTTTCCAACAAAAGTCTAAAAGAATTTCATTACTTTTTGCTTTTTAGTTAGAATCTTTTAAACATAGTCAGGCCCTACATTGTAAGACACATATTTTGTTACTATACATTGTCTGGACTTTAAAAGAGACTATGATTCTCTGAGTTTGTTTTGGCGTTTCTTCTCAGAGGTTGTCAGCTAGGAAATGCCGGAGCCATCTAGTTTAAAAAAAAAAGTAATATATTGACTTGTAAAAGTGTCTTTAAAAGATCTATTTACAGAAATAAATATCATTATCATTATCAGGTTTTATGTTTAACTTATAATTTTTGCTAAATTGCATTCCACAAAGTTACCACAATATTATTTTTAGTTTATAAATATGAAACCTTCACCTTACCACAAGTAATTAATTGGCAAAAGTATACAGAGTATCATTATAACATAATTAGGTATAATGTACAGACACCACCAGGTCAACCTATCCAAAATTGACAAATTTCCCCAAAAATCGAACACAGTAATTTGACCGATTGTGGTAGCTTGATGTGCAGGCCTCTGTACCTACAACAAAGAAATAAATTAAAAGGATCAAGTATTTTATGAGCACATAGAAAGAATTATTGTAATTATTTCTAAAAGAAATACCTAGGACCTACTTAACATACTGAACATGATTTGCCACAGCTAAATACCTACCACTAGTGCAACTTTAATGTGGCCCAAAATTTTGGTGATACATGTAACATTCAATATAAAACATTTTTAGTACAATATTAAATAATACAAAATGGTATTTTATCCATTTAATTATGATTATACGATCTGCAGAAATAAAAAATATTTAAAAAACTGCCAATCTCATGCTATCTCTCTCGCACAGCAGATGGAGATGGCACAAGATCAGAAGTTGTTGAATGAATCCTCATTTCTTAACTCACACTTTATGTAAAAAAAAAATATAATGTTAGCATAGTGACATATTAAGCACAACACTGACACAACATTGTCATCTTTGATTAAATACTTGTCTAGATGCCACATTGACACGTACAGAACGGCCCAAATAAAGTCTACTAAAATTGGTAGACTCTCTTCTCACTTACGTCAGTGTCATTTGGATCACTTCAGGGTGTGGAGTTCTCGAAAAATAATTAAGTAATTATGTCGGTATGTGCTGTCAAATTGTGTCGCAATTATGTGGGAAAACCGTATAATTACACTAAGATCACATTACATCGGTAAGTTTTGTTATTTAACCTCTATTATTTTATGAAAACATGATTTTTCAATTCGTTAATTTGTAGGTTCGACAGATTAGCCGGTGTTGTCAATTTATTACAAGGGAGATTTGGCGAAACTATGGGAGGTAAAATGCAAATATCAGTCATCATCTTTCGATGAGAAAATTTTATTATTTTAATAATTACCTACATAATTTATTTGATCAGTAAATGATAACTTGCCTGGACACGAAATGAAATATAAAAAAAATACTATTTCGAAAACAAATACAAAGAGATGGATTTTGATCTATAAATTGCTGTATATATTTTTTCATTGTATTTTTTGTTTTTATTAAAATAAATAAAACACTAATCTACAAAATAATTACTTTATTCAGCCTATTTCGTTTAACTGTCATCCCATTAAATAATGGAGAAAAGGTAAGTTAATAATTTGGAGCAGGCATCCCTAAACACGCACACCTTGACAGTTTGACTACAATAAGTACACAAGCGGTACTCACACATATCACGCAATTTGGCCCCAGTTTTCGCGTGTCGTTTGTTTGCATTGCTCCATCTAGACAAGTATATATATAATCAAAGATTGTCATATAATATGTAAATCTAGGAAAAAGATTTAGTAACTAATTTACTATAGTCTGTTGTTATTATTATACAAAATAAGAAAGAAGAATGCCATTGTCATGATTATTATAATAATCAGTCTTATGCCTTAGTCACTATAAATAAAACATTAGGAAAGGAGGTAATTTTTTTACTATACTTTACTGTACATTAAAGAGTAGTAAAAATTACCTTCATTCCTTTTACTGTATGTATTGAGCTGCCCCATTAGCAACTAGGCTCAGTCGAACTTACAATAACTATCTTTTTGTATCCTTTTGCATTTTCAATGCTAAGAATTTAAAGTTATTTTAGCGAAGGAAAAATTCGACCGCGCGCAGGATTCGAACCTGGTCACTGATGTCACCATACAAGACCAAAATTCAGGATTAGAAAGCAAATTTCTACCTGGGGGGTAGGAGTCGCGGTGGCTTAGTGGTCATCTGGTGTACCTAACCAGAAGACGCAGGTTCGAATCCTGCCCGCGGTCGAATTTTTCCTTCGCTAAAATAACTTACAACCACTAGTTTGTAAGCGCGACTCCTGCGCTTTTGTCCTGCATTCGATTCTCAAAGTGTTATTGGGTCAAGCTATCTAAAACTGTCAGTTTCCCAATTGATTATAAACGTACGTATGTGGAAAATAATAATGATTATAGTCATAAATATGGATAAATAAAAAAAAACATACTCATAAATAGTTCGGAGCTAAAATGGGACTATTATATGGGCCCCAAATATACTGGCGCACTGTAGATAAGGACACCTATGCCTAACCTTTCGGAGGATATGCTTGATGGGATGTTTTTATATCCCTAATGCTTCTTTAACTCACCAGGTGGACAAGCAGATGGCTCTACTAGAGGCAGACGACCCTGTGTCCCAGCTACACAAGTGCGCATTTTACATGAAAGACACAGAGCGCATGTATCTATGTCTTTCCCAAGAACGCATCATCCAGTTTCAAGCTACGCCATGCCCTAAAGAGCCCAACAAAGAGATGATCAACGATGGAGCCTGCTGGACTATCATCTCGACTGATAAAGCTGAATACCAGTTTTATGAAGGAATGGGACCTGTTAGGTATGTTGGTTCTTTATTTATTAATGAAAATAATTCGCCTGCCGTAATATCTAATCTTTAATGCCTAAAAAGTTTTTGATTTTAAAATAATTTTCGGCGGTTTTAGAAAAGATGGTAAAATGAGTAATATGCTAAGAGTCGGCTTCTTCGTAATTCTTCGTTCGGTAATAGCATCCTAAATACAGAGAAAAGTCACATGCTTAACTTACTGTGTTCCATTTGATGACAACTGTTTCTCAACACAATAACCTATTAATCTGAAGTATTTTTAATCGAGCAAATTTCCAATTATTTGTTATTAGCTAAAAACCGGCCAAGTGCGAGTCGGACTCGCGCAAGAAGGGGTCCGTACCAGTATCTATAAGAACGGCAAAAAAATAATGTCTGTTGTATGGGAGCCCCACTTAAATATTTATTTTATTCTGTTTTTAGTATTTGTTGTTATAGCGGCAACAGAAATACATCATCTGTAAAAATTTCAACTGTCGTAAGTATGACGGTTCATGAGATACAGCCTGGCGACAGATAGAATGAACAGCAGAGCCTTAGTAATAGGGTCCCGTTTTACCCTTTGGGTACGGAACCCAAAAAATAGAGATTTGGGCCTGTCGTGACGAGCATATTAAGCCCTGCTCCGATCTTGCCCCAATATGTCCAGAGATACTAGCTGAACATTATGAACCAAATACAAACAGAGAAAAGTCGCTAGAGTTAAGTAATATTTTGAGTAAAACAGAATAGTCGCACGCTCATCATAATGTGTTACTTTGACACTCTGGGAACCTTTTCCAATATGTTTAGAGATAGTAATTAGTTAAACACTCCAAATTACGACCACACACAACATATGCTATATTTTGGAATAAAGGAAATACAAAAGTCGCACACATATCAAAACATGTTAGTTTTGACACTCTGAGAACCTTTACCGTTATGTATATAGATACTACTTAAACACTCCAAATTACAAAAACACACATAGCTATATTTTGGAATAAAGAAAAACAGAAAAAGTCGCACACATATCAAAACAAGGTTTTGACACCCTGAGAATTATTTCCGATGTGTTTAAAGTTACTACTAGGCAGTTAAACACTCCGAATTACAAACACGTTTAATCTATATTTTGTAACAGGAAAATAGAATAGTAGCACAAATATCAAAACATGATAGGTTTGACACCCTGAGATTTTTTTCCGATATGTTTAAAGATGCTAGGCAGTTAAACACTCCGAATTACAAACACATTTAAGCTATATTTTGTAATAGAAAAACAGAAAACGCACACACACATCAAAACATGTTAGGTTTGACACCCTGAGAATATTTCCCGATATGTTTAAAGATACTAGGCATTTAAACACTCCGAATTACAAACACACATAGCTATATTTTGGAATAAAGAAAAACAGAAAAAGTCGCACACATATCAAAACATGTTAACTTTGACACCCTGAGAATTTTTTCCGATGTGTTTAAAGTTACTACTAGGCAGTTAAACACTCCAAATTACAAACACACATAGCTATATTTTGGAATAAAGAAAAACAGAAAAAGTCGCACACATATCAAAACATGTTAAGTTTGACACCCTGAGATTTTTTTCAGATGTGTTGAAAGTTACTACTAGGCAGTTAAACACTCCGAATTACAAACACGTTCAATCTATATTTTGTAATAGGAAAACAGATAAAGTCGCACACATATCAAAACATGTAGGACACCCTGAGAATATTTCCCGATATGTTTAAAGATACTAAGTATACAAGTAGTTAAACACTGCGAATTACAAACACACATACTTAAGCTATATTTCGGAATAAAGGAAAACAGAGAAAATTCGCAATTCGAATTAACGGATCCCATGGCCATTACTATAGGGCAAGTGTGGTTTTCAATCGGTATAAAAAAAAACTCTGAGAACATTTCTCGATACGTTTAGAGATACTAGTTTAACACTCAAAATTACGAATACTATAACATAATATCATGTACTAGCGACCCGCCCCGGCTTCGCACGGGTGCAATGTACTAATAAAATACATGTATTATACATATAAACCTTCCTCTTCAATCACTCTATCTATTAAAAAAACCGCATCAAAATCCGTTGCGTAGTTTTAAAGATTTATGCATACATAGGGATATAGGGACAGAGAAAGCGACTGTTTTATACTATGTAGTGATATATAAACGATATTTAAAAATAAAAGAAAGAAAAGTTGTCACCATGAGAACTTCTCTTGATATGTCGAACTGTTTACACGAGCCGATATTTTGAGTATGTAATTATTATGATAGTGTAAAAAGTTGCATACTGTGTCATTTGACAACCTTGGAAACTGTGTGCCTCGTCCTGTCGCGATGAACATGAACGAGAGAGCCAATATATTGAAGTGTTTGTACTATATTGTTTTAACGTAGCAGTGGTTTAAAAGAATATTATTGCAGAAAAACAAAGGAAAATCGCATCTAGTAATACCTACTTATTTGCTGTCCTCAGAAGCACCGACATCCTTTAACTTGCTAAACATAAGCAATAGCATCCAACAATTTCCATAGTTGTTAACACATTTTGCTAAAGCAAATTATTGTATTCACGTTGGAGCCGCCCCTACTTATTTTTTTTGGCCACCCCTATAAGCATGTGGCACCCTAATTTTATTTTGATGCCAACTAAAACAAATATTTTGGTAGTCTTTTAAAACGTATAGTTTTCTCGTATATTAACTGAGATATTAATGTAATTGAATTTGACCTAATTTAATGTTGATAACATTCGGTATGTTGGTATATTGGTTTCCAATATATTTTTCAAAGGGATAAAATGAGTCCCGCAACATAATTTTGTCGTCATATTATCTCGCCTCTAGCCATTGTCTCGACATTAGATACACAACGACAAAACTGTTTCATTTATTATATAATTAATGATAAACTTAGTTTAGTCGCACTAGTTAAGTCAACGACCACTGTGTGTGTGTTGCAATTGCGATAATCGATTTCATCAACTCGACGCATGCTAGATATTATTTAACCTGTAAAACAAAACACAATACACAACAGAAATAGTCAGATCTTACTGCCTCACGCACGGCTACCTGCACAATGAGAGGACTGGCAGACTTCACATACCTTTAAAAACATGTTGGATTCTTTTATTGGGTCCATGCAGGTTACAACCAGATGTTAAAGTGACCTCGTTTGAATTAATATCTCAGAAGTGTCTTCTATATATCTATCAGCCACGGACGTCCACTGCTGAACATAGGCCCCTAATGATCGCCACAAAAATCGGTCTTGCGCAGACCGCATCCAGCGACTCCCTGCGACCCTCACGACGTCGTCCGTCCTACGCTGCGCTTTCCTATGCGTGGTCGCCATTCCAGGACTTTATTTCCCCAGCGGCCATCCGTTCTCCTAGCCACATGGCCCGCCCATTGCCACTTCAACCGTGCAATCCTGCGAGCTATATCGGTTACTTTGGTGTCTTTTAACAAAATTATGAAGAAATACTTGGAAATATTAAGTTCAACATTAATATCAATGGCTTCTTTCAACCAGGTCGCCAGTAACGCCTGTTCCGCTGGTACACTCGCTGAACCTGAACGGGGGCGGCGACGTGGCGATGTTGGAGCTGGCCGGAGACAACTTCACGCCCTCGCTGCAGGTCTGGTTTGGTGACGTGGAGGCTGAGACCATGTACCGGTGTGCCGAGTCCATGCTGTGCGTGGTTCCCGACATCTCGCAGTTCAGAGGACAGTGGCTGTGGGTGCGCCAGCCCACGCAGGTAAGATTTACAGAACCAGTCAGCGCAGACCGGTGGAAAGGCAGCAAAGCAACCTATTCGATAATAAGTTATACCAATATGTTTTATTTTACTAATTACAATATTTAAAGTTAACTTTCAATTGTTATTGAGTTAGTCAATAGAGCTGTCTATCCACCGTTCTGCGCTAATCCTACCTGTTTACTCCTTTCATGAGAGACCTATTACACAGGATATGCGGCACAGGCACATACATAGTACCTGTTCGGTCATTATTTTAGGGTTTTGGATCGAAATTTTCAAAAAGGAATTATTCTTATAAAAAACACAATACGGATCTGTCTGTTAAAACTACTCATATTCAGATTAACTTGCCATAATCATACCTACCTACTTATCGCTTGTAGCCATTAGGCGTCAGGCATACAGTTTAGAGCTAAGAGCTCCGCGATCACTATTCCCTCTTTAAACTGTCACAATCCAACTACTTTTGAATGTGTATAGATCCGGACTATTATATTGATTATATTACAACAGCGGAGCTCTGGATGTCAACCGGTCGGTGTGTACAACAACGCATTACAATTAATTAATCTGTATATGAATTCCAACTTGCCTAGATTTCTAAAACAGCAAGAATGTATGTTATGGTTATTTTCGAATACCCAGAATTACATTATTGAAACAAACGATTCATAAAATGTATCCCTCTCATCGTTTCCTTTGTCAGGAAGTACCCATTGCGATTGGGGCGTTTAATAGTTTAGATTTGAATCAATTTATTTCGTCCGCGTGAGAACTTGGACTACGAGATACTAATGTTATGCCGAATGGACGAGACGCACCTGTACAGGCACAACACAACTGGTGATTAGAAAACAATCGACATAATATACAAACAATAACAAAGTTATTAAACTAGTAATTGGCCTTCAGGACAATTGTTCTAAGCCTAGAACATCTGCTTGGTCACATCATTTATACATACTTAGTACCTATGTATAGTTAAATTATTTATGATTTGTTTCAATTCAAATTTCATGTTGAAATAAGTAATTTAGCGTCTTGAAACTATTACCATTATAAACTCTTGACCGGATAAAATTTTCCCAAATAATGGATCGCGACTGTTAAGTCGCTATGTTCCACATTCGAATAGTTGTTGTTGTGTATGTATCGATTACTTAACAGAGTTTTAGACTCAATGACTTGTATTTTCTTTTCAGTTTTTATTGAAAGATCACTTTTTAGGCAGTCGGTTTTTTTTATAAAACTATTTTCTAAAACTAACAATGGTATTGATTGTTATGAAATTTGACTACAGATACCCTAATGAGAAATAGTCTAATTAGTAAGTAGTTCGCAAGTAAACATTGTTTGTTGATATTGTAATGATTCGGTCAACAAAGCACAATAATTAACATTAGAAATGCAGACTTACTTCATAGAATAAGTCCTTTCAATAGTTGCGAGCCGGGATGGGTATCATTATCATTTTAGAATAATTATCATATCACATGATCATATTCTTTAAGAATCAGCTGAAATCATCATTATCATGCTAGGCGCGAGTCTTTTCAGAGATTAGGCTATAGTTCACCATACTGGCTAGTGAGGGTCGGCAGACTTAAAACTCCATTGGGAAAATCTCTCAGATATCATGATGTTTCCCTTCATCATGATATCTGAGACCGCATCACATCATTAATCACACATTAGGCACACATCATTAAGGGAGTGATAATTAATAACGAGAAGCCGGCGCCATCTAGTATTAATTAAATATTGACTTGTAAGTGTCTTTAAAAGATATATTTGCAAAAATAAATATCATTTATAATTTAGTTATATTCGAACTATGGCCATATGGGTTCCATGGTCACAACACAGCATAGCTACAAACATATACGCCATGAAATAAAAAAAATATTAAAATTCTGCTTTGGTTTTACACAGCGACTACTTTATATTATTGCAGTACTAGTATTATATCTGATCGATATAATGATAGGCCAGGTTCAAAGTACACGTGCATGATTTATAAAAGTCCCTTTTGAAATAAATACTTCAGTAATAAAGCTGTAGTAATATGATACCTCCTACTTTAATATGCAACACTGCATATAATGTATTATACGTATATCCATTTACTAGTTTGTCATAATCAGCCACTAAGACTTGGATAACTCGTTCATTGTTGATGTAATTAATGGGATTAGTCATGCATTTTAATTAAAAATGTAGACAGCAGTGGGAAAACTTGCCTTACTAAAAAATATCACTCGATTTGATAACAAAGAAACTTATTTTTTGACCTCAGTTTGATCCTTTGACCTTATAAGATATTATGATACGTTTGAAGAAGGTTTTATAACGTTACAACTTTTTTTACTTTTCTTTTTATCTTTAAATATCTTTGACTTGACTTTCTAACATGAATCAATAGCTTTAATAATAGACGTAAAGATGAGTCGATGCCGGCAGTGGTCTTTCGGTACTTTTTATACGGATCGTGTGCTACGTTTAGCGTTGCGAGTTGGAAACTCATCTAAATTGATGTTTAAATCCGAGATTTCAGTACATGAGAATCAAGTACATAATTCAATTGAATAGTTTCATCCTCGTCTTCAGGTACCGGTGTCGCTGGTGAGGAACGACGGCATAATATACGCGACGGGGCTCACATTCACGTACACGCCGGAGCCGGGGCCGCGGCCGGTGTGCCCGCCGGTCGATGACGTCATGCGGCCCGACACCGCCGCCGGCTGGCACCACGACGCGCACACCCACAGACTGCCAGACAACACCCTCCAATAGCCCATGGACTGCAGGCTGGACGACGACAGCCTGCAGTTATAACTGACTCTGTGGCAACTCAAAAACTGTGTTAGTGTGACTCCAAAGAACGAAGCCGTCTCGTACAACGGACATGTGACTTTCAGTCGAAACTGACGAAAGACATTTGGTGAGTGATTCAAAGACAATTTGTATTGTATAATTTCAATAGTGCCTAATGTCTATTCATCATAGCATGATCTCTGGCGGAGTTTTGTGCTACAGACTAATATGGACGAGTGGGTAATATTTTTAAATCTATTTTAAGTATACGCATGCCGTTAAAAATGGCGTAGGTAAATATTTTATTGGCGCCTGCGTTTTGCACAAATGGCGCGCCTGCTTATTAAGGCGGTACCTTCACAAGGGGGAAACGTACAATAGAGAATATCCAGCTCACTAGTTTGTGCAATATTATACAATTTAATTTTGTGACTGATTTCTTATTGACGACATAACGAATGGATATTTGTGCATCAAACCTCACTTGTGTTGATGTTGCCGTTATTTTTTAAATTGATAGACACGTTATAAAGATCATGTTAGGGTTTATAGATTATATAAAGCTTTATTTTTAATGAACGTGCCACTCCGCGCGTCGATAGTTTTGCTTAAAATCTTAGGACCGCGAGGCGCTACAGAAAACAATGTGAACACGATCGGCGTGTGCCTAAATGTATCTAAAGTATACGTTTGTATATCAACGAGATTATAACACCAAAACTATGATTAAGGTTAAAAAAGAAATCAGCAATAAAAAACAAGTTGTGACAGTTAGATAGTGAAAATGGAATTTGTGATAAACCCTAAGGTATAACTCTACTTGTTTGTACAATAGCTGGTGGATAATTAGCTCAAAATCATCATCACATCAACTTATTCACCAGGATCGTTCTCTTGTAAGAATGAGACGGGTTAGGCTCATAATATGCAGCTAAAGCTAATTAATTTATTTTCAAATAATTGAAACAGTCTCTAAGTAATAAAAAGTGTAGTGATAACCACGCAACTACGAGTGGAGCTATGCCTATCAAAGTCTTACATGTATTTCACTCTATGGTTTAATAAATAATTCTCGTTTTCACATGGTTGGCGGGTTGAAATTGTGCTATGCGTCGATTTATAAAAAAACAATAAATAGATGCAACAATATTCGCTATCGTTTCATATAACTAACGCACAAAGTCATCAAAAATGCTATATGTAGGTACATGTTTATTAGAAATACTGGTCTACCCGTGACCATGGACGCTGTAAAGGGTCCGAAACGTCGGGATTAATAATATCAATATACGCGATAAAATCCGTAAAAAGTAGTTTTATTTCAATACTGGTACTCTTTAAGATCATGTACAGTAAGCAACGAGAGTCGCTGAACATGTAGCAATCTTCAATATGATTTTTAATTATTATGAAGTTAGTGACCTGTGCAGGTTATGCGAAATAATTGCATAGACCATTAAATATTTAGGTTACCATGCCCTGCGCAGCCCACCGAAATACCCTGCCGCGGTAGGGCGCATCTAACGATTTAAATCTTTGGATTTAGGCAACTTTTGGTCTCAAAACTAAAAAAGGTGGGAGCTAAGCCGCGGTAGCTTAACGGTTAATAAGTATTGGGTGTAATCGATCATAATCTTTCGTAATATTTATGTTTTGGGTTGTAATAAATTTCCAACGACGCTACGTTTGAGGTTTGATTCCGAGGTCGAGCAGTGTAATAATGAGTTTAGGTATGCAGCTGCTTACAATACCTACGTTTTGACACATATTGCGTGATACACTATTACACTATCTTTATCAAAACAAAGATTATTAATTAGCTGTCTGTATACCTAACTCTTTTGTTGGCCGTACAATTAGGACCCCTCTGCTTTACCTTTCAGGGAATACAGGCGTGGTGGACTATAGCCTAACCTCTTTCATTTTGAGAGGAGACCTGTGCCCAGCAGTGGAATAGTAAACAATGATGATTCTGGTGATCATCTTCTGGTGATCATCTTCTGGTGATCATCTTCTGGTGATCATCTTCTGGTGATTATCTTCTGGTGATCATCTTCTGGTGATATATTAAAATGTTCGTAGATAATGCAGTGATGACATCAAGTAGCAACAATTCCGAGGGAAAATATGTAGACACGCCAGTTTTATTATAACGATCCTATTCACAAGGTAAGCAACCGGTTTTGAAACTTTTTCATGTAGTGAAGAATTTTCTTAGTATTAAGGGGAGTTTTAATAATTTTATAGACCATTTAAAACTGGATTATTTGCATTAACGTTACCAGCAGTAGTTGCAGAACTCACAAATGCCTTCTAGAAATAAACGTCACTATTAGCGATGTTTGTAGGCTAATATTATCTGGACTACTGGTTAGCAAAAGTATCCTAATGTTTCACAATCTTTTTTTCTTTATTTCTCCTCCTTCAAAAGTCATATTCCTCAATAGTGAGGGTCGTGCAGGTCACGACCCTCACTATTGAGGAATACGACTATGAAGCACTTCATCTCGGATGAATTTTCGCCATCAGTTTCGGTCACTCGCTGCCTGGAACGTGAACGGTGATGGAATGTGAGTTACGGATCTGGTCTATCCATCTTGTGGGACGCTGCCTCTTTATCTTCTTCCTTCTACTTTTCCAGTGACAATCAGTTTTTAATCATTACTCACTGTGCAATTACATAATAGAAAAATCTAATCACCTTGTCGACTTGGGATTCGTTCCAGCGCGTGAAACCTTTTTTATGTAGGTAGCTTTTATATCTCATCGCTGGGAAAAAGTGTACCCTAACTGAGTTTAAGATTTCCTACCTTGGGTTTCTTTATACCACGTTGTCAAGAAGCGATCGGTATTAGTCTGATTTTACAACAGAAATAATAAAGAAATAAGATCCCCACTGAGATGTATTTGTAATAGATGCGGACAAAGTCGCGGCGGAAAATAGTAAAATATTGTAATGTCCAGCATATTTATGTTGCAGAATGCAATATACAGTTAGTTACAACTCACGTATATGTATGTAAAATGTCATCTTATTTTGCTAGAATTACCTGATACGTCAAGCACTGCATGACACGAGTTACTACCGGATGGAATACGATCATCTTGACTCTCAACATTTGTAAATAACTCTAAAGGAATGTTTTAATAGTTATTAGAATGATACATAATAGTATTTTGCTACTGCGTTTATCTGTTATGGTACGGTCACCAACAAAAGTGACTGAACACAAAAAATATTTGACAACATTACTGCACCAAAACTGTTCATTAAATTCTAGTTAATGTAAAGCTTGTAGTTATCTTACATACAAAGAAGTTTTACTACCTTCTCGGGTCTGTAACTTCGAGAAAATATAAAATGTTAAAGCGTTTTAAAGATTGAATCGTGTTCAGCGACTTTCGTTGCTGACTGTACCACTGTACTGCCAAATATTCTGCTTCTAAGCAATGTGTTATCAAAGCAGTGATAGCCTAGTGAAATGACCTTTGGACTGCCAAGTCAAAGGTATCGAGTTCGAATACAAGGTGCGCACCTCTGAGTTTTCGAATTCATGTGCGTATTAATAAAATTAATTATCACTCGCTTAAACAGTGAAAACCTCGTGAGTCTAGCATGTCTGAGAGACGGCTAGCGACGTTTCTTGACGGCATGTGAAGTCTGTCAACCCTCATTAGGCCAACGTGGTGGACTATATACTAAACCATCTTGTTCTCTTCTTTGAGAGGAGACCCGTGTCCAGCAGTGGGAAAATAAAAGGGTTGATGATGAGGTAATCTAATGATTAATCGAGTGATATGATAATGGTACGTATGGCATACTAGTTTATTTGTTTACGTTTTGCTTCTTTCAATATTGTATATCTAGTTGCGTAGGGTTGCCCAATTCTATATTCAATAGTTAAAACCGAGTCGGTAAGTGCGTTTTCGTAATTTAGATGTAATCTGCGTAGTATCTCGCCGAGTGGATGGGCCCCGACACGCTCGGGCCCCTTCGGCTAGGTATGCGCACGCGTTTATTAATGTAACGCAATGATTCTCAAGCTATTTTGATTTTCAACCAACCTTGAAAACGTGAAAAATGTCAGCTGTTCACTCAACTCGAGAAAATGTATGGAACGGCTGATTATTTTCGTGATTTCAGTTGTCCTATAGTAAAAGTTGTTCATAATGATGAGCACAAGAACCTCTTAAAATATTTTTGGTGACTAAAAATTAAAAGCAGTGATAGCCTAGTGGTAAGACCATTCGACTGGCAAGTCAAAGGTCTCGAGTTCGAATCCAAGGCACGCACTTCTCACTTTTCGAAATCATGTGCGTAATAATAATTAATTATCACTCGCTTAAACGATGAAGGAAAACATCGTGAGGAAACCTACATGCCTGAGAGATTTCTCCGAAGGTGTGTGAAGTCTGCCAACCCGCATTAGGCCAGCGTGGCGTCTCATCATGAGAGGAGACCCGTACCCAGCAGTGGGACAGTAAATGGGTTGATGATGATGATGATGCTGATGATTACAAAAAAAAAGGTAGTATTAAGAGAATCTGTTCCTAGAAAGAAAGCTTGCGTGAGTAGAATTTATGAAAACTTTATTCTTAAAAAGCTTTTGGGATCGAAATTCGGACTGATGTGAGCACTGATTTGCTACCGTCAATCTACTTGATCCTTGGATTCAGCGAAGGTAAGTAGATTCCACTCCAATATTCAAGCGATTTACTTGTCAGGTATATTTAAATAAATGACTTTTCTTGTGATTTTGATGATCTGAAACTCGACACTATGTAATGTATATCCATTTTATGTTTGAGAAACACTGGACGGAGCCCAGCCGGAACACACAGTAAAAAGTAAAACATTAACTTGAAGATGCAAGCAGTGTAAACCTTCATAGAGAGTATATAAATTAATTTATTGTTGTATAATGATTTGAGTTCTCTGTCTGTGTAAAATGTTTAGCTGTCACGGCAATATCACTTACCTAGCTTCTAGGCCCAATATGACACATCAGCCGGAGTTTCTGTCGACTTATAGCCGATGTAGCTAAATTGTCTTTAACTTCATATGTGCTTGGTGCAGAAAAATAAAAACGTAGTATATTTATCATATGAAAGTCGCTAGCAGTAGTCAGAGGCCTAAAAAACCTGACAACCAGTCTAGCCTCAGGATATCAGTATTACACAGGAAATTGGGTTGTTGAGGTCGGATGGCAGTCGCTTCGTGTAAAATACTGATATTCAGCCGCATCTGGTTAGACTGGAATCTTGTTCGGAGGTTGATGATGATATTATAATGATAATTTTTGTAATTCGTATTATTTTTTTACCTTGCGTTGATACGATAAGAAACACTAATTCTCACATAGACAATACTTTAACCGTTTACGTCTAAGAAAAAGATGAAAATAGCAACAGTGTAAAAATATGTTAAGTTTAAAACGCAATAATATGGTAGTCAGTGGTCTGGTTACACTTAAGTCGAGATAGCATCAGTCAGTGTCCACAGTAGAGAAATTACTGTTAATGAAGATTTATGCTCTACATACTCATACTGTAACATTATATATATGTTTACATATAGTACATAGGTACTTATTTAACTCATGGCCATAAAATGACGATACTGCTACTTAAGCCTGCTACTTTACCAAGGACAACAATGTGTTTAAAGAATTGTAAGGTTATGTGTGGACATATTTATAATGCAATTCCACATAGTATTAAGGGATTGCCATCAAATAGATTTAAAAAAGAATTGAAAATATGGCTTCTAGAGAAATCCTTTTATTCAGTAACAGAATTATTAAAATAAGTTTCACTGTTGTATTAAGTAGTTAATTTTAATTTTATATTTGCATATCGCAAAGCGATAAAATGTATATGGCACTGTTTGTAATTTCCATCTATAATATAACCTACATTTTATGCAAATAAATGTATTCTATTCTATTAAATATTAAAATTTCATGTTTGCAAGGAAGTTTCTGATATTTTAAATTAACGCATCATTATTCTAGGGTTGAAATCTAGGACAGGACAAGGGACGGTCAGTACGATCTTTAGGCGGTGTGAGACAACAATGGCCTAGGCCTAGTTAGGATACAGGACAAGGCTTCGCTAAATGATAGGGTCCACTGAGTGCTGGACCACAGCCTGTCATGGTCGTGGCGAATTTCATGGATCCCATGGCCATGACTATATGGCGAGTTAACCCTTTGACCGCCACGGTCGTGTATAGACGTCAAATGAAAACTTTCTCACGACGCCAACGACGTCATGGCACGTCAAAAATACTTACCACTTTTTTTAAAATACAATATACATTTTTTTTTGTTTTTTTTTTACCTATTATTAAATACTAGAATTTGTCGCTTGGCGTAGAGAACACGGATTTTCGTTAATGACGTGGCGGTCAAAAGGTTAAGGAAAGTGCGGTTTTTTGCTGGTATAAGTCTAACATACCCTGCCACCTCCCCGTGTGGCAAATGCTCCATGAGGATTTACCGTACTATAAAAAAAAAGACGGTATGAGACTGACATAACCAGCCGCTTCCCTAGCTTCTATTTATGATGATTTTCCGCACTATAAAAAATACTAAGTATTTGGACTCGACGGGTTCAAAACACACCGAAATGGTAAACGGACGCAAGACCGCTCGGGGCGCTGTGGCCGCCGTGCAACCCTTTCCAGCCATTCAAACGATACTATGTATTTCATTGATGGAGATAAAATGCTTTGAAACTGACACTGCTCACCGCTGCCCAGCCGGCTACTGCCATTTTTGTGTGTTTTGAGCCTTCCGCTTAGCCAGTGAGTAACAAATCACAAGAGTAACCTGTGGTTGCCTTAGGTTAAGCTCAGTAAAACCCAAATTCAGGTGGATTCTGTTGTGATTTATGATGTATGGTGACATTATTTTGCATATTCTATGAACACAAAAACTGGTAATAATTGAGCCGATTCGCTTATCTAACAAGAATCATCAATCTACGGACATCGATTGAAACGTTTGTGAACGAGCACACATCTTAATAATTCTCGCCACTCACATAGCGCATGGCACTTCGGCGTTCCCTCTAATATCACGCGCCTATCATCCATCATCACATTTTAAGCTTTCAACACATTACCGATCGCATTTCCCGCCACATACCATATGTAATGGCGATGGTCGCCGCCGCTAGATCAGTGCGCCCGCGCATTCCGCGCGCCGCATTACGCGGGAAGCGGTCAATCTGTCATCACGCTCGATATGGATCGATCATAGCCACATTGTTGTGGAACTCGCTAATAAACTGCCTGCATTGTCTTGTTACTATGGTCTATCGCTATAATGTTCTGCATTTCTTTTTCCGCTTTACCTGTGATTTTTTCAAAATTTAGCTTTGTTCAGCGACTTTCGTTGCTGACCGTACCCTATGTAAGTAATAATGGTATTACTTCAAATTAATTATCTATATAATTTGCTCAGCCCGTCAACTTGTTCTTACTTATATTTCTATACTTGCTGGGTTATTCGAAAAGGGTATATACGAAAGGGATTATCCCTTTTCGGGGATTGTTGGCTCTTTCCGAATAATCCTCAATTTAGTTACCTGTAGGTAACTCCTAGTCCGTATCGTAACAAATATTCGCCTTTAAAAGCGCTTATAAATGCACATCTAAAGTATTTTTGCAACAAGAACCAACTGCTCTTAAAAATACCTTTTTATTTTTCTAAACATTCGTTTGGAACCTAACATAGATATACAGGGAGGTAGTTCCTACTCCGGCATTTAATATACACCATTTATATAAAATAGTACGTTCATTGTCATAAAAAGAGATCTCTCTGCTCTAGATTTGTTTCTTTGGGGCCAAATAGTTGTAATATCCATGACAAGTCATTGCGTTTATACTATAATACTATTCTAATTAACGTTAAATAAGTTTAATACATTGGGGTAAAGGAAAAGGAATACGAGATTGATTTTAAGAGTGATTTTATGTAATTGGTTTGTATAAATTAAGTAGATATCCTAGAATATTAGTTTATTACAATCGAGTTAGAGAACGAGCCAAATAAGTCCTTTTTATCTCAAAATACTTGAAGTATTTTTCTCTTATATACATTACTTTAGTCTTTATATACCAACTATTTTATTTGCTTCTGTGATTGCAAGCCAATCGGTCTCAATGTGTATGCACAATTTATCTAATCACTACACTTTATTGACGATAATAATAAAATCCAATTAAAGACACGTAGCGCTGTCACTGTACGTATGTATAGAGATTTTAAACGAACAATACAATTATGTAGTTTAGTAGCTAGCCTTAGTCCAATAGAACAGTATGGGCGCCGCACACCGAATGCTATGCGATGCGACTCCTACGATTTCTTACGTAGCAACATAGAATTTATTATACGTCTCATTAAACGCGTTTACACGTTTTTGCATCGCGTTCGATATGCGGCCCACCCGATAATTAAATGATAAAAAACTGAAATTATAAATTTTATTTATTTTATGCCAATATTGTTTTTAGAAAATGTATTGTTTTGAAAAAGGATTTGATGTGTATTTTTAATAAAATGTGTGATTTCGAACATTCCATGTGGAAAGTGTAATAAGAAGTACAAAAAATATCAATATTTTTGTAGACAAACGTTGAATTACGATATAATCTAATGGAATTGGTAAAGTTACAGTATTACAAGGAAATTAGTATTAAACGCGATGAATAGAATTAGACGTTAATCATGTCGTCAATTTTGTAAAACGATAAGTAAATGATTGTCATTTAAAAAGAAACTGTTTACTCCTTTTTATCATTTTACATTTGGTATTTCTATATTTGGAAATGGTCATATTGAAGCGTCGACTGCTCGGAAGTGACATTGTTAACCGGATGCATAGACAAGCAACGTGTTAATGATATTCGGGGCAGAGATTCTGAAATATGAATAAATATTTTTTAATAAAATTGAATTTAAATAACCAAAGTTTTTTATTATAACTCGACCCTATTATTCATTAAAATGAAGACCCAACAATCTTGTATCATTAAAATCAAATTTCTCACAGCCAAACTGTTTTGCGCAAAGCTCTTGCCTTATTTCTCATTGTTTTAATTAAAAACGACGGTCAAGTGTAATTATCTACTTATGAATCAGTGTTAATCGAGGAATCAGTGCTTCGACCGAAGTCTGTGGGAACGTCTTCAAAAACTCTTCACATGATAATAACAAGTGTCTTCCCCTACATACCGTTCCGCAACGCTGGGTCTGACCTCAGATAATTATCACAAGTTTATACCCATTCCGCCATTGTTTGCTGCCGAGATTCACTGAAATAAACCAGCTAATATTTATGACATGTGTTCATGTCTGCAAGTTCGATTGTCATAATATAAATTGGTAGGTAATTGAATCAATTGATCTTCGATCCAAAGAGTACGTCGGTGCAGTGGTCCATCCGTGTTCTATTCTCGGCATAGAGACGAGGCGTAGGTGATTGTCATGGTGATGGTGAGAATTCACTTCGCAGTATTCGTAGTGCAATTATATTCATGCAATGAGTGACGCCGACGCGACGTAATCAAGAGATCGTTTACTTAATTGAACCGCCGCAAATCGCTGGTTAACGTGGAAAAGTCGCGAAAAAAACTGATGATATACGCCTAATGATGGATACAGTTTCAATAATCACTGGGTTTACCCATGTCCTGTTAGTTTCCGTGTCGTAATTGCCTCGGATGATAATCTTACAGAATTATGCAAACTTATCATTCGTAAATTATCTTATTCATAACTTGAATTATTGCAGGATCTTAGTAATTCAATTAATGTTCTTTTGCTTCCTATTATTTTTAATAAGGAGCAATTAGGTGCATCTACCTTCAAAATGTGTGATTCTTTAACAAATTCTGATGATTAATTTGAGCATTCTAAGTAGGTACTCTCCGCTCGTTAAATCCCAAAAATTCGTTATCATCATCGTTCGAGCCTTTTCCCAATTATGTTTGTTTCGGCTTCCAGTCTAACCAGATGCGGCTGAATACTAGTATTTTACACGAAGCGTAGCCATCAGACCTTCGCAACCCAATTTCTGGGCAATACCGATATCCTTAAGAGACTGGTTGTCAGGCTTTTGGGCTTCTGTCTACCACTAACGATTGTTATAGATGTTGGCATGATAACCGGGACCGACGTCTTTACGTGATGGCCAATTCATGGAGGGGTCTCGATCTGTTAAGAATGGTCACCCATCCACAGACTGACCGCGACTAGCGCAGCTTAACCTTGTAGATAGTTTGATCAGCGTAGTTATTATTTAGCCACGAGCCTTTCAAAAAGTACTTACTCGAATCGTAATTAACGAAAAACAAATCAATTACAGTGTGACCTGTAAATCGCTTATTACGGATTCGTCACGTATGGGCAAAAGCAAATACCTATACCTCTAGACTACCTCTACGTATACAACAATTTCTTCGCACTATTGGCACAGGCAGTATCGCGTGACTGCAGACATTATTTCTCAATCGGTGACGTGCACAAGAAATTATGACGTTGTCTACTACCTACATGCACGTAACCATTCATTCATGCGTGCAAAAAAAGTCATTGTGTTGGAAGAAATCAGGACCTTGTATATCCTGCTCACTAATCAGGGGAAACTACACGGTTTTCCCTTATCACATCATTTTTGGCTTCAGTTTGAACCGGAACATTGGTTGGTCATTTACCTGCACCAATTAACCGTATGACGATTATATCTATGCTGGGACTGTGAGAAATCTGTGTGCACACAATTGAATCATTGTCTGCGTTTTTACATTCTGCCAGGTTGATCTATGGTGCCAAGATATGCAGAGTGTGGGAAATGTTCACCAGACTGAGTGTACTCGAATGTTTTCCAACATGACATCTCCGTCCGTGGGAACTGACGACAGGAAACTGACGAATTTTATATTAACAATTATAATAACTTTATTTTTATGTTCAATTGTTTCGGATCAAGTTTTGAAAAACATGTTTCAAAGGACATCTTAGACAATTAAGTTAAATTAGGCATGAGAAAAACGTAATGGTTGTTTTTGAAGTAATATTTAATCCGCTGAAATACATAAATTTAACACATACTTAGGTAAGTAATCTCAGATTGTTAAATAGCTGGGTAATTTTCTAGAATGTGTGATCTGTGTTGGCCATTCAGAGCGGTGGGTGGAGCACTTATTTCGGCGAGAAACGCCCATTGTTTGCCTAACAAAAAATACTACTTAGTCTACACTCATCTAGAGGCTCTAAGGTATGTTTATTACAGGCATTTCTGTTACCAGAGTTCAGGGCGGGAAATTTCCAGAATCACTTTTCGTTCGGAAATCGCTTAACCTTCCTTCATTTACCTACTTCTGTTCTGAGAACGACGACTGTGTGGTGTCAGTGGGTAGTAAATGAACCTCAAGGAAAAGCCGAGCGATAGAACAGCATGCAGGCATGAATCCTAAATACTTGGAAGGTCTGTGGCGATTTTTACACACTTACTCAAAAAAAATACCCTCCGTTGTTATAAAGTGACAATTGTCGAATCTAGTTCTACCTGAATGAACATCATGTCATTGTACCGTCGCCAATATAAGTATTTTCCATGCCTCGAAGTGGGTTCGTAAATTTAAGAAAAAAGTGAATTGTGAAAGATTATAGTGCTGCCGATCAATTCGCCGATAATACAAAGTTATGTGAGTAAGTAACCATTGAATTCTGTACCTACCTACATACATACATACCTTCCATAGGGATGCGTACTGCTAGAGGATGTCATCAAGATTAAAGTAGATGTGAACATTTTGATCTGGCTCTTTGATCTACAACTCGTTCGCTGCCCAGTTTGGAAAAAAATGTACTTAGGGTTTCCTAATAGAAAATTTTCAATCATCAGAAGTTTTTATTTGTGCCCAGTAAATAGCTGCAGGCCACAGAGAGCCTGTGGCCTATCTATATTTATCAAGTCATAATATAGATTTATCAAATCATGAGTAGATATTATATACCTACGTTAATTCGTTTTTTTATGTACCTATACGCATATCAAAAAAAGTAAATTGAAAAGTTAGGTCTTTAAAGACATTACAGCTCACTAGGTTATAAACTACAAAACTGTCAAATTCCTCTAAACGATTGATGGTCAAAATCGAATGAGTAAATTTGACAATTGGTGGTAACTTGCTATGCTATTGGCTGTACCTACATACAAAGATACTGCAAGATTTATACTAGCATACAAGATTTATTTTAGGAATAAGAAATAATTATTCAATAGGACATTTTCATTCCCTCGCCACTTACTACGTTCAACAGATTAAAATCTTAAGCCGCTCTTAATGCTGTTTCCTTTACGTTGAATGAGAGATCATCTGTGCCTGCAATTACATCCAGTGTGACGTAAGTTCCGTGATACATAGCTTAAGGAAGTCGCTACTAGGTCTGCACATTATTTTACAACTAAGTTACACAACCTTTGACCGGTGTTTTATTAGCGTTGTAAAGATAAAAACTACAATTCTTATGTTTTATACACTATTATACTATGACGTCTGTATTACCCGAAGGGTTACACAGATGTGTGCCTACACCCGCTTAGGTTTCGAATAATAGGGGGTGCGCCTATTACCATTAAACGGACAGATCCAAATTGCAAATTGCTACTGAGAATTTCATAGGAAACCCCAATAGACATGATTCTCTGAGTTTGTTCCGGCGTTTCTTCTCAGAGGTCGTCAGCTAGGAAATGACGGCGCCATCTAGTATTAATATTGACTTGTAAAAGTAGCTTTAAAAGATCTATTTATAAAAATAAATGCTTTCGTGGGGCCATAGTACCTACCTACCTAACTAAGTAGTTTTTTTTAAATACGTTGAGGCGCATTCGGCTGCACTAGTAGACCAGGAAAGGCAACTAGATGATGGTTTTATCTACCAGTAGGCAGCTTCTCCTAAGCTTGGAGATCCGTATACGTTCATTTATACCTAGTAGCATACTTATTAAAGCAAGTTTTTTTGTTTGGTGGTTGAACGCGTTATTCTCAGGAACTACTGGTTCGAATTGAAATAATTTTATTGTATTGGATAGTAAATTTATCGAGGAACATCACGCTATGATTAATAGGAGCCGAGCAAAACGTAAATAAGGAGGGTGACACCGCGGGGCGCAGCTGGTAAAGTATAGCTTCTGCCCGCGACTTCGTTCGCGTAGAAAAGTTTATTTTAATCATCATCATTCATCATCGTTGTGATTTGGCTAATTAACTCAAAATCTTTATAAATTATAGCCTATATGTTATTCTGATGTATAAATACTAATACTGTGTTTCATCAAAATCCGTTCATTATTTTTGGCGTGAAAGAGTAACAAACCCATCTATCCATCCTCACAAACATTCACATTAATTATAATAATTTTAATTAGTACGATAGGATAGGAAGTAGGATTATATTAAATTATAATTATTATAGTAGGATAGGATAGTGATGAATATTGATTAATTCCTTTTTATGAATCACAAAAGCAAGATTTCCATCACATTCCTTTTTGATTTTTAGGTACCTACTTAGACACCCAAATTTTATTTTTATTCTGTCTTTTTATTTTGTCTTAATAATAAAGAAATCTCGATTAGATTATTATTGGTAATAATCTAATCGAGATAAGTATCAATAATAATCCTGATACTTATCTCGATTAGACTAGGTAGGTACCTACCATGTAAATTCAATATATTTTAATTCATTGGTTGACATGAAATGGTCTCGCATGTTTTTACTCATGTTATAAAACCCATAAAATTGAAAATTATACAAGACCAATTACTAGAAAACTCTAGAAACTTACAAAACAAGCAATCAAACAATACATTAGTCACCGGCGCAGTTTTTTGGCATTTCACGAACCTGCACCCGCGTCGCCAAAATTGCACACTTTAGGATTAGAAATCACACGAAATTGCTCTAAACACTCATATTCTTGATGTTAGATAAATGACTTCCTGCTGATGCTACAATAGAGGCATCATTATTCCCCTGGCCCGTGAATAGGCCGCGATGCCGTGGGAGACTCTCACGAGTTTATTACGGATATATATTTTTTGTTTGTTCTAATTAACAGTTTTTCTTATAGTCTGCTTTTACTTTAATTGTTCTTGCCTATTCAGTACTGTGTTTTGAGCATGGCAGTTTTTGGTAAAACATTATAATGTTGATGCGGTCTCAGAGGACAATCAACTATTCTAACTACTTACGGTAGTTAAAGATGATTAGCAAAATTGTCTTTGTCATGACTACAATACACATTTATTTTTGAATAGGTATTCCTCATTTTACACTGTCGTAAAATTTGCCTCGAAGTTTTGCCCACATGCATAATTACATCGTATTTCATAGTTTTTTCTGTGAGTCGGTACTGCATTTGTTACTTTTATTCCGTTATTAGGTAGGTACTACATAATTATTATATTCTTAGATTGTCCTCCACCTGGGGAGGCGGCAGGATATGTTGGACCATACCAATACCGACTAAAAACCGCACTTTCCTTCACTTGCCCTATAGTCATGGCCATCGGATCCGTGAAATTGATCGGTGAACGTTTAATATACTACTGTTTGTTGTCCCTCATCATCAGCCCGTATTCGTCCACTGCTGGACGTAGGCCTCCCTAGTGAACGCCACGGAGCCCGATTTTAGGTTTTGCTGATCCAGTCACTGCCAGCTGCCTTCCGCAAGGGTTAACTGACGGATAACTTTTTGTTTGTTGTCCATATTAGAATAAAATAAAATGTCTGGTATTATTAGGTTAGTGGTCAGTAGGTATCCAGCAACCATGTCGCTCGACTCGCGAGTATCAACAGGCCCAATGTCATCAGCCCTTCTTGAACCCCTAGTCTAGCCCCTCTTCCACCCTTAGCCGTACCATCACCAGCACCTCCATCGATGTCTCCAGCACCAGTTGTTGTTACCTTTGTTTGTGCCATCAAAATCACTGTACAAGTTACCTATGTTTTATTTATTCCCTTTGCCTCAACAACCTATTAGGCTTCGAACTATCCTATTATGAATAAAGGAAATTATTGTTTTATTTCTTCCCACATTTTTTTTATAATATGCCTATATTTATGATGTGGATGTTTTGACATCCATATTGCTGGTCTACTCAGTATTTCTTATTTGTAGTAGTTATTATTTGTTTCGGTCGTGCGATGTCTGAATGCGTCCACCGATGCCGCCGCGTGCGCCGCTCTGAGCTGTGGCCACCTCGATACTCGCTACTACATTTGTTTCACTCGCATACCGCGCAGCCCGTCGCCGCCGCATGCCGCGCGAGTCGGCGCGAGTCTCCCCGCGGCGCAGGTCGCACCGCGGTTCGCGACGCCGGTAGCTATGGCATACTTCATAGGTTGTCTACCATTTGTTTTCGCCGCTCACCGCTTGCCGCGCCTCACGCCGCGCCGCAATCCGCGCCGCGCTCTGCTGTGGCCAGGGGGTAACTACTAACTCAATAACAAAAATCAGTCTTCTCTACACCAAGCACAGCAAGCACTATAAAAAAATGCTATTTTGACGTACCATGCCGTCGTTGGCGTCGTTGGCGTCGTAAGCAAGTTTTAATTTGACGTCTATAGACGTCCGTGGCGGTTAAAAGGATAAAGTTAAACTTGAGCATATTCATGGCTCTACATAGACGTCATTTAGGACGGTATATTGACTTAAGCTCATAAAAAGGACTGGCTCCCGCAACCACAATGCCGCAGCCAAACTGCCTTTTTTTGTGGCGAAGACGTTACTTTCAAAAAGCCTGCCTCCGAGCAGGCCAGCAACCTTGTGTGTGATTTTTACCGCACTTAAACCGCCCCAATATCTATCTTAGCACAATATTAGAGCTCCTAGTACGCCAGGAGCCTTAATATAATTGGTAGATAATATTTTAGGTAGCTACTTAGGTGAAAAAGTAACATCCTGAACGAAGATAGGATTCTCTTGTAAGTATACGCTGCTGCAAAAAGTGTTGTAAGGTACTAGTTTCACTTAGGTATTTATAATATTACCACTATGTCTGAAAAACTATTTATCGTTATAATTGGATTAAAACTCAAATAATCTTAATTAAAATCTAAACGATGTAAAAAGATAAATCGGGTAGGTAGGGTTGATAGCGATCGTATTTTGATTATAATCGATTTGATCGATAAATAAACCGATAGGCGGGAAGGAAAATTATGTAGGTATATAAATCAAATAAAACACTCGAAATCATTGTGACTCATGTTTACAACCACTCACAAATGCAACAATTTTTACTTTAAAGCGAAATAATAAAACAAACATAATATAATTGTCATCGGACTCATGGCATGACACTGACAATTTTACACTTACGACGATTCCTTTACCTATTAAATAAATACATTGATGTTACCTATGTTTTTATATATATAAAAGATGTTACGCTAAACGGTTACTTTCATAAATATAATCAACTAAAAGTCGATGCCTACAGAATGCTCGATTTTATCGATATCTCACAAATCAATATCAAATAGGAATAATTTGGAAATTATATACCTACTTATTTTTTTATCCAATAACCATCGAGCAATACTGCAAGTGCTGCAGGCACTGTTATTTTAGAACTATCGGTAAAATAAACAGTGTTCACTTTTCTATTTCACAGGATACTTAAACAAATGAAATAATTATTTAACATCTGAAAATATTGTGAATATAAATTCCTTTGTGTAAATAGCACTGCAAGCTAGGCACTTATTAAGGCAATAATTAGCAAAACTAGAACCGAACACTTAATTTTAAATATATTGTTACAGATCTTTTTAATTGAATGTTAAAGTTCTCTATAATCCAAATAAACATTTAAGTAAATGAAAATAATAAAAAAAGTTTAGAAACACTTTTTTATAAAGACTGAACCATAATTTTTATAAATATTATACTTATATATCTAGGTTATTTCATAGTTTCTATGAAAAATACGTATTTCAGTTAGTTATTTAAACTGGAAGTTTAATATAAAACATCTTAGATCGTTGTACTTAATAACTATAACAGAATGGATTTGGAGTACCAGTAACATCGTTCAATATCTAGTTATATTTCGTTTTTAATCTTAATGTATGGACGGATACATTTAAACTACAGTAGATTGTTGTTTCGTGTTAAAACGAAGTATCGCGACCATAAAATTGTGCTACAACTTACTTTACAGTGATACATTGTGATGCAAGTACAGTGTGCCGAGTATACATACATTGGCAGACGGGAAAATTGAGAACTAAATTTAAATTCTACTGGCTTTCGCCTTTACAAACAACGACAATATAACAGTAGCCAAAATATACTGAGCACACTGTACACGCGACATGAATAGAATATTTATAAGCATTCTGACTGTATGTAAATGCGGCTAATCCTATGTTAAGTTAAATAAGTATACCGCTGGGAAGCGTGCAAACTTAACGATAAGCTGATAAAAAAATTGTTTCTATGGTCGGAATGTTTGACTACGATGACGTCATCGGACCCGTTATCGTGGGACTACTTGACGCGGACAGAACGCTGCTTGTTCATGTTGGTGAGCATCAGCGAGATGTATGACGTCAGCAAGTCGTCCATCTTGTACCCGAGCGATGTCTCGCACAATAACTTTGACCCCCTTACGAGGTTACCAATCGTCATGTGGAAGTAAGTGTTGCCAGACGACCAGTTTGATATTCTGGTGAAGGGATGCGTTACTAAGATATCCTGAAAAATACAACCGTTTATGGTGATTCGACTGCGGGTATATAGGTATTAAGATATAGGAGGATGGGAGACAAATGGTCATTCGAGGAAAACCAAAAATCTATGCTCACCTTTGTCTGAGGATGTATCAAGCTAACTCCATGTTTATTGATAGCAATCAGCAACAGCTCAGGATAATTTGGTTCTGTGGTCTGCTTGACCTCGAAGAAGGCGGATCCAAAAGTTGGCCAACGGTAAATGACCTTCAGGAAGGTAATCTTGGCGTCTTCGGGCGTCATACCAGCATCGGTATTGTAAGAGGCTACGATGGCTCGCTTCCAGTCCGCTGAACTCTGCATCTTTATCAGATCTGCTGGGATCAGCTCCCGAAGCATTTGTCTGGAAACATATAGTATAATGACGTGCCAATAAAGAATGGTTGAAACAACTGGTTTAGGCTGAGGTTTACCAATGTACACGCACAGTTCGCCGGTATGTTCAGCTCACATGGGGGGAGACTATTGCCAATAACCGGTAATTGGCACAAGTCCAAACTCTGTGCTATCTATCTTGATAGATAGATAACTCAGAGTTTGGACTTGTGATGCCACGGACGTCCACTGCTGAACATAGGCTCTCCTATTGATCAACCCAAAAATCGGTCTTGCGTAGACCGCATCCACCGACTCCCTGCGACCCTCACGAGGTCTTCCGACAGTCCTACGCTGCGCTTTCGGCTTTCCTATGCGTGGTCGCCACTCCAGGACTTCCCCAGCGGCAGCGAGCTACTACTGAGAATTTCATAGAAAAACTCAATAAAACTTGGCGACCTGAGAATTGAACAACGGACCTCTAGCAATTGCGCTTAGGACCACTAGACTAACGAGGCAGTTCGATCGGTTAACTTATATAGTAATATTCGCTTACGGTATCGCCTGTAACTCCTGCTTGTTGTCTCCGAAGCGCGCGCGGTAGGCCAGTGCAGCCAGCCGCGCGGCCTCGTCCCGCCCGCAGCGGTGGTACCCGCGCAGCAGCTTGGGCAGCTCCTGGTGGAAGTGGAAGATCACGTCCGCGGCCCGGTCCTTGCCGGGCACCGTGTTCGTCCACAACTTCTTCATGAAGAACACCTGTAGCAGGAGGAAATAGTAAAGTGTTTATTTTGCTATATTTGCTTTGTTTTTTTTTTGTACATACTAGATATGCCATCAGTAAACAGTAATGGTACCAAGGGTACCATCAACTGTTTAGATAAACTATATAATTGTTGAACCTTGTTTAATAGTGATGTAAGTAATACTAAATTTTACTAAGTTTAATCATTTTCATTTACAAAATTATAGAAGGCACTTGGTCTTACCTGGTAAGTAAATTGAGGAGTGATGCCGTCACGCGTGGGCCGCGCCTTCTTGATCCAGTCCGTTAGGTGCCGCACGAAGTCAAAGAAGAAGTCACCTTCAGGAACCGATATTACCTTATCAGCTATCTTAACGAATAAACTAAAGCCTTCACTAGACCTGAGATTCAGTCTCTGAGCTATATTTTGACAGAAGTCCTTTGCCCTAGTAGACGAGTCTACTTCAAATGCTTCATCTGTGTCGTCTGGGAAATACACCTTATGGAATATCTGAGTAGTCTTATGCTGGATAGCTTCCACTTCTACCTGGTGAGGCGGATATTTCCGTTGCCCATTTCTTAAAGTCTTTTGGAGTCTTTGGAGAGAGTCTTGGGCTATTGGATATCTCCTAGTCCTTAGAAACAGTGTTAATTCTCTAAGCAACCCTTGACTACACGCGAATAAACCTGTGGCTAGCCACATCAACTCCCATCCTCTTTCTTCTGACATTCTGTTTCGATTGTCAGTCAGTTGTTTCATTACTTGACAATATATCTCGTCCCTTAGTATCTCGTGTTTTAGTGGTCCGTCAAAAATGTGATCTGTATACTCATTGCCTATGCGGGGACGCTTCGACGGTAGATCGCTCATATACTTGAGGATAGCTGTGAACGCGAAGCACGCCTCTTCAGCTAATTCCTCTTTTGCTTGCAGCTTCTTCAAAAGCGGTTGTTTAATCGGTTCTCTGGAGTGCCGCCAAAGCTCTTCCGTTCCTCCCCTTTTTGCTGTTGAAAGTGTAAGTGCTTTTGATACCGTACGTTTTGGTGGCAACCGGAAGTGATCCATGGCGTATTCTAGCAAAGTATGAGGTTTGTCTTTTATTTCTGTTCCATTGTATGTGGCGGTTGGCGCTCGGCGCCCATGTGATGCACCTTCTTGACAGAACAAAGCCAATATATCTGGCGGTGGTTTTGTCAGCGCCGGCAACACATAGACGGTCTCCGCTGGGAAATCACCTCTTTCCATTGATCTTTCGCAGCGACCGATACACCAACCATTATTTAAAACGGATTCTCCAGTGCTGTCTTCTTCTAAAATAATCAGATCTCCTTTGTTAAAAGTCAAGAAACTAGAGCCCTCACCGGGTGCTTTGTAATCTTGCAGAGCTATTACAAATTTGGACCGTTTTTTTAAGCCTTCCAAGAAATACACCACTAGGTCTCGAATGTCCTCAGCATTTGGACTTTGGAACGTAAATTCTTCACCACGAACAGTGGCGAGGCTGAAGGTTTGTGTAAACACTTTGTTGGTTTTTTGACTGGAAACAGTTGTTATTTCGGGGAAGGACAGTTCTAATAAGACTTGTTCTTGATCATCTACTACATAAACACCGGTCCAATTAACTGCTATAATGACATCGTTTTTAGGAAGGTTTGGTCCCGAGTTTCTGTAAGCTTCATAGAACCTAGAGAACAAAAGGGGCCACTTGAACTTTGCATAACTAACTACGTCTTCTTTCACTCTATAAGCAGGAACTTTTTCTTTTACGTAATAACTTTTTTTATACGCTTGCACCACTAGAGCACCCCACCGGTCAACTGCTTTTTCAACACCAGTTAGACAATAATCTGGTATGTAATTTGGCAGTAATGTATACAGTCGTTCAGTATTCATGTCTTGACCGTATTCAATGTAATACTGTTGAGCGGCTATCATAGCCAAGTCTTCTTCTTTATCACATCTATATTCCCCAAACTTAACACCTCTGACCACTTGCTGATAAATCAAGTTAGTGGCAACTTGATCTTCAGTCGGATCGTGCCACGGAGCGAATATTTCTTTTCTGAAAAATAATCTCCATGGCGCATTTCTTTCCTGAGCACCTTGTTCTTTTGCATACTGCTCACACTGTGATATTGCATCCATAACGTGATCACCGCCGCTACCAAGTGAACTGACCTTGTCGAACAAAGCAATGTATAGCGAAAAACCGAATTGATCTCTTAGGCCAATTTTATCAGACAACTGATTGCACAGTTCTCTCGCCGTTGTTGCCGAGTCCGCTAACAAGGTCTTCGTATTGCCATCCATGAACGTTATAGGTAACATTATAGGCTTTTTCGACTTTGTTGCCTGAAGCTCTAACCATGACGGTGGCTGGTTTCTTGTGCCATTGTTAAATGTTCGTTTCAAACGATCTTCGCAATACGGCGCGTATCCAGGGGGACCTTCCCTGATGAAGGCCCGTAAGTAGTTAACGAACTTTTCACTAGGAGCAAAGCATCCAACACACAACGACAGTAAAATCCATCCTCTTGCGTGAGAGGACTTTGAAGGATTATTAGTCAGCTGCTTACAGATCTGACAATATATTTCGTCTCTCAGCTCAGCCCGCAGAATACCGTGCCCAATTATGAAATGTAATTTTTCTAGATTTGAAGTTGGGCGTGATTCTAGCCATGACTGGTAGCTGTCTGCTGTGTACTCCTCATCCTGAAATGGTCAAAATTATTATTCCTTGACTTTTAATATACTTTAGCAGTATAATAATCTAGTAACGAAACTAACCTGCAGTTTTCTTCTTACATCTTCTCCTAGTTTGTTCTTTCTCTTCAGCGTCAGAGACACGAGCTTGTGTCTAATAGACCTTGGTTTTTGTTTATTTAGATAGGCGTCTGGATCGACGCCCATCATCTGAGCTTCTTGAAACTCTTTAGACCTAATGAAGTTCCTGCCGAGAGTAGCTGTCACTTTGGACATCACTGAGGTATTGTCCCGGTCCATTGTGTGGTATCTAGGCTCCGGCAGGTCCCCGGTGAACCGAAGTATTGTGATCCATAACGCTTGAGCCGCCTGCAATGCATTTCCGGTTAACAATTACGAAAACACATTGTACTGCAATCGATCAGATAATTGCTAATCGATTAAAATGATATTGAAAATAATATGTGCGCACAATTACAGAATTTGTTATATTTTTATGTAGCTGATAAATGCATAAAACTTCAAGGTTTATGAACGTTGTAAACTTTATGTAATTGTTATGTTTTCAAGGTAACACTAGAAGTTTATCATGATATTGCTGATGTAATAATACAGCTCCAACTATTCACTTAATCCCTATCTTATACCTTTCTTCATTATTACGTAACAAACTCCTATCGCATACGATACAAATATTATTTCAAATATTATTTATTGTTAATCTTTTATTTCACTTACCAGCTGATCTCCCTGTGTATGTAAAGGCAATAGCGGATGTTTCAGGGGTTTCCGAGAGTACTGATGGGTCACATTTCCTTGGAAATATGTAGCTGCAAACTTTTGGAATTTGAACTCTGACAAATCTTCTTCGTCTTCTGATGTGGTTTGCATTGGCGTTACCATCTGGATAGGAGAAAGAAGATATTTGGAGTTAATGCATATAAATTCTTTGATTTAAAACATAGAAAACATTTAAAAGAAAATTTTAAGTACATAGGTACCTAGAAGACGTAATTGAATGAAACGCATAATATTAACAATCTGATTTTTCTGATTTCAGATATGAAATGCAAAGAAAATTTGTTCGTTGTCCTAAGAATAGAATGGGTATAGGGTACTTCAACCTGAAGTAAGATTTGGAAGGTATATTATGTAAGTATATGTGATAATTATATCCATTAAAATCAATGTCTCCAATCTGTGCTTTAGACTGTTCACTGCTTTAGAACCATTTTTAGACTTTATAATATGAAGTCCGTGAATATAATAATTTTGTTGTGGATGGAAACCCCAGTCCGATAATGAGTCAATTTGTGAAGATAGCATCTATGTTGATTAGTATTGATCGGTGATAGATACGAACTGTCTCGAAATGAACTTCGAGAAGTTTATTTGTGCGTGAGCGTGATCGATCTGATTAAGAACTGGCACTGCAATGACGTGGGAATTATAGCAGTTAATTAGCATATTTTTGTAATGAATACTGCACGATAAGCATTTGAAATTAAATGTCTTTCGAAAATAAGGAACTATATGAAATTTGCTCACATTGTGACGTAAAATGAGTTATCTTTAGATTAATAAGGTACTGTAGGCTGTTTTTGTCTACGGTAAAGTTATCTTGTTTCAAAGCCATGAATGTACCTATCGTTTGATTGAAAGTCGGAACGTTTTACCTATTAATCTATCTACAAGATGACAGCGGAATTATCGGTTCCAAACAAAAATATGCTTTCGTCTTAATCCCAACCCCTCACCAACAGAATAATCTGTTAGCTTTAATAGCTTTTGTGTTAATTAGGAAATGTTGATTACCTCCTGCTGATCAGCTCTAGGTTGGGGCAAGTCGCTGAACACCGACGTGTCTTTCGGTGCAGGCGCCTCACTGCTGGAGTCTGGCAGGAAATCAAACATGGCTTCCACCAGCTTGCTGTCGTCCACAGGCTCGTCCTGTTTCCTAGCAGCCTCTTGGAGTAACGTTCTCTTTGCTTCTAATTGCTTTTTCTCTTCCAGGGCCAATTCAGCTTCGCGCCTCTCCAACTCGTACATGCGTTCCTGCGAAATATAACGACTTTTTATTGTTGTGTAATTTCGTTTTTTCCTAACCTTGTTAATGATTACCTGTATTTGTTAGTTAATCGAAGTTTCATTACATCGATCATTTGAATGTGAATTAACAATTATTTCAAAACGCATGCGCACTTAATCATTAATAATTGTCTGTCGATGGCTTTCAATTAATTGTAATTATCGGATTCCATTACTTCATTTCAATGTTTATTTTAAAAAGTTTGGATATATCCATAAATGTAACATGACTATGAAATTTAAATACAAAAATATGACCAATTTAATAGATCACATTTGACATTGTGTCAGTTTGTCAGTTTAAATTGTAAAATTATCTGCTTTTGTCATTATTACAATAAATATGTTTTAATCGTAATTGAAAAAACTTGCAATTGTGCAGTTCTAACTTAATAAATAGGTAATATTTTATGCCCGCTGTTGCAAAGTTACGTTGTTGAATTTTGATGAAGTGTCAAATGTGATTGTGATCTATTAAATTAGTCTACTTTAGGTCAAATCTGTTTCTATCTTGACCCTACAACTTGAACTAAATATAAGTACCTACATAGATAATAATATATGTTCAGAATCGTGCAAAAAAAAATCAAAACAAAAAACGGTTAAGTTCGAAAAACGCTTTGCCATCCCTTCGCAGCAAGATAATATAAAAACAACTGGCAACTTACAATGAAGCCGCCCACAGATCGCAAGTCAACATGATACAAATCAAATACGACACTGTTGCAATAGTTATCAAACCACAGGTTCATCATTATGCACCGACCACTGGTTGCGACCACACGTCTGTTTACAATAAAGGCCTGCTCCACATTACTGCGGGTTACGTTAACCAGCTGGTCAACCGAGCACGACTGGCAGACGGTGCAGGTGGTACAGGTTGCGCTTGCGCAAGCAAACGCTTGATTGATTGGACGATATTGTTCAATTACGCAAAGTTACCATTAATAACACGTGTGTTGTAGCAACTAAAACTAACAACGAGTAAAAACTTGTTGAATTTCATTTTTATTACACATTCGTTAAGAATATAAGTACTCTTGCTAAAAAGAGCTCACAATCACCACTGCCTCCTCAGAGCAGTGATGATGAAGATTATTTTAACGTCATGGCATACCTGAAGGTACCTACTCCAGCACTTTTTCATAAATAAGAGAGATATTTCATATATCTATGTAGCATTAATTATAATACCTAGGTTTTAGGTAAACAACCTCATTAGTCAAGTAAACGCAAACGTGTGCTGCTAACAGGTCGCGGATTCGATTCAAAGGCTGAGCAATGTTTCCATGAAACTTTCAAAATGTAATTCTTAATTTAGTTTTGCCCTCCGAGGATGCAAGTTACATTAATAAGTAATAAACATTTTTTACGTAACTTTGAAGTTTTCGATCGGCCTTGTAGATAAGTAACTACTATAAATATAGCTCTATAGTTTTATTAAACTTACCTTTGTGAGTAGTTTAAAATTAAAAGCCTAGTACATAATCCGTGAAGATCAGTAGGGTGTTCTAATTTGAGCTTTTATGAATAAGCTTTACTTTAGTACCTTAAAATAATATACAGAGTTTTATGATGGCAATCCAAATTTAAATCGTGAAAGTTGGTTACTCACCTGGAAGCAAAGAAGATACCAGAGGGCCGTATTCGGTAGCTGCTGGTCAAGTATCGGCAGATACAATAACGGACTCAAACATAACTCTTTTAGAGCTTTATAATCATTGTTAATTGTCATCGCCATACGGAATTAAATAATTAAAAGCACAAAATCACATAATGTAACAATTATTTACGTTACGGTACCGTGATCAAATCAAAAACAACAATATTTTCGAAACAAGAGCATTGCACTTTTTTAAATATTTTTTTAAAGATACGACAACATGCTATTCCTTTGTCACTACAGTATCTAAATGAATTCAAAAATTATTTTAATCACGTATCGATTATCTGCGATGATAAAACAATAGCGGCATTTTAATTTGATTTATTATTGATTTTAATTTGACTATCAAACGATCGATATTGATAAGGATTGATGTAACTCTTATCGCGCAGAGTAGCAACGTATACCTAGGCACAAATTGATTTAAAAAGTTAGTAGTTTTGTAATTGCGATTTATTTTTATGAACGAATCTATCGTTCATAAAAATAAATCGCAATTACATTTACATTCTGTCTAATTCCCTTGTCTCTTCTTCTATCATTGCATAATTATATACCTAAATGCCTATAACAAAGATACAAAGGTATTGAGAATTTATAATAATCATCGTTATTGTTGTAATTAAGAAAAAACTGAACATTTGAAGTACAGACGCCAGCACATCAAGCTACCTCAATCTGTCAAATTTCTTTGATAGATTTCCAACTTTATGCAAAGTAGGTACATACCTACTTAGGTCTGAATATTGGATTCAGACCTAAGTAGGTATGTACCTAACCAAAGATTGACACATTTTTTTCATAATTAATATTACCACATACCTAGTAATGTGACAATATTGTCACATAATATATTGTACCTACTTGAAAGACTGACAGTTTTTCTATAGGACTGATAAAATTCTGTACTTAGAAATATTGCGACAGCACATTTACGTGCCTCAGAAGGCAAGTTGGACTATCGTTCTTTTACGCAAAACGAAGCCGTAGCTTCATAAAATTGTTTTACTTAAAAAAAATACCACACCCAGAATAGAAAGTAGATCAGCCCGAAAAACGAGGCCTTCGCCTGTGTTGGGGTCGCGTTCCAATTTAACCAGATGCCGCTGAATATCAATAATTTACACAAATAACTGCAATCCAACAATTGAGCAATATTTATATCCTAAGGATAAACTAAATTAAAGTTGGCGACATAGCTGAAGGTCTCGGCAGGCTGGGCGGGGTACAATGCTCGTAGAACTAATGGCCGCCGGGGCAAAAAGGTTCTCAAGTGGAGACCAAGCTCCGGAAAACGCAGCGTAGGATGGCCTCCAACGAGGACGGCATCCATCGTTGGAGGCCACTTGACTTCCAGCTACGACTTCTAGGACCTTTAGTTCGCTGGAAGACGTTGGATGCAGGCGGTATATAACCGGTCCTTATGGAAGTCTATGGGGGAGACCTTTGTTCAGCAGTGGTTCTCTTGTGCTGTTATGATTATGAAGATAACGAAGTCAAGCTTTCGGGTACCACTAACGATTGCCATAGGTGGGAGGCCCGAAAGTACGAGTATTGAATTTTTTTACGCCAGGTGTCTATGCCCAGACACGGGGGTGATATCGTCGGCAGCAATAAATAACTTGGAGACTATTTCGGTGAAAAATATGTTGAATTTATTGATTACTAAAGAAACAGTTACAAAGGTGGTTTGCGTGCGATGATCGTGATTCTATACAAAGTGAATATGGCCGCGCTCGCGCACTGCACTACGGTGGCGCCATCTGTTCCACTCAACGGACCAATCGAGCGCCGTCGCTGATGCCGTTGCAATTTTGATTGGTTCTTCAACATGCTCCCGGCCTTGGAAGCTGGTATAGCTTCCAATTGTTATATTAAATAAAATAAAAAATCCTGTGCTTATATGTGATCTAATCGTTACTACTCTTCATTCAGTAACGGACATATTTTTGAAAATGACCGCCGAACGACTCCGTTTGCTGTTCTGACGTCAGCGACTCTTGAGATCCCATCCTTGCCCGGAAACGTCTTGCTGATACGTCCCAAGCTCCATTTCAAAGGTGGCAGGTTGTCATCCTTGAGCAGAACCATTGTGTTTTCCGTCAGATCATAATTCTTGTCCGTCCATTTACTTCGTGTCTGTAGCTCGGATATGTACTCTTTGGACCAGCGGGTCCAAAAGTGCTGGCGTAGCTGTTCTATCCTCTGATAGCGGTCGAGACGATGAACTGGAACATTGCTGAAGTCTGGACTAGCAGGTGAGGTTAGTGGACGGCCAACCAAGAAGTGAGCTGGGGTAAGTGGAAGGAGATCTGTGGGTTCTGAAGACATAGGATTTAGGGGTCGGGAGTTTAGGACTGACTCAATTTGTGTTAACACGGTACTAAACTCCTCGAACGTAAGATGAGCGTTACCCACCACGCGCATCAAGTGGTGTTTACAACTTTTGACCCCCGCTTCCCACAAACCACCGAAATGACTAGCGTAAGGTGGAATCATAGAAAATTTAATGTTTTGTGAAGTGGCGTATTTTTTAATTTCTCCTGAACAAGAACTTAGAAATTTTGTGAATTCATTTTTAACGCCGACAAAATTTTTCCCATTGTCGGAATAAATTTCCAATGGTTTTCCTCTTCGCGAGATAAACCGCTTTAGGGCTAACAGGTACGCGTCTGATGTTAGATCACTGACTAACTCCAAATGGACAGCGCGTGTCGCGAAACATATAAACAGACATATGTATGCCTTTATCGTCTTAGCTCCTCTGCCCTTACGGTTCAACACATAGACTGGCCCTGCGTAATCAACCCCGCAACGAAGAAATGGAAATCCCGGTTCAAGTCGCGCCTCAGGTAAGTTTCCCATCATTGGGCTTAAAATCTTCCCTCTCATTCGTATACATGTGACACAGCTATGTACTATTTTCTTTGCCAGGTTCCTACCTCCGACCGGCCACCAGGTATTGCGAATTGTGTATAGCAACAACTGCGGTGGAGCATGGAGTAACTGGTTATGTTCATAACGAAATAATAATTGAGTAAATAAATGTTTTGAAGATAATAAAATTGGATGTTTTTTATTATAATTAAAATTTGATGAGTTCTCAATTCGACCGCCAACTCTAATTAATTTACGATGATCTAAAAAAACGTTCAATTTACTTAATGTTTTTAACTTCAAACATGT
This sequence comes from Acronicta alni, assembly GCA_964056405.1. NCBI lineage: Eukaryota > Metazoa > Arthropoda > Insecta > Lepidoptera > Noctuidae > Acronicta > Acronicta alni. Next base: position 14,290,864 of record OZ043916.1, on the reverse strand, counting down.
GTTTCCTAACAATGACTCAACCTCATTAGGAAAAGATTCTATTTGTGCAAATTTTGCTAGCATTAAAAGTGATTCATCAAGTTCGTCCACATCAAGCTCACCTATGCGTTTATTATTTTTGTTGCGTGTGTTATATATAAAGCGTAGTACATACGCCCCAGCTCGCTTCATGCGGTTGAACTGTGAGAAACGATTAAATGGAAAATATAATGTGGTACCATTATTTATTAATAAAGTGTTTACATTTGTAGTTTTAATCTCAGGTAAATTTTCTGTAGATAAAATATTATCTTCCCCTGTTTTTATATTTAAATGCAAGTTAGCATTATGAAGGAATTGCGGTCCCTCCCACCATAGACTGGAATCATGCAATGCTTGTAAACTCAACCCTCGTGAAACCATATCAGCTGGGTTATTTTTTCCACTGACATGATTCCACGAGTGCTGGCCTGTTATGCTGTGAATTTGTGTGATTCTATTTTGCACATATGTTTTAAGACAAGAGGGAGGCATGCGGAGCCAACCCAGAACAATCGTCGAGTCAGTCCAAAACATGACCTCATTAAATTGACACCGTAACGATTTAATTATTTTGTCGTATAATCTAGCCCCTATTAGCGCGCCACATAACTCCAATCTAGGTATGGTGAGAGGACTTGCTACTGGTGCTACCTTGCCCTTAGCGCACAACAGCTTCACGGTAACAAGTGAGTCACCGCTGCATGTCCGCACATAAGCGCATGCACCGTAGGCTGCTTGTGACGCGTCAGTAAATATATGTAGTTCTATACGTGTATAGTTGCTACACATCACATAACGTGGAATGCGAATAGTATTAAGCAGGGTCAGGTCATTAACAAAATGTAGCCAAGCTCGGGTGACGTCACTAGGGGCAGGCTCATCCCAGTCTAGTTTTAATAACCATAGTCTCTGGATTAACATCTTAGCCGTGGTTATAATAGGACTTAGCAAACCTATAGGATCAAATATTTGTGCAGTACGCGAAAATATTACGCGTTTTGTAATAATTTCCGGTTTGTGATCGACTTGTGTGTGGAAATAAAATTGGTCGTCACGATTATGCCACCCTATACCTAAAGTTTTACTGTGTGTATATTCACCTAATGATAATTCTTTAGATATTGCTTCTGTAGTCGGGAAGTTAAAGTTAAAAATCCACTTCCGTAATTGAAAACAACCTGATTTTAGAACCTTATCAATTTCATTACAATTACGGGTGAGTGACATAACGTCGGAAGCACCAAATATTAGATCGTCGACATAGAAATCCTCGCGGATAGTTCTGGCGACGTCAGCGTTGCTACACTCGTGCGCGAGTTGTTTTAAACACCTGCAGCTCAAGAATGGCGCGGAAGCAGTCCCGTATGTAACCGTATTTAACTGATATACGTCCAGGGGATCAGATGGGCTTTCACGCCATAAAATGAGCTGAAGGTGACGCTGATGTTCATCGACTATGACCTGTCTATACATCTTTTCGATGTCGGCGCACGCCACGTAACGATGTTCGCGAAATCTTAACAAAATACTAATCAGGTCGCCCTGTATTGGTGGCCCTACTAGTTGTAAACTGTTTAAAGATACACCATTACTAGACCGTGCGCTGGCATCGAATACTACCCTAAGTTTGGTGGTAGTGGAATGTTCGCGGAGTACACCATGATGAGGCATAAAGTAATGTGGTGTACTATAATTTTGACTGCGTGTCATGTGACCTAATTTAATGTACTCATTTATAAATTCTGAATATAATTTTTTATACTGATAGTTTCGTTGTAATCGTTTCTCAAGTACGTAAAAACGTTTCTCGGCTAGTTGAAACGTTTCTCCTAAAGACTCGGGTGATTCTTTAAAAGGAATTTTGACACAAAAGCGTCCATCCGCTTCCCTTTTTGTTGTTTTTACAAAGTGATCTTCACACAACCGGTCTTCATTTGAGAATGATTCTGAATACGAACTAATAGGTTTTTCCTCTAGTTCCCAGAAACTACGCATTAAACTATCTAATGATTGTGTAAAATTACATCTAGTTTGTTGTGTGTGTTCTGTGCCATATAATGGCCCTGACAATATCCATCCAAGTTTTGTGTTTTGAAGGTAGGGACCGTTTGACAATCGTAATCTACCATCCTCGATTAATTCCCAAAACACATCTGCTCCAATAAGTAAATCAATTTGCTTGCTTTCATGAAATATAGGATCAGCAAGTTGGATATGGTCAGGAATTTTTAACATAATATTATTTTTTAATGAAATGCGTGGTAGTGTTGACGTAATAGTAGGCAACACTAAGCACTGTATGCGTGTTTTAAATTCACTGTGAATTGAATTAATTTCGATGTCACAACTTTGCGTGATTTTTGTGACTGTGTTACCAACACCCCGTATAAGCATAGTGGACTGTATTATATTTTTGTTTAATTTGTCACATAGTGACTGCGAAATAAAACAACGCTCGCTCCCGCTATCCAGTATTGCGCGCGCTTTTACATAATTACCTAGATAGTCAAGAATTTCAACGAGCGCCGTTGCCAATAAAACGTTTGGCGTGGATGATAACAGCTGATCGCTTGAGTTATCTGTGTGCGTGTTTACGTTGAGTACGGAGTGTGTGTGTGCTATATTAGTGCTAAGATGGGACGCGACCGTGCCTACGAGAGAACCGGTTTCGTTGGATTGTCCACCCACTGATAACAAACCATTCAGTGCGTGATTATTTGTTTGATTATTATCATTAGGCACGCCGTCGTCCTCATGAATTAATGAGTTGTGTTTCTTATCACATTTCCTACAGGGGCCATACCAACAGTCTTCAGACGCATGTCCTATGTTAAAACAATTTTCGCATAACCCTTTATCACGCACTAATTTCAATCTAATCTGCACGTTAGAATTCAGAAATGACTGGCATGAATATAATGGGTGTTTCTTGCTGCACATAGGACAGTTCCTTTTTTGAAAGGTAGACTTAGAGGAATGTTCAATTTTATTACCCTTGGTGGCAATATTGCAATGCGTCTTAGGTAACTTGTGTAACTGTTCTTGTCGTTTGAATCCAGGTTCGTTCCGTGTATGCATAGTGTTCTTACTGTGTGTTAATTTCAAAGTATCTAACATTTGAGCCCTATTTCTTAAAAAATCTAATAATATATCCACTGTTAACGCTGACTTTGACACACCGGGTTTATTTACATCAGTCTCATCGGGTAAAGTTAATTTGTATTGTTCCCATTCACGTTCGGTGATTGGGTCCAATTTAATAACCGTCAGATATATGAGTAGTGTGTGCCAATAGTCTACTGGTTCACCAAGAGATTTCAATGCGCGAATATTTTTAAGAACAGAGTCTATAATCTTTCTTAATGAACTGGCTGACTCACTAGTCAGCGCCGGCAATGAAAATAACGCCTTAACATGGTTATGAATTAATAATTTATGATTGTTGTACCTATTTATTAGCAATTCCCATGCAACTGGATAATTGCTGGCCGAAAATTCAAGCGAATCAATAACTAATAATGCGTTTCCTGACAGGGAAGATTTTAAATAATGATACTTTTGAATATTCGTTATTTCCTTCGAATTGTGTATTAATGATAGAAATGTATCGCGGAATTCTAACCAGTTCTCGCATGAACCATTAAAGGTAGGTAAGGCAATGGTCGGCAATTTTATAGACTGCTTAATATGGGACGTACACGCACTGTCACTGGATGTAGAAGAACCATCGTCCAAAATTTTAACAAGGGATTGAGCTTCAGCTAAAATATTATAATATTCAATTTCAAAGTCTTCCCTATTCTTCAACTGTACGTTAATATCACTGTCAGAACTTAATTTTTCTATCTTATTTTGGACGTCACAAAATTCCTTAAATAAGTTTTCCATACCCGTGATACGTAATTTTAAAGCTGCGTGAATAATACTAGGTAACGTCTGAGTACTTAACGTATTAATGTACTTTTTAAAATTTGTGAGTCTACCCTTAATAATTCCGCGAAGTCTATTGAGCTCCCTAAGATCTTCCACTTTCATATCTACAGTAGTCATTTCGGCGAGTTATGATAAACGGAGTACTTACAGTTGCACTGGCTGTAGCTGGAACTGTCACTTATCTGATGCTGCGTGGTGGATGAACCGGGCGGGCAACGAATGTTCGCGATGTTATGTACTTACTGAAATTTTATTTGAACACCGTGTTAACACAATTGAATAGGATAATGGGTTTAGGATTTGGCTGGCACGTCTCACCGAAGACTTCTCCTGCGTAGATTCCTTGCAGCTTTCTGTGACTTTGGTCTGCAAGTTCTGCAACCAACCGCGTGCTCGTCGGAATATTCCAATCCGGTTCGATGGACCAATATGTCTATGCCCAGACACGGGGGTGATATCGTCGGCAGCAATAAATAACTTGGAGACTATTTCGGTGAAAAATATGTTGAATTTATTGATTACTAAAGAAACAGTTACAAAGGTGGTTTGCGTGCGATGATCGTGATTCTATACAAAGTGAATATGGCCGCGCTCGCGCACTGCACTACGGTGGCGCCATCTGTTCCACTCAACGGACCAATCGAGCGCCGTCGCTGATGCCGTTGCAATTTTGATTGGTTCTTCAACACCAGGATTGTATAATTATAGATATCTACTTACACAGCAGGAATTTATTTTTGCCATACTACCTAATTACTTTTATCGAAATTTGATAATCTGAATTAATTAATTATTTTGACAAAGAATTCAGATAGGAAGGTAGGTAGATAATTGAATTATGTACCTAATAGTTATTTTCAACCCTGTAATGTTTATGATATGCGCAAATATTTATTGGAAATAACTTATTTGGACAAAGGAGATTAACACAAGCCGCTCCGGCTTGTGTTAATCTGGGCTCGTTCAATCTATGGATTGGTGTTTTTATTTTATTTATTAAGGTATATTTACAAAGTAAATACAAACATTCGCTTACAATTAATGACTGTAATTTTGCTACTGTAATTACAAATATGCACAGCATTCACATACAGACAACATAATATAATTATTAGGTATAAATTAGAAACTAAACCTCTAGAATGATACATTACTATGAACTGAATTACTAATTAGCACTACAAAACCTATCCGTGTTTTAATCGACATACGTTGGGACCTCCCCGGGTGGCATACATGAGGTGTCAAGAGTCATGAAAAGGACGCTAAACATTTGAACACTACTTACTTTTTGTACGGGGGAAACCTCAAAAGGCAGCTTCTTTTCCTAGATCGTGGCAATTCCATCAGACTATGTACATAGCTATAAAAACAGTAAACTGCGACGAATAAAACTCTTTTCTGCTTTCTTTCTAATATTTCACATTGTTTTTTTCCAATATTACATACCATCACGCCTGTATTCCACGAAGGGTTAGGCAGAGATGTGTTTTAATTGTAATGTTCCCCAACACTTTACCAGTATAGTTAGGTCTCATGTAATAGAGGGCGAGTCTAATGCCATTAAGCGCTAACAATATATCCAAACTCCGAGCTGCTACTCAGAATATGCTCAGCCTGCGAATCAAACCCAGGACCTCGTAGCGTCGCAGTCAATATTATCTTTGAAATTAACCGACACAAACAAAATGGAATAGGAGTAGGTAAACATAAAGTTTATCAGATTACTATTACATATAATAATGCTAATTACCTACGTCTTGTAGTACATAGGCCAGCAGGCCAAGCTATCCAAAACTGACAAATTTTCCCAATTATGAATCTTATTGTTTTGCATTCAAGTTGAAAGTCAATCAAAGAAATTTAACAGATTGTGGTAGCTGGATGAGCTGGCCTCTGTACATTATACTAAAAAAATCTACAATATGCGTCAAATTTGACAATGAAAACCTGATAACGGTCAATTATTGGCTAATGGAAGCCTATACGAATCGATTGTGTCCTTTCATTGTCTAGTGGAAGTTCATTGCTCCTATACAATGATTCACTTTAGTACCGTTTCGCATAATAACAAGCCGATCTACCCTGTACAATTATTATTTGGACCAACGACATTCATTCATCATTCATTCATTCATTCATCGTACATTGACACATTCAGAATTCGGATAATTAGTCTACCTAAAATGTATTTTTAACAGTTGTCGACTAGAATTTCCTAAATCTTTGAGAAATAAAGTAATACCGTTTGATGTCAAGTTCCTTTCAAAAGAAACCTGTTGGCTAATTTATTTTATTTCAAGCCCTACAAAATAATAACAGTTACCCAATGGAAAATGTTTATTATGATCCAAACGCAAAGCTTATCATGGCCTGGAAATAAGACTGAAAAGTGCATCTTACCCTATAGTTCTGTTCGGCGATCTCCTTGGCACGCGTGTTGCCCTGGTGTTGCAGGCGCTGCTCCTCCTGGCGGCGCAGGCGCAGCGCCTCGGTATGCGCCAGCGCCTCCTGCCGCATGCGCCGGTAGCGCCGCATCGCGATCAATCGCCGCGCATGGCTCTGGATCTTTAATATGGCCCACATCTTGTGCCCATACGATCGACGGACCAAGTAACCGCGGGCTGCAGCCTTTAAATAAATTTGATTATTTAGGAATTTGGCGGACAAAAAACGTAGTATCAAGGCTATAGTATAGTAGGTAGTATAAACCTAGAATAATTAGTTAAACTATTTTGAGAATTTGATTAGTAAAAGAGCTTCTATCATAAAGTGCAAAGCACCCCTTTTTCTTTAGAGTTGAACTTACTTGTAAAGATACAATATGGCCACGGAGATGCCTGAATCGGTGAGCCAATACTCGTGCGCGTATGAGAGCTTGCAGTCTTGCATATCCAACTTTCATCTTGTTGTATCGAATTCTCTGCAGTTTGCCTCGCCAGTGACGTTGAATCAGGATAGCTGCCGCTCGCATCTTCAAAAACCGTCTGCGGTACACCCATCCCCGAATAGATCTTTGGAGTATTAATATTTTCCTCGTGAGGACTCTATCTCTTTCCTGCTCTAGGAATAAGTCATGAGCATCCTTCAGAAAAACTTTGGTGTGTCCTAATTGATAATCAGACTTGCCAAGAACTGTTGCACAGATCTTTGCAGTAGCTGAACGACAATCAGTTTTGTGCGCTGGGGGAACGCCAGAAATTAAAAATCGATATCTTTCAACAAACTCTTTGAAGCTGTGTCTGATAGGGTAACCGGCCCTCCTGATTCTTATCGTTTCCATCATTCCAGAGTACCGAAGCTGCCTACAGCAAAGACCACGGTCAAATTTCATCGGTTTCTTAAATTCGTTTGGTTTGATGCACCGAATGAAGAATGGTTGGCATGTTCCTAATGTACGCATTAACAAGTCAAGAGACTTCTTGAATTGCGTTGAAAGTGTTGGAGTTCGCTTCCGCGTTTCAGATCCCATTGCGATATCATCCTGAAATATGTGCTGCAGGAATTTGTTTGTAGAAATATGGATCAATTGCAATAAATCAGCACTGAACGTGTCACGGTTCTTCTCGAGGAATCCTCGTGTATCGTAAAACACAATCCCAGCAAAATGGTTGAGACCAAAACTAGTGTTTATATCAGACTTTGGCTTGAGGTAGTTTCTATGAAGACCGTGGGTCTTATGTAGCTTAGCTAACATCGTTTGGTCAGTACCCTTGGGAAACTTTGACTCTTCATCAATTAAAGCCATGATATTTAGTTGTTTAAGTGCAATCAAATCTAAAGCATCCTGATTATCAACGAATTCAATATGTTGCCAATTAATTCCCTCGTGATTATATTCTTCCTGTTCTAGTTTGAAAATATGTCTAACAAAGAACTGCTGCAAGTTCTCGTTAGCAAAGTTTATACAGAATTGTTCAAAACTATTCTGATCGAAATTTTCAAATCCGAATATGTCTAGGACGCCAATCGCTGTTCTCATTGTCGACTTTGGCCTGTAGATTGCAGCGTTAATTTTCCTAACGATGGTGACGAATAGTCGTCCATAGATTCCTTTGACGAAAGCGTCTCTGATATCAACAGATTGGGTTTTGCTGAGGGTTGATATGACAGTTTCTCCGTGGGCAAATAGAGTCTTTCTAGTTAGTGCGTCAATGAGGGACTGCATCGGCACGCCAAGCAAAGTCGCCACTCTCCTCACGTTTGCCTGTTCAATAATCTCAGTTGCATCCAAGTTGTCAACGACAGTTGCTTCATATTTTATGTTACCGCAATGTAAGACGGCGGCTAACAATTTCAATATCTCCCATATTTCCGGTTCAGTGAACAATAAAACCTTCATGGCTGATCGTATGTCTGCAAATTCTGCAGCATCGTCTCTGCCTTCACAAGAAAAACTTCCACCCTGAAAGATCGAGAAAGGTATTATTGTAACCTACGTGCCAAATTGATCTATGGTCCTAGTGAATAATAAATCTGGTTATCAACACTACTCTTATCAGTTACCTACTTACACAATGTTTTACTATTAATATCTTACTAATCAGATAGTTATTGCTTTAATCAATAAATACCCTACTCAAAAGAAATAAATCCGACAAGTATTGTCTGCAGTGGAGGATAAGATATAAGCTAATATTTTTAAGTATGATATCCAAGTTCAGAAGAATAAAGCTTTCATGACAATTACTTACTGCAGATAAATATCTATATTCCGACGGTTCAGTTAATTCTAACTTCTTTTTCTCTTCTTTGGACAATCCTGCTAACAGGCAGTAGAACACATGGTAGTTTCTCTCTTCCGCGCCTTGGGAGACTATTCTAGATTTTTCTAGAAGGTACTGTTCTATTTTAGCACCTTCGATGACGCCGCTGTTGTTGAAGTGGATGTCGATGTACTTGCCAAACCGCGAGGAGTTGTCGTTCCTGACGGTCTTCGCGTTACCAAACGCTTCAAGAATGGGATTTGCTTCTAGAATCTGTAAAAAAAGATGAACATTTATTTATTATTTTTTGTCGTCAATACCCAGATTCGGAACTGCTATTGGCTATACAAATATTTGTGATTTCTTGAACACTGCCTCAGAGTTTGCCTTCGAGTTGTTCAATTAACTTTACGCATGCTAAATGAATTTTGGAGATGTAATTTTTGTACAAGAAAAATTCAACCGTAGGCGGGACTGTCTACTGATGTAGCATAACAGCCACTCCAGTCACGATATTTATTACCAGTCACGATTTTGTGTCCTGCCCGCAGTCAAATTTTTCTATCACAAAATGATAAGTGCTTACGTACTAGTTTTATAATAGATAATGATTATGTTAAAAAAGTTTAAAAAATCAGTCATCCCATACTTCAAGGGAGTTTATTATATATATCCTCTTTGAAGACCTACCGTTTCGAACTTTCTCAGAATTTATGATGACGTTTTTATGAACTCTTTTTAGTACTTTAGCCTACTTTAATTATTTCAGTAGCCATGTTTTGTATCTTATCTTAATTAGTTATCTACGTCCAAAATGTATGTTCTGATTGTAGATGTTTATCTTCCTTGTTGATCATGTAAAACACATTTCTGTTTCACTTTTCATTAGTGAGATAATTCAATTAAACGTGCCTAATTGGATTTAGAATTTAATTTTATCGTAGTGCTTTAAAAAATAGTTAAGGGTTCTATGAAATTAAAACTAAAACATAAAATATTATTATCCAGTCCTGATGGACGAAATTTTTACTACATAATTGTAGGTTTAAGAATAGTAATGTTTGTTTAGTTAGATTCAACCTTCAGATCTCTAATTTAATATCTCATTTAGTATATCATGAAACTAACCTGTTGCTCTATCCACGAGTGCTTCCCACTAATCGCGGCGAGGTACTGAAGGATCAACTTCGTGGATTCCGTCTTTCCGGCGCCGGATTCACCACTGATGACAATACATTGATCCTGCTTGTATCGACGCATATGCGCGTACGCATTGTCGCCAATCGCGAAGATGTGCGGCGGCAGCTCGCCAATCTTCCTCTCCTTGTACAGCTTGATCTGGTCCGCTGTGTAGATCGGCAGTATTTGGTAAGGATTCACCGCGACTAATATTGAACCGGTGTATGTCTGAAATTGAAAAGTTTTCATTTATTTTGTTTTGCGAAATTGCTGTATTTTTGAGGGATAAATGGAAAACGGCCAACTTAGTTAACGTAGCCCCAAGCCCTTAGGTGGTCGATATACAGAATTATGACCTGTATCTGTGTGACACGTCCATTGATTTCTTGCAATAATACCTAATAGTAAGACGTTACCGGTCAGCGTCAAGAGAGCTATACCGACCTACATCAGGGTAAAATAAACCAAAGCAGCTATCTGTTTTCGGACAGCCTCAGTGATTTTTGGCATCAGATTTCTCTTGTTTTTGGTTCTAATTTGTTTATAATATCAAAACAAAATATCAAAAATGAAAGTAGACACCAAGAATCTTATGTTTATCGATTAAGTACTAATTTTAATCGAGAAATCCATTACAATAAGGCCAAATGGTGTTTGTCATTAACAAGACAGTATCGCCACTCGGGCCCTTCTTTTTGTTGCTGTGGGGAAAATCCTCATGTATCGCCTGTGATGTGGGGCCATGAAAATCGTGAAATTTGCCATGATCCTGACAAGGTTCTTCCTAAATTTTGTTTTGAAACCAAAGGTTAAAACATGTATTCTTATATCATAGGTTAAACTATTTATAAATAAAATATGGAGCTTGTCTCGTATTTTGATCTAAAACCGGAATTATAATATTAATACCGGAATTATAATTTTTTTTTTTTTGCATCAAGATATAATGATGAGTTCGTATCTAAAACTTGCTTAAATTTTGGGCTCGGATGAAAGTTACTAAAGAGTAGACTTGACAACCAAAGCTCTGTATTTGAGCACCTTTAGATTCAATTGAATATAATCGCATTGTTCTATAATGTAAGTATCAATATAATAGAAATCTAGAACATTTTACTAGGGTAAACAACTGTGCAGGAGTTAATTTGTTACTATTATTTCGCGATACGACATTTACATGTCAATGTGTAAGTTCTGGAAGGTTTTACTTACATAAATGAGATTCTCATTGTATCTTATAAGTAGATTTCTGAGTATGCCGGCTTCGTGCAGGTCGCCGAGGGATATCATGTCCTCGACGCCATGCACGGAGGTGGCATGCATGGCCTTGATGCGTCGCTCCGGCGGCAACCATTGCTCGTGGCCGTCGTCGTCGCGGACTCGAATCCGACGCCCCTCGGCTGCGAGGACGCGTGCGCCGATCGCCACGTCGAACTCCCGACCGGACACCGGCTCGATCCATATGTAATCGCCCTGGAATTAATATAATATCCTATTAATATTTATGGTTAAAAAGGATCTCGTAAGATGATCAAATAAATCAAAGGACAAATATACGCGGTTATCTTTGATAATTTCCAAATTACCGTGCGTGACATGACAATAGGTCTTACGGCTGGTATTATAGCAACAAGACAAAGTCCCTATGCCCTTTCCCTGATGAAAGGACTTTTGAAGCAGCAGCTCTTACGATTTTTGAGGAACCTACGAGAACTATTGCTAAATTAAATTGGCTAGTATTTAACAGCTAAACAAAAAATGTTTAGCAAAAAATATTTTTGTATAACAAAATAATTCCCAATCCTAAGCAAAAATACTGATTGAGCGACAAAATTACTGAGTGCACAGCAAAATAGTCACCTCAAAGTATTGTTATTATACTTATACACTTTCTTGGTCTTCAGATTCGGTATCATTCAGATTTGGTTCTGGCATAATGCGATGTGTGGTCATAGTTCTAACCTAACCGATATCTGTATTTTGCTGCTCAATCAGTAATTTTGTCGCTCAATCAGTATTTTTGATGCGCCGTTTATTATATTCCAATTAAATTTTTCATCCTGTCCAATAATAATAATTGAAGATATTCAAAAAATGGAAACAAAGAGGTATTAGTTGTATGACTACCTTATTTATTCTCTCTTTACCTACTATTTTCACATTGAAAATCTTAACACCACGCCATTGCAAGTGTCTTTTTGGTCAGCTCAAACGGACTCGGCACATTTTTATAGCAGACTAATCTTATATCAGGTTTAGATCTCAAATGGGCAATTAGACTATAATAATAACTATTTCTTATAATCCTCGTCTGTATCGACTGCATCGGTTTGAATTTTTAACTATTTATTTTCTTATTCTAGGAAAAGAAGATTTGTAGAGCAGGTTTAGCTTTTATCTTTATACATATAAAGTTACTAGGCGACTTTCATAAAAGTACATGTAAGTAATCTAGTTCTTGTTTCTTTTTATTATTAAGTCCACACTCAAGTATGTACAGTAGTAGGAAGTAGTAGTAGGTAGGTAAGCTCAAGTAAATAATTAATTAAACAAAATAATATTCAACGAAAAACAGCATGAGATTTCTTATTGAACCTCAGATCTACTTACATAATAAAATGTAAAAGACCAGAAGGTGGTCAGGTTAGATTGGTGCACTTTTGGTGATGATAATTGAAATAGTCTCACTTTTTATATCTACCTTCCTTCATAAGTAATAAATATCCTGTAATTTCATTATTTGTTATTAATAAAGTCTTACAATTTGTTATGTTTGAATACTGTATCTGTTTACGTGGAAATCGTAGCTCTAAACTGGATGAACCCATTTTAATACAATTTATTTTGTTATAGAACAGAATATTCTTTATTGTAAACCATAAAAAAATACAAAAAGTTTATTTATTTATTGAAAGCAGGTTGTATCGGAATCTTTTCCGGCTGTTAAATAATAATCCCTTCAGCCACTTTAAGATTATGAGGAACTGAATGTCAATGTACCTACTTCTGCATTTACATTTTTCGGTCATCAAGCACGTGAATATATGTATAATAATATGTATCATCATTAACCAGAGCTTGTTTGATCTGTGTATAAAGAATTATTTATTTACACGGGCCTTAGGTAAGCATAACAGTTCCTCAATTCACTTATGTACACTTACATAAACTCCACAAACTTATGTAAGACACTAGGTAATCCTAATGATTTAAATAAACTTAACATTATGTCGAAAAGTACCGCTAATTTATTTTTTTAAATTGAGAGCAAATTAATCTGAATCTCTAACAAGAATATTTTATCTAGGTCCACAAATTCTATCGAAATTTATTTATCGTGCCTTGTGATTGAACTTAAATTTACTGAGATAGTAGGTAGGTACCTACTATAGTTGTGTAGATAATAGTTGTAGAAGACGCGATCTAAGTGACTATAGACTGTAACCGGCTAAGCTGCTAAATTAAACACTTTGAAAGCTTTATTGCGTAACTGTTACTAAATTACGCTATGCTAAAAATAAATACGAATGCACCCGGTTTGCTGGTCGAATATGCACTCTAATTACTTAGTGTGATGAAATCGCTAGATCAGCAAAATGTAATTATTGCAACGAACAGTAGTTATTCTCAAAAGCCCAAAAAGCCTGACAAACAATAGGTATTTTTTTATAAACGTTACCCCACACTAAGATTTTCGACTGTATCGTAGGTGCGTTTACAAACACAAACTTTCACATACACAAACACCCAGACCTTGAACAACTACCTGTAGGTCATACAAATATTTGTTCCGTGCGGGGATTGAACCCACAACCCGTAGCACAGACATCGATCACTGAACCGCTGTGCCAAACGTGTCTTATTGCCCCAACATTTCGGTACCAGAGGCCTGACTGCAGTCGCTTCGTGTAAATAATTCAGCTGGTTTCACTGTTTGAAGTCGCCCCTCAATACAGTTGGAGGTAAAAGGTAAGCATGAAGATGGGATTATAGTTGGGTATTAGTAACCTACAGCGTTAATAAATGTTATGTCGTAAAGAAAAAGGCTGAAGATAAGTATCAGAATTCTTGAAGCGGTGACGAGTAGGTAAAATGATTGAAAACTCAGAAACAACGATAAAAAAGATAATATTTCAAATGATAGCCACAGACCCTAATTAAACTATTAAATTGATTAATTTTCATAATTTGCATAATTTGCATAAATACCGTGATTTCTGCGATACGACAGATTATATTTTTGTCTATTTTATTTTATCTGTATATATTTTTTTAGTTTTAATTATTCATTTTGAGAAGTAAAGTATTATAATATAATCGGTCATTGTGATAATTACAAATATGCCATTAATTCAACAGTTTTTTTAATGTATTTAATTTATTTTGCTTTATTCCCTTTATTTTTTATTTCATTTAATTATAAATAATAGTAATAAATAAATAATTGTGGGACACTTTTTTACACAACACCATCTAGTCCCAAACTAAGCAGAGCTTGTACTATGGGTACTAGACAATGGATATAATACTTTTTTTTTAGTTCGCTCAATAGCTATAGAGCTATTGGCACGTTACAAGCAATTATAAATACTTGCCGAATTCTGTGAATTTCAAGTGACTGCACTAATCTCATCAAAAGACAATTGCGCGGTCGATTAACCTACCTACCAATGCAAGTAATCTGACATTGATTTATCATAAAAATCGATAAATATCGAGTGTCAATATATTTTATTCACGACACGTCACTGCATTCCACAAAAAAGGTAGGTTTCCTAGAAGATTTTTGAACGTCTTGCAGTAAGAGGTTTAAAGCTGCAACATAATAATATCTTGAATCCTCAATGGGAGTGAGTGTTATTTAAAGAGAAGTTTGATCTAGCAATGGAGTTATAGACGCTTATAATAATGACCAAACCTTTACACAATATTGCCATCAAATTCACGAAAACTCGATCGGGATATGACACCAATCGCCATCATTTTTCACTTTCCTTTATTAATGAGTAATTACAGTAAAAGCCATAAATATCTTATCTCTATTTCTTTATTTTCCGTGTTGCTCTTTTTCGTGTTCCACGCAAACATCATACGAATCACTCCGTTTTTTACCTTACCACTGACACTAGCCCCGCTCTCCCCTAACAGAGTAAACACGTAACCGAAGCCGCGTGTAAAAGCAAGTACCCGATAAAACTTGTAATCTACCGGAGCCGGAACTATAATAAAAACAATGATGTGTTAGATTGTCAGCATAAAGTTATAGAAAGTTGGTCGCGTCCCTATTGCGCGCGCGTCAATACGTAGTGATGGGTTTCATAATTTAAATTATGGGTACAAATAGATGGTTAGAGTGCTAAAAAGTCTCCACACAATTTGCATGCCGTAAGAGGCATGCGAAAAATATAATCACATTTGCAAATGAATAATAATAATATGTAATTTACAGTAAGTATAGATTTAAACATAAAAATTATTTTTTGTCTTCGATCTCAGGTTTCCCCAAAATGTTAAATTGGCTTCAGACAAACACAGTAGCTAGCCATCTATAGTTCAAAACAGAACATCGTTTCACACAGGTACCTACTCTATGAAACAATAATAATAAATTAATATACTTATACCATTCTTCTATATTATTTATTCAAATATGATATCAACTCCAGAGTAGCGTAAATAATAAACAAAGTATCTTCTACATTTAAACAGTAGGTGGTCATATTCAAGTAATATACGTACCTACCTTCCGTCACAATTAAAAAAAATCGTATGATTCAAGTGAATGGAATCATGGCCAACTAACAATTTTATGACTACTAAAAAGTAATTACTAAGATTTTTATTTATTTATTATTTATTTATTTATTTATTTAACCAGAACTTACAAAATCATGACAGGCAAACCCAATGCGATATTGTAGCTAACTAAATCTAAAATTACATACTCGTAGATAGTAAATCTTACAAAAAATATTATATTCCACGATAGCAAATTATGAAAAGGGCTCTTATTGTGAATTCCCTCAAAACACAAATAAATAGGTCTAGCTCCTCCGTGATAATGTTAAGAGTGCGGAGCGCCCGCGTGAGCGGTGCTTGGTTCACCAGCCTCGTACGGCCGTGTGGCACTGCCAGCATTGGCGGTGGCCGCCGCCGCCACACATATTTATCCGGAACACATAAACCTATCCGCCTTAATATTTCCTTATTATATACTTTTCCCCGAAGAACTTTGAAGACATATGTGACTAGCGCTAATTCTCTTCTAACCCTAAGCTCATTGTATCCCACCATGCCCAGAATGAATAATTTCATAACCACTCCCACTGTTTTTATCACAATAACAAAATTAAATTCTGTTACCTCAAAGTAAATGGCTTCCATATCAGCATCACAGAAGCGAATTCACGAATATTAATTAAAAAAACAAGCATAACCTCACTATTGCAACAGCATTCAAGTGTCAATTTATTAGTTTATCACCAACTGACCGCGACTCTTACAGGCATCTCAGCGGTTATTTTAGTATAGTTATCAATCACCATTCGTTCAATGAGTTCAACTTGATTCATGTGACGTAGCGTAGCTTAGTTGTTCAATGAGATAAATGAAATGTTGAGACTTGCTTATCTTTAGAATGACTTCGAACTCGAGAGTAGTTTAATGCTAGCAGCACTTGAGTACAGATTGGAAATAAGTAAAGAATGTATAAAATGTTTCATTGACCTAACTTTAGGAAATCACTGTTTACGAACTTTGAGTTTTTGTACGAATCGCAGTCAACTTCGTATTCAGTACATACCTATATTTAAGTGTTTTTTTTGTACCATTAAGGTGGCAAACAAACATACGGCCCACCTGATCGTGAGCGATTACCGTAGCCTATAGACTCTTACAACACCAGGGGTATCACTTGCACGTTGTCGACCACCTAAAACGAAAGAGGAATAGTTGTGTTAGCAGTATAAGGGTCAAAGTTGCCTTATTGCCAACACAACGTTTTCTCACGGAGCACTGGCCAGTGGCAACCTTGCTCACTGATAGGAACATAACACAGCTCAAAGCAGTGTTATTTTCGATTTTCTGCAAGGCAGAAATCCCCAGTCAGGCAGCTGCAATTTGAGTGGAGTTACTCCCACTATGCCCTACCTCTCTTAAAGGCAAGGAATATGTAGGCATTTTCTGGACAACACTACCATAGTGTTCGATAAAGAATACCTAAGTACTCTTTACATCTTCGTGTTTATCCGCCTTCTAGCATATCTTGAAGACAATGACCTCCTGAGCGACCGACAATATGGTTTTCGCCGGGGTCGGTCGACGGGAGATCTTCTTGTCTATGCTACGCATATGTGGGGTGAAGCCATTGAGAAACACGGTGAAGCATTTGCCGTGTCCCTAGATATTTCCAAGGCTTTTGATAGGGTCTGGCATGCTAGCCTTATTGCTAAGCTCCCATCTTACGGGATACCTACTGGTTTGTGCAACTGGATAGCTGACTTCCTGAGGGAACGGTTCATTCGAGTAGTCGTCGATGGCTGCACGTCTGACCTATTGGCTATTGAAGCCGGGGTACCTCAGGGCTCGGTTCTCTCCGCAACTCTGTTTCTGCTGCATATTAACGATCTGCTAACACCCGGTATTTTTGGGTATGCAGACGACAGTACGGTTGCGGAGCGTTATCTGTCTAGTGCTCGAGCTAGTAGTGCCGATATACTATCCCAGAGAGAGGCTATGATAGAGCGCACGAACTTAACACTCAAGGCGGTCTCCGACTGGGGCGATGCCAATCTTGTTACGTTTAATGCCTCTAAAACACAGGCGTGTCTTTTCACTGCAAAAAGGAGTATTTTTAATCCCACTCCTACTTTCCGAGATGAATCCATTCAGATCTCCGACCACCTTGAGCTCCTGGGCGTGGATTTAACATCTAACCTCAACTTCGGGAGATACATTTAATCCAAGGCCAAAACTGCTGCCAAAAATCTGGGAATACTTTCCAAGGTTAGACCGTACTTCACATCGGGACAGCTTCTGATGCTATACCAAGCTCAAGTCCGATCATGTGTGGAGTACTGCTCTCACCTATTGGACGGTTCGGCTCGTTATCAGCTGGATGCCTTGGATTCTATCGACCGACGCGCCAGGAGACTCATTGGCGACGAGGAACTTGTTTCTAACAAGCTTCAAAGCCTAGAGCATCGCCGCAAAGTCGCCTGTTTATCTGTGTTCTATAGGATTCATTTCGGTGAGTGTGCCCAGGAACTGCACAACCTCATTCCTCCCTCTCCATTCCATCATCGGACGACCAGACGGATTCCACCCCTTTGTAGTTGATATTCCACCTATACGCACGAAGCGTTTTGCTTCATCATTTATCATGCGAACGGCCAAGGAGTGGAATTCTCTGCCGGCTGCTGTGTTTCCCGATTCATATGATTTAGGAACCTTCAAGGTGAGAGTGAATAGGCACTATTTGAGTTTGCGTGCTACATCCTCGGCAGCATCGTCACTTACCATCAGGTGAGGTGCAGTCAAACGCACTCACATCTTCTAATAAAAAAGAATAAAAAAAATCTAAAACCCCATATACATGTATATTTTTCGGTATCATCAACATTTACAAATTATTGAATTGAATTATTTACACATCATTTGCAATTCAACTAAACTTACTTACGCGTCGGATGTTAATGATAACAGTGTTATTTTTATTTAGGATGCTTTCTGTACCGGTTTATTAAATTGCTTTCTAAATAATGTATGGTCTTCACTAGTCAGAAGAAAGCGTGATTTAAATGTGAATTAAAAAGAAACCTCTGCATATAATAATGTGTTTGATACACATCACTACAAATTTAAACACTTGAATAAAATTCTATGCAAGGATTCCTATTATATTATTAGGAACCTATTTTAACATAGAAAAATTTGCGGTGTTGCATATGACAAGGAAAATTCAATGACCTATTTTCTAGTTTTGTGAACAAGTGTAAGTATATCTGATGTACCCTATTACGTAGTTACATATAATAGTAATTATTATTTTATATTATGTGGCCTTAGGTTAACCTTGGATGAACATTGCCGACTTCTCTCATCACGTAATTAAGTAATATGTGATGTTCGACACTTAAAAAAAAGCATAATCTAATGCCATGCATTTTCTACTTTATTTTCTGCTGTTTCTGAATTAAGACATTAATTTTATTTTTAATTAATTACTCTGTAAACCTTAAACTATTCCAATGGGCCGTGCTTAAAATTAATTAGTACTTAAGTAATTAGTTAGATGCAGAGATCTAGTATTGAGTTTCATAAATCTGGTTTAGACTTAATTTAAAAAAAAACCTTGGTAGTTGTAAAATTAATAATAATAAGGTAGTTTAATAGATCATCGGTTAGGTCGGTGCAGCGGTAGTTCCAAGAATTTGCAACGTCATAGTATCGTCATCATCGATATCGACCGTTACATATGAATAAGTGCAATAGTTATCGATAAACAAAGACTGTACATTCCATAGATACCTGTGTATGTAGATGTACAAAATTAATTAGTATCAATCGTTCTCAGCATCAGCATTATCATTATCATCGACGCTATTCAAAAATATTTAATAGGTCGTATACCAATATATTATATGTAAATAAAGTAGAAATGTATAATATATAGTTGTTAAGTTTTTTAAAATTTCATAGGTACAGACGCCAGCAAGTCAACCTATCCAAAACTGTCAATTGAACATGAACCTTATCGTTATGTATTAAAGTTGAAAATCAATCAAAGAAATTTGACAGATTGTGGTAGCTTGATGTGCTGGCCTCTGTACAAAGCAAAACCTATTATGAGGAGAATCCTTCTGGATTTACGAAAGTATAATGATGAGTTACGTTTACGTTACGTTAGTTAGTTGATAAGTAGGTGAGAAAATACCTCATTAACGTACATTAAGAAAATCATTGAACACTAGTCTATTTCACTAGTCTAGTCACTAGTAATCTTGTCCATATTCGACATCGAATATTATCTAACTGCAAAACTGTAGAATTGTACCTAGTCAGTTACGTAAGGACTTAAAGGATACCTGATTTAGAATTAGGCAATATCTTGTAGATTTATCAA
Organism: Acronicta alni; assembly: GCA_964056405.1. Classification (NCBI taxonomy): domain Eukaryota; kingdom Metazoa; phylum Arthropoda; class Insecta; order Lepidoptera; family Noctuidae; genus Acronicta; species Acronicta alni. The sequence continues at coordinate 14,270,902 of OZ043916.1, read as the reverse complement.
AACAATAAACGAGTCTGTTCATGTCGATATACTAAAACGAGTTAGTTTTGAAACTCGTCGCTCCTAGTCCGGCTCCCACTCGCGCCAGTTTACGAGTCATTGTGTGCACTCTCCCTCTCGATTTGGTAGTCGGGCAGGCAGCCTCGCCCAAATCCGGCTACACATACTGCCAAATGCCGTCTATACATGCCGATAGTGCTTTCAATCGTGAAATGGACTTGCTGATTAGTATCCTATTCTTTTCATCCATTATCATATTCCTATTTTTTATAGTCGACAGTTCGAGCAGGCCGAACTGACGACTCAAACGAAGTGACTTAGATGTCTATGTCACATTTGTGGAGAGGCGAGGTGTATTGCTCCTCCTACGAAAAGGGAGGATCCTCCAACCAGGCGGGTGTTATGCCTGGCGGGCCACGGCCCGACGGTTGATGTCGGGCGGTTGTATATATGCAACTTTCGTTGCGAATGTTGCTTGCGCGATTCAGGACTTCGTAGTTCTATGTAGCGCGGTAGATGTCGCTACACATTTAAAAAATATGGGATTGGCAATCTACTGGAGAATGGGGTGAAGGCAGGACTAATTAATGTTTGTTTTACAAATTTTTAGAAGATTAAAACATTATCTACCTGCAAACCTGGCGATTTTTCATTGTATTTTGCAGAGTTCGCCTGGGCAAGCACAACAACACAAAACCGCACAAAACAAACAGAATAAAAATACAAAATAGGACAAATAGTTCTACCACTTAACAATAATGGGCTAAAATTATTGTTTTCCAGTTTGTAGGGTTATGTAGGCAGTGAAATTACTGGGTATATGGGACTTAACAAGTGAGGTGAAGTGAGGTCTCAACTCTCAATATGACAATGAGCTTAATTGTGATCAGGCGACCTGTATACTTATTTGTGATCCTACTACTTACAATATATAAAACTACTTTTTTTTCTTTCTGCTTTGTTTACCGATTCTTTCTTCCGATAACAATCGCGAAGAGCCTATTTGGACTTTGTGAGCGCGTTTTCGCGTCGCAAGGTTGTTGGTGCGATACGGTAATCGCTGATCGTGCAGATTCGTGCTTGAATAACCCAACCTATCAAGTATGAATCTAGGTCCAGACAGGTTTTTAGATGTATAGAATTCAGTAGCATCTCGATGTTTGGATTTAAGCACGGTTATGACAATAAGAAGATCCCCTATTGGCCTATATAAAGGTTCATAAGTTCAGTTTCTTGGTTGATTTTGGCGATCAAGATCGGCCGAATGAAACAGATATGGATTAATTAGATATTATTAGCGGATGTAGCAAGTTTTATCGTATGGTATTAGCAGGCCTAGTGTCATATAACTATCATACACACCCATAAGTAATAATTTATTTATTTGATCATATGTAATGTGACCCTATCAAATTACAGAAAAAAAGAAAATATTCACTTTAGTTTTCGAAAATGAGAAGTTTGAGCAAGTGTATGTCTATAGGATAGTCTGTATGCATGTATGTATGTATTGGTCAGCGAGGTGAATGCCCTCAGTGCTGGATTCTGTGGCGGGCTGACGGAATGTGTTGCCAAACGCACTGATCGGAACTCGCCGAGAATGTACCGCTTTGGGCACAAGTAGGTAGCTCACACCGCGTCACATTCGACGATACCGACACTAGTTTTTTATACGCGGAAATTGCAACTTTTTGACAGCCAACCTCTTTTTACTTCCAATCCACATTTTAATTACCATTTCCGATTTGTTTTTCAATTCCAATTATATTGCAGAATAATTAAATCTTTCGTTTAATGATTTCATTAAACATTTTCATATTTCCCATATACCTTCTACTTGAAATCAATTCGGTTAACATCTAATCGAACTGAAAACGCTAACATTGTAATTGAGTATTACTGAAACACTTTTTCTTAACTCGTTTTAAAATCAAATGGATGGAGCTTTAATTAAATAAGTAATTCATTATAAATCGCTTTTTTCTTAATAGCTGTTGCTGTTATGTCAATATTGTGGTAATGTAATTTATAAATATTACAAGATTAAAACTTGCCATGTGAAATTGTGGACAATATTGTGCAATAAATCTATCCTTCGAATGGTCGTAAACAAAACACGGGCGCTTGAAGACCTTGCAGTTCACGCGGTGTATGCCTAAGATATACATAAAAACAAAACTGACTGACATTTCCAAATTTTGCCAAAATCACTGGGTGTCAAGTGAGTTTTGGTATGCAGGCAGTAGGCAGTCGCACGATCAAGCGTTCCGTATTCGCGTTATGTTCTTTCAGCTGGTTTTACTGTGTGTGTGTTTTACACGTGAATAACCGCAGAACGCGAACGTTTGAATTCGTAACCCCTTTCTGTCTGCGAAAACCATTAAAAACTTACACAAAACATACATAAACTTTACCTCTAATATTATAACCTTAGGCTTCCTTTTACGGACTCATCTGAATGAATCAACCTGTATGATAGGCACTTACTTACAGGGGGTACAAAGAGTGCACTGGCACCCATCTAACATAGAAGAATATCCTTTAGTATAGAAACGCGACGAGCTACTCAATACCATCGTTCTTCTTCCAATATAACCAGATGCGGCCGAATATCAGCATATTTATTTATTTATTTAATAACCAACTTATACTTACAGACTATTCTACACGTACAAGTTATAGGTCAGAAGTATTATGATATGTCATGCACGTACTTACTTATAAAAAGTGTGTCATAAACATAGTGCTTACATTATCTACTATAAATTAAAAGTTAAATTAAATTTTGAAAATAAAATTAACAATCAATACAACATAAAAATAAAAAAATTAACCTAAGACGGAGAAATAGTACTGGGAGTGGCAATGGATTCCAAGTAATGATTTGCTGTGCTCAGAAAACTCAGTTCAGTCCTTGTAAAGCATCTAGCGATTGATCATATTGTAATATGTTATTGATAAGGGTAAGGGCTAAGTACAAGGGACTTGTTTTAAGACACATAGTACTGGTTTGAGGCACCGAAAATAGAGGCCGTTGGCGATGGCGAAGCGTATGTCTAATTGGTAGTGGAACGTTGATAGAAATGTATTGCAGTAAGGAAGAATTTAAGATGGAACCACGAATTAGGAGGATAAAATATTACAAGAAGCGACTGCCGTCAGACCTCCGCAACCCATGGGTAATACCGATATCCTAAGGATAAACTGGTTGTGAGGCATTTTGGGCTTCTGACTGCCACTAACGACTGTCATACATGCTCGTATGATAATCGGGACCGGGCTTTAAGCACGTATAGCCGTCGGTCCCCGGAGGCACGGAGAGGTCGAAAGATTCAGAATGGTCACCCATCCACAGACTGGCCACGGCTAGCTCAGTTTAACCCAGCAGATCGGTTGATCAGCGCAGCTATTACTGAGCCCCTCAAAAGTCCAAAATTGTAATAGCACCGCGTAAAGTAGACATGCAATCAATTTATAATGGACATAATTATGACGTGATAAGCAGTGATAGCCTAGTGGTATGACCATTGGACTGCCAAGTCGAAGGTCTCGAGTTCGAACCCAAGGCCTCTGACTTTTCGAATTCATGTGCGTATTAATAATTAATTATCACTCGCTTAAACGGTGAAGGAAAACATCGTGAGGAAACCTGCATACCTTAGAGATTTTTCTCGACGGTTTGTGAAGTCTGCCAACCCGCACTAGGCCAGCGTGGTGGACTATAGCCTAATCCCTCTCAATAAGAGAGGAGACCCGTGCCCAACAGTGGGACAGTATATGGGTTGATGATGATAATTATGACGAGCCATTCATGCCTTGAGTTCGACGCGCGTAGAATTAAGGCTGTCTCGACATTTTAGATAGCGGTATCCGGTACGGCTTGTAGGTTTACGTATAGGTACATTTATGTGCGAGTTACAAAACTGGAAGGCATCATCGACAGGCTTTCTAAAGATTTCGACGTAAACACCATACTTAGCGAACGAGGTGTACTTAAAGCGAGATGTTTGTTTGTGTTTAGCAAAACTAACAAGGAACTAACTGTAGCTGTAAGGTAATAAGTCCACTTTTTTATATTAGATTTTTAATCAATTTAAGTTTGTTTTTACACATTTAGAAAACCCAAATCAGTCGAAAACTTTAAAAGTAGAGTTACTACCCCTTACCCTACATACATACCTATGTATGTAGAGTAAAGGGTAGTAACTTTACTACAGAAATAAGTTTTGAATCTGAAGAACCTTCTTTAGATTCAAAACTTATTTCTGTTTTGGAGCAATCACTTCGTTACAGAATTTTAATTAAGTATATTTTTTCAGCTACAAACAATAAAATGACAATTTAACGATACTTTAACATGCATTCAAAATTATGTTCAGTTAGTGAACAGTAGGTCGATTCACGTAATTAAAACCGTAGCGATTTCGCAGCGACTTAGTCGTTGAAACAGTTTTCCTATTCATATCCGTCAATCGGAGCGATCAACAGTTCAACGATTTGAAAACGATTCGATCTCGGATGTGAATAGGAAAACTGTTTCAACGATCGCTACGGTTTTAATTACGTGAATCGGGCTACAGGCGGAATTTTTGCAATTATAGATGACTAGTTTTCCGCCCGCGGCTTCGCCCGCGTCGAGTTCGGTTATATCGCGTTTCCAAGAGAACTCTTCAAAAGTCCGAGATAAAAACTATCCTATGTTCTTTCTCAAGGTCAACTCTATCTCTGTACCAAATTTCATTAAAATCAGTTCAGTGATTTAGACGTGAAAGCGTAACAGACAGACAGACAGAGTTACTTTCGCATTTATAATATTAGTAGGGATAATACTGTCCAAATTTATTCGGTTTACACTGGTGTATTAAGTACTATACATAATATGAACGTACCCTGGTAACGATCACCATGATGACGGCGGCATGTGGTTACCGGTCTGATCTGAAACAATAAATAAAATATATTATTGACTACGTCTGGTAGCTGAATGTCGAATTGCTGATCATGAGGTCATGGTTTCGATTCATCAGGACAACTGTTTTTTTTTCAAGACCATTTATCTCGGAAACGCGTAGAGGAATCGAGTTTATTTAATTAAAACCACATACTCAGGTCTACAGTCCCTTGAAGCTGTAAAAAACTACTAAGTTAATATAAAAAAAAGATACGGCCGTTTATTTCAATATTATAAGTATAATAATTTTTATTTAGTCAGTATACCTACCTACATAACAGATTATAATTGTAATCCAGCGTGTTATTCTAGATTTTTTTTTATTCATTCTACTAAGGTGGCAAACAAGCATACGGCCCACCCGATGGTAAGCGGTTACCGTATCCTATAGACGCTTGCAACACCAGGAGTATCACTTGCGCGTTGCCGACCCTGTATTGAAAGAGGAATAGTTGGGTTGGCTGTATAAGGGTCAAAGTTCCCCCCACTGCCAACACAACGTTTCCTCGTGGAGCACTGGCAACCTTGCTCACCGTAAGAAACATAACACATCTCAAAGCAGTGTTATTTTACTTCGAGTTTCTGCAAGGCGGAGGTACTTCCCCAGTCGGGCAGCTCCAATTTGAGTGGAATTACTCCCACTATGCCCTACCTCGCTTATCTTGGTCTGAATACGAGGCAACCCTTCATTCATTCCGTCATTAGAAAATAATGCATTACCTACTCGAACAGCTGCTGCACTATGCAGCGAATAACGCACAGTTACGTCACTGACTACCAATACCTCTTGAAGGATGTAGTCACAACTATTTATAGATTCCGTTTTTGTATCGTAGGTACTCATTTATTGAATAATCCTTCGACTTGGGTGAAGTTTTGAAGAAATAATTTTTCAATGTAATAATAATAAAAGAACTTCTTTTGATTTCTGAAACGCGAATATTGGACATTGAAATAAAACTACTTTTAATATATTGTTATATTGATAATATTAATTCCGACGTTTCGGACGCTTTACAGCGTCCATTGTCACGGGTAGATTGAGGTGGTGGGCGTCTTGATGATATAATTACTGACCCTAAATTTTCGAAACGTCGTGATTAATAATCTCAATATATCGCGATAAAATCCGTAAAAAGTAGTTTAATTTCAAAATCTTTTTTTTTCCATGATGGAACAGCATAAATACTAAAACTAATTGCATAACTAAAAATATACAAGACCCTACATTAAGAAATAAATTATATGGACGAATTCTCTCTTATACAACAATAATGAATCAAAAACGTAAACACATACAACCGGTGACTTTTGATCTTTAAACCTACGCTCTAAAGTAAAAAAGGCCAAGGTTTTCCTGTAATAAATTGTTTATAGCTAAGGTCTAAAGGATTTGTTTTCATTTAAAAAATTGTTAATAATAAGTAAATGACACCAATATTGTTGCCATTAACTTTTAAACACATCATCAGAAAATTGGCTGAAGGTAGTGGTTGGTTGGTTGTGGTTAGCAAGTTGCAGAAATATTGCAAATAAACTCTACAATTAATTTACGAGACTGTAATTACAAAATGTCATGGAAAGAAAAAGACAAACCTTCCTTGGTTCTTTGCCTTGACATTTACGAGTATGAATTTAATAAATTAATTTCTCTAATTCTGGAATTGTGCCTTTATTCTAAAGAACATCAATTATAAAGGTTGTCTGGTAGATATCGCAATTAGCAATAAGACCGCCATTCTACCCTTAGTTTAGTTAATTCCTATGTTGCTCTTTATCATGGTGTACAATAAAGATTATTCTATCTATCTATATTTAAGGCTTTGATCGATTAAATGTAACTAAAATGTAGCAGTAATAAGCAGTGATAGCCTAGTGACATGACCATTAGACTGCCAAGTCAAAGTTCTCGAGTTCGAATCCATGGCACGCACCTCTGTCTATTCGAATTCATATGCATATTAATAATTATTTATCACTTAAAAGGTGAAGGATAACATCGTGAGGAAACCTGCATGCCTTAGAGATTTTTCTCGACGGTTTGTGAAGTCTGGCAACCCGCACTAGGCCAGCGTGGTATAGCCTAATCCCTCTCAATCTGAGAGACCCGTGCCCAGCAGTGGGAAATTATATGGGTTGTTGAAGAAAATGTAGGCGTCAACGAGAATCAAAAGGATCCTATCATCCAACACTAAAGAATTTAATTTCTACAGCCTCGTTAATCGAACAACTAGCATAATAGTGATCCTTGTGGTCTTATAAATATGTTCTTTCATTATTTTAACTGTGTGTTGTACGGAACTTGTCCGAATAAATGTGATTTTCTTTCTTCTTTCTTTCTTAGCATCAGGTTCAGTCATCAGGTCATCTACCTAATAAGTAATTGAACAATACTCTTATATGTAATGTCAAATTTAGTATCGCCGTTTTCTCTTATGGATGCATTTGAAATGCACCTATGGTAAGGTACTTCACGTAGCGACGAAACACCGCAGGCAACTGCAAAACGTTCAAATCTTAGGCTAATTCCATATTTGCGTAGTCGGCCTTACTTCTTACCTGCATTCTTATCAGCTACACAATCCACAGTAAGTCAGTTCATCCCATTGTTTCCTCAATGATCCTCGATTGTTAGATGTTGACTGTTTTGGTGGTCGTATTGAGAGCATTGTTCGTGCACCTACTTGCATTCGCGTTGTGTTAGCCCATTGAGACTAAGGCCATACTCGACCGGTTTTAAGTCGAGGTGTACCTACAAAAGAAGTCGATGTAGTGGAGTACTCATTTTATTACCCGACCGGTAATATTTTTTTGAACGCATGTATGTATCTCTAATTCTTTGGCACGGACTACAGCCTAAACCGTTTGACGAATCTCGACATATAAGGCTAATGACGAATCTAATGACATATGTCATTAGATTCGTCTCAGACATAGGGTATATTATTTCAGTCCGCAGTAACAAAAACAGAGAAAGTATTTAATAACATAAAATTATGGGTATAAAAAACCCAAAAATATAGCTCTTTCTTTTATTAATAAAAACTAAAAAGAGTGAAATAAAATAGATGCTGCTAAGTATTAGAGTTATAAAGAGCTAGTTTTCCGCTTTTTAATTAGCAGTCAGGATTTTTGTATCGTTTAATAATTTATTTTTTTATAAAATTTTCCGTGTTTAAGATGATTTTAGATCATGCTTAAGAAGGCTGTCTTTTCTGTCCAGAAAATTACATGCAAAAAAGCCTTTTTCATTACACATCATCGTCCTCCGATTGTCCCAACATGTTGGGGTCGGCTTCCAGTCTGTCCAGGTTCGGCTGAATATCAGTATTTCACACGAAGAGACTACCATCAGACCTTTACAACCCTATTTCTGGATAATACCGCTATCCTGAGGATAAACTGGTTGTCATGCTGTTTATACTTGTGACTAACACTTACGATTGTCATAGGTGTTAAAATAATAACCGGGACCGACGTCTTTAAGTGCTCTCCGAGGCACGGAGGGCGTCTCGTTGTATTAAGAATGGTCACCCTTCCTCAGACTGACCGCGGCTAGCGCAACTTAACCTTGCAGATCGTTTGATCAGCGTAGTTATTACTAATTCATGAACTCCCATTGGATCCGTGCCTCTTCGTATCAGAAACTAATTCTAAATTTAAGCGAGTAAGACAAAACACTCATCTTGCAAGTCAGCTGTTTTTATTTGGGAATTTCCGAAATAAAAATGCACATGGCATAGAAACGAAAGTAACAGAAACCTATAAATTAACGTTGTTTTTATGGTAAAATGTTTACAAACCTGCTTGTCCTAATCGGAGGCAGGTGTGAAGTGGTGCATTGTTCTGTTATTAGTATGCCGCATTGTTAACAGCGCCTTGTGGAAATGCATTGAATTGTATGTTCCGACAGCAAGCAAGCAAGTAAGCAGTGTGATAGCCTAGTGGTATGACCATTGGACTGCCAAATCAAAGGTCTCGAGTTTGAATCCAAGGCCTTTGGCTTTTCGAATTCATGTGCGTTGGTATTCATAATTTATCACTCGCTTAAACGGTGAAGGAAAACATCGTGAGGAAACCTGCATGCATTAGAAATTTTTCTCGACAGTGTGTGAAGTCTGCCAACCCGCAATAGGCCAGCGTAGTGGACTAGGTATAACTTAAACCCTCTCAATCTGAGAGGAGACCCGTGCCCATGCAGAGGAACAGTATATGGGTTAATGATGATATGCCCTGAAATTGTAGTCGTTTTATTGCACCTAAAGTTGTTTGGCTGAAAATTGTATTCAAGATTGGACATATTATCTGTTGTCACACTTTCTCAACTTTATTAGGTAATGAAATTCAGACTACTCTGGAACTTCCCATATGGTTAAATAGAGCGAGATATTGGTAATACTCAATCACCAATCGTCAATCGATCAGCAAGGTTAAGCTGTGCTAGCCGTGGTCAGCCGGTGGATGGGTGACCATCCTTAACACATCGAGGCCCCTCCGTGCCTCAGAGAACGCTTAAAGCCTCCGGTCGCGGTTGTCATACGAACACCTATGACAATCGTTAGTGCTAGTCAGGAGTCCAAAAAACACTATCCTCAGGATATTGTTATTGCTCAGAAATTGGGCTGCGGAAATCTGACGGCAGGTCGCTTCGTTTGAAATACTGATATTCAGCCGCATCTGTTTAGACTAGAAACTGACCCCAACATAGTTGAGAATAGGCTAAGAGGATTTTGAATTATGATAGCTGAAGATTCATTGATGTTCATTGACGAACAGACGTGCAATCCATTTTCATCTGTGTTTGTCTGGGTGTTTCTTATATATTATAAGTATGTATTTACAAAATAAAAAAGTATATAAGTATTATATCCATTATCTAGTACCCATAGTACAAGCTCTGCTTAGTTTGGGACTAGATTGTGTTGTGTAAAATGTCCCAAAAAAATAAAAATAAATAAATAAATCTATCCATTTGTTTAAAAAACATGCGACTTAATTAAACTGGATACGGAAACTAGCCGTGCATAAGGGTTTCATGTACTTGTATGACAACCTGAATAAATACCTAGTATTTACTAGCTCTCTAAAGTAGAATTACTAACTTAAAACTGTAATATTAAAAAAAACTGTTAACGTGTTGACTGGTGATTTATGCTCAATTTCCTGATGCAATGAAGCCGATTTCTCCGTGTTGAAATTAGGAACTGCAACCTCCTTACTACGAATTTATTGTAAAATATTCGTGTAGACAAACGTGAACAACATTACAACTGTTTAATTGGATCAATATTGTATACATGTATGGAAGTTTCTTCTCTTCTACAGTATTTATTTGTGAAAAATAATCTTTTGAAAAGGAAATAATATCCTCGTGTTTTTTTTTCTTCTTTCTTGTAATTACAAAGCTTTCTTATTGTTTCTTATTGTTATTATTATAATAACACACATAATACCAAAGACCGTAGAACGTTGAACTGGACTCAACTATGGAATATGAACATCCAATTATTAGGTTTTGTCTCAGTATGCTGTGAGTAAATTTTGAGGGCTGTAAGGAATTTTACTGATTATGTCTTTCAATCGCTTACAAATACGTAATGAGCAAGTAGATCAGATATCTTACAAAGTCTCGAGCTCGAAACTTATTTTCTTAAACGTTTACCGGTATAAAGTCCACATATAATTATATAAGTTCAAATCAAAGAAGCAACACAACACTATTTAGATAGTGAACCCATCTCCTACTTCTTAACTGTACTTTAAAAGCTTTAAGATGACATTATAATACGCGGATCGTGCGCCACTTCGGTGTAGCTTATTATGGTGCGTGTGCGCATGTCCCCGCGTAATAGTGCCGTCACTGAATAGTTCAATGGATAAAAGGCCCACCTTCTACATAACAGAATCTACTGCCATGTTCATCACATCTCAAGACACGCGAGAAAATTGAATTTAAAGTGTAATCTCGTCAACTCAAAAACATCTCAAATATGAATGCCATTAGGCAGAGCTGGGTACCCTTGGGGTTCCTTCGGTATTTTAAAACGATAAGTCATAGATCTAGAATATTCTTTCAACAATACATGATCGACACATTATGAAACAATGATAAAATGACTGCCCTTATTTTTTTAAAATCAAGGGAAAGCCGCTTGCATTAGCCATAAGATACTTCAGAAATGCCACAGTAATATTTTTTACAAACTTGTAGATTTTACAGAGCATGTAATTGCATCTTCTCACCGCTTGGACCTATTCTACTAGCTTTTAAAGTGCTTGCTGAATGTTGGGTGGAATTGGATTTCTGCTAGTTTATACTTTTCAGTGTCAGCGCAGGCGCACGTGTAAGTGAGCGGCGGAACTAAACGGCGGATGTCCTTTATCTGTCGGCCGTTCATCTCGCGGGACAATACGCTACGGACGATACTAAGCTTTTACTATTGATATCATGGAGTTTACGTTTTCAATCACGGGATTAGGTAGATAGTTCGTTTTTAATAGACTTTAGATTTTTCGTATTGTACAAGACTTATTAAAATATATAATACTTAGAAGATTAAAGATAGATTTAATATAACGAGACGGCACGCGGCGGACTCAACAGTAAAAAATGGTTTAGGCGCATTAGGGCTAATTCTCATTTTGGCAACCGACTCGCTAATGGACTACTTCTCATTATGGCCACTTCTCATTTCGGCTACTTCTCACTTGGGCTACTTCTCAGACGCAATATTTAAGCTTGGAATTTTTCGATTTGTTCGTGAAGATTAAATAAAATGACAATAATAAAACTTATTGCAAAATAACTATTCTATCTCCGAAATCATCCAAACTTTGGAGACGTTTTAACTGCCGTTTACAGGTTACGTGAACAAAAAACATACTTACACGAACATTACAGACAGCCAAGAACCACATAGCATCACATCCGACAACCACTGCGCACATTTACTTTACACTTCTGTAAACTAGAATCCAGTTAGCGTAGAGATTTCTGAGAAACTATAGTAAAATACTCGTGTGACATGTGGATAGAATACCATATTTGTCACCTGAGTGAGACAGCCCGCTATGTAACGGAAAGGGGACGCAAGTGGTCGATCTCAAATTGCAAGTACTGCTTACGTAGATGTGTAGTTGCGGCCAAAGAGTACGCCACGCAGGAAAGCAACTAATTAATGACAAACCAATTCTGGAGCTCGAATATGTTGATATTAACGTCAGCCTTCTTCAGATGGCCGTCAGTATCCATGAGGATTTGCACAACGAAAATAAAAACAAGGTAAGGATATACAGCTACGCTTTACCGAAGGCACTGTCATTGAATGGACCATACAACATAAACTAAGGTAAATAACTGAATACTTATATCTTTAGCTCGTTGATGGCAAGCCGGTTGATATCAGTAGATAGCGTATGATTGCCAATATAGTGTATGAAGACTCAAGTGCTTTGCCGATAAATGGGAAAATATTCTAGCTTTCAACGGTAGCCAGGATGCTTGTTAACGCAAACCCATCATATTTAGGTATATACTTAGTGCCACTGATATAGTATGAAAATTTATCTTCAGAATTAGCATACTTAAATAATTTATTCATAACCAATCTGCCGTGCGTGCGCGCATTAAATCCTCTACGTCCATTACGATCCAGTCATTGACATTAATTACTTAATGATCCAAAGCAACGGTGAGATTTGATAGGCAAACTAAACACACATTCTGTGAAAGGAGCTAATCAATAATCTTGTATTTCTCAGAATTAAAAATATTCTTAGCACATCAAAATCGAATTTCACAAATAAATTAAAAACCCTTTTAAATTTTTCGTAAAATTCGCTCTGTATTCACAAAGTAATGTGTAACTCTTACATATTGGACAAGAGGGAATCCTATAAAGTATTACGAAAATATGAAATATGAAGAGTACATAAACTTTAAACCATTTAACGAGGTCCACAAGGACCGGTAATATGCTGATCCTATGACTTCCAGTAACATTTACCAGGTCGTCCGTCCATCCCATTGGAGGTTGTCCTACTCTGTGTTTTCCGGTACGTGGTCTCCACTCAAAAACCTTTTCGATTACTCGTCGAATCCGACTCGGCTTCGAGAAACTTCGCAACGTTGATTCGCAACTATGTGCTTACACTACCAAAACTTCGTAGCTAAAACTGTACCATAAGCTCATAGCCACATAGCAGTTAACAATGACTTGCATAGCTTTAAACTTGAATGCTGTTATGAGAAATGTAATAAAGTATGTCACCTTATGAAGCAAGTACAAGTAGAAAGAGATCCTTGCTTATGGTAGGTAGTCCACGATCTCCTAAAACTAATCTAGGGGACTAAAATGCTAGCTTATCTGCTATTTAGATATTACTGCATGGAATATTAAAATATTAGACCACTATTAACCTGTCAAAAATTCAAAATAGAAAAACAATTGCTACGACCCTCTGGTAGGTCAAAATTCTTTATTGTATTAAGAGGAAATAAAATAATCTAAATAGAGGTAGGTACCTACCTTATCTTGTAACTGCAAACAGTTAATATTATAACTAACATACCAAAGCTGGCGAGCATGTGCGTTGCGTTACGGTTCAGCGCGGGTCGACTGAGTTGCGGCGAAATGCGTCCGCGACGATCTACGGTTATGATCTGCGTGTACGCAATATAATTATAATGATTTGGCTCAAGTTAGACGCGGGTTTCTTTTTATCAAATGGTTGTTGTATTTCTTCCAGACATTTATTTAGATTTTTCTGATCGCGATAAGGCCGCCTATAAAATTATGTTCTATATTTTTGATACATTGGTGTACAATAAAGAATATATTATTATTATTACCGCTACAATCGTCTTTTATCAAAATTCTTTGACTTACTAATAATAAATAAAAGTCAGTATAATGTTTACGTTTAATATGTCTTACTCCAAGATTCAATCTAAATTAAGACAGTTAGGTACTTTCAATTATTTTAATATATCATTCACGCACGGGTCTCCTCTCACAGATTGAAAGGGATTAGGCTATAGTCCACCACGCTAGTGCGCTATACTGTCCCACTGCTGGGTACGGGTCTCCTCTCACAGATTGAGATAGATTAGGCTATAGTTGCGGAGTGCGGGTTGGCAGTCTTCACACGCCGTTGAGAAAATCTCTAAGGCATGCAAGTTTCCTCGAGCCTACCATAGCCTATATAAATCTATTACCTACAGGCAGATTTAACGGATATCTATGTATATAAGATTTAACCAATCAATCGGTGAAACTATCAACGACAATGTCATACTCCCTCAGCACGAAGTCCGTAGTTTCGACCTTCGTTACGGGCGTTTCCTACTATCATGTATCACCTACGGACAGATGATTCGTTCGGGGCCCGAACTAAGAATGAATGACAACACAATTTGACAGTTGTCCCGACTCTCGGTGTTTTTTTTTTTTTTTTTTATGTGATAGGGAGGGCAAACGAGCAGACGGATCACCTGATGGAAAGCGATTACCGCCGCCCATGGACACCCGCAACACCAGAGGAGTTTCAGGTGCGTTGCCGCCCTTTTAAGGGGTTTGGGCGTACGGTATCCTCACTCACTCGACGAAACACAACGAAAACGTTATTTCACGCCGGTTTTCTGTGAGGCCGTGGTATCAAGTCCGGTCGAGCCGGCCCATTCGTGCCGAAGCATGGCTCTCCCACGGTAAAGTGTGTGTGGTGTCACGGTGTGTTTTTACCCGTTCGAAAAATTGAATTTGACACTCGTTTTATCGGACTCCGAAGTTTCGGAGAACTTTCGAACGGCTCGTAACTTCGTTGACGGAGATAGGAGTAGACTCTCTGATCAACTTCCATAGATGCACATGTTGTTATTTCATAATAGTTTTATTACCCGATCTTATTATAATATTATTTTATTAGGCTCGCCCCCTATTATATGGGACTTGAAACATACCAGCGAATTGTGGGTGTAATTTTTTTTTAAATATTAGCACATCTCTGCCTAACCATTCGGGGAATATAGACGTGGTTTGAATAATATATATGTATATAAAATTATAAGCAAAAACATAATTATGAATAAGGACGAGTTTCACGACTTCACTAAGTGCACGTTGTTGTGTAGTGGCTATAAATAAAGCGTATCGTGTATTGTACGTTAGGCAGGTACCTACGTACGCGCATGATACTTATTTTATTTACCTGAGTAGGCAACTGGGCACTCCTCGCCTCAGCGGGAGGGCCGTGACCTGCCACCTGCCGCCGGTCTCGGGTGAGCGGATCGGCTGTTGTGAACGATCATACCATAGAATATGTAGAATTTAAAATACTACATCTATGTACTACACTGTAGATATGACACTATTCATACACACATTTAAGCATCAAAAATATTTGCGACACTATTATTAAAATGCAGACCCAACTTTTAATTTAAAAATCGAAGGACCATCCAGCCTTCTAGCCAAGGGAGATCCGGGCCTAAAAAAAACATTGAATAACAATCTGTTTCTCCATAGCTGTTAATTATTCGTTTAAAAAGTTCCCTTTTAGTACTGATTTTGTTTGACACTTCTTCTGACTGACCTTTATCAAATAACATCGTCATCCGTTCACCCTCCCATATCTTCGGCTTAAATATGGGTATTAGAAATGGCCGCCATCACCCTTATAAAATTAGCAGACCAGGCTAGGATGATCGCAGCTTCATACTTAAACTAATAGCTTGATAAAACAAATGATGATCATCAACCCATGTACTGTCTCACTGGTGGGCACGGGTCTCCTCTCCGGTTGAGAGGTATTAGGCGGGTAGACAGATTTCACTTCAAATAATGATGATAATATTAGAGACATTGCGCTAGCGGAATAAAAGTACGTCGTTCACTCAACATGCCATATTTGTATGACTTAACAAGAAACTTAATTTATACACAATAGTTTAAGTAATTTGCATGCTAATTTGTAACCGATGTCATGGGTGATGGACAAGCACGACGTTGCATAATTCTAGTCTTTATTTGTGCGACTAATTTACACTGTTTTGTGTGTCCATAAAATATGCATGTTAAAAAATAACTAAACAAATTGAAATTCAATCTATTGTTTTAATAAACCGGTAGTAAAGAGCTGTCCTAGTTATCTACATTACCAAATCATAAAACTAAAATGAAACACGGAAAAAAATCTCATATTTACTCGTTTCGAAAACTATCAATTTCACATGCGAGTATGTACTTAATTAGGTATTGCATTGCGTAGTTGCGTATACGTCGCAAAAGTGTCGTTATTATGTAAACACAGATGTTTGTGCATTCAATGGTCGGGACGGGAGGCGCATTCACACGCGACTGGTCACCGCTTCCTGTCGCCGCCTCTAGGAAATGTGCTCATTCATGCGTGCGCTTGCGACCATCGGCCGATTGATACAGAACCCCTTCTGTGCCATAAAGTAGATAAGTAATTAGGGTAATATTCAGCTGTTCTTGTGCTACAGAAACATATTGATAATTATTATTTTGGAGCATAGACGCTCTTTAAATGGTGGATGCAAATAGAAGAGTGCAAAGGCTTTTATAATGCACTTTACATTGAAAGATAAGTAATTAATAGATACTTACACTTGTCCCCGCCAACAGTTGTGATGAAAATACCTAGTGCACAAGTTTATTTTTTTTATATTAATGAATGAGACTCATAATTTCTTGTAGCCTTATATCTATCAGGTATTAAATTGTGTGTAAAATATTGAATCTATCTAGATACTGCCAATTTGGTGTCAGCTTGCATGCATGCATTGCATGTTAAACTAACGGCACAGTATGAAATAATATACTAAATCCTACATTTTGAGTTAATAATACTGTATTTTATAGCCAATATTGTAATTTCCTGTTTTCTTGAAATTCTTTGTACCGTTTCATGTTACCACACAACGAATTGGAAGTTGAATTGCCGCTAACATAAAAATCTATTTTTATTTTATGAAATATTATGCTATAAAAACTATACCGATTGTGGTAGTTTTCATTTTTTTATTTTAATTGTGAACTTACGCATCATTATATCTTAATGTTATCGCGTTTCATAAATTATAGTTTTAAGTATTTTTTTTTTTCAATCAACCCATATACTTTCCCATTGCTGGGCAGGGGTCTCCTCTCGCAGAATGAGAGGGATTAGGCTCTAGTCCACCACGCTGGCCTAGTGCGGGTTGGCAGACTTCACACGTCATCGAGATTTTAAGTATATTCATCATTATCAATCGATTTACTATCCGCCTGCTGGGCAAGGGTCTTAATGAGAAGCTTGAGACTATAGTCCACTACGCTGGGCTAATGCGGGTTCGCAGACTTCACATGCCGCCTAGAAAATCTTTCAGGGATACAGGTTTCCTCACGACGTTTTACAGTTTTCCTTCACTGTTTAAGCGAGTTATAATTCATTATTAATACATGCAAATGGTTTCGAAAAGTCAGAGGTGTGTGCATTAGGTTCGAACTAGAGACTTATGAGGTACGGCACTAGACGGCAGTCCAATGGTGATATTACTAGCCTATCACTACTTTTTAAGTATATTGCGATATTTAAAAATGACCATTGCACTTCCTATAGCCTTCATCTTCAGCTAAATCTTTTAAATACCAACGAAATATGTTACATAGAAACCAATCTATAATAATGTTTTTATTCATCGCTATGGCAAATTTACAGAAAGAAGGATATTTACATCACAAATCCGTGCAGTGTTGGTTATTTGTTATAAATAAATCATCTCTTATATGCTTTCTCTGTGGGCTGAACATCGTAACGTAACTACCGACATACCTACCCATTGTAATAGTTAAATGATAACCTACAGTAATAATTTCTCTACTTTAAGTCGTTCGAGTTAAGAATGCAGTGAGTCATCATTGTCCGCCAACCCAGTAGTAACCAATCAATTTTTTCCTAATTACAAAGTTAAGTGTATTTTTTTTTAATCCATTAAACTTAATCTTTAAGTATATAATAATTATGTTTCAATTTTAACATCACGGTGAATACCACCTTCATCATTCATGTTAAATTGATGGCTCACTGCAACTATAAGTAATACTATTATGTTAAGTGATAAGACAAAATCCCTCATAATGATTGTAGCGACATAATTGAGACCAAGGAGGTATGTATAACCATAATTATCATTATTTGTAGGTACTGCCTCTCTCATTTATCAAGATAACGATGACAGGCCGAAAATATTTCTTCATATTTAAGAATATTTCTTTAGTGAAAATCATATAAAAATAAAAACTTTCATTTATATTTTTTGTTAGTTAACATAAGGTAGATATTTCCATCGGATATCTCAATTCAAAGTAGTTTGATTGATTATTGAAACCTTTTTCCATCTAGCATTTTACTTACGTGCGTACTTGTGCAGACATAATGTTATTCATCATAGTCTGCGCATAGTCGCGTGCTGTTTATGTTCTTGATTTCCATATATATTTCCATTTAGTATCATCATCGATCACCTTCTATCATCAACATTTAATACATTCTTAGGTGTCTCGGTTAACGGTTAAAATTGACTATTAGTTACTTGAATCAATGACGGTAAAACTGTTTCGTTTCTTCATTTCATTTCCTTCAACAGTTTATTCCATTGCCATATTTCGGACCTGCTCACGCGTAGCATTCTTCGGAGATAATGGATTATTCTTGAAAAACTGGTTACATATTAAATTGAGGTAAATTTAACAGGATTCAATAAAAAAAAACAATCAACTAAGTATATGTTTGTACATCGATCTCGAACCAGTTTAGAATGCGACCCGCATCTCCATAAAAAGATCCCGCATGCCGATCCGATAAGCGACCGAAATTCGCTTTTAGCGGCGCGCACGCATAGGAAAGTGGTTGATATGCGATGCGACACATCACACGACGCCCGCGCAGCGCCACGCCTACGTTTGTATGCGACGCACATCATCTGACCCACATTCTTACGTGGTCGCGTTCAAAAGAATCTCAACATAATTGAGTTTGTTCTCAACAAGTTCACCGACTCGACGACCGGAACCGCGGGAGACAGACTTTGTTCTGAATATAAGACTTGTTTACAAATCAGGCATTACTTAATCCTTTTTTTCACTTATTCTTACTTTCATTTGAACTCGGTTTACATGCCAAGTCGTTGTATAATTTTGTGGAGATTGGACGACGTTTATTTAAAAATGTCCTGTTTTACTCTCGCAATATGTTCGCAATGAAGTACCCGCCTAAAGACCTGATTGCACAGAACTTATAGGCGTGAAAACTATTCAAAAGAATAACTATGCTCAGCACGTCACTCCGGCGCACAATGATGGCAATTTACTAACATACATAGTTAGAACTCACTACACTGTGTCCTCACGTCAGCCGTCAGCGTCACTGCGAACATTTCTTATCGCCTCGTAAAGTAAAGAGAATGGTTTATGTCAACAACAGCGCTACGTGACTTTGTGAAGACTCGTCACTGATGTGTCATAGCAACCGGCCAGGCAGAACTTGCCTCCTGCATCACTCGTCATAGTACAGAGACGCAATACCCCAGTCTAAAAATGTGGGTCGAGTTATGCTGGTGAAGCATATCCAGAGCCAAGCTAATTATCGTATAAGAATGTCATCTCGCAACCTCACTGAAGAACAGTCGCGATGTTCTTATAAAAGTAGCATTCTGTCACAAATGTTGAACGAGACTAATCGTATCACATGATTATGGAGCAAAAACTACAACACTAGAAACTAGTTCTTATACCTAGTATTTTAAAATATAAATACAATCAGTATTAAATAAAAAAGTATCAGCTCATCCCTCAAAAGGATAAATATAATTTAATACGTTTAATGTTTCGTGGAATTCCCAGTTGACTAAGTTATTAAGTTGCTATACACCTTTTTCCATCCTGTACTGACAAAGATGTCTGTGGTCTTATCGATGACTAGGATTGAAATAAATTGCTTAATAGCCATTTAATTCGCCATTTATCTGCGAAGCGCATTTTATTGCCTCCATAATCTATATTTATCAGGAACAGAGATGTCGGTGCACCATTTATTTTGATTCATTGCTCTTTTTTAATTTCAATTCTTTTTAAAAAGGGAATATTTATTCCAGTTGAGTAGGTTTGCATTGTATGACATTAGAATTAAGCTTATCGATCATAGCATTAGACAAGTTATTGAGCAGGCACAGTCTTACGGCTTCATTGTGACTTCGTATTACACCAAGAATTAAATTAAAATTATAGAGGTAGGTAATGTTAGTGACGGGAAAAAGTATTATATTAATATTTTGAAATTTTGGACAACGATGAAGATATATGTGAATCCGAGTCAGTTAATGTTGTGATTAAAACTAGGTATTTCATCTTTATCAATACAAGAATTTCTAAATAAATACCTATTAGTACCTATCTGTATGTAAACACAGCACTTTATTTCATAAATACGTTAAATTGTAGAATGAAGATTTAATAGTTTGAATTTTATGCAGAAATTATACTCAGAGAACAAAGGGCTATTGTAAAAACAAAACTAATGAGACAATTTCACCGGACAATACAGGCTGAATTAAAATTTAACTCCAGATCCAAGTCACGTCGAGACAGCGGTTAACAAAACAAATGATCGTCCTGCCGATGTTCTAGTGAAAGTCGACACAATATAAACAAAAACTATTTCATGATGCCACGCGCGTTGTCTTCGGATTGTTAATTTATAAACGACATTCCAGCAGGTACGGCTACTGTTTCCTGTGGAGAATGGGAAGCTACCTAATGTATGTTTTATGATTCTCTTTCTATTCAACGGCCAATATTACAATTCGTTTATAGAGATTTAAAATGTTATAACTAAGTAGTGGTATGTATTACTAGTGGTAAGTGTTTATAGAATTCCTTGCCGGCTCTTCTTCATTAACTCCGAATAAGGTCGAATGGAAATAAAACAATAAGTATAACTCTGACTTTGTTTTTTTTAGAAAATCTCTTACTGCAGATCTTTTTAGGGCTTAAAATTTTAGATAATAGTAGAAACGGCAGAGGTAGAAATATATTATTTTTACATAATTATTTAAATAACCTTTGGTACGCGATTATTTATATGAGTTACTTTTTTCACAGTATAATGAAAAAAGTTGTAAATCAAATGGTTGCATCTTAATCTTGCGCACAATGTGGGCATCCATCAAACACTGAACTTGCCGCATGTCCATTTTGTGGTTCCATTCATCTGTCAAACTGCTCATACGCTTTGATATTTATCTTAAAGCGGCTTTATATTAATAAATTTAAAGAATTACTGATCACTTTTCTCTTGAGAAATAGCTACGCCATTACGTCGAAGGAGTGAAAGCTTACAACTACTGTAAGCTTTCAATGTTGAAATGGCGGCATTTCTAAAGGATCTACTTCGTCTTTTAACCGTTTATGGAGTTTTCCCTCTATGGGAATAATTTGCCATAGTAGGTTATTTTTAAAATAAGTATAAACAGTACAGAGTTAAGTGCGCGCCACTTACGAAGGAATATACAAATTTATATAAACTATGTATGTATACAAAGTCAATATATAATATGTAGTTGGCTGAAAATTACTTAAAAATCAAAAGCAGGCTAGTCTTAGTTAACCTAATGTTTTTATACACCTTAGTTATAGTAATTTTTTTGGAAAAATTTAATATTTGTGTAGGTACGACCTAATTATACATATGGTGCTACAATTGTTGTGTATATTTTTCTATTAATGTGTGGATTGTGTTTGTTTTAAATAAATGTTATTTTCTTTCTTTCTTTCTTTCTTTGTACGAAAAAAATTATACATTTTTATATAATCCTTAACGTAACTCCTTAAACATAAATATGACGCAAATTCCCACGTCATAGTGTTTGTATAACAAATAAAGTTTATTTTATACTTATTCGTTTATGTACAGAGGCCAACACATCAAGCTACCAAAATCTGTTAAATATATTTTATTGATTTTCAACTTTATCTTAAAGCAATAAGGTTCATATTCAATTGGGAAAATTTGACAGTTTAGGATAGCTTGACCTGCTGGCGTCTGTACAAGGCAAGAAACTGCTCCGCGAGGAAACGTTGAGTTGGATGAGGGGATTTTCACCCTTATACTGCCCACCCAACTATTCCTCTTTCGTTTTACAGGGTCGGCAACGCGCAAGTGATACACCTGTATTACAAGCGTCTATAGGCTACGGTAACCGCTTACCATCAGGTGGGCCGTTTGCTTGTTTGCCACCTTAGTGGTATATAAAAAAAGCAATAACAGAAAAAAAAACATTTCATTATTACGACCAAGTTCAGTGTCGGTCACGGACTTGGCGTTCTAACCGAAATGCGAAGTTCAACCGAGTCGATGTATACGCGCAAGTTATAATTAAATACACCAAACAACAGGTGCAATCTTAACCTTTATTACATACTGTGAAAGGATCATTATCGCGTAAAACCGAAATGAGTTAACAAAAGAAAATAATCGCTGTTCCTTGTTCAATGCGATCGTGATAGGTTTCAACATAAATTTTATTTTTGCAATTTTTAATTTTTACTTGTCATGCTTTAAGTGTGCCCTGTATCAATTTAATTTAGAAATATGAAATTTATCTGTACGTAGTTAAGGTTAATTTTATGTTTCTAAAGGGTAAGTTAACCAACGCGTAAATAAATATAATAGGTTTTTCAATGGCATAGTAATTTTAAAAAGTACTTAGGTATTCGCTTGCTCATGCATATGATTAAATAAAAAAACACTGCATGTAACAGCTCACAATTAAATTAAATCAGCGCATAGTATCTTTCTAGTATTAGTATTTTTTTCGTATCTTAACTAATATCTTTCTACAGGATGCACTCAATTTGGCTCAGTTAGATGAATTCATTTTAATTTCTCCATAATATGAAAATAGTTTCGAGTTTCGTATCTAATAACCGTTATGTTTGCTTAAAACATTCAGTAAGGTCGTAAAAATATACGTAAAAAGAGAAATTCACAAAAATATCACACGTTTGAAACTTTAAAGTTAGCAAAACGATACCAATGAATACTTTCGTGAATTCGAAAAGATTTTATATTAAACTTAACGGTAATAATTATTATTTATTACATATTATAATTATTATGCAAATATTTACGTTATTTACATATCAAAATAATACTTACTTAGATATTTACAAACGTCTCATTTACAAAAAAACCGCTACGTTCCTCGGCATCGCTGTCCTCCGGCAACGTACCAAGAAGACTGGATTATTAATTAATAATAATTATTATTATTCTTCATTTTGATTCTTAATTAAATTAAACGATTTATCTGCAATACAGTTATTATTATAGTATAAAATACTATTTATTTATTTTTATTTTTTTATGAAACGAGGCTAAATTATAAGTGATATAAACATATATTATTATTATATCAGTATCAGTTTCAGTGTTAGCGTGTTTATAAAAATGTAAATTGTGTTTCTATGCAAATAAACCATATTACTATTTCCCATATTTTCTGTAATTACGTCACAACATCGTTGATGTCTTTTATTCGTGACGTCGTAGCTGCTACGTCAAGGATTTCGTAGCGACGTAAACTAAGACTTATTTTTAAAATATGACGTGGGGATCTTTCATGGGTACTTTTCTACTTGGAGGGTTATGCTACTGACTTTAGATTTATTCGACCGTGTCGATTTACATCACACTTATTATTACTCATCTCTAACAAATGCCACGCAGACTACGAGCCTACGAAAGTCATTCCCGCATTCGTAGCAATAACAAAATAGAAAATATGTTTTTTTTTTAATATAGTAAATCCATATGCTCTGATTCCGACTAAGCATCACTCTTGCCTTCCCTTACCCTATGCCCATATGGCATGCCATGGAATTCGTAATCACATCCACCATGACCCCGACGACGATGACGGGACAATGTCTTTGAGAATCATAATAGCAAGCAGTTTTCATAGCAAGTTTCAAGCAGTGATAGCCCATTATAGTATGACCATTGAACTGCCAAGTTGAAGGTCTCGAGTTCGAATTCAAGTCATAGTAATTTATTTCGCCAAAAATATGGGTACAAATATATGGTTAGTGCTAGAAAGGCACGCACCTCTGACTTTTCGAAATCATGTAGTGCGTATTAATAATTATCACTCGCTTATGTGAAGGAAAAGATCATGAGGAAACCTGCATGCTTTAGAGATTTTCTCGACGGCGTGTGAAGTCTGCCAACCCGAACTAGGCCAGGGTGGAGGACTATAGCCTAAACCCTCTCATTCTGTGAGAAGAGACCCGTGCCGAGCAATGGGACAGGAGATGGGTTGATGATGCTAATATCATAACGATGTTCCAATAAATTTGGCACTACCTTTTAACAAAATGCTTTAAGTTGCTTGCGTCTTAAATTTCAAATCACAATTTGACACTACAAAGTTACAATTGGGCGCCAATAAGGATGTGTAGCCACAACAAGTTGAAACTTAGATATGAGCCCATTCTTTCCTAATATTGATAGCTGAAACAACCTACACATACATACCATCACGCCTGTTTTCACCAAAGGGTTAGGCAGTGATGTAATTGTACACCCGCAGCGGGCCTATAGCCATATAACCGGGCACAATACTCCGAGCGCTACTGAGAATTTCATAGAAAAAACTTGGATTTTTCTTTATTGCTAATTTGCTCAACTTGGGATTCGAACTGAAAACCTCCCGTAGCAGTCGCGCTTACGACAAATGAGGCCGTTTAACTGTACGGAAACTACGTGAATATTATAATCCAAGTAGATACTTATGTTTGTGTGAACACGCCTAAAGAAAATTAATCAAATTCTCCATTAATCATAACGTGATTAATACGGTCTTGCTTTCCTTCCTCAAGGAGTGGATCACTACAATTAATAGTCGAACTGATATGTTTATTATCACGTAATATTAGCAATAATTTTATATCACGTCAGGAAATTTTACAGCCCAGCTAATCTTTTGTTGCCTACTTGTATAAAGTATAGCAATATACTTTTTTGTATTCCAAATAGACCACGTTTAACCACCATGTCACCGGATGACGTTACTATAAGGACAATGAAATAGATTTACTTGCCTAAGACGTTCTACCCGATTCTTGAAGTTTGAAGGAAAGATTGATTAATATACCTCAATATCTGGTTTTCCTGTTTAATATGTAGCTCTTCCCTTACATTTATTCAGTTGTTTAATTATTTACTTTTTAGAAATAGCTAATGTAATGTTGTAATCATCCAACTCGATACTCAACAGAAACAATAAAGTTATGCTGAATAGATAAAACTTAAAAACTGCCTATTTTTATACGTAATGCCTCAAACCATAAATTACCTAAATACCTAGTTACTTAATTAAATAAACTTCACCAGTTTTATGAAGATCATAAAACTGGTGAAGTTTATTTAATTAAGTGACTGAAATCTTTAGAGTCGAATTAGGCTGCGAAAAAAACTTAGCCAAGATATAAAAACTGAATTTCGACAAATCGTTCTACGACAAGATTTTACTTCGATAACATGGAACTCCGACACGTCTTCATTTCCACCATACTTTAGTGTCAATAACCAGGAAGCAGTTACTTACGACACGAGTAGATGGGTCTTAGCTCGATGATGTCAAGCTCAGAAAGGCGCTCCTTGAAAAGCGACTGACGGCTTCGATTTCTGGAAGTGGGTTCACGATAACAACGTAAAACAATGCCGTTATCAGAAACTATTTCATACTCAATATTATAGTGGCTTTAAACAATTCGCAGATATCTCAACAAACAAACGTGACAAGTGTCTAATGAATCATGTGCAGGTAAATCAATATAAATAATACTTTCACGACAAACATATTAACACCTACTTACTAACACCTCAAGATCAAACTATTATTAAATTGCTGTCACAAGATCGTGATGTAAATGATTGAAGGTGCTAATTATAGAAGTAGAGCTCCAATTTCGTTAAAGTAATATAATCTGCAGTATTTTTATATTCAAGTTTAAACAGTAAATGTTTCTTATATAGGGACTTACACATAATGCAATTTCCGTGCGCCGAGTCGAGCCTAGCTTAACCGGCTTCAGGAAAATACATACAATACATACACTCACGTCTTTATCCCATGGGGGTAGGCAGAAACTAAAGAAGGCCACTTCAGGAATATAATATACGTAAAAGTCACAAATCTGACCTAAAGCAAAATGTAATAAAAATAATTGAATTATTGCATATAAATGATATGATTACGCTTCATGATGCAGTTGCAGATACAATAATGTACATAGATCATGATTTTCGTGAAGCCAATTTAGCGGTTTCAGGAAAATGATTCAACAGTCTTGGGATTCACAACGAAGTTAATTACAGAATTGCTGAAGCAAGAATTATACAGGTACCGATGAAATTGCGGACCCAATAGACTTCTTAACTTCTTCGTTAGGGTATAATGCTTTTAAATAAAGACAAGCATGGACCTGAATTATGAGGTTGATAATATTATTGTCGTAGGTAGTTGTTCGCAGAGATTCCCGCTTATAACAGCATACGGCTTTATACAGATAATAATAACAACAAATGCATGATGTCGCAGTGTTGTAGAGTCGTGCTGTCATATTATATCAACAAATATTATCTCAGAATACGTGAGAATGTTGTTAAATGAAGACGTTGCTATTAAAACAAGGTCTTATCCTCTCTTGGGAACAATTTCGACTAGCTATGAAGACTTGTTGTGGGTTTCGATGCGATCGTAGAAACTTTTCGTAAACGGTACAAGGATCTGTAGTAGTAATACGCAAATACAAGACAATATAGCAGTTTCTTGTAGCACTATTAACACATAGGTGACAATACTCATCTGTTCGTAAGTAAATAGTTGAGAATAGTCCGCCAATAAGTTATTTAGAGGATCTTAAGTGAAAATCTTTAAAGAGAAATCGAGAAGAGTAACCGCAATTGTGTCGGTACTGTCAAGAATACATTTTGTTGATTAGAATAATGATTATGCGAAAAATTTTGGTGCAGTAAGATCCTGTAGACAAATTTCACACTGTAATATTGGAAACGATGAAAGAACAGAATTAAAATGTATGGAAATGACAAACTTCCTACCAATTAACATAAAATGTCCTTTCCATAAATTTTGTTTCTGTTCGTTTGAACGTCAGATTGCAAGGCTTATTTAAATAGACTACAAGCTTCTTATGATTAGTCCATGGATGGATGACCATTGCAAACACATTAGGAACAAACAGTGAACAATTCCATGAAGATGTGATCACATCATCTAGTACTACCTACCGATGCTACTTCCCAGTTGCTAGAACCTTTGACCCAGCAATTGGATTGTGAGGTTCAATTGAAGGTCGATCGATTTAAAATATTAGTTTTCAGACACATTAGGGTACATTTGGTTATAGATTGCAAAATAGATAGTGATGACGATTGTAACGAAAATAAATCTTTACTTGCGTTTTATAACCAAAAGCTGAAAACTGCGTCAATTGCTTGTTTTATGTTATTACCTTATACAATGCCCCTGTTGAGACTTGGTCGTAAACTTGTTATTTGTTTATACCTTATACGGCTATTTTGTTGCCATGCCGTCGAAGTCTGACAATCAACACGTATTAGAGATCAATATTGTTTACAACTTTCTATGGGAACTTTATGTGCTATTGTTCGTTGGAGGAGAGCGTTTATCGATAGAATGTCGTCAAACAAACACAAGTGCTATATGCGATAATTTTCATTTAAATTCAGGGTATCAATTTTACCCTGAATGAATATTCTAGAAAATAGGTATCAGAAAACTATGGTTATTATTAAAATGGGAATGAATTTTAGTAATAACTCATTGAAACATTTCTCAAATTAATATAGTATGAATGTTAAAATGTAACAATCGGTAATGGAATTATTATCACGGACTTCGAAATGAATGATTAAATTTAATGTTTTCATATTTGGATGTGGGTAGCTTGGCTAACGGTTGTGCCAAGGTTGTGAAATTTCAAGTCGTTTACAAATATTCTCGGTTCGCTAAATGAATGCGCCTAAACGCAGAAAACAACAATTACACACTATTCATTAACTAACGTGATTCATAATTTAAGTGTCAATTAAAATCCAATAGGATTCTCGTGCGATCTAATCGATTGAACAGTGAAAATAATTTTATATACTTACTTAATTGCTGATCCTACTTTCTTTTGCAAAACGGTAAACCTTATTTCATGGCACATCCACTAACAAAACTAACATGAGTTTCGTTTCATAAAACTTATTAAATGTAAGATGGTTAGTGTCGGCAACACGAACTCATCCGACACAGGTGTCATAATTCACGTGTAAACACCGCTACGGGCTACGTGGAAGAAATCCAGCGAGTTCTCGCGTTCGAATGTGGAACAATGCGCGTGCGACTGTACCTGATTAAGTTAATCAAGGTTCATACAAATTAAATCACAGATGGAATGGATATTGGATGTTTAACACCATCACCTGACTAGTAAACACTCAGGTCATATTGTCACGTTTGACGATATTTACCGTTAAGATCCGCTGCTGGGTGGTGCTCGGTCAAACGCCAGAGCTGGTCCTCGTCATATCACAGACACAAACACTTGTTGTTAACTATCACTTAAATACAATCACTTCACCCGATCACCGATGATCCCCGTACATTTCGTCGGTCGCGGTTTGTGTGTTGCAGGCGAGGGCCGCGTCGTGCGCATAGGACCAGCAAATGCGACGGACCGTGAATCTTAACCTACCTGTTGCGCTTGCGTGTCGCCCGACGACGGCCCGCCGACCGGCTCCCTGCTATACCGACGTACACCGCCGCCATGTTTTATACAACCTCCTTTCAAAACCTTACCTGACATTTACCTATTTACCCCTATAAAAATGCAATTCAATCATCACTCACATTATCAATATGATGTAAAAAATTACCTTGCTATTGTAATTACTCGTGGGTGGTTACGCAGGTAGCGTAAAAGCCTTAATCTGCTTTAACGACGCACATGACTGCCATCTGGAGAAATCAGCTGACATCACTGACGTTCTTGGGTTGGCATTAATCTACTTTCAAATCAAAAGGTATTGGATACCGTTAATAAATGAGTATGTTCAAATAATTGAAATAGTAATAATTAACTTAACTGCAAATATGAACTCCCCAGTGCCCGAATGTGTCATATAGCACAACATTTCTGGTTCTAAACACAGTTCAGACTTTGATCTCAGGCTTAGTTAGTTTAGTGCCATAGTCATAGATGGAGCTACTTACCTTACTAAAAAGCCTCATTGTCCAAGGCTGAAGGCTTTGCGGATACGATACCGGACGTGTATATTATAAAAGAAGATGCCTGACTGATTGACGTATCAACGCTCAGCCGAAACCACTGGCTCTCAAAACTGGAAAGTAAGACTGGTAGCCTCCTTATACGAGTTATAGGTACCGCGTAAGTATCGCAAAGAAGGGATTTATGGAACTCTAACCAAACAAAAAACACGCAACGAAGTTATCTGTTGAAGAAGAATTAAAAGAAGTTGAATTCTTCTTCAACTTTGTTGCGGATCTTATCCCTTAGATAGGGATTTAGGGATCTCTAACCAGAGAAGAAACATGAGTATTTTGGATTATTCTCCAACAGTAACAATAACATTGTTGTGGATTTTATCCTTCGGAGATAGCTCTCTCCATAGTACTAATTTACCTAGTCACTCGCTGAGCGACTTTAAACTTCTGGAACAGTCCCACCATGGGTGTCCTCGTTTCATTTCCGAGTCATAAGTGGGAGAACGCACGCATTAAAGCCTAAGACCTGGCGAAGCCCGTCTCAGCTGAATTTTTCTATCACCGGTTTCCCTCCCGGACTTTTTTCATCCCTTCCTTTCATCCTATTCCTGAGTAACAGTTCAGCATATAGATATATATTATCCAAGATAGCTCTCTCCATAGTACTAATTTACCTAGTCGCTCGCTGAACGACTTTAAACTTCTGGAACAGTCCCACCATGGGTGTCCTCGTTTCATTTCCGAGTCATAAGTGGGAGAACGCACGCATTAAAGCCTAAGACCTGGCGAAGCCCGTCTCAGCTGAATTTTTCTATCACCGGTTTCCCTCCCGGACTTTTTTCATCCCTTCCTTTCATCCTATTCCTGAGTAACAGTTCAGCATATAGATATATATTATATATTTTTACTGTAAAATATCTATATAATCGTCATGTCTCAATCATCTGCGCAGTGGAATTAGCTACATTTCTGTATTTTGAAAATCCCTAACAACAGCAATATAATAATTGTTATAACAAAACGCACGTCGGTTGTACTTTGTTCCTGTGCCTGTGCCTACCCAATTTGCAGCGTATGTCAAACTGAAACGTCATTTGTTCACAAAAGCGTTACTGTGTGAACTGAAATGTGCTAATTACTGCGTCACACAATGTGATTCCGTCATGTTGATAAGGTACCTAACCAATAGTTGTTATAATTATCTCATCCCAACTAACACTTCGTAACTCGTCCGTAAAAAATATGTAATTATATTCTACTGCTTCAGACAACTTTCATGTCCTTTAGTGTTTTTATAGAGTTCAGTAATTTTTCAGTTCCAATAATTAACGTAGGTAGGGGCTAGCCTGAAAACATCTTGTAGATCATTTCGCCTAGGACGGTAAAATGTGGCTACTACTACGCAATTTTTTTTAGATCATTTTCATCTAGGACGTGCCTTTCTTGTCGGTTGTCCTGTCCTGCCACTTTAAGTAAGTAAATAAGTACATATCGTTTGAGCACGTACCTAAAAGATATATAAATATTAGGTACGTAATTATATTTGTCCTCATGATTATAATAATAAATGTAGATCCTACCCGAAGTACCTAATGATTACTTATATAAATCCAAACTTTGAATATCATCAGGATTGAAAAGTCAATGTCAAACATTTTATTTAATTATTACGGCACTTTTGAAAAGTCAACACTAGTCGAGCACGTACCTAAAAGATATATAAATATTAGGTACCTAATTATATTTGTCCTCATGATTATAATAATAAATGTAGATCCTACCCGAAGTACCTAATGATTACTTATATAAATCCAAACTTTGAATATCATCAGGATTGAAAAGTCAATGTCAAACATTTTATTTAATTATTACGGCACTTTTGAAAAGTCAACACTAGTCGAGCACGTACCTAAAAGATATATAAATATTAGGTACCTAATTATATTTGTCCTCATGATTATAATAATAAATGTAGATCCTACCCGAAGTACCTAATGATTACTTATATAAATCCAAACTTTGAATATCATCAGGATTGAAAAGTCAATGTCAAACATTTTATTTAATTATTACGGCACTTTTGAAAAGTCAACACTAGTTGCACGGTTACAAAAAGTGGGTCTTATGGAGAAGAACCGGAAAGAAACAAAACATTGTGTAACTATCCACAGCAGCAACTTTTACTAAAATGTGTTCATATATAACAATCTTATATACAACTATATACTAACTACTTATATGGGTACAACACTTGCAAATACTCCACAGAACGAAAACGAAGTGAAACTTATAAGGATTTGACAGTAAGTATTTTAGCACAGGCCCCCAAAAAAATTCGCATAACAAGTTGCCTCATAAATATAGGTAAGAGGCAGACCGCCCGGCGGCCGTTATGACTCCGAAACAGGTATGCATATATGAAATATTAATAAAACACGAATAAACGAAACACATAAAAGAAGCACACTAACATCAACGTTTTTGGAATGATTATGAAATACACCAATACATTTACATCTTTATGATTATCGCATAAATGAAAGCGAACAATTCGCGGTTTTTGAACTACGTTTATATGACAAAGTTATATATAATAATAAATAAATATTTTTGGGACATTTTTACACAGCACCATCTAGTCCCAAACTAAGCAGAGCTTGTACTATGGGTACTAGACAATGGATATAATACTTAGATACTTTTTTTTTGTAAATATATATTTATAATACATAAGAAACACCCAGACAAACACAAATACTCATGTTTTACCCACACAAATATTTGTGTCCTGTGGGACTCGAACCCATGATCAGCAGTCCGGTACTCGAACCACTAGACCACAGACGCCGTCGTATTCAAGTTCTCATAAGAATTACATACCATCACGCTATGCATTCCCCGAAAGGGTTACGCAGAGGTGTACCAAGTACCAATGTACACCCACAGTTCGTTGGTATGTTTAGGTCCCATGTAATAGGGAGCAATACTACCATTAACCGTGAACAAATACAAACTCGAAGCGGCTACTGAGTATTTCATTTCATAGATAACGTAATAGCACTTAGTTCGATCTATAATCGAACCCAGGACCTTTAGCGTAGCAGTGGCGTTAGGACAAGTAGTATATTAAGGAAGTTCACTCGTAAGAATTAACATGCTATAATAAAATATTATGCTTGAATCAGGTCACACTGTATAAATGAGTCCGATACTAATTATTAATTATTTTATGCCAATATTATAAACATAATAGAAATGTACTTGTGTTCAGAGGTGTCTCTAGCAGTCTAGCCCATGTAGCGCCCGTGTGCAATCATTAGGTACCCTAGACGCCTCTAGGAAGCGCGGTCAAAATGGAATGGGTGCAATTATCAGCACATTAAAACTTAAACATAAACTATCAAATTTCTCCAATGGATAATAAACTCTATTGTTTGCAGATTAAAAAGAAAATCCATTGAAGAATTTTGACAGTTTTGGAAGCCATGAATCCATAATGTGCTGCCGGCCGGCACGCACTGCGAGTGGCGCTCGGCGCCCCCTAGTAGGTACCGTTGCGCCCGAATGCAATGCACACCCTGCACCGCCTCTGCCTGCGTAGAACTGTACGAAATCTAAAATTAATCGTTCCGTGCCCGTTCAATACCTATCTACTCAAGGTAGGATCATCGCAATATCTAACTTGTCAATCACTATTCAATCTGCAACTAATCATCATTTACTCACGTTCAAGGCTTACTTTGTAACAACAATTACTCTACAAGCTCCACCGCAAGTACACGAAGCTATTAATAAAGTTCAAGTTCACGTGCAAATAATAGACAAAGATTCATTCATGATTGCAACTGCGACTGGTCTGCAATGAGTTGTTATTGAGTTGCTTTAAATTAATTGTTACAATAAATATTCATGGGTGTTGTAACTCACTCGGCATCGCCAATGACACAATTATTACTTATATGTTGTCCATAATCTGGATATATTAGAATATATTATTACCTGGAAAAAATCTAAACACATTTGCGATGTAAATTTTTTAACAATATTTCATGTTTCAATATACTTCCTCAAGTTTGTGATAATATGTGATCATTACTAACGGGTGCTGCTTTTTTAACCAGGCCCAAAATTAACCTGCTTTAATAGAGAAACATATTGATAAGTTACTGCTAACTTATTGCTGTATCTGATAGCGATACACAGCTTTACTCCACAAGCAATCAATCTTCTTGGTTTTCTACCAACGAAAAAATCCTAAGATTGGGTATTACAAAAAATTTGTAAACAAGAAACAAAAACTTATTGTTTTTACAAGAACCAATTTTGTTTTCGTGCTTAATTTCCTGAAAAAACGAAAATTACACATTACAAAAAAAAAAACAAAATGAACAACGATGAGAAACTATCATTCAAATTCCCATAATATCAACTCATAATCCGTGTCACTTGCAGGTCTACTAGAAGAGATTTTCTGCTCTAACGATACTTTTCCGTCTAGGTATTTATCCCATTAACTGATGTGTCACATAACCTTAATGTTCAATTATCCTCGATGTCACACTAGCTACAGGGAAAAACACAGATAAATGCTGTAAAACAGATGCACCTTCAACATTCTGCCTCTGCCTCACTCCTATTCCGTAAAAACACATTATAGTGTTAAAAAGAGAGGAAGGGTATAGCGGGAGTAATTCCATTCAGATTGGTGCCCGACTGTTGAAGTACACACAAGTACACACACAGTTTTGAGCTGTGTTGTATTCCTAACGATGAGCAAGGTTGCCAGTGCTCCGCGAGGAAACGTTGTGTTGGCGGTGGGGGGACTTTGTCACCCTTATACTGCCAACCCAACAATTCCTCTATCGTTTTCAGACTCGGCAACGCGCGAGTGATAGTGGTCTTGTAAGCGTCTATAGGCTAGGTAACCACTTACCATCCGGTAGGCCACATGCTTGTTTGCCACCTTAGTGGTACGTATAAAAAAGGAAACTTTGAAATTTACGAAACAGGACGTAACAGAACTATTAAGATATATAGTAATTGTTTAATAACATAAAAGTCTACTTTTATTTTGTTCAAAACTGTAAATAAATAATAAAACTTAATAGGTAAATAAATAACATAAACACAAGCTTCTTTTAAAAATTAAAATTGATAATTGTTTGTGTAGATATATTAAGAAACCGGTATATTTTTTTATTTAGAAGTATATCATAGTTATGCTATCTTAGTCCGAGATTTGAGGTCATGAGAATTAACTTTGAATGGAAACGGAACCTTTTATAAATATACACTATTTAAATAATGTAACATAAATGTACTCATGCGCATCGTTTTAAACTGATGTTGGTTTATCATTATTAAATTACCCACACTTAGCAGCTACTTATACAAAGTGTCGATTGTGATCTGCATATCATTATCAGACTAACAGAACCTAAGACCCTTGTTATGCAGATACGAAAATATTTACTAGGAAATAACCAACAGGAATAAACATAACCGGTGTAAACCAAAATTGTGCACTCCTACTGCCCTACTAATACTATAAATCTGAAAGTAACTCTCTGTCTCTCTGTCTGTTACACTTTCACGCATAAACCGCTGAACCGATTTTGATGAAATTAGGTACAGAGATAGATTATATCTAGTAAATAGGGGCTCGTGGCTAAGTAATAACTAAGCTGATCAACCGATCTGCAGGGTTAAGCTGCGCTAGTCGCAATTAGTCTGTGGATGGGTGACCATTCTTTACACATCGAGACCCCTCCGTGCCTCAGAGAGCACGTAAAACCATCGGTCCCTGTTGTCATACGAACACCTATGACAATCGTTAGTGGTAGTCAGAAGCCCAAAAAGCCTGACAATCAGTTTATCGTCAGGGTATCGGTAGTACCCAAAAAATGGATTATGAAGGTCTGATGGCAGTTGCTTCGTGTAAAATACTTATATTCAGCCGCATCTAGTTAGACTGGAAGCAAACCCCAATATAGTTGGGACCTTTTCCCGACTCGGAGAAAGAATGAGATACAGAGATAGATTAGAACTTGGAGAAGGACCTAGCCTACGTCTTCTCTCAAAAAACCCTTCTGGGATGCAGGTGAAACTGCGGGCAAGAGCAAGTATTCTATTAAATGTATGTTGTAGTTCGGTGTGGTACCTCTTGGCATTCCTGAAGCTTAGGTCTGAAGTCTAACCAACCTAGAGTTCCTAAAACTCATAATTTTTTTAGATAGTTAAGAAGCACATCATTTCATGGCTGTAATAAGAAGCTAATGTTGCGACACTGATTTTGACACTAGCTACTATGGATTATGATGCACTTAAAATGATTAAATACATAACCTACGTATTAACATAAGCAGTCCAGGAGTTTAAGGTCGCACACCGAGCTATAGTGACGCATATACTCGCTTTAAAGTCGCACATCGA
This sequence comes from Acronicta alni, assembly GCA_964056405.1. Lineage (NCBI taxonomy): Eukaryota > Metazoa > Arthropoda > Insecta > Lepidoptera > Noctuidae > Acronicta > Acronicta alni. The sequence goes on along the minus strand of OZ043916.1, from coordinate 14,235,146 downwards.
GCTATGGAGAACGCTATGTTCGTAGTCTCTCTGAAGGATAAAATCCGCAACGAAGTTATCCGTCAGAGAACTAATGTTACCTATATAACTCAAAGGATTAGAAAGCTGAAGTGGCAATTGCTCGGTCACATCTCTCTGAATGCTGGAGCAAACAAGAAAACAGAGTTGAGAGTAGTACAAAACGGCCATCCAATTGGAGTGGCGATTAGCTGAAGGCAAGAAGCAGCAAGAGAAGCAGTGACAAGCAATGAGAAGAGCCGAATATTGGCCTCAGTCATGTTCACTAGGTGAGGCTTAAGACAAGCAGTGGACGAGTAAGCTGATGACGATGATAACTCATTAATTAAAAGGATATAATATTTTGATAAAGCAGTGATAGCCTAGTGGTATGACCATTGGACTGCTAAGTCGAAGGTCTCTAGTTCGAACCCAAGGCACGCACCTCTGACTTTTCGAATTCATGTGCGTATTAATAATTAATTATCACTCGCTTAAACGGTGAAGGAAGACATCGTGAGGAAACCTTCATACCTTAGAGATTTTTCTCGACGGTTTGTGAAGTCTGCCAACCCGCAGTAGACTAGCGTGGTGGACTATAGCCTCTCAATATGAGAGAAGACCCGTGCCCAGCAGTGGGACAATATATGGATTGTTGATGATGAATATTTTGATCGATTTAAAAATTCATAAAAAATATAGGTTATTAGAGAACATGTGTCCCAGGTTGGGTATGCTGCGTCATTTAAAGATTAGTCATGTAAAAACAAAAAAGCTGTTATGCATATTTATGCAATAATAATCGAACAGTTTTATTGTAAAGCTTAAGCTTAAGCTGAGGCCACACAATAGTGTCAAGAGCATGCATCGTGTGATAATGTACCTAGTATTGTAACTTTGTACCTATTACCTACTACTAGATAATATTGTGACCTGACCATGTGAAATGACACAGGACACATTGAACTTTTAAAATAGATAGTATAAATATTTCTTACAAGACAATCATTAAGTACCTCCCTGATTAGCCTGTCGTCGTGCTGCGCTCTTGCAGCACGACGACAGGCTGGATCCTGGGTTGGATTCGCAGGTCGAGGTGTTATTGAGTTTTTATACCACTGAGGTGGCAAACAAGCATACGGCCCACCTGATGGTAAGGGGTTACCGTAGCTTATAGACGCTTGCTGCGGAAGAATGTGTTGTACCCGCGGCCCCCGGCGTACCTGTGTGACGGCACACCGGGGTGGTTTTAGTCAGTAAGAGTCTGATAGACCCCTCGGCCCGGGGCTTTCCGCCCCGTTAACAAAAAAAAAAAAGCTTATAAACGCTTGTAACACCAGGGTATCACATGCGCGTGCCGACCCTATAAAATGAAAGAGGCAATAGTTGGGTTGGCAGTATAAGGACCAAAGTCCCCTCACTGCCAACACAGTCTTTGCTGAGAGACTGCGTAACTATCACCCAGAATGTCTAGTCTCTTTTGTGACTGTAACCTGTTACGACACCTATTCTGTGAATGAAAATTAACTTATCGAAAATTTTATATATAGTCGCCAAAAATAAATTTCTTGAATGGGCGAGGACTAAAAACATGCATCACAAAAAAGGTGACCAGAAACCTCAGAAACTTAATACTTTTTCGCTGAATTTGGTAGGGTAACGTAATCCCCATACTGCGAAACGGTATTAGTACAGTTTTTTTTAAATTCTTCATTTTGTGGGTTAATCGGGTCTCTATTGAGTCTTAAAGAATACTTAATAAGCGATATACGGTTTTGATATCATTGACTTCCCCAAGTAGTTAGTTATCTACGAGCTTGAATGAAAATATATAGGTACTAGCTATTGCCCGCGTTTTCATCCGCAACCTAAAAGGCTTTTTGAGACAAAAGGAGCCTATGCCTTTCTCCAAGGTCTAATCTATCTCTGTACCAAATTTCATCAAAATCGGTGCAGCGGTTTAGGCGTAACACAAAGACAGACAGATAGTTACTTTTGCTTTTATAATATTAGTATGGACTGCCTGTTAATTATACATGCGAGACAAAATTAACTGAATAGGATACAATTAAGTCTACGTCAAAAATTTAAGTTATTAATAAACATGGGTAAGCTACAAAAAAGGCAAAAAGTTAAGAATCGTCATCATTTTTTATTAACAAGTTAAAATTACATTCTTCATACGTTCAACGATCGATTCTTACTTCCTGATAGACATATTCTCTTACTATAATATCCTTATTCTGCTTAAAAAAAAACAAGCCAAATTACCTAGTAAATAAAACAAATTAATTATATGTTGACATGTATTTCCATTTCGCGAAAACAAATTGTCTAATATTTGGCGTATTGCTCTAACGCCCCATAGAGCTAACAGCACGATAAATAAGGACAGGTTTGGGGGACAAACCTGTCCCCCAAACAGTTCAGGGCGAGGTGAATGTCGTGGATCCCGGTCGGGACTATGGAAGGAAGGGAAAGAAAGTGCGGTTATTATTTCGGTACGAGTCCGACATGCCGTCGCTTCCCCGATCAGACGTATTTCCGCTCTCTAAAAAAATCCTAATATGCCTGCTAATTATGGCCTAAGGGGGATGATAATGAGGGGCTCGTGGCTAAGTAATAACCAAGCTGATCAAGCGATGTGCAAGGTTAAGCTACGCTAGTCACGGTCAGTGCCTCGGACAGCACATGAAGCCGTCTCGGTTTTCATACAAACACACAAGATCGATAGTGGTACGAAGCCCAAAATGCCTTACAACCAGTCTCGGTATTACCCAAAAATTGTGCGGAGGCCTGATAGCAGTCGCTTCGTGTAAAATACTAATATTCAGCCGCATCTGCTTAGGCTGGAAGCCGACCCTAACACAGTTGGGAAAAGACTCGAAGGATGATAATTATGGCCTGGGGACCGTCATTTTTTTAACCTTTCACATACCTTAAAAGGATCTGCAAATGAGTTGCCACAATTTATCGACGTTTCGCAATAATTGGTAGAGTTTCTAATTTGGATGATTTAGTGAGGTCTAGATATCAGTTATTGAGCTAATAGGTAAGCAAGTCACTATTAATCACCACTTGATTGAACACACCTACCAATCACATGTTTCGTTTTAAGGTTGTAAAGTGAGAGGTAGGTATGTAGATATTTATTTAAACACATCTACATAATATATTTAAGATCCTGTTGATACGTTCAACTGTTACACAACATGATTAGAATTACAAAAATCGCTTTCCAGTAACAGTAGGTATGTCTAATAGGAGTAGGTAAGTAAAAGTAACTATGGTTGATATTTCCCGGGATCGGTATCAAACGGTTAAATATTGTGAAAAATTTGGCACAATATCAAGCAGTGAAATTATTTAACGGGTTGCCGCCTGATTTGAAAAAGGAATTATATAATAGTACATTATGATACTAAGTGATATTTCCCGGGATCGGTATCAAACGCAAACGTCATTGCTGTTGCTCAGGTGTGCAGAAGTAGTTCTAGTTTGTAATCATATCCAGGTTTTCTTAATTCGTGCCACGTTACTTTTAGGGAAAATTATGGTACTCATAAATCATATTTTTAATACCTAATTAAAATAATTTAAGAAAATATTGAATAATTTTCAGTCGATGTGCACCTGCCTTAAACCTGTGACCGTCCAAGTTGAAGTTCCGGCTAGCAGTGAGCTAATTATGTTTAAACGAGCAAAATATACTTACAAAATATATTATCCACCAGCTAAGCATTCTCGAGAATTAAGTTCCCGCCAAAACTCAGCTGTTTTTACTTTTTTTCATTGGCAATGACGTCAACATATCCGGCTCCGTTACACTACGGGAACTCGACGTGAGTCAGATTGAAACTTTAACAAACTAAGAACTTAACAGACTGCCAGACGAAGACAACGGATAAAGTAAGTAGGTATCAACTTATTAAAACATTAAATAAAAATAATAGGTAATAAAGGGAAGCATATTACTAATCAACTGTAATTGGCGACTTTTTCAATAAATGCCATGAATAATTGCATAAGTATGCTTGAGGAAATCTTATAAATGCAATTTACCTAAACCCTTGACGCTAATAACCAGAACTAGCACGTGATCTAAATGTAAGTGGCAATCATTTATTTATAATACTGGCAACAATATCAAGTAACCTCTAGTAGAGTCTATTTAGCATTTTAAAGTTAAAACCAATAAGATATTTTTTAACTATCACCCACTTAAGAATCCGATTTCAAAACTGAACACGAAATATTGTGTAGCCTACATTGTACTCTAAAATGTCAATAACATTAGCGTTAGGTCACCTCTACGAAAGCCTTCGGTACGGAGCGTTTGCAAATAACATCTGGATAAGATTAATATTCTGCTTTATACTTGCCTACTCATCAATATTCAAAAAAATCAACGTACATAATCAATTTGGTCTGGTGTACGGTCTGTCGGTCCCAAGTCGTACTGCAAAATCCGGGTTTTCTTCGTTCATTCATCCAATAGGTACCTATGCTCTAGATATCTTGATGAGGTCGTCGACCCACCCGCGTTACATTTTTAAATTTACGGGACGACTTCATTTGTTTCTTTTACAGACCAACAACTCAATTGCGACCTTATCGCTCCAAACACTGGTTTGTTTTGTCATTAGACAATTACATCCATCACATGGTTTTTACTCGATTGAGTTTGTAGGGGCTTCTTTTGGCTTATCCTCGTCTTGAACCCAAGAAGCGGACGATAACGTTCACTTTGGCCGAACTCAAAAACCTCAGACGAGGGATTTAGTAAACGTATGAGTAACATAATTAGGTATACTGGATTAGTTCATAAGTATTTTACACGGTTTCACCGTCGTAATTTTTTAGCAAGTGGCAGTTCTTATTAACATATCTGTCGCATTATCGTAACTAAACGAGACAGACGGACATATTATATAATATATTAGTTTTTGCAAACTCGACGGATGTAAGTGTAATATTAGCGATACTAAAAATAAATTTATTTTTTGACTATTCCGTGCTAGTAACTATCGATATTGACCTTCAGCATTGCACCCCCCGCTAGCAAATATAATAAATGTCCAAAATGTTATCTTTATGTCATTTTATGTACCTACCTATATAGTATAAATTATCTGATACTTAACTTAGACACTGGAGGTCTAATTGATTTAAAAATGTACCTACTTAATCAATATATTTTAATAATGGTCATGTCATCATCAACCCATGTGCTGTCCCACTGCTGGGCACGGGTCTCCTCTCAGATTGAGAGGGATTAGGCTGTAGTCCACCACGCTGGCCTGGTGCGGGTTGGCAGACTTCACAAACCGTCGATAAAATCTCTAAAGCAAGCAGATTTCCTCACGATGTTTTCCTTCACCATTTAAGCGAGTGATAATTAATTATTAAAACGCACATGAATTCGAAAAGTCAGAGTTGCGTACCTTGGGTTCGAACTCGAGACCTTTGACTTGGCAGTACATTAGTCAAATCACTAGGCTATCACTGCTTGAAAATACAAAGATAGATTAAACTTTCAAGAAGAGCATAGGCTACCTTTTGTTTTAAAAAAGCCTTAGGCATGTGGGCGAAACAGTGGGAAACAACTAGTTATTAATAATGAACTGCAATGATCATGTGATTTCTTTAATTAATATTTAATTTATTTTATCATATTGAATAGATACCTAGTTATGTACCTACGACATAGTACTAATATTTGTATGAAAATCGTCCATCCATATAGTTAAAAGAATATATTTATAAAATCATTAAAGTTAGGTAGGTATGTACATTGCTACATTAATTGAAGCATCTTTGAAAAGGGTACCTATATCCTTGTAAACAGGATCAATAGATAAATGCCGTGATATTTAAATGACCTTGGTCGCTTTTACTGGCGAATTTAACCCGGATAAGAGGCAGTGTTAGTTAAGTGAACTACCATAAAAAAGTGCGAACTAAGTACCATCGTATCTGCAGTGATAGCCTAGTGGTATGACCATTGGACTGCCAAGTCGAAGGTCTCGAGTTCGAACCCAAGGTACGCACCTGACTTTTCGAATTCATGTGCGTATTAATAATTAAAAATCACTCGCTTAAAACAGTGAAGGAAAACATCGTGAGGAAACCTGCATAACGGTTTGTGAAGTCTGCCAACCCGCACTAGGCCAGCGTGGTGGACTATAGCCTAATCCCTCTCGTTCTGAAAGGAGACCCGTACCCAGCAGAGAAACGGTATATGGGTTGATGACCATCGGGATATTAATAAAATTATGCTTTAGAAATGCGCAAAAAACTCTAGCTCCGCGATAATTCGACCATCCAAGCGTAGATAACGTATCTCAATCAAGGTACACCATTTGAAAAACAAACGCACGCTACGCACGCATTCCTGGACAAGTGATTTCGCATGTTTCTTTTTTTTATAATACTAAGGTGGCAAACATAAGGCTCACCTGATGGTAAGCGGTTACCCTAGCTTATAGACGCCAGGGGTATCACTTGCACGTTGCCTATAAGGGTAACAAAGTCCCCCCACTGCCAATGCAACGTTTCCTCGTGGAGCACTGGCAACCTTGCTCACCGTAAGGAACACAACACAACTCAAAGCAGTGTTAGGTATTTCACTTCCATTTCCTGCAAGGCGGAGGTACGTCAACAGTTGGGCAGCTCCAATTTGAGTGGAATTACTCCCTCTGTGACCTACCTCTCTTGCTATTAGGCAGGATATACGTTAAGGTTACGCAATTTCGCTTAGGATTGCATTATACAATAATGTCTTTCTCTAATGCTACACAGCAACTTTATCAAAACGGAACCCCTTTGCTGAGTCATATCCGTCATTCGACACTTAAATTATAGACTTGTCTGTCGTACCATACCTAAGTTTTATAGGCCGGAACCTATTATGTTATCTACACTATCTGCAGTTGAATTTAAATATATTTTAAACTACATTTAGCGAGGTGCCAAAAAAATTGTAACTACTAACTATAGCACAATGCAATTGTAATTAAACTTTAAAAAATATGTAAGGTATAAGTATAAATACCCCGGGCCCTGAACCCCGGAAGGAAAGGGCACTATGGCCAAATCTAGATTTCATCGACACGCAATTTTAGTGTACAAACAAATTTACAAACCGCTGTTAAGAAAATACCAGGCACAATTTTATACTTACATTAAAATACAAGTAATAACTAAGCTGATCAACCAATCTGCAAGGTTAAACTGCGCTAGTCGCGGTCAGTCTGTGGATGGGTGACCATTCTTAACACATTGAGACCCCTCCGTGCCTCGGAGAGCACGTAAACCGTCGGTCTCAATTGTCATACGAACACCTATGACAATCGTTAGTGGTAGTCAGAAGCCCAAATAGCCTGACAACCAGTCTATCCTCAGGGTATTGGTATTACCCAAAAATTGGGTTGCGGAGGTCTGATGGCAGTCGCTTCGTGTAAAATACTGATATCTAGCCGCATCTGGTTAAACTGGAAGCCGACCGCAATATAGTTGGAAAAAAGGCTCGGAGAAAGAAAGATTAAAATACAATAAATTGATAGATAATGGAAGGATATAGTGCGCCAACGGCAGGAGGATGATAGCGATAATAAAAAAATAAACAGTCAGTCATCATATCTAAATATTTCATTCTAAAATATCCAAGTGACTTGGGCTATTCCAAATCTTTTGTGTAATTCAACACCCGTTGACCAAGCGGGCGATGAACCAACATTAGCGATCCATCAAAAGTTATAGCCGCAGTATTTTACTACAAATCGGTTTTCCCGCGCTTGGAATTCCCATCTAAAACTTTACCCGACAATTGTTATTTACATAACACTCTATGATTATGAATAATTAAAGAGCATTTGAGAATCAATTAAACTTGATAACTTAATAGACTGTATTGACAAAATGTGCAACATCATGATCACTCAAAAACAGTAAAAAAATAAGCAATGAATGCTAGCAAACCTCAAGCTGAAAACCACAGGATATGCTGATTATAGCTCATAGGATAATTAAAGATGCGGACATAGCATTAGAAATTATCAATGACTAACCTGAAACACTTAAGTATTCAATGTCGTATGCACTGGATTATCCAATAACTTACGTGATTTCAGAGGTATCTAATGGCGCCATTAAGATAATTATATTTTCCGTGTCTCACGTTATCTACGCCTCGTGAGGCTACCAAAACTGTAAATAAGTGATTATTTAATTGTAAGTAATAATAATAATAATAATTTCTTTATTACAAGTATCAAGACTCAGGCACAAACAAATAGTTAAAATATAGTCACATTACATATTAAAATCAATTATACATAGGAAAAAAAATAAAATAAAATGACATATGAATTTTTGAAGGGGGTCACACACCGCACAGCCAGTATGTATTGTTACTTTACTGCCTGTGCCCAATGTGCAACCTACAACAGCCAGTAATGTAGGCACAATCAAGCCTTTCCGCGAGCACCGCCAGCATGCTGTTGGAACTCCCCCTCACACGCTGTACTAGCGACGTCCCTCTCTTTCGCATGACAGTGTAGAAACAGTCTACGCGCGCCTCAGCAAACATTGCCGAAGCGCTGCAGTAGCGAGGGAGTCCCAACAGCATCCTGAAAGCGTTGTTAAACTGTACACGAAGGGCGCTGTACGATTTTTGCGTGTAGTTAATCCACAGGCTACAAGTGTATAATGTGGTGCAGTAAGCTCTGAAAAGAGTTATCTTAACATCTTTGGAGCACCTTGCAAACCTGCGGATCACCATATTCGCTCTGACCGACAGCGCCCTTCGCTCCCGTTCCACGTCTGCATCATCTTTCAAAGCAGGTGTAACTACATGACCTAAATATTTAAAGTTATTTACCCTTTCTAATGTGGAATTATTTAGTCTAATTGGTGGCATTTCATTTACTTTTCTTGACCCGCCCTGAAAAATCATACACTGGCTCTTTTTTAAATTATATAGCAGCCCGTGCTCAGCTGCATAGCTCTCACAGGTACTCATCAGCTTTCTAAGTCCACAGACCGAGGCGCTCAGCAGCACCATATCGTCTGCATAGCTAATGTTATTAAAACAGACGCCATCTATGTAACAACCTATATGTTGCCCGCTAAGCGCCTCGATCAGGCCGTTAATGTACAAGTTAAAAATGGAAGGAGAGCTCAACCGCCCCTGCCTTACTCCACATTCCAACTTGTACGGGTCCGACAACGTGCCCGCCCACTTCACATTGTTGACCTGGTTCCCGTACCAGAACTTATAGATGTTAATAAGTTCTTTCGGTATATGGGATGATGTCATTTTATTCCACAAGATATCATATGACACCAGGTCGAAGGCCTTAGAGAGGTCGAGGAAGCAAGCGTACACAGATGTTTTTCTGTCAGTATAGTATTTGACAGCACTCTTAAAACACAATATTGCAGTTTCCGTTGACAGACCCGATTGGAACCCGAACTGATTATCATGCAATTTTATGTATTTGTTTAATTGTGTATTCAGTATGCTGTCAAACACTTTTGCAACTATTGTAGCCAGTGAAATAGGTCTGTAGTTAGATATATCAGACAAATCGCCCGCTTTGTTTTTTACTACAGGTACAACAATAGTCTTCATCATGTTGGCAGGTAAGTACGAGTGTGATATGCAAAAGTTGTACAGCATGGCCAGGACCCTGCATATATGAGGCCCAGCGTGCTGAATATGTTCCACACTTAATCCATCGTGGCCAGGCGACTTTCCCTTTGAGATAGATTTTAGCGCCCTCAATACATCACTGGCCGTGATCCTGGTATCAACATACTCCCCACTATACTCCCCGCTCCCACCACAAATATTAGCCGACGATGATGGTCCTAACGGTGACCTTACTACAAAGTTATTTTTAAATTTATTAGCGATACATTTTAAATCATTCGAACCATCTACACTCACAGGAAGCCCAGGCCGACTCTTCAAATGATTGGTACATTTCCAAAAACTACTGAAATCTTTCTTTCTATGCTTGGAAGCGAGCAAGTCCATAAGTGTCGATGACGTTGATCTTACGCACAATATTAAGAAGGATATGTCGTAAACTTAAAAAATAAATACCAAATTTTATCAAATTGGGTTCAGCGGTTTTAGGCGTGAAAGCGGAACAGACAGACAGAGTTTTTTTCACATTGAATAATACTAGGGATTCGTATGACATATGAATAATACATTTACAAAATGTATTATTTCTCCAGTGAGCTCCACCCTAAGTTGAAAAACCGCTAAATTGTCGTTCTAAAGATATCCCAGACCGGTAAGAGGCAGTACCTCCCTAGTCGTACTGGTTGGTATGGGAGAACGGGTTTTGAGGTCTGCAACCTGAATCAAACAAAATAGTGAAAATGGGCACGCCCCCTATTATCTACATGGGACCTAAACATACCGGCGAAATAATTAATAATATCAATATAACGCGATAATATCCGTAAAAAGTAGTTTTATTTCAATTTTATATTATGTTATTTGAAAAATGTACTATCGATACGAAGATTCTGAGCTGCCGCTTCAACCACCAAAATGAATGGTACTGACGATACAACGCCGCTCATGGCACCTACTTGATAATAATGGTTATGGTGTGTATCGATTAGAGGAGTAGGTATTTCTAATGAACGAATTAAAGGTATTTAGGTGCTGCATAGGTAGTACGGTACAGGCCCGACGGTCACCGACCGGTCATTTGGCTGAGCAGGATAATGATGACGCTCATGAGCTAAGAAAACTAATTAATACACCATAAAGAAAGATAAAAGACAGGAAATATTAGGAAGGATATTGTCAAGTAATGCTGATTGCAAATAACATTCTCGGTCAAACGCTGAACGACGCGCGTGTATACGGAACTAAGCCCGAGGCTGAGTGTATTGTAATAGAGGTTGAATCCGAGATAATGATCGAAAGGTAATCGATTAGGGTAAGGGCTGTATACACGGCAGATAAGCTGCGATTTTTATTAATTCATTTCTTTTGACAAAATTATGTGAATTCATGTAACTAAGGGATAAGTATCAGTTCGTCATTTATAAAAAAATAGATATACCTACTTATAGTAGATACCTACATATCCAAGTAGGTACCTTTTTAAGATAACAGGAATTAAAAAATATTTATTAATTCACTAATTTTCTTTCACTACAATTTATACTCATCTTAATTTTTTAGTTCATAGTGGTTTCGCTAACGGAACCACGCAGTTTCAAGTCACGACTCTCATAGACGTCTCAGCCACGTGCCACTTCCACGAGCAGCCTTATGACTCGTGTGAAGGCACCTTAGAGGAATGCCGGCCGCCCCCCGCTGCGGAGGACCGGCGGACACACACACAGCTCGCATTCCTGACATACTTTAAAGATACGCTGATTTTAATGTTTCATATCGCCGCCGTGAAGATAGAGGCACAATTAATAGGGCTTTACTAGTCATACAAGATAAGGACGGACAGCGCTATCGTGGAGAGCAATGACTTAATTAACTCTCAACGGAGTCAACTGCTACACCTAGGTTTTCTGACACCGACGACTGAGTAATCCATTTTTCCATAATTGTTTGACAACGGAACTCGTCATACTTCCTTTCTTCAATGAATTACCAACTGAAGAATTTTCTTTCACCTACTTTGATATGAGTCTAGGCCATGCTGTGGCCATGCTGATCTAGAAGATGTATTCAATTTCGAGGATCTGAGATTTACTTTAGCTTCTAGCAAAAATTTGGAAATCGATACCTACAGTTGGCCCATCACTAATGTGTTATTATTATCCTTCCTACAGCAAATATAGTGTATCTAAGTACACTGTTATCATCTAATTCATGTCAATAAATAATACAATCTCATTTGTATGACCGTGCGGATTCTCAGAGATTCCGGCTCACTACTGAGTATTTATTACGTTTCGACACGATCTCTGCATGTTTTTGCTTATGTGTTTTTATAATAATTTCTCACGGGTACAACGGTAGGATAACGATATAATAAACGGATGGTTCATTTAGTTCATTATACAAAAAGACACGATTAAATGCCTTGTAACTACGTTCAACATTAGAAGAGCCAGAAAGTCAAGCAGCAAAGTTAGACCGACATCATTCTCTTCACAGTAATTTATAGATATGCCAGTATAAAACATAGGTACTTACTTAAATATAATTCGTATAAAATTAGCCAATCTCGCTTTAAAACCACTGCTCTCCAAATCAAGATGACGCTAATAACTAAATGCGCTAATAACTCCTTTGCGGTTGGTCAGTTCATTCATCGAATATTTCTCATTGGTATTGCATAAGAAGACAAAGTTCACGGCCGACGAGCTTCATCGCTAGGATATTTTTACTAGAGTATCAGGCGCTCAATAAACAAGGCGTGTCTAAATTGTTAACTCAGAGGCTGCATCCGGGCCACCGCAGGGATCAAGTTACGACGGGGGCGTGCGAATGCCAAGGAACCCTAGCGTGGCGCGAAGGCCCGAGCTGCGCGCGCGTCAGTCGCAGCCGACATGTCTGCGCGCGCGCCGGTCACTCAGCGCTCCTTCCTCGCATTTTCCGCGCTCTATGTCCTGACGCGAATCGCCGGTGAGTACTGCAATATTTCTGGTGTTAATAATAGTTCTGTCTAGCTGTATTTTCGCCGGTTTGCCCTTATTGTTAACTTTAGGAATGGCAGCTAACTATAAAGCAGGCTTCCATCAAATATTTTTAAGTCATAATTTTTTACTACAAAGCGTATAACCGGGTAGAGATATGCTCTAAAAGGAGTAAAAAATAATTTGTACCCTTCTTCTTTTTCCAGGTTCCCAATGTTTGGAGTGCCACAGGGACGGCCTTCATACAGACTATGACCAAGACTGTCAAACATATGTACGGTGCAGTAATGGTGCAGTGACCGGACGATATTCGTGCCCAACGGGACGAGTATTTAGTGAAGCCGAGGGTGCGTGTGTGCCGCGCGCACGACGCCCGTGCATCCGACGGGAGTGCGCACTCGAGGATACGTCAGCATATGCAAGCCCTGGAACCGCTTGTCGTCATTATTATCGTTGTGAAAATGGTACCGCGATAGAGCGGGCCTGTCCAACGGGCGCATGGTTTGACCTCGAACGTCAGGCGTGCACCCGCGGCGCTGGCACTTGCTTCGAGCCCGTATGTGCCGGTCTACCCGACGGTGACTACCCAGATGCATCCCAAGAATGTCGTCGCGTGCTGCGCTGCCGCGGGGGAGAGCTGCGTGCGGTGACATCGTGCGTCACAGCCTGTGCGGGGCCGTGCCCGCCGCCCCGCGCTGCTGCTGTGCCGCTCCCAGCCGGAGATGCAGATTTTTGTTCCGACGAGACATGTTCATCGTTGTGCCGGGACGTGCCTAACGGCGCATACGCAGACCGCACGACCGGCTGCCGCGAGTATTTTGTTTGTGAAGCGCATCGAGTAATCCGCCGGGGGGTGTGCGAGCCCGGCCTCCTGTTCTCTAACGGCGCGTGCGAGGCGGGCGCGCGCGCTGCCTGCCCGCCGCCCGCACTGAGCCCGTGCTTCAACAGGCACGACGGACTACACCGCGACTGGCAAAACTGCAAATCCTGGTTTGAGTGTCGACGTGAGCGGGTTGTTAAACGAGGGTTGTGTGCACCAGGACTTGTGTTTGACGGAAGTGGGTGTAAACCATCCGACCAATACCTGTGCGATGGCCCAGCGCTCTCGGTTGAGTGTGAAGGGCTTCCAAGTGGCACATATCAAGACCTCGACTCGAACTGTACACGTTACTTCCATTGTGAAGGTCCATTGCGCACTACGCTCGCTTGTCCTCCGGAGCACGTATTCGATGGAGTAAGATGCTCGCCAGTGGAGCAATACCTGTGTCCGAGTCTCGAGCGTGAATCGTGTTACGGGCGACCGGACGGTCGATACCGTGCTTCAGATACCGGATGTCGTGGATATTACGAGTGCGTACGGGGTGAGAAGGCCATTTACGCATGTCCAACGGGGCGCGTGTTTGATGGAGAGTCTTGCGTGCCGGCGCGCCCTGGATTGTGCCTGCGAGAAGATTACTCATGCGAAGGTCTGAGCAACGGTTACCACGCAGAGATTAAATCGGAATGCCGAAGGTATTTATTTCTTCCTTATTTATTTGGACGGCTAACTTATTGATTTTTGACATTTACACGAATATTATACATTGAAACTACTTTTTACAGATTTTCGCATTATATTGATATTATTAAACCTTTTTATTTCAATGTTATGTTAACTTGTTATTTTTTACTTAACATCAGCTTTTAATTTCCAGGTACTTCTATTGCGAGCGCGGGGACCGGCTCGCTACGTTATCATGTCTGGGCGGGAAGAAGTTCGACGGCCGCGCATGCGTGAAGGCGTCCATGTTCGAGTGCGGCGGCCCGCCCAGAGACACGGTCGAGCACGACGGCAAGCAGTGCGAGCGAGACGGCTTCTACGTGCAGCGCGGTACCGAGTGCCAGCGGTACTACTTCTGCGTGAGCGGAGTGCGCACGTACCTGAGCTGTCCGCCGCAACAGATGTTCAACGGGCAGGTGTGCGTGCCCCGGCAGCAGCACACGTGCCCCGGCTGAGCGTGCCCCGCCTGAGCGCGCCGGCTTGAGTGCGCCCGGCATGAGCGTGCCTGGCCTGAGAGTGCCCGGGCTGAGTGCGCCTGGCCTGAGAGTGCCCGGGCTGAGTGCGCCTGGCCTGAGAGTGCCCGGGCTGAGTGCGCCTGGCCTGAGAGTGCCCGGGCTGAGTGCGCCTGGCCAGAGAGTGCCCGAGCTGAGCGCGCCCGGCCTAAGCGTGCCCGGCCTAAGTGTGCCCGCGACCCGCACTGGACCAGGTGATGCTCGCGGCGCCCACTACCGGAGACAAAGCTTGGAGATACTCAACGTGTACCTGATTACTTTATTCATTTTGAGGCTGTGAACTTTATATGGTGGAAGAGCGATGGCTCTATTGTGTTACTGATGCGCGCACTTATTGTCGACGTCCTGTTCCGATCTATCTACCTCCTATTTCATAATAAGACACGATTACTTCTTACATTTTATTTGCATAGAAACTTTCAAGCGACCTATATACTTCTAATAATAATTAGGTAATTACACATTGACTATAGGTATCTTACAGTATTTATTACCTTACAAATGAATAATAAGCTCCATGAATAGAAAAATAAAATCTCTTTTAACGACATAAAATAATAGTTAATTTATTTATTTATATTAATATAGATAGATTTTTTTTTTCGATCTTAAAATTAACACAAATTATAAGCATATCTTTCAGATACAAGTTAATGATAGTACTTGTCATACTGAAGAAAGTGGATATAATATTTTATAATACATTTAATGAGTGATGTGATGAGAGAAATGTTAGAACTTTCTTTATGGTCATATGACAAATGTTATCATTAAAATAGACCTACCTGCCTTATTTCAAAACGGGCACTGGCAGAGACAGCTGTAGTGGTTACATAATTATCTCCAATGCCGTCTCATTCATTGCCTCAAAATAAAAAGACAGGTTTATATTTTAGTGTGTCATTACAAATTAGATGTTAGCGAAGCGTTTTGAAATAAGGCCTTTGTAGCGAAATCTCATTTAATTTTTTAAGAAAAAATATACAATGAACCAAAAAAAAGGTGCAGTATAATAGAAATATCTTAACAATTTTGGCATTATTAATAACTAGGAAAGCAGGTCTATATAATTCACATACATATTACGTATTTAATATATGTTCCATGTTATATAATTTCCATGTATAATTTGTAAGTTGCCGTCTTGTGAGTTCATCTTCGTAGTAAAGTAAGTGGCGGGGACGTGGGTATTTTTCAACAATTACGGGCAAACACCAGTCTTCTCCACACTTCATTACAGAGACTCTCCCAAGACTTAGCTAGTACCAATATATTTGTTTTATACATTTTTATACAACATTTAGTTATAGATTTTTTTAAAGGTTCTCCCTCACCTAATGAGACAATAGATTACCTACTTTAATACAATGTATTTTTATAAATATAGTTCAATTTTCAATTGGTCCACGCCAAAAATGTCAAGACTTGCTCGATTTTAAAATGAATTTTTAATGTGATACCAACACTAACTTGGTAAATTTATGGGCGCGGCCAATCGGATCTTTTGACAGCGGAGCAATAAGCTGGCAGAAGTACTATTTTATGTTTCGTTGACGACATAGCAACTCATTGAAAACACTACGCACGGTGATTTCACATGAGTAAAAGCACCTTTTCCGTAAAATTCCTGGTTAAATTGTTAGTTTTTACTTAATATAACGTTGATAAATGATGACAGTGCACATCACTATTTTATATATGGAGATATCTCATATTATATATAAAATATTTATTGTCAGATTCAATAGTGCAAATAAGGTAAAGTACGAATAATCAAAACGATATCCGTACTTTGTAAAATACTTAATAAAAGCAATATGCAATTAGCTCAATTTATGAAAATATATTTAATAAATATTAAATTAAACTATTCTTAATAAATATAATTTAAAATTTGTTTCATTACAACAAGTCACAATTTCAAATATAAGTTAGTAAAATGTAATTAAGAATATTTTTATTTAAAATACAAAATAATTGCCTCGGAAGCAAATGTCTTTAGCATTGCCAAAGTTGGAATAGAAAATATATATATATGAGAACTGTATATTTTAAGTAAAATATAACTGTTATATTACATCTAAACAATTAACACAAAATAAGTAAGAGCTTTAACTGGAGTTTGCACCAAAGGTATATTATAAAAACATTTTGTATGTTCCGCATAGTTACGACATATTTGGATTGTGCAAAAACGTAGCATCATTTGCATATTTTTAGTGGTTCTGGTAATGTGGAGCCACTGACATCATTAGATATTTACATTAGATGATTCGCTTTTTGTCTCATCATATCAACCCATATACTGTCCCACTGCTGGGCACGGGTCTCCTCTCATGTTGAGAGGGATTAGGCTATAGTCCACCACGCTGGCCTAGTGCGGGTTGGCAGACTTCACAAACCATCGAGAAAAATCTCTAAAGTATGCAGGTTTCCTCACGATGTTTTCCTTCACCGTTTAAGCGAGTGATAATTAATTATTAAGACGCACATGAATTCGAAAAGTCAGAGGTGCGTGCCTTGGGTTCGAACTCGAGACCTTCGACTTGGCAGTCCAATGGTCATACCATTAGGCTATCACGGCTTTTATCTCATGCATATAAATAATAAACATCTGTTGAATTCTGTTATTTAGTGTTACAAAATGAAACATCCACATTACTACAGCTGTATAATTATGTTCCCAGCAGTAACGTGTACAATAAATATAAATCTATTTGAGCTGCGCAAAAGTTAATGAAAATTTTAATAATTATAAGCCTTGTATATGGAAACGTTTTATATGAAGTAATCAATACTGTAATGATTCATCACTTTACCTAAAAATGCGGTTCGCTGCCAGAGCTTAAAAATAATCTGGACTAGAGCAGCTCTATATTATATGCTTTGAAAAAGAAATACTTATTCATGTACAATAAAGGCCGTTTTACGTGGATGTTAAATAAAGGATTGTTAACACGACAATTCCATGAACCATGCCGTAAACGGACTATAAGGGTCTATGCTGACGGTCTGCATTTGAACTTCAGTTCAGCTGCAAAATAGGGTATTTGACTGGTGTTTAGGTGTAGGCCAAGACCTAGACGAGGTTCTGTGGAACAAGTGAAGGAAAGGGTGGCGATCGAGTCGTATGAAGAGGTGAAACGGAAAGCAGAAGATAGCGAAAAGTGGCGATTACTCCACCGACAAGAGCCGAGCTCTTAAATTGAATAACACTAGTGTTTGATTTATTCAAAGTAACAAGCTTAATAAAAAAAAAATAATTATAATTTGTATAAAAAACAATTTCAATCCAATTCAAAGATTTTTGTGGGGATTGAGATGCGCTATCGCTTTCTCACGAAACGAGTGTTAGGGTAGAATTTGTATGGCGCACGGAACATCTGACGTCACATGCTAGTATAATGCGCTCTCTGTCTAGGATTAAATTAAAATGCTGAAACCTCACTTATTTTCTTAATCGATTTTAATTTTATTGTAGATAGACTATTTATGGTCAATTTTTTTATTAAAAAAAAATCAGTCAACTAGCCTATTGAACTCTTTAGTAGATGTTGTGGCAGTCTGCCAGTGTCAGTGCAGTTATGTATTCACTCATCAACGCACGGCAGAATAATCGGCACGGCATCCGAATTACAGTTTTATCTCTAGGTTGAAATGCAAACTGCCTGCATAGACCCACATGTAACAATGGTGTAAGAAAACGCTCGCGCTCACACCCGGACTTCGTACCGTAACACAATAATAACTATCAATTAGTCACCCAACACTTCCCTAAGACAACGTTCTAAAAATCATATATCTAAAATGATTGAATGTGAAACATTAGATCGTTGAAAAGAAGTTGTATCCGTTGTGGACTTAGAACTCATCCATTATACCCAAAGCAATCGACAGAAATATGTACACAAAGTGAGTGAAAGTTACATTGACGATACTTTTTTTGATCACACATATAAAATAGTTTTGAGATCTCCGTCTCATATTTTAATGTTATTTAAATATGATGACACAATATTACTACCCATACTAAACGACACACTTCATATTTTCTGAAAGGAAAGTCTCAGTCTTACCTCACGACAAATGACAGAAAGCAAATCTTTCGTTGGACTATCAACAACAAATATATTAGATACACATTAAATAATAATATTATAACGACTATAACATTGATGCAAACAGCCCGATGAAATATATCCATCAATTTTCTTTTGGTTTCCTTACGCGATATGAGAAGCCGTATCAAGACGTATGTATCCTTTATAAAAATGGGTTGCAGTCTTGTTAATCACAAAGTTTCAAATGTCTTTTTTTATGATAAAGGTTTCACGCAAGATTTAAATCATATTAACATTTCTTATACTCGTAAAGCTGGTTGAAAATAAAAAATAAATGTATGAATTTCGTAACGTTCGAATTCCAAAATTGACGCGTGTTCGTCTAGTATACAAAGCAACATACGTATTGATCAGCTTCGCATATGGTTGTGGCGGATGTGGTTCGGCCGGTCGGCTCCTGGTCGGCTCTTGGTCGGCTCCTGGTCGGCTACTGGTCGGCTACTGGTCGGCGGCGGAGGGGCGGGGCGCGGGCGCCAGCAGTACGGAGACGTCCCACACCTTGATGACGCGGTCCTTGCCGGCCGTGCACATGCGCCCCGTGGCCTCGTCCATGTACAGCGACGACACCGCGTGCTTCATATCGTGGAATGACGCCAGCGACTCTCGACTGTAACCGCCATAGTAATAAATAACAATATAGACGAAATATTATGTTGGTGGCGTCATGTGTGTGGAACTTATATAAGACAGTATTGTATGATCAAAGGAAATCTATAGCAAGGTAATTTGGATTTAGGTTATGAAGAATCGTAAAGAATGCCAGATAAAATTTAAACTTTAAGAAGCAGCTACATTCTGAAGATCAGTGGGTTCAAATTTCCTTTGGATTTAGGTTATGAAGAATCGTAAAGAATGCCAGATAAAATTTAAACTTTAAGAAGCAGCTACATTCTGAAGATCAGTGGGTTCAAATTTCCATTTTTGCTCAATCATAAATGATTTCAAATATGAATTGATTCATAAAGTCACCATTTCAGTCATCATTTCCTTCATTTAATGATTTGATACATAGTACACATCTGTACAGTTATATTATATGCATGTTTGTCGTTTAAGCTGCTGGAACTGGAGAATAGAACTTTGGTTTAAATCGATTGTGTGCTGAATCAAGAACAAAATGTTTGTTTTTAAATTCAACAATGCCTGGTAATAAATTAGATACTCACGGCTCATGCCTCAGCGTATCGTAACAGGCAGTGCAGACGCGCTGGGGGAACTCGAAGCCCATGACAGGCAGTGGCAGGCGGTGCGGCGAACAAGCCGCGCACACTGCCGCGCCACACCACCGACAGTGGTGCTGCCGAAGACCTACGATAACATCGAGACCACATTAAACGTACATAACGCGCTTTATTACGAAGGATAATTAAACAAACATGTTTTTAAATAAACAGGTTTTAAAATAACCCCGTCTGTATATGTGATGGACCACAGAACGTGCAACTAGTTTTGACTTTTCAAAAGTGCTATTCTAATGGTCTAATTGAAATAAAATATTTGACTTTGACAGAAACAGTCTTCTTCCAGTCTAACCAGATGCGGCTGAATATCAGTATTTGACACGAAGCGACTGCCATCAGACCTTCGCAACCCAATTTCTGGGTAATACTGAGGATAGACTGGTTGTCAGGATTTTTGGGCTTCTGACTACCATTATCGATTGTCATAGGTGTTTGTATGAAAACCGGAACCGACGGCTTTACGTGCTCTCGGAGGCACGGAGGAGTTCCGATGTATAAGAATGGTCACCTATTTGGTTTGTCTTAACTAATATATATTATATGTATTTACAAAAAAAAGTATATAAATATTTGTCTAGTACCCATAGTACAGAGGCCAGCACATCAAGCTACCACAATCACTCAAATTTCTTTGATTGATTTTCAACTTCAATACAAAACAATAAGGTTCATATTCATTTGGGAAAATTTGACAGTTTTGGATAGCTTGACCTGCTGATGTCTGTACCTACAAGATCTACTTAGTTTGTCCCGAATATAATTATACATATTTATTTATTTATTAAGAAATGCCCAAAATTTGTAGTAAGACCTATTGTTTTTCGGGAAAAGGATCAATTAGAGATTGTTTTTTGCCTTTACAGTTTTCGCGACGTCAACGGTTTCCGCCAAATCCTAATTTACGTTTCATTCTGGTAAAAAAAATGGCTGATGTATTTATACCAAGCTGTTTCTTCTCCATCATCGCCCTGACGTTCCATATGAAGGGGGCGCGGCATATCTGGCAGAGGTCGGACTCCTTCCAGGCGGGAGTCTCGCGGCGCCTCACGCCCATCTCCCACACGCCGAGCGCGCCGTCCTCGCCCGCAGAGATCAGCCGCTCGCAACTACCCACGTACCATAGCCCCGCCACCTTGTTGCTAGAAGTAGAACGTCAATCTTCAAGGACCTATTGCTCCTGAGTGCTAAAGATGAAATGGGGAGCTTACATTCTCTATTTCCTTTATTAAATAGTAGTGCTCGCAGAGAAAGGAGAGGTAAGAGAGGGTTTAGTGGGAGTAATTCAACTAAAATTAAAGGAGAAATACCTCCGCCTTGCAGAAAATCGAGCTGTGTTGTGTTCCTAACGGTGAGCAAGGTTGCCAGTACTTCACAAGGAAACGGTGTCCTTTTTCGTTTTACAGGGTCGGCAACGCCCAAGTGATACCCCGGGTGATACAAGCGTCTATAGGCTACGGTAACCGCTTACCATTAGGTAGGCGGCATGTTAGTTTGCCACCTTAGTGGTAAAAAAAAACCTTGATTATTGCAAGATTAGTCAGAGTACAATGTAAAAGTAACATATTATTGCCGCAACCTTCGGATATGAAAGAGGAAAATCGACACACCGGTAGCAGGGGAAATACATGTTAAGTTTACTTTAGTCCTGACCTTCAGCCTTGTCAAATTTATTAAACCGATACAACAAAGTTACAAGCAATTAACTAATTAACATGGAAGTAGAGCAAGGGAATAGACAACAACAATAAATAAAAATAAAACGCTTATAATAAATAGACAACAGTTTTTGTTTTGTTTTGAAGAGCATACTTGCTTCTGATCTTGTGACATCAGTAGTCTACTCTCTGTGGATATAATTATGTACAAACGCCAGCAGATCAAGCTATCCAAATCTGTCAAATTTCCCCAATCGAAAATGAACCGTATGATTTCGTATTAAAGTTCTATCAATCTTTCTAATCTAATCTATCAATTAAATTGACAGATTGGGGTAGTCTGATGGGCTGGCCTCTGTACTTCGGGACTTCATCCGCGTGGAAAAGTTACTTTTAATTATCGTTGTAATTTGGCTAATTAACTCAAAATCGTTATAAATTATAGCATTCTGATGTATAAATAATAATACTGTAAAGTTTTCTCAAAATCCATTCAGTAGTTTTAGCGTGAAAGAGTAACAAAAATCCATCCATCCATCCTCAAAAACTTTCACATATATAATATTAGTAGGATAGTATTACTATTACTGTTTACGGGCATAACAAGTAAAATAAATATAATAATTACCTGTGGCCTTGTAATTCGTAGGCCGTGCCTTTTTGTCCGCCTATATCCCACACTATTATCGTTTGATCGAAAGAGCCGCTGAATAATAACTGAGGCAGAGGAGCCCAGTTCAGTACCCTCACAGAACTGGAAATTTAAATAAATATTATTGAATATTATATATGATATGATGTTTTGGAAAATCTGTCTTTCGTAAAGTCATTTATAATAGGAAATTCCAGTGTCGAGTACAAAAAAAAACAAAATCATTGGCTTGTACAGGACCTATGTAATCTAAAATAAATATTTATTTGTTTCCGTTTAGACTAATGACAATATGCGATGTGCATCCAAGTTTGCTGTATCATACGAAAAAAAAATCTTAATTTATTTTATACTTTTAGGAAAACTTACAGCTAATACAAGGATAACAATTTTTGAATATAGCATTAGATGGCCAATTACAAGTTTTCACTTAGTTAAACAATATTGTTAATTAGATTTTAATGTAAACAGAGTTAAGAAATTAAAAAATCAAGCCAGACAAAATCCAAATTTTAAATAAACAAAACGACTATGTGTCAAAAAAGTGGTTACATAATGTCTTTTTAACTTAGAGATACTAGTTCTAATAATAAAATTGGTAAAAATAAAATCAATAAAAATAATACATTTATATTACCTTTCTCAATATAAGTGAACTGTAAATAAATATGTTCTTTTTGAGAAAATTTATTCATAATTTTGACCACTTTTCTGACATAAAAACTCTTTGGTAAGATTTAAAAAAGTACCGTTCGTTTTAGACGGAGCATCTTGATAAACCGTGCGTTTTACATTACAATAACGCACAAGTACGTAATGAGATACAATACGATATTGAAATTGGTGAAATAGACGAGCAAATGTGATATAAAATAATAAACTTACCCAGTGTGTCCCTTGAGAGTAGTGACTAGTGCAGCGCCATTGTTATCTAACTTCAGCATCGTTATCTGCCCGCTGTAGTCCCCAACAAACGCGTACTTTGACTGGGAATCGAATCTGTCGTGATACGTTCAGGAAATTCGTTTGCAGTGATAAAACCCCTGTGTTATCTCCAAATAAATTCCAAAATGTAATCTGTTATGTTAATTTAAAATACAAAAACGGATGCACATCCGTAGGTCTCAAATCTCTTGGACACTAGTATCACAGAGTATTACTAGTATTTGACTAAACAGAGAGCTCATTAACGGAGATAAAATAAAAATCAACTTTTTAGGAAAATGAAACTAATCTGTAGTCGGGATTAATATCAATATAACCCGATAAAATCCGTAAAAAGTAGTTAAAAGTTAGGTAGTTAAAAAGTAGTGTTATTTCAATGGAAACTATTCAATTTCAAGCATTTTATGATATATCTTCAGAACCAAATGTGAGACAGCGAACAAATTTATACATATGACCTTCCCGGAAGTATATGTATATTATACCATCACGCCAGCACTCACCGAAGAGTTAGGCAGAGATGTACAAAATGTACACCCACAGTTAGTCGGTATGATTAGGTTTTATGAAATAGACGGCGAGCCTATCGTATTCTATCGAAAGTATATTCGATCAGATAAAAAACAAATTACAGAAAAGTGATAAAAAAACAGACGAATTCGGCCGAAATCCCAATCAGCAAAGACATCGCGTTTGAAGTACTTCTATTACAAAAAATAGGTTTGTACTTATTTCAATTGTTTGAAAACCTCCTTTTGTGAAGTCGATTAAAAAATAACATATTAAAGTAAACAGAAAATAATAAAGCCACAAATATGGTTTCATAATACCTCCATTAGCAATTTGTAACTGTCTCGGTGATAAGGTAACATGATACATATCAATAGAGCTGTTTGTGCGCATTCCTATATTTAAAAAATCATAGAATCGCGTAATTTCCATACTACAACACATTTTTTACTCACAAAGACATCGTCAAACTCATTTAAATAATATACGGATGGTGACTTTACTGACGTGGTAATCTTGCGTGACACTTACCACGCTCTGCCTATAACTGTATTTTTTTTATTATGACGGACATAGTTTTTAGCCTCGAGGGAGCTTTAAAAACTTAACCGGACTTGGTGGCGAGGCACCGAATGCCTCCAGCCAGGGGCAACTTATCAACTAAGCAACATGGCTTAGGGCGTTGCTGGGGGGGGGGGCAGCTAGGGACGGCTTGAATTATTTTGGGGCGAATTTAAAGCTACTGGCTCGGCACGGGCCGGCTCGAGCAAGGGACGGGGAGGGTTATCGTATGGGGTTTTCGCGACGGGTTCGCTGGCGAGGACGGCATATCGGGCGGCCCTATATCTGTAAACCTTCAGTACCTAATTAATAGATATGATAATGAGGTGTTAACAGGGGCTCGTGGCTAAGTTATAACTACGCTGATTACCCATCTGCGAGGTTAAGCTGCGCTGGCTACGGTCAGTCTATGGATGGGTGACCATTCTTAACACTTGCAATTTTTTAAAAGGATACTGCAAGGATGTGCACCACGCCTCGAAGGAATACCCGCCGATCCTGCGGCCGGTCTCGCTGCAGTGATACGAGAAGAACTTGTCACGGCTGACAGACAACACCCACTCGCAACTCAGCGAGAAGTTAACAGCGGTGACGCGGGCTGTGTGCGCTAAGTACTCGCGAACCTAAACAGAATATCATTTTTTTTTATTAAAAAAAACAGGTTTTTTGTTTTACAGCAGAGTAAATAACAATCTTACATGATACATCAACATGTTGCATGGTACAGACGCCAGCAGGTCAAGCTATCCAAAACTGTAAAATGTTCCCAATTAAATATGAACCTTATTTTACTTAGTATTAAAGTTGAAAATCAATCAAAGAAATTTGACAGATTGTGGTAGCTTGATGTGCTGGCGTCTGTACATACAAATTGGCGGATGAGGTGCTGTGATCTCCTAGCTAGATTGCAAAGCAACCTGGAGAAACAATGCCTGCCTGCATTTACTCATAATCAACTCACAGATCCTACAGCAAGAAAATATTAAGATCAATGATTGTCTTCTCTCGACGCGATACTTGTCATAATAAATACCCTAGAAAGTTCCGCCGTTCTCTTCCCTTGTGTTAAAGTTACAAATTGCTTATAAAAATAAATAAATTACTTAACTTTCTGTACAGGTGTTACAAAGTAAACACATAATGTAAGAAAAAGTACTTGAAGTGCATGTTTGCCAGATATCAATAACATAAATCTAGGTAATCTAGGATGTACTTGTAACCACCAATACTTTTACTTGATTCTCAACACATTATGCAGATGTATTCAGTCAAATATATTGTAATATTAAAAAATATTGACTCATCATCAACACATTTACTGTCCCACTACTGGGCATAGATCTCTTGCCATAATCATATTCAATATGAATTTCAAGTTGATAATTGGTTTAGAAGTAATTAAAAAGTAAAATACATTATTAATTAATGAGGAGGTCTGTGGTCTAGTTGTTCGAGTGCTGATCACAATGTTGTGGGTTCAATTCCCACACGACATAAATACTTATATGATGAACATTTAAGTGTTTGTGTTTGTCTGGG
The DNA here is from genome assembly GCA_964056405.1 of Acronicta alni. Lineage (NCBI taxonomy): Eukaryota > Metazoa > Arthropoda > Insecta > Lepidoptera > Noctuidae > Acronicta > Acronicta alni. The sequence goes on along the minus strand of OZ043916.1, from coordinate 14,209,240 downwards.
CGTTTCTTATGTATTGAAAGTACGTATTTACAAAAAAAAAGTATATAAGTATTATATCCATTGTCTAGTACCCATAATACAAGCTCTGCTTAGTTTCGGTCTAGATGGTGCTGTGTAAAATTTCCCAAGTATTTATTTATCTATTATGTAAATTATAAAAATACTATAATAAGTGCACTAACCATTTTTGAAAGGCACTGAAATGAAGCCAATTGCAGCTGTTACTTAATATTGTATTATTCAGTTAATTACTAATGTAAAGAGGTGAAGAAGTAATAGTTTTAATAAAATAACAGGTATCCATGCATGCTAATAACAGCAAATGATTAATAAATACATATACACAATATGGTTGTAAAATATTTAGGGATAGATAATGTTTAGGGATTCAGATGAGTAATATACCATCAACCCATATACTATCCCACTGCTGGGCACGGGTCTCCTCTCACAGAATGAGAGGGATTAGGCCATAGTCCACCCCAGTCAGCATGTTGGACTGGACTATGGCAACCATGGCAAAAGACGGTACACGCCATAGAGAAAATTTTATACTTACATTTGTTTTGACTTCACATTGAGGTTTTGACGAAAGCCATCCAAATTTAATTAAAACTAGGTACCTAATAAAAGTTATCAAATAACTTAAATATATTTTTTATTTTTTTTTATTAATAATTTGAGTGCATTTGGCAGCACGTCACCTGATGGTAAGTGACGATGCTGCCGAGGATGTAGCAAGCAAACTCAAATAATGCCTATTCACTCTCACCTTGAAGGTTCCGAAATCATATGTATCGGGAAACACAGCATCCCTAAGGGTAAGGCAATTTTTACAGCCACAATATCAACATTGTATTGGTACTTGAGCGACATTGATTGTGATTATTTTATTAAAGCTACTCACCGGATTAATTCTATTACAGTCTGTAGCAAGTGTGAACTCAGACACTGTCCCATTCTCCTGGCCTATAAACAACTGTCTTGTTTCTGGTGTGTAAAACATTGAAGTGCACCCTGATGGCATGTACTGGCAAATAGATGGCCAGTACTGTCCCGAGTCACGTTTCAGCCATACTCTCACTGTCCTAAAATCATAGATTTTGTCTATGAAAGAATAACCAATGCTTACTCTGTTTAAAACAAAAATAAATAAAGAAAGATTGCCTATATGTAAACAAATGACTAAGAAGTTTTTCTGAGAATACCTTATCAATGTATTGTATTTCTTGATATGAATTTGAAAATGTTATCAGTTTAATTGATAAACAGTTTTACAATTTCAAAATTACAATCACAATTTTAACAACAAGTGAAAATCTTTATTAACTTGAATCCAAAGGTATATTTAAAACAGAGGAATAATTAAAATATCATTACTAGTTTTTATGACAATCTATTGTAACAAAGGATTGCAAAGGCATCAGAAGCATAGTGAGGAGCCATGGCCATAAATGTCACATTTTTTTTATTCTTGATAGGTCTACCCTTGACCACCAGTTCTCCTGATATTAAGCAACACTGAGAGTTATGATGGTGCGCTCTTGCCTAGAGGGAAACCGATTCACTCAAAATTTAAAGACACCCAGATTATAGCTATCAGGGAAGACCCACTCGGGAAGCTCATTCCATATTTCAACGGTATGCATGATAAAAGTAAACTTAAAGCTCAGGTTCAGGCTCAGTTCAGGTTTTTGGAACTTTAAACAAAATGAGACAATCATATCATCATCGCCCTATACTTTACAACTGCTGGGTACCTCTCAAATTGTAGCAGTCCTCACAGTGGACATAGGGACTGGTATCATATTTGATCAGGAAATAAATAAACACATGACATATTGTGGTGCATATAGTCTAATTGATATGACCATTGGGAAAGGCCTGCACCTCTGACTTTTCAAAATCAGTATATCTCAGTACATAAATAGGAAAATATAAATCAGTATAGGAAAACCAAGTAAGTTCTGTCACTGTAACCAAGTGTTATTATCATGAACCCACTCTCTCCATATGAGTGTGTAAGGGAAGTTAAAGAGAATTGCTGAAGTAAAATAATCCACAGATGTGAACCAGTTCATTTAACTCAGCTCAAGTGAGTGAGTTCTCTCATTAGTTCTTCACAACAATTTGTTCACGAATAACACAAGCCTAGAATGCACTTATGAGTCACTATGAGTATCTACTATCATCAAATAGATAGACAAACCAAACAAATAGAAAGTACCTAACCATTTTTGCCTCTGGCCTCTGCCAAATTTACCCATTCTGAAAAGTTGTGAATAATGGGGCAACAAATTTCAGCTCTGCTCTATGCCAATGTGCATATTCACTATTAAGATATTTTTTTTTTGAATTGTACATTTTTTATTGTTGTAGATGATTAGTCAGAGGTGTGTGCCTTTGATTCAAACTCGAGATCTTTGACTTGGCGGTCCAACAGTGATATCACTAGGCTATTGCTGCATCCACTTATACGAGAGCTCATAATACCTGGTTTATCAAATAATATTTTTAAACTAGTTCCTTCTATATTTATAACACGGTTATAGGGGGTAATTTCGAAAACCTATACAAATACAATGTTCAATGTGGGTAAACATTATGATCATGTTCATCAAAAAATGAAACAGGTATTAATGTGTTGTTATCAAAGAATGTGTGAAATGTGAGACGAAATACTTACTTATCATCACAAACGCTAATTACACCGTCTTCGCCAGGTATAACAACGGCTGCATTTACATCGTCCGTGCAGCCTTCCAATTTACTCAAAAGGGCAGGTTTTTTCGTTGTTGAAAACCTATCGTTAGGTGTCCTTGGGGCAGGCTTGATTTCAGCAGCCATATTTCGTAGTTTTAAAGCAGAATTACAAAATAAACACGATTATTCGACACAAGCCTTTCTGCAAAAAGCAAAACGTCATAATAGTTTTGACATTTCGTCGAACTTCAGTTGAGTTCAGTGGGGTGCTATTCTCGAAATAAAATGTGGGTGGTAGATTGTAGTTCAAAGCAATGTTCAATAGTTGTAGACCCTTATTAAAAATTTTAAAGTATATAAATTACAGAAGTACATATAATTAACACCGTGTTAACTACAAAATAGTACAAATTGACAAATAAAAATTAACGGCATTCTTTAGGGTAACGGTTAAAAAATATGAGAGAACAGAATACGCTCCCAATTCCATTTTACGCAGCACATGGCATGGTTACATTTGGATGTTTCTTGTACTCAATCACGCAAAAACGACTGAACCGATTCGCATTGCATGAAATTTGATAATCAAATAGGAATAACATGTAGGCTAGTTTTTATCTGGAAAACTAAGGTATATTTATCTATGTGGAAAACTGATAATATGAAAACTACTTATAGATTAAAATTCGGCTTTAATCTAAGTTTACCTTTTTTTTTATAGTACGGAAAATCCTCATGGATCCTCCGCCACCCGGGGAGGTGGCAGGGTATGTCGGACTCATACCGACTAAAAACCGCACTTGCCTTCACCTGCCCTATTGTCATGGCCATGGGATCCGCGAAATTCGCCACGACCATGACAGAATCTAAGTTTACCTACAGATTTAGACGACTCAATTATGGATAAAAAGTATTTTAGTTTTGCATTGTATTGCCACCATCCATAGTAGTGAATATATATCCCGTTGGTCATAGTGGTATCACGGTTATAGTAATTAGTAAAAAAAAAAACAAGAAAAATGAGAAAGAATTAATAAATATTGAGAACATTTTTACAGCACCATAATTATATATGTATACAAAGTGTAAACGTGTTACAAAAAACCCCGTAAAAAAAATTAAATAATCACAGAGCTAAAAATTTTGTCAGCACTGTCATGTCAGGGAACCAGATTAACTAACAGAAAGGCCTACGTACCTATTTTACCTAATAATTGTCTACCTACTTTAATAGTTTTTCCATTTTTCATTCATAAATGGTGTTGTCTTCCTTTTTTTGGGGTATGTTATACAGCGTTACTACGGTTCTTAATTATTGTGAATGGACTCGTTATAAGGCCCCATTTAACCTCCTCTCGGCTTTACGGGTAGTTTTGTAACATTCTGTATAGTGTCAAACTAAGCAGATCTTGCTATGGGGGCTAGACGAAGGATTTATAATATTAAGAAACACCCAGGACACATACACTTTGTGTTCATCACATAAATATTTGTGCCGTGTGGATATCGAACCCACGACCTGTGATCAGCAGTCCGTTATTCAAACCACTAAACCACACTACGTCGTCAACGTTACAGTAACTATATTTTATATAATAACTATATTAACTGTGACTTCGTCCGGGTTGTCGTGTAGAACTTAGGCGTAACATTTTAACATTGTATATGTACCTATGAGTTACGACACTACAGCAATAACAATAGACTTTTGCCGACTGTACAGGAATACCAACGTTGTTTATCTCGAGTCATGACCTTTCGTGACATTGGCATTTTTGACGTTTGATACAAATTGTGACGTTAGCATAAAATGTTGTCAGCTTAGTACAATTTTCTTTAAATTGTGTAAATTGTAACGTTTCAAGGGGAAGATTAATATTTAACAAATATTGTATTAATATTACTTTTAACATTTCAAATTCCAGTAATTATTAATCATATTTATAATTTAATGTTGGGTTAAGTCCATACCAGTGTATTTGTCCATAACAGGTGTCTTAACGTTATTAAAGAAAAATCATTTTTTTAGGAAATTTAAATTCCAATGTGGAAATCCCAATTCTTGCGAAAAGTATTGGTAGATCTGTGGGTTTAAGGATAAGAATAATTTCAACAATTAATCACGTACGGGCCGGCCAGTGCGGTGGCTTTACAAATTATTATAATCAAAGAGAAGTAACAGACAGAATTAAACATGTCGCATGCTTTAGCAAAGATAACTGTACAAGTGCTAGGAAGAAATCATGCAGTAGATGTTATGAGCATTGCTACCAGAGCAAGCAGGTAATGTACCGGCATTTGGTTATTTACGTAACACGATGCTATAATTAGGTTTATCAAATAGTAATAATGTATTATGATGAGATGTCAGAATGTTACTTCCTACCGGTTACCGGTAAAGGGTAAGGATAAGGTCACGTCTACCAACTTCTTACTAAATTATTTTTTAATTGATCGCCCCGCGGCTTGAATCGAATGTACTGTTTCATAAAATAAAATATACTATATATCCAGTTCCAGTATACTAATACCTAGTATGTAAAGCTATTTGTAGTGGGTATGATTTCAACAATATTTTTTCATTAATTTCATGTACTTACTGTATAATTTTTCTTTATTGTCTTATTATTCTTATTACACCAGTAGTGGACTATAAAGTCAAGGTGCTCTTGAGCATTGCAGCATGGACAGACACAAATAAGTCTTGATATTCACTCACTCTTCTCTCTTTGCTCTAGAGTTGAAGCAAAGGATGGGGAATAAGGATCCTTTGAATAAAAAATCATTCAACTTGCATACCTAATTCAGTTTTTTTTTAATGTTTATGATGGATATGATTTAATTACTTAGTGATAACACTAATAACAACTGATTATTAATATTCTTTGTTTAAACATCCAGTAATAAAATGATTTGATATTATAAATTGCATACAATCATGTGCAATAGGGTGGAACATCTTTTTTTTTTTCATTATTTAATTGCACTAAAATGTAGCATTATACTCATAAGTAAAAAAAAAATGGGAATAGCTAGATTTGGTGTTTTTCATAATCTTCAAGCAGCAGTAGAGGGCTAAAAGATATGTCAAAAAATAAAACTAAAATATATTTACTTATAATTTTGCCAAGTGCAACCTTTGCAATTCAAAATTACAATGACTTTTTTTCTCCATGCATTGATGCTCCACCATAATGGCTTGGACTGTTAGCACAGGTAAATTCAATTCAACAGTATCCTCTAATTTTGTGTCTGTTAGTGATGGGGCTAAGTTAGTGATAGGCATGAGACATAGAGGTATAAATGTGTAGACAACAAATTCTTACCTTTTACTATTCTCGATTTCACTTTAAGGGTATAATGGAATAATGAATTCCACATTGTATAAAAATAATATTTAGAGACCTTACTAGAACTATATGCAGGTCATACATGTGCTTTGAATATTACTATTAACAGTGAATTCTGGAGCAATGTGGAGATGGGACCCCCTGATGTGATCTTGGGCATCACTGAGGCTTACAAAAGGGACAATCACCCTAAGAAGGTCAACCTTGGTGTGGGTGCTTACAGAGATGATGATGGCAAACCCTTTGTATTGCCATCAGTGAGAAAGGTCAGCATAAATATTTATCATCAATTCATTATATCTTATTATCCACTATTGATTCTACTATCTACATAACTATTATTTGAAATTATGTGGGGCTTAAATACCAAGTTATTTAGGTTACTATACTATGTTAATAATAACTTTTTTTTATCAACAAATTATTACAGAGGTAGTTTAAAAGATTTATTGCATAGTAAATGGTCATATCGGTGATAAATTATATGCAAGTAATTATTACTTAGCAGCCTTTTACAATGTTGCAATGAGGGCAATATTAATATTACATTAGATACTTACTTTAATATCTATGTTAAACTTGCAACACCTCTGTTAAAAAGCCCAACATAATCTGTTTAATTATAAAATGTTGGTATAATACTGTTTTACATTACAGGCAGAAGAAATCATCCATAGTAAATGTCTGAACCATGAGTATGCCCCAATTGCTGGTGAATCCAGTTTCACTGATGCTGTAGCCAAGCTTGCTTTCGGTGAAAACAGTAAAGCACTTAAGGATAAAACAAATTGCACTGTACAGGTGAGCTATTGTTGATATAAATACCTAGTACTGTTTGGTAGATAGAATGAAATTTTCAAAGAGTTGGTGGGCTGCGTGAGGAAGTATTCCCAAATGACAAATATAACAAGTAACATTATAGGTATGAGTGTAGGTATGTATGTTACAAATTACAACAATTTAATTATAAGTATGAAAGTACCTACTGATGCTGAAAGAAAAAGGTCTTCATAAGTCCGATTCAGTTTGTATTGGTCAGCCGGCTGCGTGTTTTCACGGACGATCATGGGCAACCACGCGAGGCTCTTCCAATGGTGCGTGTCAACCCTGATTCTAAGTCATTTTGTCAGCGGATCCGACTCACTGCTACGGACGTGCCTGCGCTTCCGTGCACGTTAACCTTCCTACCGTGCACTTTACCCTCCCCACCGTGCACGTTACCCTTCCCACCGTGCACGTTACCCTTCCCACCGTGCACGTTACCCTTCCCACCGTGTACGTTAACCCTTCCCCCCGTGTACAGGAGCGGGCTTCCGCCTGCAATATTATGAACTGTTGGAAGCCTTCTTTGCATTTAGGGGCAGTGTATTGTACTATTCCAACATTTTGCAGTAATACTGTATTTATATATTATTCAATAAATAATATTTTTGCGTTAGACATTGTCTGGCACTGGTGCCTTACGCCTCGGTCTCGAGTTCATCACAAAACACTACAGCAAGTCAAAGGAAATCTGGCTACCTACACCGACATGGGGTAACCACCCCCAAATCTGCAACACACTCACGTTGCCCCACAAGAAGTACCGCTACTACGACCCCAAGACCAATGGCTTCGACCTCCAGGGTGCCTGTGAAGATATCAGCGTAAGTGATTTTATCATATCTATTTTCATTATGTCATGATATTATGATTATCCATGTTCTTATTCTGATTATTACAGAATCTTATCATAAGGTGTTACGTAATAGTAGTATGTTTCTTTATCTAACGAGGGGAATGTGGACGGTTTACGTCAGTCCAACTTATCGCGGAATATCTTAATAAACACGTTATAGTTTGGACCAATCACCAAGTTTTATATTGACTCAAATAGATATAACATTAGAAAATATTTACACAGAATCCACAACGAAAGACTTTTTTATTTGGCTACAGAGCAACCATAAAAAACTTCTCCCCTGACAAGAAATTTCTAAAGTTAAAATTATCACATGACCTCTAAAAATAGTTAGCATGTGTTTGTTCTTTTTGTACATACACAATTTCTTGCACCTCTTCTCTACAATTATATTTTGTGCTATAAATACCTATGTATTAATATTTTTAGCGTTTTAATGTTAAATGCCGTTTTACAGGCGGTGGTTATTCCTTCCAAAAAAGTTGTTCATCAAATAGTTATTGCACTTTTACGAATGGTAAGCAATATCTAAAGTAGTAAGGAGGATCTCGGTAGCTTAGCTTGGCTAATATTGTGTCCGGTGTACCAAAACGGGGGATGCAGTTCGAAGTACTACCCCCGGTCGGTCGCTCAGTAAAATGATATGAGATAAGATTATTCTATAGAGCCAACTTCGAAGTCGACTTTTAATCAGCATAAGTTAAGGAAGCTAGGCTACTCTCGGTGCCCCGAGGACACGGCGCAGCACACGCTGGAGGTATACCCGGCTTGGGCAGAGCAGCGCCGTGATCTAGTCGCGGCAGTGGGTGGTGACCTCTCGCTTCCGACCGTAATTCGGTTCATGGTCAAAAGCGAGAGCGCGTGGGAAGCACAGCCTTTTACTGCGGGCACGTCATGCTTGCAAAGGAGGCTGCGGAAAGGGAGAGAGAAGTGTTCGCCTCTCTCCCGATCCGTAGTAGACGCAGCGGGCGCCGGAGGGCGCAGAAAGGCCTTCGACGTCCAAGTGCTGAGGCCTACGGACGGTTGAATTGGGGAATTCCGCCCGACCAGATAATGGCCCCGGTAGGCGGCACGCGTTCTCATCGCATGCACAGGATGCAGGGCAAGGCTTCACTAATTGATGGGATCCAGCGACTGCTGGACCACAGCATGTCAAGTTCGTGGTGAATTTCACGGATCCCATGGCCATGATCATAGGGCAAATGAAGGCAATTACGGTTTTTAGTCGGTACGAGTACGACATACCCTGCCGCCTCCCCAGGTGGTTATGGATTTTCCGTATTATAAAAAAGGCTATTCTCATTATTGGTCAACAATATTTAACTGACGGACTAGTATTTTTTTTTACATCGTAGGTACATAACTTTCATTTGGTACCTATAGGATTTATAAAATTAAACGGGCATATAAAAACATATGTTTATTGCTCTTTTTTGTTAGATAATGCGATAAAGGCGAGCACGTTGTACACGCATGTTATTGATGATCAATGAATAAAAATCTTCACTGTTCCAGTTTTTGGTATCAAGTATTAGTACTTTTGTGTGTAAAAGTATTAGTACTTTTGTGTGTAAAAACGGTAATTAAAATGATATGACAAAGATTTTTTAATCGCGTCACAAAGATATGGTTTTATTCACAATGACTAACACAGAACATGATACTAGATATGGCCCGTCGCGCTCAGAAACGTTTTAATCCAAACTCCTCCGTCAGCATAGTAACTTTATATGTATAAACTCTTCAAGCAAAATGTATACTTAAGTAGGTAAATAGGTTGGTTAATCAAATCAGTGTCCCAACAATGAATTCGAGAAAAAGCGATTTAGAAATACTATCATATCATACTAATATTATAAATGGGAAAGTTTGGATGTTTGTTTGTTTATTTGTTACTCAATCACGCAAAAACGGCTGAACCGATTTGCATGAAATTTGGTATTCTAATAGTATGTGACCGGGAATAAAGTATAGGCTACTTTTTATCCCAGAAAAATGTGGGAATATCCCGGAAATCCCGAAAAACTTACGGGATTCGAATGAAATTTCATACACACATAGTATGTGACCGGGAATAATACATAGGATATATTTTACCCCAGAAAAATGTAGGAATATCCCGGAAATCCCGGAAAAAAGAATATAGGAGACGGGATTTGAATGAACAAAGCGGGAATTTCCCTAACATTGAGTACTTCTTATCCCATGAATACAATCCGACAACAATTGTGTTACTAAGTCTAGGCGTACGAAGGCGCGGGTAAAAGCTAGTTATATATATAACTTGCTAGATAGATATTTCTTATTATGTTCTCAACATCTCATACTTAATTTAAATGCGCGACCGATGGACCGGGGGTAGAACTTGACCTTGTATCCCCCATTTTAGTATAGTATACGAGATCCTGCCTACGAACTAGATATTGCTTACCATCGGTAAAAGCGCAACATCTAACTATAGACAGTGGCAATAATATCAGTACCAACTTTATTTTCGGATCTAGCTTTTTAGAGCAATATTGGAAAGCCTGTAAAACAATGAAAATGAACACATTATAGAGTGGCCTTATCGTGGTTATTTGTTTTGTAGCTGTAGTGAATATCATTGGCTGTACCTACTGCAGTCAATATCTCCGAGCCAACCTTGACTAAGTAGGCTAGAGAAACAATCGAGTTTATATAATTCATATAAAATAATTTAAACATTGCCTTTTGCGTTCGAAAGCAGTTATATTGCTGTTGAAACCATTGTTATCAAACTTGGGTAGAAAGTATCAGTAAGCAGTGCATTAAATGACTATTATTTATAAGGAGTATGAAATATTTTGGGTCAATTTTACACTACACCATGTAGTCCCAAACTAAGCAGAGCGTGTACTATGGGATACTAGACAATGGATAGAATACTTACATGTATATTTTTTTTTACGTATGAAACACCCAGCCAAACACAAACACTTATGATCATCACATAAATATCTGTGTCCTGTGGAAATCGAACTCACGACCTCGTGATCAGCAGTCCGATACTCAATCCACTAAACCACAAACGTCGTCAAATTTCAATATTCAGGAAATGAATGCAAAGTTGTGATGTATAGAAAGTCAACGCCAAATAACAAGTATTTTTTTAATCGTAGAAAATCAAAGAAGGTTCCATCGTTTTGCTGCATGCGTGCGCGCAAAACCCCACCGGTGTCGACCCCAAGCGAAGCGATTGGGAAGCGTTGTCCCAGGTAAATTTTAGCATGATTTTAACTATCCTTGACTTTCATTTGCAGAAACTATATAAATTCGCTTTTAACTAGAAGTACCTATATTTTTTAATTGAATGATATTACTCTACTTCAATCTAAGCTTATAGTGTAGTATGCCATACTGTAGTGCATTTTTATCCGTAGGTGATCAAAGAGAAGAAGCTACTTCCATTCTTCGACATGGCGTACCAAGGTTTCGCAACCGGCGATGTTGACAACGACGCGTTTGCCGTGCGCCTTTTCGAAAAGGAGGGTCACCAGATACTGCTTGCACAGAGCTTTGCCAAAAATATGGGTAAAATTAACAAATATTTAAGATATTTCGAACAAGTGATTGATTAATCTATATCTGAGGTAGGTGGTTATAAACCAATCAAATAAAGGCCTTCTACGCGGACAGCGGCAACCGCCAACCATCGTGTCCTTGGTCGGGTTGATGTAAAAATGGACAGTGTAGAAATCGGTTGACTGACCAATATTTGGTTGATGTCAACGGCCTTGGTCGTGAGCGCATCCCTCGCTACAGGCTGCATCCGTGGTCGGCCCCGACCGTCTGGAACGACGGCCGACGACAAAAATCGGTTGACCCAAGGACACGATGGTCGGCAGTTGGTGCCGATCGTGGAGACCTTTTAGGCTTTCCCAGCGTGCACCACAGATCGTGTGAACAATAAACCCAGTGGCAACCTTTTCTTATACCATCAGAGTGCCAAATTTCGTCCGCCTGATGGTAAGGAGTAATATGCACGGTATGGACAGCAGCCAAACCAGAGCCATTTCACCTTGAAATGTCAGTTGTTAAGTCTTGTATCTACAGTACATTTACTCGCTACGTTATCATTCAATTTCAAAGCAGAACAATAATATTAGCATACTACTTTACTTTTTGTCCTTGGTACTAAATTGCACTCTGCAGATATGATCTAAACAAAAAATTGATTGATGCATTGTCTGTCAACAAAGTGTCCAAATTTTGTTATCTACTTGACGTAACACTAGCAAAAGTTATCAGTCGTTAATAATTACGAGCTAGGAGTCTTCAGCTTATCTACTCAATAGTTTTCCTTCCGACCCGCTATCTGCGAGCACGACACGAACATAAATGTTTCATAGCCCAAAGCGGTTGTTATTTACTTTCCGATTTGTTGTTAAGACTTTTGGAGTATTGGCAGAGTAATTATCTGTTGTCAAGTCTCTTATGTCGTCATCCAAGGCTTGTTTATAAGCAACGAACTGTGTAGCTATTTACAGTTTTGACCTCTTTATCATTTCCAAGTTGGCTACTACGTCAATACCTAATTGGTTAATTACAAGCATGGGATGTTTGTGAAAAATATATTATATATATTTTTTTATCTTATTATCTTTGCTATCTTTGAATTATCATTAGAATAATATTGTATCATGTTTTCAATCCTTTCTTACATATCTTATTAATATCATATCGGACGTAAAACATAATCAATAGATACCTATATAACATTACATAATAATGTTACGCCGGATACGTAATAGAACGACTGAGATGGCTCACGAAGGTTCTAGAAACACGTGGAAGTTTAATCTCAACACTCGCGTAGGTATAGGTAGGTACTTATATCTATAAGTGCCTATCACAATACCTCAAGGACACGCGGCTCGCGACACAATAGGCTGAGGTCAACGACCGCGAAACAATAGGCGCGCGAGTACCTACTCGTATTTTTTGTAGCATTTTCGGGATTATTCGATTCTGGAACTTTCTGAGCCATATAAATAGCGGTCCTAAGGGGCCGGCAAGGCAGTTCAATTGTGGACACGGACAAGTGAAGATCGAAGCGAACTACGAAGTGACTACAGTGCGATAGTGAATTGTGAAGTGAACTAGTATAGCGACATACTGGTGATTTGTGTTTTGTATTCGTGTGAGAAATTAAAGTTTTAATTGTTTATCGGTTAAATTGGTGTCATCTAATTTATCCCGAACCCCAGCTCGTAACAATTTTTTTTTTTTTTTTTTTTTTCCGACAGATGATTTTGACAATCTTTCAGGAGCGTCGCAACGTTAAACTTAACGTTTTGTACCTTATTACCAGCACGTTGATCTTGGCACCGTCGCATCCAGACTACTTCTTCACAAGTACCCATCAATGTGCCCTTCTTGATAACTTGCTCCTTATCGCTTGGATTCAATATGCGTACTGCTGATACATTACTGGCCTTCACCAACGTTCGTGCCATCTTCCATGAATAGTCATCGTCCAACCTTTCTATGAGGACACATCGATTTTTCTGTCCACCACTTGTGGGCGTGGGTTCGAATCCCACTTCTGACACCAATTGTTACGAGCTGGGGTTCGGGATAAATTAGATGACACCAATTTAACCGATAAACAATTAAAACTTTAATTGCTCACACGAATACAAAACACAAATCCCCAGTATGTCGCTATACTAGTTCACTTCACAATTCACTATCGCACTGTAGTCACTTCGTAGTTCGCTTCGATCTTCACTTGTCCGTGTCCACAATTGAACTGCCTTGCCGGCCCCTTAGGACCGCTATTTATATGGCTCAGAAAGTTCCAGAATCGAATAATCCCGAAAATGCTACAAAAAATACGAGTAGGTACTCGCGCGCCTATTGTTTCGCGGTCGTTGACCTCAGCCTATTGTGTCGCGAGCCGCGTGTCCTTGAGGTATTGTGATAGGCACTTATAGATATAAGTACCTACCTATACCTACGCGAGTGTTGAGATTAAACTTCCACGTGTTTCTAGAACCTTCGTGAGCCATCTCAGTCGTTCTATTACGTATCCGGCGTAACAATAATAAGAATGAAAGGTTCGCGTATCTGTACATAGGTTTTATTTGCAAAAAGACTAATTTGGGGGATTGAGAACTTTTAAATACAATTTTTAAAATTTATATTTTTTTTTATCCTTCGGTTTACCTAACAGTGTAGGTTTTTGACTACACATAGGCAAGATCGTTACTTCTGAATAAATTTTGAGGAATTTAAAAGAAACATATAGGCCGTACCACGGTACTGTTGGATAATATTGCCGTGGCCGTACATCCTTCAAAATCGGTCAACGTTAACAAGTCATTATAATTTAAAGTCTGTCAGTTAGAATTGGGAATTTCCTCCTTTTCTTGAAGTCGGTTAAAAAGTAACTTAAAATTTATTTTATAATGGAATATCTATAGTACTGGTTTTTGTTATATAGTAATGTCCGAGTAGGCCCCTTGGTGAAATTTAGACAGCTGTTTTTTTTTTTCAATGCATATAAATGATAATAATAAATGATATTTATTTCTGTAAATAGATCTTATAAAGACACTTTTACAAGTCAATAATAAACATTTTTTTTTTAAAGCTAGATGGCTCCGGCATTTCCTAGCTGACGACCTCTGAGAAGAAACGCCGAAGCAAACTCAGAGAATCATAGTCTCTTTTAAAGTCCAGACATAGAGTAGTGGTAGCAAATATGTGTCTTACAATGTAGGGCAACGTCTGAAATGGCCTTTTGAAGAAAGAGCCATAGCGGCTTTGAGTAGACCAGTCCCAACTGACGGCACGCATGCATCAGTCATTGTGTATAAATACACATATGTTTCGGTGGGCTTTTTTTAAATAATTATATTTGATCTTCCTAGTTATTGAAATAATGGTAAAGTTAATTGACATTTTCATTTACATCTTACAACTTTATGGCCGTAGTTTTTGCGGGGTATAGGTATTTATTGATATTAAAAAAGTTCTCATTTTAGTCCATTTAAATGTTTCATCAAAATATTTTTTTACCTCGTTACTGTAGTGGTCCTAAACGTGACTGCTGTTCAACAGAGTTCGATTCCCAGGTCGAGCAGTGTTTGGTAGAAAAACCTAATATATCTTTCTATCTAAGTCTTCGGGGAATACAGGCATATATCAAAAATGTTTGAAATGAGATTATGTTGGCTTCTAGGCTTATACGGTGAGCGAGTGGGTGCGCTAACATTCTTGTGCGGAGACCAGGAGAGCGCCGCCAAGATGATGTCGCAGGTCAAGATTATGATCCGTACGATGTACTCCAACCCACCACTGGCTGGTGCTCGCATCGTACAGGAGATCCTTAATGACCCTGAACTTAAGTCACAATGGTAAGCTGCAATGTTTGTATTTTATGACACGTCAAAAAGCCTTCAACTTTATTGAGTACTTATTAGGTACGGTCAGCAACGAGTCGCTGAACACAGCAAAATTTTGAAGAAATGACAGCTCCAAGTCAATTTGTCAAGTTTTTTTTTATTATGAAGGTAAGGTAAATATTGATGAATGATCATCTATGCAATGATTTAGTAGGTCAGTAACTTCAATAAAATATAAATCGTATTGAAGATTACAACATATTCAGCTACTTTCATTGCTGACTGTACATGGATTATAATTTTACTCAAAGTTTTAGTAAGTTGTAAGTAGTGATGTTCTAGACTGCTTTATTTTATTTCAGAAAAAATATTCTCTATATTTCTTCAGGATTCTCTTAGTCAGGTTACATCAAATTTGTTTTATTGTCGAAGAATTGAAAAATTAGACGGACGTAACTTTTCGTTTTATAATGATGTGATTTTGCTTATATTATACAGTATGTTCAGTACCTACCTAGTCAATTCGTTATTTACTCTTGCCTCACAAAATGTTGAGCGATGTTAAAAATGCAGGTAATCGTAACTTCTTAAATGTGTTTCTAGGTTGAAGGACGTGAAGTTAATGGCTGACCGCATTAAAGAAATGCGCACAAAGCTCCGCAATGGCATCGAGGGCGCCGGCAACAAGTGCAACTGGCAACACATCACTGACCAGATCGGCATGTTCTGCTACACAGGACTCTCACCCGAACAGGTACGAAGTACGAACATTCCGGTTCGGTTCAAGACGAAAATAAGATTGTCTGACTTCATTATCTAGGTACCTACTACAACAAAACAAATAAAGTACAATGCCGCTATGGCTCTTTCTTCAAAAGGCCATTTCAGACATTGCCCTACATTGTACCACTCACATATTTGTTACTATTCGATGTCTTGACTTTAAAAGAGACTATGATTCTCTGAGTTTGTTTCGGTCTTTCTTCTCAGAGGTCGTCAGTAAGGAAATGCCGGAAAAATTTAAAACATTGACTTTTAAGAGAGGCAGGCATAGTGGGAGTAAGTCCACTCAAATTGGGAAATCCGTCGCCTGACCGACCAGGCAACAGCCCCAGTAAGCGGTACACGTATTTTATCCATGGAGCCTTCAATTCGGAAGCGACGAAAGGCCTCTAGAGTTTGCTGAGGTGGTCGGACTGTCACCGGACCATTTTCGGTTATGGTCATGGTGAATGTCCACGACCACCCCTCTACCCCACGACTATAGAGCAAGAAAGGGCAAGTGAGGTTGCATTAAAAGAAAATGACTTATGACCACTAGGCAGCTAAGGTAGTTACGCCCATATAGTTCTAAACGTAAATATACAAAGAGAAAGGTAAACATCAGATATGTTTAAGGTTCTTGAATGGAGGTAATGAAGATTTATAGCTTCTATATTTATATAATAAGTACTATTTTACACGGTTTCCAGGTCGCACGTCTAACAAATGAGTTCCACATTTACCTCACTAAAGACGGCCGTATCTCTGTCGCTGGCATCACGTCAAAGAACGTCGACCACATCGCGAACGCAATTCACAAGGTCACATCCAACTAAGGCATAACCAAGCATGTCGAATACAACTCGGTACGTGTATCTTTTTTATGTGCAGTGGCCAGCACGTCAATCTACCACAATCTGTCAAATTTCTTTGATTGATTTTCAACTTTAACACAAAGTAATAAGGTTCATATTCAATTGGTAAAATTTGACAGTTTTGGATAGTTTGACCTGCTGGCGTTTGTACAATCTTACTATGAGTTCACCCATCCTTCTACTTATTCGCTAATTTCTTCCAATAGAATTAATCCTGTAGTCGCAGTTAGCCTTTGAAGAAAAAAAAAATATATATTTGGAAATATGAATCAAAACAAAAATAATGTTTTTTCGTTTTATATCTGTTTTAATGCAATAAAAGCTAAAAGCCAAAGTCTTAGTTATTTTATATTGTTTCTATACTTCATCCTTAAAAGTTGTCTGGTAGAATGATTTTGCATTAAGACCGCCTTTGTACGGAAATAAAAAATTCCCCTTTTCGCTCAGTTTTGTTTAAACATGTTTCTTCCGATTTCTAAATCCCCTTTATTTTTAAAAAAAGAATATAACGCTTAATTCAAGATCATAGATAAAGAACTCGTTTAGGATTATATAAAAGTCGGCTTGCAATTTTAAATAGTTTATTTAATGGCATTTATAATGGGAAATAATGAATATATTTTTGTTTCAGCATAACATAAACTACTATTTTACATAATCGCGATGCACTAGTACGTCGTGTACACCTATCGACAGCTACACTTCAATGTACCAAAAGAGCACAGTATTTATGAAACCAGCTTGTTTTTAATTATTTTTGGATTTATTTTACGTTATATTTTTGTATGTATACTTTAGTGATGTACCGAATGTTCAACTTCCCACATTCGCGAATGCGAATATGGGTTTATATTTTTCTTCAATTTTGATGTTAAGTAAAGTTTTGTTGAGGCATTGTTATATGTTTCTACAGAAAGGGGTTTGAAGATTTGACAATGAAGTCTGGCCTACCTACCCGACGGTATTTTGAAAAAACGTTGGATAGCGGCCTCACTGTCAAACTTAAAAGTCGATAGCAAACATAAATACCAACAAGAAAGGTCATGGGTCAAATACTTGTAAAGCGTCAGGTTTCCAAGATATAAGCAAAGTTCTAAAGGTAAGGTAAATAAAGGCACTCCCAAACGCTATACTGTACTAAAATATGTTAATGGATCGCTCGTAAGATTTTGGTTCAATAGATTCATTTTGAAAAATCTCACTGTATTCTGAACATTTTTTTTGGGTTTTACTATGAAATTCTCAGTAACAGCTCTAGAGGGACAACATTTTTAACACAAATTGTTTATATGATATCTGGATTTGAAACGATAACATCACCTATGGCTGTAGGAGGCAATACGATAAGAACACGAGACTTCTTTATTTTTCTGACGGTATCCATCGACTTGCAAAACTTTTAAAACAATTGAAGTCAATTCATAAATTTCTACGACTTAGTCTTGACTTTAACAGTACAAATATGATGGCGTTTATCTTGGAAACCTGACACAAATTATTATTTATCTGTCATTTTTGTTGATATTTATCCCAGTTTTCGAATTAAGCAAGTAGTAATAGTGGCCGCCGTTTTTAATTAAAACAGCAGTCGCCACATAAGGCCAAAATCTTGACACTCCTTTTGTTAATTAAGTTGTTATGATGTAATTAGTTGCACTTGAATCAGTTGAGATTATTTTTAATTTACATTGCCATTGCATTTGCAAATACATTCGCAAAAAATCGCATAATCTATTGCGGATGAGAAATAAAAAAAACCGCAAGTATTCGTTACACCGCTAGTATACTTATTTTATTTTTTTAATTATATAATAAGTTTATAAAATATATGTCGTTTTATAATTTATTTATGTTTTTAATACATCATAGATGTAGCTTTGGCACATTTTTATTTTAATATATTGCTACTTTTAGACTTATTTTATTTTAGTTCAGCATAGTGACAAAAAAATGGCATTATTTTGATTAAAATTTTATTAGTTGAAATAAGTAGATAAAATAAACTTAAAAAACACAGAAAATCGTATCAACATGTTTGATTCTACCACGGTACTAGGTATAACTACGCAAAATATTTACAGCTGACGAAACAAATGAACATCTTATTCTATGTTTTTATAAAATAAACCGATGCAGGTCAATCGTTAACATTGCCTTCAAATTTTAACTAGAATTCTATACAATAGTTGCAATCCTTTAAGGACACATTATACATAAAACGAACACATTTTATCCACAATTTTATTGCATCGTGGTAACAATATTAAACATATTCACCTGCATCTTGGTAAACCTATTAACATTTCACTAAACTAATTCAGTTTATTGTAGGACATCCAAAAATGTTTTCTCGTACATTATTAAGATACAAAATATACTAATACATTATATAAGTTGTCAGTTGTTGTTTTATTTTCAATAAAAATAGCAATGTTAACATTATTATGTACAAATTTGTCATAGAACAAATTATTCGCTACCCATGGCACTATTTCTTTAGAATGTAAAAACATTCTATTTAAAGCAAGAAATATGTACCATTAATCATTAATAACATAAACACAGTTTTGAGGATCGTATCCTGTTAACCTGAAGTTCTGATGGACTGTTCAGATATCAGCTAGACAAGGTTAAGGTACAACAAAATAATATTTAATTGGTGGAAACCAATGGATAAAACTCAAAAAATAAGTCCTAACACTTATTTATATTATCTTAGTATTAGAAAACTACTTATGTTTAATATTTGTGTATACAATACACAATTAGAAACCTTCGTTACAGCTTAATTAATACGTCAAATTGCTCTGATCAAAGGAAACGTAAGTATCATGTAGCACCACCCTTTTTAAAGATAATTAGTATCTACGTTAATCTTCGTTTATCCTCATTCCTTATTTCCACAATTCTCAACCAGCTTTGTTCCACCCTTATCACGACAGTAAGTTTAGGTACACAATAACTGGAAAAAGTAAAATTCTATCTGAACCAATTCAGGTTCTCTTATTGAACTGAACACATTCTGACGCACCTTCATTACTGAATCTAACATTACGAACTAGAGTCAAGGAAATTGAATCTCTGTTTAGCTGTGCTATTTGTAGAAGTATTGTAGTGCAGCGTGTATGTATGTGTTGTCAAATTCTATTATGTAATTAAATTATTTACACGGTATGTCTCGAGTAATAAGAATATAATTTCGTTACTTTATCCTATTGTCTTAGTTTAGATTTACTGGGCATGGCGAATGGTAGAATGGAGTAAATACTGCGCTGACGCTGCGTGCAGGACGAATGTGCCTCTTACCGAAGAAGAAAACTCGTACTAGTACTACTATTTTTGGCTCTATCGCGGGCTACACTTTGTTATCGCACACTTCCACTTCACTATGGAGAAAACACTTTGTCTGCTACGACTCAGCTGCACAACATAATCAAACATTTTCTGAATAACTAGTTTAAAAAAAAATTGCTATTGACGGAGATCGGCTGTGTGGACTTTTTTGTGGATTCTTGGCAATCGTAACGGCAACAGTAGCTATGTAACTACATAATTATACCATAATTAAAATTCTGCGGTAGAACGTTTACAGTATTTAACGTTTGTCGTCATTAAACCAAAATTTTCATTTTTATTTTATGTAACGTCAAAAAAATCATGTAATTGCTATTTATGGTTGATTTAGTATTAGGTACATATTAATCCGGGCTTAATCCGCCAGACTTTTTATTTTTCTAGAAATACTGTTGAAAAGAAAAATGTCTTATCCTCCAAAGTAGATTTTTCCTGAATTTATTTCTTTTCACTGGTTATTTAATAATATTAATAAGCAATAAAAATAACCTGTGTATTATACATTATGTACAATTCTATTGATTACTTAGCAATTTATTGTAAATAATATAACTACTGCTATGTTTTCTATTCATATAATAAACATAAGTAAATGGATAACACACCCCGAGTAGTTTCTATTACTAGTAAGAACTGAGAAAAGCTTGTTAAATAAATAATGTGATTGAATATTACAGGTGACTATATTATGAAAAAAAATCGAAATGTATATTTATGTTTATGTAAAATAAATTGTTCTATAATTATGTAAGTAGACTATAACAGTTATTTAGCTTATTTTACTGTTTTGTTGTTGCTGTGTATAAATCTACACTAATAATTATGTCCATGCAACAGATTGAAATTCCTAAGTTTTCTATATAACACAGTCATTATCTAAAGATTCAATTATTATAAATAAAACACTATTTGCAGTTATTGAATTCTGAACCATGGGTAAGTAACATTAGATATAAATAAAAATTCATAATCTTGTAACTAAAAATCTAAAAACAATTTGTGCATTCCGATAATATAGGTACTTCATGACAAAATTACCTTTAGCAAACTAAATCTATGAAAACTTTAAATTGCTACACATTCCACAATAAAATAAAGGCGGGACCACACCGTGAGCACCAAACCTTACGCGAGTATAGTGGGTACACAGGTGGTTCCTTATTTCTCTTAAAATATTCTTAAACCCAGACAACAACACACCTTAGAATAATGATGATAAATATTGAACCACTGAAACCCATTACTATACTGTATGCATTAACATTAACGTAACGTTTACGTAAACTTATAATTATTATGCACTTTTTCGGCTGCAGGTTACATAGTTACCTGTAGACTGTAGTTATAAGTACATAAACGTTTTTTTAATTACTGTAAAACATAGCTTACCTTGTTTATGTAACTTAAATGCAAAGTTGTAATAAATTATTTGAATAAATGAGTAATTCTTGATGCTATGTTTTATTTCAAAACTTACTGGAGCATCATTTATGTTTTGAAGAAACTAAATGTTTAAGTCATATTCATATGAATATTGCTGATTAGGAGATCCAATTTGTGTATGCTGGTGGTTTTTTTAATTCCTCAAATTACTATGCTGTTTATATTAATCTGCTAGCCTCTTTATTATGAAGGGAAAATATGTTTTACACAGACAATATATAAACATCTTTAAAACTGTATATTTAACAGAACAAACAAAACAGCACTATGAACACGCCTCCTTCGAGACCGACAATGTCACCACTTTACACTTCACATTATATGTCCGCGCTTATTCTAAGTTCATTACATTTTAATCACGATATCTTCCATGTGTTCCATCATTAATTTAACCTAATTTATTGCTCATTATTTATTTAAAGGCATACTTTCACTTACAGTTTGTGAGTCAGTCGAGTTAGCCGAGTCCTCGCCTAATAATCGGCTAAGTTGGTCGTCGAGCGTGTCGGCTCGCCTCGGCTCGCGCGTCTTCGCCTCCACCGTGGCGAAAACATCGTCCCCCGCCATCATGTCGCCCTCATCCAGATACGAGAACGAATCTAAATTTATATCAGAAGTAGTGATTGCAGTGCTGTATATGTCTATTCTTTTCTGTTGTGATTTTGCTTCGGCGACTTTTTCGGAAAGCTTCTCTTTCGCTTTAGTCAGCGCTTCCGATTCTGATTTATCAAGTCTGGGATCGTTATCTTTTAATTTGTCGACCTTTGTTTTGAGAGCGAACGACGAATCGTTACTCGATGATCCATCGTCTTGTAGCTGGCTGAGTAACGTTCGTGTTGCGAGGGACATTGCGCTCGAACTGCTGTACATTTCGCTGCTCTCACCTGAACAAATATTTAGGTTTTCTTACAAATTAATTGAAAGAACAAACAAAAATAAAATAAAGGTGGAATCAAATGTATAGATTACCGCTTGGTGTTGCCCGTTGCATGCTTTCTTGTGATGAGTGTTTGTTTTTTGATTTGTGACTGGTCGACATGTACTCACTCTCGCTGTCGCTGGACATGCCTAGGTCTAGGTGCAAAGAATTCAATTTGTCCTCATCTTTTCCCTTTCTCGACACTGTGTCGAGTTCCATTTCCCAGTCAGTGACGCTCGAAGAATCTTTGACACCTTCAGATTCTTTAGCGTAATCTGATTTATTTTCATCTTTTTCGATGATTGACAAAGTGGGCGTTTCCATGGGCACCATTTCTCCTATGCTCTCAGCAGTAGAATCCAAGCTTGCATTGCAAGTTTCCTCTGTGATTTGGCTATCAAACAGTACTGGTGTATCAGGGGTAATTTGAGATAACTTTTTTCCATCATCAGATGTGCGAGCCGAATTACTTCCTCGACTATCTAATATTTCAGACATGGTGGTAGTGCGTCCCGTCTGTTCGTTGTTCAACTCTAAAACTATAACATTGCCTGCACACTTGGCGGGGTCGCCTTGCTCAGATTTTGATGCTTGCAATAGTTGATTAACATTTTTACCCATTATTACTTTAGACATATCGTTTCCATTCTTAGTGAACGTTAAAGTTTTGCCTATCGTCGCGCCCTTTTGAACTACTATGACGTTACCCTTTGCACTAGACGGCCGGACGATAGGATTGGTCATTTTAGGAGTAGTGACAGGCGCTAATCCCTTCACCGGCACTATATCTGCTAAATTTGCGGTTTTTATCGGCTCAATTCCAACAATTTTAGGATTAGACGAAATTGAACTAACTGTTGTAGGTTTGGACATAACACTCATGGTGGAAGACTTCGTTATTTGAGCGATGGATTGAGAACTCACTGGGACTAACTTCATAGCAGTGGGTATACCCTTGAAATGTATGAGTGGTATCTGTCCATCGTTTCCTGGTTTCGTTCGAGCTTTTGCTGGTAACACGACCATTTTTTGACCTGATTTAGGATTTAAAACGACTGCTTTAGCTGATACTTTTAGGTCAGTGGCGGGTATGCCTTTAGGCGTAAGTGTTTCCGTTAATTTATTTGATATGCTGTTTGTACTACTTAGATTGCTGTCCCTGTTCGGCGTGTTGACGGACGATGTAATTAATACTTTGGAGTTGGACATGCTTTTATTTTCCGAAGGTTTCGAAACAACTATCATTTTATCAGCCATTAGGGGGGTGCTAGGATTACGCGTTTTCGGTATCGAACCGATTACTTTAGTGGTCACAAGTTTGCCGGGTGTGTTTAACGCCTTCTGTGCAGAACTTGGAGCGACCACTACTTGTCTGTTAGATAAAAGTTTTATACCCTCAGAGGGCTTTTGTAATAATTTAATTTCAGACATTTGTACTTTTTTGTCTGTACTTATTTCGCCGCGATTCTTTATAATGAGTTGGCAAGGTTTTCCAGATAGCGTTTGTTTAGTGACAGGCGTGCTTTGAGCTTGTAACGATGACGGGTCGTCGGGATGCGCATTCTCTGACACTTCAAGCTCATGTGGCACTGTCGCGGGTTGAGTTAATAGCTGCATCGTCGGCGAATCAGTCACCATACCAGGAGAAGACAACACTTTAGGCTTTAGTTCGTCCATATAGTCTGGTTTTGTTTTATTACCTAATATAGATTGAGCATAACTAGCCTGAAAAGTGTTAGGTGGGCCTGAATACTCCATTTGTATGGATGCTGAGTTGTACTGTTTGTTGGGAGATACTAGTAATTCTTGTTTTTTCGTTTGTGATTTAGACACGGCTATTTGTGAACCTTTCGTATTTTTATGTGACCTGCTCTTATGAGGCGTGGAGCGCGCGCCATGACTTGGTTTACTGGTTGACACTTTGCTTACTTGATTATATGAATGTTTTGACTGCCCTGATGGTTTACCTGTAGGAGGAAAAAGATAAATCCAGCATAATTACTTCAAAATTGCATCATTACAATATATAAAATATAAAAACTTATACTCACTTGTGGCTGGTTGTGAGAATTTAGAATAAATCTGTGATAAGTTCAAATGTTTTTGGTTGGTGTTGACAGGTATGTTTCTCATACTTTTGATTGGAGTGCTGGCCTCATCTGGTATTGCACCACCCTCGGGAACTTTCCTTTTTCTACTTATAAGTTCTGTTTCCCATATCTAAAATAATATTAAAAGAAATATAGGTAAAAATATAAAAATGATAGTAAGTCAAGTGAAAATATCAGGAACATGAATAAATGAAAGATATTTCTAAATTTTTTGGATTTGAATTGAGTGGCCTATTGTATATTTATATGAAACAGTAAAATAAATAATAATAAATATTTTTGGGACATTTTTACACAGCACCATCTAGTCCCAAACTAAGCAGAGCTTGTACTATGGGTACTAGACAATGGATATAATACTTATATACTTTTTTTTTTTGTAAATATATACTTATAATACATAAGAAACACCCAGACAAACACAAATACTCATGTTTTACCCACACAAATATTTGTGTTCTGTGGGAATCGAACCCACGACCCCATGATCAGCAGTCCGGTACTCGAACCACTAGACCACGGACGTCGTCAAAATAGTATACTGTGAGTAGTTAGCGGCACATGAATTGAATAGCTAATGTTATGTCTTGTTTTTTTACATTTATATTGCTAATTATGCTATCAATTTAATAGAAGCTGCGAATGTAGTAGTGGTTAGTAAAAGCCAGACACTATAATTTTATTTAGGTATTGAATAGAATTAAATTAAAGTGGAAATGTCATAGGTAGTCTGAATAGTAGTAAAAGAATAAAACTAACTTTAGTGGACTGATCTTCCATGGCCACTGAAGGGAAGAGGGTATCATCAACAGTGTCATTAGATGTGGCACCCTCAGCTGTCTGACCCTCAGCTTCAGGCATCTCCTCCTCATTAGACTTGGGAGCTATGAGTTTTTCAGCTTCGAGTCTTTTCTGAATCTCTTTATTCTCAGCAGCAGCAGCCTCAGCTGCCTTGTCTGCTATTTCTGTGTAGATAGTCTGTGCAACTCCTCGGGGCATCAGAGGCACCCGCCTCCGTCCCTCGCTGATCCATGCTAAGCCTGTATTTGGACCTGATAACCTATTTTTTGAAGTAATATTGATTATTAATATTAAATAATTAAACTAAAACTAAAGAATTTTTAGATTAGGTTCCCTAGATCACCTCATTCAAATTTGTTAAAACTAAATAATTATTAATATAAGACACTGCAAAGAAAATCCAATTTTATACATTTTCAAAATAAACCTCAAACATTAAAATCAAATTGATAGTTATCATTAAAAAATAATTTGACATTTCAAATGAATAGGTTATCTGTCAAATTTTCTTGTACATAATAAACTTTCTGATACTTTTAATTCACATCTATGCATTCAAATCTGTTAGCAAAAACCTAGAGCCAAACTACATTGTCAAATCAAACATACATCTATAAGGCTGAGAATCCACAGAACAAAATATTTCTTAAAAAAGCAGTTAAAAACTTTCAAGTTTTATAACATTCTTGTAAGAATAAATTAAATACAATCCATCAAAAATGCTATTAAACAAGAGCAATATGTTAGTACCTTTGACTTTTAGTTACTCTCAGCCATCTTTGACTTTGTGCAAGAGTGTTTAAAAATAAATCAACAATCTAAAACAGAAAATACAAAATATTAACTTACTGATCTGCAATGGTAGCTAATAATTCATCATTAGACACGCGGCGCGCCTCAGCACTGTGCCGATCATTGCTTATGTGCAAAACGGCGCGCAGTTCTTCCAGTAGCTTTTTTCTGTTGTCTTCCAATGCTCCTTGTGCTCTAAACACACTGATCATATTCGAGTAGGCTTCCAATTCTATAAACAAATGAATAAACTATCAATATCTAGACATATTTATGATACGATTGTCAACAAATTAGCTACGACGCCTGGAGTATAATTTAAGAAAACCATAGGAGGGAAAATGAAAGCCATTTATAGGACTGAATATATACCGAGTCTGCGGAGCGTGCGGCGACATTCGTCGCGCGTCATGTTGAGGAGCATTGGCCACATTTTAGACGATTTTTATTGGACATTAAAAGTTAACTCTTGATTATATGATTTCGAACATATTTTATAAAATAGTCAATTGGCAAATATCCATACTGTTTACTTCAAACGACAATTCGTTCATTTTGACACTTCAATCAAATACGAGAAGCGAAAATATACGGCGTCTTGTCTATGCCGTTTAGGGATACTAGCATGTGATTCTGATAAGTCCTTGACTTGTCAATAATCATGAGAACCAAGCTTCAGCTTCGTTTGTTATTATTAAGTGTAACTATTTAAGTAATAATAAAATCATGTTAATAACGTTAAGGATGTAAATTTAAATATTGAAATAAATCTACGTTGAAACGTTGGGATATGAATATGACACATAAACCGCAAAAAGTAGTGATGTAGTAGTATACCTAATAATGAATGCAAAATCAATAAAATATATGTTTTTTAATAACTTTAAAAAACGATTCGTTGGGATTAGTAGCCTCTAGCGATTGGCTCTAGCGTCAGTGGTTCTATCCCTACACGGAAAAAATATTTATAATCAAAATAGTAGTTGTTGCGATTCTGGATGTTTCTGTGAAAACATGTGTTTGTAAATGCACCCTAGATATAGGAGAAAATTCTAGAATACAGTGTTATAGAAAAAAAATATATTTAGAATTAAATTAGGTTGGTTCTCTTGTTATCAACATGAATATTATCAACGAAAGTAATTAATTATAATTACTTTCGTTGATAATATATATTATTAAATTATAATCATACCACTTAGGTTTCAGAATGGTGAGCACCAAGCTGCAATGCTATAAAATCACGGGGAGGAAGCAATTTGCATATTGCTTGTTAATCAGGTTGCTAATATCGTTCAATCCAATACCAACAATATTTCCACTTTCTTTGGGAATTTTCAGTATTTGCAACATACAGTGTTTGTACCATAGACATTCAAGAATTCAGTTGTCGTTTATGAAGTCAGTAAAAAAATTATATATATTTATCTGTTTTCGATTATATTGCAACTTACATAAAAAAAATATTTAAAAGTGTGACTATTTCTCTTGCAGCTTATTTATGGAAACCGAAAACGTAGTTGTTAATTCATCAACAAAAACATGTAATTAAATATGAATGTATTTGTCCCGAATGTTCTCCGTGAATGGACGTGTGAAGAAAAACGAGCAAACAAACAATACTACTTTTTTTGTGCAGGCAAGTACGGTTTTAAAGTAGGAACGAGTCTGACATACCTACCCTACCGTCTCCCCAGGAACATAATATAACATCCACGGGTACTATCCGTACTGCAAAAAAATGTATGTGTACTTAATTTAAAAAAGGATTTTTTTTTGCATGGTAAAATCGTTTTAAAAATATTATTTTTATGTAGAAAACATAAAACTATTATGAATAAAATATACCTTTTGATATAATATTTATGATACATTTTGATAGACATGAGTTATACTTACTTGCATAATTTAATACCTACCAGGGTTTCCAAGTACGAGTATGTAACAATACCAGGGTTGAAAACCAGGTATTAAAATACTTCGATCCGTATAGCCTTATAAATAGGGCACAATTGTATTTTCGGAAAAAAATTATACATTTCATTTTAAAATTAGCTATTAGACAGACTCATGATAGCACAGGTTTAAACCTCAGTGGTTTTTAGTCTTATTATTATTTAAGTATTGTGCATTATTTTGTAAAACAATAAATAAAGGGAAAACAATTTTATCTTTTAAGCTTTATGAATAACAATTTTAATAATTGAATTGTTAATTCATGCAATCAACAGCCATGGACAGCAATAGGTAACGGGCGGAGCTAACGCCATTTTACTTTCTGTTTTGGCTCTAGGTTCGTTTCTCTGTGATTTTGGCGCACGCTAAGTTTCGTCCGTCTTCGGAACGGAAAGCGTCTTGCTGTCAAATTTGACAATCGTCATCGTCAACGTTTTTGAGTTTGAATTTCTTTAGAAAAAAGTCTAGGTGTAAACTATTGAATTACGAAGAATATAAACAAAACGTTTTTTATACTATTTCATTTACCATGGCAGACGTAGATGAAATTATTGACTATATAAAATCATTGAAGAAAGGATTTGACAAAGATTTATTTCAGAACAAAATCGAAGAATTGGCATATGCAGTAGATACAACAGGCATACATTATAACGATTTCCATACTTTGTTTAAAGTTTGGTTAAATTTGTCTATCCGTAAGTTACTTTTACATCTACTAAGGAATAGTAAGAAGACACTCGCAAAAATAGCAAATAAATATTGTGTGCGTTTCAATTTTCAGCTATAACAAAATGGGTAAGCTTGGGTGCTTGCCTCGTACCCCCGGATAACGTTACAAACCGGACTGTGGAGTATGCACTGAGCTGGCTTCTTTCTAATTATGAAGATCAGTCAACTTTCTCCAGAATAGGGTTTTTACTTGACTGGCTTACAGGTATGATAATGTTAAGGAATCTTTTGCAATCCTTGTACAGTAAAATTTCAGAATTAATTAATTAAGTATAAAACCTATTTAGTGCATGCTGGATTCTAGTCTAACACCTTACTCTGAGAGGAGACCTGTGTTCAAGAGTAGAACAGTATAAGGGTTGATGATGATAATATTTGGACTTAGTATTGTTTAATATAATGGTTATCACTAAGTATGCACCGAGTAGGTAATAATTCACTCATCCCAAGCCTGAAAATATTTTTTTTTCTATCATGATTGGCCATCTGGGATTACTGGGGTAGGAAGTATGATCCATCCTTAGTTAATAACATTGACATATTTCTTTACAGCTGCCATGGAATGTGACTGCATTGATATGGAGACCCTGGATACTGGTTATGATGTATTCTATGTTAGCTTGACATATGAAGTTCTGGTAAGACTTAATAATAAACTTACTTGTTATCATTATTTCGAAAAGCTTTTTAAATAGGATGGAAGAGCTCTTTTTAAACAACTTCATTGGTCATTGTCACCTATAGAGCCCCTTCCCCAGACTAATATAGATTGATTATATTAATGGCAATACTCTATTCTTGGGTAGTAGAGACATTAAAATTAATATCATTTGATTGTATGAGGTTTTTAAGTAATTATTTCTTTTTCAGACACCTCATGCAATGAAGCTTGTATACACCCTGACAAAGCCTATTGATGTGACAAGAAGGAGGGTTCTTGAATTACTTGACTATGCCAAGAAGAGAGAGGCTAAAAAGGTATGATTTTTATAAAGCATCTTTACAATAAGGTGCATATTATGGTATAGGTATTTTAATCCAGATGATGCAGTGACTTGGGTATTTATGCTTGAATGATTGATGTATAAAATGAATTGGACACTGTTTTTTTGGGATTAATATACTGTTTAGTGAATAAGTAAAATGTATAGTAAAGAAGCAATGCAAATAATATTATCAAACATTTATCATTATTACAGAATATGTATAGGCAGCTGCAAGTGTTGCTAGGGCTGTTCAAGTCATACAAACCAGAATGTGTGCCCGAAGATGTACCTGCAATTTCTATTCATACTGCTTTTAAGAAAATTAACACTAGCCTCCTTGGTAGATTTAAAAGGAACCAGGTATGTAATGTTGCTGGGTTTTATATTTAATCTCACAAACAATAGTTTATTCCTCTGTTTAAATACAAAATATTGTGATTATGTGCGTCATGTCAATGTCAATAATTTATTTTATTTTCTTTCTTCTTTTATTTTTACTAAGTTATGTATATATTAATTTATGTAATTATTTTGTTTTCTTAGGAACGCAGGAACACTATGCTGAAAGAGAAACATCATTTAAAATGGATTAATCCTATAAATTCTGTAAGTATCTTCCCTTTATCCCTTGTATCTTTTATATTGTTACAGATTTATTAGCTAAATGTAATGTAAGGGTTCGGATGGATAAGGTATCGCAATTTAGTTCTTTTTGTTAATTGCAGGAGAGTGGAAGAAATAAGAAAGCAGATCCATTAGTGCCTAACATGGAGTTCTTCAGCATTGGTTCTAAGCAGTATGACAAGGAACCACAGAAGAACTTCCTTGATTTTACTGAGTAAGTAAACAAGCTTTTCTCTCATAGATTTTAGATTTAGTCTTTAGAACTACTGTCATGCTTTAAGATAGTGTTGTTGGGTATAATGGTGAATAGTCAATAATTATATATTCAGTAGCAACTGCCCTGTTCTGCAATGCTTGTAACACAGAGAGAGTGATTTGCATTCATCCACCACACTGCAAAATGATAAATGATATTTATTTCTGTAAATAGATGTTTTAAAGACACTTTTACAAGTCAATATTTTAAGCTAGATGGCCCCGTCAATTCCTAGCGGACGACTTCTGAGAAGAAATGCCGAAACAAACTCGGATAATCATAGTCTCTTTTAAAGTCCAGACATAGAATAGTAACAAATATGTGTCTTACAATGTAGAGCAAAGTCTGAAATGGCCTTTTGAAGAAAGAGCCATAGTGGCTTTGAGTAGACCAGTAATTGTGTAGCCACCTTAGTGGTATAAAAGAATGATGATTGTACAGTCCAGTATCAGTGGTGCAGTGCAGCGTGCAGCGGCGGGCTCAGCGTCCGGCGCGGCTGCGAGCGCTGCTGTGTAACGCGGCGGGCGTGGCGCTGCTGGCCGCCGCCTCGCCACAACAACACGCCTTCTTGTCGCATGATCTGCACCAACTTCTGAATAACTGTGAGTGATACTGGCTATTATTGCCAACTTGTAAAATATACGAAACTAATTTGACAACACGTTTGGCATTGCGGCTGAGCGATCGGCTTCTGCGCCACGGGTTGTGGGTACAATCCCTACAAGGAACAAATATTTTTATGATCTACATGTAGTTGTTCCAGGTCTGGGTGGGTGTTTGTAAACGCACCCAAGATACAGAAGAGAATACTAGTGTGGGGCAACATTAAAAAAAAAAAACAAAAATCCCTTATTGCGATTTACAACGGCCTCCTTTAGTATTTTTAAATTAGATAACCACATTTTTTTTTCATTTCATTCTTAATTTAAATATTTGTTTAATGATTTTATCATGTTATTCAAATAGTTTGGCATGTGGTGTAAAGCCCTCTTACGCTGAAAGGAGATCCATGTCCAGCAGTAGGACAGTAAATGGGTTAATGATTACGATGATAATAATAATTAAATTATTAGGCTATTGTTGTCCTCATCTCGTTAGTTGCGTCAGGATAATCTGGTATGTCGCGGAGGAATGTTCTCGCTCCCGTAACCCCAGCAAAAAGTGGTGAGGCGAAACACCCGTATGGTTTTAGTCGGTAGGTCACCCCCTATGGGTGGAGTCCGACACACCCCACCGCCTTCCCCGGGCGGTGGATAGTCCATGAGGATTTCCATACGTTAAAAAAAAAAAAAGGATAATCTGGTATATGAAAAAAAAAACCCTAAGCAATTTGTTCCATAAATATTGTCGAGAGAGAGACCCTAAAAATACGGACCAGTAGATTTTTTAGCGATTGTGTCAGTGTTAGTCCCATAGTAAAAGTTGTTTGAACAATTATGAATAGAATGACCACTACAAATGATTTAGATAATGAATAAATAAGGAATAATATCATATGTGGCCTTCCTTTGTCTAAATCAGATAATAGTGTGGGGCAAAAAATAAGTATAAAATACCAAATCATTATCGTGTGTACGATTGATTTCTTTATATTTTAGGTTTCCTGGACATATCTCCTCATAGCTACATAGAGAAACAGGATCTATTGCACCGGCTGGCTATACTGCAGCACACGCTCATGCAGGGCATCCCCGTCATTACCAGGTTCCTCGCGCAATACCTGCCTCTGTGGAACGAGAAAGACTTCTTTGCTGAGGTATGGTGAAGTTTGCGGGTGACCACTTTTCGACCTTATGGTCTTATAATATTTTTTCTTTTATACTCTGTGTCACTGTTTTAACTGTAAACAGTAATCAATTGAACCTCAGGAAATTACTAACTCGATTTCATTTGTTCTTTACACAAAGATGGCGTCACACAGTAGACGTCATCGAACCGAGCGTTTTGGCGGTAAAGTCAAGACCATTATAAATAAATTCGACTATAATTGGTTTAATGGAGAAAAAAAGACATTAATTAATTTATTTATGTTTTTATAGATCGTCCCTATCTTTAAATATAAGCAGTTTTCAAAAATTTGGAAAATTCCCTATTCATGTAAAAGAATAATATACCTAGTCAGTCACCAATCCTGACAAGCAATTTCAGTTGTTGGGATGTTCTATGAAATTCTCGGTAGCATTGCGGAGTCTGCATTAGTGCCCGGTAATGGCAATAGGCGCGTCTGCTATTACATGGGACCTACCCGTGAACTATTAAATACCAACATATCTTCGCCTAACTCTTCAGACATGATGGTATTTCCTATTATTTATTCCATATATCTATTATCGTTATAGATTCTGGAGTTGGCCCACTGGGTGAGTGTGGACAGTCCGGATCAGGTGATGTGCGTGGTGGAGCCACTCACGCGCATGTACCACAGAGCGCAGCCAATGGAGCAGTGTGCCATACTTCAGACCTTAAACAGCATGTACTCTAATCTTGTAAGTATATTACATGCAGCATACACAGCCAACAATTATAAATTATCTTAAACACAATATTAACACACGAATACTCTTGTATTGCGAGTCTATTTTAAGACAGTTATCAAGGGGAAATGTCTATTCAGAAACTTTCGTAGTCAATGTTTCTGATGTTATGTTATAATGGTTTACTGTTTTTTTTAATTAGGTCCTTATATACTGGTTTCAAACATTACTTTTGCTGACGCATTAGATTTACAATGTGTACAAGCGCACATTGTGTTAGCCAGCGGCTCAGCGTGGTGGAGCAGTCTTCTCCCCGCACCCAGTTAATTAGGTTGTTAGTCATATACAACATCTTACAAAATACCCCGTAAAAATATAATTAATTATGAAAGCCAAAAATTTTGTCAGCTGTCATGTCAGGGAACCAGATTATTTACCAGAAAGGCCTACGTACCTATTTTACCTAATAATTGTCTACTTTAATCGTTTTTCTATTTTTCATTCATAAATGTTGTTTTCCTTTTTTTTGTGGTATGTTATACAGCGTTACTACAGTTCTTAAATATTGTGGCCCCATTTAACCTCCTCTCGGCTTTACGGGTAGTTTTGTAACAGCCTGTATAATATGTATGTATATTTATATTAATGTGACCTTAATTCAGTAACCATCTCATAAACTCTATGAATACCCCTAAATTACGGTAATTTTAGTAACAATTATGTGAGATCCCATTTTCATAGTTCAATTTTCAATATATTTATTATTATTTTATAGAACGGCGACCCTTTAAAGGTTCGTAACAATTGTTCACGAGTTAAATTTGTAACAAACTTATGTGTGTTTATTCTATAGAATTTATATTTAACTCCAAAATTGACAGGTATACGCCAGCACTAGGACGCGTATGCACTTCATGGGTATGGCGCCGTCACCGCTGAGCTTCTCGTTGGTTCTGCCCAAGATTGCGTCGGCTATCAGCCACATGTGCAACAAGCAACTGCAAGTTAACCCAGGTAAAGTTTGTTTTGAAGTCAAGAAAATTATGCTAAAACAATAATAAGGTTTTTCAATTATAAAAAAATCTATGCCTACGATGTTTATACTATAAAGTTCAAAGATATATTATAATACTAATAATGTGATTGGTAGACGACATGGTGGTGCTGCATAGCGCCGTGCACAGCGCGGGAGTGCGCGCGCGCAGCGAGCTCCGCGCCGCCGCCGCCCCCGCCCCGCCCTCCTCCCGAGCCGCCGCGTCCGCCTCGTCCGCCCCGTCCGCCCCGTCCGCCTCGTCCGCCCCGTCCCCCGCCGCTACCACACTGGTGCTGCCGCCAGCGCTGTCGCTGGCGTTGCCACTGCTGTCCGTGTCCGCAGCGCTACTCGATAGTGTGGCTGGATTAATGATACGGTGAGTACTACTACTGCTATATTTTGACATTACGGTACTGTATTACAGGCTATTAAAAAAAAAGAGATGTGTAATAGGAATTTGCTTAACTCATTAAAGAGCCGTGACCCACAAGAGGACCTCTGGTGGGTCATGATAATAATTGTTTTTCTATTGTGTCTGCAAATTGTTCCTTGATACGTCTTTTAATCTTTGCTTTTTCTATAGTATAATCGGATAAACGGGAAATATGATAGAAGTAAATCAATTAATATTAGTTACTTTATCGTTTTGGGTAAATATATATAGCTGTTCTTGATAAATTATAAAAAATTTCGATAAACATTAAACAGAAGCTGACTACATTTGCTGTTTTTGTACTATTTTGTCGAGTTTTTACAGATTCCTTATGGCGCCATTTGCAGGGTAGCTTTGGTATTAAAATCAAAATAATCTTTCTTTTTCCAGATACAAAGAAATATTTTCAATAATGAAAACATCAAACAAAATAGTGAAAAATGACAGCACATTTGAAAGTCAGATGCAAGTATTACAAGCGTACACTTCAGATTTAATCAATTGTTTGTATAGCGAGGAGGTGCTGAGCGAAAGAAATTCAGGATTTGTATTCAGCAAGTTGCATCCACAATTAGTTAGTAAGCTAAGCTCCTTAATGCCTGATGTGGATTCAAAGTTGAGCATTAGACATAGCATAGCGTTTGCTCCGTACACCTACATACAGTGTGACGCAATAGATCCTAGGGACGCTGACAACAAGCTGTGGTTCAATGCTGTCATAGACCAGGAGTTCATGAACTTGAGCAGGTTTTTGAAGAAAGCAGTGACGGAGCTGCGTTACCAGTAAATAAATAGTGACGTAATCTTTGTGAGGTGTATAAATCTGACGATGATATCAGTATGTCTATTGTTTATAATGTAAGATTTGTGTCTGAAAACTCCGTCTTCTTAATGATCAATCAATACAATATCATGGATGCGTCTTTAGATGTGCGTAAAACATGGGACATTGAACAGATTGCATGGAAACAGGCCCCGAAAATGTATGGGACGTAAAATAAAATCGTATTGTGTAGCCGCTTCCTTGTGGAGGCCCCCGGGCTAAAACCCCGGCTGCCCTCCCCTAAATCCGGCCCTGCATGGAAACATATTGCATAATCATCAATGTCGCCTATTGGAGTTTATGGTCATACTTTCTTTGGGTACCTAACCTTTCGTTTACATGACTGTACGCCAGGTATTTACGTTAGTACGCGGTAAGTACACTGATTGGGACGTTCATAAAAGCAACCTTCTATACACTTAAAGACATATAAAATTCAAGATAATTAAATGTAAAATCAATTGTTTAGTAGTTCACCTATTTAATTAAAATATTAAACTGTATAGAATTACTATGATTATAAATACAGTTATTTTTTTTTACTAAAATTGCGAAAAGTGGAAAAATGCATTTTGCTCAGATAATTTATTTGCACATAGTGACAACGTCATATCA
This sequence comes from Acronicta alni, assembly GCA_964056405.1. Taxonomy (NCBI): domain Eukaryota; kingdom Metazoa; phylum Arthropoda; class Insecta; order Lepidoptera; family Noctuidae; genus Acronicta; species Acronicta alni. The sequence continues at coordinate 14,173,147 of OZ043916.1, read as the reverse complement.
AACTACTGTCGATGACTTCAATGAGTAGGTACAGAGGCCAGCACATCAAGCTACCACAATCTGTCAGATTTCTTTCAATGATTTTCAACTTTAATACATAATAATAAGGTTCATATTCAATCGAGGAAATTTGACAGTTTTGGATAGCTTGCCCTGCTGGCGTCTGTACCAATCACGTGACCTAGCTGTCCCGGGAAGAGAAGTATTGTTCTACCATGACTGTATTATGGAGCATCCACACCGCAGTTACTTTTTGTGGAGCAACGTGTTAGTGGGCAACATCCGATAACAAAGAGTTATTTGTTGTTAGTATATGTTGCCGTGTTAGGTAAAGTTGCGTCAACATGGTGGTAACTATCGATAACATTTGTTAGTTCGTGAACATATTATGCTGTGCAACTCGCTGGTTACTATTTTTTACTTTATGTTATTGGCGGTATGGATGCGATCATTCAAAAGTCGCAAAAGTTGAAGAATGTTACCTAATGTTCGTGTTGCATTCTGTTGCTCTACAAAAAGTAACTGTGGTGTGGATGCTCCATTAGGAACAGCCTTTCTATTTCTAGATAGGATTGATGTAAAAGACAAACTTATCATATCATATAAGTACCTATAAAATAAGATTGCCATAAAAATGTGTCGATATAATAATTTTGATATTTATATACTGAACGGGTTTTAAAATAATGCTGATAAAAACATACATTATATTTAAGATTTTTATAGAATTGTGTAAAATGATTATGAATGTGAAGAACAAGTAAGCGGTAGTAATAATGTTGTACCTTACCTTTAAGTTAGTAGGTATTGCCTAAAATAATTGCTAATTAATTATTGTGATGTACAAAGGCCAGCACATCAAGCTACCCCAATCTGTAAAATTTCTTTGTAAGGCTGTAAAATTTTCCCAATTGAAAATGAAACTTATATAACTTATTAAAGTTGAAAATCTAAGGTTCATTTTCAATTAGGAAAATTTTACAGTTTTGGATCGCTTGACCTGCTGGTGTCTGTAGGTACCTAAGAATGTCATCCCACCATTTTACTTATTTTAATATAAAATAGACAATATTATTTGATATTTTATTGAAACATCTACCATATCCTTTGGGGGATTTAACGCATCCGAACAAGACTAAGCTAAATGGAGCGGAATAAAAAAATGCCGTGTCGCTTCCGAACGCCATAATATATTGCTATGACTAATTTTAAAACGTAAAGTTTAAATAACGGCTGTTTTGTCGTTGAGAAAGTCACCCTTGTTGGGAAACGTTACCTACTAACTACGCTATGAACAACTTTCACGTGCCTACGAAGTCCATTGTGGGAACTCGTCAAGAAACTTTATCAGACAAATGAATATTTATTATTAGCTTCGGGCCATTCGAGAGGTTAACAACTATTATAAAAGATTTTCTCGTGTTTCTTTTCTTTTAAATCCTTTCGGGAACATAATTAGGTGTTTTACCTAATGTAAGTAGGCTTTCTTAAAAAATTGGAAAAGCGTAAAGAAATAACTTGCCTAGTAATCGAAACTAAACAATAACTGTATAAGGCATTTCGCTCTTTTCTTATCTGTTAAACAACGTTTGTTCTCGCTACTAGGTATATTATAAATACAGAAGTAACTCTGTCTGTCTGATACGCTTTCACACCTAAACCGCTGAACCGATTTAGATGAAATTTCGTACACAGATTGAAAGAAAAAGAGAACGAAAGAAAATACTTACGCGTCGACATGCACGAAAAATTAAAATAAATCTACGGAACACATTCGTCGCACCTACGCAAAAACGGCCAGATTAGACTTTGGAGATTGCCATCGCCATGTCCATGATTGGAGGTAGCCCTTGTCCGGCTACCTTTTGTCTCAAAACGCCGTTTGGGATGCGGGTGAATCCGCGTGAAACAGCTTATAAAACACGAAATACATAAACGTATGTGATAAATGTACGATGTATATTATGTGATGAACATAGTGTTTATTGATTTCCGACATTTACGCGAATATTATACATTGAAATAAAACTTCTTTTTACGGATTTTATCGCGTTATATTGATATTATTAATCCCAACGTTTCGGACCCTTTACAGCGTCCATGTCTTTCAACATAGTGTTTATTTGTCTGGCCAGGTGTTTCTTATGTATTTCTAAGTACCTATGTATTTACAAAAGTATTATCATAATCATCATCAACCCATATACTGTCCCACTGCCGGCCACGGGTCTCCTTTCAACAGGAGATTAGAATTACGCCATAGTCCATTTTTTATTTTTTGGTAAAAAAAGTAAGTTTATAAGTATTTTATCCATTGCTTAGTACCCCATACTCCATAGTACCTACATTAAGCTCTGCTTAGTTTCGGATTAGACGGTACTGTGACTGTAAAATTGTCCAAGAATATTTATTATTTTTATACTAATTTACATACTCGTAAATTAGGCTCATTCTAAAGATTTCCATGTACTTAATACAATTTTTCTTCAGTGTATTCCTCTTTGCTAAGAATTTACTCTTTGACTAATAGGCAAAAGTATAAATATCTAGCTTCGCTCTGGAACTGAATCCGAGTGTTGTGTAAATTTTTAAGGCTCTTCAACGCGTAGTTTCATCAAAGTTCGGTAGACATCTAAGAATTATGAGACCTATTATTAAAATATATTGAACTCACGAAAGCATTCTATGTTGTCATCTCAGTATAAATAAATAAATAAAATTATATCTGCGACATTTTACACATGATCGTCTAGTCCTAAACTAAGTAGAGCTTGTGCTATGGGTACTACTGGTACACACTAGACAGTGAATAGAATAATTAAATATGTCTATATTTTTTTTTCTTTATATACTTTTTTTTTGGTAATAAATACTTAATAGTACAAAAGATCACACTTAAATATTTTTGTCCTGTGGAAACGTACTCACGACCCCGTAATCAGGAATCCATCACTCGAACCACTAGACCACAGGCGTCAAAAGTATAAGTAGTATGTGTACAGTCAACAGCAAAAGTAGATGATCAAAATCAGAAATTCAATACTAATGAACGGAGTTCGCGTCAGAACTGTGTGGAATCCAAGTGATTCAAAAGTATGCGATTGTAAAATAAAGGTACCAAACATTTACTACTAGTACAACTGCCATATATTCGTGATCAGTTTTGACTCCAAAAAAGTAAAAAGTTTTGATCATCTACTTTTGCTGTTGACTGTACCTATGTTATGTAAAGTGGATAGTAGAGTAATAAGTAGGTATACCTATCCCTATTTATTTATATCCTTTTAATGGACGCTTACAACAAAATAGGCATCAACGTCCAATATTTGCAGTTGGTAACCCCAGCGGTTTAGGCTTTGCTTCATTTGGCTTTGCTTGCAGATGAATCAGTTAAATATTGTTTCATGTCGATGGCGCACTGAACTGGCTATAGTGTTACAACTAGACAAAATAAAAGTATAGTCAAACACAGAATTGCCTCCCTTACCTACTGGAACTGCCTCATTAGCCTAGTGGTCTTAACGACGTACGACTGCAACGCTAGAGGTCCTGGATTCCATTCCCAGTTATTGGGCCTTTCTATGAAATTCACAGTAGCGCCACGGAGTTTGGATTTGTGCCCGGTTAAAGAGGTTCGCCCCTATTACATGAGACTTATACATAACCTCCGCACTGCGGGTATTTTAGTACCTACCTACGCCTCAGCTTACACCTGCATAAGGTGGTATTTTTATACAAAAAAGGTTTTTAAATGAGTAACTTGATCGATTGACAAAACATTGGCACATGAGTTAACAGTTTTTCACAAAGATTTAAGTTACTTTTCCATTTCCTCTTGTAACTGGTGCTCATTTATTTTTCGTGGTCCGCTCGAAAGCATAAATTATGGACACCGTGGCTGGAGACTGCTACGTGGCGGGGTGTCGCGTGGGCCGGGTGCGCGGGGGCCACCCCACGACCGCTCGCCGCCCTTCGCCTCAATGAGAAATGTTTCAGGGCCTTTTGTCCCCTTATGCCCCTTTTTGCGAGCGACATCTTCAAGGATACTGTGTTAATCGGACCCTGCGATACTTTTTGTGATCCCGCCTACGGAAGTCGACTGGAAAAACTGTTTCTTTCCCGAATTCTCTCGGCCTCGTTTGCTTTTGATTGTTGTTTGCCTGCTGGCGGATTACTTACATTAAATTTCATTTTGTTTTATTAATTTTCAAGATTTTTGTGTACTTCTTTGCTTTTTGCAACAGTTCTGTCCATACTTAGGTACTACTACAACACTCGAGCAATTATTATAGTCAGCAGCTATTTCGGTCGAGATCCAGTATCCAAAGATTTATGCACGTACGTTAGAAAACTAGGCATAGTTATAACATGCCATAGTTATAACGAAACATACATATTTATAACGAACCATAGTTATATTTATATAACTTATATCGAGACAGATAAAACGAGACATAGTCATAAGGAGACATCGTTATAACGAGACATAGTTAACTAGACATAGTTATAACGGTACATACTTAGTTGCTGTCTCAATGGAACACTTTTCCAAAAACAGGAAAGTTCTCGAATGTACTAGGCGAGATTGATTGCAGATCCTAGCTTTTACAATTTGCAGATGAAGCACTCATACTGTGGTTGGAGAACTTCTAGATATAGTAAAAGCTGTTGCCGCGCATCTCAAAGGGAGAGACAAAAGTTATGTTGTATGTTATTCTCCAAGGTCTAATCTATATCTGTACTATATTTAATCAAAATTGGTTCAGCAGTTTAGGTGTGAAAGCGTTACAGACGGACACGTTTCTTCGTTTTGCAAGATTGTGAAAATGTTTGTGGTATTATTTATTTATTACTTATTACTACTTATTTAAACTTTATGTAGGTACATCTGTCAAATTTCTTTGATAGGTTTTCAACTTTAATACAAAATAATAAGATTCATCTTCAATTGGGAAAGATTGTCAGTTTTGCATAGCTTGACCTGCGTCTGTCCGCCTTGTAGAATGCCAAATTATTGCATTCTTCGTCAACCTTTGGATATAGAGAAACATGCAAGGTAAATGAAGAAAAAGCAATATAAGTAATATTCTTCTTTCTTCTATCATTAGACGCCTGCGGTCTAGTGGTTCGTGTGTCGGACTACTGATCACTAGGTCGTAAGTTCGATTCCCACAGAACACACATATTTAAATTTGATGAACATTTAAGTGTTTGTGTTTGTCTGGGTGTTTCTTACGTATTTTAAGTAGGTATGTATTTACAAAAAAAATATTATATAATCTAGTCCCAAGGAACGAGATGGTGCTGTGTAAAATTGTCAAAGAATATTTATTTATTCTTATTACTTACTTTTAAAATGTAAACTAAAAGTAAACAATAAATATACATGTACAGTCAGCGTCAAATAGTTAGTGACACTCAGGGTATTCAAATAAATAGACGCAACCAAAAAGTCAATAATATCGGTACAAACAAAGTTTCCATATTGTTGTCAACATTATAGTCGCTCAAAAGGTCGAGACGTTTAAAACGTCATATATGTAGATAGGTTCAGTCAAACCGTCATAAATATGGTAACAGTCATCCCGCCAATGGTATCCAAGCATTCTAAGTATTCAAAAATATGGAACACATTAGAAAAATAAACCAGCATGTTATAGAAATAAACGGTTTCCCAAAGATGAAAACCTCTTTAGGCAATGTAGTGTTATTTGCATGTTATTCTATTTATCTATCAGTAATATCAATATTGATTTCTGACATTTTCGCGAATATTATACATTGAAATAAAACTACTTTTTACGGATTTTATCGCGTATATTGATATTATTAATCCCGACGTTTCGGACCCTTTACAGCGTCCATGGTCACGGGTAGACTGAGGTGGAGGGCGTCATTATATAATTAAAAGAGACCATGATTCTCTGAGTTTGTTTCGGCGTTTCTTCTCAGAGGTCGTCAGCTAGGAAATGCCGGCTCCATCTAGTTTTAATTAATAATTAGTAATAAATGTCATTGATCATGTAACAATTAAAAATGTAGGGTAGCTGTCAGTAATTATATCATCAAGACGCCCTCCACCTCAGTCTACCCGTGACCATGGACGCTGTAAAGGGTCCGAAACGTCGGGATTAATAATATCAATATACGCGATAAAATCCGTAAAAAGTAATAATATCAATGTCAAGTGCAAAACTAAAGCAAGCTAGAAATATGGCTACGCATTAGTGACACCACAAAACATCGAAATATATATTTGAGGGAGGAAGGTGTCTCCGTAACAGATATTTCAAATGAACTGGGAATATTCTTATGTACCTATCGTTTTAGATGTTACGTGTTAGTTACCTATCGAATTATTCTCATCTCTCTAGATCCTCATTTCTTCATATTCGCACATATATGTATAAACAAGCACACAGCCCGCCTGATGGTAAGCAGTCGAAAACTAGAGAAAATTGAAAAGATGCAAGCGATTATCGACCTTATTGACATTATTTTATTGCTTATTTTTAGTTATTCATCCACTCTATTACCTTGTTTATGTTTAAAATAGCAGTTTTTGAGTTATAGTCAATAAGGTTGAAAACTTTGCACCTCTTTTTTGCAAGCACTATCGAGTCTAGTTTTGTCGACGTTCATTGTTAATTAAAATAAAATAAAATGATCATGATATTGAATCATATATTTTAATTATGCACTCTTGCTCTATGAGATATATAGTCATACTCATTATCAATGAGGTTTAGGTACATCTATTTTCAGTCAGCTGTATATTGCTAAGTATCGTAAACGGCTATGCACGAAATCCTTTACAAAACAAAAGACATGTCTATGACGTCATGCTTAAAATGAAAAGGACAGCAGTAGTTTCTATTCCTTTCATTTTTGTGTATAAATGTTTTCACATTAATTGATGTGAGAAAGAATATTTAAAATATATAGTAGTAAAGTTCATTTTTCTAATGTGTTCCATATTTTTGATCACTTAGAATGCTTGGATACCATTGACGGGATGACTGTAACCATATTTATGGCGGTTTGACTGAACCTATCTATGTGACATTTTAAACGTCTCGACCTTTTGAGCGACTATAATGTTGACAACAATATGGAAACTTTGTTTGTACCGATATTATTGACTTTTTGGTTGCGTCTATTTATTTGAATACCCTGAGTGTCACTAACTATTTGACGCTGACTGTACATAAAGTATACATATTTTATAATTCGAGCCATTTAAATTAGGTAGAGATACTTAGTCAAGTAGTCTAATTTTATGAGACTTTTAATACCTTAATTAAACACACTGCAATTCAAGTAGGATGTACAACCATAACATTAATAAATATATATAATATTCAAACAAGCACCAACAGCAACTAACATAACTCAAGAAAGCGAATATTCTCGTGTGATTTAACGGAAAACACGGTGCGGTCTCACGGCTCCCAGCGGGTTGTTTTTGCGGGTAAAAATATGCGCAACTGGTAACAATTGATAGGGGTGGTGGTGAGAAGGGTGCACTAGTTCATATCTCGCGTGGAGAACCCTTTGCAACCCCACTTTCCTTTTTATCCCTACTCAAAAATCGCTTCGGGAGACGTGTTTTCGCTGCGAAGTAACTACTGCTCCCATTTTTGCCAAATTGTTGTTTGGGGTGAAATGGTTTGTGTTCTTATCCACGTCATTTCTATGATAAAAAGAAAATAAGTATTGCTCAATCATTGCCCTAATTTGTGACTTGTATTGTTTAGGTAATAGCTAAATTGTGACTACGATTTTTTTAAAGATAAGAGTGACGTTCCTTCGTTCACGACTAGGTCATTTAGATATAGTTTAGTGTATTTAAAGCATGGATTATTAATTGACATTCCACTTCATCGTATCACGTCACGAGTGTAGTTAACTAAAACTAAAATTTCAACCACTGGCTTCGATATATTTTTACCTATAACAATTTTGGTTATTTATCTTTTTTTCTACCAAATATGGCAGTATTTATTCATAATTTTCTAACGTTATCTCGGCCTGCTGTGACCGGAAAATAATCGGCGATTGGAATTACTTAAATAATCACAAATTGGATTTTGTCACATCACAAGAGTACGGACGGACCTATTATCTTGTTATGACGATGTCAATATTGGTCCTATATTGACATCGTCATTTGTAGAGTACCTAAAATTATAGGATGTTAAAAATCTGGTTCTGATTACTCAAAAGATATCATCGAGATTTTTATCTGGATTCAAATAACAATTTGAATCTACGAAGGTAAACAAAATTTTAAGAAAAAAAGAAGTTCTTAATGACTTTTTATTACTAGATAACATGTCATTTCAATCATTGTGATTGGGAAATAATATTGGGAGGTTAAAGGTAGGAATGGGGTGTGTTCAAGGAATTTTTGGAGATAAATCTTTTAATCGCCAAAGAAGGCTAAGGTTACAATAACTACCTAGCTAGGTACAGTCAGCGTCAAATAGTTAGTGACACTCAGAGTATTCAAATAAATAGACGCAACCAAAAAGTCAATAATATCGGTACAAACAAAGTTTCCATATTGTTGTCAACATTATAGTCGCTCAAAAGGTCGAGACGTTTAAAACGTCATATAGATAGGTTCAGTCAAACCGTCATAAATATGGTTACAGTCATCCCGCCAAAGCATTTTATGTGTTCAAAAATATGGAAAACCTTAGAAAAATAAACTTTACTACTATACATTTTAAATACCTATTATTTCTCACATCAATTAATGTGAAAACAATTATACAGAAAAATGAAAGGAATAGAAACTACTGTTGTCCTGTTCATTTTAAGCATGACGTCATAGACATGTCTTTTGTTTTTTAAAGGCTCGTGCATAGCCTTTTACGATACTTGTAAGCAATAAACAGCTGACTGAAAATAGATGTACCTAAACCTCATTGATAGTGAGCATGACTATAATATTATATCCCATAGAGCTCTTGCTCTATCTATCTATATATTTTAATTATACTCTTGTGCATAATTAAAATTTAAATGATTCAATATCATGATCATTTTATTTTAACAATGAACGTCGACAAAATTACTAGACTCGATAGTGCTTGCAAAAAAGAGGTGCAAGCGATTTTCAACCTTATTGACTATTATTCAAAAACCGCTATTTAAAACATAAACAAGGTAATAGAGTGGATAAATAACTAAAAATAAACAATAAAATAATGTCAATAAGGTCGATAATCGCTTGCATCAATTTTTACAACTAAAATCGTTTAAATTAAGAAATCCAACCATTGTTTTTTCAATTTTCTCTAGTTTTTGACTGCTTACCATCAGGCGGGCTGTGTGCTTGTTTATACATACCTATATTTATAGGTATGTATAAACAGTATATACTTACCTATAAATATAGGTATGTAGTGCGAATATGGTTACGGAGACACCTTCCTCCCTCAAATATAAATTCGATGTTTTGTGGTGTCACTAATGCGATAAGTAACCATATTTCTAGCTTGCTTTAGTATTGCACTTGACATTGATATTACTGACAGATAAATAGACATGCAATTACAACCCTAGATTGCCTAAAGAGGTTTTCGTCTTTGGGAAACCGTTTATTTCTATAACATGCTGGTTTATTTTTCTAATGTGTTCCAAATTTTTGAACTAAGTGTTCAAAAGTTTAAATGCTTGGATACCATTGGCGGGATGACTGTAACCATATTTATGACGGTTTGACTGAACCTATTTATATGACGTTTTAAACGTCTCGACCTTTTGAGCGACTATAATGTTGACAACATTATGGAAACTTTGTTTGTACCGATATTATTGACTTTTTGGTTGCGTCTATTTATTTGAATACCCTGAGTGTCACTAACTATTTGACGCTGACTGTACCTAGTAAAATTCTTTCATTCCATAAAACACGTACAGAAGTAATTGCGGTTTAGGTACGTGGGACTCAAATGGCCTGTTAAAGATAGAGAGACATCCAAACATACATACCTAGATACATATTTCGTAATGTCAAAGCCCTTATAAACCTTTGAGATCTGCAAACACGGGCGTTGAATCGTGTTAGTGTAGGCGAAAGCTCACCCGGCTGCTGTCTGTACCCGAATCGATAAAATTCGGGTCCGCGCCCCCGTGCGTTGCCATGGCAACGCGCCCCGAGTTCCCTCCATCCACCACCCCGCCGCCGCATCTCTGAGAACACCGATGTTGACTTAGACGGATAGGGTAAGAGGCTTATTAATGGTTTTATGTTACTTCAATGTTGTACAACGAGCTACCTTGGAAAGCTCGTTGATTTTAAAGAAGTCTTTATACCCAATTAAAAGGGAGAATAAATATAATTTATTGGTTATTTAATATACTGAACAAGACGTATTTTCTGTAGACGATCAGTGGAGACTGCGGAGTGTACAAACCGGGAGAGCTCACATGAACGGTGGAACATTTCTAGGGAACGCGCGCCGCCATCTTGCCAGACCGCGTGACGCCACCCATTACAAATCGAGTGCGTTCACGTCGCGCGCCCCGTCGACGGCTCGTCTGCGTTATTTTCATCTGGATTCACATTTCACCTACGAAACGAGAATTATTTATTGTAACTAGTATTTTCGTTTAGTCAATTTTAATTATGTAAATTATTGTTATATAAAGCGCTCAGCACCGTTAGTCATTATGATTAATGACATATATTTTATATTACGCTATTAGAATATTATGAAATGAACTACGTTCGGTGATGGATTTTACCAAGTTATGTTACGTACATATGTATTGGAAGGGTAGGTAGGTAACATAACATTACTTGAGATCATCATCATATGAGCTTAAGCGACGTTCACTGCTGAACAAGGAGGAAGCTTCTCCTCCATAGATTTTAATGATTATTAATGGGTATTTTGACGGTTCAATCCCGAAAGCGTACTTTTTGCCTTTCTGTTATACATTAAATGATAAATTAATGGTAACAGTAACTATAATTAGATATAGTTTTAGGTATACAAGAATTTAGTAAACAAAGATGAGCGAAATAAATGGGTTTGTGTTACGAGTTCAAAGCGTAGATCCAAACGGAATTACCCAAATAAGTTGGTGGCACGATCCCGCATTATAAGTAGGAGCGACGCAGCATCGTAATGTGGGGCGCGTATCCCCGGCCAGCACCCGGTGCGGGCGGCGGCGGTTCCCGGCCCGACGCCGGTAGCCCCGCTTTGTCCACGGAGCGAGGGCGTGCAAACTTTCTCTACCCATAAAACTCTGTTTGCACAGTACGAGCTTAAACATTTCTTTGCGGGTCAGGATTACTTAGCGATGAATAAGTAAATTGCATTTAAAACGAAATCGTTTTCCTACCTAATATTTTCTTTGTGGAACGTGCGTCGTAGTTTTATGAATTTTAAATGCAGAATACTTACGGTGGCGTGAGATAAATTCTTATTAATATTCCCGAGGCGCAGTTTTAGTTCTTTTGTCTCGCGCGGCTCGGGAAGGCAATAAAGAGGTAGACGCCTGGAAATGTGCTGCATTTATACAGGTTCCTGGCGCGGCCGCGCGCCGCCCTCCGTAGCGCTTGTGCTTTATTTTGTTCGCTCGACGTTCCTTTGCCAGGCTCTCTCCGCTCTCTTATTGCTCGCAGCTAAGACTAACAAGGTTTTTAATTATTTCCTTTAATGCCACTTTCAGCGACGTTACATACGGAGCTTTGTTGTACTAACGTTGTGTTGCTTGCTACGCTTGCCGTACCTACATTGTGCAAAATAGAGCTTTTGCTTTGAATTGAGTTGTTTATTTGTAACTTAATAAGCTCGTTAATATATTTAGTGTTGAATAAAAAACTGTTTTCTTTTGATTATATACAGTGACATACTTCTGCCTCGATAAAATTCTTATTAGGATGAAAGCTGACGCAAAGAGATTTTGATGAATCATCGTGAATCTCATTGGTTATTTATTGCTGTGTGCGCGGCTGGGTGCTGGTTCTCAATATGGCGACAAGATTATGATGGACACAGCTTCCGACGGGATTACGTGAGTGGCTGGTTTGACCTCATTCGTCTGAATGGCTCGCTCAGAAACATGTGCCGCGGACGACTGTGCTATTGTGGTCCTAGTTTTAATTATGTCCGGGAAATTGCTTGATATTGTTGGTTCCAGCATTCTAGGATGATACCTAATTATGTAGTTTATTGCTGCAATCATGGCTTACTTTGTTCGGAAAAGGATGCTGCAATTTAGAGGCGTTTGTACTTGTAATGATAACTGTGCCTTGCTATTGATGAAATATAATGTACGAAGATGTAGAGATCTATCAATTTAATATCGTAAGTCGTTGTCGCCTAAGGCCTGCACGGCTGACTTTTATTTAGCACACGGTGTTCCGTACTGTGGTGTTGGTACTTATGGTCCAGGCACTGGAATTCGCAAGTGACTGATGTTTGCGTTTCGGACGCTACTTTGACTACTTATATTGGGCTTTTAAACTTAGAATTATTATTTATAGGTACTATTTTTTCTTGAACTCAATCATTAACAATAATTTAAACACAAGTTAGAAATTGGTGGGCAAATTATATTAAATAAAAAAAAATAATTATATTAAATATTTAACGTTGTGTGTGGTTCTGATGTAGATATTGTGTTCTATACACAAAATGATGGGAAGAGACAGTTTTTGTTTTCCTCGGCGAGTGCCCAAGCACATGAAACTCATTCATATGAACATTCCTCTTCTTTATGTAGAATGTTTGCTTTTTATATATTTTATTAGTCACTGCTGCTGTATATCGTATGTTGATCTAGTTGATATTTACCGACTATCACAGGAACTGGTATACCGTTTTTAACTGCGGAAACTTTTAAATGGCCTTTAATTATACATCCATTTTTGCCATATTTATACTAGCTGTAAGTTTTCCAAATAAAATAAAATAAAATAAATAAATAAAATTCCATATAACATATTTTTTTGCGGTTACATGGTTGTGCCAATCCCCGTTTTATGATTGCATAATATAAACGTATATTTCTTGTACCTACCAGCATCAATCTAAAGAGCTAAAATTTAAAGAATGTCTATAATTTATATTATATAGGTACGTATAACTCATCTTCGCGTACACTTTCTATACGCCAATTGAAATTTTCAGTATCAATATTTTACTGGTACTGGCACCTATCTTATCTACTCCACTATCCTGTACGCTAGTGTGGTCAACCAAAACAACCCATGTCCTCATACGGATAATCAGCAGGTTACCTTATGACACTACCTTAACTCTTAATTAACAACTGTATGGTTTTGGGACAAACGGTTTCTCCCTCCGGTCAACTTAAGTTTATAACTAAGTTAATTTAGTTAAGTGTTGTCGAGATTTCTACGGTGTACCACCTCAAGTAGACCTTAAGTAAGCTGTACCAAAGACATGCGTTTTACTACGTACTTTTTTGTAGCCACTCTCGTGGATTTTCGCCTGTTTCGTGGGTACCCACGAAACAGGCGCTTTCATATACAAATTTTAGCATACACCAACACCCAGATCTCTCTTTGACTTTCCTTTGACTATTTTTTATCTCATTATCTCTTCGAAAATCTTGAGATTTCATTTACATGCTTAAAATGTCCGATGACAAATTGAATGAAGCCTACCTTAACGTCATATACAAGGCCGGCCTCGTACACTATCGTCTTTTATCTCTTATTCTAGGAGGAGTTGAGGAGGCACATGCTCAACAGAGCTCGATAATGTTGTAATTCAGAAAAAAAAATCAGTGTTCTATGTTTTATATATATATATATACATCTACGTATCTGTTAAATACATCAGTGAATATACGTCGGTAGTTATAGCTCGTTATAGGCAGGCGTTCGATAGAATATCCAGCCCCGCTCAGCTTCCCCCCCGGCCGGGCCGCCGGGCCAGCCACCCCCTCCCATGTCATGTCTGACGCGGGCTTTATTTTGCTCTCAGTACTGAATATAATATTAATTATATTTTTGTGAATAAAGAACTCATAGAGCTGTCAGAAATCGCACAAAAGTTTATTTTTACAACTCAAGTAAGATTTTGAAGAAATACGGAATTTCTTCGAAGTGAGTTTTATTAATAAAATAACTTGTAATACCAGCTTGCATTAGTATGGAAGTAGAATCGTTTCACGTTCTGCATATTAATAATGCTTGATCTAATGAGAAGAAGGGTGAGGTTCTACCTAGATTTAATTGATTTTCGATGCCGTTCGCTAAATATTAGACAATAGTCTAATTCAAATTAGTTGTGTAGTGTTGAAAACAGTTTATGACGAGCACTTGCAGTAGGAAATTATTCTTTCTGGAACTTCTTTGCCGCTTTAGCTGGTTAGCGAACTAAGATGGTAGTTTTGTCACATTTTAATATTATAATAGGGCAAAGTGGTAACACAACGATAGTTGGTGGTCGCGGTCCACCACAAGTCATACTTTATGTTCCCGGCGCGCCGTGCGTCATGTCTCATGAAATATGGCTGCTCATAAAACATCGCGATGCCCATGAGCCACGAATTTGATATATTATGGTGCAGTTTGATGCCAAAAGGCTGAAAAAACTAAAACAGAGGACGAGAACGATAAGATACATTATCTAGAGGAGATTGCAGTTTTAATGGTTAAAATGCAAGTTGAAAATCGATCTTTGTAAAATTAATAGAATAAGAAAGAATTAAAGAACATCACATCACCATCAATACAATTGTACTCTCCAATGATTAGACACAGATATCGTTTACTGATATTGTCTACAATCACACTCACAGTCTGCCGGTGATGTTAGTAAATTTTATGTCCGATTGTCCTTTACTTATGTGGTTTTAATTCCTTGTCTACTAGGTTCCGATAATTTAACCAAATGTATAATGAACCAGAAATAATTGTTTCAAAACTGATGCAACATCTCAAATTATCGTACATAATATACAAGTATGATCCCTTTGTTTTAAATTCCACAGTGCACTTCGCACCGCGCTAGACTTGCTTTATTAATAAACAGAGGGGATGCAAACCTTTTGTGAAATTCTAGCTATTCAATATTGATTGCATCTATACTAAGTACAAACCTATATAGAGGTATAAAATTGTTCATTACGTACATTTCAAAGCCGTCTAGCCCCAGACAAAACGAAACCATTTCCGAAATCCCTTAATTAGTGCTGGTCCCCCGTTTGTGGCCGTCCGCCTGTCGAATAGGCATGTCTATCACAAAGGTAGCATTCATTAACGAAGCCGATATTGAATCCGTTCTGATACTTGTGTTTGTGTATACGGCTACGTGTGTGTACGTTAGGTGTCTACTTTCAATGTAATTACTCGTCGACATGTCATATGCACACTGAATATACTTATTTGGGGTGTACAGAGCGACGAGGGCTGTTCAAACGTCATGGCGGCGATGGTCACAGAGCGGCAAAATGTAGTATGATAACCGGGATTTAATTTATGATTGGTTTATAGTGGGCAAAATGTACTGGCATAAGTACGATAAATCACTGTAAAAGCGAGCCCTTTAAATTGAGCTTAGCATTCGGATAGGATAAATATACTTACTACATCAAATCTTACAGTATAGGTATTGTTTAATGTGTGAATTGCAGTTTTATCTATAGAACCAGATGATATTTATTTGACTCATTAAACTGGAGCTTTTCAGTAGTGTAATCTTATTTCAGTGATTGATAAGTATGTTATAAATTATATTATTAATAACTTTAACTATAAAATATCAATATTGTCACGCTGTCTCTACCCAACTGTGGTTAAGTCCGGGCCCCAGCCCCCCCACGCGGGACGAGACGGAGAATCAGGTGGCAGAGAGATGCAATTCACCTACAAACGTTGGCTGCAGCGTTTAGCAAGCGATTATGGACCGTATTTCTAACTAGTTTATAGCTGTAATTGGTTGTATTTGGGTCGAGGCCCGGGCAGAGCTGGTGCAAGCTCCCGTCGGTTGCCAATGGTTACGTTCGGACCGCGAGGTAGGTACATAGTCCACACATGCGTTATACTCAGTTAATATTTGAATAGGGATGTTCGATGTATTTATATAGCATGGCTAGCTCCCGACTATTCCCGGGGAAAATCAATAATCGTATGTACTGAACGTTGCTGCCTGTCTAGGTGCGCTACACTGATTTAATATTATAAGCCGTACATAAAGCTTTGATGTCTGATCTCTTCACTTAGAGTAGTATGTATGTCTTAGTCATCCTCGGAGCCTTTTCTCAAATATGTTGAGGTCGGCTTTCAGTCTTACCACATGCGGCTGAATATCACTATTTTACACAAAGCGACGGCCATCAGACCTCCGCAAGCCAATTTTCTGGTTAATATCGATATTCTGAGGAGACTGGTTGTCAGGCTTTTTAGGCTTCTATGGCTAACGACTGTCATTAATGTTGGTATGACAACAGAGACCGAACGCTTTACATGTCTTGGAGAGTAAAGTCTTGATGTGTTAAGAAAAGTCACCCATCCATAGATTGACCGCGGTCGTTTGATTAGTGTAGTTATTACTTAGCCAGAAGCCCCCTCTTCGACGAGCTTCTGCTCCCTTAGTATGTATAAAAAATGTTATTGTATCAAAAACAAATAATAATTTTTCTTGTAAATTGCACTACGACTGTTTTCGTTCAGCCACGTAATACGTTATTCAGTTCTTAAGTACATTGAATACCAATATATCGGAATGATCTCGATTTCAATTCTTTGTCTAGTGAAGTGTGAATGCATCTCCAACACGCCGACAACCCTATTATTTGAAGAATGTAGCGAATGCAAAGTGCGCTTTGTAGGAAGCTAATTTTGTGAGAGTCTGACATTTTACTGCAAGCGATGCAGGGTCTTTTGTATTTAAAGCTTGTTATCTTAGAGTATTTTGGAATGACATTTTATTATGTATTTAGGTACTTTCATTAGGTACGGTCAGCAATGAAAGTCGCTGAACACAGCTTCATTTTGAAAACATGACAGCTCCAAAACTTAGATTTTTTTTTATTATGAAGGTAAGGTAAATATTTAGTATTCATCAGTTCATCTATGCAATGATTTCACACAACCTTCACATAGCAACATGTTCAGTGACTTTCGTTGGTGACTGTACGTCAAAATTATCTAACAAATAGTATAATCGAGCACAGTGCCAGTTAGTGAAAAACTACCATGAATAATTACTTCATTACCCTAGTAGTCGTTAGCGCGACTGAGACGCTAGAGGCTGAGCAGTGTTATTGGATTTTTCTATGAAATTCTTAGTAGCAATTTGTGCCTAATGGCATTAGCAATAGGCCCGCTCCATATTACATGGGACCTAAATATACCGGCGAACTGTGGATCCGTGTAGAATGTGTAATAATGGAACTGTGTAGATTGGTACACCTCTGCCAAACCCTTCGGGGAATACAGGCCTGATGGTATGTTATGTTATGGCAACAAAGTCATCAGATAAGTCAATTCTTACCGTTCTTCATTAAGAAAAGCGCTTAAGTACTAACGTAGATGGTCCAAACGGCTTTACAAAGAGAAAATACACATACTTAAACTTAACTTATTCACCGTCTGGATAGAGGTTACCTAACAAATTAAACTTCATCTCTTCTTTTCACATCGTTTAAGCCCATTTCTGAAAAAATCTATATATTGACACGGGTAGTACGGGTAGTAGAATCCCGTATCGGACCATACTAAGAACTTGCTAGGTTTCGACTAGGACCGTAAATTCTGAACCCGATTGAACCGCTGCCGTTCCAACCATGGGAAAAATAAACACACACATAAATGGGAATTAAGAGAGTCACAGTGCAATTGCGGAGCCCCTGACCAGACCTTGTCGCATGTGGTAAACGAATGCCCATTTCGCTGTTTCGCCTTTTGGAATTTGGAACTTCACAAATTCACACCAGCCGCCGCAAGCTGGTTAAAACTCTTAGATATGGAAATTTGATCCATGCGGGACAACTGCCATACGCAATTATGATGATGACAAGGGGAGGCAGTAGGCATGTATATTTATTCAGTGAAAATAAAATAAAAAGGTAGCCCAAAAGTTGACAGCCACTCTCTTAGTTCAAGGCCCATCGGCTCAAAATATGAGTCCATCCCAGCACAGCTTCAAGGTTATGATTTCAAAAAGAACTCATACTTTCAGAAGCTCAAAACAGAATATAACTCCAATCTCTACAATTTTAATACACGTTGTATTCAAAGTTTATTTGCGGAAATTACAACTTTGCGAACTCAACCCTCGGGATGTCGGTGGTGTCCGCAGCTCGTCGCCATTACTGTGAGCCAAATGAGCCCTGAAGCCGTGGCCGAGATAAAGCGCCGCCCGCCGCCACCTCCGAAGAATTGATGCTATAAACTTGATTGAATATTTTCTCTTGCACGTTACACTTCTGCTACCGCCGAGACCGAAAGATTTATGGAGGTGAACGTAATCTACCACCCAGTTTTTTGTTAAAGAATAAAGGAAATATGTTTTTTTTTTCATGTTTTTACGACAATACTTATACGTGAGAGAAATGGCTCCAGAGGACCGTATGCGCGCATTGATTTATTTTTAACACGCTTTTATTAGTGTGGTGGGGTTGAAAGGAGGCACGTATTTTATTCAAGCATCACCCTAAGCCGTAATTGTGTTGTAGAAACCGTTGCATCATTTTGTGTAAAAGTGTTTACACTGTGATTATCCTTTAGTCTGTTCCTCTGACCTTAGTCTAAAGGCTTAGACTTTGATGAAATTTGGTACACACATAGAGAGAGATAGACTTGAAAGTATTTCGGTTATTCTTCATTATTTGAAGCATTCAATATTAAAAGCAAGAAAGTTGTCTGATGCTAGAAGAAGACTTTTATGCTGAAATGTATACAGTTTACTTAGATGTAGTTTTTACTAGGCACAGGTTAAAGAAACCATTTTACTAGGTACAAATGGTCGATGCTGATTAGCAAGGTTTTTATTACTTGAATTATGACACGAAGTACTATATTCTTAGCGGAGCCCAAGTTAGCTCTACAAACATTAATCTTGAAGACAAATAATAATTTCTACACACTACCAAGTGACGTAACTAATTACTTTGTTTAAAAATTTTGAGAAGTTGGGTACTTACCTAATTTGAATAAAGCATTGTGTTATATACAAAAATATAGCTATTGGGCGCCGTCAGCCTTTATAGTGTTGAAGGAAAAACCTTTAAATCTATGCCCATATAATACACAACTCTTAATATTTCACTCATATCTTTAGGATCGTAAGTAGGATGTTTTGTAAGAAATTTCGTTATAAAAATAAGGTAATTAATTTATTTTGAAATTCTAAAGCAAGATCCTGAGTCGAGAAGGCCGCAGCTTTTTTTTTTTTTTGACATTTGACACAACACCATCTAGTCCCAAACTAAGCACAGCTTGTACTATGGGTACTAGACAATGGATATAATACTTATATACTTTTTTTTTTTGTAAATATATACTTATAATACATAAGAAACACCCAGACAAACACAAATACTCATGTTTTATCCACACAAATATTTGTGTCCTGTGAGAATCGAACCCACGACCCCATGATCAGCAGTCCGGTACTCAAACCGCTAGACCTCAGAGGTGGTCAAAATTATATTTATTTATATATTATATTTTATTGTACACCGATAAAAATACAATATAACAGAACACAACTTAATGTAAAACATATGTACAATGGGCGCCCTTATCGCGAACAGAGATTTCTTCTAGCCAACAAATTAGTTCGATAACTAGTGTTAGAGTCAAATGGTTCTTCTGATGTATCGTATTAATTCTCCGGGGATTCCAAATGCATTCCAATGAGGACATCTCGTTTGGAATCTCCTGGTACATACTCCATATATTTTATGCCTCTGACTCAAATGAACGAATGTTGTAGACAAAACATGTACAGAGGGCACATCATGCTACCACAATCTGACAAATTTCTTTAATTGATTTTCAACTTTAACAAAAAACAATAAGGTTCATATTCAATAGCGAAAGTTTGTCAGTTTTGGATAGCTTGACCTGCTAGCGTTTGTAAATACGTATGTAACTCAAGGTATTTCTATTACCACATCCAGCTTCCTGTTATTGCTGCTCAACTTTATGCTGGGTTTTATTGTTGCTCTTTATTGTCCAACCATATACCGGAGACCGGAGACAGTGGAAACTGTCATTTAAAACTACATAGTTCGATTTTTAAAATCCACGTATATTTTTTAGAAGATGTTGATTGATAAAAACAGCTGAATGTTAATCGGTTAATTGTTTTTTTATAAAACGATAACTTTATACTTGTTTTTTTTTTAATTAGATTTTTTGAAATAAGATTGATTGAAGTATAAACTAAAATATCAGCTCATAAATAAATAGATGAGAAAATTACAATAATAGGTATTCTAGACCTCTGCTTAATCGTTTAGGGAATACAGGCGTGATGATATGTTACAGTATTATTAAATCACATGAAGATATTCATACCACAATCAAGTGATCGATGACTGATGATTTTTCTTCAGGTACCACATGAAAAAGGAAAATACAAGTACATACCCACCAAATTACGGTAACGTTCAAATAAATATTTAACAAACGGATTCAAGGGTTAGGGATACGCTCGGGGCTCTCTCTCATCTTTATAGAAGCGTGAATGATGAGCACAATTCTTCGCAATACCTACCTCCGCAATAAATACTACAAGCACGCCAGTTTGAGTGAAAGGGGTATTTTTGTGGGTCGTGACGTCGGTGGGTCCCCTGGGCTTGTCTTACCGTTATCTGTGCCCCGGCACCCTCGGGAGGGGCTATAAATCTGCCGAGGACATGTCCCGGCATCGCGCCCCGTGATGACGACCGTCTTTGTACACATATTCAATGTTACGTAAGATTTTCTCCTTTATCCGTGTGCTTTTCAGACTTATTCCCGAGAACTTCAAACAGTTACATTATTGTAGTGATTTTGTTAGTAAAAGGATCATTAAATGGATTTGTTTGCAATTGTGTCATATATTCTTTTGATAATCAATTTGGACCTCATTCGTAGCCTTTGCGTAGACTTCAACTACGCTGCGTAGCATTCCGCTACGCCAGTATTAGTATAATTAAATGTGTTAATAAAATTGTTATAATGTTTTTTTGCTAGGTCTGCGTTGAATTCTCAAAAAAAGCATAATTTCAAAAAATAATGTTAGATACTATCATGGACCTAAAATATAATATTCAAATAGGTAGGAAGAAAGCAAACAAAAGTACATTATTTCAGGATGTTAGCGCACGTCCCTAGTGATTTAAAATGCGACGTAGCGCTCCAGATATTGTATCGCGAATGAATATATTCAAGTCTCCCAACAAACAAGCGGGACGTAGACTGCAATTGTATTAAAATTCGCTTGTTGACGAAATTGCGAGTTTCAGTACATTGTAGCAACAATTCGTAGCAATGCTACGAAGTTAGGCGCTGTACTGGCTACGAAAGCTACGAAGCGTAGGTTTTTTAATTAGATTATGGAAGTTGCATCTTGCGAGAGGTATTTTTGATGTAAGGATATCTGAATAACGCTTTGTTAGCAAAGGGTGCTTGAGTTAATATTGCGTTTCGTTTAGTTTGGGTTCAAAATTATAAAGTATTTGCAGGCTTCTCATTCAAATGCAAATGAGAGGAAAGGAAGAATTTTATTACTACGACAATAATTTATTTTTCTTTTCGATTTTTTTACACTTAAATATATCTCAGCAAAAATTGCCAAGAGTGTTAGAATCTCGTACTAGTGCGAGTATATAGCCATAACGTTTGTAATCTAACTTTTCAAATCAACTTCTTTTTGCTTTCTGCATAATATGTTTCGTATATTTCTGGATATATTCGTGTGTTATTTTATACTTTTTACTTTTTCGAGAGTCTTTAATGCAAAAAAATAATATGAAATTATATTATACTTATTTAATAGAACCAGGTGTATGTTCCACACTTCCTCAACCTCAATGCATCTTGAAGATTGTAATATTAAGTCAAATTCTTCCACGTTTTAGGAAAAGCTAAACGGGATTCCGAGTACGAGAACGTACTGCATGACTTAAAATACGAAGCTAGTCGTATTCTATTACTTTTAGCAATTTCAAACGTGTCCTGGAAATGTGTGCGGGTACTTCTGTGCAATACTCTTCATAAACGCGGGTAGCAGCGCCAGCGTCCTGTCGCGGCGCATTCTACGACTGCACATTATTACATTTCGCTGAACGAAGGCATCCGAAAAATATGTAACATATTATCGGAAGCGGGCCTTTGTGCCTGGTATCCGCTATGTAAGATATTTTTTATCGATATTCTGATAGAATTCATACTGGTTAGGTACACCAGACGCTATGACCACTAAGCCACCGCGATACCTACACGCTATGTCAAATTTTGCCTTCGCTTTCTGAATTTAAGTCTTTATGGTAAGGTCGAATGCGACCCCACCTTACCTACTAACTATCTTTTTGTATTTTTTGGCATTTTCCATGCTAAGATTTTAAAGTTATTAAGCAAAGGAAAAATACAAGAATTCATACTCTTAACCGTGTAATGTCTAAAGAATGCTATTTGAAGCACGAATAGGTACAGTGTGAAAAGTGCTTTGTACAGACGCCAGCAGGTCAAGCTATCCAAAACTGTCAAATTTTCCCAATAGAAAATGAACCTTGTGATGTTGCATTACAGTTGAAAATATATCAAAGAAATTTGACAGTTTGTGGTATCTTGATTTGCTGGCCTCTGTACAATACTGTTGACTATACTGAACAGCATGAGGTTCCAAATGGTTTACCATTAATACTCATAAATCCTTACTAATATTATAAATAAGAAAGTAGCTCTGTCTGTCTGTTACGCTTTTTCGCCTAAACTGCAAAACCGATGTTGATGAAATTTGGTACAGAGATAGATTAGACCTTCCTACTTTCCTTCCTTGATAATATAATTGCTACAATCTATTATAACATATTATTTTTAATGTTTTTTTTTAATGAATCGGCGCTGAGGTAAGAACCCCTTTTGCCGCTTACCATCAGGCGAAAGTTTGATTGTTATTTTATAATTTACTAATATTGACTGCTTCATTGGGCTGACAGTCGGAAACGTGGCTACTGAGCTTGAGGTCTTAGGTACGATTCCTAAGTCGAGCAAAGTCCTGTTGGGTTGTGATAACCCTTGCTCTTCGGAATTTAAAGTTGTGATGGTATGTTATGTTTATCTAATCTAATATTCATTATCATCAACCGATATACTGTCCCACTGCTGGGTATGGGTGTCCTCTTAGGATGAAAGGGATTAGGCTATAGTACTCCACGCTGGCCTATTGCGGATTGGCAAACTTCACACGCTGATGTTTCGTTTCTCACGATGTTTCCCTTCACCGTTTAAGCGAGTGATAATTTATTATTAATACGTACATGATTTCGAAAAGTCAAAAGTGCGTGCCTTGGATTCAAACTCAAGACATTTGGATTTGCCCGTC
Source organism: Acronicta alni (assembly GCA_964056405.1). Taxonomy (NCBI): domain Eukaryota; kingdom Metazoa; phylum Arthropoda; class Insecta; order Lepidoptera; family Noctuidae; genus Acronicta; species Acronicta alni. The sequence continues at coordinate 14,149,610 of OZ043916.1, read as the reverse complement.
CAATGGGCTATACCACTAGGCTATCATTGCTTATCTCGCATGATATATTAGAAACTATAACATCCTGTGTTAATTGTTACACTTATGTGTGCACTAGCTAATCCCTAAGAATATGAAATAATATTTATCATATTTTATGTGAAATTTATTGTTTGAAATTCATAATTTAGTATTTTTAGCTGTAATAAATTAATTAATGTTGTACTGCATAATTCAAACGAAATTCAAATTGTTATATGAATAAATAAATAAACCAAAAATAATATTATAAATAAGAAAGTAATTTGGTTTATCTATCTGTCTGTCTGTTCTGCTTTTACGCCTAAACCGCTGAACCGATTTTGATGAAGTTAAGTTAGATTAGAGATAGATTAGACCTTGGAGAAGGACAGAGGCTTTTTGTCTCAAAAGTTCCTTTAGGATGTGGGTGAAACTACGGACAACAGCTAGTGTTTTATAAATGTAGAATGTAATCAATTCTTAGTCAAACTAAATAAATATAGTAAAGCCTGGATTCATGGAATGGAATGGATGGATTCAAGGAAAATATCTGTTCATTAAATCCACTGACTAATAACTATATAATATGACGAGCTGACACGCAATTACAAAAATGTTTCATCTTAATTTGAATATGCCATTGCAAAATTATTACAATATTCGCAAAGTCTGCAAAATTTTTACTATGAATATTCATTTGTCATACTCGAATAATATTGATATGGTGAAAATAGGATAACCATCGGAATAATGTAGGTAATAAATCTGAGCTAATTTTTAACTGAGCACTATTGAATAACCGCGTTGGGATCATTTTAAGTTTAAGGCACTACGATTCGCCTGATTAGTGGTTGTGGATAGTCATAATGGAACTTGAAAGTTCAGCATAGTTTAAGAGCCTCTTAGAGAGGACGTGCCCGGGAGCCGTCGCTCCGGATGATCGTTGTTTATCATCATAAATGCAATCTTAATTATGTACATAGTAACAGTTGTTAGTTTAACATCTCCAGACATTATACATTTTCCCAGATTACTGCAATATTTCGTTCAACAAAGGCCCAATATAGAATTAAGCCAGATTTCCTGTCATTATGGAGAATCAGAGTAAAATCACCCTACAATGACACTAATAGCGTCATAATCTCCTGGCAAATACGTACAGTGCTGAATCGAATTGAATCATCTCCGTGGAGATTACATCAAAACGGTCTCACCTAGAGCGTGCTCGAACAAAAAACTTGTTCCCGGTGCGAGGGCAGGCGGTGCTGCCATCTCGCGCGTTGCTAGGAGACGCACCGATCAATACAGCCTCCGCCGGGCCGCCTAATTACCCGGCCCCCGCATCCCGCTCCCCCCGCGCCAGCAACCTCGCCCCGCGCCCGCCCGCCCTCGCCCGAGGAAACTTCTCGCCGCCCGACCGCACCGCCGCTGCTGGATTTAAATATCGAATGATAGAATTCAAATTCAAATATTTTTCGCTTTGCGCCTTTGTTTGTTTTGACGAAGGATCTTATTTTTTTTGTAATTACATTTTTCGTGTGCGTATGTCTAACAAGGGCTTTTGTAAATATTTTTATTTCAAATTGTGGTGGGCGTCGTGTAGGTGTGTAGCGGGTTTTTGGGGTGCCTTTTATTACCTTTATAAATACGATTCTGCCGACGGATACGAAGCACTTTCAGTACAATGAAAATTAAAAGAAACATGAATGTCAGCCATAGTAGGTCTCGGGAGATGAAAAATTATATTTTGAAACCATAGTTTTAAAGTGCTCCCTCGTCGAAAAAGTTATTTAGTTTACTGACAAAAGCTTTTATTACATAACTTATTTATAGTTAGCTCCAGCGTCGAATTAAGTCGCACTCAGATTTCAGAATAGATAATGGCCATTAATAATGCATGCATCAGACGAACGTAAAATAAACATGGGTCGCGTAGACCGTTCATCGTTGAAAAAAAATATCTGAACGAGGTGTAGGGACAAATATTATGACGTTGAATTTTTTCGTCGAAGCAGGTGCGTAATCCCGTGAGTAAAGTCCCATTATAATCCGTCGCCACTCTGCCATATTGGAATATCATATGCGCATGCGAGCTACAGATGAGAACACATAGGTACCTATGACAGAGGCATATATGAGTAGGACACGTCAAGGAATCTAGAATTTCGATATTAATTTGTTACTAGTGTTCGTATCCTCGGAAAAGATCAAAGATAATAAAGCGGAATTATTCTCTTTGAATACGACTATCACGAGTCATAATAAATAAATATTCAAGGACAATTTCACACAGCACCATCTAGTCCCAAACTAAGCAGAGCTTGTACTATGGGTACTAGACAATAGATATAATACTTATATACTTTTTTTTTTTAAATATATACTTAAATTATATAACAAACAACGCAATAACGTCAAAGAATATTAAAAAATTGAATAATTAACCATTCGATAGAAAAATGTATATAGAACTTCTTCATACAGTACACAGAATGCCTCCTTGCTGTAGAAATTTAAGATAATAATCTGGCTTAACCGTAACCGTAATTACAACAGATTACAATACCCATACGAAACGACTTAGGCTGCCTTTTTTCTCAACAAATCCTTTGATAAACAAGTAAAATGAAAAAACTGAAAGCAGCATGTATTGTTTTAGATGCTCAAAGACAAACCACAAGCTTAAACAAATCGCAAAATGAAATCCATTCCTCTAGTATTACAGAGCTCATAATTGTGCAAATGGCACCCGACAGCATAAGTTCTCCATATGCTATATATACCATGGCGGTATACAGTTTCTTATTGAATATCAGTCGTGTTACAAGCGGTGTAACAATGGCGGCGCTGCGACATGTATGCCCACGCCCGATTGCTTCCTTTGTTCGTTAGTGCCCTTTGATCGAACCGACTTCCTGTTACGCTCTTTGATTAATTTCAGACGGCTCTCCCAGACAGAGGTAGATACTAGAGCTAGATATATTTTTATACTTAATGGGAGGAGCCAAAGAGAGAGAGGGAGGCTGTGATTCTCTTTAAATTTGCTTTTTTTGTGTATTGTGATTAATAATGTTACATCGTATTTTGTAGTTCACTTAAGGTATAATTGGTTAAGTAAGTATTAAACCCTGTCAAAGAACAGACAAACAATTGTTACAACCCTTCGCAGGGTTTGGACCCTTTGTGCCGTTCTTTGCTAAATAAGAAATCTTCCAAGTAACAGTCAATACCTAAAAAAGATGAAAGAGCCTTTCCTTCTCGCAGGTAGGGGAAAATATGATCAATAGCTATAAGACTTCGCATAATAGGTAAGTCAATCAACAGTCTTCATTCATCATGTTCGACGACCTGTGGTCTAGTGGTTCGTGTGTCGGACTGCTGATCACGTGGTCTTGGGTTCGATTCCCACAGAACACAAATATTTTTGTGATGAACATTTAAGTGTTTGTGTTCGTCTGGGTGTTTCTTATGTATTATACTCGTAAGTATGTATTCAAAAAATTAAAAAAGTATATAAGTATACAATACCTATACATTATCTAGTCCCCATAGTACAGCTCTGCTTAGTTTGGGACTACATAGTGCTGTGTAAAATTGTCCAAGAATATTTTGGTTGTCAGGTTTTTTGGATTTTTGACGACTGTCATTGATGTTCGTATGACAACCGGGACCGACGGCTTTACGTGCTCTCCGAGGCATGAAGTAGTGGTGTGCACCGGTTGTCAAAAAACCGGATAATCACCGGTTAGGGTGAGTACCGGAGCCTAATCGGTGATTTTTTCTTAACTACCGGTTATTGGATTGGTAAACATTTCTGAATGAATTTTCGATCGATACCAAGTAGGTAGGTAATTTCTTTGCAAATTTTGCAATTTTGGTAAATTTAAATTTTATTATTTGTTTGTTTATTTAATAGGACACTAAAAAAATACTTTTTTAATAAAGGCAATTTATAATTCATATAGTATTGTTTATTTTTCTCTTAAACTATACTGATATAACGTATTTTGACTAACCGGAGAAAAACCGGAGAATCTCCGGTTATTCAATAAAATCTCCGCATTATCTCCGGAGGCTTAAAATTGTCTCCGGTATACACCTCTAGCATGAAGGGTGTCGAAGTATTAAGAATGGTTACCATCCACAGAGTGGCCGCGGCTATCGCAGCTTAACCGTGTAGATCGGTTGATCAGTTTAGTTATCACTTCACAATCAATTGTCTTGTACCAATTTATGGCTAAATCTCATTCAAGCCGCGAATCACTCAGCTAAAATTGTAAGACGGCTAATTATTGAATCGGTGAAATTTTGTATTGGGGTAGATAGATAGTTAGATAGAGTATTCTTTAGTGTAACCAAAGGATACAGTGACAAAAAAAAAAAAAAAACGTCACAAGTATACAATTGGCGGTCTTATCGCTAAAAGTAATTTCTTAAAAACAACCATGGGATGGACAAGAGTCGTGTAAGAAAACGGGTAACGGGCGGTTGAGGTGAACTCAGTATTCATAAATATAACCTTATGGTGTAACACATAAGTTAGTCTTAAAGTTTCGGAGGTATGTAAATAAGGCGTATTACTTTGATTAATTATCTAATCTTGGAGATGATTTATTTGTTAGGAAAGATAATGAAGGTTTACATCCGATGTCAAGTTTCTCCCCAGTGTCATGTCTGTGTCAAACTTGTAATTTGGAAAGGGGTTGGGTACAAATATAATGTAAGTGGTACGCATCTATTATAGAATAGTGCCGTGTGATTTATAACTTTAATGATAGTATAAAATATATATTTTTTTATACCACTAAGGTGGCAAACAAACATACGGCCCACCTGATGGTAAGCGGTTACCGCAGCCTATAGACGATTATAACACCAGGGGTATCACTTGCGCGTTGCCAACCCTATAAAACGAAAGAGGAATAGTTGGCCTGGAAGTATAAGGGTCAAAGCACCACCAATGCCAACTCAACGTTTCCTCGCGGATATATAGATATTTAACGTCAATACTCGCCCTCTATAACATGGGACCTCAATCATCCAGTATTTTTGAACTATATGTGTGTACTATTAGTACTTTTTATTGTATAAGCATGAAAAACAACCCCACCCGCTTGGTGGTAACTGGCAACCACAGCCGTGACATTTTGTTACAGAACAGTAACGAACCATCGAATATCCAGCGACTGCTGGACCACAGCCTGTCATGGTAGTGGCCAATTTCACGGTTCCCATGGCCCTGACTATAGGGCAAGTGAAGGCAACTCCGGTTTTTAGTCGGTATGAGTTAAATATACCTTGCCGCCTCCCCAGGTCGCGGACGATCCATGAGCATTGTCCGTACTATAAAAAAAGGGGACCGATCCGAAGGGGTTCACAACTACACATTAATGTATTGTACTTTTATAGTACCTAATGCCCTTTTGCCGTCTATTGCATATTCCGTAAACAGTGTAACTATTTTCCGTATATTGTATTTGGGAAAACAAACAGTTACACACAATGCTTACTTAATAAGTACACGATACAAAAAAATAAATAAATTGTAACTCACAACGTAATCCACATATCTTACAGATGACTTAACCTTAAAAAAATCCAAATTTCAGGAGAGTGTAACCTTTACAGTCACAATAATAATACAATACATTGTTACATTTAATATTAAAAAATAAAGGAAGGGAGTTTTGAGGGTCTAAAGGACATGTTGCCAATTTTTGAACTAAACAATGTCTAAACTTACCGATCGATAATGTGAACATAATCTAAGTCTGAAAATATATCAATATAATTTTTAGCTAGGCGACGCAGAGGTGATCGAATTTTTATGACGAAATAAGCGTTTGTATTTGTCTGGGTATTTCTTATGTATTATAAGTATGTATTTATAAAAACAAAAGTATACAAGTATTATATCCATTGTCTAGTATCCATAGTACAAGTTTTCTTAGTTTGGAACTAGGCGATACTGTGTTAAATTTCCCAAATATTTATTTATTAGGTATTATTGTAATGGCAGGTACAAATATAACGTAAGTTAAAGCTATTAAGATAGGAATATTGACGTGAGATTTATGTAAGACGAGGCACCTACAAGTTTTCTCTGAAGGTATCATGTGGGAGGTTGTAATACTGAACAGAAATGTCTCTGACGACAACGACACCCAGGGGGCCGACTGAGGTAAACTATTCTTAGGACTTGTGACGTCATCTCAGTACCACACAGATAAATATCGCTTTACTGCCATAAATAAATTCATCGTTCTTCGTAAAATATTCAAACAGAAAGCTTCTCGTACGAGACGTACTTTAAGTCTATTTGGGTTTGATTGAGTCAAAGAGATAACTCTTTGACTAGGTAGGTACCTAGTCAAAGAAAATTTTTCCACCTGGTTTCCAGTGAGAATTCCAACTGGGTCATTAGGGATTTAATTAAGTTACCTAGTGATAACCTGGGTATATGACCATTGGACTGCTAAGTCAAAGGTTTCGAGCTCGGAGCCAAGGCACGTACCCGACTTTTCAAAATAATGTGCGTAATAATAATGAATTATCACTCGCTAAAACGGTGAAGTGAAACAACGTGAGAAATGAAACAACGGCATGTGAAGTGTGCCAATCCGCAATAAGCCAACGTGGTGTACTCTAGCCTAATCCCTCTCATTCTGATAGGTGACCCGTACCCAGCAGCAGGACAGTTTATGAGTTGATAATGATCATGATGATCTAGGGACTTACATAGATTTAATTTTTTTTTAATATCTTGTCTTAAAATCCAATGTTTGGGAGGATAAATGATAACCCCAGCTAGAAGATTCTTCTACTTAATCGGGTCTTATTGCATTAGAGATTTTACTCGACGGTGTGTGAAGTCTGCCAATCCGCACTAGGCCAGCGCGGTGGACTATAGCCTAATCCCTCTTATTCTGTGACAGGAGACCCATGCCCGTGCCGTGAGAACAGTGGGATAGTAATGGGTTGATTATGATGATGAATAAGAATCCACACAGTCTCAATGATTTAAAATAACCAAAGACAACGATAGAGTAAGCTCATAAAACCTTATTGGTCTCATAAATATGTATGTACGGTGAATGGCGAAGTTACTTACAAACAGTAATGTATCACTTAACGCAATCGCCCTCGTGCGTGGCATCGCAGAGATTGCGTCACCCTCTCGTCAATGCTTAGTCGTTAATAACAGATTAATAATTTGCAGACGATACTTCGATGTATAAGCTTCTCATAAACCTCAGACTTCCTTCGAATTTGAAGCAATGAATTTGATCATGAAGTGAAAGTCTTATTTTGAAATATGATTCCGGGAAATTGTTACATCAATTTTCAACCTGTCACCCTGTTTTGTAGCTTTTTCTTCAGTGCCATTGCATAAATTGTTCCTATATGTCTTCTGAATTCCGAATTCAGTGTTTTTTTTATACCACTAAGGTGGCAAACAAGCATACGGCCCAGTAAGCGTAGCCTATAAACGCTTGTAACACCAGGGGTGTCACTTGCGCGTTGCCGACCCTGTAAAACGAAAGAGAAATAGTTGGGGTGGCAGGGGTGAAAATCCCCACTGCCAACACGTTTCCTCGCGGAGCACTGGCAACCTTGCTCACCGTAAGGAACACAACGCAGTTCAAAGCAGTGTTATTTCACTTCGATTTTCTGCAAGGCGGAGGTACTTCCCCAGTCGGGCAGCTCCAATTTGAGAAATAGGGCATAGTGGGATTACTACTTCTCTTGGTGTATCACAGTGGCTTGCGTCACTCTCTCGACATTTGCACGACGATAATAACAGATTTAAAGTTGCATTTGCGGACTGTGGACCTAATCTATAAAGAAATAGATTAGGTAGGCTGACTATGCGTCACTAGGTTGACTTTTCAAAAGTACAGGATTGAATTGAGGAGGAATGATGAATGATGTAATCATTTTACAATTGAATTAGTTAAAATATTTATTTAAGTTAAATAATATTATATTTATATCTGTATGTATTAAGCATAAGCTTCAGAATACCAACCTAGTTTTCGTCTTGCGCAGACAGTTAAGCAGTTAAAAAAAAACTTAAAAGAAGAAGAATTATTCTTTGAAGTATTTAAATGGTATTCGTTTTCAGCTTCAAGCACAAAAAACCTTCATAAACTGTAAGTTTTCAAAAAGGAATATTCAAGACAAAGTAAATGCAAAAACTTTGTAGAAAGAAAATAATAAGTATCTGCGAAGGGAACAAGAGTGGCAAGAATGAATTTTATATAAAGATAAAACCAAGTGACTTTTTAAAATTTTTGTCAGATGTCCGGCTCCGGATGCTGTTTAACGCCAGTGCCGACGGCTATGCTGTCGAGCACATCCGTTTTATAGTGACTTTTTCGGAGCCTCGCTAATGCCATCTGTGGGACGACATGGTAAATTGGATTGACCGGTTGGCAGATGCTCTCGGACAATACATAGTACCACACATCACTGGATATTTTAGTTATAATGATTGAAGGAACCCTATTCTGTTAGTGTCGAAGAGAATAAAATAATACATATTCCCTACAATCTAACATCGACTTTATTATAATAAGCTACTAAAATTGCAGTAGCAAGTAAGTTTAATGGTAATGTAATTTCCTAGTACGCTATACAAAATAACAAAAGATCCGTTCCTAGGAGAGCGTGTAAAGACGGTTTTCGTATGAACACCTATGAAGAAAGGTAGGGTATAGTGGGAGTAATTCCACTCAAATTGGAGCTGCCCGACTGGGTGTCTAAAGTGCCTCCGACTTGCAGAAAATCGAAGTGCTTTGAGCTGTGTTGTGACCAAGGTTGCCAGTGCTCCGCGAGGAAACGCTGTTTCGGCAGTGGGGGACTTACACGGCGAACCCAACTATTCCTCTTTCATTTTACAGTACAATGCGCAAGTGATAACCCTGGTGTTGCAAGCGTCTATAGACTACGGTAACCGCTTACCTGATATCTGACTAGACTGAAAGCCGCCCCTAATATAATATAATAGGGAAAAAGGCTCGGAGGATGACTTAATATCCCCGAAAAATTTAATAATATCAATATTTTAAATATTAAAAAAAAAATACTATTCGACTGCCTCATTAGTCTAGTGGTCCTAGGCGCGACTGCTACGCTAGAGGTCCTGGGTTCGATCCCCAGGTCGAGCAAAGTGTTATTGGGTTTTTCTATGAAATTCTCAGTAGCAGCTCGGAGTCTGGATTTGTGCCCGGTTAATGTCAATAGGCTCGCCCCCTATTACATGGGACCTAAACATACCGGCGAAATGTGGGTGTACATTAGTACACCTCTACCTAACCCTTCGGGGAATACAGGCGTGATGGTATGTATGTATGTACTATTCGTTAGTCTCGCTAAAATTCTATAATGGCTAGATTAATTTAGTTTTTTTTTTGGTTGAGTGGGTTCCTTGGTGGTTTAGATCCAATTGGACCCGGTAGGTGGCGCTGCAATCACGTTGCAGGACTACGTCTGCCGAGCCGGATAGTCTATATACTAATATAATAAACAGGTAAAGTTTGTCAGTTTGTGAAGTTGTAGGGGGTAATCTCTGGATCTACTGAATTTATTTTGAAAATTCTTAGTGAGTGTCATAGGCTATATAATTATATCATAGAATTCCACATAATTAGTGAGTGTTATTGGCTATCTTTATGTATAATAGATGTATGTTATTAGGCATGCATTGCACAAGTGCGAAGCCGGGTCGGGTCGCTAGTATATAATAAAATTTGTGATTTTCCTTTCGTCACTATCACAATTTAAAAATGTAATCAATATTGATTTCTGACATTTACGCGAATATTATACATTGAAATAAAACTAGCGTAAAGGGTCCGAAACGTCGGGATTAATAATATCAATATAACGCGGTAAAATCCGTAAAAAGTAGTTTTATTTCAATGTAATCAATGTAGACAACTAGACATACTTAAAAAACAGAGGTAAGCGTCTTTTTTAAATTACTTATATCTTTGGTGATAGGAGAATCCTATGTTGCAGGTAACATTACTCTAAGATCATAAAAATAGTAGGTATCTGTAACAAAGTGTGAAGTGGGAAAATGGTTCTTTAATTACTTTTCCTGGACCGCGCCACCTACGTGCTATTTAATACTTAGAAGGACACTAAGTGATAAATGAGGCTACCGCACAGTAAAGAAAATCTATTTCTCTAAACTACATACGTGAGCGATGATGGTTCCGCAATAATTATTGTTATAAAAGTTGACAGTCATTTGTCTTTATATTTTAAATTTGAAAAGAAGTAAGAAGTTTCGTTGGTCGTAGTTTTGTTTTACAGTGACTGCAAATAGTTTGAATTCGATTTTTTAAAAGTTATGATGAATACAAAATTATATTAACCATAAATTTATTGACAAAATTAGCAGTAAATATCATAAATATCATTTATAGAATTCCCTGACTCCTGTGCTTGTAATAACTGTATTACAGGAGCCAGTATGTTCCCCTTAAAACTGGTTGCCAGGTAATGATGAATTAATAACAGCTAGGATATTAATTGTTTAAGAACAGATTTTATAAAATAAATATAACAAGATTTTAACGGGAAAACCAATAAGTGTCTAAAGAGAAACAATTAAAAAGCAAACTGGCTTTCACAATTTTTTTAAGAAGCCAGTAGTTTTTAATAATTATTTTCATGGCATTTTTATTTATATTATTTTTTTCAATTTGATAAAACTTGGTTGAATAAAGCGTTTTAATTATTCCACAAATTTACACAACACTTTAGTTATAAAAGATGACAGTCGTTTTGCCGTTTATTTTAATTTTAAAGGAAGGTTAAAGAAGTTATAATACATTCGTATTTTTTCAATGACTGCAAATAGTTTGAATTAGACATTTGATAATACCAAAGAGGTTGAATAAAATATTTAAAAGGATGCTTGGCCTATTTTACAAATAAAAAAACACATTAGAAAACCATTAAGTCATAAAAAGTAAAATAAAACGAAACTAATGGCTTTCTTAACATTATCCTACCACATTTGGCCAGTTCTTTTTTAGATAAAATATTATTTTTTTAAAACCGTAAACCTCTTTGGTTGATGACTAAATTATAATAACAGAATTATGTTAAAGGAAACAATTATTTTTTAAGGATAGAATTTTCAATAAAATTATATAAATTAGATGCGTTTTACCTGAAATAAAACGCGTATTAAACTACTTACCTTATTAGAAGCTTAATATATTGAGATAGGCACTTCCGGTTTCCGTCGTATTTTACCTCTCTTTCTACCTTATATATCGATCTCTTTCGCACATCCCCTCCTTTCACCAGGCAGGGCGCGCTGTTGAGCTAGGCGCACAGCGAGCCTTTGTTCGTCATTGCGACGAAATATACACCAGGCAGGCATAAAAGCTAAGCTTCTAATAAGGTAAGTAGTTTAATACGCGTTTTATTTCAGGTAAAACGCATCTATTAAACCACTTGACCGTTATTAGAAGCTTAATATATTGAGACGTGTTTGTTATCGCCTGGTGAAGGAAAATTGAGCCAATGTGACTTGTATGGAGGAAAACTGAAAAGGTAGATGAGCGAAAAACAAGGTTCCAAATACATACGTATGTAGAAAAAGTAATAACAATAATAACTAGACTTGGCTCGCGAGGTTGTCGACATGTGGGATGTGGACACAGCGATCATTGTACCGATAGTCGTGTCGGCCAATGGCTTAATAACCACGAGCCTCGACCTACGCCTTAGGAGGTTCTCATTAGGCGGCTGGGTCAAGGGCTTGATCCAGAAAGCAGTACTGCTGGACACGGCTCGTATTGTTTGGTGATTCCTTTCCCCGACTGCCAGTAGCTTGGACCCTGTTCCTGATACCGGTGGATCTCTTATATATGTATATTTTTAAATGTTTTTGTCTTTTAATTTATATTATAAAAATATAACTTAGGAGACCACTGAACATACGCTTCCCAGCGTTGATGGGATACCAGCAGCTTTTATGAGGAATTTAATCCACCGAACTGACCGGGATACGTCATTATAGCGCCTTTTATTAAGGGCTGTAATCTTTTGAATCTAATAGACAGGGTTCATTTTAAATTTTCTGAGTTTAACACCCGTTTCCAACGTGATGGTCTATATTCCATAAGACCTGTTTTTCAACCAAAGTGAGGTCATAATATGTATAATAACATTATCAGTGTTGATATTATACTTTTGAGAACGTAAGGTCGTCAATTCTGTAACCTGAACCTTACTTTACTTTTTAAATACAGTTCAATTTAAAAACAAAGTCACTCTCGCTGTCTGTAGGTACGCTTAGACCTTTAAAGGTACGCCATGGATTTTAATGCGGTTTTCAGCAATAGATAAGAGTGACTCAAGAGGTAGGTTTATACTATGTATAATATACACATGCATGTTATCAGTAACATTGCACCCGTGAGAAGCGGGGGCAGGTTGCTAGTTAAGTATATAAATATAAGGTAGTAGGCAAGTTCATGTGCCAAACTGGTGCATTTGGAGACTTCGGGTTTTACATAAACATAAGTATATAACCGAACTTCTTCACTTAATTTGCTAGATAGCTTTACTTATTTAACGTATAGAATAACAGACTTAGGAAGGGGAATGATATAGTTATACATATGTATAACTATGCAAAGATGTACATACATCTTTGTATTAAAAATTAACATAATCATCAGCCCCTAAACTGTCCCACTGCTGGGCACGGGTCACCTCTCACAGAATGAGAGAGATTAGGCTATAATCTGCTTGCCTAATGCGGGTTGGGAGACTTCAAACGCTGTCGAGAGAATCTCTATGCAGGTTTCCTCTTCATGATGTATATTAATACATCATGGGATAATATAATAAACCGGGCATCAAACAATACTTATTGATAGACAAAATTACTGACTGAGCAGCAAAATTCTACATACAGATATCGGTTAGGTTAGGTTAGAACTGTGACCACACATCGCACGAGCCGAGCGAGCGAAGCGAGCGGTGCCGCGGTAGCGGCCGGCGAGTGCCAGAACCAAATCAGAATGTTTTGAGACTAAGAGGATAGGTAACTAATGACTAAGGTAGTATCATTCAGACGCTCGTTAATTGTGGCCGACTTACTGATTTAGAAGACAATGTAGATTTTTGAGGCGAATAATGCTATTAAACATAAGTAGGTATGTTTAATTAGCACCCCTGTATAATTAGTATTACGTTACTAGACTCAAGATGCAAGCTCAGATAAAAATTGGGCTATTCTGATCCTTCTAGTCGTATCGGATTTATTATTATTGTTTTGCTTGTGCCAAATACTTTCCGCGCTTGCAACGTATATAAAGAAGTCTTCCATGTAGGACGTAACACGAAAGATTTGTGTAGAGATGTGTTTAGGGTTCCATGACCTAATTTACTTACCCTCAAATGTCGAGAACTCCAGAACCATGTCCTGTACTTTCGGCGGAAGGACCCCAGTGGTAGTCTTCCATTTCCTACTAGCCTTTTCACAACTATGTTGGGGTTGGCTTCCAGTCTAACCAAATGCGGCCGAGCGTAAGCATTTTACACGAAGCGACTGCCATCAGACCTCCGCTCAGAATTTCTTGGTAATACCGATATCCTGAGGATAGACTTTATATAGAATATATTTGTGAGAATACGATAAATTTTGAACAGAATTTGTTGTTGGTCCAACATGCTTAGAATTATGTTTCTGAATTTAGGAGGAACCTGATATTGGACCCTCACCCCTCCCCCCCCCCCCCCCCTTCGTTGCGAAGATAAGCTACTGCAGACCGGTTGTCGGTCTATGAGCTTTCGAATCTGTATCTCTGAATTGTAGTTGAAGCTATATTCCAAGGAGAAACATCTTCATTGTGGTGTGCGAATCAGAATTCAAAAAGAGAATTCTGAAGCCACCTTGGTATTTGTACCCGAACGTTGAGGGGCGAGGGGGGGGGGCAGGGCTGTAAATTTCGACAGAGAATTTAAATAGTTGAGGGTTGCCCTGCGATTTAACTTGCCTTGTCTGATAATGCTCGACACTTCAGCCGACAGATATTTGTAATATGTAGGTCAAAAACTTTATAATGATGTGCAAGGAGAACAATCTCTGCAAGATAAATCTGGGATATAGTGTTGCTTACGGGAGGGGATGAGGCTAAGAGGTATACTACCTTCAAAAACCTTGGTAATTTCATTTGACACAATATTATTTACGACATTTGAATTGATTATATTGTCTGGTGTTCTTACGATGCCTTGGTCGAGAGGGTATGCGATACCCTGATATTATTTTTAAAATAAATCTAGGACTCCCATTCTCCTTCATCGGAGATTTCTATAACTTTTATATTGACCACATTGTTAGATGGTGATTAGGGTTGCTTTTGACCTTTAGGTTTTGTCCAGGATCCATGAGATGGAATGGACTTCTGATTTAAAATGTATGATATTTTAAATATAGGTAATTGTACCGTTATGACCCAGACTACCCCGCGAGGGTAGGAATCGATTGCAATGCCCGCAAGAGCTTGGCGCAGACCCACAGTAAGAGGTATGTGGTGCTAGATAATTACAGGCATACCCCTACGAGGGGAACCGTGCAGTATTAGCTGGTTTTTCTCGGAAAGCATATCACTGCTGGACTGCTTAACAGGCCAAAGCATTTCTTACCTGGTAAAACTTCACGTTTAGAAATATTGAGGAGTTTTAGCACAATTAACCGTGACCACCATGCGAGGGTTCGTCTAGTGTAATGCCCGTAAGTGCTCGGCGCAGTCTTACAGTAAGTAGGTATGGGTACCATGCGGTGGTACATTGTGACAAGATCCCTGCCAGGGCTACCCTGCGAGGGTAGCCGTGCAGTTAGAATTATTCTGGATTACTGGCACAAATGTTCGTGACCACCCTGCGAGGGTTGGTTTCGAGAGCAATTTCTGTAAGTGCTGGGCGCAGGCTTACAGACTGTTCATGGTTAGAATTATTCTGGATTACTGGCACAAATGTCCGTGACCACCCTGTGAGGGTTGGTTTCGAGTGCAATTTCCGTAAGTGCTCGGCGCAGGCTTACAGACTGTTCATGGTTAGAATTATTCTGGATTACTGGCACAAAAATGTCCGTGACCACCCTGCGAGGGTTGGTTTCGAGTGCAATTTCCGTAAGTGCTCGGCGCAGGCTTACAGACTGTTCATGGTTAGAATTATTCTGGATTACTGGCACAAATGTCCGTGACCACCCTGCGAGGGTTGGTTTCGAGTGCAATTTCCGTAAGTGCTCGGCGCAGGCTTTCTGTAAGTGCTCGCCCTGCGGAGGTAGCATATTAAATGGTTTTGCTCTGGAGCATTACCAATGTGGCAGTAACACAGTGCCTCGGAGACATTCTTACCTATTATAGCTTGTAGGTACCATGCGTTGGCACATTAAGCATTTATAGCTTACTAGTTCAATTATACCACTCAGACATATTTGAAAAAGTTTATTACACACGATCATAGGTACTGGTATGATTATATTACCATCACTTCGATGGTAAGTGACAGTCGCAGACATGCTACCGCGTTGTCAATTGCGCGTTATTGCTTAACAGCAGAATATTAGCTGATGGTAATTTGATACTAAGCCGGTATCTACATCACAACCATCATCGCAAAAGTTACGAATAATATCAGAAAAATACGTAAAAATGTGGAACGCTACTAAGCCGGTATCTTGTACCTATCGTTCCAATTTTAGTATAAGTACTGCCAAAGCAAGTACTTCATTATAATTTGTCTTACTTGGGTAACACGTTAAAACTAGTTAGTAAAAAGAATTATACTTGTCAGATAAAATAATAAAAAAGCAGTCGAAGCTGACGGTAGGAAAAAACAAAAATAAACCAACAAACGCAAATTAAACATCAGAATAATAAATGGTAGAAAGATTTATAAATATTCTATAAATATTAAATAAATAATTACCGAACGGTAAAACCGTTAGAAAAATAAAGGAATATTTGTGCAACTTACGTGTACGTACACTTTAAAATATTACACATGTGTGAATTTGGTACACCTGCACGTTTTTAAATTAGTAACTTAAGTGCTTTGGAGCACAGTTGTTATCACGACGGAAACTTTCAAGCCAATGACGAACAAAGGCTCGCTGTGCGCCTAGCTCAACAGCGCGCCCTGCCTGGTGAAAGGAGGGGATGTGCGAAAGAGATCGATATATAAGGTAGAAAGAGAGGTAAAATACGACGGAAACCGGAAGTGCCTATCTCAATATATTAAGCTTCTAATAACGGTCAAGTGGTTTAATAATTAGTTATGACTTAATTTAAAAACTAGCTTATTACACTTCATCGTAAAATTTTAACATTTGATTGTATTGATATTATTGAGTTGCAATTTTAAAATTCTAGGAACAGTATTATCAGCTTCTGTTGTATTAGCTTTTGCCTTAAATTATTTTACAAAAAAATAAAAGTAACTATTGTATAGTAAATATTTTATCTGTAGAATATTTGTGGTGAAAATTATATTTGAAGCCAGGCCAAAATATTACAAAAAAAGGAAAATTCGATAAGTTTTAAAAAAAGAACATTTTATTCATGTTAATTTAACTTTGATTTTGTTATAGTTTTTTTGGCTGAATCGTGTGCGTTAAAAATGTGCATAAACCGTTTGGTTTGTGCCTTTATAGCAGTTCTCTGAGAAAATTATTAAAGCTCGTTTGTGTTTGTGCAGTGCTGGACAAATTAAAACTAAATAAAAGCTTGTAATAAAAACGGCTTTTGTCAAAATGTTTAGCTACCCAATTAGTGATTAGGTAAAGTATTATCATCATTTAGATTAATTTATTTGTATAATTATTTTGATGTGTCATATTTGAATATTAATTCAAATATGACACATCAAAATTAGTTTATTACACATTAGTGTATTGAAGATTTAAACAAATCAGTTACAAGTGAGGTCGGGGAAAAATTAAGGAAAATGTAAGTGTTTTAATTATATAAGTACCCAACCTTGAATAAATGATGTATGAGTTGCGTATTCATGAGCGGTGACTGCTTCGACTCCCTACAGACAGTACTCTCAAAATTATCTCATAATATAATATGTAACAATGATCATTGTGCCAGCCGGCAAAGGAATTACTCAATCAGCAAATAAACATGAAAATCAAAAATCAGGCACTTATGAAATGGCGAGTCTAGGTGCACGGTTCCAAATTAGTCGTTTCCTATGGAGAAGAACCGACAAGAAACTCCATGGATATATATAGTCGATCATATGCGTGCTATTTATTATTACCATCAAACATCTGTATAAAACGAGCGCCATCTTGTCTCATTATAAGACCTTCGGAGACGTTATCATCACATTTCTCTACTCTTGCCTCTTATTCACTCTGTACTAACATTTACGTTATGTATTTTGAATATATTTACTGTATTCACACAACATACCTATACAACTATACATATAATATAGTTGTCGTACATAATAATATGACTTCTATTTTAAAATATTATTTTACGTTTTAAACTCAAAACGTCAGCTTAAATAATAATAATAATAATATCTCTTTACCCATATATAAAAAAGGCGATCAAAGTGATCCAGGAAACTATCGTCCCATATCTCTTTTACCCACCTTCTCAAAAATATTAGAGTCGGCAATGGCAAAACGATTAAATTGCTACTGCGAAAAATATAAAAAATTCGATAATAGCCAAAATGGTTTTCGGAAAAATAAGTCGACTACATTAGCAGTCTTTAATTATATACAGGAAGCTTTAAATATACTAAATACTAAAAAATACGCAGTGGGGATATTACTGGATATGAGTAAAGCATATGACCGGGTCTCATATAAAATATTACTCAACAAGTTATACGAAATAGGAATTAGAGGCATTGCGCATGATTGGTTTTGTTCGTACTTAAATAATCGCAAACAGTTCGTAGAAATAGAATACCACAATCGTCAATCTAGTACAATTACCCAAGTTAGATCTCAAATAGCCGATGTTAACATGTCAATACCGCAGGGTAGTGTGCTAGGATGTATCTTGTTTTTAACTTATATCAACGATCTGCCGAAAGAAATTGATGGTCGAAGTATTTTGTTTGCAGACGATATCTCAGTGGTGTTTCCTTGTGAAAATAATACAAATTTAAACTCTATCTTAGATGACAAACTCACCAAAATTGTATGTTGGCTTAACGATCATAATTTAGAAATTAATTTTACCAAGACTAAGCTAATGCAATATAGGCCATACCAAAAGCGTGAGTTAGAAATTAACTATTCATACAGCAATATTAAGCTCCAATGTGTTGAAGAGTTTAAACTGCTAGGTCTGACTGTGGATACTCACATTAATTGGAAGGCTCACATCCAAAGCGTATGCAGTAAGCTGGCCAGATTCACTTATGCCCTTAGTGAATTAAAAAGAGCAACTGACTTAAGAACAGCTATGTCAGCCTATTATGCGTACGCGTACTCATGGCTAAGTTATGGTATTGTACTTTGGGGAAATAGTGTGGAAATAGAAAGAACTTTTATTTTACAGAAGAAATGTGTTAGAATTCTTGCAAATGTAGATCCTATGGAAAGCTGTAAACCATTCTTTATTAAACTTAACATTCTAACTCTTACTAGTATTTACATTTTGGAAATCAGTAAATTTGTTAGAAAGAATTTCGCCCTTTTTCCACTAAAAAAAGACCAACGCCCACAAGAGCGCAACTTAAGATATAGAAACAAACTGGACCTACCAAGCTCCAAACTTACTATCTTTCACTCAGGGCCTCTAGTTATGTGTATCAAAATATATAATAAACTGTCAGATAAATTAAAGAACATAGAATGTGATAAAAAATTTAAAATTGAACTACAGAAATACTTACTTTTGAAAGGCTATTATAATATAAAAGATTTTTTAAATGATAAATAAATAATTATAAAAATAAATAATTTAGATGCTTGTAATAAATATATTCATTTGAAAAATATAAATAATGATATTGACATTTAATTAGAATTCTCAATGATGTTTAATAAGATTTACTTAAAGATATTCGAATGTTATGCACCACTATTTGTATTTTAAATTATATTTAAAATTAATAATATTTCTTGTGACATTTCTGCTATGCTTAGATTCCAATAATTAGTTCCTAAGATGTTGCTGTGCCCTAACAGGGTTCATGTTTGATTCCTAAATATGTTTAAACAACTTGTTACAACATGAATGCAATAAAGATAATTATTATTATTATTATTATTTATTATCAGGCTACTTTGGCCCATAGATACATACCTAATATTACAAAATGTGTTAGTATATATAGAAACTTAAGCCTATGTTAGTAAAACACTTCACTGAGCACTAGTCCCTGTGCGTTCTTGTGGCACTTGTCCGCGGAAGCGACGGAACACCACGTCCTGCGACCAGAAGTCCTCTTCCATGACGAGGTGCAGAAAACAATTTGGTACTCGCACTACGAACGCCTTGAAGTTAACGTTGCGGTGCGATTCCAATATCCTCCGCCTTAGTGGTGTAGTGTAGACGGGAGATGTATACCGGAGTGTTCGGCTTCGCGGCTACCTTCGGCTCAGCAGGAGCCGTGCCGCAGCGGTTCTTGTTGGTTCGTTGACGGCGCTTCCAAACCAAAACCAGGCGCTTTAAAACCAGGGAACGAGGTTTAACAATTGCTTACAGGTTTCAGTTTGTTACACTCTCAGCTATTCAATAGTACTAAGTACAGCTTCTTCTGAAAAAGTTTGTTCAAGGTAATACTGTAATCACCATATTTATTTATGTGTTCTGGCTTTAAAATTTAATGACTTTTTCCGGTTAGTTGCGGTTTTCAGTAAAAATTACAATGAATAAGTTTTTATACATATAGGCTTTTATCGATGATCATCATATTAACTAGCGTTAAAACCCAGGCTGGCTTCCACCTCAACAAATTTTAAACTTAACAATAAGTATATTCCAAGACGTGACTGGAATGCATAGGTACATGAGAGAAGACTACATTCTTGGTGTACTTGTCCAGACTGTTAAAGTCGCCTACGATACTTTCTTTACCTTATCATCGCCTGGCCTTCCGCCAAGCTACGAATGCCTAAAGCGCTGAAGTTATACTTGCTAATGAGCGAACAACTACTTTTATCTATGATATGGCAAGTTCCTGGATTTTCATTAAACAATGCCTGCAAACTTTTGAAAGTTAGATAGTTTGCACTACGAAGATGCTGCAGCTTCCTCACAGCTATATAAAGGTACCTACTTGATTAATTTTCTTAAAAACATCTTAGCTGTCTTATATATGGTGTAGTTAAGCATGATTGTGTATTTTGTGATATTTTATTATATTTTATAATAAGTATATGTATATTCTTCTATAGATCTACATTATTATTACTTATGTATAATATTTACTATACAGCTCATCTGGTTTTTTGACCTTGCAATACTTAAGGACACGACGTGCAACCCATTAAAAATTATGTAATGTTCATTGTGTCTTTATGTAGTGTACCTATTAATTATGTTTGTTTGCACGTCTGTTGAAAACCTTTTCTTTTTTCTTTTATGCACAGCGCTAGGATAATGGAACAAACAAAAGGCAAACAGAGCAAAATATGAATGCGTATCAAAAAGCAATCAGTTATGAAATATGTATCCACGGGTCGCATGGAGCTATCAATATTGTGTTATGTTGTTTTGTAATTAACCATATTAGGCGCTTGTTTTAGGGTATCGTGTTTAAAGGGGCCGTACAGACCCCTTTCGCTCCCTATCTCCCTCGTTTGTCTGTCCGTCTGGCTGTTACCACCCTCTCTCCACAATCTATAAGCATTTTGCGAATAAGTATAATTACCATACAATATTCATAGTACTAGATATAGTATATACTATACCATAGTAATATGTATAGGTAGTATTAATTACCATACAATATACATAGTACGCAAATAGCGTACTATGTATATTGTATGGTAAGTACTTATACTTATTATATGTACTGTAAGTTTTTTAACGTTTATTCTAAAAATAACATAATTTTAAGTTCGAAATTAAGGTTATCTCTCTTTGATTTTCTTTTACAAGAATACGGCCCACCTGATGGTAAACGGTTACCGTAGCCCATAATAGACGCTTGCAACATCAGGGGTATTACATGAGCATCGCTTCTGATTCTTTATGAACTAAATTATGATGTATATTGATGACGTATAGTATTATATTATTCTCTAAATAAATCATTAGAGATATTTTTACTACCTTTACTTTAAGTACCTGGAATAGCTTTTTGAGTACAGAGCCATATTTTTTTTTGCTATTTGCATTGCAGTAGATAAATGTAAAATATATTTATTATACCTACCATCTATTCAATTCTGGCTGTGGAAATTTGAAAGAAAACGAATCAGCAACCAAATATCTATCCTAGTTAGGGCGACGGCAACGCTTCTTTGCGATATTATTCTGTGCTCCGAATACACTCAGAGACTTCCTAAATATAAATATATCGAACGCTAGCATTCAGGGCACCTATTTGCGAATCCATTACCTTTGACGGGGAATGAAATCCTCTACCGAACCATTCATTTGAAGTCTGAAGTCGCGTCCGTCGTTATAGAGTGAGCGCAAATAAAAGTTCTCGGTTCTTGTAAGTTTGCGTTGGTAGAGCTCTTGAAGTGCGCTGTCGTTCGCCGGTGCGGAAGCCACCATGCTGCTCTCAGTTCCTTTGAGGGGCGCAAACATCAATATAATTGGATTTCTTCACATTTTTTTAAGTACACAACGTAAACAGTCCTCGAAGCATTATGAAAACTTGCTTGAGGAGTTCATTCTGGAACGGAATAAGAAAACTTGGTCTTTCTGTGCTTTTTACAAACGAAGCCACTCTTTTGAAGATGTCTGCGCATTACGTTAATGATGGCATCCAATTTGTTGCCTTCGGAGATATTCTGTATCTTGTCTCTATCCTCAACTACGCATGTAAACCTTTGTCATCTCTCAATTCATTACTCGAAACTGTCAATGAAAAGGGCAAAATGTATTATATTGTTAGGAATTTTTCAGAACTACCAACTGTTTTTATAAATAATATCAGTGTATCTCTGAGTTTATAAAAGGCAAAGTGGGCAAGTGACGTCATCACTTGCCCACTTTTCCACTAGTCGTGTAACATCGATGTATGTTAAGTTAATCCTAAATCAATACTGACTCTGTTAATTGTTACTTTGGTCTACAGCTATAATAGATCTTTTTGAAAAAATGCTCGAGATTTTATTGCCATCAGAATAATTTCAAAACGTTTTCTATTTATTTAAAAATGGAAACATCTTGCTCAAATTAAATTTGTTTGAACTTACAGCTAAGTAATTTAAATTATAAATTTACGTTAGTTAACATATAAATATAATCAAGAGCGATTCTGTGACCCATAAATAACCGTTCATGTAACACCTTATTTAAGGATAGCATCTAGTTGTATAACAACGTATTACTAATCCTTTTTATCAGGCACAACCTTTCAAACTAAGAATGATACTCAAAGAAAACCTATCGTTAAAGTTGGATCAGTTATAGCCCACCAGATAAAATATCGCCAAAAGATCGTGCTGAAACTTCCCAACTTTTACACATAAAGCTTTGACCGAGCCAAAGGTTTTTGGGTTCTTTATTATCGATGTAGTGGAAAAGCGAGCTGGAGATAAAGCTTTGGCACC
This sequence comes from Acronicta alni, assembly GCA_964056405.1. Taxonomy (NCBI): domain Eukaryota; kingdom Metazoa; phylum Arthropoda; class Insecta; order Lepidoptera; family Noctuidae; genus Acronicta; species Acronicta alni. Next base: position 14,126,857 of record OZ043916.1, on the reverse strand, counting down.
AAAGCTACGAATGAAATCCAATTGTCTGTTGAAAATTTCCATTCAGTTGAATTATACAGAACTTCATCGGTATGTACAGGTGAGGTATTATTGGTACTGTTGTGAGAGTACAACACTAAAGTATAGGGACGGTGTTCTCAATAAATTTCACGAACGATCTTTTATTTCCTTTAAAACTCGTGTTGTGTTGACAGCGTTTGATAAATGTGCTGTAGTGTTGTTTTCTTCTCATTTAATTCCCTATAAAAACTGAAGTGAAGGGTGGGAGCCGAGCGTAGCGGAATGCATATTAGTTACTGATCGATGATTATTGTTACTTTTATACATATAGGTATATATAGTGTTATTATATTATAAGTTCAATGTGAATCGATTGATTGTAAGTTGTATAAAACCCTTATAACAAAGCCAAGTCGTTAATCCTTAGTATTATTGCGGTCTTCATTCAAACAACAATTATTAAATTCATTTTAATAATAAAAACGCTTACCTAATACATTACTTTGCCAATAAACCAGAAGGTAGTGTGAATTGGTGAGAGTGAACTGAAGTTTCAATACAATTTCACTTTAAATAGGAAGCAAATATAATTTCATCAGCACAGCGCTAATCAAAAGCTTTTAAACATAAAAGTTAATAGGAAGTCTGTGCCATAACAGCTATAAGATGTTTTTCTCGCTCGTCGTTCCCCTAATGGGTATCTTGAAAAGGATATTTTCTTTAGACGGAGCCTTTCAAACGTTGTTTTTGCTTTTCCCGCGTCGCCGCCTCGCTCTCGTAAATTGGCTTTCAAACAACTATAAACCAAATAATAAAATACGTTTCGCCACACTGCACACGAGAGAAAATGTTATAGCAATGTGTGCGACCGACGACTTGTGTGCAGATGGCGAATGCAATTTTCAAAGGGAAACCGTACACTTGGATATGAAATAATAATTTGCAGTTTTCTCTTCGATCTGTATCCATTTTCTTTTTACGTAGGAGGCGAACGCCCACGTTCCTGTTTCAGTAGGTAGGTACATAGTTATTTTCTTTTACTTTTCCTGACAGGCTGTTTTCTTATTCTTAGCTGTTTCCTCGCCGGGAGAGTGCTTTGATATCGATTTTAGAGACACTTCTTGCGAGAAGTTGTCCGTAAAAAAGTATAAGGTACTACGAGATACGTGGTAAATAGACAAGTTTAAGAAATCTATTAAATAATACTTACAATATGTAATAATGACACATATTTTAGTCAATGAGTAGTAGAAATTACAGGTAAATAAGATAGCTTCTGGATCTTTAGTGATCAATAGGGGAATAAAGATATAAAATAAATGGATAAATGATTGATTGTTTGTAATTTTGATTGTTTTATATGGTTGTGTTGCAGGGCATAGCAAACGGATTCCTAAAAGTTCTTGAAGGTGTGACTTTATAGGGTAAGCTAGCTCAGTGAATTACGGCTGATTGTTTTTTTTTATTTATTATTTATACCACTAAGGCGGCAAACAAGCATACGGCCCACCTAAGCGGATACCGTAGACTGTATATATGCGCTTGTAACACCAAGGGTATCACTTGCGCGTTGCCGACCCTGTAAAACTAAAGAGGAATAGTTGGGTTGGCAGTATAAGGGTCAAAGTTCACTCCACTGCCAACACAACGTTTCCTCGCGGAGCACTGTTCTCTTTGTTTATCAGAATCTGAGATTTCAGCTGATCCCTTTTATTCTAAGAGAAAGCCCACATAACGTATGGCCCCTATAATGAGCTTAATTATTAAAATAAATGCATTTCATTGGTATCAAAAAATACAGAAGAGAAAGAGATTCAATGAAAGTACACATACTATGCCCGTGTTTCATCAAGCTATGCTCCACATAAGCCCCTCGGGCGGATATACAAAGCTTTATCATCATCGTGTTACACATTAACTAACCTTCCATATTGTAAAGCCAAGCAATATGAAACTGGCATCATTAGTGCATAGAACCATCCTGTGTACTCGACAGCGTACAACGTGTACCACCGTAGTTATAGTTGTTACACTAACTAGCGACAAGCTTTACAGTATGAATCAGACAAGCTGTAAAGCCATTTTTTTATGAATAAGAAAGAGATAACTGGTTATTTTAGTTACTGATTTTGAGTAGTTTAATTATGTAAGCACTGATGAAGTGGACTTTAACATGTCTTTCAATAATTATCATTACTCATCATTATCATCATCACCATAAACTTCCAAAAGGACTGGTTAAACGCCGCCTGCATCCAACGACTCCCAGTGACCAGGTCGTCTATCCGTCTCGTTGGCGGCCATCCTACGCCCGTCCAATCATCGTAGCCAAAAACTGAAGAAAGACCATTTAAATAATGTGACCTTTCCTACCGTCCGGAACAGAAAAAGTCGAAGGGTGATCGAGCTTGGATAATAAAACTGAGACTGTAAACTGAATTGCTATCATGTTTAGCGATTTGTCTTTGAAATATACGTGTTACAAAATACCCCGTAAAACATATAATTAATTATCAAAGCCAAAAATTTTGTCAGCTATCATGTCAGGGAACCAGATTATTTAACAGAAAGGCCTACGTACCTATTTTACCTAATAATTGTCTACTTTAATAGTTTTTCTATTTTTCATTCATAAATGTTATTGTGTTACTTTTTTTGGGGTATGTTAAACAGCGTTACTATGGTTCTTAAATATTGTGAATGGTCTCGTTATAAGGGGCCTCATTTAACCTCCTCCCGGCTTTACGGGTAGTTTTGTAACACCCTGATAAAAGAGTTTCATGGAATCCCAACTACCTATTAGGTCAAGGCCGATGATGCTCAGCATAAGCACATGCAAACCATACTGCGTTTACCCATCTATCTGTTAACTGTGATAATCATGCCAATATTACTGATGACAGTTAATTGTTGCAGTCATTAGGGGCTCCTAATTAACAGTTAACATGCTGCCTAAAAAACTGTAGACACAATTAAGAAAAAAATTCTGCGTTCTACCATAATTAAGGCCTTTGTGTAGCCGGTGCATGTAGCTTGAGCATGTAGGTGCAGGTTACCGGCTGCATACATACTACATTTATCTTTTTGTGCATTATGCACATATAAACTAGAAAGTAACTGGGGCAAGTAACGGCGCAGTTGCTACTTGTGACGTTGGTTGGGGCGTCCACACTACATACATTTAGTTAGACCCGAATACATGCATGGTATTAGTGCATCTATCAGGTACCTAAACTTGTGTGTGTTATATTATGCACCTTAAACAAAAACTTTAATTTTGGGTTGGTTTATATCAATCATTCTCAATGTATCATCAATGATTTCGAAAACGAGTAGGTAGTCTTCAAGCACATGAAAAAATTGTAACTATAAATAATAAATAAATAAATAAATCTTTATTATCACATACAGTTTTGCTTACATCATTTAGTTGTACTTACGAATATTTACACCAGAAAAGTTAGTTAGGCTCTGGTACGCAAGGTAAGATTGAACTTGTGTTACGGGTACCAGTTCCACTCCCTAAAGTAACATAAACGGTAGTTGTAGTGAACAAATGATTATATGTTAATTACTGCCAATATATATGTGTGTGTGTGTTTGTGTGTGTGTTGTGTGTTTAAGTATTATAAGGTGCTAACTCAAAACTTTTAATATATATTTACGTTCATACTTAAGCCGAGAGATTCAAAATCTTACCTTGTTACATTACTACTCTTGGACTAGAGCACTCTCTCGACAACACGCCTTCCGGACACCTCGCTCCCGTACTCCAAGCATTAGCACAGCGCAGCCCAGCTAAATGAACAGACCTGTTTACTCTGTATTAGATGGAGAGTCGAGATTTACTCCCATTTTTAGGATATTGTATTTTCTAAGAAATAGTACTTAGAGACTCACGTTGCAACCTGATTTAGTCTGTAGTTATTTCGTTAGGACATTGAAATGCAGTACGTTCATTTGTAATCAATTTATGTGAGTAGGATGTTCAGAAAGTGCTTCTACTGTCTTTAGATTTGTCATCAACAACAAATTCTATCGTATGCGTAATGCACATGATACACAAATAATCATGAAAAAAATCACCCCGCGCCCTTTGAAAATGCTGAAGTTTATTATCACTGTTTGCCCTGCATATTGGGATTCATGTTCACACTTGCTAATGTTTCGAGTGATATTTTTATCTCGCATTTGTTCTAAAATATGAAATAGGTACAAATCATTACCATGCCTGATATGACTATAGCCTTATTCTTCTCAATTTGAGGAGACCCGTGCCCAGCACTGGGTCTATTGGTTGATGATGATAAATTATGATCTTACAATATCCTGGGTAGTCAGCCTCGCTACGGACGAGCTCACTGGCTTATCTTTTTACCATTGCATGCACTATGTAGGTATTACATCGTATCTCAGGCCACACGATAGAAGAAGAAAACTATGAAGACGGGTCTTATTTATATAGTAGGTAGTGGTAGGGAAGATTTACTTCATCATCGTTATCGTATTAGCCACAAGAGGTTACTGCTGAACAGAGGTCTCCCCGATAGACTTCCACAAGGACCGGTTACATGCCGCCTGCATCCAACGACTTCCAGCGGCCTTTACCAGGTCGTCCGTCCATCTCATTGAGGCCGTCCTACGTTGCGTTTTCCAGTGCGTGGTCTCCACTCGAGAACATTTTTGCCTCCGCGGCCATCAGTTCTACGAGCTATCTGCCCCGCCTTAGAAGATCTAATAAGCAAGCGAGGTGCCTAACATAACAAGATGTTAATATTGTGTGAGAATTTTATCTCGAATTGTTTTATAATTGCGTGACCAGAGTCTGCCAAGCGCGACTGTTTTTTGTTCATGTATCATGTCCCTCAATCGATTTATTCACTACACAAATATTAATTACGAAATTTTCTTGGATTATAGTGAACTTGTCACTTAAAAGAGGGCACAGTATTTGCACCAGAGATACATAAATGCTGATACTGAATGTTACATTTTCTAACAATACTAAAACTGATATTAAAATAAGCTAAGTCATGAGTAAAAGATAATTGACTTATTCATATTTTTAGACTGCCTCATTAGTCTAGTGGTCCTAAGTGCGACTGCTACGCTAGAGGTCCTGGGTTCGATCCCCAGGTCGAGCAAAGTGTTATTGGATTTTTCTATGAAATTCTCAGTAGCAGCTCGGAGTCTGGATTTGTGCCCGGTTAATGACAATATGCTCACCTCCTATTACATGGAACCTAAAACATACCGGCGAAATGTGGGTGTACATTAGTACACCTCTGTCTAACCCTTCGGGAAATACAGGCGTGATGCTATGTTATGTTAATATTTTTAATTTATAATTACTAACTTCATGTTTTTAAAATTCACACTTGATGCATGATGATTTAGTATCTACTTATCTATGTATCTAACCGGTATTGTCCCACTGCAGGGCAAAAGCCTTTTCCTTTTCCACACAAATATTAAATTGAATTAAGTTTAGTATAAGTTATAAGATGAGTTTAAAACGAATTTAAGGGCATGTATGATGAGGAATCGTCATATCACTAGGCTATCCAGTGATAGCCTAGTGATATGACGATTCCTCTGTCTTATAGCAGTCTATAAGACAAATGTCTTATGGTTCGAATCCAAGGCACGCACTTTTGACTTTTCCTATTCATGTGCGTGTTAATAATATGTAATTAGGTGAAGGACAACATCGTGTGAAACCTGCATGCCTGAGAGATTTTATTTAAGTACCAATGTACACCCACAGCTTGCCCGTGTGTTTAATACCAATGTAGGTAATAGAAGGCGAGCGTCTTGCCATTAATCGCTGCTAAAACAGAGAATTTCATAGAAAAACCCATAAAAAATGTGCACGACCTGGGAATCGACCTAAAACCTCCAGCATAGCAGTCGCGTTTAGGATTACTAGACTACCGCGGCAATTTAACCATAACATTTTTTAAAGTTACGTAAGTACCTACAAAGTTTATTTTTTCCCATAAAACGTAGTAGTTTTTTTATAATTAATTAAGTATAGAAAGTGTAAGTACTTAATTAAAATCATTATTTCAACATGAAAAACGTGGCAGTGACTACAGGCCTTCTGTGAATTTTTGCATCGAAAGATCCCAAGAGGGAGGCCTAAAATTATATAATATTATACTTAAGTTTATTTTATATTTAGTTAAGTATATTATACTGGCAACCGGCGTGTATGTATGACAAGATGTACGAATGTGGTCGAAGCAAAAGAAGTATACAGGAATCGTAGCAAGTGGCGTTCTTTAGCTTCTGCCTACCCCAATGGGAAAAAGGCGTGAGTGTATGTATGTATGTATGTACTTAAGTACGTGACGTAATTAACAGATAAAATCTAACTGAGTCAACACTATCCTTCAACTACCATAAGAAGATCACGTACACGTGATAGTAATACGCTGGATTCCCAAAGATATTGTCTTATACGACTCTATAATTAATGTAGGTACAGTCAGCAACGAACGTCGCTGAACATAATGCAATCTTCAATATGATTTTTAATAAGTATGAAGGTCAGGTTTAGGTTCCCTTAGTAGAAAAAACCTCTTGACAAGTTTTGGAGCTGCGATGTTTTCAAAATTTAGCTTTGTTCAACGAGTTTCCATGCTGACCGTACGTAGCACCAAAACAAGCATACCATTCCAGTAATTCGGTTAGGCGGCGAAATTACAAGGAACTCCAGCCCAAAAAGGTTGCTTTCGTGAATCATAATACTTATGATTCACATTAGAAATTGATTCCAGAAGAATGGCAAAATGTGGAGTTTTTAGTCCCCACAGTACTGTCGTTTGGTTAAAGCATACTTCATTAAAGATATTATATATGCAAAACAGGATTTCCACATAGTTAAAAAAATAGTGTTTTTTTTAACTATGTGGAATATCTCATTAAATCACATAACCACATGACTAATGCGTGTGCCCGACTGAACACTAGAGGTCCTGGAATCGATTCCCAGGTCGAGTACAGTGTTATTGGGTTTTCTATGAAATTCTCAGTAGCAGCTCGGAGTTTGGATCTGTGGCAATAGGTTCGCCCCCTATTACATGGGACCTAAACACATCGGCCAACTGAGGTTGTGCTCTCTCTCTGCCGAACCCTTCGGCAATACAGGCGTGGTGGTATGTACCTATGTATTAAAAAACAAATTTAATTAAAATGTTCTTTATTAAATATTTGAATTTATAATCATTTTTTAAACTAAGTACATAGGAATATATTATTATATTAATTAAAATTAAATCTCAAAATAACAACATAGTTTGGCATACAGGTATTTGTTTTCACATGTTAAAATTTCTTTAGAACCAACAATACTCAATATTTCGAGACCTAAATAAATAAACATTTTACTATTTTGAACTAAGTTTAAGAGATCAAAACTTGAATCAGGTAACGACAATAATATAACTAATTTGGTACAGTGGGATTACTATACTGACGATAGAAAAATAGCATTAAAATTTTTGGACGAAACAAACAAATTTTGAACTACGGGCAAAATAACCAAACAAGCCGAATTCCCACGAATATCACCAACCCACCCCTTATCACGTAAATAGTGTTAAATATAAATATATAAAATGTTTATGTGTGACGCAGGCAAACAGTAGCTACGTCAAATAGTGCCGAGTACACGTGTTGTGTCGGATTGAGCTAGCAACGCTGACGCGGTGCTTATCAGCATTCATTAGGGGTAAATGTTCCGTAACTGGCAACGCAGCGCGCGGCACGGTATGTGCTACGTCAAACTCAGCTAATGGGAATGTTTGCTTTGCTTGCGGATTTACCCGCGTGTGTTGGTGGGATTCCATGAATGTTTATATCTAAATTATTCATTCTTTTTGCTTATAATTTATAGTTTGTTAATTACACGTTGTATTATTAGTTATAAAACGAAATTATGAAAATCCCGGTACGTTCAGACGGTTTTCAGACGTGGCAAATGTTTTATGTTATTGTTATTGGATTGTCTTTCTTTGTTACGTCTGTTGTTTGCTATGCGCATGGGCAAGCAGTTCCTGCGCATGCGCGTGACTCCGCTAAAACGATGGTACTATGCGTATCAAATAAGAATAGGAACGTTAATGAACTCGAATGACCGCGATCTGTCAAAAATGTACAGCTTGCAAAGAAAATTAATTTTCTTCTTTTGAAATTAAAAAACTTCATAATATTTTTATAAGCAGTAATACCAGTAATAAAAATCCGGAACTCTGCGAGTTAATAAAAATGCACAAACTGCCAAAAACTATACTAAAGACAATATTTTAAACCCCAATGGCTTTGAAGTTTTGAACCCTACAATTAAATCCAATTGATTATAGCTCGTACTTGATTAGCGCAGGGTGGCTTAAAATAATGTTGAACCATTAGAAAGCCAAATTGAGAATGTAACACTGGAAACTATTGATTTAATTACCAGTGATGATTGGCAAAAATAAATTAACCACGTCAAAAAAATCAAAAATAAATACCAAAAAAAAGGGAAATATTTCAAGACGACGATAACTTTAGTTTTCTTATAAACACAGGTAATAAAATATCAAATTTTCTTCTAAACGACAGTCGGTGGAATATTTTAAATACATATAAAATATTATTTCAAAAATATCTGTTTTGCTGACCCTACTTAACTGGATTGAATTGACAGTTATGACGTCACAAGATGGTTGGAGGTCAGTCCTATTCTTATTTGAAACGCATAGTAGTCGTTTCTTGTCTGTGACGTATTGTGGATACTTTAATGCTTACTACTTCTTAGCTTTATTATTGCACACTCAAAGGAAATATTGCAAATCGGAACACCGCGATGTTGCACGTCGTTGGTATAGCGACCAACATATTACGGAACATTTTTACAACCATTCAGCACTCGAGTTATAATTTTAATCAAACCTGTTAAACTACATATTCAATATCAGATACCGTCTTTATAAACAGATACCTACATCACCTCAATAGATATGTTCCATAAAAATACACCTCTCTCTCTGTTATCACAGCCCTTAATTTAGCAAGTTATTTTTTAGTAGAGGTACCATTAAATAACAAATTTAAACTATAAATGAAATACAACTATAGACTTCGTAAGTACTTAATAAGTGCGGAGCCGTGACTTCGACGGAATGGGATGAGGGCGGAGCCTCCCCGGAATCCACGGTCCTGAATATTAACAAAATTAAATATCTAATCAAATTTAGAAAAAAATCAAAGGTAACATTGCGTTCTTTGAGCTTGGCTCTTTGGAACTAATTTCCACTACTTATAATTTTGTAATTATAAATTTAAAAAGTTATCAAAAGTCTTATTCTTACTGTACTTTGCATGTGGTTCAACTTGTGGATACCGATTGCCTAAAATCTTGGTGTGGCTAAAATTTTTTGAATGCTAATATGTGCTATTGAGCAATTTCTTGTACAACATATTTCTGATTACAAAAGTGGGCATATACAGTATACACAGGCTGAATTAACACATGTTATACATTAATCATGAGGCTCTCTCGGGGGCGAACTTGACCTTTTTACTTACAACTAGTTTTAACGTACTAAGCAGCTATTCATCATGACAGCTGACACATAAAGTGATAGAACTGGTCAAAGTTCACAGGCTCCAAGCCGTACTCGTGGTCAGACTTGTCCAGAAGTTCTGGATTCCTCTTCAGGAAATTCCTTACCCAGTCTTCACCTGCCATCCTGGTGTTGACGTCAAATGGATGGTTCAGATTATTGTCTTCTGCATACTGGAAAGCCAATTCTCGAATATCACGCCTGGATACTCCCATGAAATACTTCTCCATACTTTTAATGTATCCAACTAAGTCTTTCTCTTGACTGTCTGTGAAGACCCTTCGGTAGTGGCCCATCAAAGGTTTAGGGTCATCAGGCTGTTGATACCTTATCTTGCTAGCGCGTCTTTGGAGAGTTGAGCGAGGTATATGGAAGGTCCTGGCAGCCAGTTTGTATCCCATCTTCCCTGACACCACCGCTGCAACAGCCTTGGCCATATCATCTTCGTTCCAGGACTGGCGTCCACTCATTCTTTCGTATCTCCTGACCATTGCACTCTGGAATTATAAATATAGGTTATTGTTATGATGACATTTATATTTATAGGAGTATCAAAATTAATACATCTCTGTATACCTGAAAACGATGTTATGACGCAAATTGTAGTCAAAACAATCATATCAAAACAAATTACAATTTAGGCAGCAAAGACGGTTAATTTTAATAATAAGAGAGATAAGTACCTAGTTATTATTACATTTTGGTTTTTCATCAGAGATCATCACGTAGGTTAATGTGTGAGAATTAAAAATGTAAGGTATTGTTAGTAGTTATACTAATGAGGTTTTATTTGAATACAACTTAGTCGATGGTCGAGCAGGTTGGAACGTTCGGCGAAGGGTAACCGCAGCTTTACCGGTTTTGTGGACCACGATCAATGCCAACTCGAGGTGAAAAAAATACGACTAAAGACGTCGTAGAAGCCAGAACGTAACGTTGAATAAATATTAACATTGAAATATTGAGGTACCGAGTACCTACGCGCGCCTTTTTCTGTTACCTACATGTTAATTTGGTGAATTATAATGCAGCACGTTTCCCTATGATACCTAATAATTCTCAAAGGTTTAGTAAGGTTTTATTATCTTATCATATTATAAACGCTTTGTTATGTGTAGTACAATATGAGTGGCGAACAACGATTATCTAGGTAGTGGTTACGGAGCAAGGCCCCGGAAATCGAGCAGGACAAGTTTTTAAAAAAGTGGTTCACGAAACTTGGGCACTTTCAATTTCGAGATCACGTTTACTTTTAGTTTTACCTTATGAATTAAAAATTATTCCGCTATATTTATAAAGGATCAATGTTATTCGGTACGTTCTATGATATTACAGTGGTTTCTAGTGACTTAATAGTTTTGTAAGAATAGAGCTAATCGTACACGTGATGTTTGTAAGCAACGAGCCCCTTGAAGAGTCGGCTCTACATTACAATACAGTTCGTAACGCAGAGCTGATAGCGAACAACACACGATAAAGTATGGCGTGTTTTTCCGACGCGATAACTCTGGAACATTGAGGCCCCAGCAAACGCGTATGTTTTGTAATATTATATCACATAATTACCTATTTTATATTACGAGTATGTCCATAAGCCTTCTCAGTAACTTTATTATTGTAGTCTTTAATATAAATGGCGGCGGTTATTCAGAGAAAATAATCGTTCCATCGCCATTTACGTGTCACATTGACAGTTTAAAACGGGAAATACTTCTCGTCAGTGGTCGACCGTCCTTGAATGACCGCGTCATATTTTTTATCTGTCAAAAAAAAGAAACACGTCGTCAGCAGTCAGCTGTTTGTGTTAGTTCCATAGCGCGTCTATCAACATGTTGCCGCACCGAGTCAATAAATAACAACCCGATTTCATCTATTTATACTGCATATATTGCTCGTTTCGTGGCTGAGTATCCGTTTCTTAGTCTAAACGAAAAGCAATGGAACACGCCCGCGCCGACCGACCGAGAGATTGCGATAGTACCGATGGAAATCGTGGTAGTGGTGCGAGTACGGCGTGAGTCGAGGTTACTCTGACGCGTGACTTGCAAGGTCCCCGCTGCATTGCACGATGCGCCAAGGTTGACTCGCTTCTCTGTACCGATATAACCTAGGCCCCATTAATTAATAAATTTAAATTTAATTTAAATACTAAATAAATATATTGTAGTCGTTAAATAGTTCATACCCTAGCGCAGTAGGCCGAAGTGAAATCTGCATCGGATGTTATCGCGTTGCATCGTTGCAGTTAGACAATTGCTTTCAACACGTATGTAACACAAATATGATAGGGTCGTCAGTGAGTACTTACAAGTGAACGTGTGGTTCAGGATCGCGTAGGCAGCCGAGAGGGGGTCGGTGGAGGCAAGCAGGCGGCAGGCGGGCAGATGGTAGCGGCGCGGCGGCTGGTGGCAGCTGAGTCAGGCTCGGTAGGTGGCGTGCGAGCGGGCTGACGGCGCGCGCGACACTGGCGCGGGGCCCGTCTTGCCCCGCCGCTGGCCCTGGCGCGCTGACGTCACCTGGCCCAGGGCCCGACTGCGACGACTATTTTTGTCCGCAACTAATTATCTAGATCCTGCCTTTGTCCGGCCGTGTAACACTGACGAGGAAACCTGGTTTTATCTTTAAAACCTGTTATGTACATAGCTTGTAGCTAATTATTGAATACGTCACTCGTGTTAATCGTAAATTTATTTATTTGTCAGCGCGCCGATGTAGTGTAATGGTAAACTGAGTCATTGTACTCGGAATTAAATAAGTTTTACTTGTTGCTAGGTTAAAATTAAATGAAAACAATGCACCTTGTGCTAATACCTAGGTACTTCCCATATAGTGGTAGCTGGTAAGTGCAGCTTACTATCAAATTAATGATATAATCGATTAAATGCGGATAAGCTTATAACATTACACCAAACAATAGTGTCATAGTTTATCACAAAACATTATAAGTGGTAACGATTATTATGTTGCTAATTTTTATATTATAAACAAAAATGTCCGCTGCAGACTTTATATGTTATTAATTCATAATTAAGTATATTTTATAATTGGAAAAGTTTATTAAATTAATGGGAGTTCAATCAAAGATGATATTTGTATAACATCTCAATATTTCCCTTTTGTAGTACTGACATTTCGAACGCTCTTATTGTATTTTTCGCCGGATAGTTGAATAGTCGCCAAAATGTTAACGTGTGTAACAAAGGAGAAATTCCCCGGAGATAAAACTGTGGCCAACATAATGACTCATCCCGGTTTGTACCGCTTTGGAAGTCTCCCGGGCTCGGCTAAATAGGACAAACTGTGCACCTCGCCATCATTACCGAATAAGTATAGTATATTCCATATTTTACTTCCACGTTATTATATAAAAGAGATTCGATCAATTTTGGCCGCTTTGTTGCTTACTAACAAATTTCGACCTAGGTCTTTTTATAGTACATATCTACTAAATGCAAGGCTGCAATTTGAATACGTTCCATCTGATCAAGTACCTACACAGATATGCCAACCACAGATATGTCGTAATTACGTACACGAATATGAATCGTCTGACAATAATAATTGTAATGCTTTATTTAGGAATCCCCTAAAGATATCACAGGCGACGTTAAGAAATGCAATAAATAGTAATTGTTCACGCAAGTGAGAGTTGCTCGTGTAGTGGATCATGCGAGCTGGCCATCTAAATTATATCAACGAAGTTTTGATATAACTGAAAACGTTTATATACAGACTTTTACTTTACCTACCGTATTAATTGTTTCCAATGTCAATACATTCTTTATACCGGTAAATGCATGTAAAATCTTTTAAGGTTTCTTAATCACGCAATGTTGATAATGTCCGATTAATGTCAATAATGCCCGTGACATATCCATACAATGTTAGACGTTCTTTAGAAAGTTTTTCGTTACATTCTACGAACATCAAATCTATTGTAATCATTATCCTACTTATATTATGTTCTGTCATAAATTGCTAGAGTCTGACCATATCAAAGCGTCAATAAATCTAGTTATTTATGTGCAGAATGTACCATAACAATTTCCATGTATAATTTCTAATGGTTACGAAACAACTAATTATCGTCAAGTATAATATTAGAAAATCTTGAAGAGTTATCTAAAATAATATAACCTTTTTACGAGGAAAAAGAAAATCACATACCTACCTATGCAGTCCATAATAAAAATTCTTAATTGTCTACTCATTTAATCACTTCCTTGGCTTTCAGTGAGTGGGATTCGGCTTACTGAATTAGATAAATTAAACCAGGACTTAAACGCCGAAGATGAGAATTCATTGGTCTGGTCTCTGGTCATTGGTCTTCGCAAGATCAAAAGAGAGAAGAACAAGTATAATGATGTGATCCTAATCATTCAAAGAGTCTTATGCTGGCTTTGAAAACTCAAACTGTGGTGCAATGCAGAAGGGGTTTCATTACAGACAAAGAAGAAAGATTGGTAACATTGAAGTATTTTTAGTAAGCTAGCAGACAAGTATTTTCGGGGAATATTTGTAACCTGGGTGACCTACAGGGATAATTTAGAAATCTGAGTTGCCTTCCAGCTAGATATAGGAGAGGGAAGAAACATGGGTAGTCCGACATACTCTGCCACCTCCTCAGGTGGCGGATGATGCATGAAGACTTTCCGTACTATAAAACAAACCGGCCATGTGCGAGTCGGACTCGCGCATCGAGGGTTCCGTACAAACCTATACCACTACGTGTTCATCAGGAAAGGGGTACCTAAGTTTAAAAATAATTTTATTATATTATGTAACCTAACTCATGCAAGGAACTTAATATTAATCAGTTTAAACACTATATTAAAAGAATGCTCATATCCAAGTGCTACTACACTGTAAATGAATTTCTTGATGACAAACAAATAATGTAATGTGGATTTGTATTTTAATTTAAACATTAATGTGACTTGTTCATTTAGCTGACATTGATACTGTGACATCGCTAATAAGTATCTATTGACATTTCCCGAAACTATAACATTAACTGCAAACATTGACATTAATATTAACTTTGACATGCCTCTCCCTATAAATTCTACAATTTGAGTCAAGTTCTGAAATTTAATGGTATTAACATTGTCATTTATTCTTAATAGTTGATAATTATTGATAATTGCTATGTATAATTTAGATTAATTATGAATTTATTTCATGTTTAATATTTGCATGTCCTGAAATGGGCAGAACATGTTGAAACTATATGTATAATATGTTTTAACACCTCATTGTACACATGTTGTTACAAATAAATTATCTTTATCTTTAAAAAATTATGCTTTTCGCAATTTTTCCTTTATCTATTCTATGCTATAAGACGTTGCTTCGTACCAAATTTCAAGATTCTGAGTTCACGAGAAGTACCCTGTAGGTTTTGATTCCCTTGCAAGTGTCGAAAATTTGCGGCATGAACGGCTGTATCTCATGATTGCGTTGGCTTAGAAGTTTGATTTTCACAGCTCCAAAGGACAGTAGATCTGAGTATTTGATATGAATTTCAGCTTGATACCTCCACGCGTTCCTGATAAAAAGGGTCTTGACAGACAGACAGACGGACAACAAAGTGATCCTATAAGGTTCCCTTTTTTCCTTTTGAGGTACGGAACCCTAAAAAGGCATTAAATTGTTGTTTTATCTATTCCGAGAGTATATCGGTAACATACTTTTTTGAAACAATTTATGCTTATTGTTTCTAAACGACTCAACATGTTTAATGAGTGCCAGTAATCATTTTCAATAAAACAGATTGTAATAGTGATTACTACTTAATTTAATATTTTTAGTCATTAGCTAAATAACAACTTGTAATTTACAACACGTGATTATAAAGTTTTTGTGTGTCTATGGATAGGAGTTCGATTTAACCACTACCATCGTCACTATCCACCTTTCTTTTCAAGATAAGATAGACAGCTATGAGGATTTTCACACAAAAAAGGTTGTAAAATCTGCCAACCTAAAGAGAGCCACCATTATGGACTTTGGACTGTACGCAGTGCGTATACGCAGCATACGGACTGTAATATACTGCACTAGACTACTACTCAGTTATTATAGAGATTTTTTTAAGACAGTGTATACGTTCCGTGTCATTGGTTCCACACAACTGTTGTCTTATTAATTAATTGTTTGATTACGTCTGTACATCGTCGTGTTGCCCACACGTATTTATATCTCTTAAATATACCCACCACGTGCAACCTAGACTAAGAATAGGCTATTTCAGTAGTATCACAACGTAAAAGGTGGCTAGAGGATTATACCGTGAGGTTTGTGCGCAAACGCATCATCTAGTATCCTCTACATACCCTGGCAATTGTGTATTGTGTTCTGTCTGGGTTAGGTTATAGGACGGGCCCATACTTCAGTGTTATCGCAATCAATTTTAGGTAGTGCGAAAAGGATGCTGCTCTACAGGGTAAATAGTGCTATCCCTCTCTCACAACTTAACAGTTTCGCCATTATAAAATACAGGACATAAAAAAATCCTTTTTTTTTTCAAGAAAGAAATACGGTCTACGGGAATACCACGTAGTAAAGTCAGTAAGTCCAACTCAGTGCCTCTGCCTTCAATAAACCCCATTCATGAAGATTTTTACACGTCTAAAATAATACAGACGAATAGAGAACCTCTGTTTTGAAGTCGGTAAAAGGTTACAAGGTATATTGATTATGTTTTTCCCCTAATCTCTATAACCATCTGTCACAAAATAATCATAGTGTCCCTTTGTTAGCTGTAAGTGTTGATAGTGGATCTACCGTGCGGCCACGTTTTGGCGAGTGCGTGGCAGATAAGATAAATATATCAGTCGCATTTCTTTATAGCGTTGTTATTGTCTGAGCACTGAGCAGATATGACACGAGTGTCGCAGGTAGTGATAAATAGTTAGTCATACACTTATACATACTACTCATACGATCGTGTTTACGCGGGTTCTACCGAACACGTTTAAGGTCATTAAGTGTACTTAATAGTCAATATTTACTTACTTCATGGTTAATTATGGCTCGTTTGAAGTCAGATCTTGCGGTTTGGGAAAGTCACAATTCTTCAATAAGTATATTTTATTCCGATTTGGCCAATGCAAAGCGGACACTAAAGTAGTACATTTTTGTGGAAAGCTATATTTCAGCATCTGCGGGACTCAAAATTGAGCCCCCAGTTCGGTACACCAGTCCCTTTGCGAACCGCTCCTTTTCTTCAATATGGAAAGTAATTAAGTTCATTTAGTACTTAATTATAAATTCAGGAAGGAAATATAAACCGGGGTTCCCTTTATTGCCTTTATATTGACGTCTTCGTAACAATCTTTGCAGTCTTTTTCTTTATGAACCTTTTATTATATTTTTACCCCACTGTCGAAAGAGAATAATGTTTTTAAGCGTATCTATGTATGTACCAGTATGTATGTCTAATTCTTTGGCACACTCCACAGCCTAAACCGTTTGACGGACTTCAATTATGAGGTGTCTTTAGATTCATCTCAGTTCTGGGAGTGACATACATCATTTTAATATGGCTTGCGAGCAAATAAAATAAAAATTATATAACATTTATTATGTAATATAAATTAAAAAGTGTGAACAAAATACATGATTCAATAAAACAAAAAACCCAATTGTGTTATTTCTTACCTAGGTTTTTTGTTTAATTTTACAAATTTCTTATACACTTCATGTCCTGTAAAATTTAAAATATGTAAAAGGTTCTTACATATTTTAGATTTTACAGGACATGAAGTGTCATAACTAATATAAAGAGGTGCACCCACCATCTAGTATATTTATTTATATTACTTTAATGCTCATTGTGATAGGTACATAAGTCGGACTGACTTAATGCCGTGAGGCATTCTCTACCAGTCAGCCTTCGGGTTAAAAGGAAATGCAATTTGTATAGTGTATGGTGGAGGCAAAGTTTAATTACTCAGATAAGGACCAATTTTTTAATGGACTCATTAGTTAGACATGTTAAAACGTGTGTTATGTAAAGACAGCAACAAGTAGGTACCAGTGGTAACAGGTTGGTAGCCTTCCTTCATCGTCCATCCACTTTTACCCGCGTGGGAAGGTGCCGGCTGATGCACAGTGAAAAAAACAAACACTTTCATTTGCAAACGAAGTCAGTGTGGAAAATGAGGGACATTTTCTTACAGTGTTTGATCAATAAAAAATATATGTCGGTAGAAGAACATTGTATAATGTCTTCGATAGATGTCGCTTACGTCACCTATAAGACGTAGAATGAGAAAGAGAAACTCAGCATCACAGGCAGGGTCTCGGTAGTTTATATGGCTAAAGCGTCCAGTGTAGGTACCTAGGTAATTAGGAGAAGGACCGAAGGGACGTAAGTTCAAAAAGACCCTGGATAAAATCGAATTTTTCTTTCTCTAAAATTTCAATCTTTTGTAAATAATATATTCTAAACATAAGCTATTAACTTTATTTAAAAATTATTCCTAAAAATATTGCAGACGAATAATAATGATTCATTTGATCGAGTATTTATGTAAGTTAGTAGTTACCCAAGTAGTTTCCTCTACTTGAACTCCGAGTTGACCACGTATTTTCCTACCGACGAATTATATTTAATTTCCTTAACTTTCACAGAGCTTAACTTTGACGTCACAAGTTCTCCTTTGGGAACTTTCTGCTGATACGATCCAATCCAATTCTCCAATTTGTTGGTAAGTAGTGCCCGCAATTTGGTGGTTTTGTAAGTTTTTAGGGTTTGCTTCGAAACAGTTTTCGCAACATAGATTGAGTTTCCGTTATATTAGATTACAAACGCCATTTGAGTGGTGTTTCGACTAGATGTATTTAAGTTATAAAGATAAAGTATATTTGATGTTTCTTCTTTGTTTGTCTTCGCTGGCGTTCGATGTTCGACCTGAAAAAAAAAAAGTTCCATTCTGTTTTTATAAAAGGCAAGAATATATTTCTTAAAGTTGAACCATACTTACTTCATTTTTGTTCGGGATTATTTAGGTAACAAAATTTGGATCAGATTATTTTTTATTTTGTTAACATCAGTAAAGAACAGTAAACGATACGCTATTTTTATTGGTAACAAAAACTTGTCAATAACTTTGTCACAGCCTATTGATTTTTCAGTAATGTCTGCAACGGGTGTCAGGTTGTTGATGTAAAAGAACTTGAATCTGCTTTGCCTTCTGCCTTCAGTCTCGAGTTATCTGCGTGGAATGAACAGACAAAATACGTAAGTAGGTATCGTAGAAAGAAAATTAAATTTCATGTTAGATGAATTGATGTTATATGTACACACAGGTTTTATTGTGATTGTTATTGTTAAATTAAGCCGTAACGTACTAACTTTATTATGTAACAAAGTTACTTTACGGCTTCAATAATAATAATTTATATAATAACAATAGTTTGTATAAGACTAAATTATAGAAGTTTGTCGTTTTACCTTCCATTAAATCCACTATCAGATATATTTATAAGATGACTGCGCTATTTATATATATATATAACAAACGCGCGTCGAAATAACAATATTATTATGATACATTTAATAAAAAGATAAGCATACAATTCAGTACACCACAAAGTTGAAGTCACTTTCTCTAAAAAGGTAATTATTATTTTCGAAACATTGACCAGAAGTAGGTAGGTAGGTAGTACAGAAGGTTGACGTGTTTTCCGCATTGGCATATTTCGATAAGGTAGGTAGTGCTGTATAGCAGCGGGTCCAGGGTCCAGTCAGCCAGTTGAGTTACACAATACGACAATACTCGTGAAACAGACTATAGTCACGTATTAATACGTGACCAACCTGCAGCGCATCTTTGCTGTACCAATTACTAAGTGGAGAAGGCACGCCATCGACCTGTGCACATTATCAATGTACATTGCAACTTCAATTTTATTGTGTCCACAATTAAAAAGTAACTAGTAATGAATGTAACATTAATTGAGATAGGTAACTGATAAATATTGATGACAACACTAATAGGCTCTTCACTGATTTGCTATAAATAACAGTAAAACTAAAAATCAAAACACTGTTATTAAGATGTGCAAGATAGTATTTTTTTTTAGTAATTTAACCATTTCTAGATCAATTAAAAGTTTAGGCCGAACTCTGTAGAGCTGTAATGGACTTTGGTTTATTCGGCATAGGATATTTTTATTAATTAAGGCCGAGTCTAAATCAGGGAGCTAAATAGGCCATATTTATAATTCGAATTCTAAATATGAGTAATGAATATTCATATTTAGAATTAGTAGCAGATCCTTAACGATTTTGTAATGTGAATCATAGACTTATTACAATAATTGATACTTGTAACAGTATGTGTTCCATTCTTCTAATTGCATGATAGGTTAATTTTTTTAAGGATGGCTTAACTATTTATGTATGTCATTCCGTTACGTACCGGTAAGTTACATAATATTTTGTCATTTGTAAACTTCGATCTCCGTAATGTTGAGTAGGTACCTATCGTACCGTAGCTAACACTGCAGCACAGAATAAATATTTAATCCTATTCTGTGACTGCAGTTTAAAAATCAAAAATATTTTCTTCTATTATCGTAACAATTCACAAGTGTTGGTTTCCTAATTTTTTTAGTTATATGTATTAGTTTGAAGTATTTAAACAGGACTTATTGATATTTAAATAGGTATCTAATAATAATAGAGTAGGTACAAAAAACAAATTTGACAGAATAAGTCACGGAAGTTGTACATTATTTATAGATTTTACGCCTTTTAGACTAATGCTGATTGATTGCTTACGCAAAACGTTTCGGAGAGGTAACAATTATAATAACTCCGTAGTATCTTCGTTATTATCACGAGTTGAAGCTAATTGTTCAAAATGGCGTTTAGGTATTTGAAAGACTATTTTATTCGTTTTTTTAAACAATATCGAGGTGTAGGTATTATTTTATATTTTTCATAGAAACTATTTACCATGGTAAATGGTATAAATGGTATTTCCAGAAATAATAACGTCGATCCTTTGCATTCCCGTACCTACATACATACCCATATCAACAGTGACCATTTACATAAGGAAGATCATATTTAATACCTTTTTAAATATAAAAATATACTCATGGGTCGGAAGATGGAAGACTGTACTCGCCTTGCCTTGCCCTATAGACAGGGCCATGCTTTGTCACATTCGCCACGACCATATAATCACCGGACTCCATTAAAAGGACGTATTTATATACCTAATACCTTGACATCTATTCTATTCTATTCTACACTGTATACATTCTTAATTATCATCAACCCTTATACCGTCCCACTGCTGGGCACAGGTCTCCTCTCATATTGAGAGGGATTAGGCTATAGTCCACCACGCTGGCCTAGTACGGGTTGGCAGACTTCACAAACCGTCGAGAAAAATCTCTATGGTATGCAGGTTTCCTCACGATGTTTTCCTTCACCGTTTAAGCGAGTGATAATTAATTATTAATACGCACTTGAAGTCGAACTCGAGACCTTCGACTTGGCAGTCCAATGGTCATACCACTAGGCTATCACTGCTTTTATAATTCTTAATTATAATTCCCGGTTCTCAAATGCATGTTAAAAAAATATACACTCATTTAATGTATTCAAAACTCAATAGCTCAATTTGTAATAGTGAGCAATAAGTCTCCTAAAACATGAATACATTAGATGTGTATTAAAGAAACGACGATTTGTAATTATTGTTTAAGCTAATTTGTTGTTCTCAAGTAAGTGAATTTGTATTTTTATTGAGAATAAATTCTTTGAACCTATGTTAAATTAGAACCTATAAATTAATGGAATATATGGTTTCTATTTGAGCGTGGATGTTCCTAGATGGTATGTTATGATTAATTCATGTGATGAGTTCGTGCACATGTAGTACTTACATTACAATGGGAACGGCCGTAAGGACTGCAAACACATCTTACATCTGTGCTATCACTGCGCGGCCTCGGAGTATTCACGTGAAATATGCGTGCGCGCATTTCTTAAGGACAAACGATACCAACCAAACCAAGTAGGTCATCCTCCGAGCAATTCAGATGTGACTGAATATCAGTATTTGCAGGGCCGGATCTACCATTTTGGGCTTCAGCCCAGGGCCCCGTGGATTCAAGGGGCCCCCAGCTAAGTCAAGTCAAAGTCAATTTAAAACAAATATTTTACTGTCTCATATTTTCTATAGTTTGAGTAATTAGGTAGGCCCCTAAGTAGTATTAGCCCAGGGCCCCCTAAACTCACAGATGACAACTAGAACCGATGGCTTTACGTGCTCTCCGAGGCACGGCGGGGTCTCGATGTGTTAACAATGGTCACCCATCCACATACCAACCGCGACTAGCGCAGCTTAACCTTGCAGATCGGTTGATCAGCGTAATTATTACTTTGCCACGAGCCCCGCTTTCCTCGAATAGGTAACCATATAATTATTTATTACATATATTATAAAACAAACATATACACAAATTTATTAACTAGGTAGCTATTAAGTGTTATCAAAAATCTGTAGCTCAAATCGTTATTCACATTTTAGCTAACGACTTAATTAAGCTAATTAGGGACTCAAGCTGAGTGAAACCTCTACAGTAAAGTACAAATCATAGGTATAAATAGATTGCTTCTTTCTTTTGTTTAAATGAACCGTGGTGATTTTTGTGGTGCTAAATATTGTACGTTGTGAAGAGATGATAGAAATTATATTACCTAATTATTTCGTGGAAATCTTAATAAGTATGTTAATTGATAGTTACTGGAAGCAGAAAGGTAGGTACAGAAGGCAGCATATCAAGCTACCCCAATCTGTTCAATTTCTTTGATAGATTTTCAACTTTAGTACAAATGTATAAGGTTCATGTTCAATTGGGAAAACTTGACAGTTTTGGATAGCTTGACCTATTGGCAATGTGGAAGGCATACGGCTAGTTGGAAATAGCTCGTTAAGAGACATTGGATGCAAGCGGCATGTTACCAGTCATTGTAAAAATCTGTGAGAGTGGTAATAAAATTGTTGTCACTCGCTGAGAGCGCTTGTAGTCACACTCACAAATGAAGAATCTATTAAATTGAAACCAATTCATAATCTTGTGAAGTTTGGAGCCCCGGATTTCACTTTGCAGTTAAGATTTTAATCTCAGAACTCAGATAAAGAAAAAAGATGTTAGGTTCATTTCCTATTCGCGAATCAAAGGCAAATAGTGCCTACTATTGAAGCATAAAGTAGCGAAGTTTTTTATTGACCAATAATGTAGGTACCACTTATACGTACTAGACAATATATTTGTGTACCTAGCAGGGACAACACCTTCAACTTTATTTATATTTAACCAAACAGCATTAGCTTACCAAATCATTGCTTCAAGCATTACTCTGAAATGATCTCATAAGACCAGTCAATATGGTTGATGACATCTTTACTAGATGGAATATGCGATAAATTCATGGAAATTCTGATTACTCAACGCTAAGGATAGCCAGTTTGATCACTTCGTAATAACCCGTTTAGAAATAAAAGGCTCTATAAATAACATAGCGTACCACTTGATGGTACGGTGGTATAGTGTGTTCCCCGAAGGCTAGGCAGTGTACCAAATTACACCCAGAGTTATTCTATATGTTTTAGCTAAAAGACGGTGAAATAAGGTCAAAAAGTAATTAGGGAACTACGGGAAGAACAAATCATATGAATATGCTATCATAATTAATAATGTACCTAACCTCCTTAGTCTTGTAAACACAAAGCAAGGTTAGATATTATATTTTGCTTCTACAGCTGAACCCGTTTCATGAGAACAATTTTTTGTCGCAAATCATTGAATACACAATTATCCACTGAAGTCATAATTAGGTATTTTGTCGTATGAGATCGTATTTGTGTGGGATTCACCCTGGCCTGGGAACTTTGGAAAAACCTTAGGCAAACTATTTCAATCAGCGATAAGATTAAATAACTTGCAGGACTGACCGACTGAGCTCTGCCACGGTGACGTATCAAAAATAATTATGCCCTATTTCATATTATGAGCAGTGACAAGTTGGTTAGCATAGTCCAGCCTTTCTGGCACCGAGAAGGTAGGTTAAGATCTCAGATTCCTTCCTCAAAGTGCTTTGGTCGTGTGTACTTATTGAGTCGGTAGGACTGACATAAGTTGTCCCCAGTTTAGAAAGTCCCCTCAACTTTCTAACATCCACACATCTTCATATTTAGAGGGCATGACGACTTCATTTTTTTATCTTAGGTATATACCTACATATATATGTAGGTAAGCGTAGGCGTAAAGGTAACAGAGACTTCAAAAAATACACCTATTTGATTACAACGTTTACGGGCATAGGCCCCAAGTAAAATATATTGGTATTTTTGCAATCTGAGTTGTTATTCCGAGTTACGAGTAGTATGACCGTAAGTCAAGGCGAATGTCAGGATTCCCATGGCCGTGAAATATAGGGCAAGGAAAGGCAAGTTTTTAGTCGGTACGAGTCTGACATACCCTGGCACCTCCCAGGTGGTAGACAATCCATGAGGATTTTCAGTTCTTTAAAAAAAGACATGAATTTGCAGTTTTATTTAGTAGTTTTAATATGATACCTTTATTATATACCTACCTTTATGTTATTTCAGTTAAAATACCCCGACAATATACAGTTAGATATTGTTCCTTATTTAAATAAAGGAAGAACATAAATGCTTTGATAGTTACTACCTACCAACTCGATTAGGTATTGTAACAATTCCAATTAGGCGAATGTGAATTGAGTCAAATTGTGTAAATTATGCAATTTCGCATACGTAGTAAAACAATGAAACACTGACCCAGATTGTGATTGTGTCTTTGAAAATGTGAACGTATTTAGATTGATATGTACCTAAACGCCTTAGAAATGTGTGGAAGTAAATAAAATTAGTGTTTGGTACTGTGACGAATATTTAATAGTTTACATTTGACGTGATAGATGGCGCTAGTTAACTCAAAGTATTGGCATCGTCGACGCAAAACCCTATCGCGGTCATTCTGTACTTACACGGAGTCTTGGCCCAATTTTGATTGTTAAACACAAAAACTGCATGATAGGATTTTTGAAAAATCAATTCAGAAATCGAACCCGTGGATTTTAAAAAAGGCAGTATTATTACACCATCCGATATTATCGCGAATAAGGATCACATTCTGGAAAGTAATTACATAATCATAGTAGGTATATACACATACTAAACATAATAGAAGTAGTACATTGTATAATTCTTCTCAATTTTTGATGTTCGTAAGTATCTTCTTTGCACGTTGAATGAGTCCTCTCTTGGCATTCACCGCGTGCCTTATGATTTATTATTAACACATAAAGGCAACGGCAGTGAACGCGAGGAGGAGGACTGCTATGTTCTTATATTCTTCCTGTATTGATTTGTTTATAATATCTTCAAAATTCTTGGAAGCTCTTCTTTCTTGCAGTTCATTTACAAAAGTGTGTTTCAATTATTAGGTTTCACTTTAAATAGAAGCGCCTGTTGATTTTTAGAGACTAAACGTTCAAACTAAAGATTGCTCTTAGTTTTATTAAGGCGTTATAAAATTAATAAAAGATTATGTACCTTTATAACAGTAATAAGTATTTAATATTAAGAATCTGCCTTCTTAGGGTGATAATAATTGGATTGTGAGCAAAATACATCTATTTAACCTTTAAACTTATGTAACGACGAATCTGCCACATATGAGAACTCAGTATATACATTCCATGGATGGAACAATTTTCTAAGGGTTATTATAGAAAATGTGCATTTATAGATAATAAATCACCAATTTTCAACATGGTGTAACTAGATTGATTTTTATGATTACAGTTTCATGTAATCAACAGCTCAACTACACTAAAAACAGATATGTACTTGCATTTGCATTGCGTGCGCAATCGCAACACGTATAGATCAGGGGTGCATTGTGAACGCACAATGGTCACAGGGATGCAGCTGGCGTTCTATTGTCACGGTGGCGGCCGCGAGGGGTGCGACACGCGTGCAACCCTACTTCGGCTATTACAGTAGGTATTATTGTCCACATTGTAATATTATAACTAGTTTCTACACTTTCTACCTAGTAACGCTTTTATATTTAGGTACATTGTGTAATTATCTTGATACCTCTTGTCAAAGCGGTTCTCGTACGTAGTTAACGACCGTTATTATTCAAATTGTCAGAAATATTTATTATGTTATGTACGAAAATAGTTAAGATCATTTTTGTCGAGTCGACCTTAAAAATTCATTATAAAGTACGTAATTGCATTCTACTAAAGTTCGCAGAGTTCTAAAAACTGAAATTAATGTTTAAATTCAAATAATTTACGTAAAATGCACACTGAAAACTATTACTAACACAAAGCATGCAGTCTAAAAATATATCTACTTTTATAGAAGTAAAAAAAAAAATTTTAAATACATAATTTTTTGCTGATACTCGTTTTGCTAAAACTTCGTTTTATAATCCAGTTATGTTTAAATAATAATAAAAGGAATAAAGAAGAATCACACCCTCCCAGACGAACTAATACAGTATTGCGAACCAATAAACTTGAAAGCAAGATGAGCCTATAAAACTAAATAATAAACAGTACAGTGGTAAGTAACAAGGGCCTATTATGGGACCTATTGCTTGGGCGCTAACGATAGATAGCATAAACAAAAATAGCACGCATGTGATCGCATTCATTCGTGTCATGAATCATATATCGATCGGCTGATAACATCTGAACTTGTAGGTCGTTCACATCTATGTTGTGAAATAACCTTTCAAAAAGGTACACTAATTGTGTTGCACTATTATGATGAAACAGATATTTATAATGTGTATTTTACGAATACCCTAAGCATAAATACATATAAGACAGTAATCGAGTTGTTTATAAAAACGAAGAAACATAATAAGATGCCATAAAATATGTTGGTGTTCAGTTGTACAATGTGACGGTAGCATACATGTCTATTAATTAATCTGTGAAAATTTGAATACAGTATAAAAGTAAGCATTTTGAACATGTTTGAGATTTGTGGTTTACAAATGAGTTTTTAAAATGTGTGCCTCAGAGAGAATAACCTTGAAATCAGAAATACAATTAAGTAAACTAAATTTTTTTTGTATTCTTTCCTTCAGTTCAGGGCGTTGGCTGATATTTCGAACCAGATAGAGATAAAAACAAGCTTACAAAAGTTTTTAATTAATTAATAATTTGGGTTCATATCGAAGAAACTGAAGAATTTTGCCAGAGAATCTAATGGCGATGGTAACCATCACATAACGCAAATGGAAAAGTTATCATGGTAGCCCTTATGAAGAAAGGCAAAGAAAGTAGACTTGGTGCCGTGTTAAATGAACATGGTAGCATGACTACAAAAATACACTGTAATAACCCATGAACATTGGGCAGGTATGTAATGTGACTATGCGCTATTAGGCTAGCTAATAAAATAAGGGGAGCAAAGTTGTTACGGGTGAGCACGGGTTTAGCTGGTGGTGCCAACCGCGGGCGAACAACTCGCGACTGGCCGAAGACGTCACTCCAACCCGAGCGAATTCGAGCCGGTACATCAATCATTTGGGAGGCCTTGAACTGATTTGTTTGTAGAAGGATAACACTATAAAGGAATGATTGCTGTCAATAATAGCTTTGAGACAATATTTTTTGATTATCGGTACGTATTCATACGCAGCTAGTAATAATAAATCTGGCCAGAAAATCTAAGAAAAGCTATAGGTTAACGGTTGGACAATTTGGAATGATAGAATAAATCTTTAATTAAATATAATGGCCTAATGCTTTTGGATAAGTATAAAATAAACTTAAAGAGACCATGATTCTCTTTTTGTTTCGCTGTTAGGAAATGCAATAATAAAAATCTATTTACCTACAGAAATACTTAAAATTAAATATATAATTGAACACTCAGAAGCCATTTTGATTATACAATTAAATGTTCTAAAAATAATAAACAATTGTAGGTAAAGTCGCTGCACCATAACAAGAAGATTAATTTACTTTTTCAACACTAAATCAGCACCTTGTTTAACGGAAGGGCATAAAAACATAAAATGGGAATAGTGGGCGTGAATCTCGTGTAAGTACTAATAGAGGTTTTGATTGATCGGCGTCCCCCTTGGTGACCGGCACTCGGTGACCGGCAGCGGTGACCGGCAACCTGGGTAGTGCCACTGCATTCTCCATGGTGAAGGAATGTAAACATTGGACAACCTGTCCGCCCCTAACACCACCTGCCAACGGACTTTGTAATGAACGGTTTACGAGTATTTTAATTTTTATAAACTTAGTCCGTTGACACTTTCGTTTGTGATTATTGTCATAAGATAAGTAAACATTGAAATATTTATGGTATAACAAGGCTATGGTAGCGTTGCAATTTAACATTAGTATTAATATATTTCGCGAGCTACAAAGAATACTCGACTATTAAGAATGATAATGAAGAAACGTGCTTTCCACTCAAAAAATGTTATACTAAATGACACAGTTAAGGACAATGATCTATGAAGTGTCACCGAGGTACTTAGTGTTGTCAGCGGAAGCGTTCACGAGGGGCTTCCCTCTCCACGACCCTCGCACTCGGTGTGTCTGCTAAATGACACGGCTACGGCATAACCACCACTCAACGCCGACGCCTTATTTACATGCACCCGGCTAAATTAACGGGAAAATAGTCTGTGAAAATTGCCCGTCATGGATGCTAACCGTGAAATTAATGACGCCTTTTATTACTTTATGTTTTGTTATCCGAATGTAGAGCGAAGACTAATGTTTTGATACGTTTGTTCTCTGTTAATTATTCCTTTTTATCATACGAATGACTTTCAATTGATTAGTTTGTAACATTTTCGGAAGTATGTAATGCTATAAGTTAATAATAAGACCAAATTTTATTATTATATGCAGGTTTAATGTATGGTCAGAATTGACACTTTATTTCTTCTCAGCGAATTTCATTGATAGCTTATGATTGATTAAATCGATTAATTAAATATTTTGTAGCAATTCAGTCAACTAGTCTGTACCTAAATGGTACCAATTGTAATTATTCCTAAATTTAATTTTGTAAATGACATTGTCCCGTTCCCTTGTAGATGAACCCTTGAGTTAGGTAGATACTAAATGATTAATAAACCGATGATTATCGAATGTTTCAATTACGTATTCCATTACGTTACAGTTGCATCGTGTCTATCGGCTACCCTTCAACATCCATTAAAAGATTAAAATTTGTTCGTGTACTGTCTAAAATCGAAAGGTTCAACGTCCTCGGTGCCACGCGACATACAACCCTTCGGTCCCTACCGCTATTATTACCATAGAAAGTTGCTCTAAAGTGTGCTAAGGTCGTCCGGTTTTTAATAAAAGAAGGGTTCTTTACAATTTGGTATTAAAAATTGGTGGGACCTATTTTATTGGGTGGCAATCAGACAAAGGGTCCTTTTCAGTTGTTATGTGAGTAACTGGACATTTTGGGGAAGAAGTAATTAATACTTGAAACTAATAGGAGCATCAAGCTGTATTTGGGAACAGATGACCGTTTTTTTCATTTGTATCTTGAAATAAATTACTTATTCGTTTTTATTGTTCTATTTTTAAAAACCTACTTATAATAATGTCCTTGGGTGGTGTTAAATAATTAGGGCCAGGGCCAGGTTGTAAATGGCGGTCAAATTAGCTTTACACAACAGTGTATGTGTGTGTCTTCCTATTTGATCGACATTGAGTTATTTCTATAAATAGATCTTGAAAGACACTGCTACAAGTCAATGTTTTAGATTTTTTAGATTAGACCACCAGAATTATTTAACAACCGTTTAAGTTCAATCATTTTGGTATACATTAAGTATGTCTAACAATGTATGGAATGGAATGGTCCTTTGGAAAAAGTCCTGTCGCAACTGACGGTATACTTACTATACATCAGTCATTGTATAGCTTGACCACTATTTAATAAGTATATTACGTATTACTAACAATGTGTTCCACCTTTCACATTAACAATCTTAATAAAGTATGTAACATGTTTCATACTATTTCAGAAACAGCATTATAGTTAGATAATTTAAATGAAGCTATTATTTAAGGCAGTTTTTGGAGGATTACGAGGTAAATGACTGCTTATAATGTTTCTTATGACTGCTTTGTATTGCCCAGCTACAGGGTACATATATAGCGATTACTTGTACCTATGTAGTTAAAAAAATATATATTTCAAACACTATTTTTTAATACTCTAAAGAAACTGCAGGTCTAATTGTTAGAAATAGTTACTAATTCTCATTTGTAAATGACTGTTTGTTTATTAAATAAAATAATAAAAATACAAACATACTCCATTTTCTAAGCCGTATTTAATGAAAATAATATAAACCTTGTAGATGGTGCTGATAAAGAGAGAATAGTCACTTTAGTGGTCGCTAGGAGACCGCAACTTCCATCAACACATACGGGGAATTCCTTTGCCATGTCAGTGGCAAGTAGATAAACCAACCCTCCCAGTTTCGCAGTAATGCTGATTAATTAAAGTAATCGTACATTGATACTGTTGTACTTAGTTTAGTTTAGAAGCCGCACAATATTAGTCATGTGCTAACATGAGTTGTTTTCTAATTGTGTTCAACTTTTATATATAGTTACGTGTGAAAAAAGTAATAAATCTTAATTTTCATGCCATTTCTAAACACCGAACATGCAATACAACATATAAGTAAGCATTTACTTCGCAAGTAGCAATTTTACTAAATATATTTTTTCATTGTTATTTAAGTTATAGGCAATAGAAACGATGTTTTAAATTTCTAATTAAATATGTGAATTTACGCATTACCACCTTGACTCTAAGTGAATTACCGTATAATATGCTAGTAAAATGGTGGGAAATGAGCCAACAAGTACAATGCTAATGCTACAAATACAATTCTAATGCTTCGTTTACCAAAAGCTAGTGAGTACAACCATGTAGTTCACATAGGTACGCTTTTATGGCTTCGTTATTGATGGATAAAAACCCAAGTATTAAAACCAGTTTAACTTAAAGAAGAGGCTCGCTCTTACTGTAATATTTATTGAATACATTAAATATTATTCGAATAATAATTATCTAATGTTATAAACTTTATCATAAAACTAGTTAAACTTCCGAAAACTAGTATCTCAACTACTCTAATGCTACTTCACTCTTGTAATTTAGACACGGGAGGTTACAAGGGAGCAGGGTACCGTGGGAGATGGGGTTCTATCATAATTTCCAGAGCGACCCAACCCGCGCAGCTGTCGCGAGAAATTTTAGATTCGATGGATCGATTGTTTGATTCACGACTTTCATTGTTCCTATTCGACTGTTTGTCGATCCGAGTGTTATTGTCACGGAGACTTGTGTGAGCCAGTATTACGTATTATTATATTAACTAGTTGGGGACAAAACCGTTAATGGATGTCGTTTACAACTCCCTATTTTAAAACCAAAATGTGAATTTACAGCTTTGATAGAATATGGGAAATAATAGCGACGATGCATTTAACAAGTAAAGGTTAACAAAATGAATGAGTACTTGTATTTAAAAATTAGTAAAATAGCATTTCATAATTCATTCGGGTGGGGTAAAATTTGGTAATTTAAAATATTAATTACGCCCCGCTTACATTAGAACCGGTTGTAGGATTACACGCATCATAGGCTGGTCGCATATGTTTAAAACCCAAACACAATAGCGATATTTTAATGTACTCTATTAAATATGCAGATAAGTTGTGAGTGCGAATAATGCATGAGAGTTTTAATCCTAGACAAAGCGGGTTGGATTAATCATCCAAAATATGGGGTGCGCGTAGGGGTCGTTGTACGCAGCTGCGCGGGCGCGGATCAAATTGATAGCTCCGCCGCGCATATGTCGCGGGCAGCGCGTGCGCCGGCGCCGCCACGTCACGCAATGTGCGAGCGCCGGCCGGCTGCACGATTGTTATGTTTTGGTTTATTAATCTTATGAATATAAGTCTAATATAATTCCGTACAATATTATTATGATTAATAATAATTTATTGTATTATGTGAATTTAGAAATTCTGTACCTAACTTGACTTTTACGGTTCACTGGTCAAGGATTATTCAAAACCCGGAAATTCTAGCCATTCAACGATTTATACAAAAAAATAGAACAAAAAATTTTCTACTAATTTAGAGCTGCAGTCTACCATAGACACAATCCGACGGTTTACATGAAACCTAAAATCAGACTTCACACTATTCAGATCTCCCTCGATGGATATATGCCCCTTGATTAGTCTTATGGTGACCACAATGTTCTCAACTGAAAGTAATCTAAGCTCGCCCGATAAATATACCAACATTTGGAAAACCGCCATTTTGTATGAAGTGTACAGTTGTTTTGTATGGAGTTTTTCAATTCATCTGTATATTATATTATTATTGCTATGTTTTTGTGTATATTTAAGAATAAGTTTTTTCTACATGTAGGGTTGGATTTAGGGGAGGGGCAGCCGGGGCTTTAGCCCAGAGGCCTCCATAAGAAAAGGGCCTCCATAATACGGTTTTATTTTACGTTCCAAATATTTTCGGGGCCTCCAGTTCTTGGTTGCCCCTGGGCCTCCACACACCACATATGAACCCATATATTTTATCAAACCACCAGCACCGGAAAAAAAGGATTGGTATTTTTTGGATTGAGACCTATTTTTTCATTGAGCTTTAAAGCTGACCAGTCTGACATCTGATTCATCCAAGGATATCAAACTAACCGCAGTTTAAGTGCAGACCGTGGCGGTATCTAATCGAGTGTTCAGCGATACACAAGCAGTGATAACACCGATAAGGTAGCGGTTATCCCTCGGTGAATACGACTGAGCTTTACCTATCGATCGATTTGTACTACCTAGCTTAATCAGCTGTCGTGTTGTATTCGATTTCTCAACAAACAAAGAATATTGTTTTATCGTATCACTTGTTTTCGGAACGCCAGCAGTTTTGATTATGCTATTACTGTCAAATAAATAAATACCTAATATTTATTCGTTGGTCTCATCACCAATCTTACGCACATTGATATACGAGTATATGATGATAATACCAATGTTCACAAAAGAAAAGATGCTTTATTTCAACTTATTTACTTATTACAATTGTTTTCGTGAATATTATGATGCTAAAAAAAACATTAATGTTTTTTTTTTTAATTATTTCGCAATACGACACAAACCCATGTAAACATTTTTTCTTTTAAAGGAGTTTTTATCTAGTATTTTGCCGGTTCTTTTCCATAAAGGCCCAACGTTTTGGAACCGTGAAACTAGTTTGAGTTTTCAGGGCCTTACCACAACGTGATAACGCGATCATCTTTAGGTTGTGTGAAAGCGATGGCGCTATTTAATGTGTAGAGCGGCATCTCTCTCTCTCAATCGTAAAACGATCGCAATAACACGTTGTGGTCCGGCTACAGAAGTACTTATTTTAATGGTCTAATTGAAATAAAACATTCAATTTGACTTACTCGATTATTTTATTTTTCCGGCAAATTTTCTAATTTTTTATTTTCCTTATAAAACTTATTAAGACTATAACAAACATTTTTTTAAGAAAATATGTTCAATTCGAAGCCCTATGTCCAGCCGTTGTTGAGATCACTCAGCTACAATGAAATGCTAACGAATTGCATTTCATTCTCAATTCATACGATAATGTTGCGATGCAATTTAAATAAAAGATAATTTTAGGTCTAATTTTAGCATTTCTAATTTTCAAGTACAGACGGCAGCATATCAACCTACCCCAATTCATATTCGATTGGGAAAGTTTGACAGTTTTGGATAGCTTGACCTGCTGGTGTCTGTACACACTTATTGTTTATTCTTTTTCAACGTTCGATAGCGAAATATAAATAATTAAGAAGGGACATTTTTTAAATAACCTTGTCAGAAAACATTTGTATACTTTTTAGATAACGTTTTATTTAATGTATTATAGTTAACGGTAAATTTATCTTTAGTGTTAACTTTATATTGTTTATGTTTAACTTAACATTAATCGTTCAGAAAGTTTGGAGTTTGTAAATAATGGGAATGCTTCAGTATTTCAGTAAATTACTGTAAGCATAAGTACATTGTGCCCCATTGTATACGTATTAACCAAGTTTCACTGGAACAATGTAATAATCTCGGATAATTATGTTTCAGCAACGGGAGGTATTAGGCTATACTCCATCACGCTGGTCTAGTGCGGGTTGATAGACTTTATACGCCGTCGAGAAAACTCTCTAAGGCATGCAGGTTTCCTTACAATGTTTTCCTTCATCGCTTCAAGCGACTGATCATTTTTAATACGCAGATGAATTCGAATAGTTAGAGGTGCGTGCCTTGGATTCGAACTAGATTTGAGAAATAGACTTTAATAACATGTAAGAAAGAAAAAAAAGAAAGCTATGATTTCATTATATTATACTTATAACGTTCTTAGAAGATAATGTTCTTAAAGAACATAGTATAAATGGTTTTTTAACTTTAATATATATCTACATAAAAGGTTTATTTATAAAAACTTATTACTCCGAATATTTTTATGATTGATTTACAATTAGACCGAGAAATTTGAAATGATAATGAAATGAAAAGCACGTTATGTTATCGATAATATTTAGTAGTGCCGATATCGATAAACTCATTCGATACTAAACGAATGATTTTTTATTTTATCTATCAATAAATCAGTTCAATAGAATCTCCCAATTTGTAGTAGGTCAGTGTGGTGGACAGTATCCTGATTCCTTTATATGACAATAAATTATTAGCCCAGCAGAGGATACGTTGAATTGTTAATGTTATATAGATATTTATAACAATTATGTTATTGAGAAATGACAGTAAAATGATAACAGGGCTATCCGTAGTTAAATAAAACTTCAGTAACATAGAACTATGTCAAAGTTTTTATAATATATGTTTATTAGCTGAAAATAGACAATTATTCAATGACTCTTGCTCATATCAAAGCCCATAGGAATTACCGCCAATTGTGTAAAATTGTATTTATTATATTATCTCTAAGTCAAATGAGTATATGAGTATACGTACCAATAGTAATTTGTTGTTAAATTATATTCGTATTAAATCAACACTGTTCGCTTATTCCAATGTTTTTAAAAATTGTTTATATGATTATTATTTTGGAATTAAACGTATCAATTGTTTACAAAAGTAAAGCTACTAAATTGTTGTATTTATCACGAGTATTGACAGCTGTTTGATAATATAATAATTATTATTTGCCCGCTTATTAATAAATACAATTTTAATTAAAAAAAGAAATATTTTATCTGTCTGTATTATTTATTATAACAATTAATTGATAGTGTAATATTTATATCATTGAATTAATTTTATACACGTGTGCGCCGGTGGGCAATCGCGAGCGCAATCGGAATGTCTACGGCTACGGCGGCGGCGGGCGGGCGTCTACGGCGCCGTCATCGTAGCAACTGCTACGTTCTACGAGCTACGAGCTACGCGAAAACATATCGACATTATTGCCTTGCACGATTTATTGGCCTCTACGCTCGTAGACACGCATTGTTATCAATGATAACTCGAATTACCGTATTAAAGCTTTGTCTGCCGTAATTTTTGTATAGTTTTTTCTATAACATTTTATAAAAAAATATTTATGTATCTTTATAAAGTTTTTATAAATCGAATACTTATTATGCAAATTTAATTAAGTAATTATGTTTTCTGATTGATTATATTTTTCATATCATAATATTTCCTTTGTCCGATAGCTTTTTTTAGCTTCCGTGTATACTCGTTTACGACCAATTAACTTAATTCCATTAGATAAGTTAGTTTTGGAAAGTACATTCAATAATAACGGTGAATTAAATTGCTTATGGGCTTTGTATGGACTGTTAATGTAATGTATAATATACAAACACGTTTTATATGACATTATATAGATATTAAAAAAGTGCTACTGTAATAAAGTGCACGGTAGCGACGTAGAAATGCGTTGTTCGTATTGTAAGTCGGAAATGGTCGGGGATTGTGCGAGGGTGGCTTGTAAGGGGTTGTGGTGCGGGGGCGCGGGGCGCGGGGGCGAGGAGGCTGGCACAGCGCCAGGCGACAAGGTGAAGTGGCGGCGCCAGTGAAAGTCCTCGCCCTCAGAAACATCTCGTACCCTCGCGCCATCTCGACAACCCTACATCTAACTATTCATACAACCGACACATCATGATGGCTCGTTTTGCGAATTGACTATACGAGGATATTCAGGAATATAGAAGCATAGCTTCGAAATTACGGAGACGCATCGTCATGAATTGAGACGAACAGATTTAATCTGTAAATCTACATGGAAAAATGTTTTATATGAATTCCACGCAGCGCAAGCGTTGAGAATATAGGTAACCCAGAACTTTATAGTTAAAGGACATGAAGAAAATCTAAGTAAAATACTTTACTATAGATTTCTAACTGTATTTCGTTAGACTGGAAATGAATCTCAACAAATTTGGGTAAAGTCCTTGCGGACAAAGAAGGATGAAGCTAAAAAAGGCTATAGTAGAACGTGGAGCTAGAGAGTATTAACTCGGAAATTACTCTTCCATTCGGAGATCTGTGGTCCATCTGTAGCGTTCCACGTGGACAGAGGAATCCACATTCGAGATTAAAAACTTCAATGTATTCAATAGCAGTCGCAAAGGTGATGAAATATTATCGATATATTACAACATTTAATATAGACAACATATAAATCTGAATTTTAATTACTTATCGAGATGATGTCATTTTTTTTTTAAATCATTTGAGAAATTATTAGATGCAAGGCAACTATTACAATTATTCTACTAACGGCCATCGTTGATTATTTAATTAAAATTCAGATACACGAAAAACATTTAAAGCACAGACATTTTGCAAGACATGCGACACAGGAAGCAGAGTGAGGGTAGGAGAACATTTAACGCGAGTAACGATCGTTCAAACTTACTTCTTAAAATTGCGTTCTTCGGGAGATTATACTTTATCGTTGAAATAAAACATTTTTTTTACCAATAGAATGCAAGTTAAAAATAATTTTATACTAGTACGAATTTTTGTTAATAATAATCGTTGCGCGCTGTGTAGGTAAATAATTATTCAGCAAGTTTTTTAAATTCGTATGATTGCTAACACCCCGGAACATTTTCACTTTTGATTAATTTGCATCACGGAAACTAAGTGTCAGGAGCAGTATCAGACGACACGTTAAATTTAAATACGCGTAATATCGTGTGGAGGCACAGGCTTGAATGCGTGGCGATGCTTCATGCGTACGTACCTTGGCTGAAAGCGAAGGCAGCGGCGGCAATACTGGAGCGACGGCCCGGCGCGGCACGGTTCACTCACAGCACGACTGACACTCGCGGAGCGCGCGCGATAGGTGCGTTACGTGCAAACACCAAAAGCAAAATGAGCATACCTGAGGGTGGCGGCTGGCACGGGGCGCGCTCGCTACTTGAATGAGCTCCCGGGCAAAGCGGCGCGCGCAGGGGGCGCGGCCAGCCCGCGTGGCTCCAGCCCGCACCCCCTTCGCGCCCCGTCGCCCGCGCCTGCACCGCTCAGCTGAGCCCTGATTAGCCCCCGGCCGGGCTATTCAATTAAGGGTTGTTCGGTGCATCGCCGATGCGAGCCCGGCCGGCCGGGCTCGCATCGACCGATGCCGCCTTTGAGTGCTCTTCATTACAGCCTCTCTATCAGCATTATTCTTATTGGGCCCCCGGGTTCGGCTATTTTTCCTGCAGGAGAAACATAGCTTTAAATTAAAATTTCCTCACAAAGAAATTTTAATGAGCGTTCCCCTCATACGTATGTATGAATATTCACGTATGCAAAATACACCACGTAAAAACGATTCCAAAACTTCGCTTGCAGATGTAATGTATGATTGTAATCTTTCTTTTACAACTTACATAATAAAATTAGACCGCTTAACTTGAACTGCAACAATGTTAAGTAAGCAGATCCGGGAGGCGGCGCGGCGGCAACTCGTTACATGCTCCTCAGAGACTTGCCAACGAACATGCATCGTTTAATTACAAACGGCAAATAGAATTTACTTGCGAAGCCTCGTTGGAATATCACGGACCTCGATTACAAATTAATCGATTTTAATAGAAACTATTTATATACATTACACATTTAAAAACAAAATATCATATATACGCGCAAGGATTTTTTCAACTAGTATAGTTAATGAGTTATAAAGACCCCCAATATTTTAGATATAAAAATATTGCCCTCCTTCGGCCGTCGGACAAAAACTATATAATATTTTCCCCGTGAGCTAAACGCTCTGAAGTAAATCTTTTTGGGGCTTAAACTTAGAAAATCAATCATAGACTGTATTGGCGTGAAAAATCTCTTTTACAATGGAGGTATCATGACTCGGCTGTTACTGAAACTTCGCAACAATACGTCTGTAAGTCATCTGCTGACAAATGATTCAGTTTATGAAAATATTCTATTTGTATTCGATTCAAATAAATCGTCGTGTATTTAAAGTACCTTAGATATTTATTTATTTATTTTAGGAAAGCTTATAGACTAATAACAATTATTGGTAAGGAACAATTATGTTATAAAATTGCTATTAACAACCTTCCACATATTTAGTTAAAGTACTTAAAGTTAAAGAGAAGAAGATAAGAACAGGAAGGAAGAGACTATTAAACTTAACTACAAGAAACTTAACTACAAGTTAAGTTTTAGGGAGCGATTGTGGTGCGGTTTTTTTTTCAAAATAAAATTTATTCAGTAATTTTCTGATTTCATTAGAGCTAGAAACAGGTCTATATCCAAAGGTAGAATGTTGTAACTAACTGCGCTTCGTAGAGTGAATATGTTTTTCCTATAGTTGGTTACAGTGGACATCGTCTTAAGTCTGGTTGTTTTGTATAGAGGGTTATTTTTGAAAGAAGCTCAGAACTGTCGATGGAA
The DNA here is from genome assembly GCA_964056405.1 of Acronicta alni. Lineage (NCBI taxonomy): Eukaryota > Metazoa > Arthropoda > Insecta > Lepidoptera > Noctuidae > Acronicta > Acronicta alni. Next base: position 14,088,208 of record OZ043916.1, on the reverse strand, counting down.
GAATTGGCAATATTTATGATAAAGGTGATGTCATTTATGCGGCGTCTGTATTCTAAAGATAAGAAATGGTATCTTTTGCATCGATGGGTATAATCAGCTGAACTTTGTTGTGCTTTATAGTCTAGGTATCTTAGAAATTTCTTCTGTATGATCTTAATACGCGACTTGTATACCTCGTATTGCGGGTTCCATACCTGTGACGCATATTCCAGGTGGGAGCGGACATATGAGCAATACAAAACTTTGACTGGTTTTAAAGAATTAAAGCATGCTGTAGATCTCATAATGAGACTTCGATATTTTTTTTAACTATAATGTCAATATGCTTATGGAAAATCAATTTACTGTCATGGATTACTTTAGTTATGTTCTGATTATTGAGAGTATAACCTGAGCCGATGGTATTTTTCTGCCGAGTATAACTCATGTGAAAGCATTTAGATATGTTTAGTTGTAGCTTATTTTGATCACAGTAGTTTACAAATCTATTAAGATCTGCCTTAATAATAATATGCCTTGCCTTTAGGTCTTGTGTGTCTTATAAGTTTTGAACTTTTTTAAGGATTTTAATGTCATCGGCTTACAATAATATCTGTGAATTTTTGAAAGCAGTGAGTGATGTCAGTAATAAATAAATTAAACAAAAGAGGACCTAAAATTGATCCCTGTGGGACTCCAGAGGGTATTAATCTCCAACCTGAAATAAACCCCTGTAACACTACTGCCTGAGATCTATTTTATATACATGAGGAAAACCATCGATATAGATCACCGCGTATAGCGGCAGACGACCGTTTTTGTAAAAGTATGCGATGATTAATACGATCAAAACATTTACTGTAGTCGGTGTAAATTACGTCTACTTGGTGGTATGCACCATCAGAGATATATTCATTGGAAAGGATTAAGTTAGCGGTGATGGATCGACGCCTTATAAAACCGTGCTGCTCTTCTCCAAAGTTACATTTTAATGCTGAGTAAACTGCCGTATAGGCTACTCGCTCTAATATTTAGAAAATAGGCATAACTTAGAAAATGGGCGATAATTTTCAACTTGACACTTGTCACCCTAATTAAAAATTGGTGTGACGTATGCCGCTTTCCGGGTTTTAGGGGTTATACCTTCCGTCAGTGATCGTTTGAAAAGAATGCAAATTGGCTTAACGAGATTTTTAACAGAACTGACAATGAATTAGGTGGTAATAAGTCTGGACCTCCCGATTTTGCGAGATCTTAGCCTTGCAGCAACTTTAACAACTTTTTCTTCATTTATTAGGAATATACTTAGTTATCAGTCCTTTTACTTTTAATATAAGACCACAACCACTTTTTGGTTATTGACTGTTCAATTTTTTCCATGTATGCACTGTAATTTTTTTTTTCTAACTCAGTGGCTTTTAGCCGTAGTGTAGAGAATATATTTTTTATGATACATATTTGTTTTTTTTTTACATATTTTAACTAGTGCAGAGCTGTATCATGGAGGATGTGATGAGTGTTTTGCTGACTTTGTGGGTATATACTGGTCCCGTATAATTTTGCATAAAAGTGACTGACAGCATCGTCCAGAGGGCCCGTGCCTAGTAAATTAGCCCAGTTAATATCATCCAGTGATAACATAATAGAGGGTTAGTAATACATGGCTTTATAATACATGTGTTTAGTATATACTTTTTCTGAGAGTATACGTAATTCTACAAAGTTAGCCTGAATAACTGAAGGTTTAAGTATAATAGTGCATATCAATTGGCACCGCTAAGGGGTCGCTACAAACATTGACAGTGAGCGATCCATTGGAAAACACAAGATCCAGTAATCTGTCCTTACCGTTCACTATTAAATGAGATAAATTGCATACGTTTATAGTATCAAAGAATTCAACTAGATACTGACTTGTGTAGTTTTGAGCTGATAATTTTATTCTGTACTGTCGATAGTGCTTACATCACTGTATGTCATTGCCGAAGTTAAAATCTCCCATTATAATGAATTTATCCAGTGGGTGGGCCATTATTAAAGAATTAAGATTATTTGTAAAGTTTTGCAACTGAGTTACATATGAATTACGTATTTTCTTTGCAGAGATAAACGGTAGAAACATGTATATTATAAGAGAAAGATGATCTAAACCTCTTTAGAGTGATAGTAATCCATATGTGTTCTGCAGAATTACGCCAATCACAAAAAAAAATTATAATATGTAGGATTATAAATTTATATAGTGTAGTATAAAATAGTAGTGATAGTCTAGTGATATGACCATTGGGTTGCCAAGTGAATGACTGGTCTCAATGTCGAATCCAAGGGTTCATGAGTATAATGGATAAAAAGTATCTAATCTTGTTGTTTAGCTGATCTATTACCTAACAAAGCTTATTAGCTATTACCTAGCAAGTCATGTAAATCTGATAAGCCGTTTTACCGCAATATTCGTGTTTTCTCCGGGATAAATAGTAATAGTTTTTTTAGGTTAAGAAGCAGTGATAGCCTAGTGACATGAGCATTGGACTGCCAAGTTAAAGATCTCGAGTTCGAATCCAAGGGACGCACCTCTGACTTTTCGAATTCATGTATATTAATAATTAATTATCACTCGCTTAAACGGTGAAGGAAAACATCGTGAGGAAACCTGCATGCTTTAGAGATTTTTCTCAATGGTGTGTTAAGTCTGCCAACCCGAACTAGGCCAGCGTGGTGGACTATAGCCTAATCCCTCTCAATCTGAGAGGAGTCCCGTGTCCAGCAGTGGGACAGTATATAGGTTGATGATGATGATTTTTTTAGGTACTATTTATCGAGGTTCATACTGAAAGTTTTTAGGATTGGACAGTTGCAGATGAAAAATACTTTAATTTCGAATAAGGAACTCTTTGGGATGCTGTTAATGTAAATTGACTTTATATTTTATTAGTTTTCACAAATTAGCGGCAATTTAAAAAGTGCGTGTCGTCGAAATTAATTTGAATAGAGTAAATTTTTTTTTGAAGATTTTTTTATCTCTACCAATCTTACACGAAAATTTAAGCGTCAGGAATCTTTGCACCAGATGGATGCCTCATAATTTGACGGAAGATCAAAAACGCCGTCATTTAGATTGGTGCCGCGAAATGCTTAAAAAGTATAACGGAGGTGACTCCAATGCTATCGTCACAAGAGATGTAAGCTGAATATATTGTTACGAACTTGGAACCAAAACACGCATTTTCAACACACAAGTTTCCTTTTGAAGGTTTGCCAACAAAAGTAAAGACAGCAGCAGAAATACTTAAAGGGTAGAAACGTGTATATTATAAGAGACGTAAGATCTAAGCCTCTTTAGAGTGATAGTAATCTATATGTGTTCTGCAGAACTACGCCAATCACTTCTTTCGACTACGGTCAGATCATTCCGTACCGCTAATAGGACGCCTCCTCCACGAGTTTGGAAATTTGGTTTTTTTTTTAGAATCGCCACCAAAATTCTACCGGATTATTTACTCATTGATTATGTAATTTAGCTAAATAATTTACCAATTAATGAACTAGATATTTAAATAAGGTTTAAAAGTTTTAGTTTTTACTAATAGGTAATGTTCTACTGTACTAATTGGTAAATTATGAGCCTACGTATGTATGTTTTTATGTGTGTTTGTTCCTTTCAGGCACTAAAGACCAAACGCGAGGGCCCATTTTGATGATAGTTACATCAATCGGTTTGTCTTAATTTTGCAAATGTCACCAAAGACATGACAGTAATTAAAATTTAATATGGCGTCAACCAGACACCACAATGTGAAAAAGACTAACAATCGGGACCCATTAAAAAAATGTAGACCGGATCAAATTTTCCCAATAATGTCCCGGCTATTAATGTCACCAAAGACATGACAGTAATTAAAATTTAATATGGCGTCAACCAGACACCACAATGTGAAAAAGACTAACAATCGGGACCCATTAAAAAAATGTAGACCGGATCAAATTTTCCCAATAATGTCCCGGCTATTAAAGTCGTTATGTGCCTGTAAATTGTAAGTGTGATGTAAATTGACTTTATATTTTATTAGTTTTCACAAATTAGCGGCAATTTAAAAAGTGCGTGTCGTTTAAATTAATTTGAATAAAGTAAATTTTTGTTAGGAAGATTTTTTGTCTCTACCAATCTTACACGAAAATTTAAGCGTCAGGAATCTTTGCACCAGATGGATGCCTCATAATTTGACGGAAGATCAAAAATCCCGTCATTTAGATTGGTGCCGCGAAATGCTTGAAAAGTATAACGGAGGTCACTCCAATGCTGTGTCTAACATCGTCACAAGAGATGTAAGCTGGATATATTGTTACGAACTTTGAACCAAAACACGCATTTTCAACACACAAGTTTCCTTTTGAAGGTTTGCCAACAAAAGTAAAGACAGCAGAAGTCAAAGGAAAAACAGAAATATTTTCAATGTGACCGTCTTATTAGGTAACAAAGCTTAAATGATTACAAAGTTATTACCGGCATTAAAAAAAAACACATTTCCGGGATCGTAATTACTCAATATGCTACTAATGCTGGTGTTAATACTTAATGAAAATCTTTTTTGTATATTTACTACGCATTTTCTTTTGCCGAGTTAGATTCCCGGGATATTCGGGATTCCCCGCATTTCTTTCGCAAATTTAAGTACTTTTTATGTTCAAGGTGGTCACAAACCATACCATACCGTGTTCACTGTGTTTGTTTAAGAAGCCTTTGCATACGATTAATCAAAGTGATATTTACTCCCTACTTAAAATGTGAAAAGCGTGTCTCATTATTCTCAATAGGCAATGTTTGCACCTACTCAGTTTGGTAGCATATTTCAAACCATTCAAAGACCCTTCCTTTTCTTCCCATTAAAATGTAGATATCCCTTCTACCAAAATCCTATTCTTAGCTTATGTTTGCCCCCAAATTTCTAGCCCTTAAAGTGTCTGAGATTTCGTGTTTAATCAATAAGTGAGTAAGTTAATAAATAAATAAAACGTAACCTACCACGCCTGTTCCCCGAACGGTTAGGCAGAGGTGTAGGTACTAATTGTATATATCTACTGTTCGCATGTATGTTTTAGGTTCCATGTAATAGGGGGCATGCCTATTGTCATGAACCGGGTACAAATCCTAACTCCGAGCTGCTACTGAGATTTCGTAGAAAAACCCAATAACACTGCTCGACCTGGGAGTCGCGCTTAGGACGTTTATGCTAATTGGGTAGTTAAATAGGTGAATCAGTAATATGAATTTGTTATACTGGGGGATAGAAAATTCATCCTACGATTACAGACCAAAGTGTACTGTTAGTAACTTAGCCAGTCTACTAATTGCAGCTCCGTCGGAAACTTAACGTCGTCTTCGCAGATATGAGAGTCATTAATATCGAGAAGCTCAACAACATGAACTAAGAGCAGAGCTAGAAAACAAAGTGTTTTCTTCCTATTAAATTTCATTTTTTAACCAGAGGGACGCAGGTTCAAACTCTACCTGAATGTATCTTTCTCTAAAATTTATAACTTTAAAAATGTTTGGCATGCGTTAATGCCAAATAAATATAAAAATATAATTATATTCCTATAAATTAGTTTTTATTATTCACTAGATTCTACCCGCGACTTCGTACGCGTAGACTAAGTAACACAATTGCTGTTGTCGGATTATTTCATGGGATAAGAAGTATTCAATGTTAGTTCTGGAAGCATTCAATATGACAGTTCTAGTCACATACTATTTGTATACAAAATTTTATTCAAATCCCATAAGTACCTCCCCTATATCAGTTTTTTATGAATTTTCTGGGATAAAATGTAATGTAAGTTCTGGGATAAAAAGTAGCCTATATGTTAATCCTGGTCACATTATTTTTAAATTATTGATTTGCCATAGTATGACTAGGACCGTAGCCGGTCTATTGTGATCACCACTCGTTGAGTTAGAGTTCACCGCTAAACCCTGCGGCTACTATAAACTGCAGGATTTACTTAGGGGTAAACTCCTTTATTGCTTAAGATATGTTTCCCTAGATGAGTACTGCTCTTGTTGCGGGTCACATACTATCTGTGTACCATTAGTATTAGTATGATAATATTAGCCGACAGGGGAAGTAGTAGAGCAAAGTTGCCAGTGCTCTGTGAACAAACGTAGTGTTGGCAGTGGGGGGACTTTGACCCTTATACTGCTAACCCAACTATTCCTCTCTCTATCTTTTTGTATGTTTTTGGCATTTTCCATGCTAAGATTTTAAAGTTATTTAGAAAAGGAAAAATACGACCGCGGGCAGGATTCGAACCTGCGTCTTCTGGTTCGGTACACCAGACGCTATGACCACTAAGCCACCGCGATACCTACCCGTCATGTCGAATTTTTCCTTCACATATTGAATTTACGTCTTTATGGTGACGTCAGTAACACCTATTGAAATTATTATTCCTCTCTCATTTTACAGGGTCGGCAACGCGCAAGTGATACCCCTGGTGTTACAAGCGTCTATAGGCTACGCACCTTAGTAGTATAAATAAAAGAAATGATAGCCTAGTGACCTTTGGATTGCCAAGTCGTAGGTCTCGAGTCACGCACCTCTGACTTTTAGTAAAAACGGTGAAGGAAAACATCGTGAGGAAACCTGTATGTATGAGAGACTGTTTCGGCGGCGTGTGAAGCCTGCATTAGGCCAGTGTTGTGGAATATAGCCTAACCCTTCTCATTCGATGACGACGTCTGTGGTCTAGTGGTCCGCGTATCAGACTGCTGACCACGAGGTCGTGGGTTCAATTCCGTGACGAACATTAAGTATTTGTATCTGTCTGTGTGTTTGTAATATAATTTAAGTATGTATTTACAACAAAAAAAGTAAATATATAAGTAATATCAATTGTCTACTACCTATAGTACAAGCTCTGCTTAGTTTGGGAGTAGATGGTGTTATTAATACTTATTTATTTTTAAATAATGAAGAAGATTCTGAGAGGAGACCCGTGCCCACCATTGGGACAATAAATGGATCGACAAAAAAAAGCCGTTATAAAGTAAGTAGGTAGTACCTACAAACAGTTTACTTTAAAAAAAGAACATTGAATGATTTTAAAGTTATTAAGCAAAGGAAAAATTCGACCGCGGGCAGGATTCGAACCTGCATCTTCTGGTTAGGTACACCAGACGCTATGACCACTAAGCCACCGCGATACCTACCCTACTACTACGAATTTTGCCTTCGCTTTCTGAATTTACGTCTTTATGGTGACATAGAATGATGTTAATAGTAAGGGCTGATCATAGAAAATGATGGCCTTAAAACACACAGTGGTCACAATAATATAATTCCTGAACAAAGTGTAAGACCGTCGGAGCGCAGCAACTACCTACACAATGCCGTAAACAGACCGTTAACGGTAGTGCTGTTCTTAATTGTCACTGCGAGGCTGAACAGTGTGGTAAGCAATGTCGTTAGCGCTTACACACCACGTCCTTATTCTTTTTCAGAACATTCATAGTACCATTTGCGACCGCCGTAATGTTTTTAAAGATAGCTCCCGCACTATCTCCGATCCCCATGTCGCGGATGAATTTGCACAATTAACGGAAAATACACCCAGGCTCGAAACAAAAGATTCGGCTCAGTGGGAATCGAACCCACGAGACGCGGCGCAATGGTAGTGGCAAAGTCACAATTTTTACCGCTACACCAAACGTGCAGTCGTATTTTTGAATATGTTGACAGTATATTACTTAAATCAGAACTGTACCACATTTAATACAAATAAATAAATATAAATTGTATTTCACAAAGTGTTCCCAGGTCGGGCAGTGTTATTTTTCTATGAAATTCGCAATAGCAGCTCGGAGTTTGGATTTGTGCCCGGTTAATGGCAATAGGCTCGCCCTACATGAGACCTAAACATACCGACAAACTAAGTGCTCGTACACCACATTATTACCGGCTACTAGCCTAGCCCTTCGGGAAATACAGGCGTGATGGTATATAACATGTATGATAACTAAAATTATTGACAAAGTTACGCATTAGTTGCAAAAAACTGTGGTAAACCTATTGTCAAATACTTATAAACTTTCTAATCAGTGTTATGTCAATAACATTTGTATCTTTCATGATGTCAGTGCTTCCGCAGAGGTATAACCTCCCCCTTTGTTTCCCGTTTTCAGTAATAAGAAAAATTAGAGTCCAATTATATAATTATGTGCAAACAAGCTCCCGGCGAAGCTGTCCACTGGGCACGCCTGCGCCCGCTCGCCAGTAAAACGACCATTAAGAACAACTCGTACTCTTAATGACTCTATTACTTACTCCCCACGTTTTTATTATTGTTCGTACCTTTCAATACAAAGACCCATGGTACAGAAATATATTTTCAACACTTTTGAATCTAGAACTACGTACAATTTGTTGTCTTGTTGTATTTAAATTAATATTATATTAATCCAAGAATTTAATCACTAATAACTTAAGATATCTGAAAATCTGTTACCAATTTAATTAATTTAGACAAAAAACCGATGCGAACTTATTATTACATAGAATTTAAATTGAATTATGACCACTAGCTATTAAACTAATTTAATTTTAAATCTTATTTTCTGAGCCATTGAGTCCAAGTTATCGTTGCACAAGTACCCCGCCGACGTATTCTTAGGTAACAGAGGGTTGGAACAGCGCCAATGTTTGCCAACAACCGTCTTAACATTTCCCGATAACTACATTCATAGTAAGTCGAGCGTATAAAGGAAGTTTCCACAAACCTGCACAGGAGAATTCAGCTGCTGCTCCAAACACGAAGCGCGACGACTCGTAAACTCATTCGAATCGGATTTCCACATTCGGAAGCATCTATCGAGCCCGGAAAATAGAGGTGAATGAAATGCCTAAAAGCGGCAGAAATCGCGAACACCGGCGCGCGGTCGATGCAATCTCTGAGGTGACTGCTTCGGTTCCGATGCAGTTACAGTTGGCTGCGGGTTTAACGAGTGTTTCCCGGCCCGCTGCCCGGGACGCAGCACCTCGCATCCTCGCTGTCACTCTACTATATTGTATGCCGAAATGAAAAGCTACGCGACTGACGTTGTCGCTGCAGTGCACATTGGACTTTCTGCTTGTCAGTATAAGGTTGGTTATGACGTGCAATGCGCAGATGCAAGCTTGTGCCGTGTGCATACAAGCGTGTAATGTTGTCGGTGTACGTCTCGCTCCAGCCAGGTGAGGCTGTGTCTGAGTGCGCGCTGTGTGCGTGTGGGGGTGCGACAGGTGAATTAGTGGCACGTCCTGGCTTCCCAGGGCGGCGGGTCCCGGGCGAGCTGCGTCGCCATAGCGACAGCCGGAATCTAATGTACAGATAGATGTGAACAAATGAAAGCAAAATATAGGATGTTCACTACCGGCAACTTTTAATTATAATGTTCTACCGACTTCTGTAGGAACAGGTGTGTCAGGTTGTCAGGTTGTCAGGTTGAACGGAAAACTTTTAAGGAATTTATTTCATGATTTGTGAATTTACAATATTATCCTGTACTTGGTCTTTTGATAATACATGATAACGTATTATCAAGCTATTAAGTTTTTTCATAAGAAATACATCGGCAATAAATTATTATAAATAACAATATCGTAGAATTTTGACATCTAGCTCAGTCAGATCTGACTGTCAAGATCAAAAAGCTAGTCAAAATTTTGGGGACTATTTGGGCAATTCCCAGGGCTGCAAAATACCGTTGCCAGTTAGAGATTTTAACTATAAGCTATGAGACTGCCCATTGTAACCACCTTATGATTTTAGAACTCAACTTGTCATGTAATATGAATCTAATAAAAAAAATCTTTATATGTCTATTCACAACAAAACACGCACTTTGATTTTCAAAATTTGTAAACAACAACATAAACAATTTACATGATGTAGATAAAGGTGTACACTCCAGTTTTCGGTATGTTTTTACGTGTCATGTAATAGGACATGGGCCTATTTCCATTAAACAGGATCAAATACAACCACTCAACATGTACCTACTGGTAATTTTAAAACAAAAATCGAACCTACAATATAAACAAATAAATATCTTGGGACATTTTTTCCCAAACTAAGCAGGTGACAATGGATATAATACATAGATACTTTTTATTTGTAAATAAATACTTATAACACACAAGAAACACCCAGACAAACACAAACATCTACGTTTTTCGCGTACCTAAATGTTGTTCGTTTATTTGTCCTGTGGGAATTGAAACCACGACCTCATGATCAGCAGTCCGATACTCGAATCACGAGACGACAGACATCAAGTATAATAAAATAAGTACTCTAAAATTTGCTATTGTATGTAAATACCAACCCGGGTGCATACCCAAAGAATTTGGTGGAGGTGTACCCTGTTTATTATCACATTACGCCGAAAATTGGTCATGCTAGGGCCTTACTAGTGATGGGCGTCGAATCATCAAACTAGTTGAATCAACCGTGGATCTCCTGTCAACGTATCAACGGTAACTAATTATGAATCAACTATTTGAATTGTTCAACGATATTAAGAAATTTAACTCGAAACTTACGTTGAAAATAACATCTAACATCAGTAGAACGTTATCTCGTTGACAAATTTAACTAGTTGACGAATGTAAATCAACGTTAACGACAAAGAACTGTCAAAGACCCATCGCTAGGCCTTAAATTCAGAGAATGTACTTAATACACCTAAACCAATGGAGACAGTTTATATAAAAATACAGAGCTTTCCCAATACAGAGATGACCTTATTAAATAAAGATAAAAAAAAGTATTTATTGTTACCAAATATACGTTACACAGTGGTGGTGCTAATAATAAGGCTATAGATTTACTTTTTAAACACTGATTCCCAACCAGCTTAGGTTGGGAATCAGTGTTTAAAAAATAGCTTGTATTTTGGAACACAGTGTTCAGTCGTGAAATATGACTTATGTTTATACATTCTACACATACGATGTGGCTGCGGTATGTAGTAGGGTTTAAGATATCAAAGCAATAATCTTACGCATCGAAGTCGTCGAATCCGTTGTAGAGGAGTGTCACAGGATGAGAATATTTTACGTTAAAAAACTGAGCAATAGGGTACATAATTTATTAATAAATAATTATAATAATAACTCAGCAAAATAATTATAAACTTAAAACAATGAAATCGGATAAATTATAATAGTGCTCCAATCGATCGTTTGTTCACCAAACATAATCATAATTATTTACATCGCAAACAACGCTACGTGAACGTATCATTTTACATCTTTAAATAGTCGTAATTCTTCTATACGTGTCTATGTGACTGAACTCCTAAACGGCTGGACCGATTTTGATTAATCACTTTGTGTGTAGACCCGGTCCGGGTCCGATTATGTGCTGCAATAGAGTTTTAGGATAATATCTGCTGGGCCTGCTAGTAATACCTTCTATCTAAATGTGTTGAACATTACCAAATATATTAAAATATTAATATTATTATTATCATTTATTAAAATATTTATTTAGTCAACGTAAGACAATATTCTGTAGTCCAAAACATACCATCATGCCTGTATTCTCTGAAGGGTTAGGCACAGATGTACCATACACCCATACTTCGCCGGTTTTTTTTAGGTCTTTCGTATGTAATAGGGGGCTAGCTCCCAAATACTAATTACAACGCAGAGAAAAACTCAGTAACACTGCTCGACCTGGGAATGTAATCGACTTTCTGTTGCTATGTTTTTTAAATAGTACTATATTGTGATTTGGGAAACATTTTTTTAGTAAAGTAATTAAGTATTTTTGTTAACAACTGTATTGCGGTGAACTCTAACGCAACGAGTGGCGATCACAACAGACCAGGGCGCAGTAATACTACAGCCACAAATAATTAATAAAAAAAACTGTATCTATTTATTTATACAGCCGGTAACACCTATGACTGAGTGAAAGTCTTGTCTCTATTCCGCCAATGTTGCCGATCTTGTGCAAGTCACACCCACTGATTACCCACACTGCTGAACGAGTGAGTTCTGAAAAGAATATGTTTGCGAAATCATTGCCCATCAAAAAACCGTTCCCGCCTACATGTCATTTACCTAAGTCAGTTTCATAAACCTGATGAGCAGAATCTTGAAATTACTTCGTGGACGAAATTACGCTCCACGAGGAAACGTTGTGTTGCCAGTGGGGGGACTTTGGCCCTTATACTGCCAACCCAACTATTCGTCTTTCAATACAGGGTCGGCAACGCGCAAGTGATACTCCTGGTGTTGCAAGCGTCTATAGGCTACGGTAACCGCTTACCATCATGTTGGCCGTATGCTTGTTTGCCACCTTAGTAGAATAAAAAAATATATATATATATATATCCCCCAGAACCAAACATGCACCAATGTCTGTAGTAAAATTAAACCTCAACTGTGAGTGAAGCTAGAGCAATAAATTAATCATAATAAGCAACGTGCTGTATCTCTGGCGGCGTACGGGGCGGGGGGCGGGGGGCGTCCCCGTCGCTCGTCACTCTATACACGAGTACGTAGCTCGTAGCAAAGTTCACTGTATACTAACTGTAATTACATTTTATTTGCCCAACTAAATTAAAAATGCTTTCAGAGAGTGTTTTTATACCGGAATCAGAAACTGCATACGTAATACTTTGGTTATGGTTACTTCATTTTAATTTTGTGGTGTATGAGTGTAATAAAAAAACTGCATGTAAGGAAATTAGATATGGGGCCCATGAAGCGGATGATAGAAACATAAGTACCTACCTAATTTAAAGCAGCCTTTTATAACTTATTATTATTGTGATTTAAAAACAAAGCACAACTATGAACTCGTATGTAGCTGACAGAAATTAAAACGAACGTCTTATTCAGGTGACGTAATAAACACTACAACTACTTAAGTAATATAAGTATTATTACAAGACGAAGTTTCAACGAGGGTAAAACATTCCAAAATCAAATACATACAAGCATAACATTGTGTGTTTGAAAACATCGTAGACAGTCTAGTGTCAGATTATCTTCACTCGAGTCCTGCGTGAAGTATGCTTAATGTTTCTGAGGGCAGCATCCCTGTGGCCCCCCGTTGCATCGCCCCCACGGGGGAAGAATATAAGCCGATTATTAACAGACGGCGGTCGTGTCCTTAATAAAGAGACGAGATTTAAAAAATGAAGAGCCTGTTTCAGTGGCGGTTCGTAATTCCATTTTATATTTCATTTATTTATTTATTGTAAGTATCTGGAAAGTGAAGGGCCTCGTTCCATTTATTCATACTTAATGGTTAGAGGAAAATGGAAATTATACCGGAAACTTGATATTACGAAGTCGTTAAGGAGTCAAAGTAAATACAAAACTTTTAGCACAAAACGTCGGCATCGAGAGGCTCTTTATGCTGTTTTTCGATTATACCCTCCTACCTTACAAAGGCAAAATTTTACCATACTGCAAGTACAATCATTATCATTGCATTTTCTCTAGTTACAAAGTAGGTAGGAGTAAATACCCTACCTACGACATAACTACTTATACCGTCATTATGGTATCTGCCTTGAATGCTATTTCTCTCTTTAGTTTCTTCAACGTCTGCATTAGTGGTGTTCAAAGTTGCTATAAATCAATAACATGCTTAATGCTATATGCTTAATTTTTAATCAAGCGATTTTATGTGCTTTATTTATAGCATGCTTAATTTATATGCCTACTTGTTAACGCTATACGCGACGCCCGACGGTCAGTTGGTTGATAGAGAGAGAGTGCTATGCGATATAAAGCAAAATAGCTTTATAGCATTAAAGCATGAAGTGCGAACTGCGATATTATTTGCTTTATGCTATATATAACAAGCACGCTACTTTATTATGCTTTATGCTATATTAATCATCACTAGTCTATTACGTTCGGACGAGTCTGCAAAGCTCGATATAAACTTTTATTTCTATCAATAAGCTTGTTAAATAAATCTAAGTACCTAAGTACCACTCTTTACGTTTAAATACAACTTTGCTGGAAGAAATTGAACTGATCTTATAAAAACAAGACCCTGCTACATGTCTTGTATCAGATAGTCTTGATTATAATCCTAATGCAAACAAAAAAATCGAGGCTATAACTTAATATTTCCAACATACCGCTTAAATTTACTTCAGTCATGACATAGTTTTTTTTTATACTACTTAGGTGGCAAACAAGCGTGCGGTCCACCTGATGGTAAGCGGTTACCGTAACCTATAGGCTGTAAAACGAAAGAGAAATAGTTGGTTTGGCAGTTTAAGGGTCAAAGTTCCCCCACTGCCAACACAGCGTTTCCTCGTGGAGCACTGGCAACCTTGCTCCCCGTAAGAAACACAACACAACTCAAAGCAGTGTTATTTTAATTCGATTTTCTGCAAGTCGGAGGTACTTCCCCAGTCGGGCAGCTCCAATTTGAGTGCAATTACTCCCACTATTACTACCTCTCTTAAAACATAGTGTCAGAATTAAAACATTAACAAACTTTTTTTTAGTGCGGAAAATCGTCATGGATCTTCTGGGGTATGACGAATTCGTACTGACCTAAAAATGCACTTGCCTTTACTTGCCTTATAATCATGGCCATGAGATCTATGAAATTCGCAACAACCATGACGGGCGTGACGTTTACAAGCCTGATCCGTTCTTTATGTTATGTCATTCTCCAAATTCTACTCACAATGTGAAAACTGTAAACCTAAATGTTACGACCGGTTTTACTACAATGAATAATTTCACGATACATGGGTGTCAGAGAGATAAGATAGCGATTACCCGGCGTGCCCTAGGCCATTAGTCTCACTACTGATCAACCTGATGAATATCGAATCTTGTCCATTATAGTTCATCATCAACCCATATACTGTCCCACTGCTGGGCACGGGTCTCCTCTCATATTGAGAGGGATTAGGCTATAGTCCACTACGCTGGCCTAGTGCGGGTTGGCAGACTTCACAAACCGTCGAGAAAAATCTCTAAGGTATGCAGGTTACCTCACGATGTTTTCCTTCACCGTTTAAGCGAGTGATAATTAATTATTAATACGCACATGAATTCGAAAAGTCAGAGGTGCGTGCCTTGGGTTCGAACTCGAGACCTTCGACTTGGCAGTCCAATGGTCATACCGCTAGGCTATCACTGCTTAGTTATATTATTTTATTTTCTTATGGGACAGCGTTTTTTTCACGTACTTGTATTTATATATAAGGACAAATAGCGCACTGGATCACTATACAAAATGTGGTAAAAACGGTTTATAGTTTTTTCGAAAAATCTTAATAAGATTTATTTTTGTAAGTCTACTGTTGGAGTGCTGGACCATTATCAAAGTGAAGCCTCACAAAATTTAATTTCCGTCACTTGTCCGTTCAACCTTTTTGGGGTGACAAATAGACAGCTTTTTCATTTCATGACTGGATTAGGTAAGGATTTGCGTGTTGAAATAAAACGGTTATCACCCTGTACTTTTTGATTGTTTTTTAATAAAACATCCCCCAAGGTAAACTGTCCCGCGTTATCTTATAAAGGTTGTTTGGTCAGCTTTGGAGTGGTAGACCGTGAAATGCGTGTGTTCATCCGATAAACGCCAAAAGCTATCCGCCGCAGCGGTGTCGCAGCGTCACTGGCACAGCACCCCCTCTCCCGCGCCCTACACCCCTACACAACCATTCCGCCCACTCTCAACCTACGCGTTAAAAATAATAATTAGGTACGTCAAAAACCAGAGGCAAAGTGAAAAGAGAACAAAGAATTTAGACCGACCCGACCGTCTGGTCGGTAAATAGGGACCGACGTAACACAGTCTACAGAATTGCGTCCGATTTAAAATGGAAGCAGAATCTCGATTCTGGATTATATAAACTGCCCTCGTTGGCGACAAAAATAAGCACTTTCATTTTACCATTTCGTTAACCAAGCAGTTGCTGCTCGAATAAAATATTGGTTGGTATTGTAAGTTCGATTCGTTCGTTATGGTCATCTTTTAATAATTTTTGGTTAGATTAGATAAAATCATAAAAATTCTATGCCATTTCTTTATGTATTAATGTAGCTAGATACTGCAACATCACATTGAGTAGCTTTTAAATCAATTAGGATCCTCCTCCAATATTGACTCAAACGTGAAAACCCTGAGGGGCACAAAATTAAACATACTTCAGACGAGACGAATTGAATTTCGTATGATTTGTAGCACAGACGGAATGTATTATTACCACCCAAGTTTGAGCTGCGGACGGTGGAGCGACGCTGATAACCTGCACGGTTAAATGCTCAAATCAGATTAGTATGCAAGTACCTGTGGTTCAGATAGCCTAAGCTAACCTCGTTATATGAAGTTCAAAGGTACATTGTTGCTTTACATCTAAAAATAACTTAAATCTGAAACGTGTAGGTAGTTGTTTCACAATATTGAGTAACGTATTTATTCGTTTTTAAGGACACTATTTTATTTATAATATTTACTGACAGATAGATATAGAGGTAATTTTAATTGACGACACGTTTGGTGCAGCGGCTGAGCAATCGGCTTCACGGCGACACGAGCTATGAGTTGGATCCCCGCACGGACCAAATATTTATGACCTACAGTAGTTGTTCCGGGTCTGAGTGTTTTTGTATGTGGTCATTTGTATTTGTAAACGTACCAACGATAGAAAGGAGAAAATACTAGTGTGGGGAAACATTTTTCTTAAAAAAAGAACTTAGTTTGTGATAGTAAGGTAAACAAATAATCTGGAAGGTTAGTGCCTAATGGCAATGCAGGGCTGCGTGATACCTGTAATCTGCTTAAATTAATGGCAATGCATTAGCACTAATGCATAAGTACAGTGGCATAGTCCTGCGAGTAACTGGTATAGTGTCAGTCAAGTTTGTGAAGTATATTTAATTTACCAATTTTGTAATGGTCTGTCAGAAGTTTATTTAAAAAAATAAAAATAAGCCGATAGTTTTCTCGACGACTTCGTAATTTAAACTCCCTACTAAAATCGTTATACATATAAAGTCCGTATTCGTTCACTGTTTTGTTCCATCATCATCATCATCAACCTATAATAATTATGCTGTCCCACTGCTGGGCGTGGGTCTCCTTTCAGGATGAGAGTGAGTAGGCTATAGTCTACCACGCTGGCCTAGACGGGTTGGCAGACTTCACACACCGTCTCTAAGGCATGCAGGTTTCTTCACGATGTTTTCCTTCACCTCCACCTCCCCTCCACACCTCTTTGTTTAAGCCAGTGATAATTAATATTATTATTACACACATGAATTCGAAAAGTCAGAAGTGCGTGCCTTGGAGACCTTTGACTTGGCAATCCAATGGTCATATCACTAGGTTATCATTGCTGTTTTGTGTAGTTTTAATTTAAATTAGCAAGACCATAAAACTAGCGACATTTTCACAATAATATTTGACACATGCAAACACAAGGAAACATGACAAGTTATATATAATCCTGTGAGTATATCAAAGACACAATAGAACTTGGTTATTTTGATATTATTGTTTCAATATTGTTCAGCGTAATGGGTTCTTCATTATTATTTGCGGAACCAAACTTGTGCTTGATAGTTTATTACTAGATACGGTACTGTATTAATGAGTATTTCAACATAGAAAAACAAAAAGAACATATAAAAAAGGAGAAGGTAACATAATTACAATTATACACATTAGGCATTTACATCTAGTATTTATTATATAACTAGCTTTTGCCCGCGACTTCGTCTACGTGGACTTTACCTGAAAGTATCTAGATGTTAAGTTTTTTAAATTTTCCAAATTCCTGCACAATGTTTATAATATTTTCTTTCTTAAGAACAATAATTAACACAGCAAAAAAAGAATAAGCGAAATTGTTCCATCCACCATCCACCATCCATCACGCGTGATGCGATGACCTAGAGAAATAGATATAAATTTTTATATGTATACTAGCTGACCCAGCAAACGTTGTTTTGGCATAAAAAAAAAATTAGGGGTATGAAAAATAGATGTTGGCCTATTCTCAGACCTCCCCGATAAGCACAAAAAATTTCATCAAAATCGGTCAAGCCGTTTCGGAGGAGTATGGCAACGAAAACTGAGACACGATAATTTTATATATGTATATATAGATTTAGGTATAGGATATAGATATCTACTATTGGTCATGTACCGTTGATCATGTTTTTCCTTAGCCCGTGGGAATTTCCCTAAATGCTTTCTTAATAAGGAAAATAACTGACAAAGTTTAACTTTGTAGGACTAACATTTCTGAAATTTCGTGATTAGTTAGTGAGAGAGTGAATGGGTGGTATTAAGCTTTTAAATAATGATATTTGGTTTAGAGATTAATTATAAGTTTGTGTACAAATTCCTGTCAAAGGCAGGCAAAGCAATAAACAGTTTGTGTAATACTGGTATTGCTGCGGAAAATCGGAAAATGTTCAAAGTTATTTGATATTTTGCAACGTTTGAGAGGGCTTCACGCTGGCTACATTGATCGTGTCGCCCGCGGTGCTCTCGTGCTCGACGCTGACGGGGTACAGTGTGGCCATTAAAAAAGCGAAGTTGCACAAAATTATAGATATTTTTTTGTTTTCCTTGTAGACATTTTGTCAATAGCGACTATTCTACCAGTGGCAGTGTCAAGTTAATTATTAATCTGTGATTAAAAGTATTATGAAATTTTTGGTGATGACAGATCCTTTATTAAAAATTATAGATATTATCCATAAAGCAGTCATAGACATCTATTTTGTTGTCTTGTTTAAAAAAAACATCGCTTAATCCCAATATGGTTCTAGGAGACTCCCGAGGGCCCATATTATAGATAGCGCGGATAGCTCTCTTTTGTAGAATAAAAATGGAATCTCTGTCAGCTGCTGTGCCCCATAGAAGGATGCCGTAGGACATGATGCTATGAAAATATGCAAAGTATACTAGCCTAGCTGTAGCAACATCGGTAAGCTCCCTAACTTTTCTAACCGCATATGCAGCAGAGCTCAACCTACTCGACAAGGCCTTAATGTGAGCACCCCATTGCAATTGACTGTCGATAGTAATACCTAAAAATACTGTTTCCTTAACTATGTCTAGTTTATTGCCTTCAAGCATTCAATTTAAATCTACTTGGGGGACATTTGGTAATGAAAATTTAAGGCATTTGGTTTTATTAGCATTGAGTACAAGATTATTTGCTGCAAACCACTTTGAGAGAAGAAGTAGGCTTTCGTTGGCCTGTGTAACGTTTCTATCTTTCCTATTTACTTTAAAAATAAGGGAGGTGTCATTGGCAAACAGAATAATATCTGATAGGGATGCCATCATATATGGGAGTTATGGGAGATCATTTATATAAGTCAAAAATAGAAAAGGCCCAAGGATTGAGCCCTGTGGCACACCCATCCTGACTACAGAGCCTGAAGAAACTGTGCCAAATAAATATGTACAAGATGAGCAGCTCGTCCACGTATTCCGTAATGATGTAATTTACAGAGTAGCGTGTTGTGGTCAACGCAGTCAAAAGCTTTGGAGAGATCACTACACACAGAAGATGCCAATAGCTTCCAGTGAGCTCTCCCAGGCCTCCAATATATGAGTTACTAGTTTAACTCCTGCATCAGTAGTCGACATGCCTTTCGTGATATAAGTGTTACATAGGTAAGAACATAAGCAGTACACGGATAAGTACATAAGTAGTACATAGTTTAGTACATAAGTTAGTACATAGGTAAGTACATAAGTTAGTACATTGGTAAGTACATAAGTTAGTACATAAGAAGTACATAGTTTAGTACATAGGTAAGTACATAAGTTAGTACATAAGAAGTACATAGGTAAGTACATAAGTGGTACATAGGTTAGTACATAAGCAGAACATAGGTTAGTACATAAGTAAAACATAGGTGAGCACATAAGCAGTACTAAGTTACTACATAAGCAGTACATAGGTTAGTACATAAGTAAAACATAGGTGAGTACATAAGTAGTACATAGGTTAGTACATAGGTTAGTACATAGGTTAGTACATAGGTTAGTACATAGGTTAGTACATAGGTTAGTACATAGGTTAGTACATAGGTTAGTACATAGGTTAGTACATAGGTTAGTACATAGGTTAGTACATAGGTTAGTACATAGGTTAGTACATAGGTTAGTACATAGGTTAGTACATAGGTTAGTACATAGGTTAGTACATAGGTTAGTACATAGGTTAGTACATAGGTTAGTACATAGGTTAGTACATAGGTTAGTACATAGGTTAGTACATAGGTTAGTACATAGGTTAGTACATAGGTTAGTACATAGGTTAGTACATAGGTTAGTACATAGGTTAGTACATAGGTTAGTACATAGGTTAGTACATAGGTTAGTACATAGGTTAGTACATAGGTTAGTACATAGGTTAGTACATAGGTTAGTACATAGGTTAGTACATAGGTTAGTACATAGGTTAGTACATAGGTTAGTACATAGGTTAGTACATAGGTTAGTACATAGGTTAGTACATAGGTTAGTACATAGGTTAGTACATAGGTTAGTACATAGGTTAGTACATAGGTTAGTACATAGGTTAGTACATAGGTTAGTACATAGGTTAGTACATAGGTTAGTACATAGGTTAGTACATAGGTTAGTACATAGGTTAGTACATAGGTTAGTACATAGGTTAGTACATAGGTTAGTACATAGGTTAGTACATAGGTTAGTACATAGGTTAGTACATAGGTTAGTACATAGGTTAGTACATAGGTTAGTATATAGGTTAGTACATAGGTTAGTACATAGGTTAGTACATAGGTTAGTACATAGGTTAGGTTAGGCAAGTACATAAGTAGTAAATCGGTAAATACATATCTAATAGTACATAGGTTAGACATAAGCAGTATATAGGTTAGTATATAAGTAGTACATAAGTAGGTACATAAGTAGTACATAGGTTATTACATAAGAAGTACATAAGTAAGTACATGAGTAGTACATAGGTAAATACATACATAGTACATAGGTTATACATAAGCAGTAGGTACATAGGTAAGTACATACACACATGGGGATGAATATAAGTAGTACATAGGCAAGTACATAAGTAGTACATATGTAATTACATAAGAAGTAGGTACATAAGCAGTACCAAGGTAAGTACATGAGTAGTACACAAGCAATACATAGGTAAGTACATAAGTAGTACATAAGAAAGTACATAAGTAGCACATCGGGAAGTAAATAAGTAGTACATAGGCAATTACATAAGTAGTACATATGTTATTACATAAGAAGTACATAAGCAGTACATAATTAGTTCATAGGTAAGTACATGAGTAGTATATAGGTAAGTACATAAGTAGAACATCGATTAGTACACGAGCAATACATAGGTAAGTACATAAGTAGTACATAGGAAAGTACATAAGTAGAACATTGATTAGTACACAAGCAATACATAGGTAAGTACATAAGTAGTACATAGGAAAGTACATAAGTAGCACATAGGGAAGTATATAAGTAGTACATAGGTAAGTACATGAGTAGTATATTAGGTAAGTACATAAGTAGTACATAGGTTAGTACATAAGCAGTACATAGGTTAGTACATAGGAAAGTACATAAGTAGCACATAGGGAAGTACATACGTAGTACATAGGTAAATGTTATTCTAGCTCTGCTCACTAATATTTTTTAGTTTACCGAATTTTAGGTTTCTCATTAAGTGAAATATATATGTAATATATTTTGAGAATAAAAGTCTTTAACCACAAGTACATGAGTAGTACATAGGTAAGAACATAAGTAGCACACAGGTAAGTACATAAGTAGTACATAGGCAAGTACATAAGTAGTAAATAGATAGATATATAAGCAGTACATAGGTTAGAACATAAGTAGTACATAGGAAGGTACATAATTAGCACATTGTTTATTATATAAGAAGTACATAGGTAAGTATATCAGTAGTACATAGGTAAATACCTACATAGTACATAGGTTATATATAAGCAGTACATAGGTTAGAACATAAGTAGTACATAGGTTAGTACATAGGTTAGTACATAGGTTAGTATATAGGTTAGTACATAGGTTAGTACATAGGTTAGTACATAGGTTAGTACATAGGTTAGGTTAGGCAAGTACATAAGTAGTAAATCGGTAAATACATATCTAATAGTACATAGGTTAGACATAAGCAGTATATAGGTTAGTATATAAGTAGTACATAAGTAGGTACATAAGTAGTACATAGGTTATTACATAAGAAGTACATAAGTAAGTACATGAGTAGTACATAGGTAAATACATACATAGTACATAGGTTATACATAAGCAGTAGGTACATAGGTAAGTACATACACACATGGGGATGAATATAAGTAGTACATAGGCAAGTACATAAATAGTACATATGTAATTACATAAGAAGTAGGTACATAAGCAGTACCAAGGTAAGTACATGAGTAGTACACAAGCAATACATAGGTAAGTACATAAGTAGTACATAAGAAAGTACATAAGTAGCACATCGGGAAGTAAATAAGTAGTACATAGGCAATTACATAAGTAGTACATATGTTATTACATAAGAAGTACATAAGCAGTACATAATTAGTTCATAGGTAAGTACATGAGTAGTATATAGGTAAGTACATAAGTAGAACATCGATTAGTACACGAGCAATACATAGGTAAGTACATAAGTAGTACATAGGAAAGTACATAAGTAGAACATTGATTAGTACACAAGCAATACATAGGTAAGTACATAAGTAGTACATAGGAAAGTACATAAGTAGCACATAGGGAAGTATATAAGTAGTACATAGGTAAGTACATGAGTAGTATATTAGGTAAGTACATAAGTAGTACATAGGTTAGTACATAAGCAGTACATAGGTTAGTACATAGGAAAGTACATAAGTAGCACATAGGGAAGTACATACGTAGTACATAGGTAAATGTTATTCTAGCTCTGCTCACTAATATTTTTTAGTTTACCGAATTTTAGGTTTCTCATTAAGTGAAATATATATGTAATATATTTTGAGAATAAAAGTCTTTAACCACAAGTACATGAGTAGTACATAGGTAAGAACATAAGTAGCACACAGGTAAGTACATAAGTAGTACATAGGCAAGTACATAAGTAGTAAATAGATAGATATATAAGCAGTACATAGGTTAGAACATAAGTAGTACATAGGAAGGTACATAATTAGCACATTGTTTATTATATAAGAAGTACATAGGTAAGTATATCAGTAGTACATAGGTAAATACCTACATAGTACATAGGTTATATATAAGCAGTACATAGGTTAGAACATAAGTAGTACATAGGTAGGTACATAGGTTATTACATAAGTAGTACATAGGAAAGTACATAAGCAGTACATAGATTAGTACATAAGTACTACTAGTAGTAGCACATAGGTAAGTACATAAGTAGTACATAGGTTAGTACATAATTAGTAAATAGGTAAATATATAAGCAATACACAAGTAACTACATATATGTATGTATAGTACATATATGTATAACTTATGTACTATGGTACATAAGTTATACATAAGCAGTACATAGGTAAGAACATAAGTAGTACATTGATTAGTACATAAGTAGCACATAGGGAAGTATATGAGTAGTACATAGGCAAGTACATAAGTAGTAAATAGGTAAATACATAAGTAGAACACAGGTTAGTACATAAGTAGTACATAGGTAGGTACATAAGTAGTACTTATCGTATGCAATGCACTCGTATGCGTGTGTTTCTAATCCGTACATTTTCATATAAAATCTGATGACATAATGCGTTGCATACTTTGTGAACGTGGGATCACTCTGTTTCTACCTCAAAGGTCCTTCCCTGCCAGAGACTATCAAAACAACGAGGCCAGATCAAAAAGGAACTTTTTAACCTAACATAAGACTCTGTAATTTATATATGTATAGGCTTCAAAGTCAAGGTCGATTGAAGCCAGTGTTCTGTAAATAGGTTTTGGCAAATTATTGCCCATGAAATATTACATCCCGTATTCATTATATTCAGATAACAGTAAAATAACAGAATACTTGAGAGTAAACAACTCATCCAAATGTATTTTGTTCGGTAGAATGCTTGGTCCGGTAGATTTAGGGAGTTTAACAAACAGGCTTTCATTGTATAGCTTAACATTTATGCATCCTTCTAGCGAGTCGCTTTTAGAATATGTGCGACTGGTCTAACAATATTTTCACATACGATTATTTATCACGTTTATAGACGAATTGAACAATAAGAATCAAATCTTCAATAGATATCCTCAACTTCGACTCAACAAGACAAGAAAGTTTTATATCGTGTCTAGAAATCCATTAATGATCATAACCAGAACCAATTTTTACTACGAGGATATCTTAAAAGTAAAATAACGTAACGTTATGATATAAACTGGCAATCCGCTACTTTTAGAGCCGCAAACTAATAGAGACGTTTTACTTAATAGTATAGCTAGTAACGTGGCCGTCAGTCTGTTGCTGCTGCTGACGCGCCTGAAAATCACTGAAATACTGAAATTATTCGCGTAAAACTTTATAATAACAGTATAATGTGGAAGTTTAATGGTAAGTTAATTCAACAATGCAATCCATTTGACACTTGCATCCTAATCTTTAAGCTAGGCATCTATAAAATATAACTCATAAAATCTTATTTACGTTTCATACTTATTTCGATTTTACTGCATTAAATTCGGATGTTGGAATCTTCTAAAATACTGTCGCTTTCATACACTACACTACTAAACTAGTGTAATCACTAGTTTTAATTTATAACATGTACATCGAAACATAAAGTTTAGAGAAAGATAAATTCGATCTCAGCCGGGGTTTGAACCTGTGTTCAGCCGGTTAATTACACCGGACGCTTTAACCAAACTAAGCTACCGAGACCTCTGCCTTTGATGTCGAATTTCACTTCCTAATTCTACGTCTTATATAGTGACATCAGCGAGATCTATCGAATATACACGAAATCGATTTTTTTACATATAAATATTAAAAAAAAATAGCGTGCTTTAATGTCAAATATAATACGAACAATATCCACCGAAACTTCAGTGTTGTTACTTGTTTGAATTTCAGTTGAAAAGATAAAAAACACGACATATCTGTCTAGAACATTTGTTGTACTTTTATATCTTTTAGGTAGCTACAATTACTTTAAGCATTCTATGTGTCCCGCGCGTTTCAACCTAGACGGAAGTTACTCGTGCAAGATCGGAGTGGTGTCAGGTGCCACGGAACGTGCTATATAATATAAAACGTGTAGTAAAGTTGTCGCGGCACGAGGCTTTACGTGGCTCTAACTTCGAACTCAGCTGGTTAAGTCTACGGACGAGCGCGGCGGCGCGGGCGACACCGAATAACTTTCCTAGACTCTTGTGTAATATACACACAACACTACCAGTTTAACATGTACACTTAGGTACTTTTTATTCACAACTTTGTAAACAGCGCCATTAACGTGAAACGTGACCAGGTGTTTCAAAACAAGTAAAGTTTTCATCGTATTGTTTGTACCATACGGTATTACATTACTACATTGCTTTATAACAAAATCGTTTTGTGTATAATATTAGATACTGTTCAGTACTTACAATATCCTCAAACTCGGGAGAAAGATATCCAAGTTCTTTGAAGTTAAATTAATTTGTATGCGAAAAAGACCCCCTTTTTATATCGCAATACAATTATAGCAAAAAAAGTACTCCCAACAATATTTAATATCGAAAATTAGTCAAAGCCAGTATGCCGGAGGGTTACATCAGTAATATTGGAGGGACGGGCGGCGGCCGGCGGCGTCCGGCGCCATACAAAAGTTGACGGACGTCCGGCGTGATTGAGTGGATCCCTCTTCGATACAGGCTCTAATGGCTCTCTCGGTGAATCAAGGTGGGATGGGGCCTCCGTCGAGAGGCTATGTGCTGTAAATAGCTCCCAGGGACTACCTTATTGTGACTATAAGTTCATATTATAATTACACATTATATATAGACATTCTATAAAGTATTTAAGATTAGGAAATATGATGGAAAATTAGTAGTGTAAACTCTATTAATAGGCATATAACTTTACTGAGATTTATGAAATGCGTACTGAAAATGGAACAGAAACGTATCAAACCATAGGGGAGAGGAGATTCGGTAGTATGGCGAAATACTCTTGTGTAAGCCGTATTCTGATGAAACTTATAAACGTGTGCTCCGAGGTGAAAGTACCAGACGTGCCAGAACGCATCTCGACTCGAGAGTAAGTATAGTCGATAGTAGACTATCGACTATACTTATCTGGTACCTACTTTGATATTGCATATTCTGTGAATTGTTATCAAATAGGAATTGTTTATTTTAAAATATATAAATAGGCGCTCGTTATAAAAAAAAAACTCGTGTTATTTGTTACGCCAAAATATACGTATTTCGAATTCATTACAATTTTCCTATTTTACTAATTGAGTCTCGTGAGTTATTATGTAACGCTTAAAACCGTAATTCCGTAACATTTCATAACAAAGGAAACGAAAAGAATTACATTCCCTTGCTTTCCGTCACTAAATGCACGTTACAAAGGAGAAATTGTGTGCCTTTATTAAGCAAACCTTTATTCTGAGAGTCGTGTTACGTAAAATTATGCAGGCTTTGTAAAATCTCAAGTCAGAACCAATATTCATGGCATACAATGAAAGCGTAGTAGAGTAATATTTCGCTACAACGTGCAAGCGATTCCGTGTTCCACGAAGCGAGGCGCTTTGAGCGCATCCACAATAAAGCTTGCGCGTTTTGTTCCACGATGAAATTAAAATCAAGAGGACGCCAGCCGAGAGCTCTCTCCCCAATTTTTAACAGTACATTGGCTTCCATGAAAGGCTTTCTGTTTAGTTTTTTATTTTTTACCTTCTCGTCAAAGAACTTGCTTTTTATAGTAGAAATAAAAATAACTTTCTGGTATAAATATGATGCTTTACAAGCTAGAACAGTACCTAACAAGAAAAGTATTACTTAATGTACAAAGATCAAATTAAGAACAATCACGTAAGAAAACATGAATGAAAAAATACTATGAGTCTAAATTACACTTTGATGACTTGAAACAAAATAAATATGGCCAGTACAAGTGTTAAAATTTCAGACAAAGGTTATAAATTAACAAAAACCCTAACATATTAATAAAAGCCACAAACACGCGACACGTCCAGGGCTGGCCCGCATTATATGTACAGTTGCATGATATATGAGGGGCATGATTCAAGCGGAGCTGGGTGTCGCGGTCAGCGGCTCTTTGGCTCAAAGGAAATCTCATTTCGCGAACTTCCCCCCTCGCACTCGCCCACTCCGCCTCCCCCCAGGACATCTATTAAAATTATTTGAGAAAACCCAACACTCGGCCGGGCAGCTACTCTCGCACCGTCCGCTCGCTCTAATTTATATCATGTTTTATACTGCATAGCTCTTTTGTAGCGATATCGACGGCATAATTAGAAAAGTCCTTTGAAGGGGTACTGTTTTTATGTAATTACTTTTCCTTTTACTATTTTGTGGGGAGAGAGACATTACAGTATGTGAATTTTATATATCCAGCTAAATGGTGTTTTTTTAAAATATGAAATAAATTAATTATAATACCGAATTTTAGCATAATATATATTTTATAATTAGACAAAAACACATCATTAAGTTTGTGTAGATATAGAAAAAAAACTGGACAACTCCTAGCAAAAATTCAAATAAATGCAGAAGGATGATGATTAAATACTTTTATGAAAATGTTTTTTACTAGGATATTTTTACACGACTGCAGAGGACACTTCGAAGTTAAATCAATTACCTAAAATGTTATCTAAATAATTGAACCTAATTATTGATACCATAAAATTAACGAGTCTCGTTTGATCTATACGACAATTTATTGTTAAGTTACAATTTCCATACAATTTTTTGATACAATTTTCTCTTTAATATTTATTGAAAAGGTATTTTAAAATTCAGTAGTTGAGAATAGTGGAGTGGACTTATCCTTTAAACTAACAACTTAAACCAACAAGAATGCAAATCGTAGAAACATTCGTTAAAATAAAATCTCTCATAACAATAGACGATCTAAGAAAAAAACAGGTTTTAAAATATACCTTCCTAATTTTTTTATGTGATATTATAAATTGATAAAGATATTTTAAGTCAAAGTTTAGCTTAGAAATGGCAATAAAGTAATTTTATCTGACGTCATCAACTAAATAATAACACAATAGAAGATTAGTAATCAATACAATGTCATATTTCTAAACGTTGTGTTATTTGAATTTCGAACGTTTTTATTATTGTTGGCAGTTCATTCTTGCCAAAAATGGTTAAATACCCATTTTCATAAGTAGTAACTGAATAATTCAAATAACACAGCATGGCGTACGGACTACGCAAATGTAGCAGCTTTCATTATGTTTGCTACAGATTTGCTACGGCGTAGACTCGTAGCACTTGTAGATTCATGCTCCGTTGAACATTCAATTAGTTCTACTGAAATTAATTTCCATTACGTAATATTGGTATTAAATACCCTGTTATTGCGTTTATGACAAAGGGCACTGGAATATATATAATAATATATAGATGTTGTACAATATTAATGTAATAAAGGATGTTTTGTGTGTATTATATGTGTATATTTTTAAATCTTTTTAACTTACTAAGCATAAATTATGACATATTACAGTTTATGCAAAATTGGGTATTTAATTACATTTTATCTAATTAGTGAACGTGATCGTTACCTAATTTCGTTCATCATGTTTCAACAAATTCTTTTAAAAATTAAGATAATTCAAGTAGGTAACATAAAATAAAATCACGTCTATATTCCCCGAAGAATTAGTAGTTAGCCCCATGTAATTGGGGGCGAGCCTTTTGCTATTAACCGAGCACAAACATTATATCCAAACTCCGAGCTGCCACTGAGAATTTAATAAAAAAACTCAATAACTCTGCTCCACCTGGGAATCGAACCCAGGACCTCTAGTGTAGCAGTTGCACTTCCAACCACTAGGCTAAGGAGGCAGGTTAAGTAGGTATCCTAAGCAGATTAAGTAGGTATGCTATAGTAGTATGTCACACGTGGTTCACATTATAGTGTATTGTTTTCACCCAATGGTTTTCAATAACGTGTGATCCCCGACGCGGGTAACGTTACATAATTTGATAAATGACAATTGTATTTAAGTGTGCTTGTGTACCTTACGGTAATCCATCAAATTCGCACCGTTTCACGACCACCATTATTCGACGGCCGCGAAACAAATGATTACAAATGAATCGGGCTGCGGAGCGCGGGCGCGGGAGCGTTGCCATGGCGACGCGAGACGATCGATGCTCGACGGCCCTCCGCGCGCCGCCACCGCCCCTCAATTAAACAATGATTCACACGTTAAGCGATGAAATGACGAATATGTATGTACAGCTTACATATTCGTCATTTCATCGTCTGCGCAAATGTTAATACGGTATATGCGTTTTTATGTAAAATAAGTTGTCATATTGTAACCGATTCTTTTTGGCCGCTGTTCCATTCAATTGGCGATGAAATTCCAAAATAAGTTATTTACATACGCGTTGAGGGTGAACTTACGACCAAATGGAGCGATGCCAATGAGTACGAGTATTTGCTGTGTCCATACACAGCGTGTTGTTTATTTTGTAAGACCCTTTGAGTAGGAGCAGTTGAAACACCATTAAACCCATACAGTAGTACACTAATGCTGCTTTAATGTGTATATGGTATCAGCAGGTTTTTATATAAATATATTTTCAATTGCTGTGAAAGTTAAGTACCTAAGATGTATTGTCGCTTATGGATATACTTATTTAAATTTTTATAGGATTTAAAAAATTTGTGTGCCAACGATACTTATCTCAGAATTAAAAGAATGTTTGCATACATTTTCAAAGGTTTCGTGATGTATTAACGATACAGAATCACAGAATCTCTTATCTGGGAGGGTTTTTTTTTAACTTTATTTTATTTGGTATTTTAATC
Organism: Acronicta alni; assembly: GCA_964056405.1. Taxonomy (NCBI): domain Eukaryota; kingdom Metazoa; phylum Arthropoda; class Insecta; order Lepidoptera; family Noctuidae; genus Acronicta; species Acronicta alni. Next base: position 14,058,159 of record OZ043916.1, on the reverse strand, counting down.
CACATGGATACGTCAATCCCGTCTATCCCCTTATACTAGTACAGCTTTTAAACGTGATAGGTAATCTAATAATATTATAAACTTAGTCAAAACAGGTGGCCAAACGAATTTAGGAGAGTTGTTAATCTGTATTCCAGTACTAATTATTTATTTATATTAATAATATCACATAAGAACTTGATGCCATATAGCATTCTCTGCCAGTCAATCTTATATCTCCCTAATTCTACTTCTGAAGTTATATTAAACTCCAAAATTAGCTTCAGAGTCAGTTATAGAAGCAATCATACACTTGATTTTCATCAGCCGCTGTAATTAGGAGGCGTGTCGGACCCGAGAGCCGGTATAATTTCTGCAAAAGTTCGCTATGTAATGAGTACACATTCGCAGAGCCGTCACGACTATTAGTTCCATATGAATTATTTCCGCACGGAAATGTTACTTTTGCTTCTGAAGTTGTAATTTATTGTAATACTGTATGTTTTTAAAAATGAAATTTTGTTTGTATTCATATTGTAGAAACATGAATTGTAAAGTATGAGATGTTGTATATAGTGTCTATATTAAACTGACTATATAATTATCTTATTGTATATTTTTGGCATTTTCCATGCTAAGATTTTAAAGTTATTTAGAAAAGGAAAAATTCGACCGCGGGCAGGATTCGAACCTGCGTCTTCTGGTTAGGTACACCAGACGCTATGACCACTAAGCCACCGCGATACCTACCCGTCATGTCGAATTCTTCCTTCACATACTGAATTTACGTCTTTATGGTGACGTCAGTAACACCTATTGAAATGCAAGTTTTTGCTTTTCAACCGACACAACTTACTTTACAGTTAGTTCAATGTCGAACGTCTGACTATATAATTACATTGTGCCCTCCGATTGCCTTGCGGTCTGAGCTTGTCATGTTCACTAAAATGTCCTGCTGATGGTGGCGGTATGTCGGGTCGTTTTATTCCCTGCAATATGGTTCAATCGAACGGCGTCGATACACACGTTATGCTCGTGAATGGGTGCCGTCTGTCGGGGCTGGTCGACTCTTACTATCAATGCCAATCTTTTTCTGTTTAATTATTATACTGGATCAATTATAATTGTACACTTCAACTGCATTGTTCTCATGAAAATGAATGTTCTGAATAGTCAGAATAAATTTGTATACCACTGTAATCATGTTTTTTAAAGGAGTGTCTATGAAGTTTCTTGCCAGTTCTTCTCCTTAAGACCCACTTTTTGGAACCGTGCAACTAGTTTTAACATTTCAAAAATGTTATATTAAAGGTCTAATGGAAATAAAATATTTGACCATACTATTTACAGTAAGTAACTATTTATTGTAGACATTTTTAAAAAACCATATAAGTAGCTCCAAAATGAAATTCTTTGAGACTGAAAATTAATACGAATGAGGAACATCAAAAGGACTTTCGTCAATATAATTGTGTGTTGCGTATAAATTGTTCAAAGTAATTTGATGTCCGAAACATTCAATTAACTTTTCGTTAGGGTGGTTCAAACCAAATGGAAATTCGTTTAATCCGCTTTGATTTCGAACAAACAATGTTTATAATTAAAATTCGTTTATACGAATGCAATCCAATGACAGATTATTAATAATTAATAACAGTAAACCGTAACAAAATTTTAATCTGATTTTCGGGCTGAACGAGCATTTTAATTACAACAGATCTACCACAACTCTCGTTACACAGTTAAAAGGCAATATTTATTCGAAATTGGATCGTGGAGCTGTTGTTTGAACTAGCGGCGGCGGTGGAGCGCACTGCGAGTTAATTCAGTTCAGTTATATAACATTAAAATTGGAAGTCCGCCGGAGCGGTCGCAACCGCCAGAAAGGCTTTGCTTCCAATCCCAATAAGCGATTGGCTGTGAGCTCTGTGCACTGCCGCCGACCAACGTTACAGTTACAAACCACCTAAAATAGCTCGTTTAAATACGGACTCGGCGACCGGCGGCCTTTATCGGATCAGACAGGCTAACTTTGGTAAAATTTCCACTTGCCACAAATTAAAACTGGCGTTGTAAAATTATCACGTGCTTTAAATATTTTTCATACAAAGTCGCATTAGAAAATCGCTATGTGAAGGTACTATGTGGAAAAAAAACAACTAGAAAAAGTATCATGTTTAACATTTAATTAGACTGGAGGGTCGGTAGGGGCAGTTTGATAACAAAGTGTGGGCAGAGCCGGGGTGCACGCTGATGTGTGCGAGTGGGCAGAGGGCCCTTGCCCACTGCCTGCGGCTGCAAGCACGTATGTACTGCATTTTAATTAAATCCTCATTGCTGAGAGATAGTCTGCCCGCGCCGTGGGTGGGACATAGATACTTTTCGTTTTTTCCGTCGATTCGCTCGCATCCTGTTATATTAAAACACGTAAATTTCGTTGCGAGCTGACGCGCTTCCCATGGTAATGATATTACTTGTTAGGCTTAGGCTTGAAACTTAATCAAATAAGCGCTCATCTGCACTCATCCGCACGATTAAAACTGTATGGAAATATTTGCATTCTATTAGAAGTACTATTTGTTACTTGTAAATCTTACCTTGCTTAGTTTATAGAAAAGTGAAGTGGCACTCATTGCCAAGTTTATAGAGATCCGCCTAGAAAGGAATTTTATTGTAAAAATCCCACTTGGCAAAAACAAGATCTATGAGAGAAGCACCGCGGCGCACCACTAGTACGATACACTTTAAGAGAAGTCACAAATTAGACATGCTATCGACGTAAGAGAACAATAGATTCATATTTTTGAAACATTCTGTACCTATCCTTTCACCGCTTGAATCAGTCGTGACTAAATTGCTGTTCAATATATCGAGTTTGATATAAAAGTAACAAAACAAATGTGAAACATGATCAGTCTGCGTCGAAAATACAGCTTCATATATTTCAATATTCCCCTCGTTAGGGACTTGTTAGTAACTAGTAGCAACCGCTCAATAGACCGGGAGCCCGTCGGAGCTACTTGTGCCCAACCGTGTCTCTCGTCATAGCAACGTGGAAATTAGACAATGAACTGTGAGAGCGTAAACAGTTGGTACCTGTCTGTGGGGTGGTGGGGCGGCTAGGATGGCGCTCGCTGAGAAACAAATGATAAAGCGATTACAAAAAATATTAAGTACACGTGTATGTCGGTACAAATAATATTATGTCTATGAAAGTATTAGAGAGAACAGAAGTAACAGATCATACTAGTGGAAAGTGGGATATGATTCTTGGAAAGTGGGACGAGAGTATACTTAGACTACAGCTCGTCGCTGATACTATATTATATTATTATAACTACCAAAACTATCTAAAATCCCAAAATAGTTCGTCAATATAACTTCAACAATTCTTTAGATTCGTAACACAGTGGGATCCCTCCGCGCCTCGGAGAGCACACTGAGCTGGGTCACGGTAGTTATAAAACCGAGGTCCAACTCAGTAGGTACAATTGTTTCATTTCTTGAAACTGTTACTGTAGAAACCTGCCTAATTTTATATATTCAATCGCAATAAACTTAACAAACTTTCATTTAAAAAACATTTATTTTCTAGGATCATAGTATAGGCATTCGTGGGCGATTAATGTAGGTAAAGGCCGGTTGCCATGTCAAGACACAAATAAAATTGGCAGGTTCATATACGACGTGTTCCTACGTCGTATATAATAAAAGAGACCATGATTTTCTGAGTTTGTTTCGGCGTTTCTTCTCAGAGGTCATCTGCTAGGAAATGCCGGCTCCATGTAGTTTTAATTAATAATTAGTAATAAATGTCATTATTGATCATGTAACAATAAAAAATTTAGGGTAGCTTTCAGTAATTATATCATCAAGACGCCCACCACCTCAGTCTACCCGTGACCATGGACGCTGTAAAGGGTCCGAAACATCGGGATTAATAATATCAATATACGCGATAAAATCCGTAAAAAGTAGTTTTATTTCAATGTATAATATTCGCGTAAATGTCAGAAATCAATATAAAAAGATTGATTAAGATGTATTATTAAAAATTAAACACTTGTCCATTACACACAGTGTTATTAATTCATAGGATTTTTCCGCATGAATTGCCACTGGTACCAATCGCATGCTTGTTTCGTATTTAGTAGGCATGCGTTCATACAATGCACGGTATGCCATGCTCGCCGTCCTCATACATTACTGCCTCGCCCACTAGCGATAGAGTATGCGCTCTTTGACACATTAAATTATCCGCATATCTCGTGTGATCTGAATTGATCGCAGATAGCTTTGAAGAGTATTCTGATTCAGCGGATAAAGTATGTATAGCTTACAGTACATTACATTGTTTATGTCCATGATTGAAATGCTCTCACTTATAATTTTTGTATGCTGTGATACTTTGTAATCTCTATTAATAAATAATAGAGATTACGAAATAAGTGAATTAGTAAACAAAAGGTGGATATCATGTACAATTATTATACATTATATAATCATAAATCCTTTGATTACCTATCATTGGAGGATTAGAACTATCAATAGACAAATGTAGCTGACGGTACATTGTGAACTCACTCTCACCGGAGTCCCGCGATTTAAGTATGGTCACCAATCTATATTGTGACTAAAACGAGATAACATTGTGACATACGCATAGGCTCCAGTGACAAGTTAGAATATAAGAGCAAGCATGGTTATAAAACATTAGCCAAATTTCTTCATCGGATTACGTGGAGTATGTAGTGCGAAATGTAATAAGTATTGGAGGTGGGTGGGGTGTGGGTCGTGGTGGCGGTGCGGTGGTCGAGCGGCAGAATCAAGGGCGCGCGCGGAGTGGGGCGCGCGCGGAGCGGGGCGCGCGGCCGGGCGGGATGCTGCGCGGGATGGGACGCGCAGATCAATATCTCGCGTCGCCCCGGCAACGCCGCGCCAGACCGAGTGCCTCCCGTACTATAGCCCCCTCGGCCCACCACCACCGGCCGCCGCCCTGCTCACTACTCGCTTATTTAATACATGCCGTATCTGGGATGCGAGCTTTTTCGTGCTAAATGACAGGGCAGCGTAATACGCCAAATCGCAAAGTCACCGCTCTCGTAATGTTCGCGCCATAACTATAGACTTGAGGTCCCCTTGGCCGTACATAAAACCATGGAACGATAACGATGACATTGACCTCGTTCCCCCAAGAAAACTTCCATTTTGGTCCGGGCCCAATTTATAGAGTGAATGCTCATGTTAAGAAACAATCATTCATATTTCATGTGTACTTGACTTACGTTTTACAACTTTATGTAGGTATGTACAATTGTACGCATAAACCTAAGTTCTACTTCATATAGAACCATATGATATAAAGCAATCAATTGAATTCACCAGGGGAGTGTTTTAGAGTATCTCCTATTTTTGATATTAATGACATTCCAAAAAATATGAATTTTAAATGTACACAACGCTATTTACTGATGAAACCATCATCGTCATAATTACGATTTAACACAATAGAAAACATAGCGATGAGACTCAATAATAATAATCTTAAAGCAAACTATATATCTAAAACGAAAGTAATACAGAGAAACTATAACAGTAAAACCAAAAATGTAAAAAGAAGGTATTGTGGTCAGGAAATCGATAAGACCTGGAATTGGAAAGCTCAAATAAATAGTGTCTGTACTCAAAAAATGTGTATCCGGGCAATAAGTGGAGCTAGTATGTACAATGGAATCCTGTAGACCACTTTTAAAAATAACCTTAAACTTCTGATACTAACATACATATTTCAAGTTGGAGTATTCGATAAAAAACATAGTGACTCGTTTGAGACGAGAAAATATATGTCTAGAGACCCAGGATTTTCCCAATGATGTAATATTTGAATTACCATACAACTACAATTAACAGAAATAGTTGTATGGTAATACAAACTACCCAAAGGTCTAAAGGAATTGCAAAATTTAAATCATTATTTAGTATGGTCGAGCTACACAATGAGTGATGCATGCGTGCCCTTCGGCTGGGATTTGTCTACTCAAAGCCGCTGTGTCTTCAAAAGGTTATTTAAAACATTACCCTGCAATATGACTCACATATTTGATACTATTATTTCTAGACTTAAAAAGAGACTATGATTCTCAGATTTTGCTACGGCATTTCTTCTCAGAGGTCGTCAGTTAGGAACAGCCAGCGCCATCTAGCATTAACAATTCAAAACAATAACTTGTAAAATGTCTTTAAAAGATCTATTTACCGAAATCAATATCGTTTATCATATGCTGACATGTCGTCATAGTGACTATTTATTATTTTTTGATACTAACAAGTTTGTTAGAAATTTTATTTTGACTCAGGAAAACTTATTTCTTCCTAAGAAGTATAAGCATCTTTTAGCTACACTGATAGCTTTTAATATTAACTCAGTTCCTAGTTCTAGTCATTTTTATGAGCTTAGTTTAAGTGACGAAACAGTATTATCTAGTAACACTAATAATACTGTGATTGATTGTTTAAACTGTTAGAGTCGACAACAGAGAAGTGTAATACCAGTATTTTACTTTATCACCAGAATATAAACCGCTTCTCTGGCAAAATTTTAGATGTGGAAATGTTAATAGATAAATACCATATGGATATTCTTTGTTTTTGTGAGACTTGGTTAAAACCTGACAGAATGATGTTTAATGTTAATAACTTCTCGGTTGCCAGTGCGTTCAACAGAGCATCAACAGGGGGTGGTTCCTTAATCCTGTGTCATAATTCTTTCAGGCACAAGGAGAGAAAAGACGTCACTGCTTGTTCTGTTGATCGCTTATGTGAGGTAGCATGTGCGGAGATAGAAGGCCATATTATTTTGTGTGTGTATAGACCACCGGCATCAAATCTGCCAACATTTCTAATTGTAATGGAAGAAATACTTACAAAGCTTATTAGAAACAATAATTTAATTTTCGTATGTGGTGATTTTAATATCGACCTCTTAGTCGACTCACCAGAAAAACTAAAACTACTTACTTTATTTAAATCATTTAATCTAAAACATATATTTAATGAAGCAACTCGAATTACAACCTTGTCAGCTTCATGCATAGATAATGTCTTCACTAACACTAAGATTATAAATTCTTCCATGATTAGTGGTGTCAGGTCTGATCACGCAGGTCAACTAGTATCTTTCAATTTTAAAAATAAAGTTCCCTTAAATAAAACTGTTGAAATGAGAACACTGACTAAGAATAAATTGCAAAAATTTTCAAACAATATCTCAAATGAACTTTGTACTTATTTCTTTAGTGGTGCCGACCCAAACATAAATTACTGCTCTTTATTTTCTACAGTATGCCAGAATTTCAATAAAACATGTCCAGTTAAGAAAGTTGATATTAAAAATAAATCAAAATTTAATGAATGGGCTACCCCAGGCATAAGAAAAAGTAGAGATTTTTTATATTCTTTATATTATGAAAAGTCAATAACGTCTGATTTAGCTTTTCATGACTATGTGCGGAAATATTCCAAGATATTTAAGAACGTTTGTAATCAAGCAAAATCTAAACTCATCGGTAATAAAATAAGCCTTTCCAATAATAAGATAAAAACAGTGTGGCAAGTAATAAATAAAGAGACGGGAAACGCAAAACAACGGGATAACGAACTTTGCTTAAAAATTAATAATATAGCTATTTCCGATAAGCTTGAAGTTGCTAAATATTTCGAAAGCTTCTTCACAAACATACCAGTAGAGGTTACGAAATCCCTTTCAGCTTCCTCTACATTAGCAGAATATCTCCTGAAACAGAATTTTTCGAAACAAGTACCTATATTCGAGTTTAAACATATTTCGATTACCACACTAAAAAAAGCCTTTAGAAGTCTTAATTTAAAAAACACAGAAGACTTATGGGGCATTTCTGTTAACGTGCTGAGTGTCATCCTTGATGCTATTGTCCCTATTCTGACAGACATATTTAACCAATGTCTGGATAGCGGGACATTTCCTGACTTAATGAAGCATAGTAAGGTCATACCGATCTTCAAATCTGGTTGCAAGAATGATCCCTCAAATTACAGACCTATTTCTGTACTTCCGGCACTTAGTAAAATATTTGAAAAGATTATGCTTGACCAAATGTTATCTCATTTTAAAATTAACGGAATATTGCATGATCACCAGTTTGGTTTCACGAAAGGCAGGTCGACTACAGATGCAGGAGTGAAACTAGTAACTCATATATTGGAGGCCTGGGAGAGCTCACAGGATGCTATTGGCATCTTCTGTGATCTCTCGAAAGCTTTTGACTGTGTTGACCACAACACGCTACTCTGTAAATTACATCATTACGGAATACGTGGACGAGCTGCTGATCTTGTACATAGTTATTTGTTTAATAGACAGCAAAAAGTAGGGGTAAACGGTGCAGTTTCTTCAGGCTCCGTAGTCAAGATGGGTGTGCCACAGGGCTCAATTCTTGGGCCCTTTCTCTTTTTGACCTACATAAATGATCTCCCTTATATGATGGCCTCCTTATCAGATATTATTCTGTTCGCCGATGACACCTCCCTTATTTTTAAAGTAAATAGAATAGATGGAAAGGTTACAAATGCCAACGAAAGCCTAGTCCTACTCTCAAAGTGGTTTGCAGCAAATAATCTTGTACTCAATGCCAACAAAACCAAATGCCTTAAATTTTCATTACCAAATGTCCCACAAGTAGAATTAAATTTAACGCTTGACGGCAATAAACTAAACACAGTTATGGAAACAGTATTTTTAGGTATTACTATTGACAGTCAATTGCAATGGGGTGCTCACATTAAGGCCTTGTCGAGTAGGTTGAGCTCTGCTGCATATGCGGTTAGAAAAGTTAGGGAGCTTACCGATGTTGCTACAGCTAGGCTAGTATACTTTGCATATTTTCATAGCATCATGTCCTACGGCATCCTTCTATGGGGCACAGCAGCTGACAGAGACTCGATTTTTATTCTACAAAAGAGAGCTATCCGCGCGATCTATAATATGGGGCCTCGGGAGTCTCTTAAAAACATATTTAAGGATATCAATATACTTACAATGCCGTCACTTTATATCTTAGAAAATATTTTATATGTTCGCAAAAATCAGCAGAATTATAGTATTAGGAGTGATATCCACAGCTTAAACACACGTTACAAGTATAAATTAGTAATACCAAAATATAGGTTGTCTAAAACAAGTAAGTCATTTTTGGGTAATGGAATAAGATTTTATAACAAGTTGCCCAAATCTGTATTAGAACTTACCGATGGAAAGTTTAAGGCACATGTTAAACGCATCCTAATTAAGAAAGCTTATTATAAAGTACAAGACTATGTCGATGATAGGGACGTTTGGGGATAGTTGGACTGATACATCTGCACATGTGGCTTCCCTGGAACCTCTGTAACGACGTATGAGTATATCTATTAACTAATCCCAATTTAGTCATTTGTATTTTTTATTAAATATCATTGTTTTTGACTTGATACTTACATATATAATTCGTAAATCTTGGTGACAAGTTTTGTCAGTTGCTTTATATAATTTATTAGTTTCTACCGTTTGTAAATGGGAGAACTGTTTAGAACTTTCTTTTATGCCTAGCTGTATTTTATATAATTGTAATCTTCGAAACATTCCTAAATTGTTCTCTCATGTAAGTATCCAATCCAATTTATAATCCATCATTGTACAATACAAAACGATATTTTAAAAGAGTAACCATGGAGTTTCTTGCCGGTTCTTCTCCATAGGAAACGACTAATTTGGAACCGTGCACCTAGACTCGACATTTCATAAGTGCCTGTATATGGTTTATATGAAAATAAAACTATTTTGATTTTGATTTTGATTTTGATTTATGGAAAGCTTACAATGGCTTATTGACATTTGTTTTATACCGTTACTGTGTATACGAAACAAATCATTATTATATGCAAGTCAATCTTTAAATTGTATTATAATTTTATTAATAAATTCAAGTAGGCGGGTAGTCTAAAGTACCTAATACGCTGGCCTAGTGCCAGTTGGTAGACTTCACACGCCGTCGAGAAAATGTTAGACGATAAAGGCATGCAGGTTTCTTCTCGATGATTTCCCATCACCAGTGATAATTATGAATACGAACATGATTACGAAAAGCCAGAGGTACAGTCAACAAAAGAGTTTGGTATACAGGTAGCGAACGAAATGTGCATCTTTCCACAGATTGTGATTTAAATAATTACCCGTCAAAGGGTTTGATGTGTAGCAGCTTACAATACCTGCGTTTTGACACATATTGCGTGATACATAATTACACAATCTTTAAAAAAACACGATGTTTAATTGGCTGCCTGTATACTTAACTCTTTTTTCGACCTTACGTGTCTTATTGTATTCTACTTGGCAGTCCAATGGTCGTATCACTAGGCTATCACTACTTTTTATAACATAACACAATCGGACCTATTTGATTCTAGATTTCTAGCCCACACCATGTAATAATACACCTTATATACTGTTATACCTTTTTATTACAACGAGATATAAACTATAAATCGAATTCAGACAGAACTAAATAATGATTAAACTAAACATAACATAATTATATTCTTAGGTGACTAGACCAAGTTACGACAAAATTAAATATTAAAAATAAATAGGTACTTATTTAATATTGAAAACAATTTCCATGATAAACATTGTCATTTTAAACATATTCTCTCAAATTAGATACGTATAAATAATATTATGACGCCATTTTACATAATATAATATACGCAGTAAATTGTTAACAAAACGCTATCATAAAATCTTAGATAGGTGTCGTAGCAAAACGTTGACAGATACGGCTCGTCTAAAAACCGAACAAGAAGTTCACATTATTTTTAGCATGTTGATAAATTAAGTTCTACACGCTACAAGCAGTTTTTATGTAATCATCGTATTCGAAACCTTTTTGGTGTTAAGTATTATTATGTCGTACAACATAGAACTTGTGTCATTATATCAAGCCAATTCGTCATCACATTACTCATCCCAGATCAATTACTACACGTAAAATCACAGTCACAATCACTTATGATTTATTATTAGGCATAGAATCTTTATTCATCATTTTATATATTACGTTCCGCCCCGGCTTCGTACGGGTGCAATGTACTACCTAATTATATGCATTATATCACACATAAATATAGCCTAAGTTACTCAAGGATAATGTAGCATTCTAATGGCGAAAGAATTTTTGAAATCTGTCTAGTAGTTTTTGAGTTTATTCGTTACAAACATACAATAATGCAAATCTTTCCTCTTTTTAATATTAGTGTAGATTATTTTAAGTATATAAATCATTTCACATATTAAAATACTAGCATTAAATATATAAAATTATGTATTATTAACCAGTAATTTGCACGGCAAAATGTATTCGCTAAAGTTGCATCAAGGGTAATGCCTAAGCTTTTCTTGTGAGTAAATTGTAAAAGGAAACGAGATTAAGTATGAATAGAAAAACAAGCTTCAACTAATGCAAAATACTTAATGAGAATATAAAAAGAGAGAAGTGAGACTAGAGAGGTAGGGTATAGTGGGAGTAATTCCACTCAAATTGCAAAGCTGCCCGACTGTAGACTTCCCCAGTCTTTGCAGAAAATCGAAGTGGAATAGCACTGCTTTGATCTGTGTCGTGTTCCTTACAGTGAGCAAGGTTGCCAGTGCTCCGCGAGGAAACATTGTGTTTATAGTGGGGGGACTTTGACCCTTATACTGCCAACCCAACTATTCCTCTTTCCTCTCGCTTTACAGGGTCGGAAACGCGCCAGTGATACCCCTGTGCTGCAAGCGTCTCTATAGGCTACGGTAATCGCTTACTATCAGGTTGGCCGTAGGCTTGTTTGCTATCTTAGTGGTACAAAAAAAAAAGGTGAAAAAGGTTTTGTTGACCAATGAAGCGTCTAGAAGGGCAGTTGTGTGAGGAGCGCGACGCCCCTCATGATCCAGTGGTCAGGCTCCACCTTAGTGGGCAGCAGCATGTACAGGATGTAGTTGGTGGAGTGGCCCGTGGTGGACAGCACGCCGCGCCGGTCGCCAGTCTTGTACAGCGGGCAGTTATAGAACACGTCCGTCGGCACATCTTCACGCTTAAGTGGTATCAACCATACCTGTGTACGAGCATTTCGAAACATAACCAAGAAATCGCATGGGACGTAGCGGCAAGTTTGAGAAAAATAATGACAGTTTACTGGATTGAGCGGCTATCCATTGATTGATTTCTTAGACCAGGCCTCATCGAATTTTACTGAAGTTCAGTTTAAATGATAAGAATAAAGCGTGCGATATTTCGATATCTCGTACCATAATCAACAATGTCGTACCTAAACTATCATAATTATGAACTGTTACGATGTTGCTGCCAAGGAAAACTGATAGAAGAGGATCGAGATCACGCAATATTGCTGGTAAACGTTAGTAACATCTTTTATTATAAGTGCGTACTGACCGGCGGGAACTCGTCGTACAGAATTTTGGGGATGGACTCGTCGACGCACATGTCGTCCATGTTCCAGCGCGCGCCCTCCATGAACAGGCCGCGAATGTACACGCCCTCTGGTGGCGGCGTCGATATCTCGAACTCTTTCTGCACCTATAATATACACAAGTCGATAGCTAAACCCTCTGCTTTCATTGTAATATAGATTTAAATCAATTATCAAAAAAATGTTACAATGTAGTCGGTTTAGCAACAAGCTTTGCGTTTAGCAACCATCATACCTGGAATGCAGCCAAGACAGAATAATTATTTAGCTTTGTAAGCTTTGAAATAGTTTGAAAAAGGTCAGTAGCGTGGTACTCGCAACCAGCAAGATGTATGAATGTGGATGAAGCGAAAGAAGAATCGTAGCAAGTGATGTTCTTTAATTTCTGCATACCCCCATGGGAAAAAGGCGTGAGTATATGTATATATATTTTGGAATCGTACAAACCTCCACCATAGCACCAAAATAGCACAAAATATATTTTGAAATCTTATATAAATGCTTTGATAATTTAATCATCACAACTAATATTACACTAACATAACTAATATTTTAAAGATAATAAGCTAACGAAAAATTAGACCGAAGGCAGGATTCGAACCTGCGTCTTCTGGTTAGGTACACCAGACGCTATGACCACTAAGCCACCGCGAATCCTACCCGCTATGTCGATTTTGCCTTTACATTCTAAATTTACGTCTTTATGGTGTCTTGAATGGTAGCATGGAAAATGCTAAGAAATACAAATCTAATATTCATAGCTCTAGCTTACTTGGTAATGGAAGGCGAGCTGGTCGATGGGTATCTTGTACTTGCGCGCGTAGCTTTGCTGCGCAGCTGTTAAAAACGCTTGTGGGAAGTAGAAGCCGGACAGCCAGAACACTACCGGTGGACCGTGCTCGTGCCAATGCTGAAAACATACAATGGAAACACTACATAGAGTCCTAATAGTTAAGTCATAGATGAGAAATGAGCTTCGAAGTTGTGTGAATCGAAAACGAAAGTACTTATAGACCTAACTAATAAACTAGGGAGGCACTTGCCGCCATTGACGTAAAGGAAAAATTCGACCGCGGGCAGGATTCTGACCAGAAGACGCATCTTCTGGTTAGGTACACCAGACGCTATGACCATTAAGCCACCGCGAGTCTTACCCGCCATGTCGAATTTTGTCTTCACATTCTGAATTTATGTCTTTATGGTGACGTCAGTAACACCTATTAAATTTATTTATTTATAATATAGCAAAAATAGCAAGTTATTGCTCCTCAAACGACACGACTTACTTTACAGTTAGTTCAATGTCGAATGATGCCACCTTACTATATACTATACCAACTACACTACTGCCCGCGGTCGAATTTTTTCTTTGCTTAATAACTTTAAAAATCATAGCATGGAAAATACCAAAAAAATACAAAAAGATAGCCATTGACGTATTTCTCAAATAAAAAATAAAATACTAAATTGCTAGTTAAAAGATCATCGGCTTACTTGTCGTTTATTTTCATGGCGTGTGCGATCGTTTGAAATTGTAATATTATTTTATTTTAATTTTATATAAAATTTTATTACCCTAACATTTTCTGGAACCAGTCATGTGTATTAACCGCATGACTAGTTTTATTGTCAGATGTGAATGTGAGCACGTGCGTGAGTGTTTTGTAGCGATTACCAGCTTTGTATTCAAAAGTATTTCTACATTTGGACCGAACGAAAGATAGGCATTTCGCGCCATGGATCGTAGGTACGATTACAGCCCGGCACACATATTTGTATGGTCTACCCACAGCTAGTTGTTTTGGGCTGTGGTTATTTAGTTATTTGAGAATTTGTGTACGTACGTACCGACGATACATGAAAAAGCCTAGTTTATGGCAACGTTTTAAAAAATACAAATACTAAAAATTAAAAACCTACTAAACTTAGTAGTTCGAATATAATTGATATTTACCTGTAAGAATTCTAATCTTTCTAACAGATCGTTAAAGTAAGAGGCGAGCGGTTTGAGCGAGGGGTAGCTCTTGCCGGCCCACAGCGCCGGAATGCGCCCACGCACCATGCTCGTCAGTACCTCCTCCGTTATGTCGTTCAGTACACTTACACCTGTATGATACACACAATATTATATATGTCAGTTTAACTAGCACTGAGAAAACTAATCAGCGGTATACTATATATAATAGGAGCAATATTTTTGTTATTTATATTTATTTGGTGTTGAAAACGGCCGTAACTATTTCGATGAAACTGGTTGCCGAAGGCAAAAACACAATATACCTAGCTAAGTCTCATTTTTAAGCATAAAGAAACACATTTTGGGTTTCTTAACTTATATATTATGAACTTTTAATAATGACAATTACTAGCTTTATTATTAGGCGAGTCAGCCTAATTGATGATCACTGATCACCCATTCAAAGACTCAATAAGAATAGAAATGAGTCCTTGTTAGTTCGCCTAGGTGTATAAAAATAGTAGTAAAAATGGGAATACGTAATCACTTTACAACTTTTTGCGGGGTAAATATGTCTATACAAAAGTATTTTTTAAATTGAGTGTTTTTTAAATAATACAGATGTGTGACGGTCAGATATTGTACCTTGCACAGCTCCAATGACAGCTTTAGAGCTAGACCTTACAACGCTGACCAGTCGTTCGTATCGGGCGGCCTCCTGAATCACGACTATGGACATGGGCGTCATATCAGAGGGCTTGATGTCGCCCTCGTGGGACGGCCCCGACAAGATCTTGTCAGGCAGACGAGCCAGAACGTCTTCAGCAATCGCCATTGCTTGCTCTTCCGGTGTTTCGCCCGCTCCCCCAGCTGCCATCGTGTCCTGTGTTTCAGTAATAAACGCTTTACAATGTAACTATCTTTTTGTATATTTTTGGCATTTTCCATGCTAAGATTTTAAAGTTATTTAGAAAAGGAAATTTTAAAGTTATTTTAGGTATTTGAACTAACAAATAATAGAAGAAAGAATATATTTGCCGTACCTATGAGGTTGATCTGTTGAATTTTCTATTTTTTTATCTCCTTGATAAAAAAATAGAAAATTATAAATTGTCAAAGTACGATAAAAGAAATATTCCATAATAATAATAGATATATATATATATAGATAGAATGAAATATTTCACTTACCTGGTATATTTTCTCAAGGTCCTTAAGGCATGAAAACGATTAATGGATATCAATATTACATCAAGTAGGACATGGACAAGTCTATTATATCATTAAGCATGTCATTACCTTACGATCCTGTCCCGATGCACCGATGGTTAATGAAACACAAGAAATACCACATGAATTACTTTTAGAGTTAGTTATTAATGAAACTAACTAGGTGCAAAGTTATTTACAATTAACTAATATGACTACATAAAAACTTTGTCATAGCTAGGAATATTACTTTCTAGGTATAATGTATGTATAAAAAATACAACTATTTATGACAATCAATATGAAAATAAATCATAATGAAACTATTGTTGCTATGAAACTATTTTGGGCTTATTTCGTTTGATAAGTTGTTTCTTTTGACAAAATGACGTAAAAGAACTATAGTTTATTTTGCATAAATCTGTTTTGAAATCGACTTTGTGTTGACCTGTGTGAGTATAGCGGTGTCGAGCAGGTCCTCGGCCTCCCGGAAGTGCTTGGTGATGTCGGCATTGGGGTGGAAGCCGAATACGGCAGGTGGCGTGGCGGCCGGTAGCGAGCGAGCGAAGTGCACGAAGTCAGAGTGCTCCTTTAGCGTCGGAATGTAGTACACCCCTAACAAAATCACTTATTTTTATAATATCCATAATGCAATTTTGATAAATTCTTCAGGAACTGAAATAAAATCATCAACCCATATAGGTACTGTCCCACAGCTGAGCACGGGTCTCCTCTCACAGAATGAGACGGATTAAGCTTTAGTCCAATGCAGTGATAGTTAGATAGATACGGTTTGTGAAGTCTGCCAACCCGCACTAGGCTAGCGTGGTGGACTAAAGCCTAATCCCTCTCAATATGAGAGGAGATCCGTGCCCAGCAGTGGGACAGTAAATGGGTCGATGATGATGAAGCTTTAGTCCACCACGCTAGCCTAGTGTGGATTGGGAGACTTAGATTCTCTTGGCAGACTTAGACTCAATTTTTCTTAACGGAATGTGGACGCCGCCGTCAAGAAAACCTTTAAGGTTTTGTTTAAGTTTAAGCCAGTGATAATTAGAAGCGTTACAAAAATGTACAGACCATGCAATAAGATAAGATTTTATTCCATTTCCAAATTCAAATTCAAGTTCAAATTCATTTATTGGTGTGATTTCCATGAGCGTCGCAATCAATGACACTCTTGGAACACATCATTTTGCTACGTTCCCATCCTTAGTTCCGCTAGTGGATTGCGAAAGTAAGTAGAGGTTCAATGACGTATGTCATCTATTCTACCTAGCAAACATATAGTGCAGCTAATGAAACAAATGATGACATGCCCGTGGGATCTAGCGCGTAGTTGTGCTCTTTGATAGCATTAGGGTTGTAGAACTTGTAGAGGATCGTGTTGAGCGTGCGCCGATCCCAGTCGTCCGTCACGCGGCCGCCATAATTACATTCACCCGTCAGATATCGCAACGCTATGAATTGCACGTCCTGTGAACAATGTTATAATTGTCACGCTTTTTACTCCACTACCTCATTAGTCTAGCGGTCCTAAGTGCGACTGCTACGCTAGAGGTCCTGGGTTCAATCCCCAGGTCGAGCAAAGTGTTATTGGGTTTTACTATGAAATTCTCAGTAGCAGCTTGGAGTCTCGATTTGTGCCCGGTTAATGGCAATAGGCTCGCCCCCTATTACATGAGATTTAAACATACCGGCGAAATGTGGGTGTACATTAGTACACCTCTGCCTAACCCTTCGGGGAATACAGGCGTGATAGTATGATGGTATGGTAAGGGAAATCGTATAACATCGTCAAATAAACACTGCTCAGTAAAACTTATTACTGCCAGAAGTGCTGAAGGCTATATATTTAATATTACCGTCCAGAAGGTAACATACACATAACATAGATACCAGTACCAGGTAAACATAGGTAAACAGTGCTATTTTTTATTTTTTTTTGACAGCGTTACATCCTGTAAAACTTCAAGTCAATGCCAACATAAATAAAAGTTAGGCAGAAGTTTTGTCGGTACTTACATCGTATTCATTTAGGAACATGTAGAGTTGTGTGACGCTAATCCTAAGGTCGGTCTCGTTGAACTCGTAGCGAATGTTCCAGCCAAGAGGGCCAAACTGCCGCCGCTCCTGCACCACCGCGTGGAAGAAACACAGTGCGAACAACAGCTTCTTGAACACTTCGGTCTGCTTATTGCCCTCAAACCACTCCAGGTCGTTGATGGGATCGCTACCGTACGAGCGAGCGATGTTGGCTCGGAGGCCTGTGTGTGGGACAAATATTTATTATACTATTATATTTCTATACTTTTCCGAGCAAACGTAGCTAACAATGACTGCATTTGTCTGATGTTATTGTTCTGTCGTTAAGACCCGCTAACTGACATTTAATAATAATAATAATAGTTTATTTGCCAAATAATGATACATAGGTCATGTTATAACATTGTGAACATAGGAAAACGAAAAGGTGTTAGGTACAGGGGCCAGCAGATCAAGGCACCCCATTCTGCCAAACTTCACCGATCGATCCTCAACATTATTACAGGACAATAGGGTCCACTTTCACTCGGCAAAGCCCGACAGCCCCGGGTAGCCCGTCCCGCCGGTGACAGTACCTTATTGCTTTACATGTTATGTTGCGGTAGACACACTTAAGCTTGCTAACATCATACACAAAAGTGAACACTGTCCCTTAAACTAGGACTGGCCTGTATCTTAAGGAACAGTTATCGGCTCGAAGAATGTACAATTATTTGTATAATAATTAATAATGCAGTGAATTGCGTGACATGTTTAACTATTGTATAGATCTAGTAATAGGTAAAATGACTGCATTATAAAATACTGCTTATTACTTTAACTTCTTATAGTCATTGATATGATAGATCATACATTCATCTCCATAGAAAAACCGAACTTTCAAATGATTTGAACGTTTGACATGATAATGCTCTATCAATAATGAATAGGTAAATATTGTTATTCAGCGATATGTTTGCTCTGTACTGTGAATTATATTACCTTGTGGAGGTTCATTAGTCATCTTGACACCGTTTTGCAGTACATACACTGGAAAGTGATCCGCTGGATATGACGTCAGCCAAAGCCTGAAATCTGGATGTGTGGCGTCCGGAGTCAATCCTTCGCAGATCTAAGAAATCCATATTTTAGAACATCAAGTTTCATTTATAAAACTGATATTATTTTCATTTAGTCCCAAATCAAGCAAAACTTGTACTATAGGTACTAGATTTTCTTATTTGTAAATACTCGTACATACTTATGATACATAAGAAACACCCACAAACAAACTCTGACGACACGTTTGACGCAGCGGCTGAGCAATCGTTTTTTGCGTCACGGGTTGCGGGTTCGATCCCCGCACGGATCAAATACTTGTCATGACCTACATGTAGTTGTTCCGGGTCTGGATGTTTGTGTTTGTAAACGCACCCACCACACAGGAGAAAATCCTAGTGTGAAGTAACGTTTTTTTTAAAAAAAACAGTTATGTTCATCCCATAAATATTTGTGTCCTGTGGGAATCGAACCCACGACCTTATTATGATCAGCAGTCCGACACTCGAATCAATAGATTATAGACCTCGTCGCGTATATTTAAGTGGTGTTTTCAAGGAAAAGATTTCTTAAATATTTAGTATAAAAATGTATGTGACTTCGATTATTACTTTTTCAAGTGTGGGCATCCAACTTTTGGCCAAGTGACAATTCTGTAGCACGACCCAGGTGCCGCTTCTCACTCCTTCGTCAATAAGCTTCACTGCGATGGGGCCCTGGCCTTGGCCCAGAGACAGTGAAAACAGCCGAGAAGAGCCGAAACCCTGATAAAGAATAAATTAACACTTTTATTTTGTAATAATTAAGGTTGTACCAGATATGTCTTTGTTTGCGAAAGTTTGGGAGTCTTAAAAATGAGCATATCAGTAAACACTAAATTGGTGCAATATAATTACCTGATCGTCTGCAAACTTAAGAAGTGTACCCATAGGATCGGACCCCGGTGTTAGGACGAATAACAGAGGTATACAGCAGTGGGAGTCGGCATACGAAGACGTCAGGTCGAATAGTGGAGGTTCCACGAACTGACGACCCAACTTTGCTGTAAAGACAATATTTGGTAAATTCGTCATAGTCTCCGCAAGTGTACCTAAATTGAGGTGTCTTCCATATTAGGTATTTTCAGTAGTGTGTGCACTAAACACAAATACATAAATTATATTTTTTTCTGGAAATTCTGCAATTTTTTTGTATGTTCTTTTGAATATGGTAAAAAAAAAACTTAAAACAATGTATTTACTTGCAACATAATCCTGGACTGCCGGTACCATCATGTCCAAACGCATGCATCGCAGTACTAACATTTTCTGTAGAAATAAAAGAATCATTAAATCCCATTCTCATGATTTTGGTTGTTATATAAATGTGACTGAAATAATTTCAAAAATACATTCTACCGCCAGTCAAAATACTCTTTCTTTATATAACTTTATATAACGAGTAAAATATTTTGTATCTTTCATATAAAATCATCCATAGGTCGGTTCAGGAATTACGAAAAAATATCCAGATTCTCGTTAAAATTACCCAAATAAATTTACCTTGCTAACCTAGCATAGCTAAGTATCTTCTTAAAAAAAACGTCACTTAATACTATATTTTTAATTATAGCTGCATTTGGTGTACCTCGAATATATCAAGCTTCGTGTCCCAGGGTGCCGGCAACGGATGATTTTGAGGGTCAGGCAAGTCACAAAACGCCTCCCATGTGTCAACGTTGTTCAAGAAATGGTCTAGAATTCCATGAAACTTTGCCATTTCATTCAATCTGCCGAAGCAATTCTTCATAATCAATATTATAAGACATAAGAATGTTGAATATATTCGATTAGAATTTAGCATGGTGTGTCCCACTTCTGGGAAAAAGTTTCCTTTCATTAATTATTATTCCTTTTATTAATAAATTTAATTATCTCGGTCGTCTGACAATTAGACCGAATGTGTATTAAAGGTATGACATTATCACGCGATCAATTGTATGGACTTTTTTTCATTCATAAGGCTCACCTGTCCCTATGATATAGGCAGAGTAATACCCTCTTTTCTTCATGTCAATGGTCAACACATGATTTACATTTATTACTTGAGCCCAGTGGCCACATTAATAGCATTAGTGGCATTCAGTAATATCCTTCATCACGGGCATATATTAGACGTGAGTGTGAAGGGTTAGGGTTCAAACTCCCTTCTTATACGCCTACGCAAAAACGTTTATATTCGGTGAATATCCGTCTATTGTATCCCGCCGCGTGGTCGACACAACAAACAAACGATAGCTATGAGTTGAAGCGGTAATCAATAAGATAAAATAAATACTTTACATTCTTTCATAACTAAATAATATTTTATTTAAAGGTACTGACACAGTAACTATCAGTTCCCCACGCTTTACTTACATTTTGATGATATGATAAGTAATTCCTAGTTGATTGATATTAATTGGTGTCAATTCTCTGCATGAGAACTGCATGGTATTTGATGTAAATTCATCCAAGGCAGCTTACCCGTTAAACTCGGCCCAGGCCTGTGGGCTGAGGAACTGCACGGGATTATGCACCACGTGTCGTGGCTGCGCGCCGCCCAGTAGAAATAACACGTCAGCCTTCTTTATTTCACCCTCGGCTATCATTATCGTGATCGCCAGTAACAACGAGAATACCATCTTGTCCTGCAACATGATATTCTTCAGTCATCATTGTCACGTGTAAATACGTATATGCGTAAGAACAGTAAACGACCTTCACAGCATTATTAAAATTTTGTAAAAAAACAAATGTGTTGCTGGGGAGTTTGTTGCGCTTTTTCTTCTTCCCAGCTAAAACACTAGGAGGTGGTGAAGGCTGGGTGTTTTGGGGGCTGTTTTAAATGTAAAAAAATACGTCAAAAAGTACTATAATCTATCTTGAATAAATTATTTTGACCTTTGACTTATTGACACTTAGTTAAAAGCATTTCTTATAATAATGTAATTATTAATAAAGGCTTCACCTTTTCAAACAAACTCCTGCAGATGTTTGCATACAAAGAGTATGTGAAATACCGCCTTAATATCTTGAGTCGTTCTTCAATCTCATCCACTTTTTCGGTGTTGTCGATGGCAGCCGTAAACAAACCTTCGAACCAGCCCAATGAATACTGGTACATTGGATCAATATGCGCCAATGATGCTAAAAGTAAAATTTTATAAATGATAAGGCGATTGGATTGCTGATTACGATCGTGTTCAATTCCCACAGGACACAAATATTTGTGTGGTGATCATTAGTGCTTCGGAAAAAAAGTAAATAATTATATCCATTGTCTCTTACCCATAATATAAGCTCTACTTAGTTTGGAACTAGAAGGTGCTGTGTAAAATGTCCCAAATACTTATTATTATTCTTTGTTTATATTTTGTTGCTGACATCTTCTTTACGATACAGTGTTTTTTGTATATATCACACTGCTGGACAAAGGCCTCCCCTAAATCCAAGATCGTCTAACAAAAATTGTCAGCTATTATTAACCATAATATAATGAAATTATCGTCCACATCCTAAATCGCTAATAAACCTCCATCAAATAGATAAATAAGTGCGAATGAAGATCTTATATACTGTTTTAACAGAATTTTGTAAAGATGAACATACCGATAAGGAAAAACAGGTTGGTGGAGTGCACTGCTATGGGAACGTAGTCGTCGCGAGCCACGTCTATAGCCTGCTCCGTTATCATGGCTACCTCCTGCTTCTCTTTAATCTCGTTTGATGTCTCTTTCGCAGAGTTCAGAATCTAAAGATTCAAGATTAGGTTTCAAATATAGTATATGTACTGTACAGACGCCACCAGGTCAAGCTATCCAAAACTGTAATTTTTTTCCAATTGAAAATGAACCTTATTGTGTTGCATTAAAGAAAATATCATCTATCATAGAAATTTGACAGATTGTGGTAACTTGACGTGCTGGCCTCTGTACTAAAATTATCGCATCTAATTTATAGTCTACAATACACGACATAATGGCCAATGGGAAAAAATGCCAATATGGTATGATGTATGTTTTTAAAACCATTTTCTTTATTAAATCTGTTACCTGCACAGCCTCTTCATCTTCCAATAAATGCTCAGAAGTGGACAGTACAGTCAAAATTTTCTTCTCAATTTCCTGTAAGAGCCTGCGATGCTCAGCGCCCTGTGTGGTCAGATCAGTCTTGGCTTGCTGTAGGTCAGGTCGTTCCCGGGCCACGACACGTGCTAACAACTGGGCTTGCAAACCATCCATGGCCAGCATGAAGTTCACCAAAGTGACACGTACACCGACCTCAGGAAGGTAATGTGGATTTGCCAGTTTTGTACTTATGTATAATCTATTAAAAAAAATAATGGCCGTTAATATTTTATTTTATTTCGGGATAAAAAACAGGAGTACAATAAATATATATAACCAGTCTAATAACGGTTTTGCTAGTATATGTATATCTGTTAGTGTTTTTTCGAATACTCACTTGAAATCTTTACTGTATTCAACGATTGTGTCACCAATTTTAATGCAGAGCGCACCACCTTGACGGAACGTTTGTTGTTGCAGTAGCGGTTCCAGCATTGGATCTAATTCTTCCAAAACATTTTCTAACAAAACCTAGTATAAAACGAAAGAGATCCTTGAAGTGTAACAGGAAAAACAATTTAAATTTTCTTTTGTATTTATATTTGTATCATACCGGTTGTCCGAATTGTACCGCATTTTCTAAGACACGCCCCAAGTCTGCTTGCGTTAATCGCACCACACTGAGGTTGTTCGGTTTCTCCATATTTTTTATCCAGCGATTGGCCCGTCCTTGAGGGTCAATCATCAAAGGCCAGCGTCGTGCTGTCCTGTATAGTATAAAATATTTTTGTTGATTCTATTCTACATGAATTAAACTAAACTTTATATTAGTTTCCGGTTCTCACCTACAGAAACATAGTTCATACTATATAATTATTACCGAATTTGGTAGCGAGGATGATTCGAAACTATTTTTAATGCATTTATGATTCACCCAAAGCGTATCTATGCTAGATTTCTCGTGCTTCTGAGTTGGAGATTGGTTCTATACAGGGGAAAAATATTTATTTTAAGGATTAAAACGACATTTGATTAAGACTGTTTCTTAATAATATTTCTCACATGATTATAATAGCGCTCTCAACGCTGAAGTCGTCAGCAGGCAGGCCATCGATGTTCCACTGCTGGATGGTGACGGGTTCGCCCAGCACCTTGATGAGGCTGAAGTCCAGCGTGCACACGATGCCGCAGTCATGACAAGCTTGTGCCCAGGCATGCATCTAATATTTATAAAATAAAACAACGATTCCGTTAGAATGTTTCATTGGGTCAGCTAAAAAATAAGAGATTCGTATTGGCAATTCGGCAGTCAGTTTATACTTTAAATAGCAAACTAGTAGATAATAGATTTATATGTAATTATTATGACTATATTTTTTAACCTACCTTAAACTTACCTATATTTAATATACATATATTATTTTATACTTTTATAAATAACTTTATATAACTTACTTGCTTATTTCTAAACCGTGCTGTAAATGGTCCCAGATACGCGATGATACCGGCAGAAATTAAAATATCCCCTGCAACACAGAAAAACAATGTTGAAAACACTGAACGGTGTTGCTCACGCCATCAATGTTTTTAAATAGTATTATCATGTACCTGTAAGAGTATTGTAGGTTTCACGCAGAGTTTTAGCGATTTGCGTCCATCTTGTTTTCTCACCGCCCAGGCCCGAGATGAGCATTTCGGCTCGTTTCAATTTGTTGCTGCAATCCATGACCTCATCATCCAATATCTTTTGCTGTCGATTCTGTTCAGCAAGGGCTGCCTCCAAGGCTTTCAGTTTCAGTTGTACCTGGGATACCAGTTAAATAAATACGCGTCCTCGCGTCTCACTATTATGGTGCATCCACGACACAGTTACTTTTTGTGGAGCAACAGAATGTAAAAGATAACATTAGATAACTTTATTCAACTTTTGCGACTGCTTGTTACGCTTTGTTGAATGATCGCATCCATACCACCAATAACATAAAGTAACAAATAGTAACCAGCGAGTTGCACAGTTACCACCATGTTGACGCAACTTTACCTAACACGGCAACATTTATACTAACATCACATAACGGACGTTGCCCACTAACACTTGGAAACGTTGCAAAAAGTAACTGTAGTGTGGATGCACCTTTACTGCTGAAGAGAAAAAACGAGGTGCAGGATCTCGGTTGGATGTATATGAATTGATGATGATGAGTAGATGTTAATGTTGTATGACTACATTAAACTGACCTCCCTGAGTTGCGCTTGCTTGACAGCGAGCGCGGCACTGGCCTTGTCGTAAACAGCCTGAGCAGCAGCCAACCTTTGCTTCTTGGGCGCGACAACCTTTGCCACCTTGTCGTACTTGGTCATCGCGATCACCCATTTGCACATGCCTGTATTCCAATGTTACATATTGGTCAAATAAGGCTATTCAGAACCGCGAGACTAATTACTATTTTGCCGAACCGTGGACGGAACTAAATTTAGTAAGTAACTGTAATGTCAAATTCTATTGGAATTTAGAATTAATAACATAATTATTTTAGTGTTGCAGATTTTCTATTATTTTCTAGTAAGTAAGTAGTCTACCTATGTGACCTCACTTACCTATAAATATCAATATTTATCAAAGTGATACTCGAAAACTGGTCGTTTAAAAGTCGGATAATTTTGGATGGCATTTAAAAAATATCTTCCCATTAGTGAATTTAATTCAATATTAAGGCCGCTCAAAATGTTATGGTAGGGTCCCGAGTTACCTTGGAGTTTACTTGGACAGATCTTGTTATCTTGACTATTGTACGCTTACCTTCTGCGGCAACAGACACAGTCTTAATCTTCTCGGGTACGAAGCCCTCGTCCTGCATAACGGTGGTCATCAGCTTCTTCATAACAGCCGGCGGAATGTTGTCTTTGTCATAGTTCTGCAGTGACTCAAGGAACTTGATATCGTTGAGGATTTTCTTCGACGGCCCCCAGTAGTCCTCGACAGTGCCAACACCAGACGGATTCGGAATCTTGTCAGGTTTTATATCCTGCGAGAGACATACAAGTCTCGATTATTATTTTTTCAAGAAAATGTCGTGTGAAGAAAAGTGCATGTATCAAGTTTAAAATTTAAAATTCAACGTCAGCAAAAGGGTTACCGTAGTTTAGGCAATTGGAATTATTTAAAAATGTAGAAATATTTTGGTGAATCTAAAGCAGGCACCTACAGCTTTTGATAATTATGTCCGTAATCATAATTAATTACAGTTCAATTAAACGGTGTAGGAGAACTGCGAATCTGGTATGGTGTGCCACATTGCGAAAAATAGTGCAATTAAAGTACCGGATGAGTAGGTACTCTTCCACTATAATTGGTAACACAAAATATTCTACATCAATTAAACAGTTATATAAAGCATTGTTTCTATATATATTTATTATTTTCGATAGAACCATTTGTTATTTTTAAAGTTCTTTTTCTTACTATGGTAATTTATCACAATACTCCCAGACATTAGTTTTGCAGAATAAATACATGCGTCAATATTTTCAAAGCCTATAAATAAAGACAACTGCGAACACTATATTCGCATACAGAGATGCAATATGCGATACTAAACATTATTAACTTACCGGGTCATCCTTCCGAAAAGCATTAAAAAATAAGAAAATTAAATTACATGTTCTGTCATATTTAACATGTTGTATCCTAACAAGCAGTATGAGTAATATTATGTAAAATTTAAAAATTATTCGTATTTAGAAGTGTTTAAGCTTTTTGTACACAACTAATCAGCAGGTCTAAACAGCTTCAAGTATTAAATAGCTGTATTTTTTTAATATTCAGAAAGAATGAGAAAATCTTTAATTATTGCCAGTTATGTATAAAATTTCATAAAAATGATGTTGCAATATTATTTAAGCCTCACCTTTAATATGCAGACAGCCTCCATGACGATTCGAATACCTCTCGGAGGACTCTTCATAGTCTTGATGAAGGTGATGTCCTGAGGAGTGAGGGTGTCGAGTGCCGCAAGGGCTGAGTTGAGAATCGGCATGGCCTCAGCCAGGTCAGCGTCGCACTCATCCTTAATGGCCTGGGCCTCTCGTGCCTATATAATCAAATACAAAATAAATATTTGGGATATTTTACAAAGCATGATTAGTCCCAACCTAAGGAGAACTTGTACTATGGGTACTTGACAATGGATATATATATTTATTTATTTGTAAATACATACTTATAATACTTAATAATAAGCCCCGCAGACATGTTTCTGCAATTATTGGACACTTCTTTTAAAACATATGTCTCGTATTATAATAACAATTGATTTTTTGACTTTGATACCATGCTAGATAGAGGATTTACATGCCTGTTCCTCTGCGGCGGCTTGATCCACAAGAACTTCTGCTTCAACCAACGCCACTCCTTCCTTTTCCTTCTCTACTATAGCTGTGGTTTCCGCCACCGCAGCAGCACCAGCAGCGAGTTTGGGCTGAAGAACCTCTAGAGCCTCTTGTAGTGCTCCTACTGATTTGGCCGCAATTGCGAGCTGGTCCAAACCCGTTAGGTAGCGCTTTTCAGCTGTTAGCAACTCCCTACACACAAAAAAAAATTGGTAAATGTTACTTTATTGTGGTCTCTGCAACCTACAGGACTTTAATGACAAATTGAGACAGGTTTAGTGTGCTTGGGTGTATTTGTAGAGAACACTTCACAATTTACCTGTGCGTAGCGTTTAGCTTTTAGCTTTAGGGAGTCCAATCAAAGATCGATCAAATTATAAATAATACTAACGTACGCTTCCTTGTAAGCAATGACTTGAACATGTTGATGAGCTCCAAATAAGCGGTAGGCGTGACATAGTTGTATCTCTTTAGGCGGCGCAGGAACTGCCTCGTGAGCTCCTGCGTATCCGTGTGGAAAACCTGACACAGCTTGATTGCCGTATCACGCTCCAGGTCTGTCAACTCTATGTCTTTCAGGAAACGAGTTGCCACCGCCAGCAAAGCATCCGGTGGCCACTCCTGAGAGAAATAATGATAAATACGCTTTTAAATCTTATTTGAAACCACAACTAAAGTGAATCCAACGAAGTATACGTAAAATAACAGTGTTTATCATCAGCCAGACTTACCTGGAACCAGTCGATGGTGCAGCAGTTGACGAGTGAGGGGAACTTCCTGATACGCGTGCGCAGCGAGGTGCCGGCGGGGGACATAGCCAGCACTATGTGAAGCTGGTCGCGCACTATGGACACGAAATACGCGTACAGAGCCGTCGGACTGCCGTCTGTCTGGAGTGACTTGTCGCGTTGACGATCAATCTGAACGACGTGACAACATGGAGAGAATTATAGAAAGAAGTTATTAATCTTTTATGTTGATGCAGTAGTGCCTGAAGAATAATTTTATTGAAACGTCTCTCACTTAGACACTTAACTATATTTATTAATCAAAACTATGAGATGACAACTTAAAAAGTAAAGGCATATATGCTTGTAGGTGGTTTGTACAGAGCCATCACATCAAGCTAACACATTCTGTCAAATTTCTTTGATTGATTTTCAACTTTAACACAAAACATTCATATTCAATTGGGAAAATTTGAGTTTTGGATAGTTTGACCTGCTGCCGTCTGTACTTAATAGGGTTTAATTTGCTAACTACGTATTTAAAAACCTAAATACTCACAACTCTCATTTTTTCACATAACTCTGCTTTCTCGTCGGTATTAAAGATATTCGGCACTTCTCCAGAATTCAGCATGTTATTGACGTCTTCAAGGAATCCTTCTTCTTTAATCTACAAAATCCAAAACCAGATCTATTTTAGTATTAGAAATACGTGGAAGGTAACAAAGTACCTACACTTAAAACTGTTGATTCGAAGTTGAGTGGATCCTATAATAGTTTGATTAAAGAATTGAATGGCATGAAATGTTATTGTTAGTTACCTGCGACTCAATAAATAAAAAGACCATAAGCAAATCAGGAGTGCTTGTCTTCCGTAGCAAAGTTTTCAAGTCTTCTCGCCACTCATTCTTACCGTATGTTCGACTCATTTCAACCTGTACACAGAAAAATGAATTATTTAAATGATCTTGTTGTATTGTTTTAAAACGCGTCAATGAAATTAATAACTTTATACAAGTCTATTTAATTTGAATCTGTTGAGTAATTAAAGAAACCGGGATGAATCGCCGCGATGGAACACTTAGTCACACAGCACTCCCCTGGATAGACCTAGACTAGGCCAGCGTGGTGGACTATAGCTTAATCCCTCTCATTCTGAGAGCAGACTCGTGTCCAGCAGTGGGACAGTATATGGGTTGATGATGATGACACTATCTTGGTCTTAAAAAAAATCAGATTTGGTTCTGGCGATGTGTGTGGCCACAGTTCTAACCTAACCTAACCGATATCTGTATTTTGCTGCTCAATCAGTAATTTTGTCGCTCAATCACTATTTTTGATGAGCGGTTTATATTATGTTTGTAGATGTTGTGACCTGGAAGAGGTCGTACTCGTTGATGTGCGCGGCGAGGCGCGTGAGGGACTGCCGGCCCGAGCCGCCCAGCCCCACGAGCAGCGCGTGCGAGCGCGGCTGCGTCAACACGCGGCAGATACGCGACACGTGCTCGATCGCGAACCTTAAAAAAAACGTGAAAATTAAGTCTTGAAATGAAGTCTGTGCTTAAACTGCCAGAACAGTGGCTGTACCACAACCTATTATTGCGATCGTTCTCCGATTGAGAGAGAGGGATGTCGCTCTATAAATTAAATACCGCCGTCCCTTTCTCACAACCTAAAAATGATCGCGTTAACACGTTGTGGTATGGCCTCTGTTCTAGATAATATCAGGTTTCTTTTTATTTTATTCAGTTCTAAACTAGGTGATGTAGGTAATGTAATCAACTCGCAAGATTTTCCGCACAAAGTTGCTTTATTTGGATTGACTTCTCTTTTTAATTAATAATAATAGGTAAATCTTTATTTCTCTTCACAAAAACAAGACATGTGGATACAATGTAAACATTAGGTAACGATAATTAATTAAGCAACGATCACTCAAGTAGCAAGGCAATTATTGGTTTGCTGGTGGAAAACTCAAATTTGTTACATAATAGTACATTGTTTGTTTTTACAATATTTGCAGTGAAGTATGTGAGATGCTTTCCATGGTAGGCAATTAGAGTACTCATTAGCAGAAATTCTCGTTATGTCAATTTGCACTTTTTTGCTAAATTGTAAAACAATCTCCAAGATAGCAACTAAACAAGGAAAGCTGCTGATAATATTATATTGAATTAGTTTTCCATCTCACCTGAACAGTACAAGATTCATAGGTTTCTTCGACATGTTGTTGAACTCAACGAGGAAAGCATCGACTGTCGCATTCAAGTGATCCATATTCGCAGTCTCCATATAAAAGCGGGTATCGACTTTAGGATTCGCAAAATCGCAGTAAATCAGTTTTCGGAGATGAAGATCAGTAATTTTCTGCGAAAATTAATGAGTGAAATCAATATGTATGTAAGTTTAGAGTAGTAGAAAAATATTTAATTTATATACCAAATCTACATGTAGTTATATACAGGGTGTAACAGGGGGGGGGTACAGTGCTAGTAGCTACAGTGACGACTTTTATACCGAATTCCGGTTTTTTACTCAAATTTCACAAAAATCTCAATAGGTATTGATATCCCCTATTATTTGACTTACGATGATCCACCCCGTATAATTTATCTCTGTACATCGAATTGGAACCTATATTGGAAGGTCAACCAATACCTGTTCGCACATAATTGAGAGACAAGACAAAATAAATGTTAATGGTGGAGCGTTTTCGTCACCTGTACGTGTACCTAATGTCAGTAACCTGGGATGCTAGCAGGGTAAGTCGGACTTTTACTGACTAAAAACAGCACGTGCCTTCCCTACGCAACGACTACGATAAAATCCCTAAGCCTTGAAAATGCTGGATATTGGAAGACAGACCTCATGGGGACTATCGAGTAGCCTGCCGAGCATCTTGTCGAAGTCGTCGTTGAGGTTGGCGGCGGTGGCGGCGCGCAGGCAAGTGACGAACCACTGTCGGTCGGCGTCCTCCACCAGCCGGTCGCTGAACACGCGCAGGCACTCGTGCACCCACAACCGCTTCATGGACTGCAGGTCCGGCGTCACCTCCGGCACCGACAGCAACACACCCTGCAGTTTGACGACACGTGGGTACTTATGGAATATTACACATTTTTTGTTTGAAAATCACTATTTTAATCATCATCATCGTCCGAGCCTTTTTGTTGAGGTCGGCTTCCAATCTAACCAAATCTGACTGAATATTTATATACATATAAACGGACTGCCATGTATCAGATTTCCCCACAACCCAACATCAGACTACCACTAAATAATATATGGTCATTCGTACGAGTATGACAGTCGGGATTAAAATAGCTTTACGTAAAATCACCCTCCAACTAACTTACCACGGCTACCACCAAGCGCTTTTTAACTTTGTATGATTTTTAATCAACTTTAATTTCTATTATTTTTTAAATTTAACATAAAATAATGTAGAACATAAAAATGCAATAGGAAGGGTTACCAATATCACTCGTGAGAAGTCTCGCAGATTGAACGTGTAGTGAGACTTGGAAGGCGTCGGCAGAAGATTCATTTTACATTGTTTATACACCTCTAGAGTGCCCATTACAAGCTCCTCGATACACGGATCAAATTCTTTTGAAAATCCTCTGAAATAGGACATTAATGCGTTATATTGGGTAACCCATTGAGACGACTGAGAGGAAAACAGACGTATAAGATGTAGAGAAAAATTGATCGATTTCGATGCTAAATAAAACTGCATAAAAAGAATTTCAATGTAATCATACATACAAAGCATAGAACCATTTTATTTCCTTTGAAAATATGATAACTGTAATGGCTAATAATTAAAATTATGTAAGATTCATTTTGGTGAAGAACTACAAGTGGTCTATCGAACCTGGTATCTAGATGCCACAACATAATCCTGCTGAAAATGACTTGAAGAGTTTCGTCTTCAAATTCGTCGATGCAGAAGAAACCGAAAT
Source organism: Acronicta alni (assembly GCA_964056405.1). NCBI lineage: Eukaryota > Metazoa > Arthropoda > Insecta > Lepidoptera > Noctuidae > Acronicta > Acronicta alni. Next base: position 14,026,224 of record OZ043916.1, on the reverse strand, counting down.
GTCTCGAAAATCTCGGCGTTATTATCTTAGCGCCTGGCATTGGCTTGCCCATGGCGCACATAAACTGAAACAATATGTGAAGATGTTTTTATATTTTACAGTTTAAATTAAAATTTTAGAAGTTTCAATTTTAAAGAAAAATCAAGTCGAAAGGACGAACTAAGTGGACTTATACATATAAACTTACAAAAATTATATTACAATAACAATGCAAATTTATACCTAATTACTGTGCAAATTATAAGTAGGTTGTTTCGGAAAATATAGATGCTCACCTGCACATCAATGAGGTGCATGGCGAGGTTGGTCTTACGGTCATACCAAAGTCCCAGATCTATGCCCTGACGCAACACCTCGATGGGTGGCTGTGCGCCATACGTCTCCGCCTGAGGCATCGCCACGTCATCCACAAACACCACTGAATAGCAACCGATCGGTGGACCATACACTCCTGATAAATTATATGGTTTAATTAGTCAAGCACGAATAAGAGTTTGAGAAACTTTACTTATTGAAAATAGCAAAGACAACACAGCAATTAAATACGCTAACAGTCACATCCAAACTAATAACACGATAGTTTTCGCTCGTTAATGTTCGACCAGCCCACACATGGACATAGTTTGGTTCCAGTTGAACATGTCTTAGTAAATAATTCAGTCTTACCCTTTCTTCTTTTATCTAATTTCCCCATGATAATGTCTTGAGTTTGATTGCAATTTGTTTGTGCCGAGAAAGCCATGATGAGAGCTTTATATACCTTCGTATCGACCCTCTTCACTAAGAAATCCTGCAAAAGTTGAGATATTTAGTTGGAAGTGATAATACAAATTTATTCGTATTTCACTTAACTTTACCTAGAAAATCCATAAATCCATTCAATTATATATCAATCAGCGATTATAGGCCAATTTCACTACCGGTTAATCTAAAATACTATCGTCTAAAATCGAATTCATAACCATCAGTCATGACCGTTACGTTAATTTCTGAAACTAAGCGACTGATATAATTGACCTCTTTAGATTCTGCTCATTACCTTTAAATTGATATGTATTGACATATGCTTACGATGATGTAGGAGGACTTGCCGGTCCCAGTGGGCCCGACCATCATGACGAGTTTGTGGTGCGTCACCATGAGCTTAAACAGCGCCAGGTAGCGCACGCTGTCCAGGGTCGTCACTAGGATTTGGTTGGGAGGGGTGTCTCGGCTAATAGGTGGTGCTGCTGTCACGTCGTCAGCCCATGGTTTCCATTTACCTTTACCCTTTAAATATCGAAGGAGAGAACTGAGAATTGTTATTAATGTTAAATTGAGTTATTATGGATTATCTTTTTGTATATTTTTGGCATTTTCCATGCTAAGATTTTAAAGTTAAAAATATACAAAAAGATAGTTAGAAGGTAAGGTGGCACCGTTCGACATTGAACTAACTGTAAAGTAAGTTGTGTCGGTTGAAAAGCAAAAACTTGCATTTCAATAGGTGTTACTGACGTCACCATAAAGACGTAAATTCAGTATTATGGATTATTTTTTATTGAGTTGATTTTTTGTTACTACTGGATATCATATTTCTAGAATTGATCAGCAGTTTGGGCTCTGCGTTTATCTAACAGTCATTTAGTACAGACGCCAGCAGGTCAAGCTATCCAAAACTGTAAAATTTTCCCAATTGAATATGAACCTTGTTTTGTGTTAAAGTTGAAAATCAATCAAAGAAATGTGACAGATTGCGGTAGCTTGATGTGCTGACCTCTGTACATATTTAGATTAGCTATTTTTAATCTTGTCTTACAAACCGTTTTGAGTATTTTGTCATGACTGTTATTACAAATACTAATAAAATGTTGCGTACCAAATTCATGCGTGGCACTGGCAAGTTAACCCTCCTGAATATTAAAGCTGACATTTATTTGAAGATCATGCACTGCATAACAATTAGTACAATCAGCGCTGCATTCTCTCCGTGTACCCTATTTATACTACTCAATTCCACAATCAGTAAGGTTATCCTTAACTTAATTAAGTAGAAGTTGTTTACTTTTGACTATTTAACAATTTTTATTACTTTTATATATTAATCGGTTGCCAAAAGTAAAATAAAATATTGGAAGGAGTTGTAACAACTTTCAGAAGACCAAAATAACTAAACTCCATTTATTGTAACGGTAAACAAATAACTTTATAACGCCATCGTTATTTCGACGAAAGCGTCTAAAAAACTCCGTTATTTCACGATAAATAAAAAGGTATCTAGTCTATTTACCATTTGGACATAAATGTATTCTCTAAAATGCAGTAATTTTAAATGTAGAACACAATAACCATCTTCATTTCGTCGCTTTTTGTCTAATTCTATAAATGGAATATATGAGAGATTATTATCTATGTTGTATCCTAAACAAATGCACTAAAAGTTGCTTCTTACATATCAAAAAATTACTCACTTCCTTGATAAATCTGTAATCGTATACCAAACCATCTCTTGGAATAATAAATATGTATTGTTTCTCTGGTTTGGGTACTTCTTTTGGCATTCCCAGCGTTTCTTTGACCTAGAATAAAGATTTTATATAGATTACACATCCATACCTGCTACTTCGTCTGGGGTAGACATAGTAACACAATTTTTGTCGGATTTATTTCACGAGATTGAAATTACTCAATGTTAGTGCTGGAAATAAAATTTAGATTACGGCCAATTCAGTTTCCTGAGGTGTTCAGGAAATTCCTGCGATATTTTCGGGATTGGATACATACAATCCCGAAAAAATTGAGTACACTCAATACAATAGTGGTGGGTACAAACTACATGTGTACCAAATTTAATTAAAATCCCTTAACTAGGTCACCTATATCAGTTTTCCGCATTTTTTCGGGATTGAAAGTACTCTTTAATAATATGTCACATAGGTAATATTTATGTACAGAGGCCACCACAAGCTACCCCAATCTGTCAAATTTCTTTGATAGATTTTCAACTTTAATACAAAGTACTAAGGTTAATCTTCAATTGGGAAAATTTGACAGTTTTGGATTTTGACAGTCTGTACCAAATTTCATGCAAATCAGTTTATAATATTAGTATGATTATTTTTCAAAACAACTTGAAGAAATATAATTTCGAGTTTATTTTACCTTTTCAGGAAATTCCTTTTCTAGTAGGCCTCGGAATAGGTAGTCAAATTTGGGACGGCAGTTACCCTCCAATGTTGCTCCAATAGACCAAATACAAGAGAAGAAGAAAACACCCTAGAATGTAAAATACAACCTGGTGAAATATTATAAGGTGGTATAACTTATAATATTAACACACTATAAAAGTCACAGTACCAGCTGAAGATGAACCTCTCAAATAGGATACGTAGTAGGTACGTAGTTTGATTGTATTGTCACTAGGAAAGGTCCTTTCATCACGAAGAGATAATGATACATAGCTACAAGTTTTGGACAAACACCCCATCAATCTCCAGATGGTCACTTATTGGTAGTAGTGAACATTTTATAGGACTAACCTCAAGTTGAGCTCTTATATCCAAATCAGATATTTGTTCAAGATACTTTTCGTCGTAAAAGTCGTCCATAAAGCAGTCGAACAGATTCATGCACGCCTGTACGATGTTAGTTCGGGATGTGATATACATTTGCTGAAACAAATATTGCAGTTAAAAATCCTATAAAAACTACAAAATCTATAAAATTTGCAGGACTTTAAACTTTGTTAACACTTCACCTTTATTTCAAAATCTTATCACAAAAAGCAAGTTAAGTTTTTATAAGTTAAATTTAAAAAACAAAATACCTTCCTACCTTAACTAATCCAGAATACTCGACGAGCCAAAGCAACGGTGACATGAACCGATTAAACAGATTGCGTATAAGGTTGCGGTTGACGGTGTGAAGTGTGGGCGGCAGCTTGTTCAGCCAGGACTCAAGTAAAGCCTTCCACCCAAGACCCTTGGGCTCCAGGTAGATCATACCGCACCGGGACACCTGACGAATGCAGTATATATTATGTCTATAAAACAGATATTTAAGCGACCTCTTAGGGCATAGTAATTATCAAAGAAGCAAGGCAGGAAAACAGCATTGGAAGAATATAGGTAACTATATGTAAATTATAAATTTTGCAGTACGCTTACCGTAGCCGGCGAAGCAGCTTCCAAATCCATAGGTTCAAACATTAAATTGGTAGTGGGTGCCAACTGTATAATCTCACCGCTCATTAAGCATAGCTTCTTATTATCATCGAGCACCGTGTTCAAGTTCTCGATCCATATCGCATCTACTGGACCATCGAACACTAACCATTTTCTGTAAATTGAGTTCTAATATTAGCATCACATACATTATATGTTACAGTGTAAATAGATCCAACAGCTACCTGAAACTGTCATAAATGATTAACGAGACATTAAGTTATGGTGATTTCTAAGATCGTTTACTTGTAAAAAGGGAACATTGAGATATTAAAACTTACCTATTGTCATTGGGAGAGACAGCGAAAGCTCTGTAGCTGACAGCAAGGATGCCGTCAGACCACTCGTGCGATACTGGGTCAAACTGGCCGTACAGCTGGCCCATCGTGATGGACTTAGGGTTTATTACTATCCACTCTACAGCGTTCTCCTCCATAAGACCCTTTAAATAACCATGGATTCGTTTTTAAAATAATAATATCTTTTTGTATTTGTGTACTAAGCCACCGCGAATCTTGGCATGGAAAATGCCAAAAAATACAAAAAGATAGTTAGTAGGTAAGGTTCATTCGACATTGAACTAACTGTAAAGTAAGTCATGCCGGTTGATAAGCAAATACCTTTTCAATAGGTTTTTCTGACGTCACCATAAAGACGTAGATTCAAGAAAGTGAAGGCAAATTTCGACGTGGCGGGTAGGACTCACGGTTCTCACGGCTCACTCACGGCTTAGCGTCTGCAGAAGATGCAGGTTCAAATCCTGCCCGCGGTCGAATTTTTCCTTCACTAAAATAACTTTAAAATAATAATAATATATTAAATTACTATGTATTTCACGTACTTTCTCGGATACGTGTTTCAATGCATGTCCAAGGGCGTGATATGATTTAGTCTTCCCAGCGAATGGTAAACCGACCAACATCAGTCCGTGTCTCACAAGTATCATCTCGTATAGTTGCAGGACCTACAAGTTTACCCAATTATAATAATAATATACATTGTAGTGAATTAGGATATAGGTATGTAGGTAACAAATTAAATACCTAAATATCCACATTACCTTTTCAATAAAGAATTCGTTACATTGCAAGTTCAATGTAACACAAACTTCCTTCAGACTTGAGACTAAATGTGGTAAACCAGCTAAAGGAAGTGGCAGACCAGGGAACAAGTCTCCAATAATACCCTAAAAGATAAATAGTTAATTGTTAAAACTAAGTAAAAATGGGAAACCTTGTTCATTCAGACAATCAATACTGTCAATCAAAACATCAAAACAGAAATGCTAAGATGGATTAGTTCAAAAATGGTAATTAAATTGCAAGATTTGCAAACAAACAAGCCCCCATCACACACAAACACATCGGTAGAAGACTTACAATGTGGCTACGTATAAAACATCACACAGCAACCCTATTTGGGATGGCGTTCGTTAGGCTGGACACCGCCCCGAGCGTCAAAAACAGAGGGAGCTTTATACATTGATTTTTGAAAATACAAAATTGAACATTCGTTCGCAGACATGCTGCAAAAAGCACTCGCCGCGGGCGTCAATTTTCATCAAACGGGAACAAAATTACACAGACTCCACGATATAAAATAAAATAAAATGAATACAAATAATGGACGCATTCTTTAATAGCGTAGTGTACCCATTAACGATGCTTAACTTTTTTGTTTTAAACCGTTAATAATAGATAACTACTTGGATGGCTTTTCTCTCTAATTATTAGGTACTGTTTACCTAGTAATAGGCATGGTTATACAACAGACATCTCGCGTCAGCAATAAGTTATTCTTTGCCTCTGCTTTGAAAAAATAAGATTCTAATATTTTACGAAACTTCCGCTACGATTTATAATGATCACTAACCATAAACAGTGGTACGTCATGCTCGAGGAACTTCGGCAAGTTGACGTCTTTGATGGAGCGCAACAGAATCAAGTCTTCGACTTCGTCAGGATACCGCAATTTGAGTGCGCCCGCCGCGCGCAGTACGGATTTTACCGCCCGCATACCTAAATAAGTAAGTATAAGTAAGTGCTTGAAATTGTTAATTGTATTGCTTCAATAAATAAATTGTGGATTTACATTTCAATAATATGGTAACCATTAGCAGGTAACATGTTGTGAGACAAAATAAAAAAAGTGTTTTTGTTGCTATATTCGCTGTGTGTTGTTTTTATTATTAAGGATCGACTGATTCTGCTACCTTTTTTTTGTCACTGGTCAATGTTCTGCTTTGACAGAAGTACTTAATAATTATTTTTATCATACCATAATCATAGTGGCACTGCGAGGAAAGTTGTTCCGAACACAGTTTGTAAGTCGCGACGATCTTGACAGCGAGGGGCTTCGCGTTGAGGTAGCCAAAAGCGTACAACTCTATCTCGGAGATGAGCACGTAGTCTGGCACCATCATGGCCACGGAACGGAACAACGCCTACAGATATGATTTACAAAATAATGTCAAGGCATTTAGCCTGCTTCAGGTCTTCTAGTGGGTTGTGATCTCAATACATGTTAGAGTTGAACAAAGCATGTCCAAACAAAGTTAATAGTAAGAATTAATATTGTTAGCACTTATTTCGAAAGTACCTGTAAATTACGTATATATTGCACACTACGCACTAGTTTCATATTGTATAATATATACCTATATGTACAAGATAAAACATCACATAGCCATGTAGGTACCATTAGTACCTACCGAATAAATAAATAAATATTCCTGGACAATTTCACACAACACCATCTAGTCCCAAACTAAGCAGAGCTTGTACTATGGGTACTAGACAATGGATGTAATACTTATATACTTTTTTTGTATATACATACCTACTTAAATTATATAACAAATATAAATCTCTTCATGGAAATTGAAGAATCGATAAATACCTTTAGATTATCAGGAAGTTCTGATCGGCCGGCGTAACCAGGGTTCATAGTGATGAATGTGGCGCAAGTCTTATCGAGTTGCAGAAGCGTGCCTTCAAACAGCAGTTCCGAGGATCCCGAGTTAATGCCGCGCTGAATTGACAGGATTTGTTGTGCGACCACTGACAACACCTCCAGGTCGATGCGGTTAAACTCATCAAAGCACGACCATGCGCCGCATGACGCTAAGCCCTGATTCACAAATGATAAATATATCAAAATGAAATAGTTTTATTTTCATATTAACCATATACAGGCACTTATAAAATGTCGAGTCTAGGTGCACGGTCCCAAATTAGTCGTTTCCTATGGAGTAGAACCTATCAAACTAACATACCTATTAGTTAACTTACTTTAAACGGCGTAACATCAAAGATTTTCAAGCATTTTACTATGTCATCTTGTATTGTTCATCATAGTATATATGTGTCTACGATAGGCGTGGTTATAATTTTAAGTGCTTGTGAATAGTAATCTAAACCTGTAATCCGTGTGAATACAAATCGTCGGTAACTTACCTTGAAAAATTTCCCGAGGGCGATGTAGTCCAAGCCATCAGAACAATTAAACACGACGCACTGCTTAGCCACAGCTTTAGCCAAATCTTTGACCGTTTCAGTCTTGCCTGTGCCAGCAGGACCTTCGGGGGCGCCACCTGTAAAATTTATTTACAAGAAAAACTCAGGCATTTTCACTACAAATGTAAAAGATCAAATCTATTGGACCAGCACATCAAGTACCACAAACTGTCAAATTTCTTTGATAGAGTTTTAACTTTAATACTACACAATAACGTTCATTTTTTATTTTATTCTCTCTTGACCTGCTACTGTCTGTACTTTTGTTTTATTAAAAAATATCTAAGGCAAACTGGAAAATATGGATAGAGTTGCAAACGTACCCAAGTTGAGATGCAAGGCACCGAACAGAGTTCTGAAGCAGCGGTCGGTGAGCGGTGTAACCACCAAACGACCAGTGTTGCCAAGGTATTCGTAGCCGTACATCAGCTGTGAGTTGATCATGCGAGTCAAACAATGCCAGATTTTATCTTCTTGCTCCTGCAATGAAATCACGAATTTTGATACCAAACGTCGTCCTCTCAAATAACATAATAAGATCTTCCTTCACGCCTATTCCCAAATACGTCAGGGTGGGCTTCCAGTTTAACCAGATGCGGCTGAATATCAGTATTTTACACGAATCGACTGCCATCAGACTCCGCAATTTCTGGGTAATACAATGAGCAATATCCTGAGGATAAACTGGTTGTTGGTGGCTTCTAACTACCACTAACGAGTGTCATAGGTATTCGCATGACTACTGGAAACGACTGTTTTACGTGCTCTCCGAGGCATGGGGGAGGGGACAGACCGTGAGCTTAACCTCAGCTTAGATATTACTTAGTCATGAGCCCCTCATTAAAATAACGTATTTATTATAAAGTATTAATTCATTTCATTCCATATTACCTCCCAATAATATCGTATCTGAGACAGCCAGTTGAAATCATTGTCCTGCTGGACATTCAGTTCTATGAGCAGCATTAGCACGTCTCTGGCGTGGACGTCTAACACAACCAGTGCTCCTGAAATATTACCAAAATAGTTTTTATAGCTTCTTCGTTAGTCAATATCCTTGATATTACACTAGATACTATTCTAGTGTAATATCAAGGATATTGACTAACGCTTGTTTTACGTGCATCAGGAATTAAGTTGATTGATCATCGACCGAAGATTGCCGACTTTATCCACATCTGCACCTAGTCGAAACTTACATTGCAAGTCCCTCGCTGAACCAGGACTTACTGTACTTATTGCCCCCTTTTTAAGGTATAATATAGAGATTCGTTAAGATTAAATTAATAAACATAAACATACCATCACGCCTATATTCCTCGAAGGAGTAGGCAGAGGTGTACGATTAAACACCCACACTTCGATTGTATGTAATGTCCCATGTAATAGAGCAATATATCCAATATCCAAACTCTAAGCCGCTACTGAGAATTTCATAGATAAACCCAATAACACTGTGCTAGGTCGATACCCAGGACCTCTAGCGTAGCAGTAGCGCTTTAGAACACGACGACGACTAATGAGATAGTCGAAATCATGGTCCTACTGGACATTCAATTCTATAAGCAGCATTACCACGTCTTTTCTGTGGATGTCTTACTCAATCAGTGCTTAGATTAATTGATCCTTTCAATAGCTCCATATTAGTTCAGTCTATCTATGCTTTATAGTTTAGAGCATGTATACCGGCTTACTAGGTCTGAATTGCTAAAATCCATATTTACCGAGTGTTACCCTGTTTTGTAAGTTAAGATAGCCGCGCACCAAATCGACAATCTTCGATATCTGGAAGTTACACTTCTCCCAATATGTTCTCATAGCCGGGACACTAATGTGAATCGCTTCTGTCACCTCCAATGTCCAAAACGTCATCGCGATGCATTGTACCTTAATTAAAGTAATATAAAAGTATAAGTAGCTTTTTTTCTATCACTACGCCCGAAGCGGTACGCTGCGTCTTTTATCGTTCACATCGCAAAGGAGTGGAATGCTCGTCTGTATAGACGCAGAGAGAGGGGAATTACTCCCGGACTCATATAATCTTGGTATCTTTAAGGTGAGACAGGCATTTTTTAGGTAAGCGTTTTCCACCTTCGACCTCGTCAATGCTAACCATCAGGTGAGACAGGTCAAACACAAACCCATCAACAATAAAAAAAGGTTATCAAAAGTTAAGCAAGAACTATTAAGTTATATAAATTAATATAAATGTATATTTACATAATCACACAGATGCGTAACAATAATCTCCAGACAAATACTTGTTTTGTGTTGCAATCAATCCCGCGATCCGCAGTGATCGAGGATGTGCCTCTCGTTTTTTTTAAGTTCTATATTTATTACTTACAGTTTGACCAGGCCAAACGAGCACCCATTCATCTCGTGCCCGATGCAAATAGTCATTGTACGCTTCACCTACAACATTATGGACCGAAGCCTTCATTGATTTTTCCAACTCAAGCAGCCATTTTTCTACCTGTAAGTGAGAAATTATATAAGCGTTTATTCTTTACACCTCACGAAACTCGTCAATTATGATTGGTAAAGTTATTTAGAAAAGGAAAAATTGGACCGCGGGCAGGATTCGAACCTGCGTCTTCTGGTTAGGTACACCAGACGCTATGACCACTAAGCCACCGCGACTCCTACCCGTCATGTCGAATTTTTCCTTCCCATACTGAATTTACGTCTTTATGGTGACGTCAGTAACACCTAACCGAAGAGCAAGTTTTTGCTTTTCAACCGACACAACTTACTTTACAGTTAGTTCAATGTCGAACGATGCCACCTTACCTTCTAACTATCTTTTTGTATATTTTTGGCATTTTCCATGCTAAGATTTAATTTTTAAGACCACTAAGCCACCGCGACTCCTACCCGTGGCTTAGTGGTCATAGCGTCTGGTGTACCTAACCAGAAGACGCAGGTTCGAATCCTGCCCGCGGTCCAATTTTTCCCACGCCACGGGTAGGAGTCGCGGTGGCTTAGTGGTCTTAAAAATTAAATCTTAGCATGGAAAATGCCAAAAATATACAAAAAGATAGTTAGAAGGTAAGGTGGCATCGTTCGACATTGAACTAACTGTAAAGTAAGTTGTGTCGGTTGAAAAGCAAAAACTTGCTCTTCAATAGGTGTTACTGACGTCACCATAAAGACGTAAATTCAGTATGGGAAGGAAAAATTCGACATGACGGGTAGGAGTCGCGGTGGCTTAGTGGTCATAGCGTCTGGTGTACCTAACCAGAAGACGCAGGTTCGAATCCTGCCCGCGGTCCAATTTTTCCTTTTCTAAATAACTTTAAAATCTTAGCATGGAAAATGCTAAAAATATACAAAAAGATAGTATGATTGGTAAATTACAGAAAACCTAGTAACTGATATACCTAGTTAATGGATTTAAATACCTACCTATAGATTTAATGGAAAATTTCTTAAACTGTGATTCAACCGACTTGGAAACTGGTCTACTCAACAGCACACTGGTAAACCGTGCAACAAAATACTAAAACAGCTTGACTTTTTTAGCTCAGTCAATGAGACATTCTTTAAGTTTTGTCAATGATTATATTCGAATTCAGTTAGTTAATAAACATATTTTCACCTGTCCTCTAGCAGCTACAGTGTTTATTGTCATAGTGAGCAACACTATCTCTCCTTCCGAGGATCTCATGTGAGTTACCACCATATCGTCCGTGAATGTCAATTTTGCAATTCCTTCGAAACATTTCTTGAGATGAGGTTGTACACTGTTGAGGCAAGAACAAAATAGCAGGTGATCAAAGTGTTTTTGAAGTTACAAAATGTATGGTTAATTATATAATATGTATGTTACGGCATGTTAAATGAGTTATAAAGCACTCGAACAATATGTATTGACACGAAACAAAAAAGCAAATATTCAATTTCAATTTTTGTCCCACCGTGTAGGATCCTTTGTTTCTGACAAGATTTCAAGCAGTTCGTCATTGGAGAGGAAGAAGAACCGTGGGAAGAACAATCGCTTCTTCTCGAGGTATGCATTCAGGCCGCGCTGAACCATCTCAAGCAGATTATTGGATTTCTTTAGCCGATCTAACATTTTCTCTATCATGATGACGTCAAGCACACGAGGCTCAGAGTAAGCTGCCTTCATTATCTCTCGCCACATCTGTGGAGTATACGATTTTCTTCTTAGAAAGAAGAAGAAAGAAAGAAAGAAAGATTTTATTGCCATAAAAACAGCGACTAGTACTACATACAAAGAAGAGAAGAAATAAATCTTCTTGATTATCTTATTAAAAAATATTGGCGTCATTTAAAGGGTTTACAAAGTTTGGAACAATAATAACAACAAAATACTAAGAGCAAACACATAAAAATATCAACGTTCTCATACTAAGTTTAAACTGATGCATTTGTGTCCGCACCTTATCTACAGCACTGAATCGTCGGCCCTCCTCTGGGATTTGCTGTTGAATATCGGGGGATGAAAAGATTGGCTCTAAGTACATCCAAGTAGCTTGAACTTTCAACCATTCATCTAAGATCTCTTGTAGCAGAACCAGCTTGCCTTCCCAGTCACTGAATTTCAATGATAATTAAAATTACGTTAAAAGTAATTCTAAAAGTTCAATACTCATGTCATTCGATTTCGCGATGACCCCTGACATTGAAATCAAGTTAAATTTCAATATTTTTACGGATTTCGTGAGATAGAACGCCTATAACATATTTATTGAAATTGTAAACATACTATATAATGTCCTCAAACGGTTTGATATACGGCGAATTCTTCATAGTTTGGGTCTTGACGATGTGGTCATCCAATAGTAATTGAATTTCGTCGACAGTCGATAGTATATAGGTTCCAGTATCCCTGAAAACGTAGCATTTTAAAACAAATGATCTTTAGGGGCTCGTAGCTAAGTTCTAACTACGCTGATCAACCAATCTGTTAGGTTAAGCTGCACTAGCCAAGGTCACTGTGTTGATGTGTGACCATTAACACATTGAGACTCCTCGGGCCTCGGAGAGCACTTAAAGCCAACGTGGCCGGCTGTCATGCGAACACACATTGTAATATTCAGAAGCTCAAAAAGCCTGACAACCAGTCTATATTCAGGATATCAGTATAAATTGTTCTAGTGGCAGTCGCTTCGTGTAAAATCTTTTTTTGCAATAAATAGGGTGCATTACAGTAATTATACATTACAGTTCGTAATATTGTCTTATTATCTTATTAATATGAAATAAAACAATGCGCTTACTTGTACACATGAATATCGAATATGAGATCGGCCCATTCCTTCATCATCTTATCTAAAGCCCTCTCGAGGTTGTTCTCCTTAGTAGCAGCTTCTGATATACCCTCAAACTTCTCAATATAATCGTCTAGGTTGAAATCTATCACTTTCTCCAGCGACAGCTCCTCGTCCACCACAATGGGGAAACCAACAATTTCGGAGATCTTATCCCAATGACGCAGCTTCATGCCCGGGTTTCCTAGTGTCTGTATGATTGGTAGATGCGACTTAAATTCATCCATTTTTTCTCTAAAAAAGTAAGTTGTATCTAAAGATTAATGGGATTGAGTTATTTCAGTTTTCAGTCTCAAAGGACTGATAGTTGTAACTTTAGTAGATTCATCATAGTTAAGATCATCACAATTTACCTAACGGATGTAGCAAGGCGGTGAGTCTCCGGAACTTCTGTAAATGATTTCTCCAACTTGTAAACAATTTTATAATAGTAACTGACGTCACCTTCAATATCTTCAGGGTCAAAACTGCCCACCTAAAACGAGTACAGTAAATAATTGACTGTCTAATATCAAAGTTCAATCTCATCAAATCTAAAATCATCCAAATTTTCCTATCGCAGGATACCGATAGCACACATACCTTAGAAGACATCCAGGTATTATACTTCTCAAGGAAATCATACCCTGCATCGAACAGTCTCTTAAACGGCACTAATTTATCAAACACAGCCTTTCTTTTGGGATACTGTGACAAATCCCATCCGAACGACGTCTCTTCTTCGTTGAACTGGTCAATCTTTGTAAGAGCATTTGATAACCTGCACACCAAGATAACGTATTGATACAAAATGTCCGGAGTTAGGTACACTTCACTACACAAATACATTGAAGACATTCACTAATATTAAGGTTATTTACTTCTCATCCAAGTGCCGGGCCCGGGTGACGTATTTCGATAATTCATTGATTTCTCCCCAATATTGTACTTCATTAACTTGTGTTTCATAAATTTCCAGGTCATCGATGAACTTGGCAATCCGAACCTATGAAAAGTGATATGTTCATTAATTCAAAGATCTATAAAAGTAATACAGAAAAGAAGCTTTTAGACTAAAATGAAACTGGATACAATGAGGGCTGGCGTTCTCATGGGAAATAAAAGGTACCTAAAGTTAATTAAATTTTGCAAATAAAAGTAGTTTAAAGTACCTTCAATAGTTCTTGGTATTCTAACTTCTTCTGATCACAAATAGTCTTAGCTTCTTCTATTATGCCAGGCATACGAGCATACCTGAAAATATTGTTCATAGAATTATAAGCTGGCTGATAGATTTGGTTAGAGAGCAGTGGAGAACATTTATTTATTTATTTATATATGCTTTATTGCACACCAAAAACACAATTACAAACATTATAATAACAAAGTAAGAGTAGGTACAATGGGTGGTCTTATCACACAAGGTGATCTCTTCCAGACAACCTTTGGATGGATTGGAAGAAAGGAAACACAGAGGGTAGTGTAGGCGTACTATTATGTATATGTAAAATAATAATAATTATAATATAAATTTTCTCTGAGACTGCACACCTCCACAACCGCGAGGTGTGCAGTCTCAGAGAATATTTTCTTAAGGCTGACGTGGGTATGCACCGAGATTTGGTCGCAGTGGACAAGGGACTCAACCCGCTATCTTTGGCTAAAGAGAACTGGCGCAAACCTGTGGTGCTTAGTATCAATGACCGCAAGGAAGTATGGCAGAGCAAGGAGCTTCACGGACGTTTTTTCCGTGCCCTTCATGGGCCCGACGTAGATTTCTTAGCGTCCGTGGCCTGGCTACGCTTCGGTGACCTCTTCGGGGAAACCGAGGGTTCGGTCTGTGCAATTATGGATGAAGTATGTAGTATGCTGACGAACAACTACCGGAAGTATATCATGAAAGACGGGACGATCGACATATGTCGGGCATGCCATTGTCCCGGTGAGTCTATCAGGCATATTATTTCTGGTTGTTCTCGTCTGGCTAACGGCGAGTATTTGCACAGGCATAACCAAGTGGCCAGGATTATCCACCAGCAACTTGCTTTAAAATACGGCCTTGTGGATTATGAGGTACCGTATTACAGATATGCGCCCGACCCAGTTCTCAAGAATGACCATGTCACGTTGTACTGGGATCGATCTGTTATCACTGACAGGACTATTGTAGCCAATAAGCCTGATATAGTGGTAATAGATCGATCAGCGCGCCGCACATTGATTATCGATGTCACCATCCCGCATGACGAGAACCTCGTGAAGGCTGAGAAAGAGAAACAGCTAAAATATCTCGACTTAGCTCACGAGGTGGTCGCCATGTGGGATGTGGACTCGGCCATCATTGTGCCTATAGTCGTTACGGTCAATGGACTTATCGTCAAGAGCCTCGACCAACACCTCAGGAGGCTCGAGTTGGGTGGCTGGGTTAAGGGCCTGATTCAGAAGGCAGTACTCCTTGATACGGCGCGTATTGTGAGGAGTTTCCTGTCTCTGGGGCCCTAACCACCGGTAGCTTGGACCCTGTTCCCGATATCGGTGGTCTGACTATTTTTTTATATTTTTAAATGTTTTTGTTTTCTTTTTTTGTAAAAATATTTAAAAATATAATGTAAATAAGAAATTAAATAAATACGAGAATAATAATAAAAAAATATGTACTCATAAATATATACATATTATATAAATATAATAAATACATATATAAATATTAAGCTAAGGAATTTAATTAATGACAGTGCAAGCGAGTAGCGAGTTAAGCATTCCTGGGTATAAGAGTAAGATAATGATCTTTCACCAGCTTCTTAAAGATAGGCAGCGATTGAGCACGTCTTATGCTAATTGGCAAAGCGTTCCACAGGCGAGCTGCTTGAATCGTAAACGATTTGTCAAAAAAGCTGGTGGAGTGCATTTGAATTTTCAGTTTCATATTGTCCGAAGATCTCAAACATCTATTGTGAGTGTCACAAAGGAACTCAAAGCGATCTTTTAGATAGAGCGGGGTGGAGGGAACATTGTTATGAGACCGAATTCTTTTTACTGTTAGATCGTAATTATTCAGATAGTATAAGTTTATGTAGACTCAAAATCTTCTGTTCTATTCCTACTATGAAATCAAAGAAGCTGTACTGCTTTACCATATTTCGTGCAGTCTGTGGGCTTCTTTGAACTCCCAAACTGAATTAACTCTAGCAATGCAAAAAAAAAAAAAAACGTGGCACAGTTATCACTGAGATCACCTTTTCTGGAAACCGACTTAGTAGTGCTCGTTTCACAAGTTTCCAAAACTCACCGATTAAGATTGTCTTACCAATGATATGTCTGGTTGTTAGATTTTAGCTCCAGAGGCGAAAAGGTAGTGTAGTCTCCTAGGAAGATTATGTATCTCATGACATTGCGCAACTTGTCCTCCATTTCGGCGAGAAGAACATCCTCGACCTTTTTGACGTACGCCATCAGCTCCATGAGAGCCGCAGTGTCTGCAGGTGGTGTCAGCAATGTATTTGCTATTGCTGAATATTCGTCGTAAATTCTGCAAATAAAGGTCAGCCAAAACATGAAAACTGTAAACCGTGCGTTTTTATAGAAACTGTCTGAAACTTAAGATATAGTATTTCCCTTTATATTTATTAACTAAACTATATATAAAACTAACGCTTTGATCATCAACTGATAATCGTCCGTCATCCTCCTCAACAACGTGTTCGCCAGTCTTGTCGCGGCCGCACGCAACGAGTTGATCAGTTCTCCCCTCTGCATTTGAAACATGCCGATCACAATGATCCCTTCAAGTTGAGAAGGAATCTCCCGAGCCAACTCAACATATTTCACTGATTCCGCGCAATATTCTTCAAATGTTTTTTCCGGGCGAGCGTTAAGGAAATTCTCAACTTCAGCTAGAGACTGGTGAACAAAGGGAAAATAAATCAGCAAAAGATTACTTCAAAAGGTATTACTCCAAAAATCATCACTTACAAGTCAAATTTTACCTTTCCGTTCAGTAAACAGATATAATCATCAAAATCTTGAACTCTTAGTTCAGGGCCTATCCTTTGTTCTGCAATTAAATCTGCAATTTGATCCTTATAGTCATCCACCAGATCACAGTCAATGATAGGCTAGAAAACATACGTAGCTATTTAATAAACTAAATACATAATAGCTAAGTAATCTACTTAAGCGCATCACAGATGGTGAAGATGTTATAATATTTTATCATATCTTGGCATCTTAAGGTATCACAGACGTATAAATTATAAGATACGTTAATGTATGAAAGTCTTTGTTTTTTTGTTCATCTACACATATACAGGGTAATACCGACTTTACTATTAGATTTAACAGACAGATCATCGGATGACGATTCTGATTTTGCCTTTTGGAATGTGTTGATGCGAGTGAATGTGATGAGGTGATCATTTTGACCAGAAAATCATACAAAACACAAAAAAGAACGCAACAAATTTAATCCTTACACAGACCTCATCGAAGATGTTTCAAAATATATTTTAAAGGGTCAACAGAAACATTTATTCGCGCTGCAAATACTAACCTGTCAGCCGTAAATAGATAGTTTTTTATAAAATGGATGGAGATAACGACGAAAATTGAAATAACGATGATAGTCGCACGTACATGTCAAATTCAAGCGAATTGGACGTTCGTAGTTAAAGCGCGCATTGTGCGCTCGAACTGTCTGTCTAGAACTGGCAAATAAATGAACCCGGTTGAGAGTCTGCCTGTACTTTGTGTCCGTTAATTATGTGTTTGTAAAGTCCCCCGGGACACAGGGCAGCCTAGTCCGGGAGCTGTCTATTTAAAAAAAAGAAAGGAAAACCCCGTACCGCGCCAGCTTCGTATCTTCAGTTATAATATTAATATAAGAATCATATCCGTCGGTATTTAAGATACTGTAAGATGTTAATATATACTATGTTCGCCATGTGTGATAGTCCATTGGATACATTACAGCATCTTCACCGTGTGTGACATGGTTTAATGTAGGTACTTTTAACTCTACCTTTAACGTTGTTCTTGTTGTAGAAGAGAAATCTTGATATAGTAGAGTTTCTAAACGAGGTGCCTGTCTACATGCATCTATCAGAAATTCGTATAACAGACACAACTGATCTTTGAACTGCCGAAAAGTGGGATCAAATTCTATTGTTTCATTTTGAAATCCCAAGTTAATTATAAAGCCTTGATTGGTTCCCTGCAATTGACAACATTTTAAGTTACAAAATTTCTGAAATGTAAGTACCTTTTTACAATTTCAATTTTCCACAAATCTATGATAATAAGAAAAAATGTGTCATAAGGTCTAAAGAAAAGCACACAAACTGGATGTCAGCTTGTGGCGACCTGATGGTGAGTGGTGACACTGCGGTCCTGATCGCACCAGAGAGTCGGTCAGGGCGTCGACTCCAGTTTGCCCGTATTGGGTAGGTGTAGTGAGGCCTCAAGAGCGCCCGCAGGACTCTGAACTCTGTCTTACCTTAACTGGCCGGCCAGAGCTATATGGTCGGGGGTGGATGTGTCTAATGGCATAATAGCGGGCAAACCCAATCCAGGTCTCTTCAAGAATCACAACGGTGAAACCGGGGCCGCACCTCTTTACACCCCTAGCCGCTCACAGCGGCAGCTTTTTAGGCGGCCCATCTAGTGAGTCGGTGAGTCATCGTCTGCCATCCCTAAGGATATTGTTCGAGGGTCAAAGGCAGACGCCATTTTCTTCCGGCAATAGAAGTTACCACGTATAAACACATCCATAAACGAAGGAGATTTTAATTTCCATATTTTAAAATAGTCTGTACCCACTCGGGATACTCCATGGCTGTACTCTCATAGTGTAGTTTGGAGTGTCCCGAGTTGATGCCCCATTCAATAATTAGATAAAAGCTCTCCAAGGAATCTTTACGCATTGGACCTGTGTCCCCACGCAAGCCTTCCAAAAAAGGAGCATATGTCTTCCTTCACAAATGATTGTGCGATGTTCAGTAGACCTTAATATTTTACATTGATTGGAAAGTGTGCTTGTTGAGTTACTTACGCCAACATCCATAACATATTCGGTAAACTCTTTCATTGATTTCAAACATAATGTTTGAAGATTGTACGTCATGATACACGCCAAGCAGTTGTAAAAGTGCTTCATTTTGAGGGCTTGTTTAGGTTCCGGTATTAATTTCTTTTTACTGCCCTGAAAATGTTAAATTTATGAACTAATCATTAGGGCATCGCTTCTATTGCTTATCGAAATATGCATAACGTTTAAATTATCAAAATTATTTTATCTCGAGTCCGATTTAATAGGTACTAACTTGCAGAAAAACAGCCTGAATAGTAGGTATCCACTGATGTGTGAGCACATTGCCAGCCGCTTCTATGTGTCGCTTGCAAACAAAACAGAAGTCCTGCAACTCGTATGCCTCGTTTGTCGTCATTATATCTTTCATACTGATCAATCTCAAGTCACTAAAATTGGTGAAAAGATCCGAAAATTATTGTTTTTTTATACATGTATGTTTGGGATATTTCACACAGCACGATCTATCCCAAACTAAGCAGAGCTTGTATTTATTTACATTGCAAACATGGTTACGGATGATAATTACCCCAATATTTAAAATGGCTTTTTAACATAGTTCTACTTAAACATAGAAATTTGACTACTTTTTTTTCATACAAATACTTAAACACGATCTACCGCTACCAGTGAGGATGCTCGTGTGTCATGCAAGTTTACGAGTTCAACTTACTTGAATTGTTTCCACCAGATTTGTAGCACTTGCGCGATACAAGGGTTGACGCTGTGAAGATGTTTAGTTAGGTGCTTATGTGCTACGACGTAGCGATTCCTCCAAGCATCGTCCTTCAACGCCATCTCTTGCTTTAGTGGTGTGTCCTCCTCTTCCAACGACTCTTCCTACGGTATTTTTTATAATATCATGATCTACTACTAATTATAGTAATGTTAAGTACTTGGTACAAATAAGAACATAATAAACCATCACGCCTGTAACGTACTAATGTAGGTACCTACACCCACAGTTCACTGGTATCTTTAGGTCCCATGTAATATGGTGCGAGTCAAATGCTATTAACCGGGCACAAATCGAAACTCCGAGCTGCTACTGAGAATTTTGTAGAAAACCCCAATAAGACTTTATTTGGCCCATGAATCGAACCTAAGACGTCTAGCGTAACAGTCACGCTTACGACCACTGACAGACTAATGAGACAGTTTAGATAAGAACTTGTCAATGCGACGAGAAAGATATGAGAACTTGTGATTTTAATTATTTATATGAATCTGATTACAGTCAGAGTAAAGTCAATTAAAGTGGGTAGAGTACAGCTAACACGCATCCCTCCCAATAATATATGCAATACGTCTTCTTGCATATGCATCTTCTTGCAAATCTCTTTATCGCATTTATCGCACTATAACAAAAGACTAGAGTATCCTTGCTCTTCAGCAAGGATACTAGTCTTTTTTTTTTCTCATGGATTCTCATGGATCATCCGCCGCCATGGGAGGCAGCAGGGTATGTCGGTCTCTTGCCAACTAAAAACCAGGTTTTCCCTTGCTGCCCTATGGAGTTGTGATAATATTCACTATGACTCCGACAGATTGTGGGACAGCACAATCTTTTAAAAAAATATAGTTACTTACCGTATTAGGATCTTTCAGTACAAAATCCACAATAGCTTTCTTCATACTCATCATGAAATCTTCGCGCATCTCATCCGTACAAGTGAATAGAGTTTCCTTCCATTTCTTCAATTTTGGGGATATAAGATTATGAACCCTGTGAAACGTGCAAAATCATCTATCGGACCTGGAGCACTTATTAATTAATTAAAACAATTCTCCTAAAAGTATACAAGCGCTTCGTTGTCTGTTTGTTTAGGTATATTGCAGCTTGATTTGGCAGATAAATTCTAGCCACTTGCCATCTAAGAGAAAAAAAAAGCAGCAAAGCCGACCAGTCCCGACAGACGGCACTCGTTCAAGAGCATGACGTGTGTATCATTGCGTTTGACTTACATTAAATTGTACACATTCTCTACATCTTCTTACCTTAATATTGTTTTGTTATCGAGAGGGGCAACATGTATGGTGTCGATACCATATCGCAGGTAATAGTAGTACCGGAGCATGTTTTGTTCCTCCCCTGCTGGCATTGTCATTTCACTGTGCGAAGTTGGAACATCATGTTGATCGGACTGACATATCAAGTTCACTAGCTTTAACCTAAATTCTTCTCGAGCTTTCCTCATATCCGTGAAGCTTTGCATTACTGAATAAAGGTAAGTAAGAATTAGATTTACATTGCCTCAATAACATGAATAGGTACGTAGATACTTGGATTTTTTCGAGTCATATTTCGTGGCGTAACATATCCTCTGGCAGGTACAGAAAAATCCAAGATCGATTTGATCATAGATATACCTACTTCTATAACATCGAATTTTCACAAGCTATAAATACCTAGTAAAGTTCTTACTCGAATTGTACAAGAATTTAAAAGAAAGAATGGCCATTGCCTTGCCAGTAATTTGTAGCATACCACTGGACTTCTTTCTTGGTGCAAGCTTTGCAGCCTGTATTTTCGCAGCTTTAGTTGCCGGTGCAGGTAATTTCAAAACTTCTTCCGGTAGTGAAAATAATGGCCGTGTCCGAACTTTAAAATCCTCAGGCATTGAAATCTTTGGTATTTTGGGCAATTTTACATCGGAAGTCGAAGGAGAAGGTTGATTTTTCTTTCGTGTTGGCCTGTTGTTCTTCATTTTCGGATACTAAAAAAAACACCATGAACTCATTTATTTTACAAACTAAATTAAAATATCGAGTTTACACTGAGGAGTCAAACAGCAGTACCTAATAACACTCTACACTCTAGGATCAGATCTCTCAGATCTAAGAATCGAACCCAGGACCTTCTGCTCACCAAACTAGACTAGGTATTAATTAGGTACCTAATGAGGCAGATTTTTTGGGTAGTTTGCCGATTTTGAGAATTATTAAATGATACAAAAAGCTCTGACTGACTGACAGACTGCGTTAAAAAATACTATCTAACTAAATCTGAAAGACAAGGTCTCTAAAAACTCTAAAACTTTAATGTTGTAATACCTATGTATTGCGTTACCTATTGTATCGCAGGCGAGGACAAGGTAGATTATTAATTTAAAAGCAAAGAAACAAAATATATTTGCATATAATTTAAAATAGCCTGTCCCCCAGTATTATATATTAGTCTATGCTATGCTAGGACAGCATACACTGGACGACTAAAAAGTGTACCTGCGGTCTGTGACTTTCTTACTACTAGCGACATCTCTTTATTTGAGGAAGTACAATCTGTGTTTTGTTTCATGCCCGATTGAAAAAGACTCGGTAACTTGCATCCTGATTGTGATTATAGATAGCACGAGCTACAAAATGTGTCAAATAAAATTGAAAGTTTAAGAAACTAGAAGGCGACTACAAAAAAACTGCAAAGCATGAAATACTTAATTCGATAATCCTGCCTGCCACTTATGACGTTTGAACGCAGTAAGTTTATGTTTATTATTATACTCTTTGGCAGTAAGTGCGTATAAAAATTGACTAAATTTACTGAATTCACATCTCTTAGAGATTATTATTAGGAGATTTCAAAACACGACGTTTTGGACTCTTTACAGATGATATAGAATATATTAATTCAAAATCCAGGCCTACAACTGTACGATCAAAGGATACGGTGAGCTGGTTCTGCGTGAATGGGATTGCCAATAATTACAAAAATGTAGGGTAGCTGTCAGTCCAGTAACAAGTAGAAGCAAAGAGTATAATAATATAGTGTAGAAGTAACAACATCAATAGTAACCAACTCAGTCAGTCTACCCATGGACCGTGGTCCCTTCTCGTGACCATGGACTCTGTAAAGGCTCCGAAACGTCGGCATTAATAATATCAATTTAAAATAAAATGCGATAAAATCTGTAAAAAGTTTCGTATTTCAATGTCTAATAGTCGCGTAAGTGTCAGAAATCAATACACTTTATACATCTAAGCTTGGACAGTTAGTGATCTGATTTCGATTTATCATCTGATGGAATATACTTCCGAGATGGTCTCATAAAAAAAATATTTTCTCATAAAAAGTACTTGAAGTCGGTTCCTAGTAAGTATTGTTCACATTCACATTAATTTTCTTGATTAACGTTTTGTTTTTTATATATTTTTATAGTCCACTACCGCAAAGTCCGCAAACAAAAGCAGTAACCAACCAAACGCATTTTGACAGATCGTGGTCAGTGTCAATTCCTAAAATTGAAAATCCTAAAATTGCTTAGTATTTTACAGAAAAACAGCTTTTTATGGAGTTCTCATAAGTAAATCAAAATTAAGAAGTATATATTTAACACTGGATACCTTTTATCTGTTTTAAATTGGTCCCGAAAAGGTAAGCACCGATCGTACAACTTTTTGGTTATATCTTCAAAAAGATCAATTAATTAACACTTATTTAGTCTTACAAGACGAATGAAATTAACTAAATTAAAAATAAAGTCATATTCAGTCCTAACTCAATTATCACGAAACTTGTTATTGTCAAAGTATTGATTTCTCCATGACAACAGACTATCTTCAATTGTTAAGATAATTTTATGGCCTGTCCCTAGTAACCGTCAGATCCAGAAAAAAGTATTTATATCAATTTCAAAATATTATTATGTCAATACTTCAGTAGCTATACATTGTCAAGATACTGAAATGTTTGTAGGTTATACAATTCAGAATGAAGTTAAAAGTGCAAGCATATTCAAAGGTAATTGTTTAGCGCACTTTTGCAATACATTTTAATCACTAATCCAAACAATAACACAGCTATAATAGGTAGCTATGTATCTCCTCTGACCTTCAAATGGTTGGATAAACTGCATCTGTCCCACTCAACCAGATGATGTCATACCATAGCTACCCATAATATAAGCTTCTCTCCAATATTATGAGCAGATCACAATGTAATTTGTGTTGAGAACGAGTTATTAATGTTGTATTTCTTTAATTCAGTTCATTGGGCTTGAATTTCATTGTGTGTGAGTGGAATTTTGTTTTTACAATTGCTGAAGTATAAATTGAATATGCTTTTACTACTCTAGATAATATTGCAAGTTACTAATAGTATACCATCAAATATTTGTGTTGTGACATCCATCATGCCATATTTTCTTTAAAATGATCATCACTTGTACAATTATTATAAAACTTATGTATAACTATTAATTCCAGATGATATTCCAGTTGGTGCGGTGTTTCCATGCAGGTCCTGTGTGCCGGGCAGCAGAATCCTCCTTGCTTGCAAAACTCAGGAAAAAAACAGGCTACACCATTGCTAACTGCAAGAAAGCTTTAGAAATGCATAACAATGATGCTGATAAGGTAAAATAGCAACAATAAATTCATTGTGTGTAACAATATAATAGTCACCTCATTCATATCTTTGAGTCTATACACAGTCACCTAATTTCTGTGTTAAGTAAATCTTGAGTAGTTATCACAAAAAATCCAAATTAATTATTCACAAAAATATGGGTAGAATTGGTGATATTTAATTAATACTTTTAAATTTCAGGCTGAATCATGGTTAAATGACCAGGCCCAAGCAATGGGTTGGGCCAAGGCGACTAAGCTGGCTGGCCGCACAGCCTTGCAAGGTCTTATTGCAGTGAGATTTGATAAAAAGCATGGTGCTTTAGTAGAGCTCAACTGTGAAACGGACTTTGTTGCCAAAAATGAAAAGTTCCATAAAATGATTGAAGATGCCACTCTTGCATGTTTCAAATTTGCCCATACTCATATGCAAGCTAAGGGACCTGTTACAAAGGTATGTTATAGTTCACATAGCTAATCAGTTGAAAGTGAAACATTTGTGGTGGTATCTGATGAAAAATGAGTGATGAAATTGGGACAAGGGCATGAGGATGATGATAGCTAACCAGTTGTCAGGTGTCCTGAAATACAAAAGGTCTTTAGATTGTACTTAGGCTTTGGCTGGTTGATATTGGGCTTAAACAGCCTAAAGGTGCCAGCTGGGTCTAATGAGCTGACCTTTTAACCACAATAAATAGTAGGGAGACCATTTCCCTGCTCTCAGACCAACAGAGCTCATTTTAAAAGTATAAACTGAGAAAGCAATATTCATGAATAAACCTAAAGAAGTAGTCAATCTTATGTGTTTTCTAGAAATTTTAAACATCTTGGGTGACTAGTTTTTTTTTTTTTTTCAGATGGAATTAGACAGCGAACAATTAGCCAATCTGTCCACTGAAAATGGAAAGAAGTTGTCAGAAATATTAGCCTTGTTCATTGGATCTGTTGGTGAAAATGCTGTTTTGAGGAGAGCTGAATGTTGGAAAGCCAATAATAATGACGTCAAAATTGCCGGCTACACTCATCCCGCACCTGCATCGCCGGCTGAGTATTCTGCAGGAAAATATGGTGCAATACTCGCTTATAAACAAGCAAACGATACTGAAGATATTGGTAGACAACTTTGCCAGCACATTGTAGGCATGGCACCTAGGAAAATTGGTGACAAAGAGAAAGACCAGCCCGCCAAAGATTCTGATGATGAAACATGTCTAATTTTCCAAGAGTACTTATTGGACCCCTCTTATACAGTTGAAGAAGTGATAGACCAGCATAAAGTTGAGATTATTGATTATGTAAGATTTTCATGTGGAGAAGTTGTTGAAGCAAATATGCCTGGGGTAGAAAAACAACCATTGGAGACTGTACAAACCTTACAGTGAAACTAATTGCTATTCAATAGCAGAGCAGATTGAAGTAGTTATCCTGATTTAAAGTTTTGTTAATAACTAAAATCCATAGGGTTTATATTATTTATCTTGTATTGTTAAGAAATAAAAGCTGAAATATTAATACTCTTTAAATTTTATGTATTAAAGTACAAAAACATGGTTAGTAAAGTTTAATCACTACAAAAAAATTCAAGTATACTATATATTAACATTTTCTATATGAATCAGCGTGGATAACATTCTTCATTTTGGCCTTTCCTTTCCACAGGAACATTCTACAGTCTTTTTTCCAAAACATAGCAATTTGACAAGGTTCGAAACAGTAGCCATGATAGCTCAGCACTTCAGGAGAGACGACGTGGAGCGCCAGTGTGTTTTGTTCTCTCGTTCTGAACGGGCCCGTAGTAGCTGGTCGCAACAGGCATCCGCATGGACAAACAGTAGCGATCTTCGGTGCTGACATAACATTCATTCTGTTACATAAATTGATTCTTTGAAAATTGCCACACAACCTGAGCTCCTCGACGGCGCCGGTGAAAGATTGCGTGGCTCGCAGCGCGAGAGGCCTTGCATTTTGGTTTTCTGGATTATTTCTGAAACCCACAGTGGATAATGATTTTTTTGTAATATTCGGACTGTCTTCTGGGCTTCTGTCTTCGAACTCGCTCTCTTTATCAGAATTATCATCTGTGTACATGATTGCTGTAATTTACGTTTCTTACGAATTTAAAATGACAGTTTCCGTCGTTCTCGTTTGTTTCCCGCCTCAGTCAAAAAATGATCGGATACGTTGATCCAAGAATAAAAATTTGAGTCCAAATACAACCAAGGAGTTCCCTACCCATCGATTTCAAAGTCAAATATTTTATTTCAATTAGACCATTAAAATAGCACTTTTGAAAAGTCAAACTAGTTGCACGGTTCCAAAAAGTGGGTCTTATGGAGAATTTCTAACTGTTTGGAATTCTTTGAGGCAAAACATGACAAACTGCCTCGTTAGTCTAGTGGTCTTAAGCGCCACTGCTACGCTTGAGGTCCTGAATAGTGTTATCGGGTTTTTCTATGAAATTCTCAGTAGCAGCTCGGAGTTTGGATTTGTGCCCGGTTAATGGCAATAGGCTCGGCCTCTACATGGGACCTAAACATATCGGCGAAATGTGGGTGTACATTGGTACACCTCTGCCTATCTCTTCGGGGAATACAAGCGTGATGAACCTATGTACGACATTTACTTGAAAATGTTTAATTGTATTGTCCCCACTGCACTAAGTTCTATGATAATGACGATCGTGGGGATCGTTCGGACGACTTCGGCCAACGTCAATTAGACACAAAGATGTAGTACATAATATCTATATGTACAAATTGTACATAATATATTACTGACCTATTGGATTGAGTTTATTTTTGATTTCCTTTTGATAATTTTCTGATTAAGGATGGATTCATTTTGACGGTAATAGCGTACCTACCGTTACCAGGTAGTTGTAATGGATGTTCCGTACCTTTATCTCAAGTAGTTACCTAACTACATAATATACTAAACTGGAGAAAACATTATAGTTTACACAATTCTTTCTCAATGTAAATAACAATAGGTCACTATAGCTGTTCGACCACATCAAATCAATTTATGATCGATTCATGCACCTACTGTTCGCAGTACTGCAGGTCTATACAGAAATAACGGTAAGTGAATCTAGGACGGCTGATTCCGATGCTGCAAAAAGTGTAATATTTTAGTGGTACTTTTAGTACCTATGGTACTTATAGGTACTAGTTACCTACTATTAAAATACAGAGTAACTTTGTGAGAGGAATATTATGTTCAAAAAACAAAAGAACCAATATTTAATTATACATTTTTGTTCCCGACTCCCGCCATTAAAAGAAGGAGAAACAGTCATAGTATCTGATTTAAAGAATACACAATGATGTCCTGTATTATAGTAGGTACCATCAGATCAGACAGAAGGTCCACTGCTGAACAAAGGTCTCCCCCATAGACTTCCACAAGACGTTCATATGCCGCCAGCATCCAACAACTTCCAGCGACCTGCCCTATCCTACCCTGTCCAGGTAATAGGTATACCTTATTATCTCCGAAACCGTAACAAAATATTGATTGGGTAGGTATTTTAAAATAATATGATTATGTACAGACGTCAGCAGGTCAAGCTATCCAAAACTGTCAAATTTTCCCAATTGAAAATGAACTTTATTATGTTTTATTAAAGTTGAAAGTATATCAAAAAATTTGACAGATTGTGGTAGACTGATGTGCTGGCCTCTGTACATTATATACATAAACCAAGTGTACATAAGGATAGCTGCCTCATAGCTGATTAATCTAGGACGTAGCGTCCACGAACATCGTGCATCTGCCTTGCATTTTCGGATTGAGCATATTATGAATATGAATAATGACGAAACCATTCAGTATAATAATTAAAGTAGTTGGGGCCGCAAAGACTGAAGCTGCCCACTGTTATCCTGTAAGTACCTATGTGCTGCCAAGTATGTTCGTATGACAAATTACAATTGTATGTTTACCAACAAGGGATTATTGGGCAAAATAACAAATGAAAGTGAATCCGGAATTAATGTCAAAACGAACAAAGTGCGCGTCCAAGCATGGATCCTGTCGGGTATAGCAGAATACCAGCATCAATGGCGAATTATGTCACCATGTGTGTGAAGCTAATGTGGTCAGTCAGTACACATCTCCTCCTCGATATGGCTTGACGGACGATATAATTGATAGTGATCCAACCGTTCCATACTTATAGTCATTTTAAATGAGAAAGTGAGATACGCTTGCGCAATTATATCGTTAATGGACGAAAATCAGGTGGTGCATTTAAATTGCTTGCATGTTTTAGTAGTTTTAATTAATTATTATTTATACTTTATTAATTAATTTTTAAGTAGTAGGTACGTAAATTTTCAGATATATTTATTATTTGGCAAGCAGGCTCCAGCGTCAAACGCAACGTCACATAACGCCAGGTGACATAGGGATAAAAACAAACGCAAACGCAAGCCTTTCATAAATAAAAAAAGTATTATAAGAACGAATTAAAATAAATTAATCTAAAATCCTAATTCCTAAACAGGATTATAGGTACTTAGTTGATACATTCTAGTCTTATCTAGGTCCAAATTCTCTTTAAAATCATCATATTCAGTAGGTACAGTAAACCATCATTCCATGTTTACGGTGATATCATAAATCTTGACGCATCCTATCAGTTTTAAACTTTGATTCGTGTAAGTTTATTCAATCGAAATAAATCGTTGTCTCAAACGAGAAAAATTAGCTCATGAATATAATTGAGGATTTATGAAACGTTCAGCCGGTAAGTTATGTTTAACAAACAGCGTCGGTTCCGCTGTGTCAATTTGTCGATGTTCTAATTGAGTTGTTAAGAGTTGCCGATAACTAGCGATGAAAACGCGATAGTCTCCTCCACGCCACATATCAATCTAAACAGGTTGCCGCCCAGACTTTCGCGCGGGAATTAATTCATTCCTCTCCAAGTTTTATTAAAATATGTAAGTGCAAGAAGCGTGAAGCAATTTTCTTTTTGTGGTTCGCTCGACCGTCGTCCGAGAGCGGTTAGTCTGTGAGGAGTGCATGGACGTCGCGGTCGTCTAGCAGTGTCTTATAGCTGTGTTGCCGACACGCGGGTTCTAGTTTTAGTGCACGCTGGTGTTGTTATGGAACCAGTAAACCCTTGAACATCGACAGGAAAATGCACATCCTGGAGATTGGTGCTGACCAAGTAATTAACTATGTGATGATTAAGTATATAAATAGTGATGGAAACTGAAAGTGTTTCGAGTGTGTTGACCCACGAATGCGAAATAGTACCTAATTAACTGTCATAACGCATCAAATTGATATCTTCATTAATGAACGTTAATTAATTAGCGTATAATTACTTTACAATTAAATTTCTTTACACAACATCTACCTACCTCTTTTTTATTTACGAAATGGACAATTGTATACCAAGGTCAACGTACATTATAAATAATATACATTTTGTAAATTGTTGAATATTTTATACTTACTTTAAACGGAGTATTCGCTCACATTGCATACCTTTAAACTTAATACAATTCTAATTTTACCCTTGCTTAATGCAAAATTATCAGATAAAATATATCATATCGTTGTAATCATAACACACTGAAGCACGTTTGTAATTAAGTGCTTTATATATCTTTACGGTCTATTTACCTTGTGGAGAGAGCAGAACAACCTGAACAACATACAATATCAATGTTGCAGGTAGGTACCTATTGTTGAAGCTCGGTTGCCGGGTAAACCCGGCTCTTAACAATTAGGTTAGCTAAGTTTCACTTTGTTTAAAAACGTAAAGTTCATCTCAGTAAACTTTGGTAAAATTATGATCGCAGTCATCACAGGAGTACTTAGGTAGGTAGGTACCTACCTATACTTCTCTATTCAACACATCAAATTCAGCTCGTAGACAACAAACCTACTTGAATTTCAAATTCCTCCTCTTTTGAAATCGGTCAAAATTTAAAATGTATATAAGGATTGTAGGTAAAAAAATAATAAACGACAGTATGTAGATTAACGGTTAAATGTATACCTAATTAACGTTAACTGACTTTTTACAGAAGCTCTCGAATCGTTAATATTATTGTCACATCCATCTTATCTCCATGGATGTTCTAAAGTTGAGTTAGTTCGCCTATGACAATTCGATGATACAGTAGCGTTTGCCTGAACCGTCAACATATACGAATCCTTATATTATGTTAGATACTAAATTATATTTAATAGGGCAAAGCTTACAAAATGTTTTATGATAGAAATTACGAACCTAATGTGTCTAGGTTACGATACGATAATACGATAGGTTACAAAAACTCGGTTTAACGTAACATTTAACGACCACGCCCGGAGATCTATTGTTGGGCGACCTACAATCAGCTAATGTTCAGTTATTTGTCCGACTTTGTCCGTAACTGTCCTTGAGACGCTCCTACATCGTAATCTGCCCAACCCTTGGTATTATATTGCCTATCAAAATAAAGGGGTTCTGTAATTTCAGACGACGGGCACGCCTTTATATTGCTAAACAATATATGCTAGACTAAATTGTACAATCGTGATTTTGTACTTAGATCTAAACAATACAATGGAGACTTAGTTCTCAGACAGTTGTGAACTCTGACCAAGATCTTCGTGCAACTTTGACATTATAATGGCTATGCTGTGGCGAAATAACTACGTCTACTAAACCTCCTCTAGGAACTCTCCTAGATCATCATAAGGGTAGACCTAGTTAATTTCAAGTTATTTGTCTGTATGTAATGTAATATATTTTTTATTAATATGGTGTTAATGTTATTTTTTACACAGGATGGAGACGAGAGCGGCAGCGCACGCGCAGCTGAGGCAGCTTTCCGCACTGTACCACGTGACCACACAACCTTCCTCATTTGGAGAATCACGGTAAGAAACATAATTTATAATTTACCTCCAATGTTATGACGGTCTTCTTGTAATATAGATTAACAATAACATAATATTAACTTCACCTATCTAATAAAGTCGTCCTTGATCAAATTCGAAAGCCACGGTGTGTTTGTCACGTTTTTCTCTCCAAGCAACAGTGAACTTAAATTGACCTATCACGCGAAATCCGCACATTCAATTACATTTGGTAGAAACATAGATACATACCTACACGCTACAGTTCTACTCATACATAACTAATTTCGCTTTCACTGTTGAAGACAAAAGTTGTGACTTGAGTCATATCTCGTGCTGGATATGGGTACACTGTCACTCTGAATATCGCAACAATGCCTTAATAACTGCCGATGCGGAATGTTAGACAAATTAAAATTGTTGATTGATATCTAGCGTGTGCTGATATAATACCCGCTAAAACAAAAAGTTACATACATTTGGTGCATCATAATAATTATAGTCTGAAAGCAGTCGCAACTTGCAACTCAAGTATGGCACACAAATAAATCCTTGGGCTGTCAATGTTCCTTAATATAATTATGTAAGTATATATTTCTTTCTTTCTCTCAAGTCGGTTCGAATCATTGAAATAGTATACATATAATATATTTCAATGGTTCTAATGAACGGAACCAACGGAAATAAATAGTACCTTCTTTCAACAAATATTACTATGCCAGTTGCTTTTAAATAAGTTTTTCTAAAATGAGGTGTTATTTCGCGAAGTGTGATGATTATTTTATTTTATTAGTGACAACAAACAGCAGTATCTATATGATACAATCTAAACACTTAATCAATAGGAGTAGCATTTATACTACTAACGACGTTATCCACAAATTGTTATACAAAATAGCTAGCTGTTAAAAGACAATATCGATTCAACTTAATCTAGTGTAATTTATAGTTACCTACTTATTATAATATTATAGTTATTAGTAGGTTGAATAAAAAAGAAACATAAATACAAATTCAAAAACTCTGTACTACCGTAATATGAATATGCACTGTTCACCATAGGTCGCCCAACATCTATATTATAATTATTTTTTACTGACAGATTATGGAAGGTTGTTATAGCTATTTGTTATAATTTTCTGTTATATTAAAATGTGAAATGTAAAGGAAGAAAAGTATTGAAAAAATAATGAAATGATTAGTATTAGTTCTATCTGAACTTTGCTAGGCGACCCACAGAGTCAACACGCATATGCTCATTGACTACTGTTGGTCTTTTAAGATATTATATATTTCTTTTTTAAATAGCGACTTGCTGAGGAATATTATATCTACTGAACAAAATTGTTCATTATAAGTATCAACCAAGCGATGCAGCGGTGAGCGAGCTCCCGAGTTAGTACGACAGAAAGGGGAAACGAATAAGCGCTTTGAGCGAGAGTCACGCCCATGAGCTGTACGAGGGACCAGGTAGCACAAACTATTTACCAAATTAGCGCAGTCAAACTTGTTACGACATATGCTAAAGAGCGTCATCATCTCGAGGAGAGTGCGTCTAGAGTTAAGGTCAATAGGTCGTATTTTTTTAGTAGTGACTGGTATGACAATTTTTTGCGGTAGCATCTATAGTGCATAGCGCGAAGATATTTTCTTTGAACCATTTCTATTATTTCAGAATATTTTTTGTAGTAGGGGTTCCAAATAGGTATTGCGTACTCTAGCTGTGGGCGGATTATGGATTTATATAAATGTAAGTGGGTGGAGGGGTGTCGAAATTCTCTAGATGATCTCATTACAAACCCAAACATTTGGTAAGCTTTATTAACTATATTATCTATATGAGCATCCAGATGGAGTTTAGAATCTAATCGAATACCCAAATCACGTAGGCATGTATTATGATGATGAAAAAACCACACCTACGGGTACCTAACTATTGACCTTTAAGTACCTATCAAAGCAATTGGCCCTTCCAAATATTATTGTCTCTATACAGTGTGTCCAATAAAATAGTATAACATAATTTTATAAAAAGTTTTTTTAAAACACCAATAGTTTACTTATAAGTTTTTAGTAAAATTAGCATTAATCCGCATAAAAACATCTGGTTTTCATAGAATATATATTCCTTCCAGACCTCATTTAGCCTTCTCCTTACCAATGTTTAAAAATCATTCAGGTCACGAGCTATCAGCTGTGCACACTATCCTTTTCTACACTAAAACAAATCAATTCATCAAGATGTAGTCACGTTATCTTACACCATATTTATGCAGGTTTCCCTTTTTCATGCACATTATACATATATCACGAATATACTTAAGTCCTAACTATGGATGTTATGAAGCTCCGAAATAAAATTCTATCCGAAATCTTGACCGAATCTAATATAGGTAAAAGTTTCAAATAATTTCGGATAGGGGTTAAATAAGATACGTAACGTTATTACAGGTTTTACAGGCAAAGCCGCCGCTGCCGCCCGCACACTAGCACGTCACTTGCATTTTTCGCAGAACTAATAAAAAATCTAATATCCATAGAAACTGTCGGAAAATCGAAATATTTCCGAAACCGGTTTAATAATACTATCCGTATATCCGTATCCATATTCAGATCCGAAATTTCATATCCATAACATCCCTAGTTGTAACACTAGTACATACTTAAATAAGCTTTATATCCTACACCTTTGGTAAATCTAGACAATGGTTGTTGAATAAAAATAAATACTATACTGCTTTACTTAATTAAGCACACACAGCACACCGGAAACTAAAATTCAAGTAACAATATGAAGAACGTTTTCTGTGTTTATTTTAACAATTTCTGTAATCATTTCCATAATTTAGTAGAGCGTGTGAAAGGTCAACACGGTAAACTGTGTTTTCTCACCAATCGCATACAATGACGATTGCAGGGAAATGTAATTGACGAAATTGAGACTGAAGTTTTCATGAGAATAAACTTTAACACGTTTCCAAATCCCCCTTTTATACAATAACAATTCAAGTCATCATTTTGTTTGAGTCTGCAACGAGTTTCATATTTACGTAGCGTACCTACTTTGTAATTTACCCAAAGCCATACATGGCCAAGTAGGTATTTACTATTTTAATGGCGTTAATGAATATGATATCACACCTATTTAGATATCTAAATTACACACGCTTCTATTCAGCTACCTGACAATACCCCAGTGGACTTAAATAGTAAGTAAGTACAAAAATCTTTTAAATAGGTCGGTATACAATTGCAACTAAGATTGCTTTATTTTTTTTTAATTTTCAGAAACCATTGTAGCATTTTATGCATTTTATTTCTTCTTTGAATACAAAGTGACAAGAGAAAGTATACATGTACAGTTCCACATAAGCTGTTAATTGCAGCGAGATGCATGTTAAGCGCCGTGGACGCTGCGCAGGCGCACCACGCTTGTTACCCGCGCGCAATGTTAAGCATACATTCGCCTAGTCACCATTTACAACCATACATAATGTACTTATTACTATTTACCCGCTTTCTGTTACATTTTATATCAAAGTCTATCAAATTAATTGAATTTCTACTTCTAGTAATCGGACACTAACCACAGACGACGTATAAGTTTACAATTGCCGTTTTGATCCGTGGCTTTGATTACATGAGACTTTCTCCTGTTGAACGAATAACTAAAGTAGGCCCTAGCCTACTTTAGTTATTAGTCAGGTCAGTAATCAACAGCCTGTCAAAGTCGTGGCAAATGTCACAAATCCTGTGCATGGCCTTTACTAGGTATTAGGGCAAGGGAAGGCAATTGCCATGCGATCCATTTTTTCCGTAACTTTTTTTTATTATAGTTGGGTAGAAATTGGGTTGCGGAGGTCTGATGGCAGTCGCTTCGTGTAAAATACTGATAGTGAGCCGCATCTGGTTAGACTGGAAGCCGACCCCAACATAGTTGGGAAAAGGCTCGGAGAAAGAAGAAGAATAAGATTTTTTTTTCTTACTATGGTATCACCACATTCTTCTGTTTATGTTTAGTTCAGTAGAAACCGAGCAATCAATTACCTACTTTATCGAATCGCGCATTTACGCATGCTTAGTAATTTCTCATACAAAAATGATGTCTCAATCCATTACATGTTTTTCTGTTCGTTTGTAAGCCACATAAATAAACTCAGACATTATATTTACTGCCTAAAACACTCGTCGTAACAATCATTTATGATAAGATTCCGATGCCGATCTTTTTCCGCAAGAATTCGCGTTCGCGCGCTGTCAAATAAATCCTTAACAAACAGGACAGCCGTAATTTATTTGTCCGTTCTCAGATGCACCTTTCGTGTTAACAATTTCATGCAATTTCTCCAATTAATTAATTAACTAGTTGCCTCTATAAAGATAAATTATTGCAGAGAACGAGACTTGCATTGTAACGGAAGACCACCGTCGACACAGATATGTTGTCCAACAGCCTAGGGTTACCCAGAAATTGCATTGAAAAATATAGATATTTCCTGTAGTAAAACTACATTCTAATTATCTTACTGTTATATTACCTATCGCGCTAAAAAAATTAGAGATATAAATTCTTAAAAGTTCATTCATCAAATTGTGTCTCCGGGCAGTTAAATTATTCGCTAAACTTATGTAGGTACGCTAGTATACGCAAACGGTAAAACTAATGGAAGCTTTCTATTTTCGGTCACGGTTTAAAAAAAAACTGATAAGTCCTGTTTATTATGAGAAAGTATGGTTTGACATTCAAAACACAAACTTACTAACAAAGTATAGGTACAAAAAAATATTAGCTCCTATATGTCTCTAAGTGCAATCGAAGATAGAAAACACTTTATTGAAGATAGAAAACACTTTTGCATTTTATGCCAATTTGTTTGAAGCCCGTAAAATAAAAAACTATTTAAGAAATAGTGTGTATTTACGTAATACCATTCGGGCTATGTAAATTATTTTAAAATGCAAAAAATCAAGATGAGCTTTTATTTCATAAAATACTTACCATCGAGTCTAATACAATTGTGTCAGCCCTGAATTGTATGACTGGCTTGGCACCGGTGAGTCACAGACTCGCAGCACATCTCAGTCCCGCTACGTGGTCCGAGGAACTGGGCCCATCAGGCCGTGACTGAACGATTTTCAACTTAACATTACAATACATACAAAGATGGCTATCAGTCACGGAAATTGTTAGCATTAGACAACTATTACCTTACCTACTTCACAGTCACAGATAGGACGCTATAACGTTGCACTAATGTTGTTTTGTTTTGCCAGAAATAAAAAGAGTCAGTTTTTTAGGACTAGCCTGATATAATTATTTAGCCACTAGATCAAACAGTTGGTCAACAATCTTTTTCTACTAATACTTACAGGATCATTACCTGTGACCAATTAACGGAAACAAAAGAAAAACAAATTCCTTTGACCCTCTGGAGGGTCACACTTTCTATAATGAGTTAGGAAAAAAACTACAAATTTACCTAAGATATAAGGAGATTTGAAAGGGTTAGTACTTACATTTATTTTCTAAAAGGCTATATAAAATTCAGACCAATATAAGCACTTACTTATGTAATTGGTGAAAATAAGTGCTTATTTAAATCTAAATAAGCACATATATTCACATATGTTATAGGCAATGGCCTATAACATGTTTTAATATCGATATATGCGAGGACTTTCACTGTCATACGCGTAGGTCATTAACATATCTACGAGAAACCCCTTCCCCCTTCCTTTTCATTTTAGTATCTAAATAATAGGCAGGTATTAATTTAATAACTAAGTCGGATTAGATAAAGATCAATCCTGTTCCTGACTAGTGAACAGTGTTACAGAAAGCCTGTCTAGAAAAAAAAGTCCAGTCTAAAAAAAAACATTTAACAAAGCGCTATTAATTTGCAATAGAACCTTCTTATTTTGAATCATTGAATTGCTGAGTCAAAGGTCTCGAAAGATCCAAGATACGCACCTAGCTCCAACTTTAATTATCAAAGGAATACATCGTGACGAAACCTACTTGCCTGAGAGATTTTCTCGACGGCGTGTGAAGTCTGCCAACCCGCACTAGGCCAGCAGCAGCAGCGTGGTGGCCTAATTCCTCCCAATCTGAGAGGAGACCCGTGCCCAGCAGTAGGACAGTATCTATATGAGTTGATGATGATGATGACGGTGATGAAGATATTATTCACGTTATAGGTGGACTATAGTGTAATCCCTACCACAGTAGGTATTGTTCTAGCTAGATGTGAAGACTTGAAAATTAGGTGAAGAGGCCAGCACATCAACCTACCACATTAAAATTTCTTTAATAATAAATACTTAATAAGCTTCGTGTTTGATTGGGAAAATTTGACAGTTTTGGATAGCTTAACCAGCTGGCGTCTGTAATTACAAGAATGGTATTTTAGTTGATTAACGTAAATAAAAAGAAGTAGTCCCCTCATTTGGAATGGAATAAGGGTTATTCTAATCCAGAATTGTTACCTACGCTAAAATAAAATATCGGTTG
Source organism: Acronicta alni (assembly GCA_964056405.1). Taxonomy (NCBI): domain Eukaryota; kingdom Metazoa; phylum Arthropoda; class Insecta; order Lepidoptera; family Noctuidae; genus Acronicta; species Acronicta alni. Next base: position 13,988,431 of record OZ043916.1, on the reverse strand, counting down.
CAATCCAAGGTATCTATTATGCCTATTATGGTTAGTATGCGTAGCGCGCTTGCTCGACTAAAATAATTTTCGCGCAATTCCGTATGAATAAAATTATCATACGCATAATATTAATAACCATAATATGCGGATAACTGCTCGAAAGCTATTCACAAAAAAGAAGATCGCGTGTAATTAAAACACGTGGATTATCCAGTGTTTGGTGTCGTGACATAACGTCACTCACTACGAGATGCGCACTCGCATGCCGGCGTAATTGTGTATCAATATGCACGAATAGAGAACGACGTTCCATCCATTCAGCCACGATCGCAGCCAGCAGACGCAATTAATTTTTCACTCAATACCAACTTAAAACAGTAATCAGCACATTTGAAATATCGTACTTCGCTTCATAGAGCATGACAAATTGTGATTATGACATTCAAGCATGCCTACATCTTTGTATGCACTATTTTAAAATACATTATTATTTCTAACATATACCTACGCATCCATAACTGCTACAGACTAAATTAAAGCACTCGATAAATAATAACAGCAACGAAATTAAGCTGGCAATCCTCCATTGTTTATTTTTTCTGCTCTAACGGTCGATGCGCCCGCGCAGACAGCCAGCTATTCGGATCGAGATTAATAGGCAGAACTTATTGTAGATGCTGATTTCTATTTATTTTGTAAGCCATTGTCGGTGGCGCCAAACTTAACTTTGACTGATCTAATATTCTTGTTGCCGAAGATTCGATTTTTATAGATATTTATCAGTTAATTAGATACTTTTTTGATAACTTTTGTTTATTTTCAGGAATCGAACACTGAACTGTTGCCTCGCACACATTACGGCACGTTCTACGATGCTGAGGCCTACCTGGTGTACTCCTGCTCACTGCCGGGGCAACCGGCCGGACCAGATGTTATTGTGAGTTTGTTCAATAAATGCGGTGATTTGTTCTCAATAAAATACAATAAATTTTGTATTGTCAACTTCAGGTAAAGCTGTAGTCGAAGCATCAGTGGTTAGAGCGCTGACCTGTGTGTAAAAGTCAGAACACGCATTCAAGGCATGGACTTGCAAATAGAAAATTTTTGATAGTATTAACTACCCGCAATTTCTCAACTAAATGGACTATGGGCTCATCCCTTTCATTGTCGGCTATTGCGCAAATTGCTGACGGATAATGTGGAAAATATATTCTAAATAAAAAGCAGTGAAGTCATCAGTAGCTTAGTTGGCTAAAGCGTCCGATTTACCGAGGACGCAGGTTCGAGTCCTGCCCGGGGTCAATGTTTTATTCCTAAAATTAATCACAACAGATATAATATTCCACAAAATGTAAGTATGACTGATCATGTAATTTGTATGATCAGCGTCGCGAAATAAAAGAAAACGGCAATGGGGAGCTCCTGGAGCGTCACATCCACTCGTGGGGTGGTGAGCGCAGCGGTGCGCTGGCGGGGCTGGCCCTACGCCGCAGCATCCAGCTTGCGGCCTACCTCGCCGCGCCCACAGTCGTACACCGAGAAGCTGCTACCAAGGAGACTCCTAGGCTGCTATCCTACTTCAGAGATGCGATAAGGTAAGCTTCTTTTTGTACAGAATCTAAATAATAAATTAAATAAGACAAGTTTACCTTACCTATTACAAAATATTTTCGCCTTTCCTAACGCTGCTACCTGACCTCCGCAATGTTTAAGATTGCAAAAATCTGATTGCTGAGCCTTCCTTTTTGCGGTCAAACAAATTCTATCTGTTATACATTCAAAATACCAGGATCCTCCGAAGCGGTTCCGCTAACCTGAACGGTAGCGCGCGTTTATACCGTGTGCGCGGGCGCCGTCCGGTGCTGATGCAGCTCGAGCCGGTGACGTGGGCGCAGCTCGCCACCGACGGCGTGTTCGTGCTCGACACATCGTCGCTACTCGTGTTGTGGCTAGGACGAACTGCCAATCTTGTTGAGAAAATATTCGGAGCTAAGGTTTGTAAACAATTTCATGGGCGTATCGTAACTAGCTGATATGTGATATTGATGTCTTTAATTTATATTTTATACCGCCTCCATACTTATTGAATTATGAAATCTCCAACTTGGCCAACAAAGAGAATAAAAAGGTACATTTGACCAAAGGTTTTCTATCAAATTTTACGGTCTACGAACTTTCTTGAACGCGGAAAATGGTATTAGGAATTCTCATAATTGGTTGTGGATTCTTCGAAATTATTCCACCCAAAGCCAAAAGCAAATAATGCGGTTTTTTACCACTTATTGTGCTAATGCTTCGAACTAACTTGGCAAACCTGCAGGTGCTAATTCTTTCTGGTTGACACGAAACCAACAAATTACTTAAACAGTCGAGCAATATAACGGAAATTCCTTAATAATTAACTAGGTAGGTATACCTATTGCAATCTAGATCGCATACCGGATGGCCCGTGGCGCGGAAAAGGGCATGATGGCGCGTCGCATCGCGATCGCTCACGACGGGTACGAGCAGACGCTGCCGGCCGCCGACCGCGCGCTGCTGGACGCGCTGCTGCAGCTGCGGGCGCGAGCGCTGCGACCCGCCGCGCCGCCCGCCGACCCACCGCGCCCGGCGCGCCTCTACCGCGCTACGCACCCGCCGCGCGCCGCGCCGCCTGCCGCGCCTGCCCTGCCCTCGCAGAGACCCGCCGCCAGGCTCGAAGAGATCAAGCGCGCGCCACTTTTCAGGGAAGATTTGGCTGATGATGTGAGTTGATCCCTGCGGTATAGTTAAGTATTACGCATAGATACCTTAGCAAAAATCTACACAAATACCAGAAGCTTTCGATACTTTATCAGTTAACAAAAATATTTTCCTGGTCGTGATTGTTTCTTTATTTTTTGTCTAGGGCGTTTACATCGTAGACAGCGGCAGCCGTGGCGTGTGGGCGTGGGTAGGACCGTCGGCGACCGGCGCAGCGGCGCGGGGAGCGCTGGCGGCGGCGCGCGGGCTGGCGCGGGCGCGGCGCATGGCGGGCCCGGTGTCGCTGGCGCCGGCGGGCCGGGAGCCGCTAGAGTTCGCGGCGCTGTTCCACAACTGGCGCTGGTGTGACGCGCGGCGAGACGGTAGACTCCGGGCCGCTCGCTCAGCTACTACCAAGCTTGATGCCGTCAATTTAGCAACAAATTCGTGGCTTGCTGCTGAAGTAAGCTATTCTAAAACGTTCTGTAATATGAGCTGGACCATTCTTAATCTATGTAGTAGCCTCTTATATTACGTCCCGCATAGCCCTTTATCATAATCTTAATATTTTACATAGCACCTATCTACAGCATCCTATGCACAAAAAGTTGAAATTGTGGTAGGTAAGTAGGTAGGTACTCCTTATCTGTCTAATTGAGCAACCTAATATCTCAGGTCTTAAGTTTAATTAATGTAAGATGATGAATATGAATGTAAATCCACCAGGCTCAACTGCCAGACGATGGGTCAGGCGCGCTGCGCGTGTGGCGCGTGCGGCGGCGCGGCGCGGACGCGGAGGATCCCAACAAGGAGTCGCTGGCCGAGCTGGAGCGCCCACAAGCCGCGGTCTTCTACGACAGAGACTGCTACATTGTGCTCTACACGTACCACGCGCCCACTGGAGACCAGACCGTGCTCTACTACTGGATGGTGAATATCTCTGTTATGTTTACAAAACTGTTTAGTCTCTATGGATACCTGCTGTTCAGTTCAAAGAAAGAAATACGTGGTGAAAGCACAATCGTTTTGAAAAATCCTGTTCTTGGATATTAATGATTTTTGATGATACAGGGTGGCTCTTCGCCCAATGATCTGAGGAATTTGGGTGCCAAAGAAGCCAAGGACCTCTACACCAAATTGGGGCGTTCTCCAGTACAGGTACGAATTGACAGTGCATATAAATGCACAATAAAAAAGTATAAATTGGTTTGAATAAATATTCAGCAGTCGCGCCCTAGGAGCATGCATAGTAAATGCAGTTATTTAATTTTCAGGCGTGGGTATACCAAGGGAAGGAACCAGCGCACTTTCTTCAAATCTTTAAGGGTCGAATGATAACCTACGTCGGCAGCGCGACTGATTATGATCGTAAGTAATCATCAGATTCATAGGTACAGACGCCAGCAGGTCAAGCTATCCAAATCTGTCAAATTTTCCCAATTGAATATGAACCTTATTATTTGGTATTAAAGCTGAAATTCAATCAAAAAAATTTGACAGATTGTGTTAGCTTAATGTGCTGGCCTCCATATTGAAATGAAATCCTAGCAGATACTAATGGATAGAATGTTTAATTTTTCGAAAAGTCGAGGAGCTGACTCTTTGCTTTACGTTGCTGACGGTGTTATTTCTCTAGATTTTGAGTTCAACTCAAAATCTATCATAAAATTGATTGATGGTTGTCTAACTACATGCAAAATTCATGCAGATTTATGATGTTTCTGACAGCCACGGGTCGTCGCGTACTGGCGCCTTCGAGGGTACTCATCCGCGTATCGGGGCAGTACGCGCGAGAGGCGCGCGGCGTCGAGGTGCGGGACGGGGCCGAGAGGGCCGCGGGGCCGGGGACGGGGGCCAAGGGGCCGGGGGCGGGGGCCCCGGGGGCCTGCTACGTGGTGCGTGAGGCGGGTCGCGCCTGGGTGTGGTGCGCCGCCTGTGCCACGGGCGACGAGCGAGAGGTCGCCAAGAACATGGCCGCAGTTGAACATGCTCTCGTTATGCAAGGTAATTTATTACACGTTTTGCAGCTTCACAGACCCCGAGAACAAAGGTCTTTCCTCCTTAATGTTCACCTCGTTTCTCTGTTCTGTAAAATGGAACTTATCAGCTCAGCAGCAAATAATTTAAATAAGTGTAAAACATAAAATTCAGGTAAAGAGAAGCCGGACTTCTGGGCAGCACTCGGCAACCGTCGTCACCTCCTGGTACCATCTGCACTAAAGGAGGTCCAACGACCTCTACCGCCGCGTCTCTTCTACGTGTCTCTCGGAGTACCTACACACTACTCATGTAAGTTTTATGTTAAGACTCGGCACTCGGAACTGCATCGAAATGAAATTTTGATATTTTTTTGTATGATGCCAAACTACCTGGAGTTTTGTCACATTATATTAAGTATGTACTTAAAAGATAGAGAAAAATACCTCTTTTAACTTTTGTGCGACGAGTAGGTAACCGATGTATCTAAGGAATTTGTCATGTATACTCGACAGTCGAGGAGATAGTGTCGTTCAGTCAGTACGAGCTGGCGCCAGAGATGGTGGGCGTGGTGGATGCGCACGCGGCGGTGTTCGTGTGGCTGGGCCAGCACTGCTGTCCGCGGGCCAAGGACGACCCCCGCGCTATAGCGCGCGCCTACCTCGACCAGGGTAACGGCTGTATCTTATACTTTTAATAGTTCCGCCATATTCACTGAAACATAAATCTAAATTTTAAGTTGAATGCTGTTGCCATAAAATTGTACCTCAAAAAGTTTCACAGAAGAAAAGTATTCCTCACTTTCTCTTCAATTCTCAAAAATATTTACCAGCTTGCTTTACCTAACATTAGTTTACCTACTGACTTTATTATTCTTTGATTAGATCCGGCAGCGCGAGATGCTGAGACCCCTATTCTGGCACTAAGCCAAGGTCGTGAACCGCCACATTTCACCGGCTTTTTCCCTCATTGGAAGCAGTCCATGTGGAAGGTATTCTGTTGATGAATTACTTAAATTAGTTATACTTCCACGTACCCTCAGGCGTTATACACACATTCATTCATGGTTGAAATAGCCGTGAAACTAAACGGCTAGCCCTTTCATTGAAGGATGCAGACCTAAGCAGAAAAATAATCTTCTGCTACTCCTTCCTAAGTGCAACTATTTTTTTTCGCAGGGTCACAAGACATTCAGTGCGATCATCAGTGCTCTAGAAGGAAAAGCGATAGTTCAGAGCGGCAATAGCGCGTTGCAGAGCGGCAACAGCGCGAACCGTTTTGATCAGTACGAGAAATATCCTTTATCGGTCCTGACAGGGCCCAAGGAGCATCTTCCGCCAGACGTCGATCCTCTCACTAAGGAGGTAAATGTGGTTAAAGAATCTTTATTCGCATAAAAGAACTAAGTCATTTACACGCGAATATTAAGTAGGTACATATAAAGTATTATAACTAATTTTATCGTCGTTCAATCAAATATTTAATTTTGATTCTGGTCATTTAAAAATAGACGTCATAGAAAGTAATTTGTGGAACGAACTGATAATTATATGTGACTGAAACGCAATTGAGAAGTTCTCCAAGAAAGCTCGTAGAAAATCCAATAGCACATGATAATTGACGTACAGCTTGTATCTTGTACTCAGGAGCAAAATGTAGAAAACTACCCTCTTCCCAAAATAAATGTATTTTTTTCTTTAAATATCTATACGGTAGCTTTTACTTCCCGCGATGCAACATGAAAACGTTGTATTGACAATACTAATACAATGACAAGGCTTATGAAGTAATATTCGTATATCAACATTAAGTCAACAGTAAGAGCAGTACAGGGTCCCTCACCCAGGTCTTAAATAGCCTCTTAATTTTTTACTCCTGAATAACTATATCCATCATTAAAATTTGCTGAACAATGGTTTAGCGGTCAGACCAAACCATATTTTTTTATAAAGGTTCGTGTGACCGAATCGGCACTAAATGAACGTCATATTTCAGCTATATTTGACGCACGACGATTTCGTGGCCACATTTAGCATGCCATACAGCGAGTTCCGGTCTCTACCTGGATGGAAGCAGAAAGATCTCAAGAAGACGGTCGGCTTATTCTAAAGTATCCACTACAGGGATAATAAGATAATTTAGCAGGAACTGCATAATTAGAAGCGAATGATATCAATGTATGGATTTGTAATCATAATATAATGTTATTATATGTTTTACATATTATTATTTTATTATTTGTTAAAAATATGCATTGTTTTTTGCATTTGAATGCATGACATAAAACCTAAAAAGTTTTAACTAACTATGTTTGTACGAAAATTCATATGAAAATAATTTCCAAAAAATAAATTTATTTTATTTTATGGGGACTAAAAAATAGAATATACGTAAGTATTGACATAATAAGTCCAGTAATGACGTATTTTTATAATTACCCAACAGCTGTCGTATTTTATGCGTTTGTCGTAATTTATATGAAATCGATAATGACGGATAATGTTATCCATATAAATTAATACATTTAATTATTGTCAATAAAAAATAAAACCATGAGATTTAAAATGTTATTTTTATTTTAAAAATAGTACTTAATAACTATTGGGCATTAATTACCTTAAAATTAAAATCTTTACAATTTACAAGTGTTTCAAAATCCATAAAATATCGGTTGAATTGAAAGCGTATTTACACTAATGACAGGTATAATATTTATATAAGCCTACATGATATGGGGTGAGCCGTAGCTAAGGCACGTTGTATTAGTGTCGCGTGACGACATAGTGAGCCGAACTAAACGTTTCACACACTATGCTCATACTACATTACAGCAATGATTCAAACCATATTCCAAATATTATAGTCAATTCAATATCATAATCATATTATAAAATATACGATGGATTATACGAAATGTTCTCTATCAGCAAAAGCTACTTGAAAAAAAAAACTTTACAAAATATGAAAAGCTAGTTAGGAACTTACAATTTTAGTAGATAAATAAAACATTACAATAAATGATTTAATTCGATAATAAATAATTTACATAATGATTTTACATTTTATCAGTAATTGTTATATAAGACAATTTGGGAGTATTTCTATGACCACATCCGATTTATAGGGCTGCGGTTGTCGAGAAAAATACTCCCTAAAAATGTCGTCTAGAATAGTAAAATCAGGTTATCAGAATTATGCATAGTAAAAAACAATATTATTATTATTAAATGGAATTAATGTTAATGACGAGACGGAACGAAAAACGCAGGCTTTGAATCCAAAACAGTTTTTTTGTTATTTTTTAAACTTCTTTGGTAATAAAACCGAACACATGAAATATAAAATACATCTCATGAAAAAATATGGAATGAAGTGCACGAACAATACAATGCATAAGCTGCCATAATAACAATAAAATGCATCTCAAAAATAAGCGTAAAACTACGACAAAATTGCAATTTTTAATCTTTTAAGTACGTAAAATTTTAAATTCGCATGTCAACATGAATGAGGAGATTGTTCCGAACTTAAATCTAAAAGAAAAACTAAGCAATAACTGGATATGCGACAGAACAGAGAACTTGAGTCAATATAAAACTAAAGAAAACAAAACTCAACATAGTTTTCGTTGCAGGAATGTAAACAATGTGTAGAGCAATATTAAACAGGGTATTTTATAATATTTAACAAGAACTTATAGTAACAACAATGCATCGGAGGCCTGTTACCTTCTAGCACCACGAGTGTTGATAGTCCAGTTAAATTCTAAGTATAGCTCCGCTTGCAAGTAGGAGTAGTAGGCCCGTTAGTAATTTGTAATGAATTAATATATTAAATAGGTACAACCTTTATTATAGCATATAAATACAATTACGATAGACGCAAAATGTCTTTTAACCCCTGTATTCAAAGAAGTTCGTTCTATAACCGAGAGCGTGAGAAAACGACGCTTAATTTGACTGGACTACAAACATAGACACGACTATTTATCACAGCTGTCCAAAGCCTTCACATTACACAGACCGGTCACCTATCCTTTGTCACTAATCCCTTATCGTTTCAGAAACACAGATCGACAAACCCACTCATAAAGCTGCATTCAAAGTTACTGTTATTGTCAAATGGTAAACATTCTCAGGTCATTTTTTTATACGACCTCGTACGAGTACAATGAGCGTAACGGTTTTCAGAAACTTGTTTATTTTATAGAGCAGAGTTTGACATCGAAACTTGAATAGTTGTGAACAGTTTCAACTATCTTTGTACTTTATAATCACAACTAAACGAGATTTATTGTACATGAGATTATATAAGGCCCATTAAAAATTGGTGTTTCATTTTTTATAACACACATCTTATAATAAATGTAGGCCTAACAATATATTGTAAAAGATACAAAAGTTAAATAGAAGGCTTTATATTTTGAGCCAACTCAGTGCTTCGACAGATGAAAGTTTGGCACTATTTAACAAGTCGTACCATAACGAATATTTAAGACACTGAATTATTGCTTTAATATTGCAAAATAAATCTTATTGCAATCAATGATGCAAATATACAGAAAAATATTTAGACTTTCGTAAAATTCATTGCTTTATCTAATTATTTTATAATAAGCTCAGCAGCTCACTACACAATAGTCTAGATCTTGTGATTCAAGGAAGCCCGTTTAGAGTCTTACATAATTAAGTAACATTGCGGAATTTTGTTAGAAGAACTAGGTAGGTATTTCACTTGAGCAAATATAATTATGAGACGATTCACTATAAACAAAAACACCTATGGCACGGTTCCTTCGTTAATTTTTAACGCAAAAGCGTTTTGAATTGTCTTACTTGTGTACTTAATCTAACATTAAGGGTCCCTGAATCAGTTAGTATAATTTTCTACATTTCAATTAACATGATATAGGTTTAACTAGATTCTTTAACAATACATAAAAATTGGTAAGTCAATTCCTGTTAGGATCAATTCCCATATTTTACAACTAAATGTTTTAGTAACAGTACAACCGCGTATTGAATATGTGTACTCGTTGTGACTGACACACTCCTTACTGGTCACTTTATCGGGATAGATCAAGTTCCAATGTATACCGATCCAGTAACAGCTTCTCGAATGATAATTATCTATATACAACAATAGTATACGATATACAACATACTGATAGAATAAACATCATGTGCTGTTAAAAATAAAAACGTAACAAAATACATTATAATAAAAATGCTCTACTGGTTAAATAAATTGTACAAAAATATTATTGAAAAATAACCAGTTTAATTTTTCACTTGTAAAATCAATGATATATGGACTACTTAGAGTTGACAATGTTATGAACGATTATGTTATTTATATTTTGTATTCCATTATGTCCCTTGACGAAAAGCTTTACAAGCTTGTGTCACACCGATCAGTTCTCGAATACTACTCAATAACCGTACCGAAACCGCAATATAAGTATACAAAAACATATTAATATCAACACGGTTACTAATATTTACAAGACCCAAATTTAATGAATCAAGAAAATATTAGTTTTATACATTACATGCTTATAGAGCTGATGTCATACAACACGTGAATAACTTGCAACTGATGCACACGCATAGCACCATTGCATCCGTTTGTGAGATTTCGCCATGACAATCAAAAATAATAATATTAATTATAAGAAAAACTACTTGGTGTCGGTAAATTTTGATAAGTACAAAATATTAATATTTTCAATATCTATCACAGCAATCATGCCGAAATCTTATAAAAATTTGGACAAAAATACTTAAAACTTATTTAAGACTAGTTAATTTACAGATTTTATAGAATTTGGATAGAAAAAATCTGAAAAATGTATTTATAAATATTGTCAAATCCCAGATCAAAATGGTAGCAATAAGCCACGCGTCGCGGTTCTCCCACTTCATTTCTTGACAATATTCGATGAACGACTTTCCTAACAAGATATCCAGAGTACTTATTCAAAAGTACCTCGATCGATAGTATGATAGCATAAATTCAATTAGTGTTTTAAAATAAACAGATTATATTCTAGGTCCCGTAGAATAAAATGTTCGAAAAATTGTTAGTAAAAAACCAACGCGCGGTGAACGAAGCTACTATAACCTTTAAAACCAAGTACACGCGAAATGAGAAATTTGTATATTATATTAATGGCGCCCATCTTTGTCGATGAAACTGTCAAATACCGTGCGGGCGGGGCCAGCGCGCCGCTCACTGGCGCGGCAGAGATGCGTTGGCCGGCAACGTAGAGCTGCGCTGGGACGCGTTCATGTACGCAGACTTCAGGTTCGACCGCATCGAGTCCCTGCGAACGGCAACCCCAACTCAATTACCGACATTCTAGAAAAGTACGCTTATAATCAAAGGAAAGGCTAGTTTATTTCCTTCCTCGGCTTAAGAGCATTTCTGTTCTTGCGCCACGATAATATTGCCCAAAGGGTGACACATCTCAATGAATGAATATATGTAAGGAGGGCCGCCTGAATCTTCATGAAATAAACATCCATATCACCATGAGACATGAGACATGAGACATGAGACTCGTATATGTGTCGTGTATGTCTGACCTGGGCGAGAGCTTGGTGTGGTCGTGGTTGGTGTGGTGCGCGGCGCGGTAGCCGTAGCGCTGCACGCGGCGTGCGAGGCGCGCCACCCAGCGGCGCTGGTCCTGTGCGGCGGGCGCCAGCAGCAGTAGCTCCCGCGCGCGGTCTGCATGCAGCTTGCACGCCGCCACGCCGGCGCCGCCCTCACCCTCCGACACGTGCTCCGCGTGGATCTTCATGCGGCAACCTACATAAACAGTTCATTTAATTCCATTAAACTAAAAAATATAGTTTTTAATTCTGCTCGGAAAATTACACGTTACTACTCTAACACCGGGGGAAAAGTAGCTCTTTACAGCCCTAAAGTTGTAAAGTGTGTTGAACATCGATTTTCGATGATCGTCGATGTCAAGTAACGAAACATCAATGTCTTAACATAAGTAAAACATCGGTACATGTAGCGATATTAGCGATCCACCATTGACTAAAACAATTTACCCCTTCCTAATTCGTACATCAATCTAACGCACCACAGACCGTGAACATTGTAAACTTTTTTTTTCTAATATTGGATGACAGATTATGTAAAGTAGTGATTAACATTGACATACCGATAGACACGTTTTTTAAATACAGTCAGTCATCTAGTGTTCAAAAAGCTTTTAGTACATTGTCAGTCTCTTTTTTGATCTTCTTTTTTTTTGTTGCCTTTTTTTTCAATAATAATTTAGCTGTCTTAAATAAAACCATTCTGATGATTATTATAGTTGTTTTCCTTACTTATTGATACTGCTTCCAAAAACATCCATGTTGGCCGACATCGATGCTTTAAGTTCGATGTTAATCGAGTATCGATATTTAGCTATCAATGCTATCATCGATGTTTTTATAACATCGATCATTGATTAGCACGGGGTTCTCGTTGCGAGTGGCACTGGCAACATCGCGTTGTTGGTGATCCCAGTCTGTTATGTATGTTCTCTTTGAGTATGAACTGCCTCATTGATGTTGTCAAATAATAATTAATAAATTTACCGTAGTGCTTCACATAAAAGGTTTATTTTAATATCTAAAATATATAGTTATTAAAAGGTTTTTGATTTTAAGATGTATTATTATTATTTTGATATAAGATGATTTATTAGTTCCTATGTGAACTATGCAAGCGACGGGGCTCGTGTATCGACACGGCCGGGCGAAACAAAACCCTGTCATAACTTGTCTTATTAGACTCCGCCCCTATACGAAATTATTCGAAGCTTTTATAACATATTCAGACACATTTTTATTTCGGATATCCGTTAGTTTCGGTTACAGTTACGAAGCACCATAACATCCCTGATTTCAAGTATTTAGCCCCAACATTTCATAATACGAAAAAATACTCACGTCGACACTCGTAGGCCTGCGGCGGACGGAACATGTGCCACAGCGGCCGCGTACAGACCTCGCACGCTGTCGGGATGTGATACGTGATGCTCACCAGGTCGTGACCCTTATGCTGTATTGTGTTGCCTGAATAAAAAACTCGCCATAAGGTACTTGTTTGATATCAAGTAACAGTCTTTTAATGTCCTTAGTTGCAGCAATCTGTTGGTTTGTAACCACAGAAGGGAATTTCTCAGTTAAACCTGCGTGTCCTTCACCAGGCTACAATATTAATGATGACAATAACATGTATAAAACTAAAGCGCCCGTCTGACTTAGCCATGATTTGCGTGTTTCGCATGCATGAGATTGATTTTTGGGAAAGCCGGATGTTGTGCGCTTTTCCTCACACCTTGACATGACTGTGTTGCCAGTATTGCACGTAAAAAATAGTGTGCTGTGCGAGTGTTTCTAACTTTTGCACTAACATTCCAGGATTTTTCCATGATTGTCAACTCTACCGCTATTTGAATGCATCCGTATCACTACATGGCGCGCCCGATCGTCCTATGACAGGCGCCACACATATCGGTCGAGTTTTCATACTAGGGCAAAATATTATATTAACAGTCCATATAAACGCGATTTATGTGGATATAAAATATTAAGTCAAAGTGGAGGGACGTGTCCATAAATAAAATGATTTTTTGATTAATCACGAGAGAACCCTGGCATCCATAATACGAGTTCAATCTTAGTTTGGATGCCAGAAGTTTAAAAAACTATTGTATTTAAATTACACTTTTAAGCATCAGTTAAAATGTACTACATAGTGTATTTTAACTGTAATAGTAATACTGTAAAAGTGGTAATAAAAATTGAAATAATAATTATTAAAAGGGTACGATTGGTATGGGATAGCGTATCTGTGATCTGTGAAGGTGGTATGTATATATGGTGGTATCTGACCGGCGTGGTCTGTGGCGTCAGCGGGCAGGTCGGCGAGGTCCCCGGGGCCGGGGCGGCGCGCCTCTCCCTCGCCCGCGTACAGCAGCTGGAAGATGCGCGGGATGTCCTTCGCGTCCGCGCGGATCACGTCACCCTGCGTCACCGACCGCACGTGGAACACCTTGCTGACAACACAACAACACAACACAATGGCACACCAACTACGAACTTATCAACTGATATCATACATTGTGCCATATTAAATACAATATCTAAAAAGAGAAATGTGACTGCTCTGTATGTCGTACAGTCAACAAAAGTGATTGGTACAGGTAGCGAATGAAATCTGCATCTTTACACAGTTGGGTTTGATGTATAGCAGCTAACAATACCTGCGTTTTGACATACTGCGTGATACATTATTACTCAATCTTTAACAAAACACAGATGTTAATTAGCTGGCTGTATACTTAACTCTTTTGTCGACCGTACTATTAATATTATTATGCTATGAATCCTTATTCCCCGTCATCACCATTGGTTTTGTTCCCACTAGTGGCAACATCTGGGATTATTAAATCGCATTCATCCCCACTGGCAACAACTGGCACTATTTTTTTTTTCCTTTTAACACCACTGGCAACAAATGAGATAAATAATTCCCATTTGTCACCAGTGAGAACAACACTGGTGATGACCGGGAATAAGCTACCAATCATGCATTCATTTGATATGGACGCGACAAAAATTTGTTTGATTTTCACTTGTAATATTGAGTCAACTGGCCAACAACTCAAAATCAAAATTAATTTATGAAAAAATGACATACTAACCTTAAATCCAAAATCATAACAGGATCCGTAGTATTCTGCTTATCGTTCTCCGTGTTATAGAAGATGATCTTCTTGGAGGAGACGACGACGTACTGTTTCTTCCAACCGTGGCGGCGTATGTTCTGCTTGAAGGGCACAGAGAGCCAGCCCTCGAGCGTCTGCTCGGTCTCGCCATCCTCGGCGTCGGCGGACGACTGCGATGCCGTCTCACTCGTTAGGGCTGCCAACTTCTCTTTTAGTTGCTCGATTTCTACATCCTTACTGTCGACCTAAAAATGAAATATTTTTTAATAATAACAAATAAACACATCGCATTACAAGAACCTCTGATTATGTAATAATTTTATATAAAAGCGTCCAGTGGGTTGTCAGTCTCACTATCAACCTGTTGATTGACTAATAATTTTCTCATGAGATGTAAATAAATTAAAATTTAAAATAAATTATTAATTGCTGTCCGACTCCAGCACCTCCTGTCAGATTTATATGATATGATTTCTCAAATTGAGGATGATAGGTGCTTATTATAATTTTTATCAGCCCGGTAGGTCTCAGTACTTCCCTACACTCCTTCCACCACTTTAAAAAGACGCTTAATAAAGCTAAATGTTTTGACATGTTTATGTTGTTAAAGACTAGCTTCTTCATTGTCTCCAGATAGTAGTCAGTTAATATGTTTTAAAAGTGAAGGTTATACGAAGACAAGTAGTGTTAGGCTAAATTCTCGAACAGTGAAAGAGAGGAGAGAAGTAGAATTCTGTGAAAAGTATCTTTCTGTGTATTACCTCCATGGCGAGGCGCAACCTAGTGGACTGTTCATCCAGCAGCTGTTGCTGGCATTCCTGTAGGTCGCGCTGCAGCTTGGAGATGTGCTGGTCGAACTTCTCCTTCTCCCGCGTCAGCTCTTGCTGTAACTTGCGGTAGTCCTTGTCTTTGCGCACCGACATCTTGCTCTTGTTCTTCGTTGTCGCTGGATTCATGTCCTTTCTGTAAGTATCATAAGTTTTTGAGTCTGAATATAAAATAATTAAGCTTTTATTAATACCAATTATTTTGGCAAAATTTGCTGAGTAACTCCTTGTAATTACAATAGTTCAGATTCCTTCTTCACACGCAGGTCTTAGTAAGAATTTGGGTACTGGCACAGCTAAAATGTTTGATCAATCAGTCTCTTGTGTGAACATAAGTGCGGTTACCTATTCATGATCTCAGCGAGTTTGTTGACGGCCTGCTGCTTGAGCATGATTTCGGAGTTGAGCTTCTTGCCGAGCCGCTCGTAGTCGTCGTGTACGCGCTGCAGCGCCGCCACGCGCTCGGCCAGCGCCGTGCCGCTACGTCGCAGCTCGTCCACCTCCTGCATTGTCACACCACAGTGTCTTGTCTTGTCACACATCACACACTAATATATTAATACGGGATAACACAACTTTATACCCCTTTTTAAACATATTGCGAGCACAGAAGAGTGTGAAATTTGACATAGTTAAAGTTATCATCATCATATCAGCCACAAGAGGTCCACTGCTGAACAAAGTCCTCCCCCATAGACTTCACAAAGACCGGTTATAAACCGCCTGCATCCAACGACTCCCAGCGACCTTTACCAGATCGTCCGTCCATCAAAGTTAAAGTTTTCGTTAAAGTTGATATGGAGAAGGAACGGAGAAAGCTAAAATTGATACATAATTTAATGGAAAAATTAAATGGATGAATCCATGAAAATCCATGAAATGGAGAAGTTTTCTCAACCCACAATTGTAATAATTATGATAGTAGTGTTACCGTAAATCAATAAAAGGATAAAGCACAGCGATAAGAGAAATCTCTTTACCTTTAAAAACCTACGACCAGGAAAACTCATTTGACGACGAAATAAGTATGTACCGACCCTTTTTTTATATAGTAGGAGAATCCACATGGGTCATCAGCTCGCATGTATGTATGTATGTATGTGTGTGTGTATGTGGGTGGGTGTGTATGTGGGTGTGTGTCTGTGTGTGGGTGTGTGTGTGTGTGTGTGTGTGTGTGGGTGTGTGTGTGTGTGTGTGTGTGTGTGTGTGTGTGTGTGTGTGGGTGTGTGGGTGTGTATGTGGGTGGGTGTGTATGTGGGTGGGTGTGTATGTGGGTGGGTGTGTATGTGGGTGTGTGTGTGAGTGTGTATGTGTGTGTGGGTATGTGTGTGTGTGTGTGGGAGTGTGTGTGTGGGTGGGTGTGTGTGAGTGTGTATGTGTGTGTGTGTGTGTGTGTGTATGGGTGAGTGTATATGTGGGTGGGTGTATGTGGGTGTGTATGTGTGTGTGTGTGTGTGTGTGTGTGTGTGTGTGTGTGTGTGTGTGTGTGTGTGTGGGTGTGTGTGTGTTTGTTTGTTACCTTCCGCTGCAGGTCGATGGTGGCGCGGTTCTCGTGGTCGCGGTCGCGCAGGCCCTGTACGAGCGCATCGCGCGCGGCTAGCTCACTGCGATGTTGGGACAACGCGTCGCGCATCTCTAACTCCTTCATTGTCTTCTCCTTTTCCAGTTCCCCGACCGTCTCTTCAGCTATCGACCTGACATTCCACGTAATATTTATAAAGCTTGTAAGACAATGCTGAGTCTTTTTTTGATATAGTTGAAAACTGTGTGTATACTGCATAGTACTCAAATAAATAATAGTAGATTGTTCACCAACAAAGGGAGAAAGTGACAGATAACTAACGAGTGTGTATTTGAGGCCTGAGGGCCGCAAACCATACGATTTTTTTATCTGTACTTTCTTCAGAGTGAAGCATGATACTTTTTATTTCACCTACGAGGAAAATAAAAAGATGTCGACATCTTTTCCAATGAAAACAATTATATTTCTCTCTAAGATTTCATACTTACTTCCACTTTGTCATACATACTTTTATATTTTATTATGTATTATTTATTATACATACTTTGTTAGATTTTTCAGTCAAGAATTTATTATTTTTATAATTCATGGAGATTTTATTCAATATTATGTAATATTCATTACTAATTAATTTTGATACTAATTAATAACATAATAACAAAGGCGTCACCAAAATCAATAAAATCCCGCGACAGCGCGCGCCCGGTAACACAAATTCTGTTTTTGAATTTTCGGTATCATCACAGGTAGGTTTGTTATCATAATTTAAACAAACTGCATTTATCTAGGAAGCTTATTGTTCGGAATTCGAATTATTCATTCCTTTACTTTATTAAGATAAAGTAAACTACTAAGTTACTTTATTCAATATTTTATCTGTATTAAAAAAAGTTGAATAAACTGCAAAAAAAAAAACGTAAAATTTAAGAAAAAGCCGACGAAAAATTCCAACGCACGGGGGTCCAGAATCATGTACTGAAGTCATGGTAAGCCGTTGCTCGTCGATGTCCCTTCCACCCTGTATATTTTTTTATAGTACAAATCGTCGTAGATCATCTGCCACCAGAGGAGATGGCAGGGTATGTCGGCCACATACTGACTAAAAACCGCGCTTGACTTCTCCTGCCCTATAGTGATGGACATTACCAGTACCAGCCTATCAGCCGTTCATAGGTAACAATAGCATATTTAATTCAATAATTTTCCCTTGTGCCAAGTCTCAAAATAAGGCGCCATCGCCAGCTTGAATAATTTGGCTACTTTTCTAGTTATTATATTTTGCGGTAGCACTAACCTGGCAATGGCTTCCGAGTCGGCGCGTGCGATGGCAAGCTGCAGCTGGTGCAGCAGGCTGGAGCGCTCCTGCTCCGAGTCTCGCGCCGCACGAGTGTTCTCCTCAAGCATCAGTCGCATGTCATTCGCTTGAGTCTTGTACACGAAGCAGTAGTGCTGCTCTGTCTCCAATTGCTGGCGAAGCTCCTCGCTCTGATTGACAAGGAAATTCAATTTAGACTTTAGTCAACTACTTATAATAAAATATATAACTTAAGAAATTGATTTCGATTATAGCTTACCTACTCTATTGATAGTGCAATAATTCGTTCATGATAAAAATAAAAAACAAGACAAGAAAAAAAATCGTTTGTAGAACATAGAAAATACACAATACACCTTCCACAATACATATTCCCCGCAGGGTTAGGCAGAGGTGTAAAAAGGTACAACCACAATTCCCTAGTATGTTTTGAGTCACATGTAACAGGGGACAAGCTTATTGCCATAAACCGGGCACAAATCCAAGCCCCGAGCTGCTACTGAAAATTTAATTGGAAAACCCAATAACACTGCTCGACCTGGGAATAGAACCTAGGACCTCTGGGGTAGCAGTCGCCCTGAGGACCGCTACATTAACAAGGCATTTATAGAAATGGAATGAAAAATACTAAACCGCACCGCCTGTATTTTTCATGGATCATTGGATGTCATGTGATTATTAAAATATACTACAATTAAAAAAAACTCGAAAACCATTACACTATTACTAAATTCAAGCTTTGATATTTGGTAGAACACGATGTCGCCTCGCGTGATTGACGGTTATCTATGAATTCCGGGACACCCTGTATACTGGCAAAGATATGCAAATAAAAGTTTATTCATACAAGTAAGATGTTTTGTACGTAACATACAATTATAATAAAGGTATAATATAGCGTGGTTCCTGTAGAATTGATTACGCCATATGACTCACTATTATTATTGTATTACTGACATAATACTGGTGTTGCAGACATAAAGCTCTTGTTATAAATAATATATTTCTTACTTTTCAGATAAAGTATAAGTGATTTTGTTTTTGAAATATGACTTGTATCAGTTCAGTTTTGACTTACTATGTTCAGACTGAGTGATATCGAGTGACTATACCACAGAAATTCATCCTGTTGATCTATCGCAAATACATTCTAGCGTTACTTTTTTTCATAGTACACCTCACCATATTATACCGTAACGTGTTATGTAATAGACTGTTTTAAGTATTTCAAGTTAGCTATTTATATGAAGATGTTTTCATATCATAAAGAATCTACATACAAAGTACGTATTTAGCCGCAACGTCAATAAGCAAACATTACAGAAGTAGGTACAATTTTATTGTACAACGATAAATGTCCCAGTTGAAGATGACCAGGAAATTATCACGACAATAACACATTCCTGTATATTAATGCGTGTCATCATCATAATGGAAGTGTTTTATAGGCATGTCTTCATTGCCAAGGCTCTGTTTATTCAGCACTTGTGTTCGACAAATTCATAACTTCACACTGATTCAGCCTCGTCTTCACAGTCACATAATGTTTAGAATGGCGTAATATACCCGTTTTTAACTTCTACATTTAGTTTTCTATAATTTTATTCAATGTTCATCATAAAAATACATTTTGTTTAGAAAAAAACTGACAAGTTAATAATATAGAATCCTGTTCCTTTGTAAGAACAGTATTGCAACTAATTCAGAAAGCATCTAGCCAAGATACTAGGTACAAATAAATTTTATTTCTAAGAAGCCTTTAGATAAGTAGGTACTTGTTTATGGATCTTCTTTTAAGTTCAATGAAATGTTATGAAAGAAATGTAGAAAGTGTGGTTTTCTCTCTTTGTTAGGCGTTATTAAAACGCATACCTACTTAAAAATACAAACGCTTTAATCTGTGGAGCCAATCTTAAATGTTTGTGTCATAAATATCAAGGTCAAAGAAGAATACCTACTTTTCATACTTGGGTAATTCGTACGAGTAGCGGTATGAAAATGCAATAAAAATATTCTATCTCAAAATGCACAGTTGTATCTACCAAATTATGTACCTACATGTGAATATAGTTTGAAATAGATAGGAGAGCTGTTACATTTGATAAAATACTAATTTAGCTCTCAACAGTCACTCTAGTTATTGCGAAGTTAATTAATCTCTGCGACTTTATGAACCCAGTGGAAATTGTTGTCATTTGACAACAACACCCGAACCGAATTCCTAACTATGATTTGTTTTCATCAACACTACTATTAATATAAATTGTCCACATTCCGTGAACTTCAATGAATAAATATTCTATTAATTGAGCAAATCACATCATAATCAATGAGTAAGGCATTCAACTGTAGAAAAACCGCTGTCTGCGTAATCAAATGTTTATTTATTTGGAGACGAGCGCACGCGCTGGTAGGTACATGTCGTATAAGGCAAAACCTGTGTATGTGTGCATGTTTGCCGTCGACAATGAGTCACTATGTTGTAATGCTGGAGGATAGTCTATTTCGGCGCGATGAGATTATGATTAATGCACGAGAAACACTCAAGAGCTTGTTAAGTTGCCTGATCAATTTATAAATATATGCCTAGATATTATCTAAGTCGAAGTATTGATTTTTAAATTAGCTCACTATTGTTACTCAGCATTTCCATAGTAACGACCTACATTTTAAAAATATGCTTATTTACCTCATCTACCCTTACTCATATATTTTTCATTGTCAAACTGGGCAGAGGATGACTGCTTAGGTATTCCACCTACTACACAACAGGAATGAATAAAAATTAATATAATGTTCATTACCCTAGTCAAAGTAAGGAACTTCGTGGTAGCAGAGCAAGTCTTATTATACCAACTGGTGGTCACTTTTACCTTTTTTTTTTTGTTTTTGTTTACGGGGGGAAACCTTCAAAAGGCTACCGGTCTACGGGGGTTAGACCGGGGAGTGTGGGATTCTTACCCACTAAAACCACCCCGGTGGCCACCATCAGCACATGGAGGGGGCACTGGGTCCTCTTAATAGACCACCCCAGAACCCCCCTGTGCACCGCCTATTAAGGCACATCCCTGGGGAGACTGTATATGGGTCTCCCCTGAATCTGTCCCTGTGGGTCACTTTTACCTATAAGCAACTTAAATAACTTAATAAAATAGTTACAAATTGCTTGGGTAAATTGCCACTAATTACTGTAAGCAAATTAAATTTATTTGATGAACTGTTTGGAAAATAGGAACACTGATACCATACTTAACCCTTTGACCGCCACGGAGTCCATAAACGTCAAATTAAAACTTGCTCACGACGCCAACGACGGCATGGCACGTCTTAAATAGCACTTTTTTTGTTTAAAATAAATACCTATACTTACAAAAAAAATATGTTTTTTTTTTAACTATTAATACTAGAATTTGTCGTAATATACATAAATAAAATAATGAATAATAGTATGCACTCACCCTGGCGCAGTGCATATCGCGCTCGGCCGAGGCGGCGGCCAGCTTCTCGGAGGCGTCGTGCAGCGCGGTGCGCACGGCGTGCAGGTCCCGCGCGCGGCTGTCGCGCTCGGCCGCCGCCGACCGGGCCGCCGCCTCGGCCGCCGCCACCTCGGTGCTGGCCGCCAGCCGAGCCGCACGCTCCTGCTCCAACGAAGCCGCCAAACCCATTGCCTGACAAAATAACACAGTAACACCATCAACATCATTGTCTTAGTACTTTCTCAAGTATTGAGAGTTGCTTATCTGTTGCAGGATTGTATCCAAATGTCGAGGGGAACACTTTTTTATAAGGCATCCTTATAATACCAAAGACTGAGCTCTGTATTTATAAAACAAACATTTATTTTTATAAATATCAGCCATTCACTCATTACACAGGGGAATAAATACTAGTGTTAGATTTGTTTGGAATGTAAGTAACCTTTTCAGTTTCTTGTCGATGTTCACCCTCAAGCTTTTGCAGACGCTGCTGCATCTGCCTGTAGTCGACGCTGAGCATGGACATTTGTCGGTCCTTCTCCTGGCATACCGACTCCGACCGCTGTCTTGCCGCTTTCTCCTCGTTCAATTTTGATTGTAAAGCTGTTGTATCACATTACAAACAAATCATAGATAAATTCAAGAAAATATCTACAGTGAAAAAAAAAACAAATTTACCATGAAGTTTTTTAAGTTTTAAAGATGTTTAATAAAATCTTATTTCTTTTTAGACATTATAAATAAATGAAGTAGTAAAAGGTACCAAGCCATAATTAATCTTTACTTTAAAAAATGAAACTACGCTGGACCTAAAAAGATCAAAGGAGATATATTAGCAAACTGAACAATACCTTTAAATATCATTTCCAATGTTCCTGAGGCATGCAAAAAGTGAAGGTATAAAATATATTTTTGGGAGCTTATATAGTTTAGCTCAGTTGAACATGAGAGGTTTGTAGCATGGTCTAGATGGCAGGAAATATTGTTAAATTTCTCTTGGAATACTAACACTCACCCTTGACTAGCTCCAAATTGGCTTCTTGTTTAGAGAGCAATTGTGACCGTTGCGTGTCCTGATGGGCACGTACTTCCTGCTGATACATGTGCTGCGCGGCACGAAGCTCGTGGGACAGCGAAGCGCACTCCTTCTCCAATGACGACACTCGCTCTGAAAGCTGCCTATTATCAGCCATAATTTGGTTAAGTCTGGCTGAAGACCGTTCGAGTTCAGCATGAGCCGCATTCAGTCTACTTGTGGCTTCTGTGACCGCGGCATCCGAACGTTGTTTAGCTGCCTTTACAGTAGCAAGTTCTTCAGAGAGTATGCTTCGTTCTCGCTCTAGGTTATCGCGCTGAGCGCGCAGGCTCGCCATTGTGCCATCATTGACGACAGCTGCTGCAGCCTGCGCTGCTGTTAATTCAGCAGCTTGCTTCCTTGATTTAGCTGCAGCCTCAGCTTCTTGTTTTAATTTTTCACGTAACTCCGTCAGTTGCATTTCTAAAGCATTTATTTTATCATTATAGGTCTGCAAATTATTTATTTCTTTCGCTCGTTTGCTTTGCTCTTCATCAAGTCGCCGCTTTGCTTCATTAAAATTAAATTCGGCTTTTCTCCTTGTCTCAGCTTCTATATCAGCCTTCCTTTGTATCTCTTTCAGATCGTGTCGTAGTAAAGCTAATTCCTTGTCAGTATCAGCAATTATTTTCTTATTTCTAGATTCCCTCTGAGACAGTTCTTCTAGCTGAGCACATAAGGTGACCTGTGTGTCCTCCAATTTTCGCCTTCCATCTCTTTCTCTTTCAAGAAGTTTTTCTAGCTGCAATATTGCTTCAGATCCAACATTATTAATATGATTATTAGATATAGTATCTACTACATCGGCTGCCTTTAGTCCTCTACTACATAACTGATAATCACCATTGTAAGTAAAACCTACAAATGGTAAATGATTGCCAACAAAAGCCTTGGGTACAGGAAAAGATTCATCTAATGCATCAGATTTTTCCATGTCATCGAAATTCCGTGTATCATCGTCACTAGATAATTCAGGCACAACAGGTGGTACAGAATCCCTTAAGTTTTCAAAACTCCATTGATCATTAATAAAGAATGGGTGTTGCTTGATTTCATCAACACTATTTTTGCCTAATCTTTTAATGCGATCTGTTAGAAGACCTCTGATAAGAGATTTGGCATCCTTGGAAATTTCTACATCATCAGGAAACTGAAGTGAGTTCCTATGGTCCATTATTTTACCATATGTTCCTACTAAACTGTCTGCATAAAAAGGAGGATCTCCAATGAGCATTTCATACAAAAATATTCCCACAGCCCACCAATCACACTCACGACCATACACTCCTTCGCCATTCTGTGACTGTAACACCTCAGGCGATATATAATCAGGCGTTCCCACTGCATTGCTCGCACGCACCAGACCATCAGGTCCCATTCTCATGCAAGTGCCGAAATCAGCCAGCTTCAGGTGACCATATTTGTCAATCAACATATTGTCTGGTTTAACATCTCGGTGTACAAAACCCATACCATGAATCACATCTAATGCAAGGACAATTTCCATTGTATAAAATTTTGCCCATTTCTCAGGTATGTCATAATTTGACATAAGACTAACGAGGTCACCACCAGGCATGTAGTCCATGACCATATAAAGATACTTATGATCTTGAAAGGCAAAGTGTAGTTTTAATATCCACTCTGAGTTAGCATGAGCCATTATATGCCGCTCCTCCCAAAAGAATGTGGAGTCAGATCTCTTAATCATTTCAACCTTACTAAGTAGCTTCATGGCATAAACTTGATGTGTAGACTTGTGTCTGACTAGTTGCACTTCACCAAATGCTCCACGGCCAATTACCTTTATCAAATCAAAGTCTGCTGCTTTCATACGCAGGTCTACTATGTCTGAAGCAAATGTTTCATCTATAACAAAAGAAAATATGATGGAATTACATGAATATAAATGCATTAGAGCTAATCCTGGACATGCAAAGTGTGTGTAAACACACTAGTATGTAGGGCTGCCCTAGTATTCAAAAATGCATTCAATATGTTTGCTTCATATTTGTTGCTTGTGGACCATTGTTTTAGACCTTGTTAGTGTTTGTTACTATGGAGAGCAACAGGGTATTGAAATTTAAAGTATCATTATTATGTGCTTACTTTTAATATTACAAAGCTTACATCAAAAATTATTTTATACATTAAGCATCACCTTTCAGACTTAAGTATTCTTAAGGTAAAATAAGTTGCAACAAGAAAATATTATGATGATAATTGGATTTTGACTGCTATGCTAGAGGTCCTGGTTTTAAATCCCAGGTCAAACAAATGTTATTGTGTAATTTCTATGAAATTCTCAGTTGCTACTAGAGAGTTAGAATTTTGTACCCGGTTATTAGCTGGCTAGAAATGATACCATTATTTTTAACCAACATCATCTTTACTTATTATCCATTCAAGTTCTATATTCAATTTTGTTTGGACTTTTGTATATTAAACCAGTTAAACCATTATTGGTCCCAATAAAATTCAAATTATGGAGATATTTTAACATTTTTATTATTTTTACTTAACATAACATACCATAATGTGTGTATTCTCAGGCAGAGGTGTGGTGAAGGAGGTGGTGTACTAAAGTACATACAATTTGCCGGTATATTTAATTCACATACACATAGCTATAGGTTCCCCAGTTTGTGTATCACTCTATGATAATAATACATCAGAGCTATCACTGTTTGTTTGCAGGTATAGAACTACTAGAATAGCTACATCTTTTTCCCAGAATAAAAACAGCACCACATAAATTTAATGATTTAAATATAATGTTTGACTAAATAATTATGCTTTACCCAAGAGATCAAGGTAAATCTAAAGTGTGAAACATTTAAGGCAAAAAGGAAACATATTCAGAGACAGACTTCTATAACATACAGTCTGGGAATACAATCATAATACAAAAAAATATTATGAGATCATCCAAGAGAAACATTATAAAGTACAAATAATGTTAAAGCCAAGACCATTCTAAAAGAACTTTTCATAAATAGGATGAGAAACCAATAATCAACTAATCTGTAACAGGGTCCTACAACCAGAAACTGTAACCTAGAGTTACATAATTGCAATAACTACTTATTCTAACTGCTAAAAGCTGCCATAGACTAAATTAGCTATTTATCTAAGTAATTAATTGCCTATCTATCATTTACAAGTATCAATAAAACTTTGTAATTTTTTGAAATACATAAGTGATAGCATCGAAAGCTATGCTCATAACCACTGCACTTATCATAATATAAACATTGATAAATATCATATGTACCTACAAACATTAGTCTAATGTTGTCTTTTAAGTACAAAGTAAAAAGCTAGTGGCATTTAAAGGCAATAAATATCACTGTTTTTAATGTTTTTAAATCACCTAACTGCTACCCGCAGTGTAGCATGTATGGGCTCTTCTAAGAATGTAATGAATCAGGTCATGGTCCATTAAAATTTGTAGAACTAAATATTCAACATAAATACGAAAAAAAATGACAAAAGATTGTTTAAAACTAAGTTACTGTAAGGAAACATTTCCCTTCCATATTCAGTAATTAATAAATAACGGTACTGTAACTGGGTCATGTAACTCATTTCATTCAACATAATCTCAGACAATAGAAATCTTGCATTGAAAATTATAACAGGTGGTAGATAATTATATTTCTGTAAATTATTTAAGTGTCAATGTCAAAATAAATAAAAGAAGCTAAGCTTGATGTGGTCCGATACTCAGTGTGTTGAAAACAGGATCACTTTAATGAAATATAAAAAAAAGAACTTAGTAATGAATTTTTAATCAGATGTTTGAAATGCTATACCAATTTTATTAAATTAGGAATCTTTATTTCAATATAATAGACAAACATTCACCATATATATATTATAAGTATACTGATACTAATTAAGTAAGTTTTATTTGGCCATAGCTACTGTAAACCAACTTAGATTAGAGGTCCACAGCAAAAACGAAAGGACTTCTTGATTATGTGATTTATCAATCTCTTGAGAAGATGGCTTCTAATCTCAATCTAACCATCATAAACTGGATGTAAATGTAAGTGCAGATATAGTACAAGAATTAAAATCATGTTCCCAGAAACCAGGTTGCATGATGTACTTACATCTGCTGGTGTAAGCCTCGACGTTCTTCATGCGTCGGATAGCCGGGTGGTCACAGTCGGAGACGAGCGCCGTGACGGTGTCTAGCAAGCAGTCCACGTTGCCGGTGGAGCGAGGGTCATACAGCCGCTCCTCCAGCGCGCGCAGACGCCGCAAACGTTCTTCGTCCTTCACCGATTCCATGCTGGATCCTATTTCTGACGTCCTCTGCCACTAAGGCTAAACGCCACCGCACATTCTCCTGACAACTGCTCCGTGTAAGAACACCACTCTCATCACGACACATAAACAACTGGATACTGATTTGATATTTTTGTACTATTTTGCAGTCGATAACCTACCATTCAAAGGATAACTTATGTTTCATTATCGAAAAATTCAGTTGCCGTAGCTCAGAATGACAGCAGATAAAGGTGGTTCTCACAACAAAGCATATGCACGTTTGCAAACACAACAGGATGATTATTTACATTTATAAATATCCACCGACTTCTAGCGAATTAAGAACACCAAATTAAAGTAACAATTGGCACAAATACGAAAAAAAATTAAGTAAAATTACGAATTAATCGACCGCTAGATTGATGAACGATGGATGATCGAACAATAAAGTGAAGTTAGCTGTAATTTAATGTGCATAATTTAAGGAGAAGTTTCCGAAAACGTTTAGTTTTGTAATTATTTCGACTTGGTAAATGCTGAAAAATGTTACTATTTATGTGAACTAGAAAAAAAAATGGGTTTTTAGCCTAGTTAAAATGTCATTGTTATCTCCACTTACAAGTTACAATGTTTGTCAATAGTAAAACAAATCGATACGAAACCGCAAAATTACGAAATTCAACATTATGCTATTGCTGAATTTAGTGTCACGACGTTGAATACTACTCCCAAGAAGACTTAATAACTCGTAGAAAAACTTTTTAACTTTCACATTCGAACTTAATTTAAAAAAATATTATTTTTTTATCAAAAATCAGAATACATTACAAATATAATTATACTATGAACATAACGATTTCGAAACAAAGGATTAATCCAGTACTGTCTTTCGTTTTATTCGATGCAACCGAATGAGTATGATGAGCAACAATTTTTCCACATCGGAATTCATCTTTGAAATGAAGTGCGCCACACTAATTTAAACTGTGGTGTGGCAGCAGCTACGCTGCTAACGCACGGCTGTTCTTTTAATGTGAAGTCATGGGCTTCTGCCACGCTAGTCGCGTGACTAGCGAAAGCTAGCAGCGTTGCTAGCTAACGTCTTATGTCAAGCGGCCTTAGTCTGTGGGGTTAGCACACTGACCTCTCTAATACACTGGACTAAAACAGATATTTTTTGTGCCACATCAAAGCGCCCCATCGAGCGTCCCGGGTACTAAATTTGACATTAGTTGCAAATGGCAGATCATTGTTTGATACGTGAATAGGGTTGTGTAAATTTGCTTATCGATAATGTGTCGATAATTTTCTTCCGACGCGATGTGACAGTGAATAATTTAGGTTGGTACCTATTTATGTGTCTCAAAATACAAAGGGGATAGAACCGATCTGGCATATCGACCCGCCCGCCATTTTGATATTTTTTTCGAAATCGTACTATAAAAGTGATATGTATTGGTAGAGGACACATAAACAAACATAAAATGTTAGTAACGTGGTACCTACCCCAAAATGTCACGTTACCGAGATATTTGGAGATAAAAATAATCATATGAGTACAACGACAATAATTAAAAATAGACTTATTACGTGCCTGTAAGCGTCAGACTGTATCCAAATAGTCGTTCCCAGGTTCATCATCATCATCATCATCATCAACCCATATACTGTCCCACTGCTGGGCACGGGTCTCCTCTCATATTGAGAGGGATTAGGCTATAGTCCACCACGCTGGCCTAGTGCGGGTTGGCAGACTTCACAAACCGTCGAGAAGAATCTCTAAGGTATGCAGGTTTCCTCACGATGTTTTCCTTCACCGTTTAAGCGAGTGATAATTAATTATTAATACGCACATGAATTCGAAAAGTCAGAGGTGCGTGCCTTGGGTTCGAACTCGAGACCTTCGACTTGGCAGTCCAATGGTCATACCACTAGGCTATCACTGTTCCCAGGTTGATTATTATTATTACTGTTTAATGAAAGAGAGTAGGTACAAATAAGATCAAATTATTTGGGCTCGCCAATAATTTAAATTATATAAATAAATGTTAAATTAAATATATATTTCTGCGTTTTTTTTTCCTATAGTACCCACCTTATCAACAGGAATTCATCCCACTAATATTATAAAGGCGTGTATGTTTGTTCCTTTTTCACTCTCATACGCCTGGATCGATTTTGATGAATATTGGTGTGTAGATTAGATTATTACTGGATTAACGCATAGGCTACTTTTTGTCCCGGATTAATGGAGGTAACTGCGGGGCATAGCTAGTAACTGAATATTAACAATGCAAGTGTGTCCGTCTGTCACGCTGTCACGGTGAAACTGCTGAATGGCTATGCGAGTGTAGCACAGAACGTAGTAATATCTTAATGATAAAGTTATACAATCTAAACGAGGTTTCATTTCAGATCAATATCCATATGATTTTTATCGAAAAATATGTCTCATCTCTATTATTAGTTCCGTGGACGCTCATGTTGCTATCAACGCCAGAATGGCTGTAGTCAAGTGGCTTCATTTTCTGAACTGACATCTGAACTCCAGAGTACTTGTAATATAGAGGTCAGTGGGTTAGCATATTCGCGTGCTGACGCTAACGCTGACGATCCCAATAACAAATCGGCGATAGGATTTTGACATAAGGTCCATACAAGTACCTAATGTCAAAATCCTATCTCTAGTAAGCAAAACTTACCGATGGATTTGTGGAACCCGCCGTAAATAACTAACCACTTGACAGTAATTCCACTTGGCACCCGTGCCAACAATGTCGGGTGCCCGACCCGAATAGGTATTAGGCCGACCTTTTTTTTTTTTTACGGGGTTGGCAATGCTTTTTATGCACTACCCACCGCTCCGGGTGTGTCCACTATAAGAGTGACCTACCGACTAAAACCAACCTCGTGTTTCGCGTCACCACTTTGTTGCCGGGACTACGGGAGCGCTGTAGCATTCGTCCGCAGAATGAAATAAGTCGACCTGCCGTAAGTGAAGGTCGGCTTATAACAGCCCTAAGTGTGAAGACTGTGAAGAGAGTGGGAAAACAAATAAGGTCGATACAAGAGATACAAAATAATAATTATTTTATTAAAAATGTGTTCTTTCCGTAGGGTGCATCCACACCGCAGTTACTTTTTGTGGAACAAGAGAATGCAACACGATACCATTAGGTAACATTCTTCAACTTTTACCGTAACACATTCTAACAAGAAAATAACATATTGTTATCGGATGTTGCCCACTAACACTTCGAAACATTGTTCTACAAAAAGTAACTGCGGTTTGGATGCACTTTTAAGATTACCATGATGTTTCATTAACTCATTACTTCTCAGGATTTGATGACTATCAGCGAGCGACACTATTGGATGGTGTAATCACAAAGTACATCATCATTATTTATTTATTTATTTATTTATAAAGTATACCAACAGCAAATACATACATAGTGCTTAAAGTCTATAAAATAAGGTATTTTCTCTTATGTATATACCAATAGGTGTACATAACATTTACTTACGAAGACAAACAAATAAAATGAATTAATTACAGTTTAGGAAAAAAAAATAGTTGAGGTATTATATTATTTGATTAGATACATTTTAGAAAATAAAAATATTAATTTTTTAAATTACAAAATACATATCATCATCATCAACCCATATACTGTCCCACTGCTGGGCACGGGTCTCTTTTCACAGAAGGAGAGGGATAAAGTCACTGACCTTTAGAATACATGTGTTGTGTTTGTCTGGGTGTTTCTTATGTATTATAAGTATGTATTTACAAAAAAAAGTATATAAGTAATATATTATAACCATTGTCTAGTACCCATAGTACAAGCTCTGCTTAGTTTGGGACTAGATGGTGCTGTGTAAAAAATTTCCAAAATTATAATAATTTATATTGTATGTTTTACTTTTTTTTTATAATCTGGTTTGATGTTTGCTGGCTAGGATAATTAATCTTAAAAAAAATCTAGTGAAGCAGTTTTAGTTTTCATCAAAATGAGGCACGACTACTTTGAGTATTTTTCGTTATTCCACACAGTGTCGGATTTGGCCTTCCTTCACATTCAAAAATCACCTGTTTAGGTATTAAAAAAATATGGATTTATATTATGTACCTGTATGATCTACTTTTTGTATTCATTTTAAAGTAGCCAAATAAAAAACTAAAAACAAAGATGATCATAGACGATGTAGGCGAGGTAGGCGATGAATTTGCAAAGGACATTATCATTCATGTTCTTTTCAATTTCATTCACAAAATCACAACTCACATTCATTCCATTCTTCAATTTTGTTCATCGAATGGAATATGGCGGTGCTAGGCAGGATGTGCATAAGTTTTTGATTTTTGCATTTATTATCAAGTTGCTTATATCTGTTAGCTTTCTAAGTAATTCCTGACTTCTTTCGTGTGTTGTAATATTTGTTATTGTGCAAAAGCTTTTTCGTACCCGTAACCTCCAGTCTGGACTTCTTAGTTCTGCAATGAAAATTATTACTCGTTGGTAGTGTAAAAATAATTGTGACAAATATATCACTATACCTCAGGTAAATTGTTGTTTTATGTAATTATCTTAAAATTGTACAAAAACTTTTATACCTGGATCCTCTAATCCAAAGTATCATCCTACAATAATTATTCAATATAAAGTTACGAGCCTGCCCCATTTTGGTTCAAGTTCATTCTCGTGTTATTTTGTTCACGTAGTTTTTTAATTTCTCGGGTGATATTACAATAATCACACAACTTAAGTTAAGAATAGAGATCAAGTCTAAAAAATGTGACTCGGATAAATTTCTAAAAGGAGATAACTTTTCTTTGTGGTCCATAATCACGTGTGGTTCAGGTCGTTATGGGGTCAATAACTGCTGACTACGAATTATTTTTGTTATCGCATCATGGAGACATTATATCAGTAATTTTACAATTTTATGGAAATTAAATTTGATAGTAATTTTAGCTTTCAAGTAATCACTAGACTCAGGTATAAAATTTTCATTGAGTAGAAGACCCCTGTGCGCAATAATTGTCATCCATCCAGGGTTGGTCGATCTATTATTCGACGTAATGCATGTGCACTGTAAATGCTGTGGGCCCAGGGCGCAGAACGTAGACAGGGCGCAAGGAAAGGTGGGGGACGGGGATAGCGCGGGGCGGGGGCCCGTCCGGCAGTCAGCTGTGCTAAGTGTCATGTAGCGTCGCGCTGTACCGATCCGTGGGAAGTGGCCTAATTGTACCCCTCCATTGTATCTTGAAATTTGATTCTGTTAATGTTACAGGACAAGAAATTCTTGGATGTAAATAAATTTAGGAATGTTTTATCTATACATAAGCTAGTGAAGTGTGTATTGAGATAAAATAACAAAAATGATTCCTTTGTGTTAAACTTGTTTTTGATATATCTGTAAATCTTTCAAATTTCTACTGCAGTCTGAAAATATAGGTATGTGTAGGTTATTCTTATTTGTCAAAATCTAACACAAGAATGTCATCATGATTGCCATTTAGATTATCCACATGCTAAAGATAAATATAAAAATAATAAAGCATTGTGGTTTTAGGTACAGGTTAAGGTTTAAATATTCTCATTCATGGTTTTGTTCATATTTCTTGGTTCCTGCACACAGTTTATTTTTATGAAGAATATGATTTATAATCTCCAAAATGATTTCATTTCAATAGTGTAGTGATTGCAGAAATCAAATAACATTACATCTTGCATAATTTTAGCTAAAGGTGTGCTTTGTGCAAATGTTTTCATTGTTTCATGTATGTTTGGCATTCACCATTGTTGTGCAATCAACAATTTTCAATAAAGTCCTCTTTATGGTTTACCGCTGAATGCTGACGATAACAGCTATAATCACACTTTCTTGCTCTCTATGTACAAACTTAATCAGTGTTTCATTACAGTTGTTGATTCATATCCTGTTATAAAAAATATTATGAATGAATAGAATTTTAATTTGATATCTTTAAGAAGATAATAAAATAATTATTATGATTTTTAATAGAATTGAGATGAATTTCATGCATCTTTTCATAATGAGTTTAAAGTTTTATTCAAATTATATAGCTTTACTATTTAAATATGTAGTTTTAATAAAACTAAAACACAGGTTGGTTAAAAGAGGATCAAATATCCAATTTCATACTTGTACAGTGGCTATTTATAGCAATGTACACAGCATCACATAGTCATTCAGGCAATATTTCATTGATAAGTTCCGCTATGCTGTTATTATAAAAAAAAAAAAAAAAAAACAAAATATACCTTGCTAAAGGAAAGTTGAATAATTAAGTTGTCACTTTATTTATAATATGTGCATTAGCTATTTCGATTGAATGATAGTACTGATGCTTATTTTTATTTCAGTGTGCCGTGGTGGTCATGGCTACGCTCATTCAAGAAAATGGTATTAAGGAGCTGAGCAAAGGCACACATGGTGTGCAGAACCGTGGCATATCAACACATAATGTTACAAATCACATGGTGCCTGACCATGAGTATTGTGAAGCTGGCACAACCAGCGCGCCTCAGTTACAGTGTGCTGACTCAACCCAGGCAGCCCCGCCACCTGCCCCCGTCGAGGAAGAGGAGGATACTCCTGAAATAGACATAATGATAAACAATGTCGTGTGCAGTTTTAGTGTTAAGTGCCACTTGAACCTTAGACAGATAGCATTAAACGGTGTTAACGTTGAGTTTCGCCGCGAGAACGGAATGGTAACAATGAAGTTACGGCGTCCGTACACTACCGCGTCGATTTGGTCGTCGGGGCGCGTGACGTGCACGGGCGCCACCAGCGAGGACCAGGCCAAAGTAGCAGCGCGACGGTACGCGCGCGCACTTCAGAAGCTCGGCTTTCAAGTGCGCTTTCGCAATTTCCGTGTAGTCAATGTATTGGGCACCTGTCGAATGCCTTTTGGTATAAGGATTATCTCTTTTTCCAAGAAATATAAAGAAGCAGAGTAAGTTTAGATTTTTTACATTTACTTATTATATCATACTCAAAAACCACCTTCTAAATCTTCATTGGCTTTCAAATATAAACTTCTTTGTTTCTTGTTGACATTTTTGAAGCAGTACTCAAGTATGTTGGGACTTTAACAAGTAACCATACAATGACATTTTTCTCTGATTCTTTAAGACAATTAGACACAATCACAAGAACGAAGTCTTTGTATTATTAGGGAAGTACTCATCATTTTCCCAAATAAGTTGGAATTCGCTTCCAGTCTCAGATATGGCTGAAAATCAGTATTTTACACAGAGTGCCTGCCACACACCTCCCCAACCCAATTCCTGGGTAATAATGATATTCTGATTGTGGACTGGTTGTCAGGCTTTTAGGCTTCTAGCTACCAATAACTATTGTTATAGGTCTTATCACAACCAGCCCACCACCATCCTCTCTGAGGCTTGGAGCAGTCTTGATGTATTAAGTATGGTCACTCATCCACAGACTGACCCTTGGTTCCACAGCTTAAGCTAGCAGATCAGCCTAGTTATTACTTAGCCATGAGCTTATTAGGGAAGTACTCAATTAATTTATATTCTCCAGCTTGTCTGGGATAAATTGATAAGCTATTAAACATTTATACCCCTATCTAATCATGGAAGTAAGGGGAACTTATTCCATTCCAGAGAGTCACTTATACCAGAACAAAAGAATTTATTCAATCATTTTGTGGTCTTGACTTGTGTGATGGCTGATGAGTGATGTTTCACACTGTCCATATGTAAAAATACCTACTAATATTCTAGTAGCAAACTAGAAGGAGGTAATCTACTTACTACCACTGACCCAATTTTGAAAATTATTTCATTAATAAAAGGCTACACTATCTCTTGAGAAATCCTTGGGCTTTGTTTCATTATGAATAATAATTTGTCATTTCATCCATGTAAACAAAATTGGCAATGGAAGCTTGTTAGGGAGAAAATGGCTGCAAAGTGGATTTTTTTCATTACTATTCCATCTAATCATCTTACTAAGAAGTAAGAACTTAAGAGAAATTGTATGTAGCCTGTTTTGCTAGTGATCAAATATATTCATTGAGGCTCTTATTTTGAGGCACAATATTTTGTAATTTTTTTTTTATGGCTCTTCATTTAGTACAATCTGTCTCCTTCATGGGACATTTTGTAATTGAATAAGTAATTTACACCTTGTGAAGGATCTGTCTGCTGTTCAATTAGAATTTATGTAACCTGATCTGTAACCTTCATGTTGATGTGAATTTGCCAATGGGTGCATACCAAACATTCTGAAATCTAATTACAACTTATGCTGAACTTCAAAATATCATCAAAGATAAACAAATAATCTGATCAAAGAAATATTAATGAATTCTTCTAAATGTTGGATTCCTTTCTTTCAGTTATGAACCAGAGCTTCATCCAGGCGTCACCTACAAGTTGTTTAACCCTAAAGCCACATTAAAGATATTCTCCACAGGAGGTGTGACTATTACAGGTAACTACATTCTAATTTGTTAGCTAACCATTATCATGCAATATAAATAAAATTAGAAACAAAACCATACCCTATAAGGTGACTCAAATGAAGTTTGATAAACAAATTGTATAATTTACCACATTAATACTATATGTATTGTTTCTTCCATTAATCATTTCCTGTGCCTATCATTCCAACCATTGGATGTAGTTTATTTTTTCCCTTGATGTGTTATCCAAAGCATAAAATAATGTGGGTACTTAATTTAACGTTTCATTTTCTGCATATTGAAATATAAAAATACTTATCACAAAAGGTATAATTAGTCCTATTAGGACCCCAGGTCATCGAGATATCTACCTAATATACAGTGCAGTATTTAAATACATTTTAGTTATCATAGATTAAGTTTTTTCTGGAACACATTGTATTTAGACACTGGTAAAATAGCAACTACAAAAGAGGTGCTTGTACCCAACAGTGGGTGAAGTCGGGTTACGGATGATGATGATAATAGCCACCAAACGCTTGATTCGGTTCCCAAATAATGCCGCCCACAGCGTACACCGCCATTGTAGATATACTTTGCATGCATTCTGCGCCGTTTATAAGTAATCTACCAAATAAAAAATATACTTAGTACCAAAAAAATATCAATTACTTTCAAGCCAAGACTGCATGTTTCATGTAGTGGTTAAGGTCCTTGCTGTGTGTCGTGGTATGTTTGGTATCTACTTAAAATATTTAATTGTTAATTATCACCTATATTCATTCTTAATAGTGTCATGGTTCTCTCATTGGCAAATTTTATCATATATTTAATTACTAATTGCCTTATTAGTCTA
The DNA here is from genome assembly GCA_964056405.1 of Acronicta alni. Lineage (NCBI taxonomy): Eukaryota > Metazoa > Arthropoda > Insecta > Lepidoptera > Noctuidae > Acronicta > Acronicta alni. Next base: position 13,952,196 of record OZ043916.1, on the reverse strand, counting down.
GTGGTCGTAAGCACGACTGCTAAACTGGAGGTCCTGGGTTTGGTCGCGGAGTGTTATCTGGTTTTATTAGAAATTTCTCAGTAGTAGCTCGGGGTTTGAATTTGTGTCCAGTTTGCGGCAATAGGCTGACCCCCTATTACGAGGTTCCTTAACATACCGACGAACTATGTGTGTGCAAATCTACATAACCTATCGGGTAATACAGGCGTGATGTTATGTTTATTGGTACTGGTACAGAGACAACTGAATGAAAGGTACAAAGTACTTATTACAATCTTCTACCTTGTGCCAAATTTATTCTGCACCCATCATATTATCTACTCTTTCCTGCATTCGTCTCCTAAAACATTCCTAGCAGTAATATTTGTAGAAAAAGATTGTTTTGTTTCACTCTGTACATGCCAATCTTCAACTCGCCTAATATTACTCCAATGCCATTTCAGTTTTGTGATCCTTTTTTGTCATCAGTGACCTTCGTGAGATACGATCTATGTTAAATATTCTATTTTCAGTCTAGGTACGAACAAAAACACGAGCATATCAGATTATGTATATTATAATTGTTGAGTGACTGCTTGTTTGTTTGCAGCCCGGAGCGTGAGCGACGTACAGTCTGCGGTGGAACGCATATTTCCTCTGGTATACGAGTTCCGCAAGCCGCTGACGGCGGCGGACACGGAGCTGCTGCGGCAGAAGCGCGCGGCCCGGGCAGGCGTGGCCCCGCCGGCGCCGCCGCCCGACGACGACCCCATGCGCCTGGTGACGCTGTCGGACGACGACAACGACGCCTGGGAATGACGCGGTGGCGCCGCGCGCGCCTCCGCCGCCCACTGAAGCTCCCGACGCGACGCCCCGTGCGGGAACGAAACGAACTTTATATTGGCATCGAAGCAATACTGTCGGTTGTTAGTGCGATCGCGTGTGACTCGTCGGCGAGCTGTTCGGTTCATGCCAAAGATATTTATTAGGGGAGGTGCTTCGCGCCCGGTCCGGCCTGCGCGCGGCCGCGACCATCAGGCTGAACGTTCTGCGGAGCGCCCGCGCTTCTTTACCCTTCGTATGTACGATTGTATCGTTTTTGTGATGACCTGTGACCTCTTTAGTATGCGTAGATGAAGTCGAATCGTTTACGTTGAAACCAAAATTGTCATAAAATAAAAAAAAAGTTCAAAAATAAATCTCGATAACGATACTCAGTCTCGTTTTTCATTTGCCGTTATGATTGTAGATTTTGTAGTGATAATAGTGTTGAATAAGATTTGTTCTAAGAATGAGATGACTGAACGATAGAAGTTAGTGATTGTAAATATGGAAGCTTCGACATTATACATTTCAATAAAACCTTGTTTGTTTCATTTATCGCTTTAATATATAGAAAAATTGTAGCAACTTAACTCGGGGTCTTTATACAAACTGTTGTTTACGAATCTGACTCATGGGTATCGTACTCGTCACTCGTGAACCTGTGTTGCGAGGGGCGTGGTGCTCTGGAAAGTCTTAGGTGTGACTTCTCTATGGGCTGATTCACGAATCCTTTTGGTGTCCGAATGTATGCGCTCATGTCCACAACAGCTAGCCGAGGGGTTTTGACGGCTGTCCCTGTATAAAAACACCGATTAGCAACTTTTACTCCGCCACAGCCACAGGAAAAAAATAATCTGGTAACCTACAGAAACTACATAATTCTCTTTTATGGTACCGTTGTGACACATGAACGGCACAGGACGACCTTATTAAACCGGAATGGAAGTTTTACTGTTCGTGACGTTATAAGTTTACCAAGTTTTAAAAAAATCTTATACCTACATTGAGAGAAATGCGGAAAACTGATACCTGAGAATTTTTATATGGCACCTTTACCTTATTCAACGACTTGCTTTCTAAAACCAAGGTAGATCGAAGTGCATACCTCACCCTACAAGCCAGCCTTCATTAAATTTTCAGTCGACTCGGCCAAGTAGGTATACCTAAATGTACGTAGCTATCAGTCTAGGTATTATCTAAACGAACAACTGGTACATATCTACCTACATGACTCTTGGTGCCATTGATTGAGTACAGTTATATCTACCTAAATCTTATTGTTATATCGATTTTGTTAGGGTTACGAGCGAGTTACCAGTAATTATAGGCAATATGTGGTCCACATCAGGTACTGTGCGTGGTCGAGACCTCAGTATGGGGCGGCGCGACAACCTGGCTGGCAGAGCCTGCAGTGCCGGCGGCGATACTTTAGGCAGGGGTGGTGACAGTACACGACCGGCTAGCACACGCCGCTCAGGGGACGAACTTGGTGACCTTTAAATCAAATCTTATAATTTGCGAACACGGGTAAATAATCACGGAGGCAAAAAGTATGTGTAGTGTGACGTAATAAGTATCGCCCACGCCTAAGTTGCGAGGTAAGGTAAACAACCAGTCTATTGTTTTGAAAATTAATGTGGCTTCCATTTGAGAAAGTTTTTCCGTTTGTATGGCTTCCTGTTACCCATTATTTCCACAGGACGGAATTTTTTTATAAGATGTAGGCACTTTAGGCTGTTGTTAATAAGTAGGTAGGTATCTGTATGTGCACATAAGAGTCATGTATATTTTATCTAAATAGGTCTATTTCTTGCACAAGCACCGAGGTTTAAATAATTATTAAACTTAAAATACAAAAGGTAGGTAATACTAATTACAAAGTAGGTATATCATACAACACATTGACAGTCATTACGTTGTCTGGATGTTAATTTTCCATTAAGGAACCACATTTTATTTGTCAATTGTCATATTGATTATTAAGTCTAGTAGTTACCGAAATAAAAAGTAGCTAATTGTCTTTGTAGGTATAGCATAGATAAAGCAAATCTGTCTGACCTGTCTCGCTCAATGACAGGTCGTCTGCGGCGCCGTCTGCCCCTTTGATCTTTCTTCTTAGTTCTCCCCACTCGTGGAGGAATAACGCCGATATGTCGATAGTAGTCGCACAGAGATTTCGCTAGAGATCTACCTATTTTGGAATCTGAGTGTCGGGTTAAAGGCATAATTTTTATGTTCCAAATGAACTAATGTAGCTGCTCCTTATGGAAGGACCATGGGCCGTGGCCTGAATGTTTTTAAATTATTTTATTGTTTAGGGGCTTTTATCTAAAAAGATATGTGAACCCCATCGTGCCTATAACATTAATATGTTACAAAATTAAACCTATCTACCTACCTATAACATACTTAAATTAAAAAATCTCCTGCTTACAAATTACTGTTAGATTAAGTATGTTTATGTAAGCGACATAGTTTTTAGCAACCTCTGAAGTTGGTTGACATCAAATTGATTGGATTAAACCTACGTCCAGCTAGTTACGTTTACATAATTATTTAGTTTTCGTTTAATTTTGACCACCACCAATGACGCAAAATGTCAAAATACTAGTGGTTGCAAGTACAGCTGCTGAGCGTGGGATCATGGGTTCGATTCCTAGGAAGCAAAGCGTTATTAGATTTACCTATTCATGAAATTCTCGGTTGCAGCTGGGGTTAGGATTTGTGCTCGGTTAACGTACAAATACGTACCTATAACTTTATAATTAGGACCTATCCTCCCAAGAAATAGGTACTTAGATACAGATGTTAAGTCACAACCTGCCAGCGATGGCTGGCCATCACAATTTTACCTAAATCTCTTTTTTAAAGGATACATGCGTCTTCCGTGTAATGTATATAAGGTCCTCTGGGGGACAATCTTCGTCCGCCTAAAGAGACCAGCAGCGTGTAAGCGTCTACTGAACCCGAGGGGAGAGCCCTGCGGGCTGTGCCGGCCAACACAGGGTCTGCGTTGAAGAAGCATGCTTCAGGCCGCCATGCTTCTATACGAGCTCCCAGGAACTTTGGAAGTACCGCATGACGTTCAAACCTTGGGGAATAGGAAATAATCACATATTTACAGTTGTTGATAAAGCAAAGGCTCGACACAAAGAGGAGTGACTAAATAGGGTGTAGGCGAAGTTTATTATAGAAAGTACCTAAATAGTCGCAATAGACTCCTAGAGACGCGCGCGCCTAGCCTGTGCTTCCGATCCAAGACGCAGTAACTGCGTTAATTTGTGAAAACCCTATTTATGTACTCTGTGTACCTTAATTACCACACCTGAGCTAATAATAAGTACCTAACGGATCTTTTCAGTGCTTGAAGAGCACAAAAAAATACTAAGTTATGTGCTCCAGCAGTAAGTACCTACGTACCTATATACCAGCGTCCAGTAGTAGTACCTATAACTTTGCATCTAGGCCGATCCCAGCTTTAGATAACTAAGGCCGCCCTGACTATAATATGCATGTATTTAACTTACATTTATACATTCCGAAATAAATTCTATACGTGACTACTCACGTATAGAATTTATTTCGAAAGGTATTTAGGTAGGTACCTACCTACGTACCTATAATACTGAAAACTATACAGACTTTATTTTAAACTACCTATTTAGAGATTATGTAGGTAGCAGGCATTAAAACTAATAGCAAACTACAAGCAAGTTATTATAGATAGATACTGTACTCAGGGCCCCACAATTTCTTAATGGTGTTTATTATATATAATTATGTTACGCTCAAAAATCGAAAACAGCTCATAACGCGTTGTGGTCAATTATATTAGTTGAGCTTCAAAATGCAAGGAATTATAATAACTAAATAATAAAGAAAATCTTACTTAAGCTAGGTTAGGTTGTTGTTAGTAGTAGTTACTCGATGCAAGTTTAAATCAAAGCTAACAACTGATTATTAAGCTGCTACTTTCTAATATAATTGACCACAAAGCATTGTGAGCTGTTTTTTCGCTCAATTGGCGTTTTCGATCTTTGAGCGTAACATATAGTTAAGTACATTCTGGAATATAAGGTACCTAAGGCGTTATTGACACGAACACTCAGACGGAAAGTTTTTTTATTTTTCACCGATATTAATTCTTGCAGAATTCATGTAAAATATTTACGTCATTCCGGATTAGACTACATTTGCAATTTAAAGTAGCTTGACAATACAAGAATATTTTATTCAAAAACATGAGATGTTTGAGACTGAAATATATTACCTATATGTATACCTACCACACCGACTTACCTACTTTATGATATGAAATCGGTTAGATTGGCTAGCTTATAGAATACCTACACTTCTAACCATTGCCGTCGTTACTAAAGTTTCTTGAATTAATAAGTATCTTAGTAGATACCTACCAACCAACGGTTAGTAACGAAAGGCATGGATCACACCCAAATTATGAAAGAGTTACAGCTCTTTGTATAATAAAATTGTCCCATATTAGGAACTCGTACCTACTATTTTCTCGGGTCAGTAACTTTTAAATAGTAATAAAAATGTTAAAGCGTTTTGAAGATTGCACCGTGTTCTGCAAATTTTGTTGCTGACTCTACCTTTATTGATATTCCACGTACCGTAATTATTAGATAATGTCAATAAGAATGAATTTAATTCGACTTAATAATAATATTTATTTCAGGCAAATTACACCCAGGAAAAATAGCATAACACTTTAAAATCACCAATGTCACAATATTCAATGAAATTTGTACACTATAAAATATGTCAAATAAATTAAAATAGAAACTAGTATTGTATCATGAAATAATAATTATAGAATTAAAATTTAAAATTATGTAACAAGATTGAAATCATTTAACATTACTTATATGTGAATAAATAAATTAAATATTTTCAATTATGGAGTCAGTGAGAGTAAAATTAATACGGTCTCTTTGACATTTGCATATAATTATACAAATGTTATATCATAATTATGATACTAACGGTATACTCACCTGTACACATCGTCGTATGAATTTCCTCGAACAAATACACCTTCGTGGCTGATGTCTGCGTGTATGTCGATGATGAAATCTAACTGCACAGCCTGGGAGCGTTATTTGAGATCAGTAAAAAAATCTTTCATCACAAACATTTCATTTAAAACTAGTCAAGTCTCGTCACTCTTCATTATAAACAATGTCACGCACAATAATAATATTTTAGTGAAACATCAGGAGTCTACTAATTAGTATGTGTTAAATTTTATGCTAAAACCAAGACGGATTAAGCAATCGTCCACAACACTAAGATAATCCTAATGCGATTTGGCAGGCAATTCCAAGCATTTACAAAAAAAAGACATTAAATCTGCAATAAAAAAAACATCAAATTCCTTTACGGAAACGAACTATAGAATTAAATGAGCATGTGTAAATGAGAAATACGATTATTACAATTATTTCCCTAAATGCTTAAAAATAAGTATTTTTTCTTTACTACCTTTTCTGAGGCGAGCTTTTTGAGAAGATCATTGACGGCCACTAGGGCGGGGTGTGCGTAACTGGTGGCTCGGTTCCAACTGCGGTTAGGGTCGCCGCCAAGCAGATCCGATCTCTGATTCCCTAGGAACACCCCGTCAGGGTTCAGCATCGGTATTACCTAGTGGGTAATATAATGCGTATTGAAAAACTTACTAAAGTATACCAATACAGCAGAAAATGTTTTAGCTAAAGCAATTCGAATTTTGGAGCGAATTATTTATCTTATCTTGAATATCAGAATAACGCTCTACAATAGCATTTTTTCTGTATCATGGGTCCATTTAGAAACAGGCCTGGAGGCTATGTAGGCTTTACAAATATTTGTTGCGTGCGAGAATCTCGTTATCCGCAGAAACCATTTGGACAGCAGCTACCGCCTCCTCTATTTATTCTAAATATTTATATCATTAAATACAATTACAACTTTTCTCACCTCTAATACAATGTTATTTCTTAAAGCAACTGCCTTCTCGGATGTTCCCAGTAAATAGTCCAAGAATCCTGAATATATTTAGGACATCATTTAATATGTAAGTCGGTTCGATCAAATGTACAGAGGCCAGCACATCAAGCTACCACAATCTGTCAAATTTCTTTGATTGATTTTTAACTTTAATACAAAACCATAAGATTCATATTTAATTGGGAAAATTTGACAGTTTTGGCTGACTTGACCTGTTGGCTTCTGTATAAAGATATTTGTACAGACGCCATTAAAAAATGTAGATAAATTCTAATATTTAAATGGCTTTGAATGTACCTACCATCAAGATTATATAATTATACCTACTAGTGTAACTTAAGCTTTCTACTAAAGCTATAACTCCCCGGTATTGGGATACCTATTTAAATACTTCCTAAACATCAGCATCACAAATTGAAATTAAAGGCTGTATCTATAACAACTAAATAGGTACGTTTAATGGAACAATTATAACAAAAATAGTGGCACTGGGGGACCTAAAAGTAATGTGATTTACCTTGACAAACAAATGAGGAGGGCGGTTCCCCCCCGTGTGACCTCGCCATGATGAGAACGACCCGTTTCTTTGGTTCCGCCATCTTCACTTTGGTTACAACAGTTTCTTCTTTAACTTCTTCTTTTTCTTTGAAATTATAATCTCCTATTGTCAACAGGTCAATACGACGTTTTTGCTGGAACACAAAGATCCGTAAGACCCTTTATCCTTCAAATAAAATATGAACTGTAAGCTGAAAGTATTGGTTTGACGTTTATAATAAATCCTCCTACCCTTCATCTCTAATATAACTACGCTATCTATATTTGTGATGGAGGGTAGAAAAACATATGGCCTCTCTTACTGCAAATCGCTAGGTAGGTATGTACTAAGTGGTGCTGTAGCTAAATTGGGTTAATCTATGCGCTACAATCGATACCTACCAGCAACTAACATAAATGAATGGCCGACTTAGTTACTTAGTAAGATCTAATACTCACAGTAGTCTGAGCAATAGACTGCCTCGTGGCAAAGGCCTGTGCCCTCTTCTCCCACGACGCGAGGTGCTTCTGAAGTCGAGAATAAGAATATGATGCCCCGGCTGAGAACTGGTAAACATCCTCTTCTCTATCAAAAGCAAATGCGATGCTTAAAATCTTCCGGCCGCGGTGACCCAAAGATCGATGAAAGAATATTAAACGCCTTGGAATTCTTTGCCTGCCAAATTTCAAATTAGAATGTGTCAGAAAACATTCGAAGTATAGTTGCGATACCAAGTTTCATTGGCGTGACGTAAACTGGAGTTTTGAATAATTTAATCTATTATGCATTTAGTTTACAGTATCGCTATTTGCGACTTGGCTCACGTGGCATTCTACTTACTAATCAACCAAGTAAATTTTGTTAGCTTCTTCATTCACACGCTGAAAATGTAACTAACTAATCTGACCACTATCTACTTAGTTAATAAATAAAATATAGGTAAACTAACCATTTCGGTCGTGACGTGGAACGGACTAGTGGGGTCATATTGCCATCAAATAAGGTCGTTTCTTTGCCCAAATTCACAATGTTCAGTATTACTCTCTGGAATAAATATTGCACTGTTAAATTTTCTGATGTCAAAAACATGAATTCACTGCTTTTAGGATTCGACATTCACCTGATCCTGTTTTACATTTTCGATGGTGAAATTGAACCAGAACCTGGCCCTTGGCCTGCAGGTGTCGGGTCTGACGTACAGATCGTACTCTAGGTCAGTGATGTGGTCAGCTCGTCCAAGATTGCCACACTCAAACGCCGCGTCAAAACACAGCTGCCCTCGCTTGGCCTTTCCGCTCTGCCCCGGAGGACGCACGATCAGCCGACTCAAATTTCCCAGACCTCCCTCTCCATCACTTTCTTCGCTATCTGCAACGTATTTTCTATAAATTTTGTGTAGTACAATTTGGTATCTTGCGACTGTTATGGTCGAATAATACTTAGCGCACACAGAACACAACTAATCCGAGTATACCTACACCACGCTCTAGAAAGTCTTAAAATCATAATTGTTTCAGAAATGTGTGAAATTTCTTTAAAATATAATATCTATTGCTGCTCAGCACCTGCCGCTGATATGCAACGGCTTCAAATGGCGATTGGATAGAATGAAGCTCATTCGATTAACATACACAAATTGAATTCGTCTAACCGACACGTGATAAAGTTGTTCAATCACAGATGACATGATCGAGTGATAGATTGTATACACGCACACGTCTTGGGCTTTTGAACCAAGATATAAAGAAAAACAGTTAAGCTTTTTAGTTGATAGAAGAATGATTGTAGTTCTTTGAGAGATTTTATTATTTCCTATTTTATTTGTACCACAAGGAGGGCGAAGGTATATGGAAGTGTGATCCAGAGCGTCGGTGTACGCAGCCATGGCTACACTGCTAGGGTTCCCGACTAGAACGCCTTACTCAACTAACTTTAACAATGTAGGTGAACAGATTGGCTACAAGATTGACGGCAGTGCCTAGGCGATAAGTGCACGAATGTGTAAGGAAAACAGTTAAGCGAGACACGCCAACCGTATATTGAAAGTTCTTTTTCTTCAGTTAGTTGAAACTTAAGCGATCGGAACCTGATTCCTTCTATTTCACTGATATTTTATGTTGAACCTATCGGTATTTCTTTTAAAAGTTACGGCGCTCGGTATATCTGCTTTATTATCTTTCAGTAGTTTGAAGAAAAGTTATATAAACTGTATCCTTGCTTAAGAATTTGAGATTTTAACAATGCCTTTTGCTTGTTGTCCTACCTTGGCGCATAGATATGCGATGTTCTCAGTAGCCCAAACTGGAGTTTACAAATTACGGTCGTCATTTCAAATAGTGATTTAAGTACCTACTCTAGGAGACCGTTATCTAGTATTTTTTTGCATACATAGACGCTGGCGGCTATTGCCCACCAAACTCCTCAGGTAGAGCAGGGCAGGTTGGGGCATTGCCATAGACGTGGCCATAGAGACCATATAAAAACTGTGTGTTTACTAACACAGTTTTTATATATGATATCAAAAACAATCATAAAAACGATACGTTCCTTTTAATTTAGCTGGCTTCTTAATTCAACTGTGCTTCATTCTTGCCTCGATTCAGGTAAAGCGTAAGATTTATATTTTATCAAGTCTAGCGATGTATAAACTGTAATAAACTGAAAGATACAATGAACTCATATGTAACATAATGTCGTAACCGTAAGTACCACTTAATGATACTCGTTCCGTTCCAAAGTTGGCAGATATACTCACTGAAGAATATTTTAGTATGTATTGTTGGCACAGAATTTGTCCACTCATACGATCGATCTACACATAATAAGTATACAAAGTTTTTATAAATTTGTGTACGAAGTATGTAGTATTGTAGTTAAACGTTACCAAAGCACAGTCATTATTCTCTAACCCTTAGAGTGGTTTCGCCCTACGTCCGATCCAAATCCGAAAATTGTAGATGAATATAGTGCAAAATATATATTATAAAATATATATAAGCATTGTATATATTTTTTCTTTATACCATCTAAGGTGGCAAACAAGCATACGACCCACTTGATGGTAAGCGGTTACCGTAGCCTATAGACGCTTGCAACAACAGGGATACCTATCACTTGCGCGTTGCCGATCCTGTAAAACGAAAGGAAGAATAGTTGGGTTGGCAGAGTATAAGAGTCAAAGACACTGCGTGCGAAAACATAACGTTTTCTCGCGTAGCACTGGCATCCTTGCTCACCTATAGGAACATATTATTACACTTCGATTTTCTGCAAGGAAATTCGAAGTTACTTCTCCAGTCGGGCAGCTTCAATTTGAGTGGGATTACTCGCACTATGCCCTACCTCTCTTACCAGCAATAAACTTGGATATAGTCAGTTCATTCATTTTGTGTTTTATAATTGTAATCCAATCAGTATTTAATCATTGCATGTTACAGTATGTTAGTAGGCATTACTTGTAAATCGATTTGAGTAAATGTTTTGCAAAATTTTGTTTAAAATGTACAAGGAAAATGAAACAAGGGACAGCGTCAAAAGCATTGGCTCAATGTTCGCGGTTAGTTTGCCAAGGCTTACATAATAAGGTATTTATATAACGAAACGTGTAAGGAAAGTAGGTTTACTGGGATGTATTATGTGAACGGCGGTGGCGGCGGTGGGTATATGGGATAAAATGAAAATCTTATCTACTTTCAGGCATATGTACATTTACACGGACTGTGTGCTTTACATTTTTGTAAATATTTATAATTCCGCATATTCATTTACCGAGAACCTATAATGTAATTAGTATTTCGCGATATTATATTCGGTGCTACGTAAAAGCGTAGCGTACTACGGCGTAGCATATTAAATTGGGTTGTGTACTTGAGACAATGGGGTTCTTGCTGTATCTCTACTAAGCATCTATATTGCGTGTATTTACAAGACCATTTTTAGTTTTAAAGACTTCACCCACTTTAACAACATATCATGCTTCAGACTGTAAGCTGACTCTTTATGGGCATAAAGAGTCAGCTTACAGTCTAGGTATATTGGGGCCAATATACCTAGTTAAGAAAAGACGAGGCTTATAATAGGACTTTGGTAGGTATGCTCGAATTACGGTGTAGCGAGCAAAGTCTGAATTTAGTATTATATACCTGCAGCAATCACGTAAAAGCTATATTTGAAAATTACAGACTAATCGGTAATTTACATTCGCATTAAAAAAAATAGATTATTAAGATTCTGGCACTAAACAATAATGTGCTAAGATTGTTGTGTTCCAGTTTGAAGGACAATGTATCCAGTGCCATTACTGGGCATATCCCTACTAATAAACCCCTAACTACAAATAATAATAAATATTTTGGGTCATTTTTACACAGCACCATTTAGTCCCAAACGCAGAGCTTGTACTATGGGTACTAGACAATGGACATAATTATATTTATATACTTTTTTTTTGTAAATACATACGTATAATACATAAGAAACACCCAGACAAACACAAATACTCATGTTTTACCCACACACATATTTATGTCCTGTGGGAATCGAACCCATGACCCCATGATCAGCAGTCCGGCACTCGAACCACTAGACCACAGACGTCATGATGACCTCTGTGGAAATGAAATAAAATAAAATAATAATATAAATAATGAAATAAATGACAGAGGAAAGCGTGTTAATGTTTCAAACAATTCACTACAAACAATAGTACAATGAATTCTTCGAAATTTCGTGTGTGGATTCAATTTGATAACTTAGCTGATAGATGTTCCTTATAGATGTTTTTTTAAAAACTAAACGATAGTTTAGGTTGGCCTGAACTGTAATAAAACATGCAAATCGGGATGGCTTCAAGATCATAAATATAGGCTTCGGTTGCCACTTAACATCAGGTCATACGGGCCTGATGTTAAGTGCTTGCTTGTTTGTAATTTTAAAACAATATGAATATATACAAGGTCATTCTTAGTATATGCGAAACCTGAATATAGTTTGTTCAGAATAAGTAACTGAATCGATTCCAATAATTTTTACATCATGTTATTTTTTGTCCCAAAAACATTCAAAAAATGTTACGAGTAGGACACCGAGCGACACTAAGTACCTATCCGCAATCATATGCGCGCAACACAGGTCACTGACACGACACACTGAGCGCTCAGCGCGGGCGCAGTGGGGCTGGCGGGACCCGGGGGTGAACCAACCACTTCAGTCAGTCACCCGGCAGCTGTAGGGAAGTGTGCACGTATGTCGCTCCCGTTCAGATAAGTAGGTACATAACGAGAGCGCGCCCGGGAGCGCACGGCATTTCGGTTGATCTGTACCTATCGTATGTAAAAAGCATAGGTAGTGTTCGTGTAAGAAATGGTACGTACACTAGCGGTTTGTGGTGATAACGTGAGCGCGCGGCAGTTGTTTCGGTTGACGTGTACCTATCGTACGTAAAAAGCATAGTGTTCGTGTAAGAAATGGTACGGATACTAGCGGTTTGTGGTGATAAGTGATAACGTATTCCTGGCAGTGCGGCACGAGGAGCAATCTGACATTAAAGTATCGTCACACACATGAACACACGTTTTTATTTGTACCTACAGCCTGTTGTTGTTAAGTAATGCGATGTTTAACATTTTTCATCCATTTTGAACTTACAGTGTTTGGTATAAGGTGCAACATATCGCATTGACTACATTTAATCACTTACGGCTGCATTTACAAATAAAGTATTTATTAATGTCTACCTACACTTGACCATTACGACAGTCCAAAGACTGCAAGTGTGATGGAAAATGTGGAAAGTGTGATGTATCATCAGTTAAATACAATGCAATCGGAAATCGCCGTACGGTTAGGTACCTACTGCCACATTATTATCAATGAGCGCCGCGACGACGCGGGCGCGGGGCGTGATGAGCATGTTTTTGTACGGACAAACAGGTAACTTAACAAGCTTCTAACTTTGTGATTTTTCATGATACAGTTTGTAAGTTTTGTACATAGATTCTTTACATAAAAATACTAGACACGTGTTTCAGGTTTCGCATATACTAATAATGATGCTGTATATATTTGTTAAGCAACGATTTATTTGTTGAGCAAGTTTGAACGTGGTTATGAAGTTTTATCGGCATTCGTCATACATACATAACACACACTACGTGCATTCATATTTTGATCGAACTCCGATCAAGTCGTATCATCATGGAAATTTTGTTTCAGAAATTGTGTAATGTGGTTTTGATAATTTTGCAAACGTTAGTTTTTTACCATTATGTTGTGAAATTGTGTATATTATGTATGTGTATATCGGCCCGGCTCTTGCGTGTCCGGTTTTGAGAAAGAGACACATTCGGTTTGGGTATTTATTTTCTTTTGCTGTATAAACTTTTTTAAATGTGTTGCATCGCTATTTGCATAATACGTAAGATTTGCAATTCTCAAAAAAAACTTTATCCTTTCAGTAGTTGGGTGTTGCGATTTCATAATCAAAGAGCCTAAAGCAGTACTTATAGAGTAGCTTTTAATTATTTACGAGTAATTGAATATACTTATAAACTTATGTATAATAAGTATGTATTTACAAAAAAAAGTCTATATGTATTATATCCATGTATCCATAGTACACGGTGCTGTGTGAAATTGTCCAAAAATATTTATTTATTTTATTTAACTACATATTTTTTGTTGTGATGCATAATTAGCATTGAACTGACATCTAGATCCAGACTTAGCTGATGTTCAATGCATACAATATTCTATTCTATTCTATGACGACGTAACTTTGTGTACCTAATATACTGACGTTAATGACCAAGTACAATGGTATAAAATATTATAGTTAAAATCGTAAATAATACGTAAATATAATAAATAAAATGAATAATAATAAATAATATTGACTTCAAATTGGAAAATATAAATAGAACAAAATAATATAATAAATAGACACGTCTCCCTCTCTCCTATTAAGGTGTGCTGTGCCCAACAGGGTCCATAATTGATTCCTAGATTTAAGCCTACCATCTGTTTTATATATTTTTGTACATTATGGAATGCAATAAATGAATATGAATAGCCGGCGTAACAATATATAGATAACTCTCATTTACTCATTCAATCATGAATCCATTAAAATATTTTTGTAACGGATATAATTGGATACTATATATTGTATATGGTGTATCTAGCAGAATTAACTATAAAAATAATTACATACAACAAAAAAAAAGGATTTCATTTTTACAACAAAGGTTTTCTATTAATTATATATATCTTACCTGACATTTTCCGCAATCACACCATCCCTGTTTGATTAAAAAGCCGGCTGTTCACTCCTGTGGCTGCATAATCACTTAATACCTAAACTATTCACATGATTGTGTCACGGCAGGACCTTAGTTTCCTTTGTCCTGCGGCAGGCACGTTGCCACGCTACGCCGCGATGCGACATTTTCGTCATAATAATAACAAAAAATAAAAATTATTTTACTCTGATGCGTAATATTGGCGTAGTTAGTTACCGCTGCTAGGCAACGATGGCGTCTGTTTTGCATAAGTACTGTATGTATAGAATGTCTATCTATACATACAGTGAAAAATTACTTTATACCCTTAGCATAGTTAAATTTTTTTGTCACTCGAGAGAAAACTCCTTGACTTCCATATTTCAAGTTGTTACTCAGTTTGGAAATCAAGAGTCCTTACAGTGTAACTATGTATTTCTTTTTAATAAATATTTTCGTATCTTGTATTTGAATATTATGATACTTATAAAAAAAGCAGGTTAACTTAGTAAGCGCTAACTTCTTAAACTTATCTATAAATTAATTCTTTTGTATTAAAAAAGGAAGGAAACAAATGGGTACAGTTCGCCGCCACGGCATGGTTATTATTTTAATTCCATTCATAAGTTTGTTGCTGTTAATGTAGATTTTAAAAATGATTAAGAGGTTTCTGATATCCGACATTGTAAAAAACATAACAGATCGTAATCGTAAAGGAACAAGGTTGTTGATTGCCAATTATGACAAGAAGAGGTACAGGAAGAAATAATAATAATAATAATATTTTTGGGACATTTTACACAACACCATCTAGTCCCAAACTAAGCAGAGCTTGTACTATGGGTACTAGACAATGGATATAATACTTATATACTTTTTTTTTTTGTAAATAAATACTTATAATACATAAGAAACACCCAATACTACATGTTTGGCAGTTACGCAGCCCCGTAATGTAGCAGCGCTACGATTGTAGCGCTACGTAAAACTTTAAAAATTAAAATTTTATACTGAATAATCGGTAAGTATACTGAATTAGCACTTAAGTGCTTATTTCTATCACTTGATAGGTTCGCGTATAGTTATGTAGACAGCACTAAAAATAATTTCGACACTAATTAACAATAAATATTGTTAAAACGTTATTTTGCCATAATATATTACTTTAAAAAAAGGGGGGTTAGTGGGTGAAAATTTAGGGTTGTACGTAATTTTTAATGCCACATCATAAATAAATAAAAAAAACTGACCAAAAAATAAAATGTTTAGGGTAGACCACCTTATCATTTAGGGGTATGTAAAATAGATTACGACCGATTCTCAGGCCTACGGCCTACAATATACGTATAACATTTCATAAAAATCGGTCAAGCCGTTTCCGAGGAGTATGGCAACTAACACTGTCACACGAGAATTTTATATACCTATAAAGATTAATTTAGTGTCGTTATGATGACCATATAATAAGCTATGTAAATGGTTGGTAGTACATATGTCTGTTACAACTATTTATTTGACCGCAATGCACGATTCCTGCCTGACCCAAACATTGCTACGACGTAGCACTACGGCGTAGCAAACCGATTTTGATCATTACTTCCTTCGTCGCACATCCATAGCTCCGTAAATAAAACAATGCATTATGAATATTGTCATTTATTCAATAAATAATATGTTGTTATATTAATAATATTATTTTTGGCATTAAAACGCCTCACGCATCACAAACATTGAACAAAGCTCAACGTTTAATAAATACTGAAACAAATAATGCGTATGACTATAAAATCTTTAGCATTAAGTAATATTTACAATTTTCTCTTTCATTCCAATTAAAAATATACAAATAACAATCACATAAAATATAAACAACCAAAAACATTACATTATTTGCGCGTAAAAATGATCTAAAATATAATTTGCGATCTTTATAACTATTAGCCATACAAACTAGTACCCGTGCTAATACAAATTAAACGTATGTATTTAATAACTAAAATATTGATCCCTAATACCGGTAACAATTTGTAAGATCAGGAAGTATGGAAGAAAAATATATTAGTTATGCGTTGGGAAGTTCAAAACAGAGAAGTACCAACTTCTTCGCGAAACAGAAGTACAATTTGTGATTACAGGAAGTTTCAAAAACATTCGAATGTTAATACAGGGTGGAAGGGATATCGACGCGCAACGGCTTACCATGACTTCAGTACATAATTTTGGATCCCACTGCGTTGGAATTTTTCGTCGGGTTTTTCTTAAATTTTACGTTTTTTTTGCAATTTTTTCAATTTTAAACTGTATAAAATCATTATTTCTATCTAACCCAATAAGAATTTTAATTAAAAAGTCATTAATTCACTTTTTTCACTAAAAATAGCATTGTAAATTAAACTCGAAAGATCTTCTGGTCAGCTGTTTCCTTAGAGTTCACTTGCGAGTTGTAAAATTTAAGAAAAAGCCGACTAAAAATTCCAACGTCCCCTACGTTGGAATTTTTAGTCGGCGATTTTTAGTCCAGAATCATGTACTGAAGTAAGCCGTTGCGCGTCGATGTCCCTTCCACCCTGTATACTTTATTAATTAACTTTATATTTAAATAACAATTCCTTTTTATAATAGTCTCTCATAATCCTTTCATAAATGTTTTGTTTCATGTAATTTTATTTCTTGAACCAAATTATTTTCTGAACCAAACTTGAACATAACAACGTAATAAGTGTTCACCTATTTATTAACTTGTAAGAACGGTTTTTATAATAATAATAACTGATAGTAAAATTATACCTTAAAAAAAACTTTTGTACCATTGCTTAACTGGACAGAAGAATCTAATTTTATACGTATTTTTAAAAAGAGTAATAGAACATGAACTGACAAGGAGTTGAAAATTTACAAATAGACATCTGTTAAGGGTCGATACGAGTTTACGACACACTAGGAGTTCACACCAACCGTCACAAAGGGTACATTAAGCTATTTGGACAGCGACTCACGGGGTCCGGGATAGCCACATATACACAAATACTAGGTAAGTAAAGATATAAAATCATTCCTATGACTATTAACATCTTACGAGTAATGCAAGCAGAAAGAATGACACCCCACGCTTACCCGGATGACATTTAAACTCAAAGTACATGCACATACAACATACATATATTATTTTTTCCTCGTTACCTTTGTGAAGCTTTACATAAATTATGTATTTTGTTGTGGTTACATATACCCAGTAAAAAATCTAATCCTATTACGACTTCATCATTATTGCATTTCAGGTTTCTAATAATAAAATATATTCTTTATGAAACAGGATAAAGCCCACTTAAAAAGGCTTTAACGCACTAGCGATTTGTGAGTGTGTTATCATTTCAGCGAGGTGAACGGTCAACGAGTTCGCATTGGTACTGTACCATACTTGGTGCGCGTCAGAAATAGTTTCTTGCTTGTTTTTCTCCAGTTCCTACTTTTGTAAGTTTTTCTGACCTCGGATAACCTAAATTTCCACAATTTACAAATAGTACTCGTAACAAATACAGATGCGGTATAAAATGCTAATGTCACTCCTTGAAATTAACAATATGTACCGCCTATAAAGAAAGTATAATAATAAAATTTATTGTAGAAATACATTATTAACTCTATAAATAACTTCAGCAATTCCTCGACTAGTATTTTGTATTGTACTGGTTAGTTTCAATTAGGTACGTTGTTTTGGTGTGTATCTAATTATAATTTGAGTATTCAATAGCTCTGGTCTAAACCGGTTGATAACTCGTATATCAATATATTAAAATTGAATTAATATTTAAACAACTTCCCGTAAAAAATATTCATTTGCACAACACACAATGACGTCTAACAATACCATTAACAACTTCAGATCTATAGATTTGATTAACTACGTTCTTTATGGACCATCTTACATCCACTGCCCAGCAGTTTCACTAATCGAGACAAATATTTGCATAACTGTATATTACACTATTACTTATGACGAATTTGTGCTCAGGATTCCGATTAAATAATTCCATAGTGGGGCAAAAATTGGCGGGATAATGATTTATTACTATATGTTCGACTTCACATTAAAATACAACTTTACATCCGTAACAAACGCTCTAATATCCTACTAAAATTCACCCAATATTTTACTGACACCATAATCGAAGATGCTCCCACTGAACCAATAGCAAACAGTAACATATGGTACACAATACCACCAAGTAGTAATCAAATACGCATAAGTAATACTAGTACTCAGAGTAGATCTCACTCAATAATTTCATAAACTAGCTACCGGCTGCTGTTGTAGCGATCAACGCATTGTTTTATTGTTTCAATCACTACAATTTTGATTCCTACTCTGTGGATATTGGTCGGTAACACAACGCAGAGCGTTACGAGTAGTGGTGGCAGTCACAGGTGGTGGTGGAATGGGCCAGACGGGTGTGATCACGCCTGCGTGTCGGCGTCGGTGTAGTGGCTGGGCCCCTCGGCCGAGCAGACGGAGTCCTCGGGCGTGCGCGAGGCGTCGCCGGCGTCGCTGGGCTCCACGACGCTGGCGCTGCCGCCCGCCTTACCCTTACCGCCGCGCCGCGCTTGCAGCGCCTACACACACCACACAATATTCAAATTTCTGATGAACGCATTACGACAGAGCCATGAAATTAGTTGATTTCGGTATTTAGTAGTTGATTGAAAGTTATTTAATAAGCTTGTTGTTCATACTGGCACTGTACGTATGACCACAATGCTGAGTGATTTGTGTAGTGTTATGAACGTCGCAGATACTTTTTTAATATGTATGGTAATGATGAAATAAAATCAACCGATTTCAGTTCTTAGCGTCGCTATTTAAAAAAACTAAGTAGGTACAATCGATTCGATATTGAAGCCGCACAATTGTTTAAACAGACAAAAATATAAAACACACAAATAGCCTTCAGCCTGAGTGGATCAGAACAAGGACTGAAGAGCAAGAGTGCCGCTAGAGACAAATTTAATCCCTGCCAATTACTAGTCATTTAGTTCGGCACCGGGAGCACAGAGAAAGCGTATTTGAAACATTGCGACAGTCGGGTAGTGTTGCTGAGGGGTGCAAGGACGCGGCCGGCAGGGCGGGGGCCGGTGCGGGGGCCAGGGCAGGGGCCAGGGCGGGGGCCGGGGGCGGGGGCCGGGGGCGCGGGACCGCTACAGGCTGACATCCACAGGGGTCATGCGGGTGCTCCACGTCAGTGCGCATGCGATATAATATATACGAAGGTATGTACTTTTACGCCTTCTTACCTTTTCACGACTGCCCTTTTTCTAAAGTTGGTGTAGGATGGAAGATGAAACATTCAATTAATGACAGTGGAGATAGAACACCGAAATACGAGGTTAAAGATACCTAGACACTAGTCACATTACTAACACTTCTGGGTTAGTTATTATAATCTAAAAGTTAGGTCCCAATCAGAACACTATCTAGGGATGCTGGATATAATTTGAATCTACTGAAACATTAAATATCGACACCTACTATTACATTCAAATAAATAAAAAGAGGACTCTAATCTAGTGTGTGTCAAATCGAAACATGATTAAGGTGTACGGACCAAACCATAGTTAGGGAGACAAGTATGTTAAAACATCAAGTAAATAAATCTATATAGATTATGTTGAAGATTGATTGGTTGGGGGACACGTGTCCCCGATGTTCCTGGATACAATAATACTTTTTGCAATTACATTCTTTATTTACTACTCTCATCTTTGTTTTATTTAGTAAAAATAAGTTCCTAATTTTTTTATCACAGTACGATGCCTACCTACAATAAAAGTATGTCGATATACCTTTACTATACCTGTACTAGGTACCTATACTAGGAACCTATACTAGGATAAATAATAATAGTAATAATATACAAAACGTTATGGAGTTTGTTATGTATGTATCTAATTATGCATTATTAGCTTAATTTGAAAATGTTAGTAAGTACATAATGGTCAAGGAATACTTTACTAAATCTGGATACAATAAGCCTTTATCGCATACCTGTAAAGAGAATCGTCTATGAGGCGGTTTCCTGCCACCGCGCCGCTTGCTGATGTGTGGGTTGTCTCTGCGAAGCGTCTTGTTGCGCAGGATCTCTAGCTGCACGTACAGCCTCTTGAGCTCGGCGCGCACTTCCTCGGAAGTAGGCTCCTCCTCCCCCTCTGCACCGAACCCCTCCGCAGGGCCACGACGTGATATCTTAGTATATTGGTAAAAATACGATTACCACAAGATCATGATAATCTTATTCAGCGAAGGAAAAATTTGACCACGGGCAGGATTCGAACCTGCGTCTTCTGGTTAGGTACACCGGAGAAGCAAAAACTTACTTCTCAATAGGTGTTATTGACGTCACCATAAAGACGTAAATTCTGAATGTGAAGGCAAAATTCGTCTTGGCGGGTGGGACTCGCGGTGGCTTAGTGGTCATAGCATCTGGTGTACGTAACCAGAAGACGCAGGTTCGAATCCTGTCCGTGGTGGAATTTTTCCTTCGATAAATAATTTCGCATGATTCGCAAATCTTAGCATGGATAATGCCAAAAAATGCAAAAAGATAATCTTATTAAACAATATTTATTTAGATGTAAGTACTTACATAATTATATTACTTACATAATGTATAATACTTCATACTATAATGGTTAGTGATAATTTTGGCCATTTCCTGGGTAAATGATGTAGGCCACTCAATTTGTTATCTGCTTACGATTACGTATACACAACAAATACTAAGAATTAGCGAAAGTTTGAATAAATTCTAAGCAGAAGGTGCATAAAATTTGCATCGCAAATACTCATTACGTATCGAGTGATATTATCTGAGCTGGACCAGAATTATAATCACTTACTATGTGTTTCAAATAAGAATAGGAATGTCAATGACCTCGAATGACCCCGATCTGTGAAAAAAGTACAGCTTGCAAAGAAAATTGATTTTATCTTTTGAAATTTTAAAACTTTATAACATATTTATAAGCAGTAATACCAAATCCGGAACTCTCCGAGTTAATAAAAAGGCACAATCTGCCAAAAAACTATACTAGAGACAATATTTTAAACTCTTTGAAGTTATGAAGCTGCCACTCTTTAATTGTTATTTAAATCCAATTGAATATACCTGGCATTTGATAAGCGTAGGGTAGCTGACAATAATGTTCAACAATTAGAAAGCCAAATTCAGAATCTAACACTGGAAACGATTGATTCAATTACCAGAAAAAGAAATTAACTACGTCAAATGAATCGAAAATAAAAACCAAAAAAAGGGAAATATTTCAAGACAAAGATAACTTTAGTTTTATTATAAACACAGGTAATAAAATATCTAATTTTCTTCTAAATAACAATCGGTGGAATATTTTAAATACATAAAAAATATTATTTCAAAAATATCTGATTTGCTCACCCTACCGAGCTGGTTTGAATTGACAGCTATGACGTCACAAGATGGCTGAAGGTCATTCCTATTCTTATTTAAAACGCATAGTAATAAAGTATCGTTTTCTTCATTCACAAAAAAACAAATGTGGCACACATCGCGCCACACCCAATGTGTGTTTTATAGTGACATGAATTGTGTTTAGAGGATAATACAACTGACTACCGTTGATGTACATTTTTATGTATACATACGTAGTTGACCATTGCCTAACGTCAGACCGTCAGACGATCTACGTCATGGATAAAAACGATGTTACCGGTAAATCAAATAGTGTGTGGTACGCACTTCTTGTGCGAGGGACCTCGCGCGGTAGCCGTGCCAGAGTCGCGGCGCGAGCACGCAGGCCAGTGCGGCGCCGGCCGACAGGTGCGCGCGCGCCGCCGCCGCCACGGGCCAGCGCTCCGGCGCCGCGCCCGCCGCGCCCCACGCCGCGCCGCGCCAGCACACCCCGCACACACCCTCGCAACACAGCGCTGCCGCCAACCACCCACGCTCCTGCACACATTTGATTACCATGTATGATCTATCCACATATAAATAGATATAAGCATAAGTGTATAGAAGTTTCTTTCTTTCTTCTTTCTATGTTGTTAAGTTATGTACTTATGAATAAATTATTAAAAAAAACATCAAAAATTACTGCCAAAGTAGATATTTAAACGTTCTTTACGGAGCTAATAGACCCTGTTGTGTAATATGTGTATCAAACATGAGCAGACAATTCATCAACACCAGAGGAGTTGCTGATGCGTTCCCGAATCTTGCTCCTACGGGCTGCAGATTGCTTGAGTCTCAGTAATCAAGAAGCTCTTGCGCGTAAAAAAATACCACACACAAAAGTGCTTTACAATTGACTCCGACGTAAGGGTGGTCGCCTACCAGTCACAGCTCAATAGATCTTACCGCTTAGTAAATCAGATATTTTCTCTTACCAGATTCCGATTTTGGTAGTTACGAATTATTTTCTAACCCGTAGAAATGTACTCAGGAAGATGGACGCTTTACAATGAGTAGTTATAACACTTTTCAACTTAGGCTTACGGACGTTATATTTGACAAATAAATTGTAATTTTAATGAGAAATAAATAAATATCTACCGTTAATAAAACAAGATGTTTAAAATTATTTGTTTTTGCATGTAAAATATGGCTACCATGGATCTAAAATGTTTCATACCTGGAATGGCACATTGGCGTTTCTGGCGGCGTAGGCGATGCGCAGGCCGGCGACCAGCAGCAGCAGCTCCGCGGCGGCGGTCACGTGGTGCCAGGCCACACGCGCACAGCCCGCGCTGGCGTCCTCCTCGCACGCCGCCGTCGCCGTGAACGCTGCCAGGTAGCACGTAGCGCCACACAACATCGCACCAACTATGCGCAACACCTGGAAGTGAAGACAGCTCCAATAAATATTTAGCTAAACTAACAAGGTTTTCACTTTTGCTTAATTTGACGGAAGATTTCCATCAGAAGTCTAGTTTATATATTCCAAAAATTAAGCCGAGTAGGCACATCATTAGATAAGGAAGATAGGAAGGTTAGTCCAAACTAGAATATCGAATCTCGGGAAATCCTCCTCCAAAAAGAGTCAAACGTAACCATCGACTTAAGCCTACGAAGAACGAATGCGTGACAAGTTTACCTCGGAGTCTCTAGGCGTCCATCGATGCGCTTTCCTGGTGCGGAATTCAGCCAGCAATACCCATAATCGGAGCACTACAGATCCGTAGCAAGCCACAAAGCCGAGCTCCCGTAACCACGCACCTGCTATGCACCGCCATTTCGCCACCGATATATATTGGGATGCTGCCTAAAAACACAATAATTATATGTAGATAGGTACATATTTATACTTATAAGATATTCTAATTACGATAAGTTTCCGTTTATATATCTAATACTTATACCTATTAATTAGTCGATTTATTTTGTAATTGACTTCATCTAGCTTGATCAGCCAATAATTTTCTTTAAATAAAGGTAAATAATTATACTTTAGGAGAGATCAAAAAGTTTGTGTTAGTAAACATCACGAAAAGTTTATGTTAGTAAACCTCACGAAACCGTCAGTTCATTCCACCCTCGTGCAATAAACTGATATACTCGTAATTTGATACACTAGGTGTTCTCGAATGTGTGCGTTTAAGCCACCATGACGAGCTTTTAAATAAAAAGATAAAGCAATACTCACTGAAGCATACATTAACATAGCGCCAAGAAGTACCACCTCAAGCACAGTCCACATTCCCATCGCCACTGCCTGAAAACATTAAATAACTCTTTATAGTATCTACAAACAAGTTTCTACAAGTTCTTTTATTTTGGAATTGCATTTGTACTTACTTTACATTTTCTCTTCTTAAAGATGATGATCCCGATAACGAGACAGAGCAGTATACCGGCTAAATTGGCTGCTAGAAGTGCGACGCGGTAGGTATCCGCCAGGCACGCGGTTGAGTCACTGCCCATGCCACAAGGTGTGCAAGTCAAAGGACCGGATTCGTCAGCGGATAGCGTTTCACCACTCAACCAACCACTGCCGCCTGAGTTCCAATGCCCCGCCTGACACTTGCATCGATACTGCCAAGTATTAAATTCAGATATTTAATTATGGTCAAACAGCAAAAGTAGTTTTGGAAAATTCATCCCACAAAGACAACCAATCACCTCTATTCTCCGTTCGCTAGACCCAAAAGATGGTGTAGCTTCGCAATCAGTCGTAGCCGCGTCACATAAAGGAGGTCCGCCGAGCCAGTCGTTCATAGCCTCTTCACATGGCAAAGCAGGCCAGCGCCGGAAAAGAGCAGCAGCAGATCTCGTCGGTCCTGACCCACGAGCTGCGGCCACGCCGCCCCACCAGCCCTCACCGCCTTTCTCACACGAGAACCATGCGTTAGACCACACTGCTGTAGTAGCATTCCATGCGGATGCCAATGTTCTCCAGAACTGACGCAAGGTGATTGAATTATTTTGTTGAAAAACGACGAGTTTAGGTGGCTCTGCTATGTAAAGGACGCCGAGGTGCAGCTGTGGGGCTCCTAGCGCGACGGCGGCGGGTGGTGGTGCCAGTGGGGCGCGGGTAGCAGCGCGGGCTAGCGCGGCGGCGCGGTCTTCGTCGGCCACGCCCTGCTGCACCAGCTCAGCAAGTGCACGGGCCGTATGCATCGCAGCCGCCTCGTGCTCACGTGCGTTCTGTTATTTTTACACAAGATGGCATGAAAGGTATTTTAGAGGATTATCTACTTAGTCATATTCTTTCAAACATTCACGTAAGAACCCCGGGGGCCAATGATAATAGATTCTGCATTGTGTCCGTAATATGTGACTTGACGGTTATATTATTTTGAGAGATTATGAAGATGATTAGTGAGTCATTATGAAAAAAAAAATGTGCATACTGATGGCATGGGCGGAGTGTTCTTTAGTAGGAGGGGTTCGCAGACAGGTGCAGCGGGTGCGGGCATTGGCGGCGCGGTGGCGGCGGTGACGGTGGCGGTGGGCAGCGGTATGTGCAGCTCGGCCGGCGCGGCCGCTGCGCACGCGCACCACGCCAGGGCCCACGCCGCCCACCGCACCTGCATCCTTCACCTGGCTAACCACAAGCCCTGGAAAAATATTTAAACCATGAATCGTTCATATTTTCCGAAATTTACGCGAATTTTAGATACTATAGGTTAAATCAAAATAAAATAAAGAAAAGCAGTGACAGCCTAGTGATACCTTAATATGACCATTGGACTGGCAAGTTAAAGGTCTCGGGTTCGAATTTCCGAAAACAACGGAATTTCCGTTCTGATTTTCATTTAGGGTAGATATGTAATTTTCATTTACATAGAAGGCCATATAAACATTTAAGCACTGAGAGCAACAACGTTTTCAAAGGTCCGTTCTGATGTTGTTGCATCAAAAAGCATAGGTACCATCATCATGTTTCATATGGAAAAATCTTATCTATATTTGCTGGCGGCTGGTGGGTAGGAAAGGACATTGGCGTCGAGAGAGAGGGTTGCCTAACGTTCGTTTCGCCGATGATATTGCATTATTTTCTTCATCGGCCAAGGTACTGGGAACAGAGCTATTGCGCCATGAAGAACATAATGAAAGCCTGAAAGGTAAACAACCTCTGTACCTGAAACGTAAGCTCACGGATATGTGTATTCTCCCCATCCTAACATACGTTGCACAAACTTGATCTTTGACGGTTCTTCTAAGAGGATGCGACGATCCAACGAGCGATGGAGCGCAGTGTTCTGGGAGTAAAACTTCCGTTCGCATAAGGAATACAATACAACATACATACATACTCAAAAACTCAAATCCCTGATGATTTGAGTTTTTGAGCCGCAAAGTCAAAGTGGAATTGGGCGGGACAAGTCTGTCGTATGCTAGACGAACTGTTGGCAAAAGCTACCACGAATTGGATCCCACGTGGACCGAAGGAACAGCATAGTCGGCCCGGACGGAGGTGGCGCGATGATTTGACTCTTACGAGAGAGATTGGTCCGCTAGAAAAGTGGACAGGGTGGCTTGGAAAGAGCGGAAAGAGTCCTTTGCCCAGCTGTGGGACGAACCGAGCTAGGAGAAAAATATGTAATTATTATTTCCACTTATTATTTCTTCGCTCTTGTCCGCAGTTCTGTTCCTGCGGTACTTTTCATTGTTTCTTGTAGGTAAGTATCTTAAGTACCACTGCCGATAAAGAATAAATCCTGTCTGAGTACTCAGGGCGTTCCGGTCGCATTTTCAATCTTGTTACAAATCGTGCGGTTACTCTATAATATACATTTTTATGCTAACTGATTTATTACACCGAAAAAAATCACATGTAAAACCTGCATACCTAATTGATCAATGTTTTACGCACTCATACAAATGTTGGAATAATTGCTTTCATGTTGAGTACACACGACGTTATGGTTTAGCAAAGAAAGATGTCTAGACTTTATTGATTTTTTGACCTAGGTATAACTTTTGCTTCTAAACTGATCAAATAGACAGTACCTAATATCGTTTTACACTGGTATCTTGACTTTCGTCACTGTACAAACTGTAGAAGTTGTTTTTCACACTCTTCAGGTAAAATATCTATAATTAATTTGTAAGTAAATCATTATTTTCTTAGGCTTAGGACTGACAATCTAGATGTGACTAAGAAGAATATAATGGACACTGGACAGACTAAGTGACCCGTAGGCCGTAACGTCTTGTCTTAAAGCTCAAAAATATTTTAAAACTTCGCAATTCGATACTAACGATTGAAAACAATGCGCTTCATAACTCATGCAATAAAACAGCAGCAACTCATGCAACAGTAATTTAAAGAGGGGAAACCAGTTCTCCTTCAAGCGTATATAGCTTATTTTATAAAAATTTTAATTATATCATCATCATCATCAACCCACTGCTGGGCGCGGGGTCTCCTCTCAGATTGAGAAGGATTAAGCTATAGTCCACTACGCTGGCCTATTTGGTTGGCAGACTTCACACACCGTCGAGACATTTCTAAGGCAACATCGTAAGGAAACCTGCATGTTTCCTTACGATGTTTTCCTTCACCGTTTAAGCGAGTGATAATTTTGATTATTAATAAGCACATGATTTCTAAAAGTTAGAGGTGCGTACCTTGGATTCGAACTCGAGACCTTTGACTTGGCAGTTCAATGGTTATATCACTAGGGTATCACTGCTATCTTATATAATAACACAGAATACAGTTTTTCTTAACTTTCAAGGTCATATTTATACAGATCGTTAAAAGTTTTGACTTCTCCTAACTGACCCATTTCAATCTTGTAGGTTATTTCATCTATCAACATAGATACGTAATGTAACTAAAAATAACATTTCGAGAGACAATTTTCCCAAACAAACAAACAAAAACAATTTTCGCAGGTAAATTGGTATTCGTAGTATGATAATATCAGTACACCTAGTCTTGTTCACTGACAACCGTCTCCCTGATGTAATCTTTTACGACTCCCATAGGAGTAGGTAGGTACATTTTGCAGTAAGTAGATGGGCTTATTACACTGCTCGCCATTTATATGTATAGAAAGTGTAAAATGAACTGCTAAACAAAACAAATCTAAACTTACACTAATGTTTTTAGTGTCGCTTTAAACAAACAAAGTGAAAACCAATTTTCGCAATACAAAATAAAACTCACTGTATCTACAATAACTTCTAACGTTTAGCTCCGGTTTTCTTCAACGCTTACGGTCATGAATAAATAAAGAAGTGGTGCTTTAGATAATGGAAAAACATGTTACGTGCAGAACAAGCTTGTCACCAGTGTTTAACATTATGGTGATTTGCTGCGGGACTCCCGATATTGAAGTTACATTACTTGCATACAGATTTTGATAACGGCTTTACTAAGAAGAACACTGGTAATATTATTTTCAATTATTATACTTAATTATTAATCTTCTTATTTTAATAGTGTCTTATTATGCTAAATTTTGATATAGTCTTGAGGAGATGAAGCCGTGTTGGAGTGATCGTGTTACATACAAGCCTTTTGAGTTTTATCCTTTACCCTTGTTGAAGATAATGAAGCCGTTAACGTGTTACCTTGAGATTCTCACAGGTTATCTAATCTGTGCAGATCTACGGAGGTTATCCACGAGTGCTTGATAAAATGTAATACACACATTGATCAGCTCGCATAACGCTATTCCCTATTCTATATATTAAATAATAAGTGCAGTTTTAAAAAAATAGTTGATATCTATTATTACGAACATACATAATTTGTCCCATTTGTATGAAAATCTCGTCCACTATTATCTACATGAGGTAGACCTAAAATATACCTGCGTACTGTCGGTGTATATTGGTACATTTCTGCCTAACCCTTTAGTACCCTTTATTAAGTAGGTATGAATACTGTGGTCTAATTTATTTACCTTTATTATTTTTAAAAGATAAAACTAACTCAAACGGAAAATCTTACCCAACTGCCCAAGGAAGCACTTTGCTGATAAAGCGAGGTGCTTCTTTGGGCAGTTGGGTTAGTTTCACGTATTATGTAGCGAGAAAGGAACCCCTAACGTGATTGTAACTTCAAAGCTGACGACCGTCGTTGGTAATTCAATAAAATTCACAAAGACTTATTCAGCTTGATTCAATTTTCAATGCGATTTCTCAATGCTACTTCCGTAGCTGTCACCTATTATATACGAAATGTAAGTAGTATGTAGGTACCTGAATGTGTGTATACATGTAAAAATATTTAATTTATCCTAAACTAGCGTCTTCGCACAGGTGAAATATACTTACTGATAATATGCACGTGTTATACGTATAATACTATAATACCTTCCGGATGAAAAACCATTGCGTGGTTTTGAAGAAGAATGCGGAGAACATGCCGAAAGCCACTTTGTTTTATACTATTTAGTAAGTGATGGTGATGTCAAAGATTCACCAAGTCAAAAGATTCATCTATTACCACGACTGCTCCCTGTGATTCTATGATCGACAATCATAACCTATCAGTGCACCAGTTAAGTGCAATGTTTCAGCAGGACACATCACAGAAGCTGTGATAGCCTGAAGGTCTGAGTTTGAATCCAAGGCACGCACCTCTGACGTTATCATGTGCATAATTATATTTAATTATCACTCGCTTTAACGGTGAAGGAAAAACATCGAAACACCTTCAAACCTAAGAGATTTTCTCAACTGTGTAAATTGTTCATTTCTTTTTTTTACATGTCATCTTGTCAAAAAAACCTTCTCCTATGGAGATAACTCTTCAGTTAGCCATAAAATACAATTTAACCCAATCATACTTCATTGTAATCTGCTTTTCTTACGTCTAAACCCTAAAGAGTAAAAGGTAAACTCAAAGAAACTGTCGGAGCGCAGCTCCTGCTACGGGGTAGAATTATTGATTGATAACTAATACTTTTATACATAACTAGCGACCCGCCCCCGCTTCGCACGGGTGCAATGCACTAATAACAAACATGTATTATACATATAAAACTTCCTCTTGAATCACTCTATCTATTAAAAAAAACAAACCGCATCAAAATCCGTTGCATAGTTTTAAAGATTTAAGCATACATAGGGATATAGGGATAGAGAAAGCGACTTTGTTTTATACTATGAAGTGATGATGTAGTGAAGTCCTTGACAAGTAGGTCGCGATACATATTGCATTATTCTTGCACTTCATTAGGTCGGTTTTTGTGCAGGAACAGTGACAAATAGGACAGTTTAATATGTGTGCCATCGACTGTTCGGAGTTACCGGGGTCACAGCAGTGGGTAACAAAACCATTATTCATTAAAAAAAATATAGATAAATACGGTGTCATTTTGAAGGGAAAAGGTTAGACAAGGAGAGGCCGCAAGTCCCTCAAAAACTGAATCTTGTCACGGAATGTTTGTCTAAAACATTTGAAAGAGAATTTAGAAAGAGGAAATGTAAGTTTAAAAAAATATATCTTATTTATTATCTATTAGGTACAGATGCACTTGATGCTGAGAGCGGCAGCAAATGTGAATGTCGGGCGTGCAGTAACCCATTACATCATGTCACTTAATGTGCACAGTATAGGTAGCTCCAGTAAGTAGCTTGTGGTCATACTAATGGAGTGTCCTAATGCATTATTTACGCGTATCAGGGTTGCAAATTAACAAACAAATAACTATGGTAATCAACGGCCAGTTTATAACTTATACACCGTATTTTTTTTTTTCCTCTTACAGCCGAAAGGATGAGTATACCTACTTCTAGTCATCATGATCAACAATTTCTTGTATGGGATCAACCATAAAGTGCAAAAAAAAATCAGTTACATCTTACATTTTGTTGAGAGACCTGAACTTTTGTCTAAGAAACAGCTCTTTCTTTTCTTAAGATTTCAGACTTAGTTCAATAATAAAAAAAAATAAAAATAATCTAGTAGCAATAATATTGAAATAATGGTTTCCTTTCGGCTGTAAGACGACAAAAAAGACTGCATTTACCATTCCCAGCACGTGGCACGTGACGCTGTTTGGTTTGCACCGTTTGGGAAAAAGCTTGATAGCATGGCAAGAAAAATAATCGTTGTACTAAGTACACTAAGCTCATCGCGACCCTACAAATTTAAAATTCCGTGTGATCTTGGCGATGCCGATGGATGCCTTCTTATCTCTTTCCGTAGGTGTAGTCAAAGATCGATCATGTACCTACAGACGCGTTCTCTTTATCTTTTCTGTATCTATACGCACCAATTTGCGCAGAAATAATAACAACAAGTATTTGTATTGTTGTAAGTAGGTAGTACCTAAGCTCGAATCAAATCCTAAGATACTACTGCCAAAAAAAGCACAGTACAGAGATCACGGAAAGGTACCTATCAAAAGTTAGGTAGTTAAACTATAAAGAAATACGATATAAGCCTTGTAAAATCCGGCCTCATTTTACGAGAACGAACGCTTTGCCCCGGGAAACGTAGGAAACGTGGCAAATACGGAAATCATTCTACCGTGATCGAGAATGCGTCTGTACATAAAGCCGAGAGGAATCAAGAGATAGATAAGTACAAATATTGTATAGTCGGAGTCCGCTAAGTAGGTGCTATATCATTTTGACAGCAACAAGCTCAAGATAAACATTTCGCATGATTCATACTAACATATTTATGTATTTAATTTTTAACATTGTTATGTAGAGTAGTTACTTGGTGGGACTTAATCGAATCTCTTTGAACCTGTATTGTTTTTTTTTTACATATAGGTGTACCTATGTGTAATAGAATTGTAGTAAATACGAGGGAATAAAAAATGTTTAGGTAATGTTATATATGTAATGGTAATGTCCATATAGGTCCATATTGCTCCATACAGTCCATAATTATAGGTCTTACAAAATGACAGGTTTATAACCTGTAATTTTATAAGAACCTAAAAGGAAGACTGGAAGTAAAGACAAGAGCGTCACTGAGGTTTATTTTTTAATTAAATATATCCTGAGAACATTATCTACCGTTTCATCTTAATAATAAAGGAATATTAGTTTTTCTATGATCAGTAATTTAAATTCCTGAATTTAGTACGGAATGCCACGTAGCTCATGGGCGTGACATTCCAAGCTGCTGCAGGAATGCCGCCCGAGATGGTATTGTTATATTTATCATAAACTATATTTTAACTTATATAAATTCAAAAAATATGAGTGAAGCGGTATAAATATAAACTTAGATAACTTATTTCATTTATTAAATACTAGCTTCTGCCCGCGAATTTGTCCGAGTGGAAAAGTTACTTTTGTCGTTGTAATTTGGCTAATTAACTCAAAATCGTTATAAATTATAGCCTATATGTTATTCTGAGGAATAAATAATTATACTGTAAAGTTTCATCAAAATCCGTTTAGTAGCTTTAGTGTGAAAGAGTAACAAACATCCATCCATCTATCCTCACAAACTTTCACATTTATAATATTAGTAGGATATTAGCTTAAAAACCATATTTTACTTTTTCATTGTAGTAACTGTTTCTCTAATCTGTTCTTCAATAATAGCGTTTTTACAGATTTGCATTTGTATTCCACAATTCATATCGATTACTCTTGTGATCTTGTCATCCTTTATTGTTGGTAAGATGAGATAGCTTTCTTCCTACGGCTACCTGGGCCCTCAACTCAACCAGTATTACTTGAACTTTTCGTCCCTCACTGTTATGCTATAATAGTGAACAACAGAAGGGGTTTTCAATGAATTTGAGGATCTTGTTTGGATCGCTCGCGTGATTTTGTGGCATTTTCAATCCTTCTTGCCACTGAAACATTGTCCCTTAGGTGACTGTAAGTTACAAGACTTTTATTTATTTTATAGAAACCAGTATTGCGAAGCTTTGGTGGTTTTTAATTCTATTTTCAACTGGAAAATTAACTTGATAAAAAAGAAACTTCGTTTTTTAAAGTGGTAGGCTCTGCTCACGCTGCTGAGTTCTTCTGGGGGTGGTACAGTCAGTCCCTGAACATGTTACAATCTTCAATACGATTTTGTATATGAAGGTCAGGTGAAGGTTGTGAAAAATATACATAGATGACCATTAAAATGTTTTTCTTACCTTCATAATAAAAAAATCTTTTGACTAGTTTTGGAGCTGTCATGTTTTCAAAATTTTACTGTGTTCAGCAACTTTCGTTGCTGCCCGTACCACCGTATTACAAAACATTTTGCTGCTAAGCAATACTGTGCTAACATTACTGTATTCCGGTTTGAAGGACAATATAGCCAGTTAAATTTCAGGGGCATATGAGACTTAACAACTGAAGTTTTAAGTTGACAACGTGGCGTCTATACGCTACGGATGCCACTTACTATCAGGCGGCTCCTATGCTATCATTGTACTATAATAAAAACCCCTATGAAGATCTTCGTGCAGAAAGCAGGTAGATAACTGTTAATCCCAGGTTGTATAACCAATCCTGAGTAGCAAGATTTTTGTGTAATATGCGACTAAATTCCATGAAAATTGATGTTTACGCGACACGCATATAAATTAGCGATGTAGAATCAATTTAACGGGAATGAAGATGCGTGAAACAATAGGTACCTATACAACATACCTATATAATATACTGTTCAGTATGTCATGTACAAGACTTTATAGGTATTCATAGAGTATCTACTGATCTAGATTATGTGACTGTGTGACCAATCTACGATCGACATGGTTTAAAATTTCCTCTTTCATCAGCCAGCACGCCACTTATCCTTACCTACCTCCTTTCAGCTCATAATGAAACCGCTTGAAAGCACCGCAGACCACTTAAATCGAGGGCGTCTTGTTAATTCCTTAAAAAACTCGAGTGCCTACACCATTGTTCTGAGTTTGCCTCGTTTGCGCCTGAACAATATGGAAACAGAAGTGCTGAGTCACTGACCCCAGGCAAATTATCCACACAAAAATCTGGATATCTACTCGTACACGAACTAAATAATATCTACAGTTATTTACTGCACAGCTTTGCTTGTTCAGTCGTTACATATCTACTTATAAATAGTACTTACCTTGTGTTACATGCCAAACAGTTATTAGAAAACAAATAAGTTCATCTCCTATTTATTGGAGAACTACTGAACTAGTTGTGCCACGCGGTGATACCCGCATTAATCTCGATTTTGCCATTCTTGTGGGAATTTTCATAATATTAATAGCCTCAAATCCTCATGCCAAAATGTAAGTTTGCTTTATAGTTTATGTGATTAATCAGTGAGCACTGGTATTCCGCATTTTATATGCATAAATAGGTATGAAGGTAGAATATGTAGGTACCTTATTGCTTTGTATTAAAGTTAAAAACCAATCAAAGAAATTTGACAGATTGTGGTAACTTGATGTGCTGGCCTCTATACCTCCCAAAGTAATAAGTACTTACACCAAAAACGAATACAAAGTATAACTACTTTGTATTCGTTTTTGGTGTGCAATAAGGAATATTATAATAAAATAATAATAATAAAAATGCGTTTATTTCATCTCCACAAATTACAATATTAGGGATACAAAATTGAGAAAAGTTTTACAATTGGTAGGTCTAGGTAGTAGGTACTTATTTTGAACATTAAGAAAACATGACAAGTTTGATCTGTAATTTGTGGGAGATCTGGAGTCTAAACTAAGCCTAGGCCTGTATTTTAGCACTCCAGGCCCCCCAAAACTCTAATGTCAAAAATTGTCAGGTAATTAATCATTGCGTGTCTGATTTGTATGTGTGTGCGTTGTGTGTTTTGTGTTTGTATGTGTATGTGTGTGTTTGCGTGTGCGTGCGTGCGTGCGCGCCTGTGTGTGTGTGTGTGTGCGTGTGTGCGTGCGTGTGGGTGCGCGTGACAGTTTGTATATTATATCTTATTTGTATGCGGATGTTATACAAAGTCAGCGACTCACGCTCCTTAATTGTTCCGATGATAGTAAAGTATCGAAGTACAGCCATAATTTATATCGTAGAACAATCCCTGGCCGGCTGCCAACGGCTACTGAAGGGGAGTTGTGTATTCAAGGTGCGCAAACAATCAACCTGTCGGATAACAGATGTACGCACCTATATCACAACAATTCATATGATGTGTAGCCTCACAGAATAATTGCAGGGATCCACAAAAATTCTGTTAGTTGGGCCTTGGTGGTTAGGCCGAAGGACTAAAAGAAAGTAGAACTAATCTTAATCTTATCGGTGGGGGCTGGCATAACCAGCAACACTTCGACCAAATGTGATCGTGTTGACATTACTTACTCTTCAAAACGTGATTCTTGAAGGCGGCTAACCCACTAAGAGGAAGGAACCTGTAGTCTTGCGGCTTCGGGTATCCGTTGCTGAGATTACTCATAAATTTCGTCGCCAGGACGTCACAATCACACAAGATGTACTGCATTGTTAAAGTTGCATCAAGTTGTGATGGTCATTTAGCCAAAACATTGTCAGAAATCAGAAAGTTACATCAGATCGTACGGATAATCCTCATGGATCATCGACCATCTGTCAGTGGAGGTGGCAGGGTATGTCGGACTCCTACCGACTAAAAAAAACCACACATAGTTTAACAGGAAATTAGTAAGTAGGTTATTCGATAGATTCTTAAAAGTTTCAAGTTTTGTTTACCATGAAAAGAGGTTCAATTCCATTCGTAACTCACTTGATAAGGCAGATCTCTAGCTTGTGCAAACACAAACAGCGCACTGAAGTGATAAACAGTGCCTTATTTTGTGTATTTCTCTTAATTCATTATAGAAACCGTGACCCTCCAGATAGACGAGATTAGATCAAATTACGGAAGTCATAAAAGCCTACTATCGTTACATTCTCATTATAAAATATAGGAGCAATGGTAAATTTGGTGACAAGGACTTTCATCAAGGTCCATCACGTTTCACTTGTTAACGACCACGATGGTTAATAGTTCATGGAACCATCATGGTTCTATAGATACCTACATAATCCATAACCAGGTAGTGCCTACAAGTTGGGATATTTATTTATTGTTAGACACTTAAACGACTTATTCACTAGTATATTTAAAAGAAATAAAGAAATATATTTATTTGTAAAGGGCCCCTGAACATATTAACGAGGATACGTACCATAAATTTACAATGTTTCTACGATACAATTTTTGTATAGTGTGTATTTGTCATTTACAGAAGTGCATTTGCAGAAGGTACGTCATGGTAAAAAACTTTTTTTTTTTTCATTACAATAAAATAGAGTTAAAAAATTGATAAAAATTGGTTGTGCACAATCGATTCAATATTTAAGACAATTATATAAAATGAGTATTAAATAATACCTATTAATGAAGGTGTAAATTCACTTATTGATGAGCTAAATACCATCACTTGCCTTGAAAATTTCATAGAAACACCCACACATAACACTTTGCTCGACCTGGGAATCGATCGCACGCCGGGCTTCTGGCGGAGCAGTACCATTTACGACTACTATATTTATACGGCAGTTGAATACAAAATTGTCGAATATTATTATAATAAAATTCGTGTTAAAAAATATATTTAAATAACATGGAATAAAGTATTTTTATTTTTTATTATAATGAGAAGAGTACCTAACAGGTTTTGAGAAAGTGACATTTGCATTTAATAACTATTTGTAATTTCTCTTTGTGCCTAAATCTAAAAAAAAAAACAGCTGCTGTGCGCAGGTTTTGAGAAAGCTAAATGGCAATTTTAGTAATGTAGTCATCTATTTTTTTTGCTCACATCACACGATCATAATTCAATTCTTTAGTTTTTGGTTGTTGTCCATGAAAACGGGACACTGCTTAATAACGTGAATAGGTACATCTTGCTGAATTCATTTTTGTTAGGTCAGTAAAGGATAAGGAGCAAAGTAGGTAGTTCATGACCTTAATATTTTTAAGGATAGATAAACGAAAGGCTATCAAAATGAGGTAGGTACCGAGAAGAAGAAAAAAATCTGTTTTATCAAAAATATTTTATTTTACAGGTTTAAAAAATACATTTTTTTATTTCCCCTCAAGTTGACAGTGGCTTGAAATTGTATGGTAGCTACCTACCTAAAAGGGCATATTGCCGGTTATACCAAACAGGCCCTACTATTGTGTTCAACATTGAATTACAGTTTCTTCGTGACGTATGTGGCCACCTGGACAACGTAAACCGATATTTTTATATGCGATCGTAAATTATTCGTGGTGAACAACGTAGGTTATATAGCTCGACCGGTAACCGCAAGCGTACAACTGCGGTTTGTTTACAATATAAATATATTTCAAACTTCAAAGCGAACGTGTGTATCGATATGTCATTGCGAGCGTCGGATATGCGGTCGGTATATCCGAAAGATAAGCTTACCTAAGCGTGCAGCAGCTTTAATGTCTCCACACATTATAAGGTTCAATATCTACTGTGCCATCTTTATAGTATACTCGAAACAGCAGAGTACCTAGCTAGATTAAAAGGAGATATACATCATACATACATAATCAACCCATATATTGCCCCACAGCTGGGCACGGGTCTCTTCTCAGGATGAGAGGGATTAGGCTATAGTCCACCACGTTGGCCTAGTGCGGGTTGGCAGACTTCACACACCTTCGAGAAAATCTCTCGGGTAGATATGTAGGTTTCCTCACGATGTTTTAAAAGTGGATATGATTTGAATAAAATATTAATTTAAGTTAAGTATACAGATAGCAAACGAAATATGCATTTTTATACAGATTTCGACATAAATAATTACGCGCCAAAGGATTAGGTATGTAGCTGCTTACAATACCTACGTTTTGACACATATTGCCTGATACATTATTATACTGTCTTTATTAAAACACAGATTATTAATTAGCTGCCTGTATACCTAACTCTTTTGTTGACCGTACGAAGCCTTCTATTTATTACCTCGCTTTTTTTACTTATAAGGCCTTCACAGTTAGTTTTACCCGACATTGTCACTTATTACGAGGCTTTTGCAGTTGCAGTACCAATGGCGAATTCTATTCTGTTTACTTATGGGCCCTTTTTTATAGTACGGAAATTCCTCATGGATCCTCCGCCACCCGGGGAGGCGGCAGGGTATGTCGGACTAGTACCGACTAAAAACACGTGCCTCCACCTGCCCTATCGCCCTATTGCCCTATACAGTCATAGCCATGGGATCCGCGAAATTCGCCACAACCATGACAGGTTACTTAAGAGCCTTGAGATGGCTTATGTAGTCAATTTTGACGAATAAGTAATTTGTGTATGGGACGTATAGGTTCTAACTTTTAACTACTACACATTTTTGCAACAATTTACTTTAAAAAGGACTATATACATTAGAAATACTGAAAGAAAATAATGGATCCTGAAGCTTTACTATTAAATTTCCGAAGCTTCCCAAAGCATTTTAGTGCGATAAAGATCCTTCACAATTTTATTCTCTTATTCCTTTTAACCATCAACAGCCACCTTTAGAGCAAACCGTACAAAAAACTGTCGGCCTAGAGCAGGTCGGGGAACTTCGGTCTTTTGAAGCTTTGCTCCAAAAGAAAGGAAGATGATGACGGGTGAAGATATCGACGAATATAATAATGAACTACCGCATTGATCTGTGTCAGTTTTAGAAAATTTCCCCAAGACATAGTTATGTATCAAGTCTATTCATTGTTCAGTTGAGCGCACACTGTATAATGGCCTGCCTATTTATAATGGCTTCAGAGGCTCAGAGCCATTCAGTGGTCATGGAGGACGCCAGCATCGCTCCATTTAACATACGCGCATGCTTCACGTAAGGCTGGAACTAAAAATCTTTAAAATGGGGTCGACGAAAACAAACGATAATTATTAATAACAAAGTTGTAGGACTTGCATAAGATTCCCCTGCGTTATAACAAAATATAAACAAACGTCCACCGCTCCACAAATTTTGTAATAGCTGTTATTGTTTCCATATATTTTGACGACAAGATAAGTTTTATTGATAGTCCCATCAATAGTCAACGTTTGACCTAGTGATTGCTGATAAAACTAATTCCGTTCAGTTATTTGCCTACTAATTTCTCAGGGGATTTTCGTTAACCAAATTCTCAATTATTAGGTTTCAAACCTCGAGAGGATTTCTGATCAATGGTGAGACAACGTTATATACCTGATTTATAACAATTGTATAAAGGAGCAGTGGGTATTGGAGAGTGACCTTCAGTCATCATGTGTAAGTGCTATTATATTGAATTGCCAATATTTGTCGCGTCTAACTCAATAATGGTTCTCATTCTGACGCACTGTCGGACCACGCGGGCCAGATTTACGACTTCTTAGCTATGAATTTGTCCACATTGACCTCCATCGTCTACGTTGTATCACAATGTATCAGCTAAAACATGCAGTATGCATATGAATATAAACAATGTTCCTAAATTGTAGGTAGCAACATAAACTAAGGCACTCACCGTAAGTAATACCGATGATATTGACCCGCTGACCATTATTGCTTCTTTTTCTTCACCGAGTAAACACTGAGTTAACTATCGCATAACACAGGTTATAAAATACAGGTCCACTACTTATCTATGAACCATTCAATATCAATTTTCATAACTATAATTACACAACAACAACACTTGGATTTATACTATTTATGAATTACAACTTGTTACAAATAACATTTAACATTCATTTACACATCCATTATTTATTCAATCCCTGGGTGTACTTATTAATCACATGAAACCAGAAATCCAGATATGTTCCATGACTTTTTTATAAGATGCCGGAATAAACTAACGAGTTTTGTCAATATCTTTAACATAATGAGCGCTCGCTATCAAAGTAAGTATATTTAACTTTAAAAACGTTTATTAAAAAATATCAAGAATATATCTGACTGCGATTTTTATTTTCAGTGAAATTTACGGATGGTACGGTGTTCAAACATGAGTGTTTGCGCGCGCCCTGGAATCGACCGGGCGTCCCGCCGCGCCACTGAGGCATCTCGCGAGGCTCCCGGCCCGCGGCCGTCGCGCGCATGCGTGCAGCACGCCACCCACGCCTGTCTCCACCGCCACACTGCGAGCTTTACATTACCCGCTGCCGCACTTCCAACACGCGCAACTGCTCTACACGTACATCAATAAGCAGCGTACGCGCTGTTATCAACGGGCAATCGCGTGACGCGCCGCGCACCACAATACGTTGTCGGTGA
The DNA here is from genome assembly GCA_964056405.1 of Acronicta alni. Lineage (NCBI taxonomy): Eukaryota > Metazoa > Arthropoda > Insecta > Lepidoptera > Noctuidae > Acronicta > Acronicta alni. The sequence continues at coordinate 13,911,919 of OZ043916.1, read as the reverse complement.
TAGGACAAGAATCATAAATATGACGTCACCAGTTCGCTCTGGAGTGCCACATTGCAGAGGCGTCTACTACTTGGTATTTCATTAGAGCTTATGCGATATGCGTACAAGTGAAATAGATAGCCTATTAATCATATCATGTGTTAACTTACGATATCATAAAGGTGTCTCCTTACCTTTGCATATCCACGGTCATCTAACATATTCATGTCCATTATCCATGTTCCTTACATTATTGCATTGAAGTCTTGTTTTCTAATCTACCCCCATTCCAGACTATTGCAAATATGGAAATGTCAGTTAAGAGGTATGACCTACTGATAGAAGATATTCAAAACAAGATTACTTCTTTAACAAACGAAAAAGCAACGGAGAGTTTGAGGAATTCAGAAAAATATATAACGGAAAATGCTTATTTTTGCCTCCCTCAAAGTGTGTACCTAGTAGTATAAGTTGTTGCAAATGGCTGGTCAATGCAATCACCAATCTTTATCATCAAAAACAAACGTTTAACTAATTTCGAAGTTCGGGACATATTGCAATTCTAAACTTAAACCACTATAGATTTGTTTTTATGTCCACATTTCCCACTTGATCATGGCGTACCTACCTACTTACAGGAAAGTCAAGTCAACGACAAATGAAATACTAGGGTAACCATAAAAGCCTGTATTTCTTAAAACTGTACAAACCCAATAATAATAGTAACAATGTAAATCGATTTTTATATAAGAATGGAAATATTATTACATAAGTGTAGCTAATAAGAACAAGTAATAAAATTGTCATAATCATAAAATAATTCTGGATGTGTCGCTTGACAACACTATTATAGGGAAAAGATTTATGTAACATTATTTAGATCTCTAAAATCACATGCTTACATACGTATATCAACCTTTACCCTAATCATGTCCTAAATTAATGTACCTACAAACTAATTCAACAATCATTTACATTCCGTTAGCTAATATGTTCACCAAGATTAAACTGTACATTAGCACACGAACCATTCAGACACCTCGTCCAGTGAGTGGGCGACATTCACAAGTACTGCTACAGACACACGATGCGCTCGGTGAAGGCGCCTATGATGGTCATGTCGTTGGCGAGTGCGGCACGCATCACCTGCGGCGCGACGGCGTCCCGCACCCGCAGCGTGAACTCGCGCCGCGTCGGCGCCGGCAGCCCGCCACCTGCTATACTCAGTATCCTTGTTCGGCCGGCCACATCCAGTGGCTTTCCCTCCTCACTACTCCCAAGCACCGTTCTAAGACACAGCGTTCTGCACGCTTCTCTCTCAGCGTCGTGAAGCTCTCGAGCTGCTATTTCAAACGTTCTCCGAGTATCGACGCCTCCGACAGATGAACTCGCACATGATACACCCTCTTCGTGCGCCTTTGCAGCACCAGCCCGAAGAATAGCTGGCAATAGAAGTTCAACGACAGCGCCGATGGTTCTTGAGCGGAGAAAATGTAAGACCTGTTCGGCTTCACGAGTCTCGTCGAACAATCTCCGTTGCCGTGCCGCTGGAACCGGACGTGCCACGCTCCACGACTCTGCCCAAGGATTACCTGGTAATAACATACGGTCACCTAATGAACCGCCGTCGTCTGATTTCCAGTCTCGTGGCGAGTACCACCGCACAAAATCACATAGTTCTGCACCAGGGTTGGCCGCTTTAAACGCTTCCATATCAGACAGGAGCGAGGCACTCATCATCCTCGCTCGGAGCTCGGACGCTTTGGCATCGTCGCCCAACCGCACCATAAGTTCTGCGTCTTCCTCTAACTGGTCTTCGGTTTTCGGTGCAGGGTCCTGTTTACCAATATACATAAAATACGTTAACACCAATATTTCATCATCAATCACATTGAAACAGTGAATTTATAGTGCCTATTAAAATCGTATAATCTATCAATCATCCAATTTTACGAGTATACCCACTGATTAATAACTTTCGACTAGATAACCTCACTCGCAACGTTTACAGTTATATCTGTAAACTGTTTACAATTTAAGATTTTCTAAAATGTAGGAACAATTAAAGATTAAAAAATGTGTTTCTATACCAATAAAGTAAAAATTACGACAATAGGATAAAAAGTATATAACACATATACACACCTGTGTACGTGGAACATAGAGCGGTGCTCCATTCTTAAGAGTGGCGTCACCAAATCGACTGAGCCGACCAACCGGTCTGTCCCAGGGCAGCTGTTCTTCATTTTCACCCTCAGAGCAATCAAAGAATTCATCATCGGAAGAGTTCCCTGCCAGACTGCTTGCACCTTCCAACGCGCGTTTAATGCAGCAATTGAGAAGCTGCAGTTTCTGATGCAGCAAACATGTGCGCGCGTTAGGTATCCCCTCTGCAACTCTGTTAACAACGAAAGCAACACAAAATTAATCTACACTAGCTGTTCCTCTCGGTTTAAGTTGCGTCTTGGAAGGACATATTACAGCCTATGTCCTTCTCCGAGATTGAATCTATTTCTGTACCAAATGTCATCAAAATATATTCAGCGATTTAGGCGTAATACCGTAACAGATAGACCCGGAGTCATTGTCCTGTCCAATTTTCAATAAATCCAACTAAAATCCTACAGAAATGCTGCTTTTCCCGAGAACTGATTAAACTACATTTTTTAAGGTTTGTAGTAGTCCGAAAAAAGAAGCTATTTTTTTTTATTTTTCATCATCATCCCATATACTGTCCCATTGTTAGGCACGGTTCTTATCTCAAATTGAGAAGGATTAGGCTATAGTCCACCACGCTTGCCTAGTGCGAGTTGACATACTTCACACACCGTCGAAAAAAATCTCTAAGGCATGCTGGTTTCCTCACGATGTTTTACTTCACTGTTTAAGCGAGTGATAATCAATTAATTATTAATACTTGGATTCGAACTTGAGATCTTTGACTTGGCAGTCCAATGGTCATATCACTAGCCTATCACTGCTTTTACTAAATGATAAGAAACTATTAAAATCATTAAATTTAAAAAATAGGCAACGCGGTTCAGCCTTTCGCAAGAGATGCGTTCACCAACGAATAGCATTTTATTTTTTATTTATATAGAAGACTAGCTGTTGATCATGGTTTCACCCGCATCCCAAAAGGCTTTTCGAGACAAAAGGTCCTTATCCTTTCAAAGGTCTTCGTCCGTCTAATCTATCTATCTATGTAAGTATGTTTTTTTTTCAGCTTAATTATTATACTAGATTAATTTATTAGTCTACATCAAACTGCATTGTTCTCATGAACTTTTCAGAACAAAATTGTAAACCAAGATGAGATCGAAAAATGGATTACAGTGTTACAGTAATCCGTTTTTTTTTTAAAGAGCGTCTAGAATTTCTTATAGATTCTTTCCTTATGACCCACTTTTTGGAACCGAGCAACTAGTTTTGACTTTTCAAAAGTGCTATTTTAATGGTGGATTTTGACTACCATATTTCATCAAAATCGGTTCAGCAGTTTAGACGTAAAAGTGGCACAGACAGACAGTTCTGTCTCTACTCTAGCACTTATAATATCAGTACGGATTATGTATGTAGCTAGCCAGGCTGACCAACACCCGTTTCTTACCAACCTACGCAGAGAAAGTTTAGTTTTACCCAAAGTCGTGATGTTACCGTAATAATGTATTATTTTCATAAAATTAAAAAATACTTATGTATTTTACACAAACACAGCCTAAAGTACATTCAAGATATCCGAGGTTAGATAATGGGAATTATAAATAGCGTCATGTATTTAGAGGCCAAAGTAAAAATATAGTAGCATTTTTTTACATTTAGGCGAAAGAAAAAAACTTTTGGCTATGCTGCCTAAAGTTATTATGCTGTGCCTCGTTAGTCTAGTAGTGCTAAGCGCGACTGCTACGATAGAGGTCCTTGGTCTTCGATTCCCGGTCGAGCAGTTATTGGGTTTTTCTATGAAATTCTCAGTACCAGCTCGAAATTTAAATTTATGTCCAGTTAATGGCAATAGACTCGTCCCCTATAACATAGGATTTAAACATACCGGCGAACTGTGGCTGTGGGTGTACATTAGTACACCTTTGCCTAACCCTTCGGAGAATACAGGTGTGATGGTATGTTATGTCAAAATGTATATCTTTGAAAATGTTATTATACATAATACAAAAAAAAAACTACTATTTATTACATTTGGTGATCTAAAGAATATATTAAATAACCATATCAAGCTGGCTTAATTGCCTTGTCAGTCAGGGGACTATGTTTTAATACCGTACGTTTAAGTAGCGACGATTGGCTTTGACATCAAATAGTCCACAACATCAGGCCAACCTTTACGCGTACTAATAACATTTTCTCTTAAAAGCTCTTTTATTACTACTAAAAGAAACCGGAATTACGGTAATTTTTATAGCCGGGGATAGGTGTTCGCTATATAGAGCTCGTAACCTTTTGATTTAATGGTTAAAATATAACTTGATATTGCAGCAAGAAATCTTCTTTTTTTTTCTCTTCATCATACTCCGTCGGTAACCAGGTATACCGATCGACGATGCAGTAAGTTTTCATTTCATCATTCACTTCCTTTGCAGCCATACCATCTCTCATCATTCAAGCAAAATGAATTACAAAATGGAAGCCACACGAATAAAATGAGTAGCAGATTTACACAATTCGTTTATTTTATTGAAATTGTTAGTCTCCAGGCAAATTTGGGCTTCGTTCGAGAGTTTGTAGAACTACATAAAGCTCACTATACTCGCAAACAGCCTAAGATTTTTTTACATTCCGCAAACAACGAATGTCACGTTGCTATTTTAACTTTCACTTTAAACGCTGTCTAAAACAGATAAATACACTTCCACGAAAAGAAAGCAAATGAATCATACGTCTTAATGTTTCCGCGTAACACACAGAAAATATATGTTTTCTCTTTCGTGTATGCAAATCCTGAAGTCTAACACAGGCGAACCACTATCGATTTAAGTGCAAGGGCATGTCCGCCGCCACTACATTTTCTTAGAGAGCCAGTCAGCGCACCTGTGGCTATCCAACGGAATCGGAGCGATTTTGTCTCGATTAGTGTGCCACGACCCAGAATCAACGGGAACTGAACTAAACGCGCGAACGCTCTCAGAACCGTTATCACATTGAATTACAAATGTGTTGCTGCGAGGCGAGCAGAAGGCGAGCGCCAGTAAGACTGTGTCTCCAAGATGCTCGACGTGTAATCGGTCGGTGAACCGTTTGTTTACCGCAGTCGGTGCGGCAGCAACAACTAGGTGTAGGTCAGGAAGCATTGGTGGGGACCGCGGCGCCGGCCAACAGTCCGACGCCGACAACAGCCGCGAGCGCATCCACAGCGCAGACATGGACCTATACTGGTCAATCAGAGCATAACCGGTTTCTGACACCGAAAGTCAGAGAGTTTCCATTGTTGTGATCCAAGGATGAAAGCTATCGGTGATTTATAGAATATTAAAACAGTGAGTGTTAGAACAAAGTGAACAGCTTCTTTCTATCAATTAAAGGATTATTTTTCTCGTCATCCAGAATCTTAATAAAAATGGTAAGTTTTGTAAAAGAGCGCAACATATAACTACGAGTATATCTTAGAATGTAATAACCCATAGTGAAGTATGATAGAAATTCCTCTCGTAGTCGTCGCGTACGTCGACCCACTTATAATGATTCAAGTGTACGTAGCAAAAGGCGCGAATACTGTCTTATGGATGTTTAAAACAAACTGTAATAGAAAAAAAGAATTAAATAGCAATTATGTAAATCAAAGTACTTAAAACGACAGCCCTGCGGTGCTACAGAAAATTTTGAAAAAATTAATGAGGTCAGATACACCAACAACAAATGTAACGGAATCTACATTACATAACGAAATATCAAATAATGTTACACTAAGTACTTTCTATGGTTCAAGTATACCTTAAATTTTATTGGATTATAACATAATATATTTTATAAATAATTATAGCATGGCCTCTCATTATCTGAAATTATAATGAGCAGCGGGATGAGATTTTTTCAAAGGTGATTCATTAATCATCTTCAAACAAACAGTTTACCCCAGCATTCGCAGTCCACTGTTGGACGTAGGCTTCTGCCGGGTTGACGACCGCGGAGATATTTATGTGCATATAAATATATGTACTAGACATGTATGTACATATGTATGTCATCATAATGAGACTCGCGAGACGCATCATGACGAAGTCGCACACACGTGTGACTATGTCAAACGCAAACTTTCTATAATATAGGTTTTTGATATTTTCGAAACTCAATGTGATACAGCATTTCGTTAACTCTTTTCAAAGGTTCTTTTCGTTTTATAATTGCGATTCCGATGAGAAATCGTTCTTGCATAGCAGCCATTTAAGCTTGTTTAATACTCTGGTTTGTTTAGTTGACAAAGTTGTCTTATGTGCCGGCTTAATAGTGTATTTGTAGAGGCGGCGACGGAGGGGCGATCACCCTGCGGCGATAGGGTGGCCCGAGCCCCCGCCCGGCGACTGAGCCGCTCCATCTAAGTCAGTTCCGGACTTTCGACTTCGTTAATAGCCACCCTGTTTACTTTTACCTATCTAACTGTGATATTTTTCTTGAAAAGAAATCAAATTAAACACTTTCGATTGTTAACTATAATATAGTAATTTGAGCTCGAACGTGCCGTAGCCCACAAAGGCTGATTAGACACGCCCGCCGCTCCGAAATACTTTTATTATTATACATTTCTTAAATTATTACCACCTATACTTAGAATTCAACTTCCGTATGTTTTTTTTTCTGCAAATCTCGAAAATTAGTCGATGGATTGACTTAAAATTTATATAATGAAGACTGACTGAGCTACAGCGGAGCGTTTACGGGTCTAGTCTAGGATTTTATAAAATATCATCTATGATAATATTAGAATCATCCAACGTTATTTGATAAACATACGCACATAAAGAAAAGAATAAATGCGTTGTATCACAGACGTATGTTTAATGTTGTGTATTCTTAGGTTAACGGACAATCAACAAACAATTTTATTCTTTATTGAATTGAATAGATAGAAGTAAACAAAACCCAATCGCATGAGTGGGTTTTGCCTATTGTGGATCGGGATTGCCTTCCTTATTCAATCAGTGTTATTAAAATTAAATTATCAGTATGTAACGACTGTTATATCAGTCTTTTACCTATAGATTCATTTTACGTAGGTGGGAAAGCGCGCATTCTGATTTCTCTTCATTTAAAAGTCATATTTATTTTATAGTTACGATTATATATTCTTCAGTTTACTCCAGCATTAAATTATTAAAAGTGTTTCAATTGCGTCCGAGTTAAGCAACTATTCTAGTGACAGTATATTAGGAGAAAAAAAAAACGTCAAGACTTCTTAAAACTTGACCAATAAGAAATAAGAAAAGTTAGGACGACACTAAATACCAACTGCCTTCGATCAAGAATGAACTTAATTTTATCACCAGCCCTAGGTAAAACATTGAAATAAGACCCTCGTAAATATAGTTGTAACGCCAAAAATATTAACAGAATGTAATTGTTAGTTTTTAATAAATTCCGGCCGGCTATGATTCCGGTCTCTAAATTATAACAAGGCATGCATTCCCTGCAGCCGGCAGCTTGCGCAGTTTCCACCGTCAAAAGGTGTTACCCGTGAAATTCAGTAGCCAATTAATTTACGTAACTCGCATTGTGCTTTGGGACCAGTTTTAATTGCCTCTCGCGAATCGACGAATCTACATAAAAGATGCCATGAAGTTATTAATTAACAAAGTTTAGGCAATACTCGTAGGTACATGTTTATTCAATGTGATTTTATGTGTGTCGTAAAACTAAAATAGCCGGCGAGTTAAAAGCTTTTATTTATAGTGTATAGAATAGACGAGACGCCCCACGAGACCTATGGTTGAGGTCCATTGCCGTCCACGCATTTCGCACGTAATGTATACGGTTTTCCCAAGCTACAATAATGAACTTAGATACGAGATTGAGAAGCGCTATTAAATCTTGGGGTTACCCAGAAATTACACAAACTCATACATGAAGTACTGTGAACTAGCCATGTCCGTAAGGCTATATAACAGCCAGGAAAGTTTCAGGAAGTACAAAGGAATTCTTGCATTAGTTTGCCTGCATTCTTTCTCAAGTTTTCAAGAAGTCAGACGACCTTGAATATTGCATCTGAACATAAACTTTGTTTTTACGGTTGTTTTCACCGAAGATTAAAGACTGGACAAAAACCCTGTGGCGAGGAAGTAGAGACAATAGACAGAGTAACTGTGTCCCAGGTTAACTGTCGACGCACGTCCGTGGGAGACACCGTGTACTTGCACCTTGATTGTATACAAGACACGGCAAGCACACATTATTAGATGTAAACATCCGATTTAATCACTACCTGAGTAAAAATTTATGCAACTAAATATAGTCGACTATTTGTCAAAAAAATACTAAAGAAAATCTATAGTTTCTTAACTCATTATTGTTGAAATATCATATAATTCATAAACAGTGATATTTTATTCACTGTAGACACAGACAGATGTATTCAAATACATGTAGTATTCGTAAGTATTTTGTATGCAAGAAAACTTTAGCAAGAGTCCTTAATGCCTTGACATATGAACTCGGAGTGCCACATGACATGCCACGGAGGTTAAACTCGATTAGTTTCTCTTCCATGCTTCGAGAGCTAACCGAATAACGACTAAACATAATATTCACCACGCGTCGAATTTGTGCTTTGACTGGCAGATTTGAACAAGACTATCATTATAATAATGTTGTTATATCATCTGTACGCACAAAATAAATTGAATCTAATAACATTTTATACAACCAAGGTGGCAAACAAGCATACGGCCCACCTGATGGTAAGCGGTTACCGTAGCCTATTGACGATTGCAACACCAGGTGTAGATATTACTTGCACGTTGCCGACCCTGTAAAACGAAAAAGGAATAGTTGGGTTGGCAATAAGAGTCGAAGTCCCCCCACTGCCAACACAACGTTTCCTCGCGGAGCACTGGCAACCTTGCTCACCGTAAGAAATACAACACAGCTCAAAGCAGTGTTATTTTACTTCGATTTTCTGCAAAGCGGAGGTACTTCCCCAGTCGGGCAGCTCCAATTTGAGTGGAATTACTCCCACTACCTACTTATTTTGTTATTACTTCACTTTTTAATAGTACGGAAAATCCTCATGGATCTTCTAAAACCTGGAGGGGGCAATGTCGGACTCGTACCGACTAAAAACTGCAATTTTCTTCCCTCGCCCTATAGTCATGGCCATGGAATCCGTGATATTTGCCACGACTATGACAGGCTGCGAACCAGCCGTCGCTGAACTCCTTCAATCAGCGAGGCTTTACCTGGTAACCTAATCATAATTTAAAAAACGACTGCGTAAATAAACTAATAAATGTAATAACAAAAGATTACTACAATAACAGATTGTAATAGTAAACGCAAAACCATACAGATTTGCTCATTTACCGTAGACCGTACGATGAAATCTGTAATTTGTATTCAAGCCTATGTTTTTTAAAACGTGATCCGGTTTTTTTTTTCAAAACAAATTATAATCAAAATCCAACAATACGTGCCCCAATCGAAATACAGAAATTAAAACGGTGTCGTGTGTAACATAAAAATTGCTTTACAAATTAACGAGGAAGAGTTTTTGCCATAACCAGGATATCCGATTACGAAAGCTGTTTAAAAGAAAAAATATTTTCAAGCAGGTTTAAGGCATCTGCTCTAAAGTCCGCAAAGATATTTGATTTGCTCGATGAACAAAACTTCTTGTATAAATAGATAATCATTTATCATGTTAAAAAAAAAAGATTATAGAAAATACACGTGTGTAAGCCCTCTCTAAATTATAAAAGTTGATCGACGGACTCTCATTCTTTATTCAAATTTCCTACAACTAAATAATATAATTATGATACCAATAAACTACGGTAAATCAGGGTACCTACTCAATATATTTTCTTTTCTATGCGTGTATCTCAGGTACAATTTTTTGAAATAGCTAATGAATAGATTTTTTATTAATTATTCTTAACTACTGTTTGACGTGCAACTCTTGTATAAACAGCATGCGTTTCGTGTTAACTGACGTCTGTTAATGCATCAGCCCACTGTATATTTCTCAGTGGCAGGGTTCAGCGACCCTACGCAGGTGCAATATTCATCTAAGTCACGGTTGCCGTCACTGCGAGGCGTGAAGATGGATTAGCTTCCATCGGCGCATTAGAGACGGTTGATCTACCATGATTGTAGGACATCGGCCCAGAGTCATGCCACGCGTAACGCACAAGAGAACAAAATAAACATTAAGTGACTCCTAAAGAATTGGACATTACTAAGTGATTGCCTCATGATGAAGGTTTTGAGTAAAGTGTGAAACACTAAAATTAAAAAATTAAAAACCCTTAACACGATTTGAAATTTATCATAGTGTAGGTAGTATAGTATTCCACTAGTTAAACCCTATCATAATTATGATACCCATATTGAGGGAGTTGTGAAAAAATATGTAATCCGCCATTTTGTACCGGCGGCCATCTTTAACCGATTTTTATCAAACATAGCTAAGAACACTCCCGACTAATTCACCATTCAAATAAAAAAAATCAAAATCTGTTCTGTTGTTTCTCGGCTCCTAAGGTCGGAGTGTGATGTTAAGCACCCTATCAACTTCCTCAAGAATTGGGCTATTAAATGCAAAAATATTTTATCAAATCCGACTGGTAGTTTCATAGATTAGGGCGTTCGAACAAACAAACTTCAACTGTATTATAGTAATAGCCATAACCGAATAGCCGAATGTTAAATTAAGAACGAAGTTTTCCCCTAACTTTTCACTCCACTTGTTCGTACTTTAGAAATTTCACATTAGGTAAAAGTACCTGACAGTCAAATTGTATAGCCGTTAATGACACGTGCCGAATGCACCCAGCCATAGCATATAGGTCTTATTTATCGTAGGGGGATCGAGCAGAGTCGGTCTCGCGTCGTTCAGCATTGCGGACATTCGCCGCCACTGGGCACCTCAGCCGCGCGTCCGCGTAGCTACCGGCGGCCGGTAATACCTATCTGCGAATCTCCACATCCGATCGTTAACGCTTCACTGCGTTCCGAACTGTTTTTGCGTTCGATACACGGAACATAGAGCACTAGGATTTCTCTTGCATAAAATTCAAATGATCAAAAGTCTAAAAACGACGAATGAAAATATTTCAAGTAAGCAAGAGCGGAAAGTGCTGAATCCACGTAATTTTGTTTTATATATTATTTATATTACCTTCTTGGTCACAACTAAACATTTTCTCGAATATTTCATCGAATAGAATTTTTACGACAGAGAATTGTTACAGCTTCGCACACAATAATCATAATATAATGATTTTAAAATAAGGAAAAGGATAAGGCGTACCGTACCGGAAAACTAACACAGTAACAACGTGAAAAGTTACGAAAATGTTATTATATTTTCATTTACAAAATCATAAATTGGAGTTGGGAAGTTACAGCGCGCCCAACATCCGTAGCACAAATCCACGCTTCCTGCCAAAACGGCATTGCGCTGCGCATTCATACACGAGCTCTCTAGGATCGCAGTCATTAACAACAGCCGGTTGTTTTCTATTACATAGTCTGCACAGATGGTAACTTATTCACGGAGATACCTGCCGCAACGAAGAGCGATTAAGAACACGACATGATCAAAGCGACTACAGACGCACGGTTCCGTTCACAACAACAAAGACAGTGATAACTCTACTTTGATAAATAGGCGCAAGTTATACAGAAATATTACTAAAGTATACAAAATGTTTCCTAATTTTTAACTTTTCTTATGATATTTCCGAAAAAACTACCATTTTATTTGTTTTAGGCTACGTTCAATTTAATCATGTGGATTGTGGTGACCGCTACTCGCTTAGTCATTTCGCCACGCATCACGTCTAATCGTAGGGAGTGTGAGTCGCGCTTTCTACCCACATTTACGGTTAGATACAAACCAACACCTGTATTATCTGAGTAGCAGTTACACGCTTAATTAAATGAACGCAACAGATAATTGGATGGGAACTACTTTACCCGATGTACACATACCGCTACACTACAAGGTAAACTCCAATAAATCCCGACTCCCAGTAATCTCCCTGACCACGATTGTAACTATATTGATGGGTATATTGTAGACGAATTGTACAATTCATTCAAACAAGAATCACTGCAAAGTTGCCCGAACATAAGTTTAATTGTATATACCAACTTTTATGGAGTCCGGCCACCGACATCTTCGACAATGATCAATCCGTTTCACATGTCAGTGGCATCATAACAGTAGCAAGTTGTTCATAATGTTACTGTAGAACAAAAGAAAATCATTGCAATCATTCATGATTTTAAAATCATATAGGTACCAATGGAGTTACTTGGCGGTTCTATTTGGAACCGTGCAACTAGTTGCTAACAATTCAAAAGTACAAAAAATGGTCTGAGTATATGAAGGAAAGAAAACCAATTTATTCCTTGCAAAACATGAGACTGTCGCTAACACAAAAAAAGTAAAATAAAAACAAAATTACATAATTTGACATAAATAAATAGTGCGTCTCATGGAAAGGAAAAGGGGTGGCGTATATCATCGTTTAACCAATTTGTAAAAAAATCTAACTCAAATTAATAATGTACTATTATTACTGTAGCAATACTATTAACTCATCATGTGACATTTTTTTTTAATTTCCATTGGCCCTCCGCAACCTCTACAATTCAAGTGTAGCAAGTGAGCTTGAGCATGCGCTGCTAACGGCGTACAGAACTTATTTGCGATAAATAGCAACCACATATAAATAAATAAGATACATATATCTTATATCTTTTGGATTGTCACCGTCAAAGAAAATCAGTGAAAGCTAACGCAAAAAGAAAACGGCCAATAGCCGACACACGAATAAGTATACACATAATCCATATAAATTCAATAACATTTTATCTTCCATCAAAACAATGTCAATCAGCTGTTAAATATAGTTAAAACTAATTCGGGTACGGAGACCAGGCAGGTATTCCTAGTACAGGGTCCAGTCTCCACAAAACGTATATGTATTTATTATGTAAGCATAATTCTGTACTATGAAATTGTATTTCAATTCATCATCATCATCATCATCATCAAATCAAATCCAAATTCTCTTAATTACTAATTTAAAGACGAAGTGCCTATTCCAGTATTCGGAGCTGCCTAAAACTAATATACTTCGAGGCTATGCCTATGAATTCCAATAAAATCAACATAATTTCCAGGTTAGCGAAATGACTAATTCTAATCATATCAGCATTTTCTTGTGTTCGTACATAAATCATAGATTGGTAAGCCGTCAGCGTCGTTTGCCATAGAGTCGCTTCACATTCGAGTAACTCTTGCGACCTGCATGGTATTATATTAAGATACTCCACCTGCTCTAATTTCAGTTACAAACGGCTATAAGTTGATGATATTTTTATAACTTACTAGCTGACCCCGCAAACGTTGTTTTGCCATAAAAAAAAAATTGGGGTGGGTCACCCTTATCATTTAGGGGTATGATAAATAGATGTTGGCCGATTCTCAGACCTCCCCGATATGCACACAAAATTTCATACAAATCGGTCCAGCCGTTTCGGAGGAGTACGGTAACTAACATTGTGACATGGAAATTTTATATATTAGATTAGATATAATAATTATTAAAAGAGCGCATTTTATTCCAATGTTTTTTTCTTATTAATCATTATTATCATTGATTGTATAAAATCGAGCCTAGTTATAGAATTAAACGTTATTATTATTACTATAGTTTTATGAAATCGAAACTTCATCAATCAATAGAAATTTAAAGTTACAGTTCAAATTCCGAGCAGACTTAGAAAACAAAAAGGTGCGCATATAAGAGACAGATTAACAAGTAAGTAAATAGAATACTATATTTAAGAACAACTAGGGTAAGAAAATGAGATAAATTGCAATCGTTTCTACCCAAAATTCAATAGGAATGTGTTATAAAAACTTGTATCGGATACCTTAAATGAACTTTTGATACTGATTTTCCAAAAGATCTCTGCAATGCTAAAATAAGGATAATACGATCCAAATATTCCATACGTCAGCAGCCAAACGTTGATTTTCGAACAGTGTGTGCCCAATAGCCTATGTTCAAACTTCGGGAAGTAGTAACAAGACTGCATGCCTCAGAATAGCCTCAGGCCTACCGGGTCCTAAGCAAACATTGCGACTGTTATTTTCGCGCCCGTTCAGTATAACCTAGCCGCGTCACACACGCGCCCTCGTGCCCGTCTGTTTACTCAGGTTAGCTGTATGTATTATCATCGGCTTTATAATCTGAAATCTGATATTTGAAACGAAATTAATAAATGCGTGATACAAAGACTAATATTGATGATTGATTTGAACGTTGTTTATGCTACCTTTTTTTGCTCCCGCTCTAGTGTCGAAGTTCTTTTTTTTTTATAGTACGGTAATTCCTCATGGATCCCTACCACCTCCTCGCCACCCGAGGAGGTGGTAGGGTATGTCGCACTCGTACCGACTAAACACCGCACTTGTCTTCACCTGCCCTATAGTCATGGCCATGGGATCCGCGAAATTCGCCACGACCATGACAAAGTCGAAGTCCTGTCACGGAGGACTTTACAAACACATAATTATAGGACTCAAAGTACACCCAGACTCGAAACAAATATCTATGGATTATACAAAGATTGTTCTCGGGTGGGAATCGAACCCACAACACCCAGCGCAACGGTAGTCGTGAGATGACCACTTTAACACCTTTTTTTTTTCGAGTGGGGAAATACGCCTTAATCATGGCGGGGACGCGGGACGGTTATTTCGGGCTCTCCGGCCAGGTGGCCAGCATACCGACTAAAACCACCACCACTTCCACCTTCCGCATAGAGCGATTCCCGTGATCCCATCACAGAAATCGCTCTCGCATGATCCGCGATCCCACCACGGACTCCAGTATAGGAAGTCCAGTGTACATGTGCAATGAGCGACTGACGAACCATGATAACCATTACGCCAAACATGCAGTCATAAATAATACAAGCGCCCGAAACAATCTACTGTAAATTTTTTCCTTACGGATATTAAAGTAGCCGCTGTTCCTATAAAGCCGTTTCTTTAGACATGGTATTATTATTATGGTAAAACGTCCACCTACTCGTGTATGATTTATCACCTGTACCAATGAAATGTAAATGAAGCTGCTTCCATTGAGTGGGCAAGTGTGGCACAAGTGGGCCACGCATACCGCACGGTCCGGGACTAAGGCCGGCTGCGGCGCGGGCGCACGGCGAGTGACTGACATACATAAGCCGGTTAGATCACCACAACGAGCGCATTGTCGTTAAGCTCTATTGGAAATTATGTTAAACCGCTATAATCTGTTGACCAGGAAACGTAAACATGTAAATCAATATAATGTAAATTCTGTCCAGCTTTTCAAAAAGTTAGCATATGCAGAGAATTTTTTACTTATAATAAAATCCGTCTTACGTAAGTATACATTAACAAAATATAAAAATCTCCATAGAATTATACAGACTTGTGAGTTAACTTAAGTAAAACTTGTTATGATTCAATAGAGAAAGCTTGAATGCTTAGCTTCCAGAGGGTCATGTTAACGTTAAATCACCAACTTTCGCCGGCCGATGCCAATAACACCAATTATAAAAGCTGGTTAACTGAGGATCGTTTAGTATTGATATCAGCAATTATCTGAAGCTATGAATGCATCCTTTTCGGCGCAGCCGAAACAGCCTTTACTTTGCTCTCACTTGTTTTTATAATAATTTTAAAACGAATTTTACCATGGAGTAAACTGTAAATATCTATAGACGTAATTAAAAATTGCGATTTCAAGAAAAAAACTACAATCGCTAAAGGATTTCGTCGATGACAAATGTATCAACATGACAATGTTAATTAATGTCATCGTAAATTTGTAGTGCTAAGAATGTACATTGCTAGGATTGCTAAGAATGTACTGCTACACAATTTTCTTGCAGTTTCTCTAACACCGTTCCGTTAATGATAGGTACATGTATTAAACACAATGATCTGACGAAATTATAACAATTGATGTATCCATTTAAGTAGGAAAACGATTATGTCTACAATAAGTGGTAATTAACTGACGTTTATAGAGTTGTCCATCCATGTATCTCATCAAATGACGGAATTTTTTTATTAGGATTCAATGGTTATACTTGAACGTGGTAGATTCAAACAAAGGAACCCTGTTAACTAGGCCGACAATGGTAAGCACACACGTGCCTTCGATTAGGATGCAAGGCAATGCCTCACCAATTGAAGGGGTCCAGGGACTACTGAACCACAGCCTGTCATGGTCGTGGCGAATTTCAAAGATCCCATCGCCATGACTATTCGTGGTGTACTTTGGTACACCTCTTCCTAACACTAGTGTGCTATGTTGCTGTGAAAAAAAAGTTATGCGACGAATTAAGACCGTTTTTTAAATCTAAGCGCAGGATAAATGGACAAGCGCCGCGTAATGTGAAATGTTTGTCTCTCACGTCAGGTTACAAACACGCTTTCTTAACATACCAACACTACTTGGAGCAGAAAATAGTTTACCTTTGCACAAAACTTTTCTTCGCTCTCTCCATCTTTCATAAAGCCGATAGGTTACTTAAACGACGGCTAATTACTTATCATAAAATTCTTTGACGACTTTGAGAAGCCATAAACAAATTAACTAAACCTATTACGGCAATTTTACACCACACAGTTTGTGGAAAACTAACGTGTCATCAATCATTTCCATATAATTTATATTTTTAATGCGGGAGGTAATCCATTTGATCGTAGTCGATACAAAGTCTGACACAGTATTAATCATCGTCCGTCTCAAGCTAGCACACTTCACGACCCGTGAGCTTTTCACAATTTATTGAGATTATCATTTTTCCATAAACAACGGAAACCAAGTGATTTATAGTTAGAAGACATAATATATATTAAAACGATAAAAAGAAAATAAATAGGTACCTAGTATTTTTAATGGCTTTCTTAAAATCATCAGTATTACAAATATGACGCATAGACGATCTTAGAGGATTTTGTAACCCTTAAAGACAGATTTAGCGACAGAGAAAGCTGGCGACATTCCACTTCCAACGGATTAAAGACGAGGTTGAGGCTTTATCAACGGAAATATTCAGTTTTACGAGACAAAAGACGTCCCTCCACATGAGCTTAACGTAAATAGGTACTATACTCAGAATAGTGTTAGTGGAGGAAGTATATTGTGGGCTAGCTACACCTAATACCTAAATTAAATAGATCGCTACTTGACACGGACAGATGAAAGAAAAAAAAACATACTAAAAATAAAGAATTCTACTTCACATTCAGAAAGCCAATTTTTTTAACAAAAAAAAAACATTGAAATTAGACCCAATTATTTCCATAACCGTTCATGAACAAAATTAAAAAAAAAAACATATGTTAGTAGAGTAAACCATTAAAAACATATATTTTACACGGTAAGTAGTAGGTACCTTGTAAAATAGATGTTTTTAATATTTTAATTTACACTTATCCACCGATTGCTCAGTACAATTTAGCAGGCGACAAAATAATGTTACTGTACTATAATGTTTTAATTTATTTAATTATAGAGGTACATTGTCAAAATACCTACCACCTTCAATTAACTCCTATAATAAAAATTATTAATCATTTATTGAGTATTTTCAAGAAGCACAAACATTGCGTCCACGTGATTCAAATAACCTTGGATATATTTAAAAATTCCTCGAATAAAATTATTTATAACCATTTCAGTTGGAGATGTGAACAGATATCACTATAAATAGATTGGTACTATTGACAGAGGTAAGTATTTATAAGAATCAACTGTACATTTCCCTACAAAAAGAAAATATTGTTCACTTGTATAGGATTAATAGTAGGTAATATACGGGGCGCCTAGTAGGTAATACCGATCGTGTCTTGAATTAATTTAAGGTTGCGTGCAACGTTGTTGAATGATGATGTACTTCACGTAATAATATTAAACAAGCACTTGTTTTTAATGAATAATTACAATATTATTAGTAGATACCTATCATAATAATTACCAACATTTGAAAATAATTTCAATCAACAAAAATCAAAATAATCAACATTAAACAATTGTCCGGATTATGCTCAAATATCTAGGTAGGAAAACATCAAAATCAAAACATCTACAATCTATTATTAACAAGAATATAATATTTAAAAAAAAAAAAAAAAATGTCTTTATTGTGCCAAAAATAATAGAAATACAAATACAGATAAAGCCCTAGACCCCACACTAGGATTCCCTGTGTCGTGGGGTCTAGTCTCTTTCAGCCCATATTATAAATTTATAATGATATAATTATTAAAAACCTAATTATTTAATATATTAAAAATATCAAATACCTAATTATTTATTTCATTAATTATTCAATACGATCTTTCAAAAAGTAGGGGTCAGAAGGATTTTTAACCCGCCAAAGCGTAACATTCGGCGGCGGACATCATGCAATAGCATGCCCAATCCGATCATCACTCCCCGTTTAACCTTTGGAAAGATCGACGACAGCATTTTTACTCGGAGACTATGTATAGCGATGTGAACGAAACCATAGCGCGATTCAATTCGACGCCAACGCCATCTATCGAGCTACAAGGAATCTTTTGTCATCGCCGCTTTGAATTTATAGGTACTCATCGTATCATGTGGGCACGACGAATGATTATCATATTTATTATAATGTAGGAAATACAATGTAATATTTTTTAACTAAGAAATTGTACACCCCATCTTGTAAGAAATCACTACAGAAAAATTCCAATTTCATGCTTGTTAAAATCTTTAATAGTATACCGGAAAAAATAAAAGACCTTCCCATTAATCTGTTCAAACACAAATTAACCAAATGGATTATGGGTAATTGTTTCTACTCTGATTTTTTTTAATGGAAAGAATAAATTAACTAAACAAAATAAAAAAGACAGCTTAGTTTTAGAGTATCTAAATAATAATTTACGGTTAGAATTTATTGCAATGTTATCTAGTAGGTATACAAAATAGTAATTATAATTATTGGAAATTTGTGACATTATCTATTGATTGAAAAACATTTGCATGCTTTAATGTAAGCAAAAGTATATGGACAACTTTAAAATATAAGAACTACACTGTAGTACCTTTTGCTATACTATACTTTGAGCAAACAGATAATTTTGATTTGATTTGATTCGATCTAAAAGTAAGTGCTGAACAATTGTAGATGTAGGACTTTCCACCTAACTCATTTCGGAATACCAACATATAACATTCAAGAAAAGAAGATTGGTCACTTAATAATTAATTAATAATTATTATTAGAAAAGATCCTCGAAGTTTCTTAGTTATACGTAAGAAGAAAAAATATAGGCAAAAAGCGGACCAATAAGAAGCACAAACTGAAGAATAAATAATATAATAAATCTTCTCAATAAACTAATAAAAAAAAAATTATACTAACCCGCTATCAGTAAAATAATAATTACAATCAGATACAATTTAACTAACTTTCTCCAAGTTTCCGAGGCCTATTATATTTTTATAAAAACCATAATACACCCTGAAAAAATTATATTCACAACAACTTTCTTGCCGGTAAACACGTAATACTTAATTAGATTTAGCTTGATGGCCAACCATCAACCGACGATTTTTGTCAAACAGATTAAATCTAAAATTAGATGTCATATTCCAAAGTGGGACAGGCAGGTAACTAAGCCTTAAAATTAAATAGATAATTAAAAAGAACGGCTTTCGAGACTATCAGAGGTTCGGTCAGATAACATTGATTTCCCTTTAAAACTTTAATCGATCTGTCACTCAAATCGGGTACCTATTCGAGGACTGGTGAATTATTTTAGCTTAATTAACTAAGAGGACCTGACTAAGAATGAACAGAAGATCGGATCTCTGCGTCAATTATTTATATCAGAATACATTTTATTACCACGGACCTATTTGACCAGCATTCATCCACATGCAAATTTGTAGATCGATGTTTCCAACTATACATACTGTAGTTCCTTAGCAAGGATTACCAAGTCAGTAACTATTATCTAATATTAGGCAGGAATGATAGTACAAAATATCTCTTGCTATGAATCCGTGAGATAAATTCTCAATATTATGGTGTAGACGCTTTTTAGGGATAAAACTATTTACCAATAAGTACACCTGGAGTTCGGTCTATTTAGAAACGATTACTAGGTTTCTAAATTTTACGTCCAGGTTGTAAGTAGTCCTGTCGATTATCTACTAATAACAACTTGTTCTGAGCTAATAATTAATCAACACTTGATAAGGAACACAATAAAGCGTTGTTAGGTCAGCGCACTTGCGCAACACAGTACGTGTTTACTCAAGTAACTGCACAGCATACTAAAGATGTACTTCCGCACTGCCTACGCTACATAACGCATGCTACCGTTACGACCAGACGTGTATGTACAACATATCATTACATATCTTCAAGTAATATTATTACCACGAACGATTAGTAATTCGCAGGCTATAACGTAATCTGATTATGAAAGCCAAGTACTTAATCCTCGCTAAATCTTTACTTCCCAGAAGTATAAGGCGCCAGAGGAATTCTCTCACCATGACAAATGATATTTATTTTTGTAGATCTTTTAAAGACACTTTTACAAATCAATGTTTTAGATTTTTAGTATTAGATGGCATCGGCATTTCCTAACTGATGACCTGAAAAGAAACCCTGAAAGAAACTCAGTCAATCATAGTATCTTTTAAAGTCCAGACTCTAGACATCGTATTTAGTTTTCGCAAGAATTTTTTTGCAAATGGTCTTGTGAGGTCCAGGTAATGTCAATAAAAAGTAGAAATGATCGGGCGGCCTATTGATCTTGGGAAGTATCTATAGCAGAGCTGGTTATACAAAATAAATCTCGTGTGTGATATTAAAAAAGGCGATGAAAATGTTATTATATGAACGAAATATGCGTACAAATTAATACAAATCCCACTTTCTGAATATTCGCTAAGCTAAAGGCCATGAGAAAGTGAACTTGCCAGTTCACAATGTCTTGGTCGGCATGGAGGCTTAGCTGCGCTCTACGCGGAGAGTACCGTTAACAGCGAAATCGGATGACTGGTGAATTTATGTAAATAGGCTAGTAGCACGAGTTTACATCAAAACACAAGCATTCCGTACAATCGTAAGCGCTAACCACTCCACTACGATTGTTGATCCCATTACTAGTTTGGTCTAATAATAAGGTCGATATATCCAATTCAATTAATATCAAATTCGTAATCCAAGATACGATCGAAAAATGTTTTTTTATCGTATCTTGGATTACGACTCCTTCTTTGAAAAAGTTGGTGATTCTCATAAAATAATGTTAGGATAATTTAAATAAATACAGTATGAACGTGTACCTACGAAGTATATATATAAAGTTATGTCAGTGTATATAAAGTCATTTATCTAATATAGCTAGCTACCAACCCTCTCTGTAACTTGAACCTCATGTTTGGCTCATCTATTATTTCGGACATTCCACAAACGTTGGCCGTCCACAGATTAAATGTTTGACATGTTATGTTGTGTTTTGATTACAAGTAACGTCTTTCCTAGAAGAAATTTCAAAAGGGTTTTCCTTATGAGCCTTAAATAGGGGGTCGATAAATGGGATGATGATGGGAATGGATGGAAAAATTGAGATACGAGTCATGAAAATTAATACTTACACAGCATTTTTAAATAATCAAGTTTTAAGGGGCCGAAATAGGCGGCGATAATTTTTATTGGATTAGCTTTCTTTTTTGGTATTTAAGCTGCTTAACAAGTACAAAAGAAAATCTTATGTGATTCATCAAAGCCAAGCCGAAATCACTTTCGCTTTGTGACTTACGTTTAACACTTAGACGGGCTTTACGGAAATTGCAACTAGATTGAAAAAACGATAATCAACGCGGGAACAACGTCGAAGATAACCGGTGCTTATTACATATCTTCGTGGGTGCAAAATCTTTTAATGCAACTATACGATTCTGACTGGACTGTCATTGTAGCATATTAACAAGGCAGTGCAGGGAAAGCCAGCTGTTCCGAGCTAGTAGTCCGTGGCCGGCACGCTGCACTTCTTCTCAACGGTCTGTGCACCGCTTGATTACCACACATCTATCATAGACTATATAATCCAACATTAAAGCTTTGTAAAAGCAAATCTTGTGAGTAATGTAAATAAATAAGTTGATTGATAGGTTTTTCAATAAAATTGCTTTTAAGTAGGGCTTGCGCAGATGGAGCGGATCGCGTTGCAGAAACGCATTAACATACTTAAATCCTCCTACACTATTTCGTATGAATCATCGCAAAATACAAGCAAGGTTTGCTTTGTTTAAAAGAAAAAGAAAAGAGACAGTAAGATGTTTCTGTGAATGCTTCTTTTTTTTTTTACTGAATGTATCGTTTATTGACTCTCTTTTTCTAAGTCTCTAATTGACTGTCAACCCCCAGCCCGCATAATCAAGTCTTGGTGGTAAATTAGAATATAATTAATAAGTTCTCCGGCCACCTTAAGCAAGATTTTTAAAAGAAATAACTATTTTTTTCGCTGATACGATGCACATCTCTCTACATAAGGCTTTTATAGTAATTTAATCGTTAAAAGTATTTGTTAGTATTATTGTTTATGTTTACTGTTAGACGCTCAGTGTTATATGATATATAAACAAAAATATATTACAATCTTAAAAACTAATTTAACTAACTTCCACCCGTAACGTAGTCTACGTGGCATGTAAGCAAATCAGATTTTGATGCTCGGTTATAGGATATTTTGGAAATTGAGTTGAAGCTTCCAGCTAGCTCTCCAGATAGTGATCTCTTTTATTGAATGAGTACCTGTAGATAATTTATATAAAAATAAATTTCAAATACTTACTTAATGTATAAAAAATACAATACCTTCACACACATCTTTTTTGTCATTATTTTTAAGTCTGTCTAATATCAAAGATGTTATCTTAAGTAACACATTGCTTTTTAGTTATTACATCGTTAACATTTATATGATGGTAAACTGGCGCCTGACTCGCCTGAGTAGTCGCACTTACGACAACTTCAATACATTAACTCGTACATTGCTATTTTGTATGTCATCGGGGTAATCGCTACATTAGCCATTAACTGTATGCGTTATTACTCCCATTTTCTAACACGTTCATTCATAAGCAACTATACCCGTATGGCAAAAACAGCCGCAACAAAACTATTCGTATTGAAATTAAAAAATATATAATATTTCAATTAATAATATCCATTATTATTAAAAATATTTATGAGTACATAATACATATTATAAGACTGTATCCAGGAGGATACAGTCAGCGCACAAAAACATGTTGAACAGGAGTTCAACATGTTTTTGTGCGCTCAAATATTGAGCAGTTATTTTTATAATTTTCAGGGGGAATTCCAGCATACACACACACGAGCATGGCTGTCTTCAGTGCTGCTGATGCTGGTGACCCAAAGCGCGAGCACGCAATGTCCGTGGGAAGGCGCGCCCTCGTTACAAGCCGCATGTGTATGCGCACTTAATTTGGCAAGAGATTTGTCAGTCCAATGTGATCAGGTATATTTTATTTGTGCCTAACGAAACATCACAAATATTATTTAAATGGAATGGATTACAGACGCCAGTAGATCAAGCTATCCAAAACTCAAATTTTCCCAATTGAATATGAACCTTATAGTTTTGTATTAAAGTTGGAAATTAATCAAAGAAATTTGACAGACTGTGGTAGCTTGATGTGCTGGCCTCTGTACACGTAACTATATTTTGTTGGTATATATATATTTTTTTTCAACAGGTTGACTTTCCAACGCTATTGTCGGCCCTAAATATGAGCACTCGCAATATTATAATCGATCTACTTTACATAAACAATTCAAGCGTTCCTGTACTCACTCATAATATGTTTGTGAATCTCAAAATTCATAATCTCCAAATATCTGGATGTGGAATAAAGAGAATAGAAGACGATGCTTTCCGAGGACAAGGGCCATATCTTAAAAACTTAAATCTGCAAGACAATGAATTGACCGAAGTTCCAGTAAAAGCCCTAAAAATATTAATAAATCTGTCGCTCCTAGATATATCTAAGAACCGCATCACAAACATTGCTAACCATTCATTTATCACTCTTCGCAAGCTCACAACACTGAAAATTTCGGATAACAATGTTACACTAGAATCCCAAACGCTTACTGGATTAGAAAATTCATTAAAGAATTTAAACCTCAAAGGAACAAAGCAAAAAGATGTACCTGTTTGTATAAGAGGGCTTCGTAACTTAGCTTTCCTAGATCTATCTCAAAACAGTATTAGAGAATTACCGGGACCTGATGGTAGCCAAACATTTGAGGGATTGGACTCGTTGACGGCTTTAAACTTAGAACGGAACCTAATTGTTCACCTTAGAGAAGACGCTTTTGCTGGAATAAAAACAACGCTAAGTTCTCTAAGTCTTTTGAATAACCTTTTACCTGAGTTTCCTACTACAGCAATAGGAACTCTAAGCGATTTAAGGGTATTAGATATCGGGTTCAATTTACTAAATAAGTTACCAGTTGATGCCTTTGCAAATAATCCATCAATAACGTTACTTGCTTTAGATGGAAATCCTTTGCCCACATTGCCCGAAGAAGCATTTTCCCATCTCAATCAAACACTCCGTGGCCTTAGTCTTGGCGGTAGATTCTTAAATTGCGATTGTCGCCTGCGGTGGATTATTGAATGGATTCGCAATGGTGAGTTACAAGTAACATCGCGTGAAAGGAATCCGCAATTCTGCGGGAATCCGCCCCACTTCCGTGAACGAGGCTTTTACAGTTTTGAACCAAATGAATTAGTTTGTGAATATGACATAGCTTCAACGACAGAAAAACCATTCACAACGTTAAAAGATATAAATGTCGACAAAACAAGTCCAGTCATTACAACAACTTCGACAACCAACTCTGTCCCGAACACAACTAGCAGTACAACTACATCACGCAGTATAGAGACCCATAACAATATTGAAACCTCAACAAAACCAGCCATTATTCAAACTATCAGTACAACGACCACTGCAGAGCCAGCTCGCAATCCCTCTATACGTCCAGCCGCACCGACCTGGCGCCATGCCCCACATCAGCGTCCACCACTTGTAATGAGTTTTCCACAGCAAAAACCAAAAGTAGATGATTCCAATGAAGTGATTGTGAAAAATGCCTACAGGCAAGACAATTCTGTAATCATTCAATGGGACTCAGATGTTGCTAATATTCTCGGCTTTCGCGTCGTGTATCGACTCTTTGGAGATAAAAGCTTTAAACAAGGACCGCCATTGGAAGCCAGCGAAAGAGAATTCAAAATTAAAAATGTTCCATCTCAGGTACGTATCATATTCATCCTCCTACCCATCCCAAATTACTTGGGGTTAGCACAGTATTTTCTACCATACTCTATCAGCCGTCATCTCATCATTCACTTCTTTTGCAACGATATCATCTCCCACATAGTCCATTCATCTTTTCTTTGGTTTGTTTCTTCCCTTATATCCATCCACATGCTCAAAACCTTCCTGGTAACATGGTTCTCACTCCTACGCATCATATTTTTTTTTTTTAATTTATTGGATAAATAAATTGATTTGTTTTTTAATACAAAAATTTGGTTTACAGGAATGTATCGTGGTCTGCGTGATCTCCTTGGAGGAGGTTCACGTGAGTCCAGAGACGGTTCCGTATTCTCAATGCCGAGAGGTACGCACCGTTTCCGCCGCCGCTTCCAATATGGACAAGATCACGATTGCGGCAAGCGCCGCCATTTGCGGCACAATTGTCGTAGCGGTACTCGTATTCGCCGCAGCTTCCCGTCGCCGATCTCGCACCGTGCACCGCTTACACACTCAAGCACCTGAGAAGATGCCCAACCCTTGTTGCGGCGGTCTCACCGGTACCCCGAGCCCCAGCGGCCCGCTATCTTCATTGGCTACAATCGGCGCATTTGGAAAGCAGCGTGAGTGGGATCAAGTGTCGGCCTATAGCGCACGTTCGATCCCGCGTGCACGTTCCTATACCGAGCCGGCTCCCCCGGACCCATTACCTGGCCGCCCTGGCCGAGCTCGTTCCCTCGCTGATGGTCAATCGCAACATAGCTATTCCCATTCTGGCCGATACGGAGTACCTGGATACCCTAGTAGCCTTCTAGGGTCACGTAACGGTAAGTTTGTCTGTCGCTTTAAAACACTTCCTCTTTTCACTTCCTGCTTTTACTTATCTCTAACCAATATTTTTATTTTGTGAAATATAAACAATTCCATTAAATTTTCAGATCTCCGCCAGTCGCGCCAGTCTTTAGGAGCGACATCAGAAAGAGCCTCCCGATTATCACTTAGTGGCGCAGCAGGCGGAGCGACGGGCGGCACGGCTGGTTCTCGAAGGAGGCCCCGCTCAAGATCCCGACCCGCCAGCCGATATAGCGTTGGCTCCCTAGGTATGGGTTACTGTGACACTTCCGACAACTGGACCGACCATGATATGGACATCTACATGGCACGGAATCCCACGACTCGGAGCGGTCTAGTGCCTTTATAGCGTGCAAGGGACGCGTCGCGGGGAGATGTGACATCTCGCGGGCGCTCCTTGTCTTCGCGGAGAGCGACCGGGGCTAATACCTCGTGGTGCAGTCATGACGCCCGCAAAGGCCAACGTCAACACAGACATTCTCGGCGGCATAGCCATGAGCAAAACAATAGACGTGTGCATGCACATTGTAACCGACTCAAGGATCAGAACCAGTGTGTCAGGTATCCATTAGAATATTGAGTTAAGTAATAATATTGTTACCTACTAATAAACTTCAGAATGATGTACAGTTAGCTAAGTTTGCTTACACGAATTACTACTGTATTTTACATACATCTGTATGTAATCAAATTCGAGAACTGTAAATTATATACCTATTAGATGTGTGTAAATGTTAGTGTATTAGAAAAAATATTTATTTTGTTTCTACTATAACAATACTGGAACTAAGTATTGTGAATCCGAACGATCGTGTTTCCATTATGTTGATAAAATGGAAAACTTTTTTTAAGACTATATGAAAAAAATTGGTTAGTGAGAGCTAGTCAAATAGTTTGATCATTCACTGCTTTTAAAAATTAAATTTTGACGAATCTATTATGGTTGTAATAAATGTTGCTGACTTTATTTTTATGTTCACATTTTGAACAGAAAGTGTTCTTATTACCACTGATATTGTATTTTATTATTTAGGTACATGCATATTTATTTATTGTTAAGTAAGATAATGTTAAGTTGTACATATTTGTTTTAAATAGATATATGATAATTGTATGTAATAATGTATGTATTCAAAAAGAAAATATGATGGAAAGGCAACCAACCATAATTATACTTTAATGCCAAAATAATAGATATGATAGGCTCAAATCTACAGAGGTACCTTGGGCTCACCTTTTAACCAGCATGAGTTAAGGAAACAATCTACTCTTGTGCTTGGTGATTGCTTGATGCTAATTGGCTATGCTTTTTTCGGAATATAACCTAAGTCCAAGGCAGCTGTATACTTTATATGTATTTAAGCCTAAAGGTTGCACATCAGCATCTTATGTTGACACCTCAAGGCTAACAGCAAAGTGAAATAAGTTAATAATTATTATTGATTTTACATGTCCTCAATCCATGGTGCTATTTAAACTAAATGTAAAAATCAACCATACTTATTTATTTTTAGCCTTTAAATGCTATCAAAATTTAATTATACATTTTAATAGGGCTTATAATCTCTTTTATGTAATTATGAACCATGATGGAAATATACTGGGCTCTTTTTAAACATTATTTTTGGACAGCATAATTATACCATTAGTGCCTGCAGAAGATCATTATTTAATATTTGTATTATCTAATCCTCAGCAAGGGAATGTGTGTAATGTTGATTATCATAATTCATAAACATAATTAAACTATAATTTGAAGTCAGTGTCTATATTTTGAACACTTAATAAATTATTGTGATACATCCCCATAGAATTCTGATAAAATGTTAAGTTAATCTCTCCAAATGTTTATAAATATATACTCGAAATATAAAACTTACCCTGCTACAAGAATACGATGTTCCCATCGGTATTGGAGCTCCTGACTGAACTCATACCAGAGATGCGCCAGATAGGACAGGCCCCCCGCGTCGAACAGCCGCGCCGCCGTCACCGACACTCGCCACACTAGCCCGCCTTCCGGACTCGTCTTCACATAACTACATAACTTCTGCTCACCATCATTCTGAAAAATCATAATACAGCATCAAATGAATCAAAAGCCCCTCAATTTCTTATGCTATGCACTGTTCACACCATATGGAATGAGCGTCATACCTGCTTGAATTCCACTTCTAACTTTTCAGGATAGTTGAAAGTATCATCTTCAACTGCATCAGGGAATATATAATATAACAGAGGCATCAGCAGATCATCTGCTATTGGTCCTTTAAAATCAGTCATGTTTCTACTCTGTCCCATGGCGGCTTTGACTAATTTAGAAATAGTTATTGGAGCTTCAGTGATCTTATGAAGTGGATTCACCAATCCCAAGCTTCTACTTAACCCCAAAGTGTCCATAAGTAAAGTATTTTTGTCCAACAAATCCATAATTTTACTAATAGTTTCAGATAATTGACAATTAAAGTTGTCCCTCATTTTAAGAGTAATTGTCCAAGTGGGAGCCATCATTGGGTCAATTTCAGAAAATGTAGAAGAGTCTACTATAGCACATTCACGAAACTTTGGCCAGATAGCATTTAGTAATACACTATGTATTGGATTCTTTTCAGCACCAAAAGGGAGTTCTATCAATTTCTTTACATCAAAACCATCTATTGATAAAAACTCATTTGACTGAGTAGACTTCTTCCATGCAAATTCATCAACCTCTTTCAATTCATAAGAAAACTTTGTGGAAACAACAACAGCATCTAGAGCAACAGGAGATGCAATTTTTGATTTAAATAAACTTACCAGACCACTCAAATGTGAGCACTGGTTTGAAATTCTTTTTAAATGAATTGTGTCAAAACTAACTTTATGTTCACTGTCTTCATACAACCCCAAATATGTGTGCTGCCAGTGTTCCCGTATTTTAACAAAGAATGGTACACCACAGTCTATGTTAGCAAAGGCAATATTTACAGTGCTCATTACAAGTTTTATTAAATTTCCATCAACCAGTGGTTGTGTATTTGGGCACAACATAATATACCTTTTTAAACCAAACCAACTAGACACAGGAAAAGGACTTCCATCGAGATCATCCATAAAGTTTTTAGTAGACTCCCAAATACCATTGTGCAGTTCTGCAAGGATAGATTTATCTTCAGACTCTTCAGATGTTTCTCCAGGTTTACAAGGTTCCAACATATGGTAAGATAATGTAAATTTGTTGCCCTGGAAATGAATTTCTTCAGATTTTCCTGCCCATTTCTTTGTGTACTCTCCTGTTCCTGGAGTTAAACTTGATTTAGAGAGCCGCCAATCCTTTAATATCTCTTCTATTCGAGCAATACATACTTCCCACTCCGATACAGTAGTAAAATCTTGATGGTAAATATCATACTCATCTATTTCTTCATTCATTTCTAAGATAAATTATTTTACAGCAACAAACACAAAAAAATAAACAGCTGTTATCTTTTGACACTGACTGTATTACAATTACAAGATCAGTCAGACAATCTGACAAAGTCAAATGTCATTTTGCAAACGGTCCGAACAGATTACAGAACAGTCAGGGGCAGGGCCTCAGTGAGGACAGACTAAAAATTAATGATAAATAAATACAGGTGCGGCAGATAACGATGTCTGAGTTTTGTAGCTTGTGTATCAAGCCGTGCACACTTTTGGTGTCAAAAGTTCAAAACTCAGGTATTGTTAGCTGCCTGCATATCTGACTTTACGTCATGTCATTGAATGATAATTTAATGCAGTTTGGAGGGTAGAGGCAAGGATAACCATCTCTGTGTATGAAAGTGTCCTTCAAAAGCACTGACCTCTATAATAATATATTATGTATTAAAGCGGTCAGTGCAGAGGTCAAAAGGCATTAAATTAGAGGGGTGCTACGCCTGTGGATAAATTTTTCATACCTACATACTAGCGCTAGCTATCATACTAGCGCCATTCTTGTAGATTATTTGGTTGTCTTCGGATCTTACCCTCCGTGCCGTGATATACCTATAAACAAAAGAAATTTATGATTCTGGCCCAGTTAGAAGTATCATAAAATCTTTTTGAATGTTTTAACAAAAATGCACGGCACTTAGTACAAAATGGAAACACATTTACAATGGCAACATTCAAAGCGAAGTTAGTTGCAATTTACGGCCACCGAATCAGAAAAGCTTGTCGCACTAAAATTATTGTTACCCATGGCAACCACAATGTATAAATAAACAACATAAAACGAAAGCTTAAATTAATAACATAACACTATGTTTCGAGGAGATACTCTTCATTCTTTAAGCTATGAACAACAGGCTAAATTCATTCAAGATAGAATTACTAATGTGGAGAAAAACTTTGGAGAACTATGTGTGGCATTTGGTGACTACACCAGAAAAACGGCAAGGTAATAACAAAATCATGTAATTGTTACTATAAGTGGTCTTCTCTCAGAATGTAACCTCATCCACAGCCTGAATCTACCCACTGCTGAGTATAGACCAGACCTCCCTTTGCTTATGCCACCTTTTTGCTCCACTTTGCTCCAGCAAACCTACACTACAATAAAGTATATTCATATAATTATGTAGATTACGCGACATGGGTGATGAACTTATAAAAGTTCTGAAGGACTACGCCAACAACGAAATCGTTAACAAATCTTTAAGTAGTGGATTAGAAAATCTCTCCACAACATTAACGGCCATCGAAGAGTACCGGAACTGTGAAGTACAGCGTTTGGAAGCGAAGGTATGTTGATATATTCTAATTAATAGCATGGTACCTAGTACGAAACTATTAGGTATTTCTTTTCCTCTGACACGGGACCTAAACAACCGGCTAACTATTGGTGTACATTGATACGCCTGTGCCTAACCCTTCGGGGTGTGATGGTATGGTATAATATGTACAGACGCCAGCAGTAGGTTTAGTAGGTACGGTCAACAACGAAAGTCGCTGAACACAGCTAAATTTTGAAAACATCACAGCACCAAAACTTTTACCTTCACCTTAATAATAAAAACCGAGGTTTATTTTTTATTAAGGTGACCTAAATATTTAATGGTCATTTATGCAATGGTTTCGCACAACTTCATACTTATTAAAAATCGTATTGAAGATTGGAACATGTTCAGCGACTTTCGTTGCTGACTGTGCGTACCATATTCATATTCACGGTATTCATATTCATAAATATGAATATGAATACCTATTTAAAAGAACAAACTGTGTTTACTGTTTCCGACAAATACCGACTTATTGACATAGCCATGATACCCAACGCTATACTTGCATAGTTTTTTTACTAGGTACCTACTGAGGACTTTTCTTACTAAACTAGAAGGGTACATAATGTTGTACCTACTAAATTTCTTTAAGTTAAAGACTAACTTTTGGCGCCCGATGCTGGCGATATGTACTTACCTACCTACTTCCTTTGATGTTTTACTATGGGTACAGATTATTATAAACCTTAATTATAATACCTAATGTGTTTACTTAGGTAATTGGAGAACTGAGCCAGTACGAGTCGATTTGCAAACATGCTAGAGAGGAGTTAAAGCACACTATGAATGTCCGCGAGAAAGAGCTGGCACGCAAGAAAGTATTAGACAAAGCCAGGGAGAGGCAACCGTTTAACAGACAACAAGTAGTACGTTCTTTGTATATCTGTTCACCTACTTATATACCAAATATATTCAGCTGTAGGATACCTATAGGTACTTAACTTACTTAATCCTTGCACACATTTACATTTGACGACGTCTGTGGTCTAGATATTCGAGTGACATGTTGTATTGCTGATCAAGAGATAGAGGTCATTGGTTCGATTTCCACAAGACCAAATATTTTTGTGATGAACGTACCTAAGTGTTTGTGTTGGGTATCTCCTAAGTAAGTATTTATAAAAACAAACATAAGTAGGTATTATAACCCTTGACTAGTAGGTATACCCTTACATGTTTTGCGTAGTTTGGACCATGCCTTGGAAAATGTCTCAAATATTTAGGTATTTTACATCTATCATACATACATACATACACTCACGCCTTTTTCCCATGGGGGTAGGCAGAAACTAAAGAACGCCACTTGCTACGATTCTTGCATACTTCTTTTGCTTCGACCACATTCATGCATCTTGTCATACATACACCCCGGTTGCGAGTACTACGTACCTGACCTTTTTGAAGAACCTCACCAATAAGGTCGGCATAAGTTTTTCTAGGGCGTTCCCTCTCGGCGGTTCCACTGACATTAGCCATATAAATCATTTTTGTTAGTCGCCTTTCATCCATTCTCTCGACATGCCCAAACCATCTCAGCATATTCTACTCAATCCTCGTCACTACATCGTCTTTTAAGCCGCAACGTTCTCATAACACACTATTTCGCAATCTGTCATTCCAAGTTACACCGCACATACTTCGCAGGGAACGTATTTCTACAGCATTTATTCTACTTTCATGTTTCTTCTGCCATACCCAACTTTCACTTCCATATATAAGTGTAGGTACCAACACACCGTTGTGGATAGCCATCCGCGCCTTTTTTGACACCGACTGGCTAGCCACAACCGCATGTATAGCACCTTTCACTTTATTTCCCGCATTTACTCTTCTTTCCACATCCGCATCAATCTTACCATCCCTTGTAAACATACTTCCCAAATAAACAAATCCATTCACTTGTTCTATACTCTTACCTTTAATCTATCACTATCTATCACTCCCTTGTATATCTGGTTCTAATAATCTGCCTCATTTCATACCTACATAATTCAGAATATCTACTTCATTGAAATACGGTCTTTCCTTATTTTCCATTTTTAAATCTTGTTATAGACGTACGCGGAATCCGAGTTACTGAAGGCTTCAGCGGAAATGTCCCGCACCTCCAAAGGTCTAA
Organism: Acronicta alni; assembly: GCA_964056405.1. Classification (NCBI taxonomy): domain Eukaryota; kingdom Metazoa; phylum Arthropoda; class Insecta; order Lepidoptera; family Noctuidae; genus Acronicta; species Acronicta alni. Next base: position 13,878,596 of record OZ043916.1, on the reverse strand, counting down.
GTGAACAAACTGAGTTTTTTGAGCGACGTAAACTTCAGCAACTGAAGACTCTGCTGTCAGACTTTGTCATGATTGAAATGACATTCCACGCGAAGGCAGTTGAACTGCTCACTGTTGCTCATCAACAGATCAGTGATATCAATGAGAAGGCAGATCTAGACGTAAGTTGGTGCTTCACCTGTACCATGTCTGATTTCATCGGTTGTCTTGACATGTTTTCCAATAATTTTATTGTATTTAATAGAATATAGATACCTACTACCTATTTTCACACTCTGTCTCAGCGCCGGATCTATGCCCCGGGCGGCAGATTCGAACTTCTTGGCAGACGAATACATGTTTCATCACTCATCATCAACGGAACTTTGACCACTGAGACAGATCTATAAGCACATGCATTATTGACATTTATGACATTATGTTTTTGCCCAGCCTCTATAAAATTCTAGATCCGGCGCCGGCTCTGTCTCCACTTAGGTAGGCAGAATCTATATTAATATCAACTTACTCTAATCCTGGTGCGCCTCCTACGCTTCCTAAAAAAATAACTTATTTAGTGATAACTAACAGCTTTCTAACGGTATTTTTTTTGTAAAGCGTTTGACCGCAGGTCTTTCAGATAACGAGGATCAAACGGTAAATATTACCTATTCATTGTAAATAGATTTAGGTAGTTTCATATTTTATAATATAACAAATATACCTACACAGAACTTCAGAAGGAAATTACGTTCGCCTGAGAAACAACCGAACACTGGAATTACAGCCAGATCCTCGTCACTGGCGTCTCTCATGAACCATCATTCGCCCGTCAATGATAACGACTCAGCGGTAAGCCTTGAGACCTCTATCCGACGTGTATACCTACTACGTTCATAATATTCATACTAAATCCATAAGTTTTTACTCTATTCGCCTCGGGAATGAGTGAATGAGACGCATGAAGTCATTGGTCCCGGTTTTCATACGAACACCTTTGACAATCGTTAGTAGTAGTCAGATGCCCTAAAATCTAGCAACCAGTTTATCCTTAGGATATCGGTAGGTATTACCTAGAAATTGGGTCTGATGGCAGTCGCTTCGTGTAAAATACCTACTGATATTCAGCCACATCTGGTTAGACTGGATGCCGACCCCAACATAGTTGGGAAATGGATCGGAGGATGACTCAATATGTTTCTCTTAGAGACACTCTTTATTACCATTACAGAGTATGCTAAAAACAAAGTCTCCTGAAAACTATGCGACTTCGGGAATGGCTAGAGCTGGTTCGCTAGCAGCCCTCATGAATAATTCACCGACCAAAGAAGATGACACATCGGTAATAACTACTCATATAGATTGCTAAGACCTTGCCCGCTGTCTCGAAGCATATCGGAGCCATACATAGAGTGACATAAACGCATGCAAAATGGGCAGATACATTTTTTTTTATCTATGAAAGTTGTAAGATTAGGTAATGTCTACATGGCCCCGACAGCCTTTTGATGTCCATAATCATATAGTCATTTCTTTAAATAACGACTAGGCTGTCGTTATTTAAAGACACAATTACATTATACCTTTAAATAAAAGAGAAATAGTTACTACTAATCACTAACTAATCTATCTAAAAAAAACTAAAAACGTTCTGGCAAGTAGGTGTCTTATAAGGTAGGCTTTCGAAAATCCACCCCTAAAGGTCAAGCACTTCCCACGTACCTACCTAATATATTTAAAGCCCGTAGACAGAAGAAACGTTTAAAGCCTTATACTTAATAGTTACTGACCTACCGTTATTTATTTTATTTTTTTACCCCTACCTCTTACTCCCAGCACAGAATAAATAAATATTCCTGCTGTTGTGTGAAATTGACAACAGCATCTAGTCCCAAACTAAGCAGTAGAGCTTGTACTATGGTACTAGACAATGGATATAATACTTATATACTTTTTTTTGTAAATACATACTACTAGAATAATTGGGTGAATAATAATTGGCTTATCATGGTGGTAGTAGATATAAAGCGAGTGACAGAGTCATGAAGACCTACTCTCAGTATGGTACCTACCTAATCACTGAAATCTACGAGTACCTAACTCAGTGGGATGCGGTTTCGGTTTAGGCGATACCTATAGGTAATCTATCCATCAATTTATTTCGCTGATATTTTATTTTATACCTACAGGAATCGGATGAAACTGAAGATGAAGACTCTTCTGAAGAAACTGAATCGCGTTAATTTAAATGTAGTCGTTGCTTCGAATATAAGTATGTCTTTCTTGTTTTAGCTGTAGGAATAGGTAAAACGTTCTTTTAAAAATAATAAACATAATGAATACCTATGACCTGATATTTTATTTAAATCTGTTCAGTATTTCCTCAGCCGCAAAGCTGTGGAAATAATTCAAAACGCCTGCAATGGTCGTCACGATTTTTACAAAATAGATTAGGCATGTACAGACGCCAGCAGGTCAAGCTATCCAAAACTGTCAACATTTCCTAAAATTGAATATGAACCTTAACGATTTGCATTAAAGTTGAATATCTATCAAAGAATTTTCACAGATTGTGGTAGCTTGAGGTGCTGGATATCATAAAGACACAATACCTAATTGTATTGTACATTTTCATAATTTGAGCATAAAAAAATGTTTATCATCCCTTCCATGGGTGCCATAAACAGACTGCTTTTGTTTGGTTCATCATCAGCCCATATTCGTCCACTGTTGGATATAGGCCTCTCCTAGTGAACGCCACAATGCCCGATCTTCGGCTTTCCTCATCCAGTCACTGCCAGCTGCCTTCCCCAAGTCGTCACTCCACCTGGCCGGTGGGCGTCCTACACCACTCGAGAACACCATCGTCGCTCACCGTTTATCAGTTCTCCGCGAGTTATGACCGACCCATTGCCACTTTAGCTTTCTTATTCTTTGAGCTATGTCTGCAACTTTGGTTCTCTGACGGATAACTTCGTTGCGAATTTTATCCCTCAGAGATACTCCGAGCATAGCTCTTTCAATAGCTCGCTGTGCGCCTTTAATTTGTGGATCAGTCTCATCGTTAGTGTCAAGGTTTCGGCTCCGTAGGTCATTACTGGTAGGACGCACGCATTGAAGATAAGGCACTGAGGTATGGGTGACGAGAAGACTTGACGAAGTTTGCCGAATGCTGCCCATCCCAGCTGTATCCTCCTATCGGCTTCCCTCTCGAAGTTGTTTTTACCTAATTGGACCATTTGCCCGAGATAGGCATATTCCTGAACAACTTCGAGAGATAACCCATTTACAACGACCGGTCCTGGGGTAACAAGGTCGTTGTACATAACCTTAGTTTTATCTATATTCATCCCAAGACCGATACGTCGAGAGGCGTCAGCTAAATCGGTCAACATTCGTTCGAGATCCTGCAGCGACTCCGCCATGAGGATTATATAATCGGCGAATCGCAGGTGTGAGATGTACTCGCCATTTGAATTTATGCCCATACTTTTCCAATCCAGCGTCTTAAACATATCCTCCAGGGCGTTGGTGAACAATTTAGGGGATATAACATCCCCTTGTCTCACTCCCCGGCGAAGCTGGATGTGTTTTGTCTGCTGGTTTTGTACTTCGACGGACATAGTCGCGGCGTCATACAAGCATCTCATCACCTCGATGTATCGCCAGTCCACTTGGCATCGCTGCAGGACAGCCCAGGTCTCGATTGAGTCAAAGGCTTTCTCATAGTCCACAAATGCAAGACACAGCGGCAAGTTATACTTCTCGGTCTTCTGTATAACTTGCCGCACCGTGTGTATGTGGTCTATGGTCCCGTAACACCTTCGAAACCCAGCCTGCTCCGGAGGTTGAAACACCTCAAGTCTTCTTGCTAGACGATATGAGACCACCCTCGAGAATAGCTTATAGACATGACTCAGAAGCGAGATAGGCCTGTAGTTCTTAAGGAGAGTTTTGTCCCCTTTTTTGAAGAATAGTATCACCTCGCTTTGTTTGGTTACGTAATATTATTAACTAGCTGTGTGCCCCACAGTGCTACCCGCATTAGTCTCATATACCCCCATCTCATGGGATATTCCCAATTTGTTTTTCATATAAAAACTTTGTAGGTACTTAGTTCTATTACGAACACAACAAAAAAAAACCAGCCAAAACGGTTGACCCGTTCTCATGTAATGCTCTTACATACATGCGGCAATTGATTATTATTTAAATAGATAAAGCATTAGATGACTATGAATATTGATGTAAGTGCGTAGTGTCATAGTAGAATAAATGTTCCAATGGTACCGCGAATCATAAGAATTACGAAATACATTTTTCTACTCTTTTCAAGGCAGAATTGTAAACAAAGACAATCGCATGTGAAGTAGTGATGCCCTTAATATTGCTTCCCCTGCTGACGTGCACGCGATCCTGAATAATTCGTACCATTACACGCCAGGCACGGTACTGATCAATATTCACCCTCCAAATACAAGCCATTATTTGTATACATAATAAGTGCATAGTAAGAAAAACATCAATCTATAATACAACACAATTTAATTATAAAATAAACAATTATACAAATAATTGTGCCAACACAGATACTTATATCCACTGTGCTTGGTAAATTTTACAAAAAACCAATTATCTGATCACTCCATATTGCTTTGCACATTAATTTGATTTCCACATCCTCATTTACTAGACAACTACTAGCGTACTAAGTAACAAAGGAACACTTGTTAGTATCCTCAATCTATTCAGTAAATCACCAACTTAATGCCACATTATGTCTAGATTTAAATTTACTGTTAAATCTATACTCACTACATGCTTAATTATATAATATTATATCTTAATGTGTAACTAACAAATCTATTTGGTAGTGACACAGTGCAAACAGCATTTCAATTACAGAATTATTTCTTAGCACAAGTTTGTATCACCAGGTTTCTAGAAGCTATAAATAATTCTATAATAATTAATGTGGTCATCTCTGTTACAATAATCATATTTTATAGTAATTAAAGTATATTTTGTCTACTTTCCAAAATAATACAAGGATACTCATTCAAACAAGGATACACATACATTATTGTTGTTACACTCAATGTAATTTACTGTAATTATTGTTGACAAAATCATGTGAGTGGTGTTGGATGGGCAAGAAAAGGACCCTTCCCTGTGTTTTTACTTATGTTTAAATAATATTGTCTTAGTTATAGTGGGTGTTCATATACATAACAATTATAATACATGAGCCACATAATCAATTAGCCTATATATCCTTATATATGCAATTATTTTCTTGAACATTAAATGGTTTAAATGACATGATTCAGGCACAAAACAATGTGGTGTGATTGTTACTTCTAGGATCACTGCAGTATTATTACTTTTCATTTTCAACACCTGCTTGTGTCATAAGATCTGTGATATTTTTCTCTAATTCATCAACACGAGTTCCCATCTCATCTATTCGATTGATAATCTGATCCGACATACTTTGAAATTTATCTTGCATGCTTTGTAGAAGTGACTGTACCTGTAACACATTAACAAATCATATTATTTGCTACTTCACTTTAGAATACATTTTTACATACTTGTGCCTATAATTCAATTAAAGGCAAGTTGGATAATAGTACAAAATAATATAATTGAAGCTGTGTGTTATTTATTGATTTCAAACATACATTATGAATTTGTAAAAATTTGAATTATTAAGTTAGATTAATTAAGTTAGAATTAGTAAGAAGAATATGTACAGATATCATACACGAATTTAAATATTTAGATGCTAAAGATATCACTAACATACTTATTGAAATCTGTGAAATAGTAAATAATTTTATAGGATTTATTCTATTTTTATTACTTACAAGTGTTCTAGTACATTCTTACATAATTACTATTGTAGTTTCTTATCCTGATAACTTCAGTATAATATATAAAAATTAAAATGCTAGGCATTAAGCACTGTGTTGGAGCTTGCACATAAATTATCGATGGTTGGAAGATTTGTACTTACATATTGTGTCACCTCCTGCATATTTTTAGGATCATTACCCGGCGCCGTGTTAGTGCTTTCCGCATCAGTTGTTGTCGTAGTTTCTGTGTTTTGTTCTGCCATTGCTTATAATAAATTCTTCTCTTCTACGGCTGAATTTAATGTGTATTCGAATCGATATTATGTTTTTACGTACTTGTTATCAAAATATTTACAAAGCAGAAAGTGCTCACAAGTCGAAGTCCTAACGATAACTGAATGACTCGCTCCTGCTCCTCGACTTCAATGTAACATAAATCAAAATTCAATTTTTACTAAAACTTTTATCATTGCCTAGCGAATTCATTGACAAAACAAAATGACATGACGGACATTTCAAAAAGGACATAGGAATAAGACACTGACACTGACAGATTGTTATAGGTTACGTAACGTCACATCAGTACAGTGTGTGTCAGTCTTTGTCTATGGTTATTAACACAGGCTATTCCATTTTATTGCCACTGACCTTTTACTTAATACACACGTCTTTTTCCCATGGGGGTCCGCAGTAACTAAAGAACGCCACTTGCTACGATTCTTGCATACTTCTTTTGCTTCGACCACATTCTTGTCATACATACACGCCGGTAGCGAATACTACGCACCTGGACCTGTATTTATACTTGTAATACAGAGGTCAGTGAGCTAATCTCAGAGGAATAAAGGTACACACAGACTGATCCCGCGCATGTAACGTATGCAATGTGTTATGAACTTATGATATCTATTAGGTATCTTGTTTTATATGTATAAAAAACTTATTCATCAGAGACACACTTATCGTATGCAACGCAATTCTATAATGTGTTTCTAATCCGTACATTTTCATATATGCATATACGTTGCGTACGTGGGATCAGTCTGTTTCTAAAGCGCGCTACCAGCCCATTGCCCCATTCCAGTCATGGCTGGTCTGTTTTTTTTCCAGAATATTCCCAAAAAACGGAAATTTAGGGAAAATTGGGGAAATCCTTTTTTAGTACCATTTCAACTACAAAAATCTATTTCAACTTTCCCTAAATGAATAAGGCATTGGCTTTCCTTATCCTTTTAATATAGGCCGTGCAACCGGAAACCGTTATAACGTGAATAGTATAATCATCGACATGCGACGATCTATACACCGAGAATTTTTAGTCGTTTTGGAACCGAAAATTTTAGACACTATATCAGTAATAGAACCTATTAAAATATAATTTAAATTAAATAAAAATATATTATTTTATTGATTATAAAAGTAATGTCATATTCGAACAAAAAATGAGAACTCATGATAACTCCACTCAATGTTACGCACTACGATCACTATGATCGATGACATTCAATGTTACACACACAACACTAAGCGGTAAAACATGCCTAGACACGTTATCCGCCCATTAGATGCGGTGCGGCGCCCGCTGCCTACAATCCACGCACACATAGCTGTAATGTATTATGTACCTACCCCTAGTAACAGGCTGTGCGGCGCCGGCGCGGCGAGCGCTCCCGCGCCGCCGCCCGCGCCGCACCCGCCAGTTCTGTTGCAACTCGCGTGCGGTAAAGGTTGCATTGTTTACATTTTACGTAGCCACGCGAAAATGAGTGTTCAGTATGAATATTCAAACGCGGAGTAGGTACTTCACAATGGTTCAGCTGTACGCTGTTGCTAGTTACAATTTGGAAGAGGCCAGGTGGTTGTATTCCCGGCCAGAACATTTAAAGGCGCTGCGGCTACGAGGGATTGAAAGTCCTCAAGTACCTTCAACCCCTACCAACTTGGCTGCAACCCAGCGCCTTCTCGATCATGGACAATTCCGTGTGCCGGCTCACGCGCTAGGTCGATGGCGTCTAAATGACTCGCAGGAGAACGAAGACGCTATTCTGGAGTAGGTACTTCGAGCGGGCTCCGCGGCGAAGCACGAGAATGGCGGCACAAGAATTTAATGTTAGCCAATGCTTTGTGTGGAAAACATTAAATAATAATGGCTTAACATCCCTATAAGTTCCGTCGAGCTCACGTCATCAACAACAATGATGCACCGGAAAGAATTGCCCTATGTCAGCTGCCCGGCTCGTTATGCAAGTGTTGTGCGTGCTTACCCAAACAATCAGTTCCGTGATCGATGGATAGGCCACGGCGCGCGGCGGTCCCGTGGCTTGCCCACCACGGAGCGCGGACTTAACGCCCCTGGATTTTTCTTGTGGTCGGAAATAAAAAGACTCGTTTTTACCCGTGAATATGAAAGTCTTAACGAGTTACGCAGTGCGATAGTGGACGCCTTTGATAAAGTGAAAAGTGATAGGCTAAAAGACAATAGCATAAAACGGGCACGTTTGTGTATTGAACGTCGCAGACTCCATTTCGTGCAGTTGCTTCGGTACAGGGAAGTGGAAACAATTTATAAATTAACTGTTAATAAATAGGTAAGTACTTAGCTATGTACATAAGTGAATTATTTTGTAAATAGCTCAAATTCCAAAAATCGAAACGCCTGAAGTACCTACTCAGTTCATTGGCTCTCTGTTTTTAATTATTGATACCTACAGTAAATAAAGATAAGTTCAATTCAAATAAAGTATTTCTGCCGGTCCTAAGCCCGTGTAAAGTATGAACGAGAAATTTGAGTAGGTACAATTTACGTAGTTGGCGTGAAAATGTTGACGACACGCAATCGTATCGTCAACAATGCGCAGCGGCTGTGCGAGCGACTGCTGCGCCTGTCGCGGGTTCGATCCTCGCTCGGAACAAATTTGTATGATCTGTGGGTGATTGTTCTGGGCTTGCATGTTTGTGTATGTGAAAATTTATGTTTGTAAATGCACCCATGACACAGGAGAAAATCCTAGTGTTGGGCAACGTTTTTTTTCTTAAATAAGAACTACGATAAAACCTACCTACACACAGTCTTATTCTAATTTTTTTAGTAAGAATATAGGTATTACTTTCGTGTCCCGTATCAGCTGATTCGCTGGGCGCCATAATTGTCGTATTTGAACTGTGATCCTAGGTACCTACCTAACATCAAATTACGTCGCTATCTGCATCGTAATGCAATTTATTTTAATAATAAAATGTACTTGTCTAGCTACTAGCTATTAAATCACGCGTAGTAGGTACTCGGACGGATCATCCGACCGTCCGTCGCTCCCGTTGCTGTAGGTAGGTGACTAGCTGATGAGCTGACTCGTACCGCACCCGCACCCCGCGCCTGCGCCCGCAACCCGCGCCCGCGCCGCCCGCCGCGCATTATTGATAAATGGCAAGCTTGAGACTGAGGCAGTTTTAGAATGAAATATTCGTGCACGAATTCGAACAAACTCGAACAAGTGACATTTTTTTTGAAATGCCAACTTTTTTATTATTAGCTGTACAGTCAACTTACTACTAATTATCCTAAGTTAACACGTTGCGGTTCCAAAACGACTATAAATTCACGGTGTATATTCAATAATCTGTGATTAATTTGTTAACTGTGCTATTAATCTATGAACTGTGCATCCATCAACTGTCTGGCTTAAAGGACTTTGTATCCAAGCCAAAAATAATAATAAAAAAATCTATCAACTGTCTGGTCTGTCATAGGGACGACGATTCTTTTCGAAAAAAAATCGATTTTTGAATCGTTTCGAATTGATTTCGATTGATTTTTAAAAAACGATTTTTTTTCCAAGTTGCATTTTTTTATATAGCCTCTTTTGTTTCCCACTGCAGGGCAAAGGCCTCTCCTATCTTAGTCCAGGACTCTCTATCCTGAGCTTCTTCATACCACGTTGGCAAAAATCGATCAATATCATCTCACCAACGTCTTCTCGGCCGACATCGTCTATTTGTGGACGATGGCATTGCAAGGGACCCACTCTGTAGCTACCCTCGCCCACCTCTCCAGTTGCATGCAACTGACGTGGCCAGCCCATCGCCACTTTAACCTTCCAGTTTGGACACCCACATCTACTATGCGCGTTTTGGAATGAAGGATGGTATTTCGGACGTGGTCCGTCCTCCTTACACCCAAAATACTGCGCTCCATTGCTTGCTGACAAACCTTAAGTTTGGTCTTCTGCTGTTCTGTCAGTGACCAGGTCTGGGAGCCGTAGGTGAGAACGGGCAGGATACACATGTCAACTAGTTTCTGCTTTAAGGAGAGCGGGAGGTCGCTCTTCATTAAATACTTCATGGAGCGATGCGTCGATCAATTTCTTTACTTTACCTGTTTTCGAAGCTTACTAGCTGACCCAAATAGATATAGTCAACATATGTATTACCTGCCCATCTACCTCCATCATTTGCTTGCGACCATTAGTTATGACTTGTATACATACATAATGTAAATATAAATCCATTTTATAAAAAAAAGAAACATACCATAATAAATAAAATATGATCCATGAATTAAATAATAACAATTATTTTTATTACCAAATCAAAGTCAGATATTTGTCTTCAAAATGTATTAATTTCATGAAAAAATCGAATGGCACTTTTAATGGGTAAAATATCAATTCACTCAATCGATTCAGTACAGCAAATCGATTTAAAAAATCGATTTTAATACCTAGTCTGTCAAGCAAGTGTCAATTTATTTCAATTTCAAATTACTTTTCGATTGATTTCGAGATCAGATTTTCCCTGTTATTTTTATTTATTTGTTCCCGAGTACATCAATTATATAAGTTTTCTTAAAATAATACTACTATAAAATGCAGCAGCTATCCATGAATGCTAAAGGAGATATTCAAATAGATATTAACCAAGTGAGAATTGATATTTTACATGGAATACGGGAATGCACAGATCGGGGTCTTACACAGACGACTAAATGGCTTGCCGAATTAAATTACGCTCTAAGAGATCACAAAATTACTTATGATCAGCCTCCAAATACTCACGACGATACGCTACGAACGCTAGAAGAAAAAGAAGCTTACACTCTAGCTAAAACGTATTTCGACTGTCAAGAATACGACAGGGCTGCTCACTTTTTAGAAAACTGTTTGAGTTCAAAATGCGTTTTCCTTCAGAAATATTCCCAATACATGTCAAGTGAGAAAAAACGATTAGATAATGCTTCTGATCTAGGCACTGAAAATACAGAATCAACACAAGTGTTACTAGATTTACTTTCGTATTTTAAGGTAAGTTGGTGTAAATTATTGTAAAATAATGTTTGGCTATCTCTGCAATAACATGAGATAATTTTACTCTTCAGGCTAACCGCAACAACTTAGATGGATATTTGCTGTACTTAGAAGGAGTGGTATTGAAAAAACTAGATTTACGTAGTCAGGCAGTAACAGTGCTACAGGCAGCAGTGGCAGCGGCTCCCACACTGTGGGCAGCATGGGTAGAGCTTGCTGGCCTAGCTAATGAGTATGAAGCATTAGATTCACTGCAGCTCCCAAAACATTGGATGATGTATTTCTTTGCTGCTCATGCTTTTGTTGAATTGAAGTTATCAGAGCAAGCTTTGGAAGCATATATGGTGTTGGTTGCAGCAGGTTTTGAAAAGAGTACTTATGTTACAGCACAAATGGCTATTGCTCATCATGACAGAAGAGGTATTTTTACATTCTTTCAATATAGTTGTTATTTATTACCTGTAACATAATATAAATACAAACCACAGACAGGTTTGGAAATGTTTGTAATGGTTATAGTATATGGCAGTTGCTTCATGTAAAATACAGATATTCTCATCACCATCTGGTTAGACTGGAAGGAAGCCCCAATATAGTTGGGAAAAGGCTAGGAGCGAGCAACTATATCCATTATACATTATCCATATATATAATACTATTACTATTAATAATATATGCTACAATACTATTGGATTTTGTATAATTTATCAACTAGTATTGAATATTTCAAATTTAAGGATAATATAAGGATAAAAATCATAATGAAGTTATCTGAAACAGAACTCGAGTCCCTGACATAGCTTCCTGATTAAGTAAACTAAAGTGGCAGTGGGCCTGCCATATCATATGGTCTATGGACCATATAAGGGCATATGGTCTATGAACCAAATATGGCCTTTGGAGCTGACGAGTCCTTAGTGGAAATTGCAAATCAGCAAACATAGTGGGGGGCTGTCCCCAGCCTCATGGACCGAAAAGGTGGCTGGGTCAGACTGGACATGGAAGGCAGAGAACTGGGTGTTGTAGCACAATTTGGGAGAGGCCTATGTCCACTAGTGAACTGCATTAGGCTGATTTGATCACTACAAATTTCTTAGTATAATTGTGTGATAAAGAAGGAAAGAAAAGACTAAAAATCTGGAGGATACTTTTGTGTAACAGAACACACCAACAATTAATAAATTATGTAGCTAGCATGTATATGTATAAATAGTACTCATATTAAGAAAATAATGAAGTTGGCATTATAGGTATAAAATTATAATTATGTAAATATTGATTACAGATGTTGATTCATCATTAGCCTTATTCAGAGAACTGTACCAAAATGACCCATATCGTCTGGACAACTGGGATGTATACTCTCACCTTTTGTATCTTAAAGAAAAACGAATGGAGCTTGCAAACTTGGCTCAGAGAGCTGTCTCAATAGATAAATATAGAGTTGAGACATGTTGTGTTATTGGTAAGTGAATTGTGCAAATTATCAAAAGGTGCTCTGCTGTTTCAAGATCAAGTTATGTTACATGTTCTCTTGTGGTGTCAGTTTTTAAAAAATAACTTATTTTAGGATTATATTTTTTTAACATTTACAGGCAATTATTACAGCTTGAGAGGAGAGCACCAAAAAGCTGTACTATACTTTCAAAGAGCATTATCATTGGATCCTCAGTACCTGTCTGCATGGATACTCATGGGCCATGAATTTATTGAGCTACAGAACTCTAATGCTGCAATTCAATGCTATAGACATGCTACAGGTATATATACATATATAAAAAAAAACAAGAATTATAATTAACAGACACAAAAACAATCTAAAATATTTAGTAATCATTTTTTCAATAAAAGTATAAATACTGCCAGCAGTACATAATCATATTATAGTCAAACAGTAATTATTTTCAGATGTCAATAGAAATGATTATCGCGCATGGAATGGCCTTGGACAAGCCTACGAAATATTAGGACTAAATGGTTACTGTATTTATTATTACTCAAGAGCCGCACAATTGAAACCAGATGACTCGAGGATGTTGGTGTCATTAGGTGAAGCCTATGAGAAAATGGATAAAATCCCCAATGCACTAAAGTGTTACTACAAAGCTCATAGCACTGGTGATATTGAAGGCATGGCCTTATTCAAACTAGCTAAGTAAGTACAATGCACACACATAATTTCATTCTATCTTTCAGAGTTAACTTTTATATGATTGTATAAAAGTGAAATATCACAAAATTTCAAAAACTAATAGGCCTACATCATGTGAATATGTCATACATAGGCTGTATAACATATCTTTATCATCATTCTCTAAACCTTTTCCCAGCTGTGATGGGGTTGGCTTCCAGTCTAATCAGAGGCAGCTGAATATCAGTATTACACGAAGCTACTTCCATCAGACCGACATAACCCAATTTCTGGTCAATAGCAATATCCGGAGGAAATATATGTCATAGCCTATTTCATCATCACATAAGCCTCTATCCTCATCCTATGCCGAGGATGAGTTTGACTTCTGGAAGGATTGACCTAAATTAACCTTGAACTATGAGGAATGCAAGGAAGGTAGGGTGGCCTTGCAGTAGGGATCACAACATCTTAATAAAAATGCTACAACCTTGAAATATGTCAGGCATAATAATTATTTCTTAAGTTTAAAATTAATCCAATATTAGGAAAATACTCTAGGATCTAAAAATTAATTAATGAGTAATCAATCAAATGCTTGCCTAATTCATGTCACCTATTTAACAAGGAGGACTACATCGTTAATCATAATAATATCATTACGGGGATGTAACTGTTATAATACCTGTAATAGTATATAATTAAGGTTTGAGACATATTTATTTTCTCATAAGAATTTGACAATTCACTTACATGAGAACTTAATTTAATTTTACAAATGTATTGTTTTGGCGTACAAATAAATTAACATAAAGTTAAATAAATTAACGAAATGTTAGCAAATTATAGGGTAGTATATTTATGAACTACCCTACAATTTACTAACTTTCTGTTGCCAAGTTATCAACCTAGTAACACAATGAAGCAAAAAATTTCAACTTGCAAACAATGTACATGGAACGAGCGCAACTGGAAGTGGCAACGTATATTAGTTAGTTACGGTTTTATAATAGGTTGAATAAGATGAGTGTATAGATTTAATATATTTATATTTTTGTAGTGTAATCCATGTAACTACAATTTTATATGATTTACATTAATTATATATTTATAATAACCCCTATGGAAAAAAGGCGTGAGTGTATGTATGTATATATTTATATTACATATTATGTTTATTGTAGTACTTATAATATATGTAATGTTTAATTTTATTTATATGTATTGTTATTTAATATATTATGTATATATATATGTGGGAATGTTAACTGTGAGAGTGAGAGGTACAATGTAAAAGCGAGAATGTAATAGTATAGGACTGACAGAGATAGCATGAGAGTGATGTATCTAAGTGTAAGCGAGATGAAAGAATGAAAGATAGTGTTGGGTAGGATACGACATGAAAAAGAATTTGTAAGAGTAGGTAGCCTCTTTTTTGCACTGAACCAATACAATATCCTACTTCAAACGAGGCGAGGCATACTGAAGTTCGGTGATACATTTGAAGTTACGAGTACTGACGAGTACAAATATGACATTTGATGTTATTGCATTACAATTACAGTCTGTCTGAACTGATTGATGACTTACTATCCAGTATCGCAAAGTAATATGGAACGATTAGCATAGTAAAATAATATGGTTTGTAAGTAGGTAAATAAACAAATATAATTTAAATTGTAATAATTATAATACTATATGACTAAATACCTAAAATACTTTAAACTGTAATAACAAATATTTCCCTCGCTCGAGACCTGAAACGCGCACACGTAATTTTCGTTCATTGTAGAATGACGTGCTATTTTAATTTGTATAGCATACGTCTCGCTCTCTCTCTGTCCCCGTCCTATAGTTTTACGGAGACAGAGTGAGTAACCCGACTTTACGACTGACGCGACATAAAATTTGAAGTAGTACAATTTACAATCTTGAGCCGCTCTTACATTTTGACGTCATGTACGGGACAAATTTAATGTACTGCCTCTTGTATGTCCTACCCAACACATTGAAAGACACAATGGCGACACGACTGTTTGAGCGGTAACGTTCGTTCGTGTAATTAAAACCGAATTATCGGACAGATTTGAAGATTTGTGGTTTTTGTCAACCCCACATATATTTAGTTTTGGAGTAGTTTTTATTTTAATTATTTATAAGATGGAACTTTAGTATTTTTTTAAAAGTTATCATATTTTTCGCCTCTTTAACGCTTAGTGGTAATTTGTTGTATAATTTTGCACCATCATGCATAAGACATTTTTTCCCGTAGTTGGTTCCCGTAATTATATAGTAATACCTAGTATGTATAGTCGTAACTCGTAGGCTCAATGACAGTAATAAAGAATCAAAGAACAAATAATTTTAGGATTCAATATAATTATGACGAAAGGATCCAAAAAAATGACCCAGTTTTATTCTAACGTTTTCGTTTATAATTCAGTTACCAATTTGCGTTGAAACTAAATATTTCGAAAATTTAAATTTTGGATTAATAAGTTTTTCGCTAATAGTAGATGTGTACCTACATTATAAAAGAGGATTACAAAATCCGTCATCATAGCTATGTAAAAAAACAATTAAAATAATATTCTCCCTGTAAATAATTTTATATATGGAGAGAATATACAGTAGCTAGTCTAATCTAATTGCGATGTTTCCAGATTGTATGAAAAGTCAAACATGCCAAACAGTGCAGCTGCGGCATACACAGCGGCTTGCCAGGACCCCGCCAACGCTGGAAGTAAGGAGCTGCCGTCAGCCCAGAGATACTTAGCGCAGTACTACCTCAGGTTCTCTCTGCTGGACCATGCTGCTCATTATGCTTATAAGTGTTTGGAGCATGAAAGTGTAAGTCGGCGTTTTCATAATAATTATTCTATCACTCTCTGAACTTATTATTATACTATTGCTAAACTTGTTATACTTGCAGACTAAAGAAGCCGGCAAGAATATTCTAAAAACAATATCAGAGAAGCGCTCATCGGCGTCATCATCACAACCGGCAACTATACCAGAAGACTTACCTGATGCAATAAAAAATGTATCAACTGTGTCGCATGATACGCCCAAGACACCCCTCCCGAGTCCTAACGTGACGCCAGACAACTTCTCAACGCCAGTATTTACGCGAAAAAACAGTTATTATAAAATGTGACAGATAATTTCTCAAAACTGGAAAATGTGAAGAGACTGATAGTGTAAGTGTACCATTATCACTTGTAAAGATGTAATGTATAATAATCCAATTAAAACTTATAAATGAACCATTTGTTATTATTTATGTTGCTGTTCATTTGTTAACAAACAACTCATACATAATGGTTACATGCCCCACAGAGGATATCCATGAAGAAGATTTTCAAACTGTCAACAGACGTTATAGACTTATTATAGAGGTCAGTGCTTTAAGGGAATTAAAAACAGTATGTATAAAAAATAATAGTGATTATTTTTATTTATACAAATTAACAGATCTTAGTGCTCAAATAGTAAAAAACAATTAGGTATTTAAGAACTAAATAAATAGGAAAGTGCATTGATTAGAAATAAAAAATTGTTCAAGTTAGCTCCTTGCAAATAAAATAAAACTGATTATAATCACAGATGAAGCACAAAATTTGAGAGCTCAATTTTTAACTGGCTACTAATTATAACTACATTTGCAACTGATTACTAGTATAAACAGTATATAAATGTTAAACCCTGACCTAAAAAATGTTCAGCACATTTTTTTACAATTGTCAAGCAAAATGTTAAATATTAAATAACATTAAAAATAACTTACATTTCATGTGGTGAGATTACAAAAATTCAACAATAATTACAGAATAAAACTTGAAATGGTATGATTTATTTTTTGCTGGGTTATACATCTTCAGTATATCTATTTAAATTATAATGAGCAATTATTGATACAGGGTCGTGAAATATATATGAATACTTTTACTCAAATGACTCCAAAGAGAAGACTCCTACTCTTTCGTAATATTCAATAATCTTATACATTCTTTATCTTACATTTACATTATTCAATAAATTTTTGTACAGTTCCATACAATTCCAAACATTTCTATCGAATAAGGCCAGTGACCTATCTATGACATCATCGCATGCGCGGCACCACCCTGCCAGTGGCTGACTCACTGAATCAAACATACACACAAGGCACCAGTTTACGAACGTACAATAACGTTGACAAGTTTTATAATACCTGTGTTCAAGATTTTGTATAAGACTAACATTAATGTAAATATTTTCGTTTTTTACGTGTCATTTTGATACAATTCTATCTAAATAATTTAGAATAAAGCTAAAACCAGAGTCTTTATCAATATTTCATAACTATACACATTTCATTATTCAACTTCATTATTTGCATATTTAAAATACTTTTAGTTTACTAGTTTGAGATATATTTGTAATATAATAATCATTGTAAATACATATATTGAAACATGTAAGGCATATTGAGGCACTTAAATTTACAACCATAACATTCATGCTGTATGGTGGTAGCTATGGACTGATAGAGCTTAAAATACAGTAATAGCTCAAATAACGCATTTTAACTTGTAAGATTTTATATATCAAAACCCATAGTATGCTCTCGAGATATTACTGTATTTCCACTATGGCTAAAAATAATAATTCAACTACTATACAATTGTTCAATAACATAAAATTTGTAGCTTGGTTTGTGCTTTTTGTTACGTAATTTTGTTCTTTGACATCTCACTTAGTTCTTACGTCTTCATGTATTCCAATCAGAGGAATGGATTTTTAGAATTCACGAAGCCACCATTGTTTGTTGACTGCTGAAAATAAATAATATTATCACCCAAATGTATCACTGGATTTTACAGTTTAACTACCAACTACATAATTACAGAGTGACAAAGCTATTTCTATGAAACAAAAATTTGTTAGGAAGTAAAACAAACTATCAGTCAGTAGTTTCCTTCATGTTATATTGATAACATTATCAAAATATGTAGTACATGATTCATTCATGCACTGGTGAAATAAAAAACATTATTCATAATCTATAATAAAATAAAAAAAAACTGTACCTATACTTTAAACAGATTCTAATCATTTGGGAAGCTAATTCAAGTACCTACATAATACAGACTGCATGAATAAAATAATAATTTATTATGAAATGGAGAACAAAAGCTGGCAATGACAATTGAAATCAGATGCAAAACACAGCTCATTAATAATTCGAATGTAGGTACCCTCTTTAAAACACATCCACTTGATTTTGTCACTGGGCTAATAAATACACACATCAACATGCTATTATAAATACTTTCAAGGACAAATAAGTACTGAATTATAAATGAGACAACAAACGATAAAATAGAACATTATTAAAAGTATTCATTTGTTCTATTAATGAACATAGGATTGTGTTACAGGTAAATAATTAGTTATCAATAGTGTAGACTGAATTTCTTATTTCCCTAAAGAACAGTGTCCCACAATCTATGATCATAATAAAATGTACCTAAGCTAATAGGTATTGTTGGATTATCAAAAACTGAAATTTCTTACCATGAAAGGGTTAACTGGTACAGGTGCTGTGGTGGTGCTCCATCCTCCATTGAAAAAGGGGTTCTTATTGGCAAATAGATCATTGTTTGTGGTGCTTTGGAATGGATTTTTATTATTTGCAATATTATGTTCCTCTGAAAAAGTAATGAAGTATATTTAGGAACAAGACATATAGAGTTACATTATGAATACAAAATTAAATCATGATATTAATATTGATTTGAATAAGTTAGACATAATAATAGAGAAGTCAAATTTCAACATACAAAATTTAAATAATCCATGCCAATGCATGGATTGAACTACAATTAGTTCATGAACTGCTGGACTAGAAATAGCAAATTGAATTTAATAACAATTGAGAGAGAGAAAAGCTAAATAAATTAACCCATCAGGTAAATTGCAAACACAATGTAAATTTTAATCTTCTTGGGCCCTGAGCCCTTCCACAATTAATTGTTGAATTAAGTACATTACACTATTCTTACCCATATGTTTCATGTTTTGCTGTCTAAGAGCCATGTCTAAATCTGCTAATGCAGCATAGCGATCATCTGTAGAAAAGAAAAAGTAATATTTGAATATTTATCTAGAAACATCTGAGTATTCACATAGTGATGTAACAGTTTGGTGACTTACTTGCAGGAGGAGCAGGCGGGCTAAAAGCATTGAATGCTGGTGAGGTCATGGGCGGAGCTGATGCAAAATTATTGTTCATGTTATTGTTGAACTGACTACTGTTATAAATATTTGCTGTAGAAAAATCAACAGGAAAACTGTAACAGAAATCAAATTATATATTTAGATAATGTAGATAAATATTATCAGAAAGACCATAATTATTCTAATATTGCTTAAACAACTTACTCAGGTACTGGGGCTGGTACAACGGCAGGTACTGGGGTGACATTTGCATTGCTCATAACAGGCTTAGCCAAATTGTTGACAGGTTGAGCTACTCTGTAACTAATATCGTTAACAGGCAACAAATTGTTAACCACTTTCGCAGTTTGAACTACTGTGTTATTATTGGCAGTATTCTTTGATGTTTGCGGCGAAATCGATATCAAAGGCGTTGAGCCCGATGTATTACTTCCCGTCTTGACTTTGGGCTTATTTTTTATCGAACTCCCATTGACCTGGTTGTTACTGATTGCAGGAGAGTCCAAATAATAACGCTTTTTCTCATATTTGTCTGACATAAAATCTTTAACGCTTTGTTCATCTGTAAAATTCACACTTTCACCCTCATATAGGCCTAACCAAACGCGCCTGCAGTAGTCGTTCCCTCTCGTTTTTATAAATTCTATTTCTTCCGGCGTGAAAGTAGCCATGGAGATGGACTTCACGCGGTGAGGCGGTGTAAGGCCACGCCTGAAACAATACAGGAATCCGTTTGTTGATCTTATTCATTTAGACAAAAGCGAAATAACGCAGAAACAATACTCACAACATTCCCGAGCATTTCGAGCACACAAAAGAACCAATCGTGGTGTTTACGTATGTAGGTCCTCTTTGGTTGCAATCTAAACAATATTTATTCCCATTTATTGAAATTAGCTCACGTAAAATTTCTAAATTTTTATCGTCCTGCTTGCGACGATTTGCAGCCATTTTTGGATTATATGTGTGGGTATTGTTTTATTTATATATACAGTAGTAGGTATACAGCAGAAACGTTACACTACTGCACTATTGATTGTGAGTATTGGGTTTGTGTGTGTGGTTGTTGAAAGTATTTTGTTGATGAATCAAACCATAGTCAAACCAAGTTGAACAATTCTTAGTTATCTATGGTTATAGAGATGTGAATTATATTCATTGACAGGTCATATCAATACAGTGAGCCTGGTATATCATTAGTTCGTAACGTAGAGGTACGAAGTAATGAGAATATCTTAATTTATTTGGTCGGCACAGCATGTCTCTTTCTTCCAATTTTCCCTGTCAGCCGTCACATTATAATTCACACCCTTTTCAATCAATACAAAATATCAATTACAATCATGTGTTCCTTGTCTTTACACGAAGTGACTACCATCAGATCTCCGCAACCATTGTATCCGCAATATAATAGATAAATATAAAGAAATATAAAAATAAAATACTATTCAATGATACAAACGCGCGGTGACCTCGATTTTCATTCCAATTTCTTGTCTGGGTCAAATAAACTGGTCGCACTATACGATCCCCGCTACACCGACTTACACTACTAGCTGTGCAACTGGGCACAGTTAGTACTAGTAACTATACTTTCTATATTAGGCATGGCGGCATTTAGCTGGTTTTCCTATTCCTTATCATATCTCGGGTATTATCCATTTTTTTAAATTACACTTATTCTTTTGTAGGAGCATAACATTAGTACTAAACTAAACTGACATTCACTACATCCATGGTGTGGAGGGTAGACGTATACAGTGATTTTTTTATGTAGCGATAAATACACTAAGTCTCAGCACACGCTCAGCACCAATTTTGATGAAAATTAAACTGCATCATCATCATCCCCAAGGAACAAAAGTGACGTCATAGTTCAATCCTATTATAAAAATCTATGAGTATGGAATATGTTTAATTTTTTTAGTAGAGCTGTCGTCGGGTCGCCGGATGAGGCGGGGTGTTGGACTTGTAAGTCTTGTAACCAATTAAAAATTAACTGTCTTACCTCCCCTTGCTCTTTATCCAGTGCCATTGGGATTACATTCACCACAACTCCAGCAAATGCAACTCTGACTAGATGGATTCATCAGAAAAAAATTATATTGTTTGTAAAGACTGGTAGCTAAATATCCCTATAAAAAAACTCATTCTGATTAATAGCTTTCGCAAATAAAACATAATCTGTATATCGTAATGGTTGTATTTTTTAAAAAAGTGGATGAAATATCACTGCCTTTTTCTTTCTTATTGGCAATTCGTGAACCGAATTGTAAGGCTCGTTTTGGTAGGACAACAGCTTCAGTTAACCCAAGATAAGATGCAACTAGTCTCAGCATTAGTTTGTCTCCAATACCAATACCTAAATCTTCACTTGGAAAGCATCTGTAAAGACATAAAAAAATCAGAGAATAATATTTATATTGATAATGAATTTGTTTATAAGAGATTAGAAGTATTTTTACCTGAGCCATGGTTTCAACTGCAATATATAATTTGTAAAATCATCATCTAAATATGGCATTCTAGGTTGTCTACCATGATCACAGATGACTCTGTTATCTCGAGCTAAATTCCTGAATGAAATTCTTTTCCAATCAAGTTGCAATTCTTTGATTAATCCTAGCCAGCCGTTACGTTTAAAAGAATTTCTATGTCGGATATATCCGCCAAACAATTCATCGGCCCCAGAACCTACTAACAAAATCTGAAATAAATGTTTTTATATTATGTATTTTTTTGTTAATTTATAGAAGAATCTAAAAATTGAATGTTCTTTCAAAATACCCTGCTAGTAGAAGTCCCTGTACTATCTTGGCCACGAGCAGCAAACCACAGTGCTGACCCAAGGCTTTCATCTAGGATAGTTCTTCGAGGGTAAACTAGATCAGCAATAGGATCTTCTTGGTATTTTAATAATTCTTTTTTAGGTACATTAACTTCTCTAAAGACCCATTTCCTGAAATAACAATCATTATATTACATTTATATTGATGGCAGTGCCTCCTATCTTAAATTTTTTGAGAAATTTACTTTTTTATACATACGACTTTAAGGCTGATTTCCGCGTGTTTTGTAGCCACTAATTTGTATTTTTAATAAGTCCTAACTACATACAACGCGACTATATTTGACCGGGGACAGGTATTTTAAAGTTTTTAGGAAACTCATTTTTATTTTCACTGTGCGAAATTTGATCTATGTTAGTCAGAAGGTATTGGCACTTTGCCGTCTATATGGTAGTTAGTATCAAGGGTAATAAGAATTATTAACACATGAACAATTTATTTTAATTTTTACTATTTTTTATGATATTTGTTATGATTTTATGAATGATTATTTATAGTTTTTTTTAAACAGAAATACTGTTTTATTACCTTGTTGGACACAGATTTCGTAATTCTTCTAATGATTGCCTTCCTGTAAGTCTATCAGGCACTTCATAGGTACTATTGTCATCTTTTTTAAATGCAACATTTATAAGGTCTATGCTTTGTTCCCTTGGTAAATATTTATCTGCAAGTAAAGCTAATATAGTGCAATCCAGACCACCAGAGAACAGAACACCCACTGTACAATGAATACAGTCATTGTTCCTGTCAGTAAAACATTGTTTACACTTATTTGGTTGTCTAATCAAGCGCAATTTAACACTTTTTTCCAACAGTTCAGTTACTTTTCGAACTGTTTCCTTTATTATAACATGATCCAAAAGATTTTTCAACAATGTCAATTTACATTTTATTGTTTTAGCAGCTAATTCTATGTATTTGACTACCTCATCCTGAAATAAATAATGGATTTAAATTTTTAAAGAACAAACACTTAGTTCACTATTACACCTATACTATTATTATACCTCCACTGTTAATTCCTCTTCAGCATAATCAACATGAAATTCATCATCAGGTAAACTTTGCTGCACTTTGAGATGTTCTACCCATTTTTTGAATTGAAATTCCTTGCATGCATATTGTTCATCATTCCAGGGATACAATTTTATTACTTTTGAATTTAAATTAAGTACTTGAATATGGGCAGCTGGGAGTTCAACACACTCATAATTTCTCCCCAAGACATTGCTGATAATAATATGATTACTAACTTCATGTAGTAATAAAGTACTTCTTCCAATTCTATCCCTCAGAAAATATATATTTTTATTTATCTTGTCATAATATATTAGGGCAAATGGTCCTTTTAGTAGTTTCAGTTGCTGTATAACATATTCTTCTGACAGTTTCCCCTGCAAATAGAATCAATGAGTATATCTATGTAATGATTATCATTTCTATAATAATGTTATGGCAAGCTTAAAAAGTATTTATATATGTTAGCATCTTACAATCATAGTGTTGTTAAGTTTTTCCATAATTAAATGTGTGTCACTGACATTGCTGGGCCATGTTTCATCAAATATATCTCCGTTATATACTAGAACACCTAGTTCATTCTCCACAGGCTGTGGCGTAAGCTGAGGGCCTTGCATCCATAGTACTGCCGCACAGAAGAATGCATGCATATCATCACCCAAATTAATTTCTACAGTTTGTGTATAGTTTGGGCCTCTGTTTTTAATATGTTTCAAAACTCGATCGTCCTAAAAATAATAGCATAGCGTGGGTAAATGCTAATCGCAGTTTATAAACGAATATTAAAAAATTAAATGTGGCTCCATAAAATGACTACCTTTATGGGAGTAGTATTAGAGAAACATATTTCACATAAAATTCCACACATTATAGTAGTTTATATGTATTTAAATAACTTTCCTTTATTCTATAGAGCAATCAACATCTGATAACCTGATTTCCTGAACTGCGACTCACTCATCCATCACGACTGACACTGACAGTGACAGCAGTCAAGCAGTGGTGAATGACTCAATGAGTCAATGATTTTTTTTTAATCTAGTGTCTAGTGATGTCCTGCTACGGTCGTGGCGAAGATCACGAATCCCATAGCAGACAGAAAGAATCATGAAGACGTTTCTTTTTGGACAAGGGAAGGCAAGTGCGGTTTTTAGTCGGTAAGAGTCTGACATACCCTGGCACCTCCCCACCGTACATAAAAAAAGGGTCTGTCTCGGTCTGTCTAGTGATGTGAATTTAAAAACACGACGTTGAATAACGAACTATAAAATTTTTTTGTTCGTTATTGAACCCCCTATAGAACTGACCATAAAGGAAAGTACAGTAGAATGGACGGTACACCGTACACGACAACAACAAAATATTGACAAACCGAATGTCAAAATATGGTCATCATTCATTCATTCATTATTGGTCTTGTCAAAAAGTAAATAAAACAGAGAAGAGAGAAACTGAATTATTATTTTATTTTGCGAACATATTTTAGTGAAAATATGTTTTTTGGTTTTTAATAAACATGACTTCCACCGAGAAAGATGCGGACAAGGGTGAACAACAGGCAGAGGGCAAGACAGAAAATGAGGAAGACGAGAAAGCAGCTCTCGATGAGTATACATCTAACCTAGAATCTAGAGTAAAACAAAAGTCTGAACTGAGGAATCAGAATCTTAACTGTATACGTCCACCAGATAATTATTTCTCTAAATTGGATTCTGGGTTAAAGAAGAACACGACCTTTGTGAAGAAATTAAAATCATTCAGCGCGACTCAAATTGATACCCTATTGAAAGATTTCAATGCTCTGAATCTAACTAAATACATATCAGAAGTGGCAGCAGCAATCGCTGAAGCTAAGTTAAAGATGTCTGATATTGCAGCTGCTATCAATTTATGTTCTGCACTTCATCGCACCTATGCAGACTTTTCAGCAAACTTCTTTGAAAATTGGCAGAAGATTCTAACATTTAAAGCTACAGATAAAATTACGAACTCATCTAAACTACGTGTTGATATAAGATTCTATGCTGAGTTGGTTGCTGTTGGAATATTTACAAATAAAACTGGTCTGCCTTTGTTAGGTAATGTGCTTACAGTTTTAATAAATATGGATAAAGAGGAGCACAATAATATACCAATACTACTGTCATTTTGTAAACATTGTGGTGAAGATTATGCTGGATTAGTACCCAAGAAAATTAAAGAAGCAGCTGAGGTAATTTGAATTAATTTATTAATTTAAGCCAAAGTGTCTGCTTATGAGGCAGTAGCATTATTTTCTTTAAAATGGTTATCTACTAGTTTAAATAACATAGTTCACACAGAAATTTATTATTGAAAATATTTTGATGATGCTCCTACTCATACTAAACAATTGTTTTTTTTTAATTTACAGAAATACAATGTTACAATTCCTAGGAACCCTTTCTTACCTGCTGAAAAGCAGGCAGCAGTAAGAACTCTGCTTAAAGATTACTTTATATCACTATCTAAACATTTACTAGCTGAAAGGGCACAGCTTCAGGCTCTACATGCTGCAAACCAAAGGACTCTGCATACCAGAGGGGAACTCTCCCAAGAAAGAAAAGACCAGTTGGAACAACATCAGGTATTTTAACACTAAGCTCTGGTAAACTTAATGGTAAGGCCTGGACAAGATCGGTGCTGAACAGGGATGAATGGTATATATAGGGGGAGCCTTATGCCCTGCAGTGGGTCTATAAAAGCTGGCAATGAAACAATGTAATGTGTTTTATTATTTTATATTAAAGGTAGTTCATATTGCTATTAAGTACCCACACAGAATATTCAATATTTAGGTTTACCTGATAGTGCAGCCAGACAGACTATCTGGCCCTGGTTACTATTCTATTTAATGTCAATGTTATTTCTTAAGAAACTACTTCTAGTTCGTTTTTACTTTGTTTCTGAACCATTTTCAAAGGTCTTCTTGAATAATATTTGAATTAAATTTCTAATTGAAAGTAAAAGTCAGTATTTTCCAAATTCCTAACTTTGACATCTTTGTTGTTCCCTCATTGCTGTAAGATCGCAACTACATACATACTCATCTACTCTGCCTTGACTTAACATTATTTTTATAACACTTGTATTACAGGCTACTTATGATAAGTTACTGGCAGGTGCACAGAGCTTTGCAGAAGTGTTAGGTGAAGAATTAGGAGAGGCTGGTGAGCCTCCCACTTTGTCATTGACAGTGACTGAGACTCAAGGCACTGTAACAATAGGTGGAAGTGAGGAATTCCCCATGCAGGCAGGAACAGACCCCTGGCAAGATGAGGACACAAGAACTTTTTATACTAGCTTACCAGATTTGAAAGTTTTTATGCCTAACTATCAAATGAAAGAAGTAAGTTATTTGAGCAGTTTTTATATTAAGTTTCCATTGTGTTATAAGTAAACTAAACTTGAAGATAGTAGGCTTTACTGATATGTCGTAATTGCAGTTTTTTCGTTTATAGAGATAAGAAGATATAAAGAGTATGCTCATTAAAGAAAAACATACAGATGAACATAGAACCTCCTACATTTTTTCATAGGTAAAAAAATATAGATCAAGTCTGCTGCAAACTGCATTACTAAAAAAGGTGTTTTACTAAATCACATTTGCAACCAGCAAACAAACAGGTTTTTCTGTTTGATTGATGATCTGTTATGTGACAGGCATAAATAGTTTTGAACCATTGCAAAATAACCATTCTAAGGCAGGAGAATTATTCACTTTTCATTACACATTATTCTCAAGCAACTGCTGGATAGATCTGCCTCTTAAAATTTCCATTATAATATCTATTACAGGCTTAATGAGTAGGTATAGTGGTCCTCTCAACACAATATAGTGGCAGGGAAAGATTGATCAAAACTTGCCCAAGATTATTAAGAATCAAAGATGATACAACAAGTCCAACCTGCAGTTCAACAACATACATGTGCTCATTCATAAATAATTAATTACCCGATATTATTTTTTAGACAGTAAAGAGTAAGACCGAAACAGTAACAGAGGAGATGTTGGATGAAGACTTAAAAGAGGATGAGTTGAGTGACAGTGAAGGACCTCCTACAGTACCTGACATGGAGCAGGAAGAGGCTCAGCCCTCTAATGTTTCTAACAAGTTTGTAATTTTTCTAAATGAAGTGAACTGTTTCCATATGAAAGATCATATACCTGCAGCTGAATTGTTATTTTAGACTTTACACATTTTGCTCTATTTAGTCATGTATCAGAGCTGGACCATGAGTTTAGGGGGGCCCTGGGCTAATACTACTTAGGGGCCCACCTAATTACTCAAACTATAAAAAAAATGAGACAATAAAATATTTGATTTATATTGACTTGACTTAGCTGGCCCCTTTCCCCCTTGAATCTTGAATCTACAGGGCTCTGGGCTGAAGCCCAAAAAGCCATATGGTAGATAGTAGTATAGTAGGCCGGCCCTGTCATGTATCCCCAGGAACTGAAAATATATATTTTTAAGATCCTTTTTTTTTGTAATTTTGATATTAATCATGTCTATGTTGACTGTTTTAAATATTTTTCCTAGCTATCATGCATTATCTTTTCATGTTTTCTTGCATTGCGTTTTACACAATGATGTCTCTTGTGACTTAGAAAATAGGTATGCAACACTTATGAACTTGTTTTTGTATTTTGTTTACAGATATGCTCTGGATGCATTTTTAAATGAGCTGCCAAATTGTATCAACAGGGAGTTGATTGATAATGCAGCTGTTGATTTCGTTTTGAATCTCAATACAAAGAATAACCGGAAGAAATTGACTAGAGTTCTCTTCAGTGTTGCTAGAACCAGGCTGGATTTACTACCATTTTACTCTAGGTTTGCAGCTATACTGTACCCAGTTCTACCTGATGTGTGTGCAGATTTGTGTCAAATGTTGAAACAGGACTTCAAATATCATGTTAGGAAAAAAGATCAGATCAATATTGAGTCCAAAGTAAGATCTAAACTGTGATTATTTGATGTATTTTGTTCTTATATGCTGTTGCTTTATTTTTGATAATATTTACAGATAAAAGTGGTACGCTTCATTGGCGAATTAGTGAAGTTTAGTCTTTACTCAAAAATGGAGGCACTATACTGTTTGAAGGTACTCTTGCATGACTTCAAACATCACCATATTGAAATGGCATGTAACCTCCTTGAAACTTGTGGAAGGTTCTTGTATTGCAATCCAGATACGCATCAACGCACAATGATATACTTACAACAAATGATGAGGAAAAAGGTATGGGAATCTACGTAATAAAGTAATTAAGATAAATGTTAGATAATTATATCAACAAATTGTTCCTTTTATTTTAGACTGTGTCAGCCCTAGACTCGCGTTATGTGACGCAAATCGAGAATGCATTTTACTATGTCTGTCCACCTGAAGCTCCAGCCCAACCCAAAGAGGAAGAGCCACCTATGCACCAATTTATAAGGAAAGTACTCCATGAAGATCTGCAGAAGAGCAATGAAGAGAAAATACTACGACTGATGAGAAAACTGAATTGGGATGATCCAGATACTGCAGCTATTGCTATACAGCACTTAGCAGGTGGCTGGAGAGTAAGAGCTAGTGCCAGAAGAGCGCTCGCTAGACTGACTGCAGAGCTAGCAGCGTGGCAGGAAACTGTAGCTCCTGCTGTTGTAGACACCATACTTGAAGAAATTAGGGTCACCATGGAAGATCCTCACCCCAGATATAACCAGAGAAGAATAGCAACTGTCAGATATCTTGGAGAACTATACAACTATAAATTGTTAGATTCGAGAGATGTGTTCACCGTTTTATACTCTTTTATAACTTTTGGAGTAACAAACGACCACAGTAATGTATCTCCTCTCGATCCTCCACACAATGTATTTAGAATTAGGCTAGTGTGTGCTCTTCTCGAGACTTGTGGCGCATATTTCAACAGTGGATCTAGCAAAAAGCGGCTTGATTACTTTCTAATATTCTTTCAAAATTACTACTGGTTCAAGCAATCTGATCCTCACTGGACTGAAGACAACATGTTTCCTATTTATGTCAAATACATATACCAAGAATGTTTGACCACTTTAAGGCCTAAATTGACGTTGTTTACTAACTGGCAAGACTGTAAAGATGCAATAGAAGATTTGCGTCAAACATTGTACCCGGAACTAGGCGAGGAGGATAATGATAATGATGATCAAGGTGACGATAGTGTAAATGAAGGATTGGATACTATTATTGAGACTGATGATGAAACCGATAATCCTCAACTTCCCGAAGAAAGCTCAGACGAAGAGCCTATCACAGAGAATACTGGTAACGATGACAATGAACTCCAACAGAATGACGATATTGCAATGGAACCCAGGAGACCTGCTCCAAAACCTGTAAGTTATTTATTTGATAAAAAAATATGATCCAGCTCTGTGCCTATGTTATAAACGCTAAAATTATTTTTAGGTTGAAGACACTGAATTCGAATCAGCTTTCGAAAAGATGGTAATGGAAAACATAGCAGAACGACAGCGCGAGACTAGGCCTCAACAACGAGACATTGCCGTCCCTATGACCTGCCGCCAGACCACCAAGAAAACTTATGAACAACTATTAGTAAGTTCTTATATTTTTCGCGCCAATCCTGCGATTTCAATATCGTGATATCTTATGGCCACGTTTCTTCCAGTAACTCGATTAACTTCTGTTAATAGTTGTGTTGATTATTATTTCAAATATATTTTCACAGCAAGGGAAAGAAGGCGTGGAATTTGTGTTGATGGTGCGAAAAGGTACTAAGCCGCAATATAAGTCATTTAATGCTCCGCCCGAGCTCGCGAGCAACTTGCAACAGCAGGCCTTGGCGGATAAACAAGAGATGGAGAGAATGAAACTGTACGTATTTATAATACAACCTCTTTATTTAATAACTAGCTGTGCCTCCGGCATGCGTTTCCCAGTCGGGCATACACCATGTCATCAAAGTTTCATCGCAATCGTATAGGAACGCTTGTGGGACAAAAGAAAACATTCAATTTTTATAAAAAATATCCCAATTTTAAGTTTAGTCAGTCAAACGATATTTTTTTATTTTTTGGCATTTTCCATGACGCGGTTCGAATCCTCCCGATCGAATTTTTCGTTCGCTGCCAACTCGCACTAGGCCAGCGTGGTGGACTATAGCCTAATCCCTCAATATGAGAGGAGACCGGTCCCCAGCAGTGGGACAGTATATGGGTTGATGTTGAATGAAATAACTTTAGTTCGTCAGTACAGTACAGTAGTAGACAGAATGAGAGGTATTTTAGTGGGACATAAGAGATGTTAAAACCTTGGTAACGACTTGTATCTAAAATATTTCAGATTAACCCTAAATATCTCTGAGAGACAAGAAGAGGAAGAATACAGTGCAGAAAGTGGAGGAGGTTCAGGCGGGAGCGGCAACCCCAATAGAGGGCAACATGTTCGTCAAAAATATCAGCATCCTAAAGGAGCGCCCGATGCGGACCTCATATTTGGACCTAAAAAATTTAAATAACCTTTAGTCCCCTGCAAAGGGGTACCTGATGAAGCAGATGGGCCTTTGACATAATGGCTTCCATAATGCTTGAATATGTTGTTTTTGGGATTCTGTGTAACAGAGAGATATCAAGATGAAAGAGAGGTTTTTTACATGTTGTTTTTTAATGTACTATAATATCTCAGAATTAAATTAGAACTTATTTACTTTTGTATTTATTATTTACCTAACTAAGAGTGTAGAACACAACACATCTTGTTGACCATGCATCTGACCTGGTGATAGCATAGTTATCGTCACATTGCACCTTGTAATTAGTAGTATGTAAATGTTGAAATTTACAAGAAAGATTTTAAAATCAAAATACATAATAGTAAACCGCGTGAAAATTGCGGAATTAAAATTATTTTACAGTCTATTCCATGATATACCTATTCTGATAATCATTTTTTTTTTAAAGCCAGTATTATTAGATGATCTCTTGATGATCGGTATTTACATACTAATAGCCTGAACAAAATTATTGCACACAGAGTACTTTTTTGATATTGCATAAAAATGTCAAGAGAGTGGCTACGCTGATCAACTGATTAAGCAAGATTAAGCTGCATTAGCCGCGGTCCGTCTGTGGATGGGTGACCATTCTGAACACATCGAGATCCCTTCGTGCCTCGGAGATCACGTAAAGCGTCCGGTCCCGGTTGTCATCTTATCACCTCACGACAACTTGACAATTCGTATTGGTAGTCAGAAGCCCAACAAGCAAGCAAACTGATCTATCCTTAGGATATCGGTATTGCCCAGAAATTGGGTTGCGGAGGTCTCAGGCCAGTCGCTTCGTGTAAAATAATAATATTCAGCCGCATCTGGTTTGACTGGATGCCGACCCCAACGTAGTTGGGAAAAGGCTTTACAGGATAATGATGTATAAAAAAATGTCAATCACTAAAAACGCTTAGTTTCAAACATGGATTCAAAGAAAAAACTTTTCGTGAGAAAAAGACTAGTGATGTGATGAATGAATATTGTAGACTCGAGTTGCACTACAACTTGCAGTAATAATTATCTCGAGTTGACTACACCCACTGTCTAGTAGAAGGAAACAGTCTAGCTACTAGCAGCGATAACGACGAATAAGCTTCGTATAAATGACATATAGCTTCGTATAAAATCGTCGAGCCAGCGCGCGAGTGACGAGTTGGCCGTGATTCGCTGATTCGATCATTCATACAAAGCACATCGCAAGTTGTGTTGCTGTTCGGATCAGCCGACGATTTGACGACTGGTGACTAATCATCACTAATCCGTAGTAGTCACCCGTCGAGCTAATTCAAGCAGTCAAGCGCTCATAATATAAAAATCGCTGGCTCGTTAATGAGAGAGACTCGAGTTAATCGAGCACATATAGCAAGTCACCCATCTCTAAAAAAACTAGTGGTGTTGATAATCGATTATTGATGATAGATCGAAGCAGGTATGAGGTAAAATTATCTTAATTATCTCAAAGGTATACATATATCTCACTCAAATAATCATTAGTCATGAATGAATGAAGCTAAAGATTTATTTACCTTTGATAGTCAATAAATTAATGCTAGCATCATCACTAAAAAATACATACAACTGTCACTGTCTGACTGTCACTCCCCTCAGTCCTCACTGTCAAAAGTTCAAAGCAATTTGAGGAGCGCGTTTGATTTTGTTTATAACCGCTGTACAAAAATAATATTGAGAACGAATTATATTTAAGTAAAGGCATGTAATAAATATCTTCCTAAACTTCTATTAGTGACCAAAACGGACTAAATAATCCAGGTTTCGTTAGTGTTTGCAGTGCTATTGTGCAAAAAAACTTTGATAACCTATACACGATGGCAGACGATGATTTTAGCAAACTGTTGCAACAAGCAGAACAGTTAACGACTGAAATTGAGGGTAATGAAGAGCTACCGAGGGTTGAACGGTCTTTGGGCCAGGTACTCGAGGCGTCACAGGAGCTTTATTCAAGAGTCATACAGTCTGGAGCTAATGATATTCAAGCGTAAGACCTTGCCATTTTTTATGAACATTAACACATTTTGCCGTCTCGGCTAATTTATATATTAAATATACTGATCAACTGATGTGCTAAGTTATGCAGCGCTAGCTGGGTAAGTATGGATGGGTTGGTGACCCATGGTCTTCTTGGAGAGCACATAATTATCCGAAATGGTTTGGAAGATGAACATGATTTGGGCTACTTTTATCTTAAAATATATTTTACATTACAGGCATCTTTTGTTTGGTTCAAAAGGAATAGATTTGCAACAGATATCTCAGAAGCTTGAAACACTTAGCTCCAAACGAACTTTCGAACCTCTACAACCTATAGCTGACTCAGATATTGAAAGTTTTCTAAGAAATGAAAGGGAAAATGCAATTTTATCACTTATTGATGAAGTTAACAAAAATGTAAGTGTAAGAGTATTTAGGATAAACTCGTAACTCAGTACACATTAATGTAGTATTTGTTTATTGTTGAAGTATCTTATCTTGTATTACAATAATTCTAAAACTACACTTTACAGTCTCTACAAACAACTGAAGATCAAAAATGGGAGCACATGCTCTCAGAATGGAATAGAGAAAAGATTAAGCTGATGAATGCTATGATAGGTCCTTCTCAGAATTGGCTGGACCTCAAGAGAACTCCTGAACCACCCAGCATTGCAGATGCCCCAAAGAAGTTTGGCCTTTCCATGCTTGATAATATAGAGGCTGCATATGCCAGACAAGTGCATCAGTACAACAAGCTAGTATTCCAAGGGTCTAAGTCAAGGACAGCTTTACATCAGAAGTTTGCACAAGTTGCTGAAGAGTTTAATGATCCTGTTAGTAATGTTACTTTTGTTATTTAATTTTCATTAGCATACCACACTGTTGGTTTAGACTTGTCTATAGAATTTTATTATCTACCATTTCCTTTTTTTTTAATTTGTTGTTCAGGATTACTTAGTCTTGTAATATTTACAGAAGGTAAAAGAGATGTGGGAAATTATCAAGACAATGGCCAACATTCCAGCACTAGTGAGAGACGAGGACCCTTTGAAGGCCAGGGGAAATCCAACCATACAGCAATGTCTCGTTGCTCAAGGAAAGAAATACTTGGAGAAGAGGTATTTATTTATATTTCTATGCATACAACAGTAGCAAAAGTTATAGCTTATATTATTTTTAAATGTATAAAAGAAAGGCAAAGATATTCTGATCTTCTACTATGCTGCCAAGTTACTTGTTAGCAGGCACAATTTTTTTAGGACTGGTTGCTAATGAGATATTTCAGTGAATTGTTTTTCATTAAATATGTATGAAACTAATTATTAGAACTAAAATGTATGAATAATTATAATTGTGCTAATTCGTATTAGCTCTGATAGGCTAAATTGTTTTACCATGCTTTAGATATAAACTGTATATGAGCGATGTGGTACGTTCAAACCCGGCGGCGGCGATGCGGGGTGGTGAGCCAGGCACATACCCTCTGGTGCGTGGTTTTGTGGGCCTTCGTCTGCAGGGACAGAATGTGCAAGTATTGTCCGACGGCGTCATCGACGAGCGCCCGCTCTGGCCCATGGTGTATTACTGTCTCAGGAGTGGTGACGCCAATGCCGCGCTGCATTGTTTGAGAAAAGCGGGGTAAGCAAGAAAACTGTTAACTGCAATTGTTCATAGATAGTTTCTGTTTAGCAAACAGATTATACTAAGAGTAAATGGATTTGTATCTTTACAGTCGAGACCATGAAGAATTTATATCGGCTCTAGAAGAGTACATAAAGAATCCAGAGAAGCCTCTAAGTGACAAACTGCAAACTGCCATAAACTTCCAATACAGAATACAAGTGCGCAACTCTACAGACCCATACAAAAGAGCTGTAAGTCTGCCAAATCTTGAGTTATAATAAATCATATTTCTATCAAATTATTTAAAAAAATAATTAGATAGAAATATTTTAAAACTTCAACTAAATCAAATATTTTCATATTACAGGTGTACTGTGTCATAGGTTGTTGTGATCTTAGCGACGAACACTATGAAGTGGCGCGTACAGCTGACGATTACCTTTGGCTCAAACTGTCCTTCATTAAGTCACGGACTAATGTTGAAACAGAATCTTTCTCATATTCTGATCTACAGAAAATGATTTTAGAAGAATATGGTAATTTTTGCCAACCAATAATTCTTTAATGATGGCTAAATAATTTTTGTGTGGAGGTGATATTATATGTGTTATTATTCTTTTTAGGGGAAACACATTATCATGCATATGAGAAGCCAGTAGTGTATTTCCAAATGTTGACATTGACTGGACAATTTGAGCCTGCTATTGAATTCTTATCAAGAATACCAAGGTGAGGCAACATTCTTTTGCATTTTTTTTCTTACAGTAATTGAAAGGAATTTAAAATCTTTTCGTTCTTTATTATTTCAGGTTCCAAGTCCATGGTGTTCACATGGCATTGGCTCTTCATGATGTTTATATGTTAGGTACCCCACGTAATGTTCAGGCTCCATTGTGTAAGTTTGATTCCTTCTTCATGCAAATACGTGTATACAAATATTTTGTTTATATTGACTGTAAATTACAGTATCTGTGGATACCGACGATCCGTCTCCACTACGTCGTCTTAACTTGGCAAGACTGCTGCTCCTGTATGTCAGAAAGTTTGAACTTACAGACCCATCAGATGCTTTACATTATTACTTTTTCCTGAGGTGAGGTTACATAATTGTAAAACTTAATTATTTTAAATTTGAAAGTTTAGTATAATATGTTCCCTTTGTTTAGAAACCTCAAGGATCCCAGTGGCAAAAACTTGTTCATGTGTTGCTGCACTGATCTCGCGTTAGAGAGCCGCGACTACGACCTCTTATTTGGCCGTATGGACGCTCTGACTGGACTCCGAAGCTCTGGCTTATTGGACCAATTCAATAACCCACACATTGATAGCAAAGTATGCATATTTTTGTAATGTGTCCTGTACTACCTGTTACATTCTAGGGCTGTTTATAATTTTGTTATTGTTCTTAATTCCAGGTTATAGCATTGAATGTAGCAGAACAGCTAGTTAATAAAGGTCTCTTTGAAGACGCCATTACTATGTACGATATTGCTGGGGTATGTTTTTGATTTCATCAATTGCTTATAAACGGTCTTAATAGTTTTTCAATTTTATAATAGATTATTGTTTTTATTCACAGAATTTGGAAAAGGTTCTAGAACTGTTCTGTGTGCTATTAGCCCAAGTGGTGAACAGTGGTGGGGGTGCGGGTGGGTTACGTCAGCGTCTTTCGACACTCGCGGAGCATGTATCGAGAAGGCTGCGTTCAGCAGACGGCACTGCATTACCAGCCGCTCTAGTCGAAGCCTACACCAAGCTTTGCAAGCTGATGACGTTCTTTGATCAGTTCCACAGCGAGAATTATGAGGGTGCTCTTGAAGTAAGCAGTTTTATTCTATGATTAAACATTATTTAATATTCTTCAAATAAATTACACTATATTTTATTTCATAGACCCTACGTGAATGCGAATTGGTGCCATTGAATGCGAGTGAGCTAGACGCGCGTGTGTCGGCGGCGCGTACAGCTCGCGGGGAGCTGCTCCGTAGCCTGCCGGCGGTACTGCGAGCGCTCTGCAACATCCTACTGGCGCAAAGACAACGATTGCGCACTGCTGCGCAGTCGCAACCACTTGCCGCACAGAATAATAAAGTAAGAATATTTTTAGAAACTATACATAATGTATTCCATTCCTGGCCAATCATAAGCCAAGTCAGGCTTGGGTCTAGTCTCACAGTTTATGGATGGCATTTCTCTGATTTTTTTACAGCAAGTGCAATGGCTGCGTGAGCAAGCGGAAGTATTGAACACATTCGCGGGGAATATCGCGTACAGAATGCCCGGCGACACGTACAGTCAGCTAGCACAGATGCAGATCTTGATGCATTAGTTACATGAATTGTTTCTTAAAAAAAATATCGTTTTGATTATGTATTAAATATTTTTAATTCTTAATACTGATATGTTTTACTTAAACAGATATACTGTAGAAATACATTGACTTATATTGTTAGTTATTGCATTTTACAATGAGTTAATGATTCTGATCAAGACAGAAATACATTATCTAAAATTATGCAGAGCAAAGTTATGAATAATGGACATTTTAGCTCATACGTACGTATGGTACGGCATGAGCTCAGGTCTCTGGACGTCCATAAGTCGAATGGGCCGGACGGCATCCCCGCAGTGGTGCTAAAGACGTGCGCCCCTGAGTTGGCTCCTGTATTAACGCGCCTATATCGTCTTTCGTATGAAGCCAAAAAGGTCCCATCTTCATGGAAGGTTGCTCATGTCTACCCGATCCCTAAAAAGGGTGACCGGTCGGACCCGTCAAACTACAGGCCAATAGCGGTAACTTCCTTGCTCTCCAAAGTAATGGAGCGTATTATAAACTCTCAGCTCCTTGGTTACCTTGAGGAGCACCAGCTCATAAGCTACCGACAATACGGTTTCAGACACGGTCGCTCAGCTGGTGATCGTCTTGTGTACCTAACACACCGCTGGGCGGAAGCTTTGGACGGCAGCGGCAAAGCTCTCGCCGTGAGCTTTGATATCGCGAAGGCATTTGACCTGAGGGACTCTGTGGTTGGATCGCCAGCTTTTTGACAGACCGGACTATAAAAGTCGTCGTTGACGGCTCCTGTTCCGAGAGCAAAAATATTAACGCTGGCGTGCCACAAGGCTCGGTGCTCTCTCCGACGTTGTTCATTCTGCATATCAATGACATGTTATCTATTATGAACATGCATTGCTATGCAGACGACAGCACGGTCGATGCACGTTATACCGGCCACCAGAATATCCCCCAGAGCATGGTGCAGGAAAGACGATCACAACAACACAAATCACCACCAACACGATCACAAAGCCCCAGTTCCAGGGAGTATCTCTCCGTGTTGCCGAGAGTATCGGGATCCTCGGCATCGAAATATCGAGTAAAGCGCAATTTGGGAAGCATTTGGAGGACAAGACAAAGCTGGCAAGCAAAAAGTTGGGTGTCCTGAACAGAGCCAAGCAGTACTTCACGCCGAGTCAGCGGCATATGCTCTATAAAGCACAAGTCCGGCGGCACGTGGAGTACAGCTCTCATCTCTGGTCAGGAGCTTCTAAATACCAGCTCGACCCACTTGACTCTCTACAAAGGCGAGCTGTTCGTATTGTGGGAGATCCCTTACAGATAGACTGGAATCACTGGAGCGGCGGAGAAACTTTGGTTCTCTCTGTGTGCTCTATTGTCTATTTCACGGGGAGTGCTCCGAAGAACTGTTTGACCTGGTGCCTTCTTCACCATTCTACCACCGCACCAGTCGACACCGCAGTAGAGTTCACCCGAATTACCTGGAATCGATCACATCCAGCACAGTTCGCTTCCAAAGATCATTCCTACCACGCACCATCAGGCTCTGGAATGAACTACCTGCTGCGGTGATTCCCTTGCGTTATGACATGTCCTTCTTTAAACGAGGTCTAAAAAGAGCTCTCTACCATACGCAGTAGGCGGCGGCCCAGCTCTGTCCCCGACGTTGCTGATGTCCATGGGCGGCGGTAACCACTAACCATCAGGTGGGCCGCCTGTTCGTCTGCCACTGTAGGCAATAAAAATAAAAAATACTATACGTTTCAAATAAGAATAGGACTGACCTCCAGCCATCTTGTGACGTCATAGCTGTCAATTCAAACCAGCTAGGTAGGGTGAGCAAAACAGATATTTTTGAAATATTTTTTTTTATGTATATATAAAATATTCCACCGGTTGTTATTTAGAAGACAATTAGATATTTTATTACCCGTGTTTATAATAAAACTAAAGTTATCGTTGCCTTGAAATATTTCCCTTTTTTTGGTTTTTATTTTCTTTGACGTGGTTAATTTCTTTTTGCCAATCGTCACTGGTAATTGAATCAATCGTTTCCAGTGTTAGATTCTCAATTTGGCTTTTTAATTGTTGAACATTATTGTCAGATACCCTACGCTTATCAAGTGCCAGGTATATTCAATTGGATTGGTGGCAGCTTCAAAATTTCAAAGCCATGGAGTTTAAAATATAGTTTTTAGGCAGATTGTGCCTTTTTATTAACTCGGAGAGTTCCGGATTTGGTATTACTGCTTATAAATATATTATAGAGTTTTAAAATTCCAAAAGA
This sequence comes from Acronicta alni, assembly GCA_964056405.1. Lineage (NCBI taxonomy): Eukaryota > Metazoa > Arthropoda > Insecta > Lepidoptera > Noctuidae > Acronicta > Acronicta alni. The sequence continues at coordinate 13,839,472 of OZ043916.1, read as the reverse complement.
CAAAATTAATTTTCTTTGCAAGCTGTACTTTTTTGACAGATCGGGGTCATTCGAGGTCATTGACGTTCCTATTCTTATTTGAAACGCATAGTACAATATCATTATCATAACTACTAGTGTGGGTATACCCTAAACACTGTAGTAGATTCTTTCTGCAAGCTGCCTTCTAACTTCTATGCCAATATAGAGATCATTTACATTGTCATCAGGCATTTCTGTCACTTCATTTATAATTGGCATTGGTTCCGGGTCTACATATGACTCTGGGTCTGGTAGACCTGCTCTTATACAAAGATTATGTAAAACAGCACAAGCATTGATTATTTTAGCCGCTTGTTGTGGTGTGTAGTGTAGTGGCCGTTTGTGAAGGCACTGCCATCGACCTTTGAGTTTTGATATGCATCTTTCTATACAAGTTCTAGTTCTTCCTTGAAAGTGATTATATTGAGAATCTGGTGTGCCTTGAGGCGCATGAAGTATTGGAGTCATTAGCCATGCCCTTTGAGGATATTTATTGTCAGCTGAAAAACAATTACACAATCAATAAAATGGAATTATAGAAGTAACATTACTCAATACAATAGATAATGTACCAATCAGCCAACTCATTTCTCCTTGTCTGCTGATACTCTCTACAAAAGGACGTATGTTAATTTTGTTCCAAATATAGGCACTGCTAGCTGATCCACCAAATCTACAGCAGACTGCAATTATCTTGGAATCTGCATCACAAATCTAAAAAAAACACTAGTATAAAATATTGGAGAGATTAATTTTTAGCAACATATATGTACATATTATATTTATTATTTTATATATATAATAAATTATATTTTGTAAAATCTTACAATTTGTGCATGTATGGAGTATTGACCTTTCCTGTCATAGAATGCCTCCTCATCATCTCTTGGACAAACTATCTCAACATAGGTACCATCCAGACAGCCTATTGTTTCAGGAAAATGGTATTTTCTATAGAACCTGGTAGTATCAAAGATTTCCTTCTTCAATTAGTTGTAAAAAAATATTATTATTATCTATCATCATCACTTTTCACCAATATACTGTCATACTGCTGGGCACTTGATTATAAAACTTGTGAGTAGCTTTGCAAAAGATAGTTATAGTACAGTCAACAAAAGAGTTAACTATACAGATAGCAAACGAAATATGGATTTCGACATGTTTCACCAGTTTTTTGTTTTATGTCTCAATGTAATAGCAGAGAGGTTTTACTACTAGCAAGGCACAAACAAAAACTCCTCAGCTGCTACTGAGAATTTGCTAATGGAAAATGTAATAACAATTGCACATTCTGTAGTTCTGTACTTTTTAGAACATACCCAGGATCCTATATTCAGTAGCCACACTTGCCAAAAACAGACAATCTTTTATTGATATTTAAATACTTTTTTAAAAATGTTTATGCAGATGTGACAAACCCTTCTTTAATCTGGTCCCTCTGCATGACAGTAGTGGGGAATATAACACAACTGTCAAGCACCATATTCAGACCCTCAACCACAATCTTGATGACTCGGCTTACTGACTTCTGTGATATGTTGATACTGAAGTCTTTGCCTACAGTTTTCTGATGGGACCCACTGGCCAGGAATGATAGAGTAACTAGAACCTGGAAATAAGAAATTAAGCCATAAAATATTTACTCACTTCACAAAGAAGTCAAGGTAAAATATATAAAAATCAATGAATATCTAAGATACAGTTAATTAAAAAGATGGTGTCTAATAATTAACTTTAGTTACTTTTAGTTATTTTCTATTACAGAAGTTTGTTGGTTTTTTTTTTATAGTAGGTACCTAAGTGTTATCGAGGTACTACACACATGGGTGACATACAGCCAAGTAGAATTTGAGTCACCTTTAAAGGAAAAGGAATACCATTAGACCTCTTAGTTTTGGGAACCACAGGTTCCAGTGTTCTTAAAATATGATGGAAGACGACTCTATTTACACCACAGTTCTTTATCAAATACGAATCAGGTAGATTAACACAGTCAGATATGTCGGTTAGATGCCTCCGAGCGATTCGCTCTTTGTAAGCGCTGCCTCGTAACATGCTTAGTTTCAGAAGTGTATTCATAATTTCAGCAGATTTGATTTATATGTAATTCGTAACTCAAAGTTCGTAACTTAGAGCATAAACGACATGTTTATGAATGCATCATAGATCGTTTTGCGAGTTGCGACGTAAAACTGCGTGGTTTCATCTATATTTCACACGATTTAAGCTGTGAAACTGAAATCGAAAAATGTCACAGACAGAGAAACGTAAACAATTAATAAAAAATGAACAAACGAACGGAACAGAGAGGAGAGAGGGAGGAGGAGGTCAGTGGAGAGGGGAGGAGGTAGATCATAGACAGTGTCCTCTATATATATATATTTTTTTAAATCGTGCAATCAGTCACTGGACTATGAGCAGATGTGTTGGAGAATGGTAGAGATCGGGATAGTGATAGTACCCCATCGGGACGGTCTCTTCATTATACGGTTAGATATTATAATTCCAGTATAAATAATACAAGTTTATAGGAGATCAGGAGAACTGACCTTCCTTAGTCAATAGACTGACAATTTTGTTTATAAAATCGGTGTATTTATTTATTTAAAAAAAGTAATACAGACGCCCGCCGGTTTTTATATAAACAGTAAATTGCGGACTGCGGAGCAAGACGTGCACGCGTATTGATTTGACACTACTGTTGGTTGCAAAAACATAATCATAATCTCTGGCTGAAGTAGAGACCAGCTTTTGGGTCACGTGAAGCGTCGTTCATACGTTTGGCAATGTTTATAGAGAGTAACAGAGCTCTCGGACCCATGGGCCCAGCGGTTCGACCCCAAAGCCAAACGGTTCGAAAAAATAAATATTTCTATAATTGGCTATGGCTAGTTGTCACTTAGATTTTTGACAGACAGATGTCAAATGTCAATACTAACAAAATAAAACAGATTGCGGTAACAACAAAGTTGTTTTAGTTTAAAAAAACTAATTACTTCGTTTTTCTAACAGGAGAATAAAATATTTTGTAGTTTTAAGTGTTAAGAACATGTAAAATTATCCATTGCAAGGCTTTGGGAGCATACTTACGCCTCTGCTAATTTATGAACAACAATGGAAAGACGGAAAGCTAGCCCGGAACAGTTAAACATGCTCCTACATTTTCTTGAGGAAGACAAAGAATTAGCCATTGGAAAGTTAACAGGAATTGAGGGAAGAATCCGTCAAACGAATGCATGGATTAAAATTACCGAAAAACTCAATGCTAATTCAGGTTTTGGATCCGGTGCAATTAAAACTCCAGTTAAATGGCAACAGGTACGATAGATAGCGTATGATAAAAATAATACCTATTTATAAAGAATAGAAAAATGTGAACAAAATTATTCAATGTAAAATAACTAAAAAGTGTGTACATTGTGGGAACAATGTTTCAGACTTGGAGGGATTGGAAATCAAATGTCAAGAAAAAGGCCTTTAAAATTAGGAAAAATAGGTTTACACCAGGCTGTAATGCTAATATTGAACTAACAGAGGCTGAAGAAAAAATATTAAGACTTATATGTACAAATACCTCAGTTTTTGGTCTCTCTGGGGTACCAGAGACCTCAGCAGTCAACAACACCATGGTAAGACTATTCCTTTGAAAAAAAGTGCCATAATTATAACAATGCTTACTCTACAATTTTTATTATTTATATATTCATTTGTGGTAGGGAATTAATATATATATTTTTTCATACTTTAAAGGTTCCATCACAAAGTACAGGTCCCACTGATCACTTGTGCGGTGGTGATCCTTCTACAAGTAGTTTGGTAAGGACCACAAATTATTATTGAAATAGCTAGTTTGATTGGAAGTCCATTGAAATAATATATTGTTTAAATACCATTATAAATATTTATGAAATATAAAAGAAATGTAGTACTAAAGTAATTAATAAATTACAACACAGGTTTTGGACATGAGCCACTTCGAGCACCATTTTTACAAATGTTATAAGTATGTATAATATGCATGTCATTTCAGATTACAAAAATTTGCATAATGATTTATTTTATAGAAATGGCCATCAGATCCACAACATTTTTCAGCAGCAGACATTGAAATGAGTTTAGCAGATGGAGTAGTCACAGACCCTGATGCTGGTATGGGACCTAATGAGGTTTCATCTGGTCCAGTCACAGGGAAACCTCTGTGGAAAAGAGGCAGACCAGTTAGTAAGTAATAATCAATGAGTAATTTTTCATTCTCATGTGCTGAATAACTTTTTTCAACTACCTACAATATTACATATAGTAGTCAACAAACTCATTTTTTATTCCAGGGCTTGTACATGACAGACTTCTTAATTTAGAGGAAGAGAGAATAAGGATTGAAAAGCAAAAGCTTTTAGAGAAGAAACGATGTAATAACATAAGACTCAAAATAGAAAAAGACAGGCTTGAAATTGAAAGACAGAGAAATGTTCTCCTGGAGAAGTAAGTTTTCATTTGAGACTATATGTAAATGCACTATGTATGAGACATATTTATTAATTTAACTTTAACTACATAATTGACTATGAAGGATTGATGACATACACAAAATTATAAATATTATATTTTTTTATGTTTCAGGTTATTGGTGGCAGTGGCAGCTGTGGCACATCGATAACAATATAATGTACTTGAAGCATAATAATAATTATTATATTTTTGTATTGTAAAATTAAGGACTGCAATAATACTGCTATGTTAAACTGTTAAGTGTAGAGTAAGTTTGTGATATTAAATATTTATAATAGTTAGAATAATTATGTTTTTATTATTTACACTGTTTGATTACTGTCATGTTTTGATTACTGACTCCGTCTTTGCTGACTCCTATGGCTGACTCTTCAAAGTCATAGTGATACCCAAAGAGACCCTGAGCATTCGTTATTCGGTAAGAATGATCGTTTGGGGTCATTTAACAAAAAACAAGTCGTAAGACGTTCTCGTAAGTAAGAAATATTTCTACGGACTTACCCTATCCGCCTGCAAAACATCTGAAAGAAATATTCTGTTTATGTCTAGAAACTTATCGAGAATGGAAGCATATAAAATTATGTTACGGGAAATGGAACGCAAAGTTTCAATTTCAGGCATGTCAAGTCAATATTGTCAAAATGTCAATGTCAAATTTGACAAATGTCCATGTGATTGTGAATTTGTGATGTACTGTTTTTGTTTTATTATAAAAAAAAAAACACTTTAAATAAACTTAATAAACATACAGTTGCATCGAAAATGGAAAATAATACCTTAGATCGAGAATTAGTAGGGATACTTTTTCCTGGTATCGTCAAAAATGACGACAAAGCTATTGCATGTCTGGGTGGTATCAGAAACATTTCACAGGTATTTTTTGATGCTGTAATCTTACTTTTCATTAATTATATTTTAGGAATTCTAACATACAACTGCTAATTATCAAAAAATTTAACCGTTTCCCAGGTTTACAGCAATTCTACCAAAAAACGTTTGGGGTTATCTTTCCAGCCAGATAATCCATTCATAAAGAAAATTTTTGGTAACTGTAAGAGGGCAGGTGGGATCCTAATGAAGGTGAAAGTAAAGAAAACAAAAGATGGCAATGAAATAAAAAGGACAGTTGTCTCAACATCTGTTGTTGGGTGTGTTAAAACTATGTTCCGATTTGAATGTTAGTAATGTGAAATTATTAGTTGATTATGTATTTTGATTATACTCCAATCATAATTAGGTCTTTTAAGCCTTTCAAGTTAGTAACTGTCAGTCAAAACTAAGATTAGGCTCATCTTAGTGTGCTCCTGATTACTGAGTTACGAGAAATGTATAATTATCAATTGTTAGGAGCAGTTTGCCATCCTTTAAAACATTATATAGGATAAATAGAATACCCTTCTTGAGAAAAGGGTACCAGTAAAAAATAAATTTGAAGTTAACCTTGTTTTATATATTTTGTCTTAATATTTTGATAATTACGTTGAAATGTCTAATGTTTTAGCAATGTGTGACTTCCAGTACATGGCTGTACACACAGAGGGTCCTGGTGAGGGCCGTCCTACCTGTGTTTTGGAAAATTTACTGCCTTCTGGAGTAGACACTATTGATTTTATGCTGTAAGTATATAAGGTCTTAAATAATAAAGAAACATGTTTATTTGAATCATTGTCTTTCTATAACATTGCTGATTGATCCTTGATATTTATTAAGTCTTTTTTCTTGTCTTCTTGTTATGTGACTTTTTTAAAAATAAATATTATTGTTATTTTAGTCATGACATCATTGTAAGATTATTGTAATTGGAATGAAATGAAAAAGCCTTTATTACTAACTTAAGAATATTAGAAGTATAGGTACATTGATGCTACTATATTTTATTGAAGTAATATTCTATAATTTTTAAAGTCTGGTGAAGTTAATTTAGTTTAATAGATATTAGGAATATTCTAATACATCATTTTATTTGTAGGAAGCCAGCCCCACTTTTGCTTACTCCCTCAAGTTTTACAAGATTTGAAAAGCCTATTTGCTATGGTTACACTGACAAAAGGTATCCAGACCGCTCCTCACCTGACCGTGGTGAAAGTGTTCATAGCAAAACTAGGACTTTACGAGGTGCACAAGTATCTCCATATATATTTAGCCTTAGTGATGAGCTGCCAACTGAGCCCCACGAAAGTTACATACGGTTGAAAGAAGCAAAATATGACAGCTATCCCCGGTTGGCAGAGGAATTTGAAACTGTTCAAAAGGTAGGATTGTTTAATTCATTTTATTTTATTATGAAATTAAAATCAATTATGCCATTCTGTTACTGCTGTCAACATTAGAAAATATTCTTTACAATGTGTGTGTTTGTAATATTAAACAAAAAAACTTTGCCCCATACTAGACTAGGAATTCTCCTGCATTTACAAATGCAGATTTTCGCATACACAGACACATACTGACCCAGAACAACTATACATGTCATACAATTATTTTGTGTAGGGATTGAATCCACAACCCATGGCGCATAAGCTGCTTGTTCAGCTATGACGTGATCCATCGTAATGTAAAGCTAATTTGAAGAATTTTTATTTTTTATCTTTTTTCCAGCTCCTTGAAGAGAGACCAATATGGTCACTGAACTTAATAAGGTATCAAACAAAGATCAGACTAATTTCTCTAAAGATCATCATGCCTTGCCTGGCTCTCTACATGAAGAATGGGCCCTGGAGGGCAATGTGGGTGAGGTTTGGGTATGATCCTAGAAAGGATCCAGGAGCCAGAATATATCAGACACTGGACTTCAGGTTAAGGCATGCTGGTAAGTCTTATTTGATCTTATTGTAATCAGGTATTCACCAGGTCATTTTATATAGTTACTCTGTAAATAACATGAGAAGTAAATAAGAAAACAATTTAGTGACTAATGAAACGATTCTGATTCTGAAAACACTTAAAATTTATAATAGTAGTTACCTACACATAGCGTCTTCGCTATGACCACTATCTATCGTGGTGGCTTAGTGATCATAGAGGCTGGTGTATTTAACCAGAATACGTAGGTTCGAATCCTGCCCGCGATCGAAATTAATAATTAATTATCACTCGCTTAAACGGTGAAGGAAAACATCGTGAGGAAACCTGCATACCTTAGAGATTTTTCTCGACGGTTTGTGAAGTCTGCCAACCCGCATTATCCCAGCGTGGTGGACTATATCCTTATCCCTCTCAATATGAGAGGAGACCCGTGCCCAGCAGTGGGACAGTATATGGGTTGATGATGAAATAACATTTAGTACTGTATAAACTTGCCAGGAAAAATGTGCATTGGATGTCAAAAAATACAAAAGTTTTTTGAACATCCATCCATCATCCATGACTACTTACTAGGAAGTACCTAAGTAAAATTAATAATGACACGTCAATGGCGAGTTCGCACATATAATTTGTTATCTGTGTAGCGGGCGTGCGCTCCATGATAATGTCTCGCGAAGACACCGCGGCGGATCGCGAGCGCAAGCCGCTGAGGAAACTGACCGACGTGGCGGCGTCCGCGTCCGAGGACATCGCCGAGGGGAGCGTGTACTTCCGGCCGGGCATGACGCCCACGCAACGACACATATTCTATCAGGTACACATACACAGGAAAATTGTCTGCTCTTGACATTGTTTTCTAATTTCTGATTCAGTTAAGGAAATGTATATTGATTTCTGACATTTACGCGAATATTATACATTGAAATATCCGTAAAAATCCATCCGTAAAAAGTAGTTTTATTTCAATGTATAAGGAAATGTAATTTTATTTTTTGCATGTTTTGTTGATCATAAGACTAACATTAGGATTGTCGATTGTTATTGAAGATTAATATTGTCTAATGTATCACTTATAGGTACGCACGATATTTAAAATAATTAGAGATTATTAGCGCCAGCTCCTAAATTATAAAAACATCAAGTTTAAACTTACAGAGAGACATGACATATTTTTATCCTTCTTTTCTCCGTTTATTATAACGATATAATATCTGGTAACAGTCATTCGTAACTCATCATTAACCTATTTACTGATCCAGTGCTGGGCACGGGTCTCCTTTCAAAATGATTATACTGGCTTAACATAAGTTGGTATACTTCATACGCCGCTGAGAAATTCTTTCAGGCGTGCAGGTTTCCTTACAATTGGCAGTAATGGTTTTCCTTCAACGTTTATGCTCGTGATAATTTATTTTTTAATGAGCACACACATTTCGTAAAGACAGAGGAGCGCACTTTGGATTCGAACTCGATACCTTTGACTCGGCAGTTGAATGGTCATATCATTAGGCTATCCATAGCTTTTTACATCAGTTACTCATCAATGATAGAATTTGTGTTGCAGTTCTAAGTCCTCTCATGCATAGCTATGTCTATAATGCCGCTACATGGGATAATCATGTTAATATGAAATATTTGTGTACAGTACTGCGACATAAAACTGCCAGAAGTAGAGGAGATTCTCGCAGCCGAGCCGCCTCCGGGCTACCTGTGCCACGAGAGACGCGGCTGGCTTCCACCCAACACCGACGAGATCTGCCGTGATCACATGTTCCGATACGTCAAAGACACGCTGTTTAATTCCAGCCATACCGATTTGAAGTTTGAGGTAAGTACTTGTCAAGAAGATTCAATTTCATGAACGAAAGAAGAAAGAAAGTGTTTAGTCACAGTAAAAAAACATCATTAATCAAACAATTTTATATCTCTGCCAAACTGCATAGCAGTTTGTTGGCAGACATAGCTCCCACAGTTTACATACTTTATATCATTTTACGTAGATAAGTACACTTTCTTGAAATATTAAAGAAAAAAGTACACAAATGTATGAGGCGTTGTGTGATTGATTACGAAGATACGAAGGTAAGCTCGTATAAAACGAATGGTCTTGCTATATTATAGATTTCGGTCCCGCGGCCTGGGCCGGTTTTTGTTTTGGACACAAAATTCACGTAAACTTGAAGCATAATATGAGTGTGCACAAACAGACAGGCACGGGAAGCGACAGACACTGTTTTATACTTGTAGAGATATTGACACAGCACACTAGTGTTGGTTAATATAGCATATAGCGTTATAAAGTAGCATGCTTAATAAATATAGCATAAGGCAACTGATATCGCGGTTCGCACTTTATGCTATAATGCTATAAAGCTATTTTGCTTTATATCGCATAACACACTCTCTCTCTCTATCAAACAACTGTCCGTCGGGCTCGGCCCGTCCGTTTTGCCGTAACATAACAAGTAGGCATATAAATTAAGCATGCTATAATATAGCACATAAAATAGCATGCTTAAAAAATTAAGCATATAGCATTAAGCATGTTATTGATTTATAGCAACTTTGAACACCACTACAGCCCACGTCCTATGTTACTACGATACGGCCTTATAGTAATACCAGACCATACCATGCCAATGTCTATTGAAAACGCGCCATGGATGAATGCATGGATGCATGACTGTGAAGTTGCATCAGATGACTCGGGTGCAACTTCACGACAACACAGCCTTGTAGGTACGATCGGTGAATTCGACCTTTAATCGAAATGTATTATGATCTATATCAGGCTTCAGCAACTCATTCTACGTGTTTAATTTTCCCTAATTCCCAGATTACATGATAATTACATACCTCATATCTTCATTGGCTTTCGAAATTGATTGATTGTGTTAAGATTACATAATGTTCGATAATTTGTAATATGTTTTGTTTATCGCAGGGAGGGAGTGGCAGTGACAGTGATTCCAACTCGGATGAAGACACCCCAAACAATGTCATGGATGTGGATGTAGCGTAAAACAAAATATATAATTTGTTATTATTTTTATAGTTTTTGTTTTCAATCCCTATGTATCAATCAATGATACAAAAACTAAATTCTGAAAGCATAAAAATCAGCCTATACATGAACGCATCCAAAACCAAAATTATGTCAAACAGTCAAAAGAAAACAATTAAAGTAGGGGAAAAACCGATGGACTATGCAAATGAATATGTGTACCTAGGTAAATTGATATCCTTTGAAGCAAACAGCAATGAAACCGAAATAGACAGAAGAACAAGTATAGTTTGGAAAAAATACTGGGCCCAAAAAGAGATTTTAAAAGGGAACTATAGCTTTGATATAAAAAAGACTATAATGGATTCTTGCAGTCTCCTAAGCTTAACTTACGCCAGCCAGACATGGGTCTTTACTGAAAAAGTAAAGAACAAAATTTCATCATGCCAACATGCAATGGAACGAAGTATACTGAAACTGAGAAAAATACAGAAAACGAGAAACGCAGACATCCGTATGAAAACTAAAATAACAGATGCACTCCACTTTAGTTTAAAACAGAAGTGGAAATGGGCAGGGCACTTGTCAAGGTACAAAGATAAGAGATGGACTTACCAAACAACTAAAAACTAAAACACAAGGCAGAAGGAAAGTGGGAAGACAGAAGAAAAGATGAGCTGATGACATAATGAACATAGCTGGAAAAAGTTGGATGCATGTCGCCAAAGACAGGGAAAAGTGGAAAAGAATGGAGGAGGCTTTTACCCATAGGGGGCCACATAACAATGAAACGGACAGAAATAGTTAAATTGTATGTATATTTGTAAAATGTTAAGTGGAAATAAAGCTGTAATAATAATAATAATGTATCAATTCCTGAGCCACATTGAATGTAGATATGACAAATTGACAAGCTTTTGAATAGCCATATTCAAATCAATATTTTTTTAACTCAATTCAACAGAATACAGTTTTGGGATTCATTCTGAAATCGACTTAGTTTTAACTAAATTAAAGTTTATATTTGACTGAGTTCTACAACAATAGTCTTGTGTTCTGAGTTAGTTATTAGCTCGCATACAGTAGGACAAAGCGAGTACAGTCTGGATGGTGAATGCAGGAGAAACGCATAACAGAATATTGTTATATAACATTAGCTAATGACATTGATTGGAATGTGAGCCCGAAATATAAGATTTAATATCAATTTAAATCGGTAAACATATGCACAACAATTGTTATTATGTTATTATTGCTTTCCATACAATAGTATTGTTTTTAATGATGCCACGAAAGGATAACCTTTTAACCTGTTACTGAAATAACAGGTTACAAGTGCCGGTTAGTATTTTTTACGCTTTAAAGTGTGGAGAATTCTAACCGGCCCGCGAAAGCGAAGGGTTATAGGGTTATGTCCGATTTACTTAAACACCTTCATATACTAACTCGTTTTTTCATAAAGCAGAAACTACAAGAAAGTCGTCGTCATCGTTTTTTTTTCTTTTGCGACTCGGCACGAACGATTTTTCATGTATCGTAGAAATGTTTACAAATTAAAATCAAACTGACACCTACACCAGGAACTGCATATAGGTATATGTATATATATGGTCTACAATCCTACAGTCATATTTTTTTGTACTGGAATCGAATCCGCGACCCGTATTGCAATGCCAATTACTCAACCACTGCGCCAATTTGTCGTCCAACTTTATTATTATTGTCTTCTGTCCACTCTACGACCTCGACAGGTCTTCGTTCATCCTAACATACGTAGGTACTAGCTGACTAATATGTACCCCTACCTAGAGGTTCCGGCTGGGGTGTTTGGTATACCCACACTGCAGCGCAGAAGCGGTGCACATGATAGGCGAAGTCCTATTGACAGTCGAGCACGAGTAACAATTTCGATCTCAGTGTTAACCTAGGGTTTCGGACAAAATAGGTTCTTATGCAAAAATTGCCAAGATTGAATCATTTATTTATTAAATAATTAATAGAAAAATATAGATCTGACTTGAATACTGCTTACACTTGTGAAAAAACTTAGCTGGGCTGATTTAGCATGACTAATGACGAGAGTCGCCTGATTGCTTTTGCTGAGTAAGAGCTGAGTGTATAGATTCTATCCTGAGTTGACATTGTCAGGTTACAGGTGTAAATGCAACCTAATTTTACGCTTATTACCTATCTAAAGATAACTGATAGTGGCTTTGATGTCCTCGCAAGGTCGTTCGACCCAATATGAATCGATAGCCGATATTTATCACAATCAAAGTTTATAATTTACGTAATCGTCCCCCAACGACGCCGCGTCGGTGGAAAGTTTCTGCATAGTAACTTTTATCTATTTTAAATTCAGCTGTTATCGTGTGGGCATTGGGCAATGTGTTCCAATGACCGGTCCACCCTTCAATATATGTTTATTACAAGTGTGAGCCTAAACTCACTTAATTTAAATAGATATAATTGTACCTTAATCATCAATTCTCAATTCCTTAGCCATCTACACGCTAAGAAGAAGTATGTTTTTATAATAATCAATTGCTTAAATGTGGAATTGATGTGTTTTCCTCAGAGGGCATTAGGAAGCTTTTTAACCTTCACTGAATGGTCCCTATTCATTCGTCATTCAAGTTAGATTTAAGTACTTAGATATTATGGAAATTACGTCAAGATAATTATTCTGAATTTGAATGTTCAGTTCGGTTAGTCGAGCATTAGCCCAAAAGCTAAGCTTCTGAAAGATAAATAGGTATACCTAGGTACCTAAGCTAGTATCTACTAACCTAGTCCTACGTTCAATTTACGGACGATTAGTCGTCTTAGTTCAGTTTTGTTGCTGTTACGAGCTGGAAATAGTAGAGATCTTTTAGTCTAAAAGATCATTAAAAACTAGATATATTGACAAACTTTTGTCAACTTTTATTAGGAGATCAAAGTTATTCTGCAGTATACACTATACATTAATTATGGTTTTTCTTTCAAACATTTTATAATTACGTTTTGTGGAGAGATGCATGAAATATGACGCCCTCGAGCAAGACTCGTTATAAGTAGGTACTTGTACAGTCAACAAAACAGTTTGGTATACAGGTAGCGAACGAAATATGCATCTTTACACAGATTGAGATTTAAATAATTACCCGTCAAAGGGTTTGATGTGTAGCAGCTTACAATACCTGCGTTTTGACACATATTGCGTGATACATAATCACACAATCTTTAAAAAACACGATGTTTAATTAGCTGCCTGTTTAGTTAACTTTTTTTCGACCGTACTTAATTGAATAGCAGGTACCTACATTTTGTTAAGTACCCAATTACCCCGTGAAATTTAGAATTACATGAATAGCGATATCTTATTAAACGAGTACATACTGCGCAAAATTTTACATGATAAGCTATCTGGTAGCTAAGGTTTCCTATCAACTGGGAAAGGCTTTGTGGGTTGTGACAACCCCAAAACAACAATACATTCTTAAATAACCTAAATTCATATAAGTAATATTAAAAATAACAAAATACTGTAGAATCTATTACGCTTAGGTAGGATCATCCTTTGTCGTTATTATGACTAAGAACTTTTGGGCTTCCTTACGAACAAAACCATTGTCTTCGTATATACCTACATTTTACATCAACAACGAAATAAAATTTCAGGTTTTGGTTTTCCGTACAATCTGTATGGATTTTTATTATAATGTAGCTATGTTTAGATACGTTCTTAATTAAACCTAGACTATGGAGTGGATACAAAGTACGAAATACAAAGTTGAGGTAGATACTTAGTAGTAGGTAGTATTTAGCTCCTTACGGCTTACCTTCAGAATTATAATCTGGATCCGTGTACTTTTAAAGTACCTACCTAACTAATTTTTCTTGTCTTGTGTCTGGGTTTTATCTTGGGTTTACTCTTATCCTTTAAAAAATAAAATAACTAAGTAGGTACTAAACCTACTTTGTGTGTAGTGTAGTAGTGCGTGTTGTGTTTGCTAATCCCGGAGCTATGATCAGCAGGGGGACACATCGGGTACATAGTCTGACAGACTCCACATTTCTCTGAAAAGCCAAGAGAGGAGGTGATTGAGCAACGTTCAATTCGTTTCAGAAGCGGAAGTTGGAACGCGGGTTCTGGTTAATGTAGATACTAAGTACCTAATAGAGGTTCATATCAGAGCCGACCATACAAATTAATATGTATACCTACTAATGTATTTGAACTGATATGTTGATTACGATTCGAACAAGCAATAATTGCAGCACCTAATTACTAAGTCAATAAAAAATACGTTATCATACAATGTGTATACTTTAAAGAAAAAAAAAATGCCTTTTACAACGAGCCAACGATTACAGTTCAGAGGTCATTTTTCTGGCAACAATTTCAAGTGTTATCAAATAACCGTGATCCTGCCTGGCGTTTCTTTCTGCCAACCTCTGTTGTGAACAAGAACAAAGACGTTTGGGCGCAGTCCCTATCGCGACAGCAAATGTGTCTTTGTGTAAGTACGTTTATTATGTACTAACGCATGAGTCACGTATATGGACATTGTTCTTTTCTTAAACATAATTATACGTACAGTACTTCTTTGATCGGTGAACTATAGACTACTTAGTCGTGAAGCTGATTAACAGTGATCTTTGGAACGTTTTATTCAAGGAACTGGAGCAAAGTGACATCAACGATAAAGTAACGCCTTAATTAGGTAGGTAACACAAAGTTTTTACATAAATAACTACCTTAGTAAGTATATTTCCAATAACAACAGTAATTTATGATAGGTTATAGGTAAGTGTAGAGTTTGAATCCAAGGTCTCTATCTTTTCGAAATAAAAAACGGCGAAGAAAAATGTGAGGAAACTAGCGGGCTTGAGAGATTTTTTCGACACGTGTGAAATTTAGCAAACGGCACTAGCCAGTGTGAGAGGAGACCCGTGCCCAGCAGTGAGACGGTAACATGGTTGATGTAAGGTTTAAAAAAAAAATTTTTTTGAGTTAAAATGTTACCCTATTAGTATTTGGAATAGTGCAATGGAATAGTTCTGACTAAAATTATTATTTAAAGACAAGATTAAAAATTTGAAGACATCAACAGATTATAGCTATCGGGGAAGACCCACTCGGGAAGCTCATTTCCAATCCTGTGTTAACTATAATGTAGATGTAATTCATCAATATCCGAACCCAGGACCTCAAGCGTAGCAGTCACGCTTGCGACCACTAGGCTGATGAGGCAGTGTAGTAGTGGTAATCGAATTTAGTCTAAATAAAGTGTCAAAGTCGTCTATAATTTGATTGGTTGTATACACCTTTTTATTATAATATTTCGTTGGAATGCATGGACATACCTATGATTATTTATAAGGAAGGCATACCTACATATATACATACACTCCATAACTGAAAATTTTATAGTAGGTAGACTTATCTTTATTTCGTTCGTAGTGTTGGATATAGTTTTTACACTAGCATAATATTTTGTTTGTCATAATTACTAATTACTTAACAAATGGCTCTCGATTCTCTTGTACTACGCATGACTTACCTTATATTTCGATGTATCTACTAATATAATAGTCGCAATAAAATTTTATCAAGTAGATACACAGTGTGCCAAGAGCACTGCAATGATTATTATTAAATTATCATAATATGTGTTGATTTTATGTCTGCTGCAAACTGTAAAAACGGATGTTTCGTGAATGAACAACGCTGCGTCCATATAGACTACTGACTCACATCACCGCCGGAATAGAATAGGTGGATAGTACCTTCATAGCTTTTCTTCTTTGCTGTAACAAGTCCAACTATCTCGTTGAGATTTGATAATTTCACGCGAGCAAGACTGTTAAAGGTGTACCAATTAAAAGGTGAATTAGTAACGTCTGCTTAAAAAAATAAAAACTTTTTTAAAACAGTGCAGTTGTTGAAGTGAAATGAGATCTGTAACTACACATGGTGGAGTTATATTTTCAAACTGTTACAATACACAGTGTTAGTAACAAGGTGGTAGGCCGGGGCACAAAGTAAGCGCGTGCGCTTATCGTGTCTATATAACAGCTGGCTGGTTGCGCGCGCGCACACTCGCTTACGCCTCTCACTCGTCGCACGATCGATTTTCCGCCCTTTGTGATTTCCACCGGCGCGTGAACCCACGCGAGTGAGGTTAGTGCATTTTCACAACTCAGTTTAAATTTTAGTGTAAAATATAGAGCGAAGGTTCGGTATTTGTGTTCAAATTGTGTTGTGCTTTATTATTGAGTGTCGTGAAAACACATCTGGAGTTATATTTCGTTTGTTTTGGTATTCATTTGATATTATTTCATTTGCAATATTTTGTTTAATCGTTCCCAAAGAATACATACATAGCACTTATTAAAAGGTGGTGGTAAGAGGTGGTGAAAATATTTACAGTGTTTCATAAAAAAATGTATTAATTTTAAATTGAATTATTTCGTTTGGTTCTTATTTACTGGTGTTAATAAAATTTGTAACAAATGATTTAGAAATAAGATCAAAGTATATTTTATATTCAATTCAGTTTGGAGATTCTAGAGATGTGTGGTAACATGCTCCAATAATAATGCAGATGAATCAAAAACCTAAAAATATAATACTTACCCATTTTTTTGTATCTGGTCTTGCAAAAATTAAGTTATAACTTGCATCTGTTTACCTAAGCACAAATTTCACTCATCAAATGATCGTTGCATAATAATTATTTAAAATTTACAGCGTTTACAAAATAATAAAACACACTCAGCACCACCTAGACTTATAGTTTAAGAAGTAAGCGATTTATGTAGAACAATGTATTGCTCGTGTAGAGTTGATTGAACTCAAGATAAAACTAGATAATTAGTAATTAATTAAACAAATACTTCAAGGGCTCTTCAAAGTCTTCGCTGAAGAGCTGTTTCCAGAGCTTCTGTAAAAGATATTTATTTACCTTTAAAATATGTAAATATAGATATCGTACCCATTGTTTTATTGTTCCATTTAGGGTTTTTAATGAAGTCATATCACAATTTGCCCATCATGGATCACTTATGATAATTATGTAGTAATATTTTATAATGTTAATTATATTGTTGTTTTTCTGTGTATATACAATAGATAGGGTGACATTATATCATCATTATCCCATTTACTGTTCACTATTGGGTGCGGGTGTTGACTATAAGTATGAGAGTGGCTGGAAAGTTGTCAAAATCAGGCAATTTCATAAAAATCTCTCAGTTGCTTCATATTATCAGAATTAATAAACTCATTATAAGTTACTCATTTTATAGACTGCTGGGTCATTTTAGCAATGGTTAGTGACCAGATAGATTTGTGCAATCAATCTCCAACGCAACGATATGTTTTTAAACATGAAGTCGGTGACACGTGCGCCGACGCACCGTGCTCGGAATCCACAATAAGTCCTTGCCTTGCGGCCAGTGTCATGTCAACACACTTCACTGGCCGTAAGTATACGATGCTCTTTGAGAATAATGAGTGTTAAGGTTTTATCTGATCGATTGTTTATCAGATAATCTGGAATCCTTCTTGTTGGTCCATATTCAAATCAAACTAGAAGCACATGTTTTGGGGCATACCTATTTACAAAAATGTAAGAAATTATTTAACTTTGTTTTTCAGATTCAAGATGAGTTCGAATGAGTTCAGGTTAGAACGCAGCGTAGAGCTTTCGCCAGAGACGAAAGCTATCGCGGAAAAAGAGTTACGCGAGACTCCGGAAAGGGTGCGCGAGGCTCTAGAGAGGCTACGAGAGCTTCTCAAGGAGAACAAAGACTTATGCTTTGGAGATGACGACGAACTGCTTACAATCTTCCTGCGGCCTTGCAAGTGGTACCCAGAAAGCGCACTTGCACTCGTAAGTTTTTTAATATTTTTTTAACATTACCTATGTCTCAAAGTCGAGCAAAAACCGTCCTCAAGATCACCAACCGTTTTTGTGATTATAAAACTATTTCCAGGTTTCCTCACAATGCATGTCGCATACATTTCCAGGGTTTCTAGAAGGCAATTGTGTCTTGCGTGTATTTTATATAAAATTATGTTGGAAAAGCCACATTGATTTGTCGAGCTTCGGACTCTCATAGCTTCGTTGAATTTCATTTCACAGACAACTGCAACTGACATTCTTCAGTCCAATCGCTCGTAACACGGTTTCCGATTATTTAGGTACGTGCGATTAATAGACCACGTTAAGTAGAGCTCAAATCGCGATTAGTAGACTGTCGTTACTTAATTAAGTACTTCTTGTTAAATCTGTTGTGTACTTATTAGTTTTTAACATAGACATTAATAAATTATATAGCAGTTACTGTTTCCAATACCAATTAATTGAAACGCTCGATATGTTTTACAAATATTTTAATGTGAGCTAAAGCTAAGCGGGTCATATTGTTACAGCCTACTAAATTTGCGTAACTCGCAACTACATAATGTTGTGATGTTTGGCAACACTTAAATTACAAACGGTTAACGACTGATTTCGTTGGACTTGTCCTAGACCCCGCTTGTTATACCGATGTATACCAAGGATAATAAACAGTGATTATAATCTACTTAAAATATGAAGTTACGCTTGCGTCTTCATATTAGAACATCTCCTTGAAACAATGCAACATGACCTACTGATTTTGTTTTATGAAGTACTTTAATGTGGAGGCTTTATAAGTAGTAAATGTACATTTAATCTTAAACTATTAGAAGTTGCACTTGGGACTATATACACAAAAATAAAGCAAAAGTTAATCTAAAGAAAATCACCGTAATTCAATGAACTTTGTGAGTTTTAGTCATTAGTTAGAAATGTATCTTAATAACAAAAAAGGAACACGCAATACTGGTTTCTAGACTCAAAAAATGAATGATTTTCTTTCATTTCTTTAGACCCTTCTCTGAACGAGAGACTAGCTATGCCAACATGCGCCGCGATATAATTTTGTTATCGCAGTGTGGTGCTGACATAATAGCTAGAAACGATATAACAAGACGAGAAATTAAGGCTACAGTTTTGCACTCGACGTATTTAGACAATACTTCCATCATGTGTTAATGCTTCAAAATAATGGTAGATTGCAATAATGCGTTAAACAAAAATTATGTAATAAGACCGTAATGGCTTGTAAGACCAAAAATTCATAGGTAGTGTGTCGCAAACTTTATAGCAACTCGAAAATTACCGCAGTGATTATAGTTGTGAAAAAATTATCGCAATCATCAAACCCATTAATTATTTATCCACATAATGTAAGTAGGTAGACATAAACAAGCGTCTACCTAAGTATATGACAGAGATTGCTTATGTAAGAACGTCTTAAAGCAGTAACAATCTATTATACAATAACAATTAAAGGTCGATAACCAACATTGTGTGTCGTGCACTTATTTATTTAATTAGCTTTTGTAGAGAATAAGATAATATTTTAAGAACTTATAGACGAAGAACAGTTATTGTTCAGTGAAGAATTGTACACCATCTTATTTTATTACTTAACTTATATTATGTTCATATTTATGCCTTTATGTTTTAATTGCTGTTTTACGATAATGCACGTCAGTAATTATTATTTTATTGACGTGTATGGTATAATATTATACAGGAGTACCTCTAAGTGATTCCCAGATATACATATATATCTGGAAATTACTTAGAGGTACTTGTTATCGTAGAAACGATACGATTTTGGGACAAGTAACTCCTCTTAAAAAGAGGAGTAATAATAATGAGGGCGACGGGTCTCACAGTGTTAATGTCATCGAGTTATCTTTCGCTTGTTAACTGATATAACAATTTCCTCTGTTCATAAACATAATATAGGAATCCGCCCGTTTGGCGTCGGAAAGGACGAGATAAGCCGCGCGGCGCAATGTCAAAGTGCAATGTTTATCGTACGGAGATAGCGCTATGGCACATCACTATTTGTCGTTATATTTTTAAATTGTCGGCGTAAACAATACATTAGAAATGTTTGTCCAGTAATCGGTGTCACGAGGAAGTGTTCCAAATGGTACAAAAATTATTTTGAATTGATTTATTTCGGATGTGGTGAACTGCGTGGTTAGTCTAGTGGGCTACGCTAGTGGTCGAGATCGCAAGCTTTTTAAACATTGGCAGTGATTAAGCATGCTTTTGATACTGGCAACGCATTCCCCAAACGAGCAGCCTGAAAGGATTCGTCAAAAAAGTTTACTTTTTTTATTGTAAAGAGGACCTATATGTTTATAATTTTCCGGTATTTGTGTTTATATGGAAGGCGTCTTACCGGACATATGTCTACGCGTAGATATTGCGACGTGATAAACATTGACTCCAGTCAATGCCAACCACTATTATACATAGATTAACACATTTATTTGCAACTTAACATATTGTACTTGTAGGTGAAACCGATCAATATCAGACCACAGACCAAGGATGGAGGCACTCAGATATGTTATATACCTACATACGACGACGTCTGTGGTCTAGTGGTTCGAGTGCCGGACTGCTGATCATGGGGTCGTGGGTTCGATTCCCACAGGACACATATATTTGTGTGGTTAAAACATGAGTATTTGTGTTTGTCTGGGTGTTTCTTATGTATTATAAGTTTATTTATAATATAATAATATTATATTTACAAAAAAAAAGTATATAAGTATTATATTCATTGTCTAGTACCCATAGTACAAGCTCTGCTTAGTTTGGGACTAGATGGTGTGGTGTAAAAATGTCCCAAAATATTATTATTATATTTCTCAAAATATTTTTTTTTTTTATTTTTTTATTAGGTGTTAATATATTAATATATTAGGTGTTAATATATTAACACCTAATGTTAATATATTTTATTCTAACCTTTTTAAATCATCATCATCATATACTGTTCCACTGCTGGGCACGGGTCTCCTCTCAGAATTAGAGTGATAAGTCCACCACTCTAGCCTAGTGCGGGTTGGCAGACTTTAAATGACGTCGAAAAAATCTGTAAGGCATGCAGGTTTTCTCATGATGTTTACCCGAAGCGAGTGGTAGATAGTTAGTAGTATTCTTTATAGTAACATCGAAGGATACAGTGGAAAAAAAAACAAACGTGACGTAAGTACAACTGGCGGTCTTATCGGTAAAAACAATTTCATAATTAATTATTAATTCGCACACGTTAGAGGCCTTGGATTCGAACCCGGGACAGTATAATTTAGTCATATAACATTTTTTTCGCGTTATATTTTACTCGTTTAAAGTTCATTGACCTCAAGATTATCGCTGGTATAAAAAAAATATGTTTATCTAGTGTAGAGTCTGGAGATTAGTATCGAGAATACATATATTATAATACCCGTAATCTTGAATGATATTTATATGTATAAACCGACTGAGAAGCAATTTCTGTAACATTGTATATTATCCCGCCTGCATGCCCTGAAGGGTTAGGTAGAGGTGTACTAATGTTTTTTTTAATAATATATAATCGATAGATTAGCGTTTGACTACAAACTCACCTGATGGTAAGTGACGATGTGGTCTAAGATGTAGCACGCTTACTTAGAAGATAATCATCCTATGCAATGACTTGAAGACCCCCAAATTGTAAACGTTACACACGTCAGCTGTACACCCACAGTTCGCTGGTAAGTTAAGTTCCATTTAATAGGGGCTGAGCCTACTGGTGCAATTAACAGGGCTCAAATCTAAACACCTAGCTTTTACTGAGAATTTCACCGACACCTAATAACAAATCCAAACCTAATAACACTTCGCTCGACCTGGGAATCGAACCCAAGATCTCAAACGTAGGAGTCACACTTACGACCACTCGGATTTCGGAAGTTTCTTCTTTAAGTTTTGAATTTTTACAAGTGTAGAAACTTAGTTTGTAACATACGAAATTATAATACGAACGGATTATTTGATGTTTATATTATGTATTACAGTCATAGTGTTACGTTGCGTACACTCACAGTGTAGTTCGCGGTGGTGAACGTCTATTTGTTTAATAAATAGTCGCGGTGTTGCATGTCTCACGCGGAAGATTTGCAATAGACCAGTTATACAGTGCTGTAAACGCCGGGAAAACAAGCCGCAAGGTCTCTGCGGGCAAGTGCGCCCGCGCCGCGTGCGCCACTGGCTTTCCTTTATTGGAAAATTTTGTGCAAGTCACGTGTTTGTGTGTTTAAGCTTTTTATTAATACTTTTACGTAAAACAATAATTCTATTAGTAAGTTTGCTTTACGATGTAATGAATATAATGAACGTTACGATGTAATGCACTTTCATGTTCAACTTTTGACACCATGAAGATCTAGGATCTTTAATTATCTGTTCACGTTCTGACAATATCAAATTATCAACCCTGTAATTTTAGTCAGTAAAAGGTCAACATAACCCTCCGTCGTAACTGCAGACTGTGGCAGTAAAGTCCCTAGTTCTTTGAACTATCTGTAGAGGTTGTGGGTTATAGATTGCCGAATCCTAGGGGTGTTCCCGATCATAAGGTACGAGAAGGTATCATGGATTGGAAGGTGGCTGAGTATATCGGACCAGTATAGACTAAAATCGCAGGGCAGACCACCAGCCTGATGGTTGGATGATATTGTGAGGGCAGTTTGGAATCAGTGGGTGCGACTTACTCAAGATTGGCAACAGTGGCGAGGTAGAGAAGAGGCCTTCACTCAGCAGTGGGTGTTACCGGCTGAATAGATAGATAGATAGACAGACTAAAAGCCGCACTTGCCGTCATTCTCCTACCCTTACTCCAATTTACTTGGGCAGGCATAGAATGTCTTCTCTTTCTCTTCAACAATAAGCCCTTAAAGTACAATTTGGTATACGACATTGAACTGATTCAATAAACAGCCTAGTTTACATTTACAACAAATGATTAACTTAAAGACAATATACCTAATATTGACAAACGCTATTATTTCAAAAGCGAGTAAACCTTGATGTTGATTACGATGCGTAGGTATATAGTCATTGTCCAAAGGGCGTGTTCGTGATCCGATTTGTGAAATAGTGTTACTGTGTGAAGCGGCTGACTTCAGTCGTTATCACGATACGACCCGGATATAGCCTGCATTTGCTGATAGTGAACTATTACTAGTTTCTAATCGCATATTTCTATTCTTGGCTCATTATCTTGTCGTTGCATGGCGAGCATCGAAAAATTCTTCATCATCGATTTGGTTTGTAGTTTGGGACAGAATTCGGGTACTAGGTCAGCGTGGTGGACTATAGACCCGTGCCCAATAGTGGGACAGTATACATATAGGTTGATGATGAAGACAGAATTCGGGAATTCTTATCGGATGCATCGCTACATGCAGCAAAGAGATCTGTTTAATCATTTATAGGTTAAAAGTCTGAAACTAAGGTATGTTACAAATAGAGTTAAATGTTATGTTTCAAATAGTAAGCATTGATAGCCTAGTGATATGGCCTGCCAAGATCTGACTGCAAACTCTCAAGTCTCGAGTCTCGAGTTCGAATCCAAGGCACGCTCCTTGGACTTTTTGAAATGATGTGCGTATTAATAATTAATTATCAATCGCTTAAACGGTGAAGGAAAACATCGCAAGGAAACCTGAGAGACTTTCTCGACGCCTGTGAAATCTGCTAACCTTCGTGAGGCCAGCGTGGTGGACTATAGTTTACACCTCTTGTTCTGAGAAGTAACCCGTGCCCAGCAGTGGGCAGTAAATGGATTGATGATAATTATTATAATACAATATGATGTAATATGATGATTATGATTCATAAAATGATTCAAATTAAGTCTACATTATATAGATGACTCATCATTCTTTATCTGATTAGGTTATATATTCTTGTTGTTAACAAAATATAATTATAACCGCTATGATCATTATATTTGCATATAATTTCATAATGCGTAGAAATATTTTAACAACCGTAGATAAGGTATAAGGCCAATTAAACATATATAATTTAGAAACTATTCTTTGATGCACTTTAACGTGTAACTAATCGATCTTACTCAATGTGTTGCGTATGCGCAAATGCAGATTATGTACTCAAATAATAATGCGCATTGCATATAAAACACATGTTAGCTTGATATCGTACAGCAGTTATATATGAGATAAATAACTAAAATATATTGATTTCTGACATTTACGCGAATATTATACATTGAAATAAAACTAACACGGTGTGTTGGTACCTACACTTATGTATGGAAGTGAAAGTTGGGTATGGCAGAAGAGACATGAAAGTAGAATAAATGCTGTAGAAATGCGTTCCCTGCGAAGTATGTGCGGTGTAACTCGGAATGACAGATTGAGAAATAGTGTGATAAGAGAACGTTGCGGCTTAAAAGACGATGTAGTGACGAGAATTGAGAAGAATATGCTGAGATGGTTTGGGCATGTCGAGAGAATGGATGAAAGGCGACTAACAAAAAGGATTTATATGGCGAATGTCAGTGGAAACGCCGAGAGGGGACGCCCTAGAAAAACTTATACCGACCTTATTGGTGAGGTTCTTCAAAAAGGTCAGGTGCGTAGTACTCGCATCCGGCGTGTATGTATGACAAGATGTATGAATGTGGTCGAAGCGAAAGAAGTATGCAAGAATCGTAGCAAGTGGCGTTCTTTAGTTTCTGCCTACCAGTATGGGAAAAAGGCGTGAGTGTATGTATGTATGTATGTATGAAATAAAACTACTTTTTTACGGTTTATATCGCCTTATATTTATATTATTAATCCCGACGTTTCGGACTCTTTACAGCGTCCGGTGCAGTCTAGCCATGACCATGGACGCTGTAAAGGGTCCGAAACGTCGGAATTAATAATATCAATATAACGCGATAAAATCCATAAAAAGTAGTTTTATTTCAACTTAAATATATTTTAAATGAGAAGTGTGGAAACTTTAGCGATGAGCTAATCAACAGACTAGACTCAAAGTACTATACCCCGTATATTTTCCACAATTGTAATCTTATTTATTCAACAATAATTTATCATTTACTAGTATAAACAATTTAATGTTATCAATATTGAGGAATTTTCATCAAATACTATGGATGCACAGAGTGAAAGATAATATGTTTTATTATTAATACGGTCTGATATCGGATAATGAAAGAGTGCATTTGATTTCGCGCGAGGATCAAATAAATAAAATATAAAATTATAAATAAATAATAAATATTCTTGGATAATTTTACACAGCACCATCTAGTCCCAAACTAAGCAGAGCTTGTACTATGGGTACTAGACAATGGATATAATACTTATATACTTTTTTTTTGTAAATACATACTTATAATACATAGAAACACCCAGACAAACACAAAAACTTATGTTTTGACCACACAAATATATGTGTCCTGTGGGAATCCAACCCACGACTCCATGATGAGCTGTCCGACACTCGAACCACTAGACCATAGACGTCGTCAAAAACTAACACATTTAACAAGCTTATAATACGAGTTACTTAAATATATTAAAACTATTTTAACAAAGACCCAAAGAGGCTCCATATTAGTATAACGAAGCTTTACTAAGTCAAGTGAACTGCATAATTGCTCATGCCGTATGCGCGAATGGTACGCGATCTGTGGGTGTTCATTAGTACCTACACCTCTACTTAACCTTGCCGGGATACAAACGTGACGTATGTTATGTTAAGTATTTTATTTTGAAGTAAGGTCTTTAATCTATTATAATTTATTTAAGTACTTATGCCGTATTTGAACGCTTGTTTGGATGCTTACGGCAAACGTATACCTATATTTAAGTAAGTCGCAACTATTAGACCTTGCATGCAAGTAATCACACAAATCCAAGGTTGATGATAAAGACTAATTACGGAACTTAGAGGGAGGAACAGACGATTAATGTATTAGTGAATTATTTATAATATATTAAAATGCCTTTGTATATGTAGCAAACATGTCATTATCTGTTCTGATAACACTTGACCGTAGCTGGGGGGTGATAACGGTGATGTTTGTATCAATAATATTATTCGAAATTATCCAAATTCATTTCTTACCTAAGTCACGTAGAGAATATTCTTTATTGTACACCAATAAACTTAAAGTAGTACAATTGGCTAAGAGAGTAATTCCTTATAGACAATCATTGTATGGACACGGATCATGAAAGAAAACATAAATGGGCAGTTGGCGGTGTACTTACATATATAAATACAGCCAGTACCTAATAACATGCATATATTATACATAAATATAGCCTATGACACTCACAAATAATGTGGCTTTCTATTGGTAAAAGAATTTTCAAAATCGGTTCAGACGATCCAGAGATTACCCCCTACAACCTCACAAACTTTACCTCTTTATAATACTAGTATAGATTAGTAAATACTTAAATGTACGTCATCATTAACTTATGCAGTGGGATGGCTATTATTGGGCATAATGGGTCTTCTCTCTGGCCATGTTACCCTAATGGGGATTGGTAGACTCCACAAACCGTCTTGAAAGCATACTCTTCCTCACGATATTTTTCCCATACTGTCAAGGCGAGTGTTTTTAGAATTTATCAATTTTTAATTTGCAATTTAATTCAAAGGGTCAGAGGTTTATGGCCGCGTTTCAACTTGGCCTAGCCGTTGCTAGGTAGTTATGTAGTCTGCCCACTAAGCTATAACATTGCAAAATATTATGTCTTTATTTTATTTTAATTCTAGACGTTATACTTAACTAAGAGATTACTTACTAAGTTAAAGCAGGCAGGTGTATACGTTATATAAGCATTAGTTATAATCAGCTACAAATGTGCCTATGTATAAATGATGGAGAAGCTGAGCGGTCGGCTTGAGTGGGTTCGATTCCCAAACGAAACAACACAGACCTATATAGGTATGTTTGTAACTTACGACACTGGAGAATGTGGAGTGAAATTTAAAAAAAAATACTATCCTCCTAACGGAGTTCCAAGTATTTTACACGAAGCGGTTGCCTTCAGACCTCTGCAATCCAGTTTCTGGGCACTATCCTAAGGATTGACTGATTGTCCAGCTGTTTTGACTTCAGACTACCAATTACCATTGTCGTATGACAACCGTGCGCAAAGTTTCATTATTATTAAATAATTTAAAAAAATGCATAATATCTTTGATCGTTGGTTATTGTAAGGTGTACTAGTTAACAAAGCCAGAGACAATTAGACGTTATTAAATTTAATAACATAAGAGATTGGGCAACACGCGGCTATGACATGGTGAACTGAACGTGCCAGCTGTAAGAATTGCGGGTACTTGTAAGTGCTGCAATCAGTCGTCAACCGGTCATTTGCCGACTTGTGCAATCAATCTCGACTTGACGATGTGGCGATTGGCGTCCATGCACGGCGATGCTTCTCGTTACCAACCTTTTTTTTTAAATTAATTTATAAGGCTTTGACGTACCAACCTTTTGATTCTCTGCACTGAACAGTGTTCAAAAATCCCTTGTGATCGGACATTTCGGGTGGAGCCAAGCATGTGACGCGTTATAATATTCTAAACCCTCGCGTTACAATTGTTTAAGGTTCTGGAGAAAAAGTACCTTAGTTAATTTTAGGTGTCAAGAAAATTATCCGATTACAAGGTTTTTTGAACATAGTGTAGTTACTGTGGAATAAAATTTTATTGATAAGTCCAATAATACTTTGCTAAACATTGGAATTGATCGATCCCGGACCTCACACTCAGACCAATGAAGAGGTATTTTTTTATTTTAAACTGACTGGTAAAAAAATAGATCATATTGGCGGATCGAAAATCAAAAAAAGGTCAAATATGAATATGTTAAACCTGAATCAGTTATTACAATCTTCTAAGAAGCATTCTTCTTAACATTATTTTTCAAGAAATTGATATCGCACAAAATTATAAGCAAAAGAACGACAAACCCGTGCGTGTTTGATTCCTATTATCTTAATGCTAGCTATTTTAGAACGAAATGATGTATGCGTTTATGATATATTTTTGTATTCAAGTTACATGTCTGGCGCACGTACATACATAGCCTCATTGTTCTATGCGTCCGAAATTTGTGCAGTCCGCCACGCCGTGCCAAGTATTAGTAAATTAATTGAGAGTCGATTACACGTAGTTTGAATGTACGGCGTGTGTAAGCCGTCCCATTCATCAGCGTGTTACGTGATTTACATAACACGCTTCACTTTGTACCTATGTTTTAAACTACAGATAACCTTCTGTGTAATTCTCTACACAATAAATTACTCACCGGTTGTTTTCATCATTGTATTGTTGGTAATATACCATATTATCGAAACTAACAAGGAAATGAGTTCCATTGTTTTGCACAGATAATGTAAACCATTCGATTATTATGATAACAAGCTGAGATTACAAGGATTACAAGAATCGAGTTAAATTGAAAATATTTTTGATATTAGTTTTTCTTTGAAATAAAACTACTATTTACGGATTTTATTGCGTTATATTAATATTATTAATCCCGAAGTTTCGGACCCTTTACAGCGTTCATAGCCAAGGGTAGACGAGAAGACGCTGTCAAAGGTCTCAAACCTTGGGATTAATGACATGTATCAATATAACGCGATAAAATCCGTAGAGTAGTTTTATTTCCATGTATAATATTCGCGGAAGTGCCAGAATTTTTTTTTTTTTTAGATATGTTTTTAACATCATGTAACATAGGCATCGTATTCGAAATAATGCAAATAATAATACCTTGAACATATTCAACCACTTAACAATAATTATTTTGTCAAATAATTTGGGGGCCAGGGATTCTAGTCAAATTATTTTAATTTACCACCTATGTTTTGTAATAGCTAGAATTAACCACACGAGACTGGTTCCACGATATGGACTAGATCAGGCCAGGTAGTCTGGCAAATTATACCAACACGTCTACTTAAGATCTAATTATTTATGGTTATATATTTTCTCTTAGAAGTTTCTCGCCGGAAAATAGGTACGTTCATGGATAACTAATAAATGCATGATTTAACTATAAGTATTTAATGCGTAGAAAACATGTTGGAAACTTGAATTCCCAGCGGCGTGTTACTGTCTTTCACTAACGCGGTACCAGCTAGTAGGTCTAGATTTAAAAGTAAAAGTTTACTACAAGTCATTTCGCAACAACACTGAAAATCAATTAACTTGCATAATAATAGCAATTACAATTGCTTTCTTAATCTCTGATTGCATCCTTTCAAATATGTATCTATGATTTTTAACACATACCATCACGCCTGTATTCCCCTAAGGGTTAGGCAGAATTTTACCAATGTACACCAAAAGTTAAAGGATAAAGGCCTCCCCAATAGACTTCCACAAAGACTGGTTATAAGCCGCCTGCATCCAACGACTCCCAGCTACTTTTACCAAGTCGTCCGTCCATCTTGTTGGAGGCCGTCCCACGCTGCGCTTTCCGGTGCGTGGTCTCCACTCGAGAACCTTTTTGCCCCAGCAGCCATCAGTTCTACGAGCTATGTGCCCCGCCCATTGCCACTTAAGCTTGCTAAGTCTCTTTTTTGTTGATTTAAGAGTAAGCTATTCTTGAAAACGTTTATCAATTAATAATGACACATAATACTCACAGCTACTGGCGCCTGCTTTCAGCCATAACAACTTCGAACACAAGGCCAATGAATACCACAATTTACTTCCTTGCGGTTTCATTAACCTCTGCTCTGTCTTAGAACTAGAATTAAAAAAAAACTTTAGCGGCATAGGCTTTTTAATACCTACCAGAGATTGCATAATTCTTAGGTATAAATAAATGAATATAAATTTTATTTGCAGATGCGTCGTATTGCTGAGTTCAAACGTGACAACGCATCATTGCTCGATGGATTGTTGCCTGAGCAAGAAAAAACTGCGTTCCTCGACCATAAGGTCGTAAACGTGTTGAAGGGCCGTGACCACAAGGGCAGGAGGGTTCTCGTCGTTAGCGTTGGAGGTGAGCAATTCTCTTTGAGAATCTTTAATACGATAGTTAGAGTTACAACACTTTGTTACTTAGGC
The DNA here is from genome assembly GCA_964056405.1 of Acronicta alni. Taxonomy (NCBI): domain Eukaryota; kingdom Metazoa; phylum Arthropoda; class Insecta; order Lepidoptera; family Noctuidae; genus Acronicta; species Acronicta alni. Next base: position 13,809,127 of record OZ043916.1, on the reverse strand, counting down.
CAAAGAACAATTATCTACTTACGACGATATTACACTTCACTTTGACGATCCTCTGTAGAAGTTACGGCATTTTTTTATATACTACAGTACATGCTTAGGTATGTATGATCTTAATGCAAGAAATAAAAATAAAAATGTAAACAATTCTTCAACCACTTTATAGTTAAATATTATCATCGTAATTGTTTCTTGTGACTGATGCCAAATAACAAAGGAATTCAGGAAATAAGTAGTTCTTTGTCCATATTAATATTTTATATATAATTATATATTGGGCCATTATTTGGACTATATTTCAAGGTACATGTAATTGCATAATCGTCGTATTCCAAAACTGTCACGCATTATCATGATCTTTGAACTCAATGAGTGATTGTTATTTAAGGTCGGTTGAAAGTTAAACAACATATATTAATATTCTCACTCCACCTTTTTCACTCACTAACCACACTTTAAAGTAAGATTTGCAATATAATTAAATATGTTATATACAGGTTAGTACCTATATACAGCTTAATCTATCAAGGGTTAAAATTGAATAGGAAAAAACGTAGAGAAAAACATAATATACCTACTAAACATTTACCATAAACATACATTATATACAGTTGTCAATTAAAAAAACATAACATACCATCACGCCTGTATTCTCCGAGGTAGAGGTTAGGCAGAGGTGTACCAATGTATACCAACATTCGCTGGTCGGTTTAGGTCCCATGTAATAGAGGGCGAGCCTATTGCCATTAATCGGGCAAAAATCCAAACTCCGAGCTACTACTGCGAATGTCTTTGAAAAACCCAATAACACTTTGTATGACCTGGGTATCGAACCCAGGACCTCTAGTGTAGCATTCTCGTTTAGGACCTACAGGCTAATGAGACATGTCTTAATTAAAAAAATGAAAAATTTTGTGTGCCGTTGTTTATTTACGCTTTGTGTTTTACTTCCCCGACTGTCGATCGAATCGAAATCTCTACCTTATTTATAAATCGAATAACATTAGTTTGAAAACAAGATAAAATATTCAGAATAAAAACACTACGTAATATAATGGCACCGGTAAAAATAGTATGATTGATCAATCAAAATAATAATCTATTTAGTTGTGTTTGTGTCTCGAAAGTATTTTAGAACGTGTTTGTGTTTAACAATGGTAATGAACTGTAATGATTTATCATTCGACTGTATACTGTTATGAGACAATGTAGTGCAATATACTAAGAACATTTGCTATTGTTGTGCTCGATGATAAGTTATCTCAAAGATTAATCGAGAATAAAAATTGGTAAAGATTCCATAATCACTACCTTTATTTTTGATGTTTTCCTTAAATAAATAAGTAAGCAATTTTAATTACTTAACTATTTCTTTGCGCTCATAATATTAATCATTACAGCTAATCTATTTAGGTTAGTGACACAATATAAAGTTGTATTGTTTTTGAGTTCACTTTTTAACCTCAGGTCAATTTAGAAACCATTATAACAGCGCATAATAACTCTTTTCTTCGTTTTTGCGATTAATTTTTGTTCACTAATGAGTAATGAAGCAGTGAAGTAGTCACAAGGTGTACATTCTGTGAATAGTTGTATTGTTTTTAAGTGACTGGTACGTAATACAGTATTCGATGCGTATACGCAATATGCATAAATGGTGACAGTTGCCTAGTGTTCCGAATACAAAACATGTCAAAAACAATTCTTTGGAGTTGACATAATATACTATTACGAGACATTAGTAGGCAGGCATTTATCTAAGAGCCTTCCATTTGTTCAGTACGTTTTCAAAGATACAATATATGTGCCTTCCATTTGCCGTATCTATTTATGTACATGACATTTATTTTAAGAGATTATTATATTTGGCTCATAAGAGATTATTGAATAAGGTATTACAATTAGAAGGGGGCAAAACTGCTGTATACAATGTTAAAAAAACTACAAAATACCTTTGCAATATAAAAAAATATTTTCGAATACAAACCGGTCCGTTTGAATATTTTGTTTTGTTTTTTATCCGGTTTTTGTTTGTGACATAACATGTTTTACGTAGTTGTAATTTAAATTGACATGTCTGTATTGTCTGCAACTTTTTACGGATTTTATCGTGCATTATTATTAATCCCGACATTTCGGAATGCACGCGATAAAATCCGTGAAAGTTACATGTCATGTCTAATTTTCGCGTGTGTCAGAAATCTATACGTCTACATTTTTAACTGCAACGTGCAGATTTTTGATTTTAGAATTACTTCTAAAATCAAGTCTACTCGTGACCATGGACGCTGTAAAGGGTCCGAAACGTCAATATACGCGATAAAATCCGTAAAAAGTAGTTTTATTTCAATTTGGAATTACTTATTCTAAAGTTTGACTTTTTTAGAAATAAGGAAACTAGGCTGATATTTTGATATTTTCTTATTAATCTCAGGTTCGTGGGATCCGAAGAAAGTGAATGCTGACCAGTTGTTCAGGCTGTTCTACTTGATCCATGAGGCGGCCATGTTGGAGCCCGAGTCACAGGTCCGAGGGACTGTAGTCCTCATGGACTTCCACAACATGGGATGGACACAGGTTAGTACTATATCGATATTTTTCTATCAAAGATTTTTGAAGTTATTTAGATATACATTTTGAAATATTTTTATTGACATTATCTACGTATCAACTTAGGTAATTTGAACTGCAAGAGGAAGGAATTTGTTTATTTTTATGCTTAAGATTCCCTGAAAAAACCGGTACCTATAAACGTGGCGAAAAGAAAAACAATGGGCGTTATCTATATAAATAAATAAAAAATGACGCATATACATATGTATATGTAAGAGAATCACTTGAGAAAAGCTCGACCGAATTGACTGCTTCCTTCCGGGATCGCGAAATACGAGATAAATGGGGGTACGACCGCGGGTCACTACTAGTTTAAAATAATATTGGGTGAACTGTAGCCGTATGGAAGTTAGTCTTCTATTTTTGTTTTTTTTTTTTATCATTGCTACGCAGTTACTACTTTAATTGTTCACGTTAATACTACTATTGCGTTGAACAACTTAAAGTGTAATCTGTCTTATATCCATCTTTCGAGTTTACGTCAAGCGCATGCGTCGAGTGCCGACTGCTTCGTGACGAAATAATATAAATGTCGTTATTTGTGCCAACTAAAGTGTCGTGTCGTCATAATCATCCACCGACGTAGTCGCAGAACTAGTTCGTAATATAAAACTACGCGGGAAAGTGAGACTTCACTGACTCTTGTAGCTCTTGTATTAAAGTTCATTGCGTTTTGGACAAGTGTTTTGGCACAGTACAGTCTTTTGTTTTTAAGGAAATAACCAATATAACTAATTCTAGGTCGTCGTTTTAATTATATATGAACATGCATACATAATGTGTACATTGTTTTTTACCATTGAAGTGGAAAATATAAACTCGTTTTGCAAATATTAGGTAAAAATAATGACTAATAATAGTGTGTTTATATCGCAGAAATTACTTGTAATATATTTGTACTGTGCCTACATGATCCGATTGTATGACTTTTTATTACCTTTTGGGTATTTATTGGCATAAATTCAAAAATCTGTTGATAGCATTGATGACGTCATAGCATATTTATAGTTAGAAAGAACATATAGTAGGGCAAAGAGATAATGGCTTTACAAGATATCAGTGTTGGTGAACAGATCACTTTCACTGCGCGTGCGCACGTTGGCGCTGATTTGTATAGCTATATCGAAGTGACAGCGGCTGCAGTGTGTCACACCAACTTGTTGTGACTTGTGAGATTCAACAAGTTTTTTTTATGTTTGAATACGAATTTTGCTAAGGTAAGCACCGCTAATAAAAAAAAATTGCATAAAGGAGAATGAATGCGCCAAATCCTTAAAATATTGAATATGAAAGTAACTCTGTCTGTTAGTCACTCTTTCACACCGAAATCAAATCACATCAATACCGATTTTAATGTTACAGAGAAAGATTAGACTTTGGGGAAGGACATATGCTACCTTTTATCTATTTTTTTATACCACTATGGTGGCAAACAAGCATACTGCCCACCTGACGGTAACCGATAACCGTAGCCTATAGACGCTTGCGATATCAGGAGTATCACTTGTGTGTGCCGACCCTGTAAAACGAAAGAGTAATAGTTGGGTTGGCAGTGTACGGGTCAAAGTCCCACCACTGCGAACACGATGTTTCCTCGCATGTCTCAGAAAGCTCTTTGGGATATGCATATGGGTGAACCGAGAGCAACAGCTATATTCTAGGTATATAAGAATCCAGTTGAACTATATAATAATAATAATAATAAACACCGTCACGATCAAGTAGCTTCCATAGTACACCAACATATCGCACACAAATACGAGTTTCTAGAAAGAAAAACACCATACTACAAGTATAAACCAGAAACTATCCTGGAAAATAATAGTTTTAGAATATATTGGGACAGAACCATCATCACTGACAAAACCATTCATTTCAATAGACCTGACATCACAGTACTTGATAAAAATAACAAAACTGCCCACCTCATAGATATAGCTATACCGAACACACACAACATCCAATCTACTATAGCCGAAAAGCTCACTAAATACCAAGACTTAGCAATAGAACTAAAACGTCAATGGCGAGCAGAAACTATACATATAGTCCCAATAGTTATTTCAGCAACAGGAGTTATACCAAAGAGCCTACAACGTAGTCTAGATATTTTACAGGTCCCGAAACACACGTTACATACACTTCAGAAAGCGGTAATACTAAACACCTGCCGAATCACTCGCAAATTCCTCACCACGTCATCCGTCTCATCCGCTTATACGATAACCTAAACTCTACAAACGCTTGGCTATGGCCCGTGTGAGTAGATCAAATCAAAAATACATACAATAAAAATAATAATAATAATACGTATTTATTTCTCTTCCACAAAGGTATCTTACAGCTTTAATTTACAACATAGATTTTTTGTTAAACTCAACCTCTGTGGGAGACTGGTATCTGCACTAGGAAACCCTGTCACACAGATTACCAGCCCCCCCAAGAATAGCGTGCTTATAATTAATAACATAAACCTTTGCAAAGAGAGTAGACAAGAATTCTATATTACAAATATGAAACCAACGCATTGTTCAACCTAGAAATTTGAGAATAAAATTCCTACGATATTTCCTCTACGGTGTTTAGATTTCCTCTGCGCTGTGGTTTCGTACACAAGAAGTGTTTAACTTTCGTATGAGCAGACTTTTCTTTTGACTTGGTCACTACTTAGGGCATTATAAAAAATTAAATGACCCAGTTACACTTCTAATTGAACACGATCACGTTCGACACTACTTTGTGCAATTTCAGCATTTCTTTGTGCATTTATGGCCACTCATTAAGGTTCATATAGGTACTGCTGGCGTCTGTACATAATGTAGATTGGCTCTTGAGCGGACAACTCACGATTATGAATCACGGAGTCCCTGAAACAAAGTCTACCTACCTACCTAGCTCAAAGTACAACATGTGCATGTTTCTGTGCTTCGGAAACAAAGAAATGTTTAAAGTATGTCTTAGCGGGGCAACGCTCCTCGCATTGTTGGGCTTATCTTTGTTCCATGCGTAGTTACGAAATAATAATATATGCATTAATACACGGCATTAAAGGTGTGTGCTTATTTATTTTGTTTAACAAACAGCCTCGTGTCTATAAATATTTATTGCGGTTTTTAACACATTTAAGTTCTTGAACTCAAATAAATACGCAAATATTTTTTATGATGTTGCTTTTTTATTTATCACAATTTTAATATGTCATCCACTGTCTATTTGAAGTGAATTCAAGATGAAAAAAAAACTATTCTTCTTCTATCTTCTATAATATAAAACGAAGACGCTTCTCGCTATCTGTCCCTGTGTAAGCTGAGATCTTTTAAACAACGCAATGGATTTTGATACGGTTTTCGCTATCATTTAGATAATTACTTTTGGAAGGTTTCATCCGTGTGGATCGGGTAGATTGCTAGGACATAGTATAAAACAAAGCTTCCCGTTGTCTATCACTCTGTACGCTGAGAACAAATTTTAATGCGGTTTTCACTACCAATTAGATAATTTTTTCCAGAAGGTTCTTATGTATAGGTAATTATTGCAAGCTATTAGTATATCCACCCGTGCCAATCGCTAGTAAACTATAAACAGTAAAATACCGATGAAAAACATGACGATTAATTGACACATATTGCGCAACCCAAGTCATCTGTTTACTTAAAATAATTCGCTAAATGTATATGCAGTTCTTATGTAATGCATAATGAATAAATGCGAATATATTATATGTGTTTTGTACATAAACAAACGTGTGTATACGACTTAGTGCTTCTAGATAGTGCAGATCTGATTGTAAATACTGAACAGGATCTTGCATATCAGCTAATGTTTATCTTATCAATGCTGTTCGTATTTATGTAATAATCACTTAGTAAGTAGATTAAAATATTTTATTCGTTTTAAATGAAGTACATACTTGTATACCCTTCACACACTTAATCATCTTTGGTATTATGTTACTAAGATAATTTAAATACTCACTTACTAATAACGTTTGACAAAACGAAAATAAAACTTCTCCATTTTCTTTGCCTTTTAATAGTTTATGCTGTGATAAAAAGAGAGCTGATGATTTATAGTAATATTTATTCACTAATGGGGGTAATTTTAAAATATCTAATAAATGTATTAAAATTAAAGTCATTGTTTAGTCCATAGATAAGAATAAGTACTAAAGTAGTTTAGTCTGTGAATTCACATTCAGGGGCATTCACAAGGGCATTATTTGAATTTGTATTTTAATTCCTTTCTATCCCTATCTCATCACAAATTCAGTAGTAAAAAGATTACTCACTCAACACTAGGCTGAACTGCTCAGAGTGAACACGGACGAAAGAGGCATTTAATAAAAATAATAACAAAGTCAAACTAATAAACCTTTTCACACATCAAAGAAACTCCTTGAAATACTAAGTTTATTTAAGTTTTGCAATATTGTAGATCTCGGAAGGTCAGTGTTCAACGTGACGGTCTCTTCCTTCCGGCCGTGCCTATTTAGCGATAAAATTCCACGAAGCAAGGAAGTATGTTTTCCAATACCTTTACCAGTCATATCACGATCGGTCGAAGAGGTCAGAGCTGCTAAGTGTCCCATCATCACCTGCATTATATAATACCTGCACAATAATTTCGCAGATCCTATCTGCGAAATTATTGTACTTCGTGTGCGGATCACGTAGAGTGCATCATGATTGCGAGAACATATTGATATCATTAAAAGCGTGAGAATCACCACTGCCGCGTTCTTTATCTAGTTATGTTGTTGTTTAAGTCAAGTATGGTGAAATTGCATTTTGTGTAACACAATAAAGGTTTGAAAGGGTCTGGTAAAAGTACACATTTGACACCGTTTTGTCAGAAATGAGGAATTAATACTGCATACTGCCTTTTCTAAATGAAAAATATGGGGTAGATAACAAAAAGTTGAGTGTTTCTGAACTACAGAATGGAACTTCAATTCACTGGTTGGGTCTAGCCTTAAACTCTCTCGACTACCGGCTATATCTCTAAAGTAACACCGAAATCAATTGTTTTACATTGCATGCATTCAATAAATGATAATGGCTGAAATTGCTGTGAAGTTTGACTCTATTTTTAATATTAAGCGTACAATAACGTTTTAAGAATCACGTGCACTCGTAGCTGATACCTTTACAAACAATAGCGTTGTTCATTAATATAATCCGTCTAAGGAAACGAATGCAGATTAATCTATAATATGAAAATCGGAACGAATTAGTCATAATCGATTAATAATCATGCAACCTACAGGAAAAATGTGTTAGCTCAGTGTTTCCTCTCAAGGGACATCACGTGCGAGGCCGTTTATCATTCCGGGAATTGGAACCTGTATTAAACCAAACCACTATATATTATATTATGATTTTATTGCGATCTACATCTATATATATGTTAGGGCTAAAAGGTGAAGTGCGATTACACGTCTTCATTACACCTAGTTTTAGATGGCTAGAATTAGGTGCAGCCGGTCACCGTTGGTAAACTTGGATCTATGCTACATTTATTAACAATTCGACACTTAGAGTTTATGTAGGAAGGTTTGTAACAAGCTAAGCTAATCTATTTTACCTACCTACCTTGTTTCATTTAAAAATTTCTTTGCTGCGCCCTACAGTGTCCGTAATTGTTACTTTTTATTATATTTACCACCTGTATTGTACATTATGGAATGCAATAAATAAACACGACGTATGAAATATTAAGTTTAACCAACGGTGAGCATCTAGTGTTAGCCGGGAAACTAGGAGCAACCGAAGATAAGTAGGGCTGTACCTAGCTTTAGCCGGCTAAATCTAGTTGTAACCGCACTTCGGATTTTAGCCGTAATATACCTGAGTACATATTATAAAACCGAAGTAGTGCATTACCTTACCAGTAGGTACTGATTAATCATGAAATCGCAGAAAGGAATAAGACATAGGCATTCGCTAAGAAATAATTTTGGGGCATTCCCACTGGTTTGGAAATAACTATACAAACGCGGGGCAAACTTATTATAATAACAGTTAACTTCAATAAACCAACTGAGCAACGTACATTTATTAACTGACCGTAGGATTACAGTTCTAAATAGTGTATGTTACGAAAATCGGAGCGGAAATTGAGCAAGCGCAACCTGCCGGTGTATATAATTGAAGCTCTGGTACTACTATGTGCGCTGTGCCATTTTAGGACCCATTTAAACTTAAGTTGAGCTGAAGATCAATATTTTAGCCAAACATCCGTCCTTTGTGCGCTGATATGGAAGGAAATGGGTTTTCCTTTGCGTTTGTTAAGGACGACGGTAAATACGGACATTGGGTAAACAGTTTTTTTTTATATACAGCATTGTTCCACCTGTTTACTCCACGAGCCGATTTTTGTGTCGACCTCCGTGGTCAACGCTGAGGCACTGTTATGTAACAATACCGCCTATACAATATTTTATTGCGTAGGAGTACTAAGGAAAGTTTAATGTACCTAGACGTGTTACAAACTATATTGCGTTCTGGCATTTAGTAACATGTCATAAATAATACACGTATTATTAAAATCCGATTGATAATTATTTCTAACGGTAAATGTAGGACAGTTTTATTGCTCCACGTAATAATATTTCGTAATATATTCAAGATTAAATTAGATCCCCCAATATAAAAAGCTTATGGAATCCTAGATAACATTGTATGAAAAATTCGATAAAAGTTAATTTGTTGGACCGGATGATTAGCATTATGAAATCTAGATAAAATTCTCGTCTAAATCCGCAGGTATTATTTAATTTTTTTACTGTTAATTTGAATTTGCTTGTGGATTCTTATTGGGAACATTTTAATCTGCCAATTATTTTCCATATAATAATTATAACAAGTGGTTTGGTCATCGTGTGCAATAAATATAATATTTTTATCAAGAAAAGTCCACTTAGTTATATATAAGTAACATGAACCACAAACAATATTTCTAATTTTACTTGGTTTTGTTGAAATTAAGTTTCATAACATATTTGTATACTTAGTTCTCAGAGTATGGTGTAACTTTATGATATTTAATCCACAGCATGACCATGACCAAAGGGCTAGATAGCGCTTAAGATATTATGACAGCGACATAATCCATCAATTAATAAAGAACATAAATCATTCACTCATTGCTCAGCCAACTTATGAGGGTCAATGAGGAATCGCGTTACTTACAAATAGGTAGGTATCAGATCGGTGGCAACGCGATCTTTTAATACCAGTACGTAAGGTCCTGATGCTTCATAAATGTGCATAGCATGAGGTGGAGTTAGGGTTGCCAACATTTCTTCAGCGAAATATAGTATTTTTCAGACGAAGCTATAAAAAAATATAGTACACTTCAAAATCAAATATGTAGTATTTTGAAATAAAACTACTTTTTACGGATTTTATCGCGTTATATTGATATTATTAATCCCGACGTTTCGGACCCTTTACAGCGTCCTTGGTCACGGGTAGACTGTCTACCCGTGACCATGGACGCTAAAAAATCCGTAAAAAGTAGTTTTATTTCAATGTATAATATTCGCGTAAATGTCAGAAATCAATATGTAGTATTTTATGAAAAACGCAAAAAGTAGACGAAGATATATTTTTTAATTATTTATTTTTATTAAAACTATATTTATTCGCACTTTTTGCATTTTTTAACAATATTTTGAAAGATTTGTTTGTTAGATTTTGGTGTTGAAAATATAGTATTTTTGCGTATTATGTGTTTCTTCAACAGAATGCAGACCCGAAATATAGCACAATACTATATATTATAGTACGGTTGTCAACCCTACGTGGAGAAGACATAGAATATGCTAAGATATTTATCTTCCTCCGAGCCTTTTTCCCAACTACACTGGGGACGGCTTCCAGTCTAACCACACGCATCTGAATATCAGTATTTTACACGAAAGATTGCCACCAGACCTCCACAACCCAATTTCTGGGCAATATCGGTATTTTGAGGATAGACTGGTTGTCAGGCTTTTGACTACCACTAACGATTATCATAAATGGTCGAATGACAATCGGGACCGACTGCTTTACCTGTGTTCTTCGAGGCACGGAGGGTCTCGATATGTTAAGAATTGTTACCCACCCACAAACTGATATAAATGATATTTATATCTGTAAATTGATCTTTTAAAGGCATTTTTACAAGTCAGAATTTTTTTTTTTTAAAGTTAGATGGCTCCGACATTTCCTTGCTGACCTCTGAGAAGAAACGCCGAAACAAACTCAGAGAATAGTAGTGAGTAGTAGAATAGTAGTAGAGTAGTGGTAACAAATATGTGTCTTACAATGTAGGGCAACGTCTGAAATGGCCTTTTGAAGAAAGAGCCATAGCGGTCCTGGTCGCGGCTAGCGCAGCTTAACCTTGCAGATTGATTGATCAGCGTGGTTATTAAATAATATAATAAGAATAATATTTTGGACATTTCTACACAGCACCATCTAGCTCCAAACTAAGTAGAGCTTGTACTATGGGTTCTAGATTAAATACATACTTATAATATATAAGAAGCACCCAGACAAACACAAATACTTATGTTTATCACATAAATAATTGTGTCCTGTGGGAATCGAACCCACAACCTCGTGATCAGCAGTCCGACACTCGGACCAGTAGACCACAGACGTCGTTAAATATTACTTAGTCACGGGCCAGCATACAATGTATAGTAAATGAAACAGTTGGGAATGCGTGGATCACTGACCGTTGTCGGCGCCGGAACCTATTGGTTTGGCGGAGCTTGCCAATCCGTAAGACGTACTGCTATCAAATATGTTCGCTCCCTAGCTTCGCCAAATGACGTCTAATCGAGCTGATTAAAATTAGTCACAACTGCACTAAAGACACTTTATTGTCTGTAGAAAGGTCTACGTGTTATCATTATCGTGTTGATAAAATTAATTAAATTGTTGTGTATGCTTATCTGAAACACTGAACAATTTGACTTACTTATTAAGTAATAAATAAAGAATTTCTTGTGGTTGCGATGCGGTTACAAGCGATACTGAAGCGCGGACATCAGATGTCAATAATTCTGAGAAAATCCAGAAACTTAGGTATTCCGTTAAATTCCTACCGTCCCTACTAATATTATAATGCGAAAGTAACTCTGTTTGTTACGCCTTCACGCCTAAACTGCTGAACCGATTCTAATGAAATGGTACAGACATAGATTAGACCTAGGAGCTAGGTGTAGCCCGCAGATTCACCAGCAACCCGCTGTTGAAACTGCGAGCGACAGCTAGTAATAAATGCGAAGGTAACTCGGTCTGTTACACTTTCACACCTAAACCGCTTAACCGACTTAGATGAAATTTGGTACATAGATAGATTAGACTTTGGAGAAGGTCATAGGCTACCTTATATCTCGTTGGGGTGCAGGGGAATTTAGAGGTAACAGCTGGTAACACCATAGTCGTTGGAGTCTCCTACAGACCCTTTAAAGAGCCTCTCTTGCTCTTTTGGCCGGAAAATGAAACAATAAAAAAGAATACATACCTAATTGTGCCATCAGGATTCTGTATTATTAAATCGAAATGCCTTGATATTCTCGGCTTAACAAGATTGTCACAGAACTAGTTTTCACATACTAAACTCCAATTTCATTTTTTCAACAGACAATGGGTCTGACGCCGGCGTTCTCCAAGCGCTTACTGACCTTCATCCAGGACGCCATGCCACTCCGGTTGAAGGAGGTACACTTCGTGAAGCAGCCCATGATCTTCAACGTCGTATGGAATATGTTCAAGCCCTTCATTAGGGAGAAGCTTAAGAACAGAGTAAGTAAATAAATTAATATAAAATAACATGTTTTATACCAAAAATAACATGTTACCTATAAAGCAAATAAAAGTATAACAGTCACTTCCAGTTAAACTCTGCATGCATAAGTTTAAAAAAAATAACCATAACCAGAAGTTCATGAGTCTTCGTAGATAATTGTGTAATTAGGATTAGGCTAAATAGCCTTCCATCTTCATTAGGGCGAATTGTTGATGAGGGATATCTTCATTAAATGTTTGTATGGTGATTTTAATTCTTCAAGCGGTTCCCTCTAGCGGTTAAAGGGTTTTCTGTACATTAAAATGTCAGAAATACTAGACTAGCGTCTATCGCTCACTAAATTCCTGCTAAGCATAAAAGCATGCAAACTAGGCACCAAAAATGACAAAATTTTGTCGTCGCATTATCTCGTCTTCAGTCATTGTTTCCGAATGAAATAGCGACGACAAAATTATTTTGTCAGGCACCTAGACTCTGTTATTTTAGTAACAGTCTTTGCTTTGTAGAATAACATAGCTGTCGAGATCGTAAATAAAGGGATTTCGCCTAACACATTCGACAGATAGACGTAATCTGTAATATTGTTGCGTCACAACTGCAGGTGTCAGACTCAAATAAAAATAAAAGTAAAAATAAACGCAATCGACGCAAGTGCCGCAAGGAAGAAAAAAAAATGTTATATTCATAATTTAGGACAGAATATTAAGCAATTAGCTGCTTAATATTCATATGGTGTTCTTGCTGAGGTGTTCCTGCAAAATGTCAATGAACTTGAATTTGGCAAAATACATATTTGATTTTATAAATTTCGTGTTTAAGTCGTGATTACAACAGAGTCCTCGTGCATCAGAGGACACTTGATGCTACAGTTTGTTTATATTGCACTTAGTATGTGTACTTCAATCATTAGCAACGCTCAAAGTCATCATTGCTATTAGAAACAGAATTAGCATTCAAATTGTTTGCTGCTTGCGTTAGAAGCTTGCGCGATGCCTGACGACGTAACAGAACGTAACAAGACTTCTCTACTTACTGATACTTGACTTTGGTCTTACATCTAACGCCATCTAGTATGGAGAGTTGGAAACTTCTAAGTTCAATCAATGTTATCTGCTTAGGGCACTGATTATCACGTATGATTATCCGACACAATTGTTCGATTCAAAGTCCACCACACATTTAAGATAGGTTTCTTTGTTAGTGTGATTTATTACAAAATTAAGATTCCCGAATCTGATAGACGATTTAGGTACCTAACCTTTAGTAGTTATCTACAAAATCGAAAATGCATTTAATGTGGCTGGCCTTACCGTTATCCGTCATATATAAATTTATTATAGGCATCTACATAATAGCTCTATTACGTGGTTTTAGGTTCTCACAGTGTGCAGATTTCTCTGGTTTCCCTTCGAAACGCATAAATCTTTGTAGGATTTATGAAGATTTGTTGTAATAAAATTGTATACTAATACTGCTTCTGGCCTGAACATATTTATTTTAAACGAAACATACCTTTATATAGAAGCTCCTAAAATGGGCTACATGGGAACATTAGTAGTACAGAAATAAATTGAGAATCTAGTTAGTTAGTAAAAGAACATGCCTTTAAAGTTCAAAGTTTTTATACTTTGTGTTTATCCACTTTCAGATCTTCTTCCACGGCTCGAAGATGTCGTCGCTCCACAAGCACATGTTGCCGTCGCACCTGCCGGCGGATTACGGCGGCGAGTTGCCCGCCATCGACTACTCGGGCGCCGAGTGGTACCCTGTCATCAACGACGTGCTGCCATACATCCACAACTGGAACACCTACGGCTTCGCCAAGAAAGAAGCGTAGGCCAGCCCTCACTAGTAGCCACATGCACTTGTGAACGGTCGGCCGTGATTATGGACTAAATGAGGATGCCAATTATTGGCTTAGTACAAATTATTTAACCTTCTTTTGAGTTGGGATGACATTTTCTATAAGTACTAAAATTGTTGCTATAACTATTTTAGAAATCAGTTTTGTATTTCGGCTGTTGCATAGTCACGTTTGGCTGTTCACACCTTACTATATTCTCAATGATACGTTAGATTAAGAATCGCTTTAAGACTAAAACAAAGTGTAGGTAGTATGTGTTCGAATAGACATTGTTCTTAAGTTCTGGCTTAGAGTGGTGATTAGATAATTGTTAGGTAATGCCATGTGCCCGAGCACCACTAGTATAATATTTGAGCTCTTCCATAATCAGGGTTCTTATTATGTAAGTTTAGATATTATCAAATTTAGATTTAAAATTAAGAAATTCAAAGACGATAGTTGATAGCTTAACATAGTTCCAAAAATCAAGAGTGTGAATGATTGTTATGTGATATATATTGACAAGTAATGTAGGGCTATAGTTTAAGCTTGTAAGTTAACTGGACGACACAGGCTAGACAGCTGCGGTTGAGAAATCAATCGCTAGTATGTTTCATCTATGTTCTAGGTATGTTTTTTATATGACTATGCAACGACTTGTTGGTTTATTATAAATGTTTGTGTGTGGTTAAAAATGTCTATTTCCATGGGGATGTGAGCGTATTTCATGACATGTAGTACTGACAGTTTGTGGCGAGGATGACATGGTTTTTATTTATTTAGTTATAAGAAGGAATATGTTCCCGTTGATTGTGCACAACTCGCGTGTCGATAAGGCTGTGACAGTGATGACGAACGTGTGCCAGTTTTGACACATTTTATTCACCAAGTTTAGCGTAACTCATCATTTCCTGTACTCTGGTTTATTTATACATCTTATTAATTTATAAATTTTGTGCAAAAGACAGGTTTTTGGAAGATAAGAACCACAAAAAAACATAATTTATTCGTTTTTCTTTTGCAATTGTCAAGGATATGTAATTTTTGGAAATAAACAAACGTTTTTGCAGAACTGTAATTGCACCAAAAATGCATTTCATCGCATTTAGTTCCATTTGTTACGAATGATATCTAATGAGGATGCCTGGAGAATGTTTTATACACAGAACAAGTATGAAGTGCATATTCTTGTGTTTATTGATAATTACGTATCCTTAGTAGTTCTATACCGCCTTCAGGAAGGCAAAGGATGAAAACTGAATTGTACCCTTCCCAATGTACTATTTCAAGCTATTGTGTTTAGTGTGTTGACGCGCTCCTTACAGTCGTTTGAAAAGGGGGTGTTTGTGTTTGTGTATGTGTATATTAGTTTTGTATTTTGCTTCCTTGAATCCAGTATAGAATAGGTGTGCACATTTACTAGCATCTAAGAAGTGTTGATATATTTTAAATGATATTTTTGAGCATTCAATGAATTACTAATAATTGAATGTAAAGTTAAAATTTCGCGATATTTTCGGAATTTTTGAGGAAAATGTGACGTATGTTTGTAACATACATACTACATAGTTTCTCTTGTGATGCCTAATGTGCCTTTAGTAGACGCATTCCAATAATTATTTTTGTATCGTTTTTTATAGATTCGTAGTACTTTTCTAGTACGAACGATGAAAATACCTGACTTGCTCAATATTATGTTTATACCGAAACGTAATAAATTAATTTTGCGTTTCGTTTAGGTATTAATATTAATAAAAATTAAAAAAAAAATATCATTTTATTTACACCACTATCCTAGTTACCTTTCCTTTTTAAAATGTCTTACTCTCAACTATTTATTCAAGGATATAAGCAGAAGTTGCATTCAATTCCATTCCGTTCATTGACTCGCATGGGTGACGAATACAATTACGACCGGTCTAAATTGAACTACAATTGACTGAAATTGAACTGTAGCTACAAATATACGAGCTATGTATTAAACTAAATACAAAAATATAGCACTAACTTGTAGTATTTATTTGGGTAGCGACGCTCACGGTTATTTTATATTACATTATAATATTTTATATAACCTTAGGCAATAACCATGGGCGTCTTTCCTTGTAACTGAAGCTTTTATTTTTAGCCATCCTCCTGCTATGGCTAAGAACAAAAATTTATTCTCCATCCAAGGGATCTTCTTCTTTTCGTCTTAAGTGGGATGACAAGTGTGGAAAAGACCTACATTATTTATATTATTTGAGCCCAATATTTGGCCACGTTATTTGCGGGATCAGTGTCGTTCTTTATGTCCTCATAGTACGGACATTTTGGGCACTCCAGCAAGCGGAGCATGGTCTGGTCAGCGGCACTCGCACTCGGTGACAGGAGGATCTATATACCGCCATTTTGCAAAAGCGGCCTACTTGAGTGCGCATGCGTATTATCCATGCTGGGATAATAATTATGTTGTGAAAGTCAATAAAACCAGCACGCTTAGTGTTAAGATTTATAATTCGCCTGGATAGCTACCACCTCCACATATGTATGACGGTGCTAAATAGTGTTACTGTTTTCCGTAATGTATGTAAGATCCAAAGCTCGAAATGGTATTTAATTGAATTGCTTTCCATAGGGCAAAGCTAAGGTCAAATTATATCAACCAAATTATTGAAGTGAAGTAATGAATGATGGTCCTACTTAAAAATAATTTTGTATGAATGAAAATGATCCAACTGCGACGAACAGCCTAACTTCAACCTAATAACAACGCCGTCAGTAACATTTTCGATAAAAAAATGGGTATATAAGTATATATATGTATAGTATAGTAAGGGTATATCATAATTATATTTAGTTGTCATAGTCGCGCTTACGACCATTAGACTCATAATTATGATGATTATACCTAACAATGTCCCCAAAATGTGATTGTGATTACTGGTAATTACAGGGATGTCAGTAGTTTAATGTATTTTTAAATCATCATGAGATAAATATCGCGAAAATAGGCTTCCGTTGCGTTTATGTACAACAAATTTTAATGTATGTTGTCTTATTCTGTTTTCAACAATCCCTAATTCATCTTATAATTAAGTTATCAATGGCAGGGCCGCATAAAAATAATAACAAGAGTTTTTATAGAAAGAGTGGTACAGAACAAGGCATCTGAAAAGCGGTTATTTTTGTCATTATTATTTGACAAGTAGTAAATATTCTTAACTTTACAAACTTAAGAATATGTATGTACAAAAAATTATATAATTTAATGTTTACCTAACAATTTTGAACAAAACTAAGCAAAGAGACACTTCATTGGATGTTACGACTATTATTTCAGTTGACGTAGCTATAGAAGACGAAGGATGCGTGGCGTTTACGTAGCGGCTACGTGGCGTCTACGCAGTGGCTACGCAGATATGCGACTGCTACGTATAGGCTATTTGACTGTAATGCAGCGGCTACGCAATTGCTACGCAGCGTCTTCGCGAGTGCTACGCAGCGGCTACGCGACTGCTACGCATAGGCTATTTGACAGCTACACGATTCTACGGCTACGCGATTCTACGCAGCAGCTACGCGACTGCTACGCGTCGGCTACGTGACGTCTACGAAGCAGTAGCTACTCGTCGTTTATTGCAGATACGCAGCGTCTACGAAGCGACTACTAGGCATATAAAGAAAAGCAGAAGTTAGGTTTAAATTATTATGTTACAATTATTTTGTACGTCAAAATGATTCAATCAAACGGTAAATATGCCTATAGAAATGTACGTAACTACGCATATTTACCAACCCAGTTCGTTTGCAAGTGGTTGTTGGCACATCTCAATATGCCAGGGAAAGGAATTGCTAATCGCAGTAGAGTGTTGTAACCATGTGACTAGCGCATACTTAGTAAGATGCTGCAAACGTCACTGCTACCTTATTCAACCACTTGAATTACAATAGTTGGCACCGTATCCAACGGATGACGGCTTTGTACCGTGCATACCACCCCGTATATATGCTTGATACTTAATCACAAGGAATTAAACTTGTACACGTAATTCTACATTTGGTTTCCCCACTCATGTACAAAAATGAAAAGCATTTTTTTATTCATCACCTCCACATATATTAACGGTAGGCGTTAATATATGTGGAGGTGATGAATAAAAAAATGCTTTTCATTTTTTTAAAGGCGTTCATATTACATAGCAGTCTTCAATTAGATAAAAGCACGTATTTGTGATTCTCTTCTTTACCAAGTCTCAAGGTGAGAACGTTTAGCTTGTTCATGTCCACCCTAGACTAGTCTGGTAAGAAACTATCAACAAAATTGACAACTGTCATCGACAACCAGAATCCATGGACTTTAAAAGAAACCATGAGTCTTCGAGGTTGGATCGGCGTTTCTTCTCAAAGGTCGTCAGCTAGGAAATGTCGGTGCCAGCTAGTATTAATTAAATATTGACTTAAAAGTAAAACTGTCTTTAAAATATCTATTTACAGAAATAAATATCATTTATAATTTATCTGAAGATTTCAAGAAGCAGCTAAGCGCCAGCACCCATTAAATATCTAAGCTACATACAATAGGACAAGTCACCCATTTCCCAGTTACGCTAGGGTATTTCTCCTGTATGGCGTAACCTGCAAATCTCTTACACACACAGCCGCAACAGCTACTTATCTGTAGGCAGGGCCGAATTAAACACGATGGGGCGCAATGCAATGCAATTCTCGGGGTCCCTTTACCCTTTTCTAACTTCATCATAGATAAGAAGTATTACCATAGATAAGATAGATAGTCGTAATACAGTAAATATTCTAAACCTCATACCAAATTTGAGTGGTCCGTGTTGAATAGTCTCTTATAATGTCTTATAATTCAAGTAAAATATGTAACCGTGTACTTAATATAAAAAAAAAACATGGCAATAATATTGTCATTGAGGATATTTAAATCTTCAAAATAAAATTTCACTGGATGAAACATTTTCAAATTATATATTTTCCCTGCGTGTGTTAGGGGCCCTTAGCCCACGCGGGGCCCCTAGGCAGTTACTTACACTGCCTTATGGATAATCCGGACCTGTCTGTAGGTGACATAATTTGTTTAGTATGAGTTCGCAACGAAAATGGAACAACTTCTTATTTATCGCTTTTCTTCTTCTATCATGTAGCTATCAAAGCTACAGAATAACAGGGCTATGCTATAGTCACACAATTATTATCATTAATAAACGAAGATAAGACGTATTTATACAAAAACGATTAGTAATTATAAAGGAATGCAATATGTTTAAAATTATTTGTCTTCCATATTTGAACGGCCACCATATGATGTACTTATACGGATATAATATGGCGGGAACTGCTGTAGGGTAGGATTATTATGGTCTTGGCTGCTTTGTAAGTAATAAATAGTGAATTAAGAAATAAAATATCTTCAGTAAACATTATTTATTAAGTATGCTAGACATAATGTTCAAAACATATTTATGTTTGGTACTGTATAGGACATTTGTTTGAGCACAAGTGAATGGCACCGCAGTCGCCATGGCGGTGGTGGGATACCGTTAAGATGGGCTTACGCTGACTACTCCATTAAGCACTATATCGCTGCGCCGGCGCGGTCGTACTTGTCTCGTACATACACGATTAAATCACATCGGGAATTAGAACGACACCAAAGTCAATGTATTTTTCTTCGAGATAATACATCCATGTGTCATAAGTAGTGATAATTATTAATCAATCGCCGGTAAAGTAACATTGTTAAAACTGTGTCGAGTGAAAATGCAAGTGAATGGTGACCGACCGATATTCTGCTGAATCGCGGATATTTAGACGCTGATTATACGCTGACAACTAAATAAAATATTATAACAAAAAAATTGCACTTTAAACATATCTTCCGTGAATACAGATAAAATGGAACTTGAATACGGTACTGATGGCATACCGTTTGTGACTTGGGGAGACAATAAAATACTGTTTGAGCTGAACCCGATCGACGATGCACTTTGTAAGGAAAAAGCTGAGAAAGAATTAAGAGAAACTCCGGAAGTGGTACAGAACGCCCTGGTAGAGCTTCGGAATCTTTTAAAAAGTAAGTTAATAATTTTGTTTTTGCTTATTATAAGTATTAAATTTATTGCAATGATTGTATTCAAATTGCTGTTAGCGTTTATATAAATATAACAATATTTAATGATAAGATTAAAATTGAAAACGCTGGCTGATAAAAACGATTTGACAACATACATATATATATGTATGTAGTATACACACAAAATCTTCCTAGAAACACATACATTAATATAGTGTTTGGCATATTTTTCTGTTGTTTGTTGCATGGTGTTTTGAAAGGAAATGTAATAAAAGTAAAATTCGTAATAGCTTTGAATTTTGTCAATAATATAGAATTATAGACGATTAGTCTTTCCACTAAAGAAATATATTTGTTGTTTATTTCTTTATTTTATATTGATTTCTGAAACTTACCCGAGTCGCCGAAAGGAAAATATTAAAATTAAATCGATCCAGCGACTGGGACCGCGGTTCGAGTTAATTGCGGTCCCAGTCGCCGGAATCCTCAATATTGGATATTGAAATAAAACTACTTTTTACGGATTTTATCTCGTATATAATGATACTATTGAATTATAGGTATAATTATATTTATTTAGTGGAAAAACTAGTTCGTCTTTAGTATTAGTAGGCGATGCAATAATTGCTTCATTTTAAATTGACAGTGCAATGTCATGCTAAATATTAACTGGTTGAATTAAAACACAAAAACAAGTGCTCCTTCCAAATCTATTATTTACTATTTAAAATTGTTTATACTAATTATTATATTAATTAAAATAAAATGATTCCGATGAGACGACCATTTTAATCCCCGTTAGAGTTTAGTTGGCATTCTATAATTTTATACACATTTAAACTGTTTATTAAAACAAAGAACAAAAACCTGAAATCCGTAAATCTGACTAATTATAAGTGAAACTAGGTGGAACAGTTTTAAAGTACATTGCGTGTGTAAAACGAAAGTTAGGAGAGCAATATTATGCTTTCCCTTTCACAATCTCGTAGAGAAATGTAAAAACAAAATGAGAGCATACGCAACGGTGTCCAACACGGAAGATAATATAATATTTTATGATATATTTTTATCTTCTTATTACTGGTTTTTAAATACATCGAAATGTGGTTTACTTAAATATGCAACGCATGATCACAAATAAAATAAATATACCATCACGTCTGTATACCGCCAAGGGTTAGGCAGAGGTATACTAATCTACCTACATCCAAAGTTCACCGGTATGTTTAGGTCCCAAGTAGTAGGGGGCAAGTCTATTGCCATTAACCGGGCACAAATCCAAACTTCGATCTGCTACTGAAATTTCATAAAAAAACCAATAAAATTTTGCTCGAACTGGGAATCGAACCCAGGACCTCTAGCGTAGGAGTCTCGACTAGGCCAATAGACCAGTATTCTATATAAAACCACATCATGTATTTTAAATAAAACCACAAATAACCGGATAATAGTGACTCCGTTATCCGCTTTGATTTTTTTATTCCCAAACCCATAGGGGTTTCCTTAAATCGTTTCTAAATGGTTAAGGAAATTGTATGCCGTCGCAGGTAATATAGTTTCCAAAAATTTGTAAAAACTCTAATGGCAAGTAATCGACGATCTAGAAAGAGATATTCTTTTTATATATATTAAAAAAAAATTGCCTTACACTAAAATTTCCTTCTGTATCCTGTAGTACAAACTTTCACATACACAAACACCCAGACCCGGAACAACAACTTTAGATAATGACCTATAGATTTTGATATAAAAGTAATACTCGTATAAACCTATGGTTATTTTAAAACTAATAAATTTAGCATCGAATAAAATTAATAAACATATTTTCACAATCAATCGTTAGTTTCGTCAATATCACTCTAATTGCTGTTTAAAAAAAATCTCTATGTAGGTAATCATCATCGTCCACCGAAGCCTTTTTCCAACTATATTGGGGTCAGCTTCCAATCTTATAAAATGCGGCTGAATATCAGTATTTTATATAAGGACTAGCTGACCCCGCAAACGTTGTTTTGCCATAAAAAAAAAAATTTAGGGGTATGAAAAATAGATGTTGGCCTATTCTCAGACCTCCCCGATAAGCACAAAATTTTTTATCAAAATCGGTCAAGCCGTTTCGGAGGAGTATGGCAACGAAAACTGTGACACGAGAATTTTATATATTAGAAGATTACCACACACCTCCGCAACCAAATACCAATATCGTAAGGATAGACTTGTTGTTAGGCTTTTTGGGCTTCCACTACTTCCTTTTCTGACTACCACTAACGATTTTGCTCTCCGAGGTACAGAGGGGTCTTGATGTGTTAAGAATCAAGCGCAGCATAACGATATAGATCGATTGATTAGCGTAGTAATTAATAAGCCACGAGCTGTTCTAATATGATAATAAAAAATATAGGAAAAATATGTACAGACACCAGCAGGTCAAGCTATAACTGTATAACTGTAAATTCCCAATTGAATATTAACCTTAGTGTTTTATATTAAAGTTGAAAATCAATCAAAGAAATTTGACAGATTGTGGACAAATGTCACCACAACTCAGGTCTCCAAGATAAAGGTGCTACCTAGGGACCACTGGAGAAAAAAACTAATGTAAATTGAAATAAAACTATTTTTTACGGATTGTATCGCGTTATATTGATGTTATTAATCCCTAAATTAATAAATGGGATTAATAATATCAATATAACGCGATATCCGTAATATTAAATCCGTAAAAAGTAGTTTTATTTCAATGTATACATAATATTCGCGTAAATGTCAGAAATCAATAAATTAATGTAAATTTTTACGAGTTACCGTCACAGATGCATGTATAATTTAACTTTAACTTAGGTTAAAACTGTAACGATGGATCAATATATATATATTTTTATTATACCATAAGCATACGGCCCACCTAATGGTAAGCGGTTACCGTAGCCTATAGACGCTTGTAACACCAGGGATATCACTTGCGCGTTGCCGACCCTGTAAAAAGAAAGAGGAATAGTTGGGTTGGCAGTATACGGGTCAAAGTTCTCCACTGCCAACACAACGTTTCCTCTCGGAGCACTGGCAACCCTGCTCACTCTAAGGAACACAACACAGAACAATGTTATTTCACTTCGATTTTCTGCAAGGCGGAGGTAAATCCTCAGTCGGGCATTAATAAATAGAGAATAGGTGTAAATGATTTCGTTTATATTGTTAGATTCATAAAGGTATTAGTTTTTAGTAGATATCGTCATCAAATGGTCAGTAGGTCATTGCTCAACTAAGCAATACCTGCTGACATAACCGGTAGTTGTTTGAATGATGTTATATATATTTATATTTAAATGATATTATATTATGATATACATATATTTAACATAATATACTATAGCGCTTGTATTCCCTGAAGGGTTAGGCAGAAGTTTCGAGAGTTATCGAGTATCGTACCAATTATTAATTTTATATGCGTTGTAATACAGGTGCTATTAATAAAAAACTGCTTTTTAAGGATTTTATGGCGCCGTTCGTGAACATAACCTACCCTTGACAAGGTCCAGCGATCTATTTGATAAACCACAAATTCTCACAAATAATGTCGATACGTACCCAGGAGGAACAATTATTACCTAGAAGTATGAACGATTATTACCTATAATTATGCTAGCCAGATTTCTTATGTACAATACTTAATTTTGTACTGATATTTAATCTGTTGTTTGCATTTTTTTTGGTTGCCATTATTGAAATAAGCAGACTCATGCGGAACTTAAATCTTTGCCATGACTTGCATTAAAAATGGTTTTTTGTCCCACTTTAGTAAAATAGGTATTGATATGTACCGGTCGGAAAGGTCAGATTGAAGAAGAATTAATTTTTAAATACATATTTACAATAATTATCATTGTCCTTTAAAGTATATTATTTCTTATAATTCAGTTATTTCGCGGAAATAACTTAAAATAAGAATAAAGCTTTAGAAACTATAAACAATTATAAGTAAAGATTGTTTTTATTATGTAAATAAATGTAAGTATTATTATTCTCTTGTGACCTATACAAGAGAACTGCCCCAACAAATGCCATTTATTGAAACCTCTTTTTTATAAAAAAGTATTTATTGAATAATTTAAAAAAAACCTAGTCCTAAATAATGATTCGTTTCTACACTGTAGCGAGCCAATGTTCCTGACATATCAAGTGTGTATCTAATTTAACGTACAATAGTACATGCACTACAATTAATTATAATGATATCTACATTGAAGTCGGTAAAGTTTCTTATAAAGGATGTATAATTAATGGAATTCATCAAAGTTGTAAGCTATATTCCGCTGCTTATCCAGCATCTAATAGGGTTTAACTACTTAATCTAACATTTACCATTGAGCCTTCTCTCACATGGAGGGGGGATTAGGCTTTACGCAACCATGCTGTCCTAGTACGTCGTCACAGACTTTCGAGAACTTTATTGAATCCTCATAAGAACCGGTATAATCACGATGTTTGCAAGGGATATTATATTTTTTTTTATCTCCAAAATGAATTCGAGAAGTCATTAGAGGTGCGTGCCCTGGATTCAAACATGAAAAGCCGTGCTCGGCGGGCCAGTCGCACAAAACTCATATTACATTTAAATACATAGTGTACGTTTAGGTACCCATAGTTTCAAGAATATTATTTTTAGGCCATTTAGCTCGATGTCAATGACCAACAATCTACTTAATGGCGGGTCAGTTTTGTGAATACTCGATAAAATTATAAATGTCAACTATGTTTTGAAATCGTAGTTCAAAGTTCATGTCGGGGTTTTTATAATCACAAACTTTGTAATGTTTTTGACCAAGAATGAGATAACAAGTGGCAAAAAAATTCAAATTACTGTTTCCGTTTACTAATTTAAGAGTGAGTACTATGATTATGTGGGTTGTAATACCTAGTGGCTAACACATCGACAACTGAAGAAGAGATATTCTGAGAGACGTTGTGCCGTCGCCGGCGTCGCCCCCAACACGCACGCGCATCTGATCTATGACAATCGTTAAGGTATGATTCCAAACTCCGCTGCACACTGCAGTGCTTCCGCTGCAGCGCTGCCGCGCACTACTGGTCCCAATATATTCTCTATAGGTTTATATGAGATTATATTCCGAGCTCTGCAGCAATGCTGTCGCTGCAAATGGGAGATAATATATCGTCGCTGCGCCTGACAAGTTCCATATGTGATTTTTGTAAGGTTTTGGGAAACAACAAAAAACGTGTTATTGAATAAATAAACGGAAAAACTGCAAAAGTGTTAATGCAATAACAAAGATATTTATTTGAGACATATAAGGAATACAAGATTTGCCACTAATATTAGTTATTTATGGGAGTTATAATTTTTTTTAGCCAAAAACTGCACATATCTGTTTTAAAACCGTCTAAAAAAATTATGTATGTGCATTATTGCACATCAAGGATTTGAAAATATGTATTTTTTTGTTATTTTAACGTTTGTCGTTATGTGATCCTTAAGTTTTCTTATAATAACAAAATATAATAAAATCATTAGGAAGTACTAAAACTAAAAAAATAATCAGTCGTGCTTAACAATAATTATTATTATAATATTATTGGAAATAAGAAGTGAAATTCCTTTTAAAAAATAAAAATCTATTAACCTAAATATTAACAAAAATATAATTATCAAGAAAACAATTTTTAACAAAATCAACATGGAAGGCACGTCCGCCCAGTACGAGAGTTCAACGAACAATCACCCGTCGCCTTTTTTTTTTTCGGTCGGACATTGTTTTTAGCTCGAGGGAGTTAAAAACTTAACCGGACTAGGGCACCCGTTGCCGCCAGTCGCGCTGCTTTTATATCGTTCCGTCATTCTACCCCCTCTCTTTATTAGTCACATCTAACACGGCCTCTCCTGACATCCTGACGTCCCAGTCAGGTTCTTCGGGAACTCGATTAGGCACAGGAAGGGACCCGTGCCGCGGTTCTGCAACATTTGTTTCAGTTGGAGTCTGATACGGCCCTGGTTGCTCATTATCTGCCTCTGTACTCGAAAGCACAGGTAGATTACTGTTCTCTGAGCAATCATCGTCAGCATAATCTGTGTCTGCAACGAGTTAACCGACTAAGTATGTGTCATGTGTAACGTCGTAAAGCAATTGACAGAATAATTGGAGATATATAAATTTGCGACTTTTTCTTAAAACCACAAACAGATAACACCCCCAATTGTGTTAATAGGATGTGAATTAAGCACATGCCATATTAGAATACATGCAAACACACACGAAAGCGTAATAATCAACCCCAAGCGCTCACAGGACACTTGGAGACTCGTTGGTTAGGTATGGGTCCGGCCGAACCCATACCCTAGCCGAAAAGCTTTCACACCGTAGGCAGGGGCCTCCACAGAGTGGCAGGTGTACCTCCCGGTGGCTACGGGCAGTTGACCCTTCAAGCCAAACATGCCACGTAGACTTCACACACAGACACTACCGGCAGATGCCTCTCGAGGCCATCATACCGCGTAGATGTCAATACAGAGTACCGGCAAAAGCCTTACAAGGCTAACCATGCCGCGTAGTCTACACACCAGACAGGCTTACTCAGTCAGTCAGTCAGTCTGTCAGTCAGTCTCAGGGGTCCATTCTCCCCTCCAAGGCACCATAAACTGTGCAGCCGCATACGTGGTCTTTCCATAGGCTCCAGTGACAAACCTTAGGTCGTATCGACCATTGCGGAGCACTCGAATAACTCTATATGGCCCTCGCATGCCAGGATCGAGATTGCCCTGGGACTGAGAGTACTCGATCACGAAGACTAGGTCACCTTCCTGAAACACTTTAGGGCTTTCCTGATTCTGGTTAACATAAGTATCCTGCTGTTGCTGATTTTAATTTTGAACAAAAAGCAAAAACGTAGGCAAAGAGTGTAGGTAAATTTGCAGCAGCCTCTCATACATTTTTATCTCACTCCTACTTTCCGAGATGAATCCATTCAGATCTCCGACCACCTTGAGCTCCTGGGCGTGGATTTAACATCTAACCTCAACTTCGGGAGATACATTGAATCCAAGGCCAAAACTGCTGCCAAAAAGCTGGGAATACTTTCCAAGGTTAGACCTTACTTCACATCGGGACAGCTTCTGATGCTATACCAAGCTCAAGTCCGATCATGTGTGGAGTACTGCTCTCACCTATGGGACGGTTCGGCTCGTTATCAGCTGGATGCCTTGGATACTATCGACCGACGCGCCAGGAGACTCATTGGCGACGAGGAACTTGTTTCTAACAAGCTTCAAAGCCTAGAGCATCGCTGCAAAGTCGCCTGTTTATCTGTGTTCTATAGGATTCATTTCGGTGAGTGTGCCCAGGAACTGCACAACCTCATTCCTCCCTCTCCATTCCATCATCGGACGACCAGACGCAGGGAGGGATTCCACCCCTTTGTAGTTGATATTCCACCTATACGCACGAAGCGTTTTGCTTCATCATTTATCATGCGAACGGCCAAGGAGTGGAATTCTCTGCCGGCTGCTGTGTTTCCCGATTCATATGATTTAGGAACCTTCAAGGTGAGAGTGAATAGGCACTATTTGAGTTTGCGTGCTACATCCTCGGCAGCATCGTCACTTACCATCAGGTGAGGTGCGGCCAAACGCACTCAAATCTTCTATATAAAAAAAATAATAAAAAAATTACAGTTATGTATTATAATAAATATCATACAAACAAACGTAAACACACGCATTAACTACATAATTCCTAAGTTTAAAATACTTAAATATTGTTAAATTATTTTTGTGAAGAAAAAATACGACTGCGGGCAGGATTCGAACCTGGCTGCGTCTTCGCTATGACCGCGGTGGCTTAGTGGTCATAGCGTCTAGTGTACCGAACCAGAAGACGCAGGTTCGAATCCTGCCCGCAGTCGTATTTTTCCTTCGCTAAAATAACTTTATATCTTAGCATCGAAAATATAAAATATACTCAGATATTGACTTTAATTTTGTGTAAGTGTAAGTGATTAGTTTGTTTATTCTACACGTTACTTTTTTGCGTTGCAAAGCCAGCAAATCAAAGACCATTTCTTAGATTTGCTGGCTTTGCAACGCGAAAAAGTAACGTGAAGTTAAAACAAAGATACACAGTCATACACTCATATACTCAGAAACTTTCGCATTTATCACACACTAATATTATAGCGTTATTATTATGATAATAGTCAAATAATAATCAACAGATAATTTACTATGTTTGTATTTTAACATTATCATAAAGACGCGATTCACAAATGTTAGGTTACAAAATTATTTATTTAAATTGGCCAGGTATGAATGATAAATTATCAATAACTTGAGGAGAATAAATGAGAAATAACTGCTATGAAGTAAATTAACTATGAACTTACCACTTTTACTGTGTTTTTACTCCTACAAACTTTTTTGTAGTGTTATTTACACCACAACGCTCACATCTCTAACACAGTTGGCGGGCGACTGAAGACAGAACACAAATCCTTCATGTGCATTTCGGCACATACGAATTTTTCGTAACGGTCAAAACACATATAGAATTTGTTGAGCTTGTTTCTAGTTCGAAAATTACAAAAAGTATTTTATCAACACATCGAGAATGTAACGGAGATTATATTTAGTGCAAAAAACAAAAAATAAAAAAATGCACATATGGAATTTGGCAGGCGCAGCGACGATATGGGGACCACTACTGCTGCGGCAGCACTGCTGCCTGCAGCCGAGTTCAGAATCATACCTTTAGTGGTAGTTAGAAAAGATAGAAATAAAGAAACATTTATACAGCTCCGGTGAGGATAAAAGCGTATTACTAAAAATACATAAGCGGTAAAAATACAAAACGTATACAATTGTGCCTCACGGTTTAGCTTAAAGTGATTTTCTTCAGCATATACAAGGCAAATTGGCCGAGCTGGTTTTCCACCAAGAAAGACACAAACACGTAAACAGTTAGCTATTATACTACATACGTTAGATAATAACAACAACCAGTCCACACAAAACCAGTTCCTCACCGTATCATTCATAAAGGAACCGGTTATATGCACTTTCTATTTATATTGTAGAGTTAGTTATATCGCTCTAGGAAAGTTACCTGCATCTATAAGTAGGTAAGGAATATGAAGCAGGTAGCATGTGAAAAACCATGTGAAATTATTTTCCGTACGTAACATTGCTACTTTTTTCGCACAGCCTGCTACAAATACACTTTAATAATAACACATTTGGAGCACGTGAATAAAGAAATTACACAACACATCTACGTACTACTTAAATAAGACTTCTGATCGATTTCATATACTAAAACCATTGACTATAATTCATATTTTTACCTAAGAGTAAAAATATAACAAGTGCTATATAATATATTATATAGCAAGTGTAACAACGAATCACTGTGAACTAAAATAAGCTGTTAAAGAAAAGTAACAAGTTGTACAATATCGCAGGTGAAATCACTGAATCACATCAAATTAAAATCAATTTAAAATAGCAATAATGTCCATGCCCATCCATTAGACACGCTTGCGTGAAAGGATAGACAACCGACTTATCTCGAACCTTTTACAAATGCTAACATGTGTCTTATGAATATATTATAATTAAGAAAAATTGTCATTCGAAACCACACTACCGCATTGGGGTTGACCTGTTATTATAGTTGTGTTGCGATAAGTAAATAAAATAAATAAATAAATTATTGATACGATAATCTATTTTTTTTTAAATTTCAGAAGAGCCATCACTTTACATTCCCATAGAGAGAGACGATTTTCTTCTGAAGTTCCTCAGGCCATGCAAGTTCTATCCCGAGAGTGCATTTAAAAAGGTAACGTAAATAGTAATAATTATAATAATTATATGTATACCTTATTAAGCCTAAGACGAAATCATTCATACATGTTTAATTATTTAATACTTAAAAATATTTATGAACTCTCTCTAATCTAGTGGTCGTAAGTGTGATTTCTAGAGGTCTTGGGTTCGATTCCCAGATCGAGCAGTGTTATTAGAATTTTCTATGAAATTTCAGTAGCAGCTCGGAGTTTGGATTTGTGCCTGGCAATAAGCTCACACCCTACTACATGGAAACTCAACATACCGGCGAACTGTGCTGGTACATTTATACCTACACCTCTGCCTACCCCTTTGGGGAATACAGGTGTGGTGGTTAGTAATGTTAATGGTATCTATTTTACAGATAGAAGCGTATTACAAGTTCAGGCTGGCTCATGCAGACTATTGCCATGATCTGCTACCCTCGGCCATTCGCTCCCCGTTTCAACATTCCATTGTCTCCATCTTGGCACCCAGAGATCAGCATGGAAGACGCATAATTTTAGTTGAGTCCGGAGGTTTGTACCAATTATATTGGATATATATATGAATAATATGAGATAACTTGAAGACAAAATTAAGTCGCAGGTGCACGGTAGTCTCTAGGCATGATGCAGTACTAATATCGACTATTAACGACTATGTTTTCCTTTGTCTGTTTATCGTCACTGCTACAAGATTTTTTCAGATGTGTTTTTCTAGCCGTAAGTACACGATTAACTAGTAATTTAGCCATTAACTATGGTGCAATTTTTTCGCCACTGTTTTTTTTGTCGTCTTACAGCCGAAAGGAAATCATTATTTCAATATTATTTCTATTAGATAAGGAACTAAATCTAAAATCTTGAAAAAAAAAGTGAGCTGTTTATTAGAAAAACGTTCAGATCTCTCGACAAATTGTTGGATGTAGCTGTTTTTTTTTGCATTTCATGGTTGATCCAATACAAGAAATTGTTGATCATGATGAGTGGAAGTATCGGCTGTAAGACGACAAAAAAAACACGGTGTATAATTGTGTATGCTTATACAACAGGCATCAATCATTTCGTAATAGTTTGCGGTGCATTAAGATTTCTTTGGTTAGCAGATTTCTATCCTTGAATAATCATACTTGCGGTCGAAACTAGGCAAGATGTACATAATCATTACCTTTTATGTTATTAAGGGCTAAGGTCGATGCAGAGGTTTAAAGTGAAATTATTTTTCACCATCCTATTCAGAAACCGAGGGCCTCTTGAAGGTCCTCGGTCCTCCACAAACTTCTACTTTTTTTATTATTATTTTATTATTCATACGAGTACCTATTCAAAAATTATAGTACAGAGGCCAGCACATCAAGGTACTACAATCTGACAAATTTCTGTGATTGATTTTCAACTTTAATACAAAACTTTAAGTTTCATATTCAATTGTGAAAATTTGACAGTTTTGGATAGCTTGCTCTGCTGGCGTCTGTAACTAGTTAAATCACCAATTTTAGTGAAATTTATCTTTTCAAAACTGCAATAATGAAAAAACGTAATAGCTTGATTTTATTTGCTATGGTTACATAATATAACGCTATGAGGTGGAGAACTGTGACCTGAAAACAGGTTTTTATTTACCTTTTTTTTTACGTATGGAAATCCTCATGGACTATCCACCGCCCGGGGAAGGCGGTGGGGTATGTCGGACTCCACCCATAGGGGGTGACCTACCGACTAAAACCATACGGGTGTTTCGCCTCACCACTTTTTGCTGGGGTTGCGGGAGCGAGAACATTCCTCCACGACAGGTTTTTATTTACCTACCACAGGCACCAGAGATCCCCGACCAAAATTATGTTGGTAGTCGATAGCATTAGATTTTTGCTTCGTACCTACTTGGTTTGTGGTAAGAAATAAACTATAACTAGTCTGCACTACATAATTAAAAAAAAAAATGCTTTTGTTTTCATTTAAAAGTAAATAAAATACTATGCTTTTTTTTCGCCACAGTCGCAGCGTTTGGTGATCTAGGGCGTGACCAGTGACCAGCCGGTGCGCACGAAATTGATACTACTAACGAAATAGTGCGTAAAGGAGTTCGAGACTTCTTATTTTATATATAAAGACGAGTTTTATTCATTTAAATGTGTAAATATATTCATTTTTCATTTAGTAGGTACTTCATGCAGATGCATTTAGTCAAAGTCAAAGTCAAAGTATTTTAATGCTTCATGTGTAAATATACATAGGTGTTTACATTTATAAAGTAACAACATGAAACCCTGTTAGGGCACAGCATAGTATACCTAATATTAATTATAATATTATTAACATAATTATATTATAATTAATAATAATAATTGTTATTAATTAATAATAATAATAATTATTATTTTTTTACTATAATAATGTAGGTATCTAATTATTATTTATTTAAAGTTATTATTTAATTTATATTATATTTTATTATTTATTTTTTGGCTTTGTATTTTTAAATGTTTTATTTATTAATTTTTGTTGTTTCAAAATATTCATCTAGAGAATAAAAGCATTTTTTTACTAAAAATGCTTTTAATTTTCTATTAAAATGTGTTAATTTGATTTCCTTTTTTATATCTATTGGTAATTTATTATATATCTTTACTGCCATATAGTAGGGACTCTGGTTAAGCATTTTTATTCTAGAATGTGGCAAATAAAGTCTATTTTTATGGCGGGTATTGACATTGTGCGTGTCTTTTACTTTTGTGAAGTAATGTATATTTTTGAACACAAATAAACTAATATCATGTATATATAGGGATGGGAGTGTTAATAGGTTGTACTTTGTAAAATAAGGCCTGCAGCTATCTTGGTTATCTATTTGGGCTATTATTCTAATGCACTTTTTTTGTAATATAAATAAATCGTGGCTATTAACACTATTCCCCCATAGCATGATACCATACCTCAGCCATGAATAAGCATAGGCATAGTATGCGGATAGTGCCGTTTTCATATCTGTGCTACATTTCAGTTGGAAAAGAGCGTATGTAAATTTGGATAGTTTGGATTTAATAGATTCAATGTGAGTTTTCCAGTTTATGTGTGTGTCTATGTTTATTCCAAGTAATTTAAATGTCTCTACAGTTTCTAAGGGAGTACTTTGAAAAGTTGTGTTTATATCTATTGCAGGTTTTTTGTACGATCTAAATTGTATTGTTTTGGTTTTGCTATAGTTTATCTCTAAGTTATGGTCATAAAGCCAACTTGTTACGGTTTGTAGGGTTTCTTGTAGTATAGGATTAGGGGTATTAGTATTTTCGTATTTTATAAGTATGGATATATCATCTGCGAATAAGACTGGCAAGGTTACTTCTTTATTTAGGGTTTTTGGTAAATCGTTAATGTATATTAGGAATAATATACATCCTAATACACTTCCTTGGGGAATAGAGCACGTTATTTTCCTTTCTTGAGATCGTATTATGTTTATTTCATTTGTTTCCGCGTTGTAATTTTCTATTTGAACTATTTGTGTTCGATTCTCTAGATATGACTTAAACCAGAAGTAGGCTGGACCGCGAACGCCTGATCCGTGTAATTTATTAAGAAGTATGTTATATAATACTTTGTCATACGCTTTCGTCATATCTAGTAAAATTCCTAATACATACTTTTTATCATTAATATGTTGTAGCGCCATTTGAATGTATTTATATACGGCATGTGTTGTTGATCTTGATTTCCTAAAGCCATTTTGGCTGTCATCTAAAATATTATATTTTTCTAAGAAATTGTATAGTCTATTGCACATGGCCTTTTCAAACACTTTCGAAAAAGTTGGTAGTAGAGCTATGGGTCTATAATTTGTTGGGGTATCAGTATCGCCTTTTTTATGAATAGGTTTTATTAATGATATTTTTAGGGAATCGGGGAATTTTCCATCTTGAAAGCTCTGATTTATTAAATAAGTTAATGGTATTGAGAGATTTTCGGTACATTGTTTTAATAAAATTGGTGGAATGTCGTCAATTCCGCAGCTGTGTTTAGATTTTATGGAGCGGATTATTTGAATAATTTCTTTTTGGTCTACAGGACGTAGGTACATTGAATACATTGGTGAGTTAATGACAGGTCGGCCTATAGCATCGTTTTTATTATTAGGGTCTACGCCAACAGTCGCAAAGTAGTTATTAAAAATATTTGAAATTTTTGTTGGGCAGTTTACAATTTGGTTATTTATTTTTAGTGATATGTTTTGGTGAGTATTTGTTTTAACTTTACCGGTTTTTTGATTTACGATATTCCACATGGTTTTTGTTTTGTTTTCAGAATTTTTCATTTGATTTTTATATTCTAGTTTTTTGGATATTTTTATACTACATTTTAGCGTTTGGCTAAATTTTTTATAGTAATTTTTGATGACATCATTTTTGGTTTCGTTAAGAATAATTCTTAGTGTTCTTTTATGAGCGCATGATTTTTTAAGGCCTGCAGTAAGCTATCTTTTTTTGGGTTTGTTTTTTATTTTGAGTTTTTGTATTGGTATGTATTTATCAAGAAGTTGTTTTATGGTTTTACTAAATAAGTTATAGTTTTTATTTAAATCGTTTTTTTTATTCATTATATTATCCCATTTTATATCTTTCAATGAATTTTTAAATAGAACCATTTTGTTTTTTGTAAATATTCTTTTTTGAATGTACCATGTTTTGTTATTGTTACATTGGATATTTTTTGTGTTTATTTTTATATCTAGAGCTTTATGATCGGAAAGGCCATAATCTTGAACTTGTGATTTTTTTATGAGATATTTGCAATTGGTGAAGAGTAGGTCTATACAGGTGGAAGTTGTTTTTGTTACTCTTGTTGGTTCTTTTATAATCTGCTTAAGATTATGTGAGCTCATTGTGTTAATAAGCTCTTCCGTTTGTTTATTTTTATTTAATATGTTTATATTAAAATCTCCACCCATTATTACGTATTTATTTATATATTTTGTATTTAATTTATATAAAACTTTTTCTATCTGTTCATGAAATATATTGATATGACGGTCAGCTCTATATACTCCTATGAGAATACAATTTATCTTTGGGATTTCTATTGCACTAAATTCTATTATAAACTCTTTAATAAAACATTCTCTACCATTCAATCTAGGAAAATGCAAAGACCAAACATGGTGCACTTGTTTGTTAGTGCACTATTTTTAGTTCATAAGGTCACGGTAGACGGTACAACAGTATAACGTGACCTTATCAACTAATAAGGATAGATGGAAGGAGAATATAATATAGATATTCATTCGCAATACATATAATTTAATTATTAGTTGTTACCCGTAGTTTCACCCGTATCGGAAAGCCCACAATCAAATGATTCATTGTGTTCGTATCTATATCTATGTTAGGTTAGTATGCAGGTTTATCTTGCAACCTCTGTAACTAAATATCTGTCATTTGTTTTTCGTTTTATGTCTTGTTATAATTGAGCGAAATTGCAATTTTATTTTTCCTTTTTGTAATTTTATATAGTATTTATTACCACTTGTATTTGAGAATCACCTATTATTGGCAACTGTATAAACCCATACCTAACATATTATACCTAACATACTACCTACTGCTATTTGATATTTTGTATACCGAAGCTGTTGGTGAACGCTAATAAAAAATAAATAAGTAATATAATACCTAATAAAAAAACAACAAAAACGCATGTGAAAAATTCGCATCTTTCGGTCGTCGACCACGATTGTTACATAAAATACGGCCTCTTAACCAGAACTGGTTTCACGGAAATTGGAACGACCGTTATAAAAACCTCATATTGGTAACTTTCCAGAGAGATGGAACCCACAAGAGGTGTCGCTCAAGGAAGTGTTTCGAGGCATACAGATGGGGCTGGAAGGTGCGATGGCTGAGCCTCGCACGCAGATCTGTGGTGTCATCAGCGTCTTTGACATGAAGGGCCTGTCGTTCAAACATATAATGCAGTTCACGCCATCTTACGCCAAAATGGTTCTTGAATGGATTCAGGTAAGAATTCACAAATGAAGTACATAATTAGCTTTAGTACCTTACCTAGATTACTATCCTAGGTACCCCTACCGGAGAATGATGAAAAGTGATTGAAAAGAGATATGAATAAAATAAGAGGGAAGTTATTTTGTACCGGGTGCTAATTTTCAGACTTGAAATAAGGGAGACTATTAAATGGCAGTTTCATTAGTCACAGACTACCGTCTGCCCTATGCTTATTGTAATCTGTTCGAAACCACTTTGATTGCAGTGACATGGATAATCCATTATCTGTCATATTCTGTTTTTTTAAAGAATTAATAGGTATTCGCCCACTTTTCTCATATGTATACCCTTTTCTTATTATCCTTTACTGTTCCACTGTTGGGCAAGGTCGCCCTCATAACCTTCCACATCTCCCTATTTGAGGTTTCTCCGACTAATGACCCATGAACGCATATATGTATACTTTAGAGAACCTTGTATTATTATTATTTTTAAGTAAATATACTTATACGTACTAACTGTCTGATGTTTTTTTTTAAGAAAACGTCTTACACTGGAATTCTTTGTGTCATAATAGGTGTATTTACAAATACAAATTCTGACATACAATACCAACCGGACACGGGAGCACTAGCCGAGGTATATAAATCTTTGTTCCGTACGCGATTCGCGAATCGAAAATGCGTCCCGTGGCACACAAGTCGGTTAGCCACTGCGCAAATCAAGTTTTAGTGCTGGATATGGACTCATTACTACTCTGTGACCCAATTTATACTATAAAGGGCGTAACTACTTCTCAGGCTTTTATCTGAATGATCTTTCTGATGGAGTTACTAGTAATATGGTCAATATTGAACTAGCTGTGCCTCCCGATTTCACTCGGCTTGACTTTTTCCTTTTTGCTCGGCTCCTATTGGATGTGTGAGATATATATATATATAGCCTTATATGCCTTCCTCGATAAAATATATAATAATTAAATTCGAACCAGTAGTTCCTGAGGTTAGTGCGTATAGATTACCTAAGAATTCTTCAATATTCGCCAGGATCGCTGGATATCTATAGATTATCTAAGCATTCTTCAATATTCGCCATTCAACACGAGATGTCCAATAATTGACCTCTATTAGTTATGGTGCTCGTCAGAATCACTCAGAATGTTATTGCTTAGTTGTATTTACACTCGAGAAGAGGCCAATGACCCGTGATGTCATAACATTTACATTATGTAATAAAAGCGACGCGTGCAGTGTGCTTGCCTGTTTGACAACTCTTAAAGGTTCTCTCAGTTCATTTAATTAAATACGTGCTTATTTATACCGTCGGTCTTTAACCTCCTAAATGTCTGCCTAACCTTTCGGGGTGTGACGGCGCCTGAAGTCTGCAAACACTAGGCCAGCATGGTGGACTATAGCCTAATCCCTCTCAATCTGAGCTAGGAGACCCGGGCCCAGCGGTGGGACAGTATATGGGTTGATGATTATGATGATGAACCCTTCGGGGAATAGAGGCGTGATGGTGTGTTATGTTGTGATGTGGTCTTTCAGTTGAATAAAAATAAAAATAAATAATGATAAAATGCATTTATTTCAGGTAATATGGTTATGATTTTATGAATTCTGGCTCAACTATTGAAAAGCGAATTTCCGTTTTATGTTGAAATCTAAAATGTTTCTGTTATGTCTAGCCGATCCATTATAGGATCCAGATATAATTGATTCATGGGCTGGTGTCTAAGCAATAACTACATCGATCAACCGATCTGGAAGGTTAAGTTGCGCTAGCTGCGGCCAGTCTGTGAAGGGTGACCATATTTATCACACCGAGACCTCCGTGTTTCCGAGAGCATATAAAGCCGTCGGTCCCAGTTGTTAAAAGAAGACTTATGACAATAGTTTCTGGTAGTCAGAAGCCCAAAAAGTCTGACAACCAGTCTATCCTCAGGATATCGGTATTGCCCAGAAATTGCGGAGGTCTGATGGCAGTTGATTTGTGTAAAATACTGATATTCAGGTAATCTGGTTAGACTGAACGCTAACCCTAGCTTAGTTGGTAAAAGCCTCGGAAAATAATAATAAAAAAACATCAATCATCAACCCCCTGCTGGGCACGGGTCTCCTCTCATATTGAGAGGGATTAGGCTATAGTCCACCACGCTAGCCTAGTGCGGGTTGGCAGATTTCACAAACAGTCGAGAAAAATCTCTAAGGTATGCAGGTTTCCTCACGATGTTTTCCTTCACCGTTTAAGCAAGTGATAATTAATTATTAATACGCACATGAATTCGAAAAGTCAGAGGTGCGTGCCTTAGGTTCGAACTCGAGACCTTCGACTTGGCAGTCCAATGG
Source organism: Acronicta alni (assembly GCA_964056405.1). NCBI lineage: Eukaryota > Metazoa > Arthropoda > Insecta > Lepidoptera > Noctuidae > Acronicta > Acronicta alni. The sequence continues at coordinate 13,770,607 of OZ043916.1, read as the reverse complement.
TCATACCGCTAGGCTAAAAAAAAACAAAACATCCATAAAGGTTTTATTCATTTGACGATATCTGTGTTCTAGTGGTTCGCATGTCGGACTGCTGACCACGAGGTCGTGGGTTCGATTCTCACATAACACAAATATTTATGTGATGAACATAAGTCTCGGTGTTTCTTATGTATTATAAGTATGTATTTACAAAAAAAAAGTATATAAGTATTGTAGCCATTGTCTACACCCATACTACAAGCTCTGCTTAGTTTGGGACTAGATGGTGCTGTGTAAAAATTGTTCAAGAATATTTATTTATTTATTATTTCTAAAGTGCAATCAATGATTTCAGGACTGCGTGCCGATACGTGTGAAGGCTGTGCACATAATCAACCAGCCGTACATCTTCAACATGCTATTCGCCATCTTTAAACCGTTCATGAGGGAGAAGCTGCGCTCGCGCATCCACTTCCACGGTACCAATATGAACTCATTGATGGATCACGTGGACCCTAAGGCGCTAAGGCAGAGGCACGGCGGTCTTCTGCCTGAACCAGAGATCTCGGGAGATGTGCTGTGGAAAATGCTTCGACATTATGAAGAAGAATACAAATGTAAGTATTTGATAACTTTTACTTTTATAGTCAACCTATTTAGACCTTTGTGGATGATGAAGTCAAGGTAACAACACAACAACGTTTTGACAACGTCTGCGGTCTAGTGGTTCCAGTGTTTGTTTGTGTTCACAGTACACAAATTTTAATGAGACGAACATAAGACAAGTGTTTGTGTTTGTCTGGTGGTTTCTTATGTATTATAAGTATGTATTTACTATGTAATTATTACAGATATCAAAGTGTTTGTTTGGTAGGCACAATAGGCATAATACCTAGGTAGACAATAATTAGAACAAAGGTTACAATAACAGACAATAAACAATAAACAGAACCTGCGTTAGCGTAGTGGTTGTAAGTAAGTGCTACTGCTACGCTAGAAGTTTTGGGTTCGATTCCCAGGTCGAGCAGTGTGTGTTAAGTTTGTCTATGAAATTCTCAGTGGGAGTTCGGAGTTTGGATTTGTGCCTGGTTAATGACAAAGGCGGCCTCTATTATGGGATATAAGATCCCAGTGAACTGAGTGTACATTAGTGTACGCCCCTGCCGAACCCTTCAGGGAATACAGGAGTGATGGTATGGCTATTTAAGAGTTATGATGAGCCAGTTAGCCAGTCAACAATATAAATATGAATGTGGAGGGATGGAGGGGTAGAGGGAGGCCAAAGAAAAGATGGATGGAATGTGTTGAAGCCGACATGATAGAAAAGAGTGTGACTAATGATGTGACGGCTGACAGAGATGAATGGAAGAAATGGACATACTGCGCCGACCCCAAATAAATTGGGACAAGGGCAGGATGATGATGATAAGCTAACAAATCTTTTATCGACGGTTTTTGTGATTCACAACACTAATAAAAAAAACATGTTTTTTTCAGTGGCAAACTCCTATGGCTACGTAACAAATGTGAACAATAACACAAAATCGTAGAAGAAAGTGCGATGCAGTACAAATTGGAACCCATTCTCTCAATTTAGTTTTGATAGTACTAGTTAGTGCATTTTATATAAACTAAGGCACAGCAATAAATATTAAATTTGAATAGTGTAATACTCACTTTGTATTTTTTAAATAGATTTAAATAAAAATTTATTGTTACGAAGGAATAATAAATTTACTTAGATATTATTTTTACGAAAAGTACAACATGGTTGGTGTTATTAAATAAGAAACCAGTAAATTAAATACACAATTGTTTTATTACCTTTGTTTATTGGTATCTTACATAGTTCAACTTATATAAGGAGATAATTTAAATGGCCATTATAAAATAATTGTAGGTTTATTTATACAATATCATTATTATGTTTCTTTTGGAATTAAAAAAAAAATACATCTCAGAAGTTTCAATATTATATAAGCGTTATAGAAATAATAAAATGTGAGACCAGGTTTAAAAACACAAAAAAAAATCAAATCATAATTATTTTTATATAAATTCGTGAACCCTACGAGTTAAACTTGTCCTACGTATTCTATGAATAAATTTACGTTATTGAGATGTTCATTATTAACCTAGTTACGATTACACTAAAGTAGGTTTTTTTTTTGTCATGGACTTTATTATAACACACATTTTTATTAAATTTATACGTGATGTGAGTGTGTGGAATTAAAATATTTTGTAAGTACTTACTTCTTAGGGTGATTGCAAATCAATTGAAATAAAAATAAGATAAATTAATAAATTAAAACATTTAAAATTTAGATAATATATTAATATTGTTCGAATTAGAAGCCTCATGAACATGATACATTTATATATTTAGAAAATCACAGCCTGCTTCCTCTTATTAGATGTTATTAATATTATCCAGACATTTCAGTCAGAATAACACTATCCGTACAAGGTCATAATGTACATAATAAGGAGATTCCAGAAAGCAACGAGTATATAATTATAAATATTGACATTTTATAAGCTTTTTTATATAAAATAAATTAAAAATTATGAAAAAATACTTTAGCAGTGGTGGTTCGTAAATATAGGTAAATACATATTATACCAAAATATATTAGTTTATAAAATTTACAATGCTCGAGTTTATCAAACAATCATTATCTTTTAAAGCATCTAAAATATAATTTAATATCAATTTTAAAATCTCGAGCAATTTATTTCTACACATAAAACTACTAAAATGCCCAATGGCTAAGGCCTTAATATTAAGGTTTGTACGAATAATCTAAATATTATCTGTATTAATTATCACGATATGCACATTCATTATCACATTGCATAAAACCGTCCACATCTCTACGCGCGCAGTTTTCATTTCTTCTTGTATCCGTACGAGTTGATTGCTGAAATAAAAATGACAAAATTTTGTTAACACTGTAACTAAGTAAAACCGTGCATATTTTCTATTGTTACAGATACATGTTTATTTATTTTTTGCACTTTTAACATTTTATTATTATTATAATAAGTCTTTATATATTTATCGTCAGCGATTGGTATTACGTGGTAAGTACCTGTCCAAAACTAAAAAGATCCGACCAACTAGGCACTTTTAGGTATTATGTAATTTGTGTATAATATACTTACCACTGAATTCCTTATCGCACATAAGGAGAAGCTCCAACCACTGTCCTCCAGTTACTTTCGGAATAGACAGGGTACCTCCATACTGGTCAGGCAGGCACTTAGGGCTGATGTACTCGTGTAGTAGCTTCTTGTCGCTTCCCATGAATACGATGCGGGAACGGAGCTTTTCCTTAAGGAAAGGCTTAAAGAACTTGAACACCATGTCGAAGATGAACGGCTGGTTGATGATATATAAACCTTTGATACGGAGTGGGATGGCCTCCTGAAATATAGATACGGTAAGTCATTAAATATTGAGTATTATAAGTAGGAAAATGTATCACATCTCGCAAGTAGTGACTATACTTAATTTGGGGCTAGACTTAGCTTAGTTTGGGACTAGATCATACTGTGTAAAATATCCCAAATATTTATGGAATATAATAAACCGCGCATCAAAAATACTGATTGAGCGACAAAATTACTGATTGAGCATCAAAATACAGATATCGGTTAGGTTAGGTTAGAACTGTGACCACACATCGGCCAGAACCAAATCAGGATGATACCGAATCTGAAAACCAAGAGAGTGTATATAATAACACTTTGATGAGCAAATTTAGTGTGCAATTCAGTATTTTTGGTGCTAATTTCGAATATTTTGATTGAAAAAAGGGGATTTACAGTTAAAGTATTAAATACCACCCAATATTTATTATTATTTGATAGGTACCGTCAGGGCCGGATCTACTATATAAATCAAATATTTTATTGTCTCATTTTTTTCTATACTTTGAGAAATTAGGTGGGCCCCTAAGTAGTATTAGCCCGTCATCGTCACTTGACACAATCGGTAACCTTCTGGAGATGGCAAGTAAGAACGTTCCTTATACGCTACTGTTATGCTTATATCTATTCCTTAACAATAAGGTATGTTCGGTTTTGCAAGTACCGACTATGAGAGAGATGAATACCGACCTGTAGCCAGTCGACGATCCTATTGGCGAAGCTTGGCGTGAACTGCAGCACGTGTTGCATGGAAAGGCCGTCCATGTCGAAGATGACGACGGCACCGCAGATCTGTGTCTCTGGTTCCAACATGGCTGCCTCCAGGAACAACACACAGCCTTTGAATACCTCGTCCAGGCTGCATTTGCTTGGCTTCCATTTCTCTGCAAGACGGAAAGTCAACTTTACATTTTTCGGCGCCTTATTTCGTTGAAATATAAGTCAGTTTTCATGTATTACGTCAAGTTTTGTGGTATAATGCAGGGGGGAACTACTTAAAATCATTGAAAGGCGAGTTATTTTCAGAGCGCCATGTTAAAAATAAAATTAGATGTAATAAGACGGACAAAATCACTGCCAGATTAAGGCGAAAAGTTTGCATTACTCTTGCATCGTGTAAATTATCCCAAAGCTCAAATTAGTCAAGGAAGAGACATAAAGAAGTTTTATATTTCCAATATTAAATCAAAGCACTCACCTAGATTTCACGAATTTGAATACAATGGTTTTCATAGTAGTTTTAACGTAATTGCGGTATAATAAATACACCAAGGTCTTAGGTATATGGGATTTTGGTACAATATTATTATATTTATAACTGCTTGCAAGTAAATGCTCATGTCATGCACTTATTAACCTCAAAGGAGTCATAGACTAAAATAAGAATATTATGAATCAGCACCAACCATCCCGTAGGTACTTTTTATTGGACACTTAATTCGAATCTAGAACCACTAACTAATATTATAATTGTCTACTTCTTTTGTATTTTTTTTCATGTTTTTGCAGTGTTCAGATCATAAACAATTCGATTGCGCAAACTTTTAATTCCAGCTATAATGATGTGACGTATATTATACTTGATGAGTGAGCGTTGTTCTTAGTAATTTTATACGAGTGTTGGTATTGTGCGCAACGTATTATTTCTATTTGTGGATCATTATCTCGGGCACGGTTGCGTGACTATTTGAATACCCAGAAAACCCAATGCAATTTATCTCACTCATTATCATCACGTGTATACAAAAAAAATAGGCAGATTTCCATTGATTTATGTAAATTGTAGGTACGTACAAACTACCTCGTTGGTCTTGTGATCGAAACCGTGTTTGTTGAGCCTGAGATACAGGGTTCGATTCTGAGGTAGTGCAAATTTTTCTATGTAAATTTCAGAGCAATGGATTTATAACCGGTTTGTGGTAATAGGCTCGACTCCAATTAGATTGGGGGACTTAAAAGCAAATAAGTGAAATATGGTGGGTGGACTCGTGTACCTACACCATTTTGGGCTTAAGTATATATATTTTTATATACCACAGGCAAACAAGCGTACGGCCCACCTGATGGTAAGCGGTTACCGTAACCTTACACGCTTGTAACACCAGGGGTTATATCATTTGCGCATCATTATATCATTTGCGCGTTGCCGACCCTGTGAATTAACTTGTCACTCGTCTTTTGTGATAATCCTGAATTTCAGGCAATTTTTCAGGTCATTGATATATGACAACAGAGCGTTACTATTAAATAGGTACACAGTATCCATTCTTTAAAATACATATTCTTAGAAGCCTGTATGTTTCTGTGAAATTGAGGCGATATATTAAAAAATATTATGAATACATTAATGTATTTTTTATAATCCATTTTTTTAAATAATATAATACATTAATTTAAATGAGATAAAGGTTTTGAACAGATACACAGGAACGTAAGAAAGTCACATTTACTCACTTCCTAGCTCCAGCACCAGTACTCTTCGCCCAAGCTGGTCACGTGTGGGCAGTACCGTGAGGACGTTCTGGTTGAACACGTTGGTCTCCTTGCTGGGTGTCAGACCATCGTAGTGCTTCGAGTGCTTCAACTTGAACGAGTAGTAACGCTTAATCTGAAACAGTAAGAAGCTAAAGTAAGAATATATTCCAATATAATTTTAGTGTAATGAGCTTGGCATAATCGTTCTTCGATTAAAGCCTTTTTATTCCAAACAAAGATTAAAAATAAAAATAGTGAGTATACAATTTTGTCCAGTGATGGAAGAGATAGGTAATAACTACTCTTATCAATCGATCTGTAAGGTTATGCTGTGCTTGCTGCGGTCATACTCTGGATAGGTGACCATTCTTAGCAAGGTACACTGTATGCCTTGGAGAGCATGTTAAGCCGTTAGACCCGGCTGTCATGAGATCACCTATGACAACATTTTGTGTGAGCAGCCCAAACACTCTGACAACTAGTTTATCTTGGGATATTTATACCGTACCGTACCGTACGTAGTTTCTTTTTATACCAATAAGGTGGCAAACAAGCATACGGCCCACCTGATGGTAAGCGGTTACCGTAACCTGTACACGCTTGCAACACCAGGAGTATCACTTGCGCGTTGCCGACCCTGTAAAACCAAAGAGGAATAGTTGGGTTGGCAGTAAAAGGGTCAAAAACCCTCCACTGCCAACACAAGTTTCCTCACGGAGTTCTGCTAACCTTTCTCACCGTAAAGAACACAACACGGCTCAAAGCGTTGCAGTTTCACTTCGGTTTTCTGCAAGGCTGAGGTACTTCACCAGTAGGGCAGCTCCAATTGTAGTGGAACTACTCCCACTATGTCTTAAGTCTCGAAAAATATTTACCCTGAAATTGGGCTGCGGAGGTCTGATGGCAGTTCGTGTAAAATCAGTTAATTTGTGTAATACTCAACCGCATCTGGATAGACTACTAACCCCAACATAGTTCAGAAAAGGCTGGGATAATGATAACATGAGACTAAGTCGGATGATGGATTATAATTTCTTAAAAATAATAGTTAAAATCCATTCATAAACAACAAAGTTATCCACAACGTATGTACTTAACCTGTCAGGTAACAAATTACAGACACAGTGCAAAATCTATTGTTCTTGAGCCATTAATATATTTTGTAATATACAATTGACAACATCTTCCTTTTGTACGTCAGTTAAAAAGTAACTTTGATCTTTACAAAACATAAGGAAGTGACATTTAGCGAAGACTTGGAACATTGTGTACTCTTTACATAGGCTTATATATGTACCTATATATATGTTTATATATATATATATGTTTTGTAGGAATAAAAATATTCAGTCAAACAATATCTTTCCTTGAAGTTTTAAGTTTAATTAAAAATTAGGCATGCAACGAGGTTGCGGTTAATTAGCATCCTGTAACTTGAACGCATCGAAATATACCAACTTTTATGATTCATGTGTGCATATTATACAAAACCTACTCAAGATTATAAAAAGTATTGTAAATACTCATAAGAGTACTTATGAGTATTTACAATACTTAATACCTTAACCTTAATAAACACTTAATACCTTAATTAGCAAATACCTTAATTAGCAGTAGCTAATTAAGGTATTAAGTGTTTAAGCCTGACCTCGGTGACTTCAGACATTTAACATACCTAATATGATGGTCTACCGTCACGTCTGTATTCGCAATGGGCAAAGCAGAGCTGTACCTACTAATATAATATATTCACCTAGTAGTATTCTTCTTATTTACATGTAATAGGGTTCCGTATTGGAGGTATACGGACTGATAATAATAATATAATAAGGGGCGAGTCAATTATCATCAACCAAGCATAAAATTCCAAGCTACTGAGGGTCTACTCCCTATCTCCGTCAACGAAGTAACGAGCCGTTCCAAAGTTCTCCGAAACTTCGGAGTCCGATAAAACAAGTGTTAAATTCAATTTTTCGAACGGGTAAAAACACATCGAGAGTAGGGACAACTGTCAAATTGTGTTGTCATTCATTCTTAGTTCAGGCCCCAAAGGAATCATGCGTCCGTTGGTGATACGGAGTAGGAAACGCCGGTAACGAAGGTCGAAACTACAGACTTCGTGCTTAGGGAGTAGACAAATTCATACAAAATCCTAATAACACTTTTTTTTACCTGAGATTCGAAATCGAAGACCTCAAATTCAGCAGCAATGCTTGAGACTAATTAGGTAATCTAACAGCTTCAGAACTTCAACTTCAAACTTTCAGAACGAAATATAGACTTAAATATTATGTCACAATAAGGCTAATATACAATACGATCGCATGGCAAACAACAGCCCGGTGGTCGGTCAATATTGTGAGGGTAGTTGGGAATCATTGGGTGCGACTTGCGCAAGATCGGTAACAGTGGCGGAATAGAGAAGAGGCTTTCACTCAGCTGTGGGTGTTATATATATAGGCAGCTATTATTCAGAGTTATCGGTTATTATTCTATTGTGTAGACGGCTGATATTCAGATACGACTCTAAGCGTCAACTTAAGCCGAGCCTCTTCCCAACAATGTTGGGGTCAGCTTCCTGTCTAACCAGATGCGGCTGAATAGTATTTAACACAAAGCGACTGCCATCAGACTCCACAACTCAATTTCTGACCAATACTCGATATCCTGAGGATAGACTGGTTGTCAGGCTTCTTAAGGTTCCGACTACCACTAACGATTGTTATAGGTGTTAGTATGAGAACCGGGACCGACGGCTTTACATGCTCTCCGAGGTACGGAGGGGTCTCGATATGTTAAGAATGGTCACCCATCCACAGACTGACTGCGGTTAGCGCAGCTTAACCTTGCAGATCAGTTGATCACGGTACTTTTTACTTAGCCATGGGCCTCTCAGATAATTAGGTACTACATAATATGTATAAAATAATTAGGTATATCGTAGTACATTATAGATATTTGACAAACGGAAGCTTACACTTAGTTTATGCTAAGATACAACTCTGAATTTGAGTCTTAGTTTGACTTAGTTGAGATCTGTTAGTGTGTAAAATATTAAGTGTAAGGAGGTTCATTTGTTTTAAAAGAGCGCCTCTCGTCATCAAATTTAAAAGTTTGGCGAGTTTAGAAATAAGTAATACCTTTGTACAATTTCATTATAGAAATAAGTTTAAAAAAAAAACTTACCAAGTCGTAAGCACTTTCTGGGTAGAACTTGCAAGGCCTCAGGAACCTGACCAGCCAAGCTTCACTTTCAATTGGCACGTACAAGTCTTTATCCTCTGCAACAGAGTATTTATGATGCGTTAGAAATATTATTTGCATGCGATTTTCACATTCATACTTCAGGCTAAAATATGTAACTAATATCATATTTCAACATACTTATTAAATATTTTTGAGAAGCTTTGTGTGAAGTCTGTCAACCTGCACTAGGCTAGCGTGGTGGATTATAACCTAGCCATCATTTTGAGTGGGGACTCGGGCCCAGCAGTGGGACAGTCAATGGAATGATGATGAAATGATAACCGAAAACCTGAATAGATTGAAACTGTAATAAATCAAGTAAACACGCATCATATAGGGACCTCAAATTTGGAAAGGAGTTTAGGTACTATACTATCCTCCTTTCCTTCGAATTCTTTATCCCTATGATTCAGGGTGGATCCTCTATTAAGTAGCTAGTTGAAGTACACACTTTTGTATGCACATCCTGACTATGTACAGCCCGGTACAGGCTACAAATGTGTACGTACTAGCATACGGGGTAACTCTCGTATGCTAGTAAGTACCGTATCCCAAAGGGCTTTTTGAGTCAAAAGATAGCCTATGTCATTCTCCAAGGTCTAATCTATCTCTGTGTCCAAATTTCATCAAAACCTGTTCAGCGGTTTAGGCGTGAAAGCGTAACAGACAGATAGTTACTTTCGAATTTATAATATTAAATTACGGATTACCTATTGTTTGTTCAGTATCGTGGTGTCCACAGTCTAGGAAATATTATAATAGACAAACATACAAATATTTGTTAATTATTATTTACAATACCGATAACCGGTTTATCCGGATGTTGTTTGAAGGATCTATTATTATGCTAATGTGAAAATAGGTAATAAAGACCATCAGAACAACCTCAAATTAAAAATAATTATGTAGGTAGGTATTCAGTTTTTTTCTGTGAAGTTGGAGATTTGGCGATGTTTACTTATTTTTTGCTCATTTTTTTCAATTTAACACAACACTATGCCATTGATATTATTTTTGAATAATATCGATGGCATAGTGTTGTGTTAAATTTTACGTACTCGAGAAGTACATATGCAGTTTTCGACAATGCCCTCAGAGTAGTTCGGCTGATTTACAGAAAAAAATATACCTACAGGATAGGTACTTAGTTGACTTTGCACCGGCGCTTATTTCTCTCAAAGACCACTTAAGCTGATTAGCCGCCGATTCGCGGCTCAGAGTCAGCCATGCCCATAGGCAAACGATAAAGGCCTGTAAGCCTAACGCAAACTTATTCTTCCAGCAGCATAAACTACACAGTATTTGTAGACAATAAAACGCAATGCTAACATGAGATCAATTAATATTCGCTTAACAGATTGCAGCCTTCGACTGTATTAGAAACGCAAATATATAAACGTAAGCTATTATGTTATACGATTTGTAAACTTGACCTTTGTTCTCTATAAAACAAAAAAACCCATGCACTTCGTGTATATTGGTAACCAATTAACAACTATTTGAGTTTATTTTTAGAGATCATAGAACAAAGAAGACTTTAAAGAAATTAAATTGATGGATACTCCAGTCATAAACCAAAAAGTGGTATCTTAACCAGAGTGAATTTCGAAAGAAATAAGGTTTTGAAAATTTACTTTTTCCTCAAATATGAGACACGTAATATTTTCTAAGTACCTAGTGTTAGCAAGACTAAGATTATTGACTTGGTTTGTTAGGTAGGTAGGTAATTGGTTGAGCTATTCATCATCAACCCATATACTTTCCCACTGCTGGGCACGTCGTCTTATTCATAAAAATATAAAACGTCTTATAAATCTCTAATTGCTAAAATGAGTTTTGTCTTCTTTTCTCTGTAATAAAAATTTACTGGTCAAAACAAGACAAAACATATTTTAGCAATAGGAGATTTATAATACGTTTTATATTTTTATGAATAACACCGTTATAATATAACTAGGTTTATAGCCTAATCCCCCTCGGATTAGGCTATTAGTCCTAGTTATATTTTTTAAAATGGTTTGACTTTCTCGGGCAGAATGACCTGCAGTTAGAGTTGAATACGATTTATCCCGCAAGAATCTACTTGCTTATATTAATAAAAAATGGTTATTATTATTATAAAAGCCTATCACGTACTACAGGGGCGAAGGGGAGGGGGTCTAGGAAGAAGAAACGGCTGTTCTCTTTAAACAATAGGAAGGAACCAATAAAATATTCCATTACATCACAATAGATAGGTTCACGGATAGGTTAGAACGAAAAGTTAAACAACAGTTATTGTCTACTGTCCATGTAAGTTAAAATAACGGAAATTAGACGTAGATTTCCATATTATTTCACATGTCACCAATAAGTACCTGTGTGTGTTTCTCATTAGTTGATTACAGTGTTTGACGTAACATCCGTATAATACCACAGACAAATAATGAAAATACTGGTATGTATGATGTTGTATTTTATTTTCCATGTAAGTATGTATTTTCCATTATGATTTCAATAAATAAGGTATTAATGCTTCATTCTAGTTTAAAATATAGAATGGTGGTCGTTTGAGTACCATTGTTATTTTTTGGAGATTACATTATTCTACCTGTTTTTTTTTGGAAAATTATCTCTTTGCCCAGTGTTTTATAGTAAGTTCCCTAAAACGAGAATAACATAACACTGCGTAGGTTTTACGTTAGGAGTTTAGACAACATTATGTGCATTGCTTTTTAATCGTGATCATTTGTAATTTAACAAACTACATAAAAGAGCTTAGTCGGGTAATCCCCTATGCCTAATCCATTATTGTTAGTGTAGATACTTATTACTAAAGCTATTTTCATTTAGTATGTTAGATCATACTTACTTACCTGTATAACAATTTGGTCTATGATTGGAGATCGCGAGTTGCCAAGTCATCTATGGTCATTAGGTTAATATTACCACGACTAGAACCTAGGACACCTAATGACCCAGGCATGTGCCTTAATAGGCAGTGCACAGGGGGGTCCTAGGGTGGTCTATTAAGAGGACACAGTGCCCCCTATCATGTGCTAATGGCGGCCACCTGGGTGGTTTTAGTGGGTAAGAATCCCACACTCCCCGGTCTAACCCCCGTAGACCGGTAGCCTTTTGAAGGTTTTCCCCGTAAACAAAAAAAAAGGATACCTAATGAATAGCCTCACGACAGGTGGCATGGCCTATTAGAAAAAATGGTGTCAATTTTAACTTAAAAGACGCAGATGTTTCGGTCGGTGACCCATACGATATATGTAGTGTATGACTCATTGTGTGCCATTACATAGAATCGAATCCACGATCAATTTATGAGTCGCCTTATATGTTACTGAAAGGCTAAGGTTGTCCTGTATGAACGAAATTAGGACTTAATGAATGGGTGATAGTACTGTTTTTTAATTGCTCAATCGCCTTAAAATCATACCATAAACAAATGTTGGCCATTTGTTCAGAAAATATTACTGATTGAATATGAGTAGGTATATTAGATATATAGGTAGGTACTAAAGTCGGAAGAAGACAGTGTAAGAGAGAAGTCCACCCACAGTTCGTCGGTATGTTTAGTCCCATGTAATGGGGGGCGAGCCTAATCAGGTAATAATCTAAACTCCGAGCTACTACTGAGAATTTCATAAAAACCTATTACATAGGACATTTAGATACATAGGATCTAAACATACCGGCGAACTCTGTGTGTACTTGAGTACACCTCTGCCTAACTCCTCGGGGAATACGGGCTTGTAGGTATATTTTATAAATTTTTGATAAGCTTATTAGCTTTCAGCGTTGGCATTAACCTTATTTATTTATATAGAAAACGTAAATGATGTAATGTAATGATGACACAATACTTCTCACTTCGTCAATACTTAGTCTATGTATAAAGTGTAAAGCGTGCACATTTACACCATACTGTTATACCGTGGAACAACACTTTCATCATTTTAATAACACGTAATACGTAAAATGTATACGTGTGATGAACAGACGTGCTAAAGGTCGTCGGGAGTCGCTGGTGACACATACATGACCGATTCTTGTGAATCGATGAGGAGGTCTTTCTTCAGCTGTTGACGTCCGTAGTCTACTAATGATCATATTCGTAGGCTACTAAAGATCATGTCCGTAGGCTACTAATGATCATGTCCGTAGGTTACTAATGATAATGTCCGTAGGCTCCTAATGTAGGCTAGTAATGATCATGATGATGTCATTCGTCAACATCTTCCGAGCCTTTTCCCAACTATGTTAGAGTTTGCTTCCAGTCTAAACAGATGCGGCTGAATATCAGTATTTTACACGCAGCAATTGCCATCAGACCTCAAAAAACCAAGTTGTGGGTTACACAGATATCCTTAGGATAGATTACTTATCAGGGTTTTTGGGATTGTAACTACCACTAACGACTGTCATAGATGCTTTTGTGACAACCGGGGCCGACGGCTTTACGTGCTCTCCGAGGTCTGTGGGTCTCGAAGTCTTAATAATGGTCACTCATCCACAGACTGAGTGTGCAGTGGCTGACATATAGCAATGAAGATTTACTAAATCTAAGCAAAATAAAATTGTTCTTTAATACATATAAAATTTTACATAACATTAATTATCAGACATGTGTTGTTGGGGAGTTTGTTGCGCCGCTTCTTCTTCCCAGCGAAAACAATGGGAAGCGGTGAAAGCCCACCTTTCACCGTCTGTCTTAATATAAAAATGACGTGCAAAAGTACTAGGTACCTAGTAGTCTATCTTGAATTAATTATTTATATTTTTGACTTTTTGACTGGTGAAAGCCAGCGCAGATTAAGTTTGCAGATCGGTTGATTAGCGTAGTTATCACTTAGACACCAGTCCCTCTGATGATGATGATACGTGTGATATTTTTTTTTTGTCTTTTATCATCACTAGTAACTATCACAACCATCAGATAGACGGATTTGCTCTTATCTTCAGAGTCATCGATAAAGCACGTAACTGCAGTCCTATGCATATACGTATGCGTATGCAACAGATTTGAGTATAATTTTACAATTTACTTTGAAGAACTAGATACTTGATTATTTGACAGTTTTTGACAGAGCTTGACCTGCTGGCGTCTGTACATTATTCAATGAAACAACATATCTACGCTCGGACTATATGTATACAATTAGCTATTGCCCGCGGATTCACTTATATCCCAAAAGGGTTTTTGAGACAAAAGGCCCTTCTAATCAATCTCTGTAACAAATTTCATCAAAATCGATTCAGCGGTTTAGGCCTGAAAGCGTAATAGGTAGATAGATATAAACATAATACCTATATACCTACCTACAGACATATTGAATACAACCACGGACTATGAATAATTAAAGATTCACCTACATTACATTATTTGTCATACTTTATTTTGTAAACAATAATTATTATGTAACTATGAATAAAACTTTCCATTTGGTTTGCATTAAAAAAAAAGTTGGTTGTTTACTTACTTTTAATTTTATTTTTACTTGAACAATGAGCAAGGTGTTGTTTAAGTATTTAGTTGTTTCATTTCATCGAAGGTTATTATTGCATAAGTTCATTGTTCACCAATTAACTAGGCTACTGGTCAAACAAAGGGAGGGATGCGCAAGCGCAGACATTACACTTTTGACGTTTACATACGGGTCAGATATTGACTACTAAATGTTGCCCGCGGTTTCACTAGTATCCCAAAAGATTTTTTCAGACAAAAGGCAACCTATTTCTAAAGACATAGTCATGCCATTTGTCGTTTGGATAAGTCCAAGGTCTATATCTGTACCAAATTTCATCAAATTTGGTTCAGCGTTTTTAAGAGAGAGATAGAATTATGATGACAGTATGTGGAAATCCTAGAGCTATACTTCATCGTCATCATCATATCAGCCACAAGAGGCCCCCTGTTGAACAAAGGCCTCCCCCATAGACTTCCACAAAGACCAGATATATGCCGCCTGCATCCAACGACTTAGTTCCAGCGACCTTTACCAGGTCGTCCGTCCATCTTGTTGGAGGCCATCCTACGCTGGTTTTTCCGTTGCGTGGTCTCCACTCGAGAACTTTTTTGCCCCAGCGGCCATCAGTTCTACGAGCTATGTGCCCCGCCAATTGCCACTAAACTTAAGCTTGCTAAGTATTTCAGCAATATCGAGCCTATGCTTACTTATTTTTATCTTTATTTTTTATATCGGTTTGTTCATATTCTTCAAACTAACAGATTGGATTGACGTCAGCAGTTAATTTGTTTTTCGATTATCTACCGATTATGTTGCATCAAATTAACCCTGATAGTATATTTTATTTTTTTATAGCCCATCCTTCTCATTCTGATAGGATATCCGTGCTTAGCAGTGAGACAGTGAGCGTGTTGATGATGAGGGTAGGTCAAAATATTTTGAAACCTTTCATTTTTATTTTGATCGAACATAACCACAATTATTTTAAAAAGCTTTTCTGGAGCTGCTGTAGTTTGTGATTGTGATGAGTAGGTACCCCGTTAGATGATCCTTCATACATTTATGTTAAATAATAGCCTTAACAATAAGGTCAAAAATACAATAGTTATACTCCTTATTTTTAAATTTTGTTAGCCTTCGAATTAAACATTAGTAAATATTATCGCACAATATTTACGTATATGTAAAAAAGCGCCATTAGAATTGTTTGGTATTCTAAAGATAATAATTTACAATTTTAGTTGTGAATCACGAGTGTAATTGAAGAAGTAACCGAACTTAGAAGTATATAAAGCCTAAATTCGATTAACATTTAATACATCAAAAACAATTTCTCATTCACGATATATTTGAAAAAAAAAATTCGTCCCGTGGGGAGGTCACGTTTTTTTAGACGAGATGAACCTAAGTAAATGTTAGAAATAACGTAACATGAACTGTATCACTTTAAAATAACATTCAATTATTATAGGGTACTTCCCTAGTGTATTAGCAATAAATACGTACAGAGGCCAGCACATCAAGCTACCACTATTCCCTTCACCTGCTTGGAATCCTGTTATAGATTCTATTAAACCAAAATCCAGGCCTACAACTGCAAGACCAAAGGATACTGTGAGCTCGTTCTGCGTGAATCGGATTGCCAATAATTAACAACTAAAACATGATCATTGAATATTGTTACTTTAAAAGAGACCATGATTCTCTGAGTTTGTTCTAGTTTTAATTAATAATTCGTAATAAATGTCATTGATCATGTAACAATAAAAAATGTAGGGTAGCTGTCAGTAATTATATCATCAAGACGCCCACCACCTCAGTCTACCCGTGACCATGGACGCTGTAAAGGGTCCGAAACGTCGGGATTAATAATATCAATATACGCGATAAAATCCGTAAAAAGTCGTTTTATTTCAATCTACCACTATTGACAATTTTCTTTGATTAATTTTCAACTTTAAAAGAAAACAATAAGGTTCATATTCAATTGGGAAAATTTGACAGTTTTGGATAGCTTCACCTGGTGGCGTCTGTACCTACACCTCGGGATATAAACTGTCCTTCAAGAAATAGTCCAAAGCAGCCTAAAGTACCAGGAGAAGCAAATAACCCACGTGAAATTACTTGCCCAGACTCTGAGTGGAAAAGATGGACGCCAATAAAGCTAAAGCGATATGACATCCATAATGTCACTAAAAGTTTCCCACAATGACACAAAGAGAGTTTGTTGGAAATAAACTTTTCAACAGTTTATGGCTCTCGTAGATAACATTCAAATCAGATGTTTATCAGCTAAGGAAGTGGCTTATTGTTCCAGGAACAAATTGCCATGTAGCAGATACTTACATGAAAAAAAAATGGGTTCTCTAGTTTAATCATTTTTAGACATGGAAGACGAATAACGAATAACTTTGTTCGGTAAATGTAAAGTCCCTCGCGATACAGGGTTTGTTCTCCCTACGGGAGTAGTAATAAAAAAAAAACACATAGACCACCTTAGTTACTATTATTTGACTAAGTGGAGTCCAAACAACGTCAGACGCCGATGCGACGGTGCCAGAAGGAGCTTTTTGGAATGATTGTTAGCAGAATATTATAAACCTAGAAGAGTGGAAGGAGGGTAGGGTCTTTGTCCTACAATGGGGCAGAATAAAAAGGCGAATAAATAATACAATCTGTACATACCTTCAAGCAGTCTTCTAAGTTCGTCAATAGCAGGTTGGACGACCTCAGGCGTCTCCCTCAGCTCTCTCCTGGCGATCTCCCGGACCGATTCCCTCGGTTCGTCGAGTTCGAACTGCAGTAGAAAATCCCCTAGCTGCACCCCTGGGATTTTGTCCAGGTCTGTCAGCATATGCTGCGATACTACAACAAAGATAAAGGCATGTTTTAGGCAGGTTGGCAATGCTGGTTAGTCGGCGTGTGTAGCAGAAATTAATTGAATGGTAGGTAGTTTTTTTTATCGCTTATAATATGAGAAAATCTCCGTGTTGTGCTGTATATAGGCTTCAGGAATGTCAATTTCAGCCCATTAGTTACTAATGTTGATTATTTCAGTTTTAATAGCGTAAAATACCTATTTTTTATAACAGAATTCATTTTCATAAGAAACAATTTAGATAATTGTCTTAATAAATTGACATAATCAAAATAGATTACCTACCTAATCTTAAAATAATTTATTACAACAATTACATCCTTTTAATAGGACAATTATGTCGCAATTCACGTGGCCACTGGGCTCAGGTCAAAGTCAAGGTCAAATAAATCAAGTTTTTTATTTATTATTCATTTGTCAGCATCTAACCTAAAGGTAGATGACGATGCAGCCGAGGATGTAGCACGCAAACTCAAATAGTGCCTATTCAATCTCGCCTTGAAGGTTTCTAAATTATACGTAGGTATCGGGAAACACAGCATGTATTTACCATTGACACGTAAAGAAGAAGAATACGACCATACTTCTTTGTAACTACCGTATTGGTTTAGTCGTCCTAATTCCGTCTCGGCTGCTGAGCCTGAAGCCTTGGATTGGATTCCCAAGTGGAGTGTCAAAGGGTTTTTCTATAAATCCTCAGTAGCAACGCGGATTTTGGATTTGTATCCTGCCTAGCTATTAGCCTTTTAGGCCCCATGGAGTAACACGGGGTCTAAAAGTACACCAACGAGCTATGGATGTGTTCGTGTACTGATCAGTACTCCTCGGCTTAACCCGTCAGGAAATATAGGCGCGATGGTATGAATGCTTCTTTGTTTTCACAGTCGTTTTTATTTTTGGATTAATGATTCATCAAGCTTGTCCCCACAATTGAAGTGTTAAATGCGTCATGCGACATGATTTTGGTACAAAGGGATATAAGGCATAAACAAATGTAAGAAGCAATATCATAATCTGTTCCCAACCACAACCTGAGCTTAATACACAATTAATGACTGTGGAAACTTTTTTAAAACCTTCCAAACTGAGAAGGGTAATTATCTATAGTTCTATAGAGTTAAATATCGATATAGTTGATGATCCAGTAATTAGACACAATGATAGGTATATTCATTATTTATTTATATGTATATAAAAATGCTATAGTAAACTAATTATATTATTCAAATTAATTGTTTAACGGTATTTATATAGGAAAACCCGGTGGTTCCTCTGGTGAATATTGATCGGTTACAACAATTTTGAGCAGTGATATCCTAATGGTATGACCACTGCCAAGTCAAAGGACTCGAGTTCGAACCCAGAGGTACCTCTGACTTTTCGAAATCATGTGCGTGTTAATAATTAATTATCACAGGAAAACATCGTGAGGAAACCTGCATGCCTTAGAGATTTTCTCGACGGCGTGTGAAGTCTGCCAACCCGCATTAGGCCAGCGCGGTGGATTATAGCCTAAGCCCTCTTATTCCGTGAGAGGAGACCCTTGCCCAGCAGGGGGATAGTATATGGATTGATGATGACAACAATATTATCTATCCATACTAATAATTATTATAAAGAAAGTGAGCGAATTTTGTAAGTTTGTTTATTATGTGGAGGGTAATATCTAGAACCACTGGTACATTATTCCACATGGACATTGGACATATTGAAATGCTAGTGAAACTGCAAACTTTGGTAAACTCTGTAAGTTTACCAAAGTTTTTGAAAGTTTCAAATAATCATAAAATGATGGATACCTAGGAAATTAGCCATACATTAATCGGAGCTACGTTTAGATAATGACGTCATAACCATAGACCAACGACAAGATAAACTTTAGATCTCAAAATACAAGAAAAACATACTTGAAGATTATGCTGAATAGCGTATTGTTTGTACTAATAAGTAGGTACGACTTGACCCGAACGACCTACCTCACCTAGAGATATGCATAATAATGTCCTTGGGATGACGCTTCAGTGTACTTAAGCACTTGAAATGTAAAAGGAAAATTTCGATACCATAACATTCCACGTCGTTTTGATTTCTGACATTTACGCGAATATTATAAATTGAAATCAAACCACTTTTTACGGATTTTATCGCGTTATATTGTCACGGTTACGGGTAGACAGTCTACCCGTGACCATGGACACTGTAAAGGGTTCGAAATGTCGGTTTTAATAAATCAATTTATCCACTTTTCAATATATTCCACGTCGGATATTAATGTAAGTAGTATTGAAATAAAACTTGAGGACAGGTTTGGCGCAGCGGCTGAGCGACCGGCTTCTGTTTAAGGGGTTGTGGGTTCGATCCCCGCACGGGCCAAATATATGTATGACCTACAGGTAGTTGTTCCGGGCCTGGGTGTTTGTGTGTGAACATTTGTGTTTGTAAACGCACCCACGATACAGGAGTAAATACTAGTGTGGGGCAACGTTTCTTTCAACAAAAACAACAATTTACGGCTTTTATCGCGTTATATTAATATTATTAAAACTGACATTTCGAACCTTTTACAGCGTCCATGGTCGTGAATCGGATTGCTAATAATTAACAAAAATGTAGGGTAGCTGTCAGTAACTGACGTCAACTATAAGATATAAAAAAAAAGACATCACAATGATCTCGGTAGCTTGGTTGACTAAAGCGTCCGGTGTACTTAACCGGAGAGACGCAGGTTCAAACCCTGCTTGAAATCAAATTTTTCTTTCTCTAAAAAGTAAGTAAATTTGAAGCGACGTATGCGCCGAACTGCAACAAGTAATAAGCCATGGTAGGTATTGGCCCTATGGAATGTGAACGGACCTGTAAAGCCGCACCAATTACGCAATAGCCAATACCCAAACCAACATTCGGAACCCTCTCAGATATTGCATGGGTATTAAGGTCAGGTATATTATGGTAGTCTGGCATTAAGTATGAAAATCGTTGGAACCTATTTAGTTGTCAGGCGGGAGGAAATATATTGAAGTACAGACGCCAGTAGGTCAAGCTATCCAAAACTGTCAAATTTTCCTAATCGAATATGAACCTTATTAATGTGCATTAAAGTTGAAAATCAATCAAAGAAATTTGACAGATTGTGGTTTGAACTACCTAACCTTACATTACGTTGTGACTATTGGGCATTTAAGCATAACTTGGGGAAATTACGTATAATACAAAATTATAAAATAACTTCAATCATTGACTATACGCTTGATGTCCTGGGTTGGATTCCCAAGTCGAGCAGTGTTATTGGGTGTTTGTAATTATGAAATTCTCAATAGCAGCTCGGAGTATGCCCTGTTAATGGCGATAGGAAATATTTTAAGGGACCTATCGAGGAATACAGGCGTGATGGTGTGTATGTAAGTTCAATGATGATTTTAATAATTCAAATCCTTATAGAAAACAAAAAATCGTCCTTTATTATTATATTTCCCGTAGGCTGTCTTTTATTTAGCGTTATCTACGAGAATATGTTATATTTTTTTTTTATTCTAAAATCAATTTTAACTTGTTTAAACAATTAGACACAATAGAAAAAAAATCTATCAACCCTCTAGATGGTCAAGGTTCTTTACTGGATAAATAAGTAATTTAACTTTGTTGCCGGTGGTATCTTCTGGATGGTTCTCAAATATTAATTACTTACATATTATTATTTAGCAAAAATGTAAAATTGCTCCATTAATTAAACAGCACAAATAAAACAATTTGTTAATTACATTATAACAAAAGGCAGTCCAAAATGTATGATAAATAAACTTGTTTTTTTTTTAAATAATACCGGCTGAGTAACAATGGTAATAATAAAAGCCAAAAAATCAGGTAGGTGTATTGAGAATTGAAATGTATTGTAACCTTCAAAATTGCTGAGCTTATTTCCTTGATAGAGAACCTGTATGTTTTTCATGATTCCGAAACTGATTTGATCTGATATTATATAAAATATCTAATATCTGAATTTCAATTAAATATTGTGAACTAAAGTTTTACTCACTTTTCACCATTGTTTCGAAGTGATCGATGTTCTTCCACTTTTTGTTGATAATTATGATTCACAAAACGACGTCGCACTGAGCGGCTAACCACGAGACTGAGTTTTGGATACTCAACATTTACTTATATTAGACGTTGGGTTTGATCACGCTGGTCATTATTGCACCACTGATATCCATTGGCTTTTTGTCACCAAACGTGTACTTATTGTTCTCATTAGTCTAATACTGACATCAGTAATGGGGGGTACTCTGAAACGCAGTCGTCATGAATGAGATCTGACGTCACGATAACGTGGTTGTGTGCTCACTAGACCGTAGCATGCAGTTCGATGTATTGGAGCGAGGTCTGTTTGCGCGAGGCGATCGCATAATCGGCTTTATTCGAGTTTACTGAGCAAATATATCGGGCATACTGCGTTTCGGGATAGTGCGGCGATCCACATTATCTATAGGTAGGTAGGTCCGTCTCGTTCGCTCGCTTTGGGTATGCGTCAGAATTTGTTGAGGCATTTTTTTTATTGCAACGTAGAAACCGTTTCCATAAACGAAATAGGTATATCTTTACCAACTTCAAAAAGGAGGAAGTTCTTAATTCGTTTGTGTTGTAGTTATTTTCCTTAAAGATTTTTTTAATCGATTTAAAATGTCTTTGTATTCCAAAATTGGATTTTTATTTTCACTCCGTAATGATCGAACTACCTACAAAATGTAGGTACTCTGTACTACCTACGATGTATATAAAATTTGTCACGAAAGGATGAAGCACTCGGTAGAACATGAACCAATCTTCATACTATAGGTCAATAGGTGGTTTTGAAAAGCCTGAACCTACCTTCAGCCGAAAGCGAAAAAAGAAAAACCTTAGCATAATAAAATCTTGGCATGGAAAATGCCAAAAAAAAACAATACAAAAAGATAATCGCCAGATGGGTTGAAACATCACCCAGCCCAAACTGATGTAAATTATTTTATATTAATTATTATAGAGAACAGATACAGTTGAAATCAGCGCCATCTATATTCCAGTAGTTGCATTACTGTGATGAAATTCTGGTTGTTTAGCTACTCGACGATAGGTGGTAGTAAACTACTCCATCTGATATTAACGTAAAAATAAATGTTCACCATTAAATTAATAATTAAAGAAAGCAAAGGTCAATGTAACATTTTATATATTTATTTATTAGGGCTTCCCACAGCTCGTTTATCAATATAATAATATAAATTAAAATATATAAAGGTAACAGGCTTACACACAGCGAATTACGGGCTACCCAGCACTCTCCATATTACATGACCATATTAATATACATATAAAACACATTTAAAAAAAATATATTAAAGTTATGAACCATTTCATTCAGATTTGACCATGATAATGATTATTTTGGTCATTAAACATGGGTGGGCTTGGTTATGCAAATAAAAACCTCGAATATAATATATATAATATGTCTATAATAATAATCCGAAGGCCATCCAGCAAGAGAAAGGTACCAATGCAGAACCTTTTTGAAATTGTTCGTTTTTTAATTTTCTACAACTTCCATTTGGACGCCCACAGTCTGAACTAAGTAGGTACCTACTATTTACTTTTAACCACACAATGCCACCCTCAGCCATGGAATTTGTGGACTCATTTCTTCCACGATCCAGATAGATTTGGGTCCAATCACTTGACCCCTTCTATGATCGGACAGCTTTACGGATAACATAAGCGAAGTATTTTTAATTATAACCTTTTTTTAGAATATATTTTTTGAAGATCGATTCATGTAGGCGAAGTTTGCAACTGCTACGTTAGGTCCTGGTTCCAAATCCCAGGTTGGGTAGTATTTTTCAGGGATTTTCTATGAAATTCTCATTAGGAGCTCGGAGCTTTGGATTTGTGGTCGGTTAATGGCAATAAGGTACTATTAAACCCTATTACATGGAAGCTAAGTATAAACATTCCAGAGAACTGTGGGTTGTGAACGTATATTGGTACACCTATGCCTAACCCTTTGGGGAATATGTTATGGCTTAAGGGTATTCTAATATTCTGTTATAAAAATATTTTTCGAAGAAAAGATTTCTTTTGTTCCATTTTAGTAACAACCGTTTCAAGTTTTGAGTAAAAGCAGCTGGAACCTGTAAAGTAAAAGTAGAACATGATTCTTTATTCCTTCTGGATCTCATTTTGGTAGCCTTCCCCTTAACAATGTTTAAAAATCATTCGGGTCATAAAGATAAATAGATCAGCTGCGCACACTATCCTTTCTAACCTAAAATCAATTCGTCAAGATGTATACATGTTATACATCTTGATGTTGCAGTAGGTGATCCGTTTTTATGGTCACCTGTATATTAAATACACGTGGGGCATATCGTATGTACCATGTAAGACGGCTTGGCAACCGTATCAAACTTGGCGCGCTGGGCCAAGTCTATTCCTAATACAGCTACTGTAGCGTCATCTACCCACGTATATTCTTTAGGTAGACTAGACGAACTATCTCCGCAAGTATTTGGACTTTGGTTTGTTTATAAATATGATTGATAGGACTACAATGTTGTTAGTCGAAGATTGTATAATACATTGTTTTTGTAACTCGGGCGAGGAATTTATTTATTATGCGTCAAAATAGTATTTTTTTTTGTTAATGTAGGTATCATACTTATTAAGGCCCTGTCTAAAGCTAATCTCTACTAATATTATAAATGCGAAAGTAACTCTGTCTGTCCGCTTTTACGCCTAAACCGCAGGACCAATTTTGATGCAATTTGGTACAGAAGTAAATTAGACTTTGGAGAAGGACAAAGGCTCCTTTTTGTCTCAAAAAGCTCCTTGAGATGCGGGTAAAATCGCGGGAAAAAGCTGTTATGACATATTTTAATGATTCTTTAGATTGAAATAAAACATTTTTTTTCGGATTTTATCGCGTTATGTATATTGATATTAATAATAGTTTTATTTCAATGTAAGTATAATATACGCGTAAATGTCAGAAATCAATAAGATTCTTTAGATTGTTTTATGTCTTCTACATCTTTAGTCTGGTGGATCTCGAAACCCAGTGAAAGTGAAGCTTTGGCGTTATTAAATTGTTGTGCATATTAAATAATGGATATTAAGTTATCTCTCGTATACGTCTTACATCAGCGTGTTTATGTCTTTCACAACGCTGTAAGTAGAAGCCATGTTGAAAATCTGTAATAGCCTTAATATAGTTTAGTGGTATGTGTGGCTGATATATTATCTGTCTCTTCGTCATTATTTTTATTTTAGCTTATCACTGCTGAATTCTGTTCTTCTCATATCCTGATAAAGAACAAACAAAATTTAAATATCCCTGATCCATTCATATCAGTCGAACACTCGAGATACCCTAAGAAAAAACATCCTTGATATTGCATTGACTACTTTTGAATGCATGCATCATCTACTACGGATGATTTTTGCATAAACGCATTTCGACGATATTTTAGTAGATTCGTGATCACGTCATTAAATGCTTTCTTCGAAATTTCTCTAGATGACGGACGAGGAAATAGTGACGTCAGACCGAAGAGAAGAGAGTCTCAGACTTGTCGCAGCACATGTTTGGGCAGACGCCAAAGTGATAGGTTAATGTACGATTGCACGTGGTTGCAATACGTAAACAGATATTGTCTCCAATCAAATTAATGGGTCATTGTCTAGGCTAAAAATAAATGTTATCACACTTAGTTAT
This sequence comes from Acronicta alni, assembly GCA_964056405.1. NCBI lineage: Eukaryota > Metazoa > Arthropoda > Insecta > Lepidoptera > Noctuidae > Acronicta > Acronicta alni. The sequence goes on along the minus strand of OZ043916.1, from coordinate 13,745,388 downwards.
AACTTGCTATTGTAATGAGTTGTAACAGGACAAGAAAAGGATGAGACGAAATGTTGGAATGACGTCATTACGGTGATTTGGAGACAGTATGAAATGCAAATGGTCGAATTATACAAGTTCATGACGTAAACGTTTGTTTAGCTAATCATGTATTTTTTATTCCTCATTCCTATTTTATATGTCTTATGATGCAAATGCATTAATTTACTACCTTAATAACACTAACATAATTATCATTATATCCTAATAAGGAAGTATGGGTGCAAATTGTAGTCTTGTAATGTATGAATAATTCTACGATGCTAGGATTCTCATTGATAGCATATCGCAAAAAAATATAGTAATAATATCAACCTAATTATCACTGTATAATTTAAAATATAACGAACAAAGCAGGATGGCATTTATCTGGTTTGTGAGCAGATAATAATGGTAGTGCCGTTTTAGTAAAATGTGTCATTTGTCTGCACTTTGACCGAGTAAACATATTGACCGCATTGAGGTATAAGTATTCCTGTCTAAGATTAAGTTTAGCATACCCTCATCATAACATCACGCCTGTATTCTCAGAAGGGTTAGGTAGAGCTGTAACATGATGGACACCCACAGTTCTCCGGTATGTTTAGGACCCATGTAATAGGAGGCGAGCCTATGGAATTATCCGGGCACAATTTCAAACTCTGAGCTACTACTGAGAATTTCATAGAAACATTTAAAGGAACTTCTATGGTAGAAGTCGCGCTTACGACGATAAATTTAGAATATTGGATTTCTATTAAATAGAAAACTAATATTAAGAATGTAACTTACAGAAAAGCCGTAGAGGAAATCAAGAGTACATATTATTTGATGATCGGTGTTATTTATTATGAAATCGGAAATATTGTGTTATCATGTTTTTCAAGTTCTGTGTTTCTATGTTTTGTCAATCATGTTTTAGCGCTTTTGCCACAACTCATGGGTCAATAGCTGAGCATTGTCTGATGTTAGTATCAATTGACTGAATATCTAGCTAATTGTAATTAGTCACTGTTCAGGATGCTATCGTTGTTCCACGTTGTGCAACAGATGGTGTATTGAATAATTATTGTTCGAATGGAATAAGCATGTCATTGCGAACAAAGGATTTACATATCTGTGAAGGTGTTTTTTTACAATTCTATACACATGCGTTAATGAAAATGGTGCTTTGTGATAATTCAACGACTTTTAACACGATAAGCTTTTTAAAAATAAATTTTAGCTTCTTAGAGAAGTGAAAAGAGATGGTAGGGTGCCTTTATTTACTCTGCAGTGGGAGTACCTTTAATGACTGAATAAAAATATGTCGGAAGCAGTGGTAACCTCTTTTTTATAGTACGGAAAATCCTCATGGACTATCCGCCACCTGCGGAGGCAACAGAGTGTGTCGGACTCACACCGTATATATCAATAAGTAATGTACAGACGCCAGCAGGTCAAGCTATCCAAAACTGTCACATTTTCCTAATTGAATATGAACCGTATTACTTAACATTAAAGTTGGAAATCAAATAAAGAAATTTGACAGATTGTGGTAGCTTGATGTGCTGGCCTCTGTACAGCCGCAGTTCACTGGTATGTTTACATCCCATGTAAGGGGGCAAGCCTTGCCATTAACCGGGCACAATAGAGGGTGTTACAAACCTACCCGTAAAGCGAGAGGAGGTTAAATGGGGCCTTATAACGAGTCCATTCACAATATTTAAGAACCGTAGTAACGCTGTATAACATACCCAAAAAAAAAGGAAAACAATAACATTTATGAATGAAAAATAGAAAAACTATTAAAGTAGAGAATTATTAGGTAAAATAGGTACTTAGGCCTTTCTGTTAAATAATCTGGTTCCTTTGTCTTTGACATGACAGCTGACAAAATTTTTGGCTTTGATAATTAATTATATTTTTTACGGGGTATTATGTAACACGTTGTATATCGAAACTCCGATCTGCTACTAAGGATTTCATAGAAAAATCCAAAAACACTGCTTGATCAGAAAATCAAACTCAAAACCTCTAGCGTAGCAGTCGATCTTACGATAACTAGATTAATGAGGCAGTTTATTTGTTTATTATTTGAATTCCATTATTCTATCGTACTGCTATTATTTACATCCGATTGTGTCAGTTGAATTCTAAAGAACCACAGCCTGGAATTTCCTCATTGTACTTTTTGCATCGAATTGTTTGAACTAACCTCGAGGTGAGGAAAAAATTGCCAACTGTAAAAAATGTAGTACGCATTACATACGTCACACAAGACACCGGTAACGAAGGGCACGGCTGCGACTAATGAAGCGAAGCGAGACGGTTATGCAAGTACCGTTTACGGTTAAAATGATCTCTTCTCGCAATCGGTTGCTGTAACCTTAACTTTTGTAAAGTTGTAGGTATCAGACGTATACTTATTGATTAATATTCTTATTACAATCTGACGATTTACATAATAGCTCAATTTACAGTAACGGACAGGTATACTACGGTGAAGGAATCACTAAAACCTCATGAAACGTGACATGCGTAATTCTAATTGATTAAGTAATTACACAAGTGACAGGCAGGACTCCTAATGTAGAAGATTTATTAATTGCCATTGGCAAGGTTTATTAATTCCAAATGGCAAAAAAGTTAGCTCCTTTATACATAATATAATACTAGGCACAGTTGTATACCTACACATGTATTTACAAAAATAAAAATCTTATCTTATTATCTGAATTTCAGAACCTATGTAATAGACATACATATAAAACGAAATAACACTCACTCATTAAAGCTTAATGATTACGGTAGGTACGTTCCATATCCGACTTGTTTATTGAATGTCCATTAAATAAAAAGCGAAAATAGAAATTTGAAAAAACGAGATTGAATCGAGTTACACCGTAGGGCATTGATGATATAATTATTTTTATTGCTCATAAAAAAGTTCGCCTGTTTTTGTGATACGTTGTTGATATTAACTCATTCGAATTTCGAATATTAATTACTATTGAACTTTGCTATTGCCGTTTCGTGAATCATTGTATTTTTTTAATTTTAAAAAGGAATTATGAATGCGATAATTCATGATGTTTATATTTAATTAAATGTATATACATATATTGTTTATACGAGATTGAACAAATTTTGTGTTTCCACACTCATAGTTTTTGTTTGCTTACCTTAAAATGGTATAGTATTATAATGTTAAGCTTATTCCGGGTTAAAAAAGCGTGATTAGTTATACCTGACATTGATAAGTACATTTTTCTTTTTCATTCAATACTGTGAAAGAGAAGGTTGCTATCTGATAAGCTATCATAATTTCTTTGTTTTGTGTTCTTCGAATCCGTGACATATTACACGGAACGTGACTTTTTCACCATCATCTCCGTTACAGATAATTATTGTTATCTGAGTGTATTGTTACTATATGCAATATTAAGATAATGTTAAGATGATAAAGGAGGTTTTGAATTCGATTAAATCGTTATCATCAGGATTTAATTTTCTCGATATTACGATTACAAATCTCATTCGTGAGTAGCTATATATTAACGTTAGTCATAATAAAATCAGTCTGGTCAATTATGACTGAAACACGTGTTTCATTGACCATGGTACAGTAGCGTCTTTTGACGTCTACTTAAGAATAGGTAGGTAACGGCTCTCACACATCCAGGCCGTTGCTAGAAAGAGCATGAGAAATCGTAGGTTGGTAAAATACTGAAATTTAGCCACACATCTAGCTGTCTTCTATATCTAGGGATTTTAGATTGGGATATTATGCTGGCAGAGCCAGAACTGGGCTGAAATAACTTCCTTCTGTGAGACTGAGAGGCAAAGAATACAGAGAGGGACAGTGAGAGGCCCAATCTTGCTGTGGGAAAAAGGCACCTTAGCGACCTTGCCTTGATCGTTTAAGGCAGGCGGTCCTATGGAAGGCGAGTTTCATCTGCTACGCTGCTCTGTCCACCCATCATGTAGACTCTAAAGGAGACAGAAGCTCATCAGATAACGTGCCCCGGACACAGTGAGGTTCAGGTGAGAGCTTTTTACAGTCTCTCATGTGATGTGTCCTAATAGGCATTGCATAAGGGGATTCTGCGGTGGTCTTTTGAGAGGACATAGTGCTCCCTCTATTTATTGATGACATGAATCTGCTGATGGCGGCCTTTTGGGTGCTTTTTTTGGGTAAGAATCCCATACTTCGTGGTCTTATTCTAGAAGACTAGTCGCTTGGGAATTTACTACAAGATTCGGAAATATGAGATCCAGATCAACATGAATAAGCCCAAGGGGTATAGTTAGTACATATGATGATGATTGCATTAAAAGTTTATTCTAAGTAGTCCCAACAAAGTTGGGCAAAGGCCAGGTGCAAGTACCTGATCTACCTGATTCTTTATGTAAAACTATCCTGGAAATCTAGAGGTAAATTGGCTAGCTGCCATATGGCTAAGCTTCAAACTGCCTCTGCGAATTGCAGGGCAATGTGAGACATATTGTCAGAATTTTTTGACGATTATCTACAGCAAACTTCAAACATCATTTGATTCACGTTCTAATGAAAAATTCCTTAATCTACCCATTTTAGCTCCCACAACGTATATAAAAATTGCCCGCGGTTTCAAACGCATCCCACAGGGCTTTTCTAGGCAAAAGGCCTATGTCGCCTGGCCTATGTCCTTCTCCAAAGTCTAATCTATGTTTGTACAAAATTTCATCAAAATCGGTTCTGTGGTTTAGGCGTGAAAGCGTAACAGACAGACAGAAACTAAAAAACAGCTTGACCGATTTTGATGAAATTTTTTGTGTTTATTTGAGTGAGTCCCTTGATGGTTTAGATTCACAATTGGAACGTGAAGGTGGTTCTGCAACCCGATTCATTGCTGAACAAGGTATGGCCAGGATACAAAGGATACAAAGTCTATAAAAACTAGAAATTTGGACGGAACGTTAACGTCAACGTTAGACAAATAATGATTTCTATAATATTAACGTATTTTTGGACCATAAATCTTACTACAAAATTAGGTATTAATTACCATTGACATAATTATTTACCTAAGTACCTACTTTGACTTTAAAGTGTTAATTTGCAAATGTGATTATATTTTTTGCATTCCTTATGTGAGACGTATTAGCACTCTGACTATCTCACACAGCACCTCAGTTTTTAAATATGATGATGATGATGAATGGATTAATGGATTGACATGCTTGGACCCGAGCGGTTAGAGCACAAGATAGATAGATAGATAGAACATTATTTATTGTACACCAAGAAGCTTAATAAAATTAAACAATAAACTTAAAGAAGTACAATTGGCGGTCTTATCGCTAACAGCAATTTCTTACAGACAACCATTGGATGGACATGGATCATGTAAGAAAAACATAAATGGGCAGTTGGCGGTGTACATGCTACTGTATAATTATATTTCTAAGTAAAGTAATAAAATAATAACCTATAACAAGATTTTTTTTTAATCTTTCATAGTCTTACATCCTTTAATCCCAATCCCAATTCCTTATCACAAGTAGGTTAATTTTTCTGCCATTAATATTATTCACGTCCAAAGAGATAAGCAATTTTTAAATAAATATTTAATTGGGTCACGATGATAGATACATATGTATACAACTCCTTAACTATGTACAGAGGCCAGCACTTCAAGCTACCACAATCTGTCAAATTTCTTTGATAGATTTTCAACTTTAACTCAAAACAATAAGGTTCATATTCAATTGGGAAAATTTGACAGTTTTGGATAGCTTGACCTGCTGGCGTCTGTACAGTCACTAGCAATATGTATACACTTACTAAAAGACAAAAGCGATTTTTGCGCACCTCTGAGTTTTCGAATTCGATTATTTATCACAGGAAAACATTGTGAGGATGAACAGAATTACAACAAATTACCCCCCTTTGCATCCCGCAGTCGGGTAAAAAGGGGCTTTTTACTATAGACCAACGCGGAAAAAGTCAGGGGGCTATGCCATACATTTCGTCGAGTTTGAACATAAATGTATGAAACATGATTTTTAGCACGATTTCAGGGTTTGTTCCGTAGTAAAACTTTGTTTATGAATACTATGATCCCTTGGTTCTTAAATGGGACCTACCGAGGACCTACGAGTCAATACTTGAAGAACTCAACATAAAGGAGCGTCTCTCAGCATTTGTACACTTTATAATTTGGCCACATGTCGCGAGAAGATGAGGGATCCATCGAACGACGGTTGTGCAGGGCAGGGTTGACGGTACAAGATCTCGCGGTCGGTCACGAATGCGATGGACTGACCAAATCACGAACGCAGTGGGTGGCTCAGTAAGTGAGTGTACCAGGATGACGGCCAACAGAGAGAGATGGCGGGACATCGCGAGGCGAATAACGTCTGCCCCCAACACCACTACTACATGACGGCCACGACCGCTCTGCCAAGAGCAAATCGACTAAGAAGAAGACCTACGAGTATATATAAAAATGAGGTTGTATAACGTACAAACGGGGTTTTGGGAAATTCCCACGGGATTGGGGAAACCCGGGAATATTGCGGGCACACAGCTGGTACCAAATAAAACAAGGGCTCAAGGTTTTAAATATATGTTATGTTTATTAGATAATGGAAAATGCCGAGTTCTACAAGGTAATTCCGTCGGCCCATCACTTGTGTATCGATTGGGTTATTTTCGTCTTATATCCGTGCATGCCTTCTATGTCTGAGGTTTCCCAGCAGAATTTACATTATTTTTAGCTTTCCATTTGTAGTTTAATGCTTTGTTTACAGGAATTTTAATATTGTTGGATAAAAAAAAATCGATTGATATTAATTCATCAAAAAAAGATGATCACTGTCTGTGTGACTCTCGAGGGTTGACATGGGCTACTTTTTGTCCCAAAAAATCCTCTGGGATGCGGATGAAATCGCGGGCAGCAGCTAGTATAGTATAATACTGTGCGAGAGAGATGGCACGAGATTGATACTTATTTCAAGCATTCTTTATTGGCACATTATTATATAATTATGTTCTTTCTGTTTTATGTTTGGGAACCGCAACAGCTAGTTTCCATAATAATAATATTATAAATGCGAAAGTGTGTCTGTCTGTTAACTCTTTTCGTTTAAACCGCTGGATCGATTTAGTTGAAATTTGGTAAGTATAGAGATAGTTTCAATCCCAGAATAGCCAAAGAATAGGATTTATCCCCGAAATCATCCCTTAAGGGTAAAAAGGGGGTGGAAATTTGTAAAGGGAATTCATAAAAAAGGACTAGGCTTAATAATAAAAAGCAGATTGAATAAAAAATAAGCTACCCAAATAACTAAATCCACGCGGACGAAGTCTCGGGCAAAATCTGGTTTTATATATAACATCGTTTAACATATTATATCCAATCATAACACCGATTACAAAACGAGGTCGAATGTGGTCAGCTAGAAATTGCAAGTGATATTGATATGACCATACTATTATGATGCGATGCTCCAAATTAATGATGTTTTATCTAAAAAGTAGGTCATTTGTGGCCGATGACCTCCCCGCGCTTCATCAGGCCCGTTATTTTCAAATATCGATCCATTAACAACCCTCACTGCCTTCATTGGCGTTATTGAAATTTCTGCAAGTTATTAGGTGCCAAAGCATGGTACTCGCAAATAATAATATGATCTTAATGTTTTTGTAATGTACACATACTGATTATAAATATTTGACCCATCAGTCGTTGTCCTATCCAAATTTCAATAAATCATACAAATATTCCAATCAAAAAACTTTTCTCTCTCTTGTTTTTTCCGAATTTTCCAATTTTACACGTACTTTTCCTATTTTTCTTTCCCTAAAAACCTAATTCGGACTATAACGATCATATAAAAAAATATATATAGCCAAATCGGTCTAGTAATAAAAATGAATATTTAAAAGCATTTCAACGTTTCACAGCTAGTGCCTCACAAAATATATACATATGTACGTATAACGAAAGAGGTTGCAACAATATCATTATAATTATAAAATAAATCGCACGATTAAAAACATTTCTTCATTGTTCCGAATAATTTAAAAATATATACTTTACTGAAGTTGCCTAACATTATTAACGTTTGAAGACATATTGCGAGATACCAAGTAAGTAACTTAATAGTTCAATTCGTTCTTGGACTTTGTTAAAAAAAGTTTTTTTTTTATAGTTCTACCGGAGAACGTAGATTTGACGCTATATTGAAATAATATAAGTACCCTATATCTGTAAGTCTGTAGAGTGTCCCAAAGAATTACACTCTAAAAACATTATTCTCCTTCGGCAGTCGGGTACACGCAATTCACATGAGTGTCCCCCATCATCAGACGATTTTTTCGTAAAATGTGGATATTTTATGTCATTTTTGACATAACATTAGCTATGCGCTGGGTAAAATATCCCAAAGATTTATTTATTTATACATTTATTATTTAGCATGGAACCATATATTTTAAGATTAAATCGAGATGGCAAAAATGCATCCATCGACGAATATTATTGTGTCGACATTTTTAATGATTTGATCATCAATGCATGCATGATCCGCCACAGTACCTAATGATTGCACATTATTGACACACGGTCGTAATTACACTTGTGAAAATGTTTTCCAAACAGTTTTTATTTAGATAAAATGAAGTAATTGTGATGCAACGCGAAAATCGAAGGCATTGGCGATAATGATGCCTAAGCTTACTGCTTGTACCCTGACAGGATGCTGTAGGTGAAGTAATAGAATCTCGTTCAATCTCAGGTAATATTTTTTTATTGGAAGCATTGTGAATTGTTGCAAAACAAGTAACATTAATGGCAGTAAATTACCATGTCGTTTGTTATTTTAAAAAAACGAAGAAGGTACCTGACTGTGTTGACGGATTGTTTAAAGTATTCCAGTTCCTTGCTAAGTTGCTACACAAACATTTGGTGGAAAAAGGCACAGGTTCGTGAGTAGTTTGTGTATACAGGTAAGATAATCCGTAAAAACCGTAAATATTCGAATACTAAGGGGTAAGTTAAGGGGCTGGCTTAAGTTCTGAAGGGTAAATGAGGGTTTTGTTTCTGCCAGAGCCCTTTGTGTCTCTGCATTTCGTAACTAGCCTCTTTCTTTTCTGTGACGTACGATGCCTTTATTTTTTCGAGCCATTATTTAACATAAAAAATACTTTAAAAGTGTTTAAACTTAATATTTTTTTATGGATTTTAATTTAAATTTTTAATGTAATTTTTGTGAAAACACATCACTATTTGATAAATATTTTGAAAAGCGTCCTAATTTGATTGAAGCACATTTTTGAATTATTACGTAGACCGTTAAGCAGTGATAGCCTAGTGGTCCATTGGATGCCAAGTCGTTCTGTGAGAGGAGGCCCGTGCCCAGCTGTGGGACAGTATATGGGTTGATGATGTTGGGAACATGAAGTAATGATGTGTCACTACTGTAGTAATAAGCAACAACATACCATCACGCCTGTATTCCCTGAAGGGTTAGGCAGAGGTGTACTAATGTTCAACTAGAGTACGCCAGCATATTTAGGTGCCGTATATATTTTCTTATCATTTATTATAATAAAAATATACAATGTAAACTTAATGCTTATAGTCATTGTAATGTTTTCATTCAAAGAGTCGACCATCTGGGCGCGGGGCATTGACCGCGGTATCAATTGTAGTGTTCATACAATTTAAATTGTAGTTCTTATTTACCTAGATATTCCAAATGTAAACTTTATTATCTGTGGTCTAGTTGTTCGTATGTCGGACTGCTGGTTCGATTCCCACAGTACACAAATATTTATTTGATATACATAAACGTATTTGTGTTTGTCTGGGTGTTTCTTATGTATTATAAGTATTTATTTACAAAAACAAAAGTATGTAAGTATTCTATCCATTGTCTAGTACCCATAGTATAAGCTCTGCTTAGTTTGGGACTAGATCGTGCTATGTTAAAGTATCCCAAGATATTATTATTATTATATCAGATGGACAACTTACAAATTCACTATATTTTTACCCGAGCACCGAAGGCGGCTAATGTTTTTTTCATATTCTAGTTTTGTTATGATTGTACCCATTACATCAAATGTTTGTGAATTAATAAAAGACTGTAAACAAAAGTAAATTTATCAAATATGGCATTGTAATCATTATTTTACATTAAAGAACCAATTTCCGAAAACAAAGACACATTTATACATTATGGAAATTAGGAAAATGACCTTCCTTTATTTCAAGTATATTTAAAGGTCCTGCATGTTTTTATGTGTATTTCCTGTCTGAGGTACGTAGTTCGATTTTGAAATGTACATTATATGCATGTATAATAGAAGCCGAAGGGTCACTGAGACGTATGAGTTGGTAGAGTCTACCAAATCAAACATAATCCGTTCCATATAGGATATAATATCCGTTTTGACCGGTATTATTTAGAGACAACAGATATTTTTTGTCTATGTTTTATTTTTAAATTATTTATAGTTATTAAATTGTAAATGATAAACGAAAACATCATAGGAATACTATTTTATACAAATGCCGTATAGAAGACGGTAAGAAATTTGTTAACAGGAGCAAATATACCCATGTACAGATACAGAGGCTAGCACATCAAGCTACTACAATCTGTCAAATTTCTTTGATTGATTTTCAACTTTAAAGGAAAGTAATAAGGTTCATATTCAATTGGGAAAATTTGACAGTTTTGGATAGCTTGACCTGCTGGCGTCTGTACGTATAAGTGTGTCAGTAGAAGCATTAATAAGAGGATTCGATACCGAATAATTATTTACATATACGTCAAAATAAAGACGTAAATTCAGAAAGCGAGGGCAAAATTCGACATAGCGGGTAGGTATCGCGGTGGCTTAGTGGTCATAGCGTCTGGTGTTCCTAACCAGAAGACGCAGGTTCGAATCCTGCCCGCGGTCGAATTTTTCCTTTGCTTAATAATTTTAAAATCATAGTAAGTATGGAAAATGCCAAAAAAAATACAAAAAGATAATTGTTTAAATGTTTCAGATCATCATCATCCAATATAGTGTCCCACTACTGGGTACGGGTCTCCTCTCACAGTGAGATAGGCTATATTCCACTACGCTGACCTAGTGCGGGTTGGCAGATTACTCCGCCACCGAGAAAATCTTTCAGGCATGCAGGTTTCCTCACGATATTTTCCTTCAGATCTTTCTTTTGCAGATTCTAAATTAAGTTATAAGAAAGATTGAAATAAAAAAAATCGATATCTGTGGACGTATCGAATCACCGTTACAAATTTACATGCACAGAGTGCAACAGTCACATTTCCTCAATTTATTATGCATTAGTTTTGATGTCTCTGGCCCACTGTGCGGGTTAATAAACTGGCTATCAAATGAATATAATGTTTATACAGTGGTCATTTACCTTTATACTATCAATATGTTTACTAGGAAATAGGCAGTTTATAGTAAATCGGGCCCCAACGTCTGACTTTGGCGAAATAGTCGACATTAGTAGTCGGGCGATAAATTTAACTTGATGGCTCATGAGCATTCCGTTATACATATAAATTGATCAGATTTTAAACTAAATCAAACATAAGTAGGAAAAAGGAGCAGGCAGAGGTGTAAATACCACCTCCATTTCGCAGGTATGTTTTAGGGGCTACGTATATGCCTTTTTTTGTTGCGAGGAGGAAACCTTCAAACCGCCATGGCATTCCTACTGCACTAAATGTGGTGGCCATCTTCAGCACACTATTGGGGGGCTCCGGGAACTAAGTATTCTTCCGGCACCCTTCCTGTGCCATGCCTTGTGTCATCACCCGAGCGCAAATCCAACGAAATGCTGCTTTTTCTTTTTATTGTGGTAAGCTGAGAAATAAGCATGTGGGCCGCATGATGGCAAGCGGCAACAGCAGCCTATAGACACCTATAGACGCAAAACCCAATGACATGACATGCCATGAATTATAACTCGATCTAGGAATCGTACCTAGGACATCACTCTCATTAGCTACGGTTGCAACTACTAGATCAACAATGTAGTCAAAGTACAACACTTAAATCTCTTTTACGTGTCGTGGATTAAAATGGAAAATAGCTTAAGTACACCTGTATACACTTATGCGTGGGACTGAGCTGAGTGGCCTTTTCTTTGTCAGGAACCGGTGAATCACTTTAATACCTCCGTTTTGGTACAACAAGTATTGTATTAAACTGCACACATCCTGTTAAGTCAAGGTTACGGGATGCAACCGGCCTGAAGTTTTTGTTCGTCGGTAGTTTTTTGTGGAAAGCTGTGTCTAGAAGTATGTGGCATTGTGTGTCAAGCTCTGTGATTCAATATCTTTATACACAGGGTGTATTTGAAGGGCGTAGGTACATCAGTGACAATATAATAATCAGCCAGATCGCTCGGCGCACTCATGATAAAGGCGTATCATACTTTTCTAAATGTAGGAATTAAGAGAGTTACGGTCAGTGCAGGGCAGGCTGAGAACTGCTCGATAATTTGTTCGAAGATATATAAATATAAATATAGTTCTTAGCCAATTCAAATAGAGTTGTAAATAGTATACAAGAGACAATTTGCTCTGACGGAAAACAGAGCAGTGTATGCTCGAGCACCCTTACCGTTGATGTGCTTTACAGACGAGAACATGTTCGAGCAACAGATAGAAAAACAGACAGAGTTTCTTTCGCATTTTAAATATTCATTTGATACAAATTAAGTCACTGACTCAGATAATGTGGGTTAATTATTGAAATATATTGTAGTATTGCGAAGATTTAAGTAATTAACAGCTTTGGTCCGACAGGCCAGTTTCACAGTGGTGTAGTTGGTAGTAACATTTTTTAACGAATAGACCTTTATGCAAGACTAACAGCCTTGAAAACTTTTTTGGTGATGTCTATCAGAGCGTCTTATAGAGTTGTTGATATTAAACTATTTTATTAGGTATTAGTTTCTGCTCTAGACGAGTTGATACAAAATGGTGCATTGAGGCTTTTTGTGATTAGGGGAGTATATAACCTGTTTCACAAAGGAATAGCCACGAAATTCTTGCGGGTAGGTACGCTTTGAAAGGCGGCTATGTTGGACTTTTACCAACTAAATTCACAATATATTTTTCCAAATTTTTCTTTAGAAATACGAAAAAAGCTGTGCAGTATCTATTTACTTCATTCTGGTGTATTTTGATATTACGTTTAATTCAGAATTGGTTGAAAAGATCGATCAAAATTAAATGGTTGCTCTCATTATGTACGAATTAATGAATAGATTCATTAACTGTGTACATTACAGATTTCTGCAACTAATTAAGGGGAGAATTGAAACTAGTTAAACCAAACCCTTTATGTTTCATTGTCTCATTGTTTTGTTACAGAATAAATTTTCTTTCTTTATTTCTTCTTTGATTGTACCTAGTTAGAAGACTAAAGAAAAACAATATTGTTTTTAAATCACCATGTAGGTAATCAAAGCCCGATAAAACTCGGGTTAAAACCTTGAAATGAAACGAAACCCTTCGTATCTCGCTCTATCAGTATTAAGTAACATTTACAGCTCTGCTTGCATATTATAGACATATTTTCGTAAGATTTTATACGAGATTAATCAGTTTTTTATATCTTACCCGGTTTGTGACGTAAGTCTCAATCGTAAGATACGTTTTTATATTTTGGTGTAACATTAGATAAGTTGACGTATGCTTTTAAATTCGTCAGTGTTGTAACTCATAAGATCTACTGAAACGAATTGAAATTCTTGAATGGAAATATTTTGTAGATAAGAACGGTAAAAATAGTTTGAAAGCAAGGTCAGTTGCCTAAAACATGCATTCAATTATGTACATACGATTACCTACATGCGCTCATAACCCTTCTGAAGTCTATTAAATATTTCTTATCAAATTGAAGGCTCCATTCATAAAATAATCGTAAATATCTTGGAAATATAGCCATCGATGATGGGACTTTCCAAAAGACAGTTGAAGGTTATAATCTATAAGGTATATGACCTGATTGTGGACCAGTAGGGATAAAACGGCTGCAGTCCATGATACACAAAATTATTCCTATTACAACATTACTTAGGATCAGCTTTGAACATTCGAAATACGTACGAATTGATTTCAGAAGGATTGGTCATTCTCCAGTATCTATTTGGGTTAAATAATTACGTATGTAGACGAACGATCTGAATTAAGCAATGACTTCCTCATCACGCCGTTGTCTTCCTCGAAACAAATGCATGCTTCTGACAATGGATTGAATGGAACCGCGTGATTCAATATTGCGACAATGAAATCACTGTTATTGGCCCGACTTATTATAATGTCAACAGTACGAGATCTAATAGAAGAATTATAAAATCTTTGCTTTGTTTTATTTATATCAAATTGTTAGCAACATTTTATCAGCTGTTGAGCGAGTTCGTTGACCGACTCATTGTTGTCCAGAAAAAGGAAGAGTAATCTGTTAGATTTGTTAAGTTCCCTTAAATGTTAAAGGCTATATTACAAAATATAAAACCTTATTTTGCATTCCCTGACATGGATAAGAATGACCTGGTTTGTGTTTGTTGAGATCATTTGTCATTGATACCGACACATAATGGTTTGTTAACTAGTAACGTAAGATACATAATTAATTGAAAAGAAAACAATGTACTTACTTTCTGGTGTGACATCTCGGAGCACGATCCTAGTCTCTGCTTCTGCCGGCATGGTAACCACAACTTTGAAAGCTTAGCAATCGATTCGTAGAAACCCTTACGTTTTCACAGGGGGTCCTTGACACGTTTAGACCGTAGGCAATTGTATCGCGTGACTAGAACTGAATTAGGAATGGGTTTTATGTCATGTTTTTATTTTGGTAGCGTCGGTGTGGTCACGGCGAGGTGAGTGCGGGCGTCGTCGCGCAAAGCTCGGCGAAGACTGACCGCGGGTTGCGATGCGCGGCTCTATTTTCTCCACGTTATCGCGAGTACTACGCTACACACGCTGCCTTCGCATTGTTGTTATATTAAGTTGAGCTTGGCTCGCTTGTTATGATTTGCGTCACGCAAGAAAGTATTCTTACGCCGTTAAGGCAATCCTCTGCTATTTCAAGTGGCGGCGTCGTTAACTGTTTTGTCATATGTTTCACCACTAGCTACATTACTACCTTAATACAGACTTAATGATAGTCTGTATTAAGGAAGTAATGCAGATAGGGCGATTGGGCCAAGATGGTTTTAATATAAAACAAATCCAATTTGGTATTCATGTCGTGGTTAACTGTATTTTTAAAGTCGTATATGTATTTTTGTTTCTGCTTTGATTATATTATGATGAGATTATTATCCTTGTGGTTTTAGGAGTACGGATAGCTAAACCGATAGAGGATAGAGTGATAGTGGTTGATACCTGATATTTGCTTTATCTGATCTGCGGGCTAAGAAGGCTATAACATAACATACCGTCACGAGGTGTACCAGTGTACACCCTCAGTATGGCACATAACCAAACTCCGAGCTACTACTGAGAATTTTATAGAAAAACCAATGTAACACTTTGCTCGACCTGCGAATTGAACCCAGGACCTGTAGCGTAGCAGTCGCGCTTAGGAGCACTAGACTAACGAGGTAGGTTAAGAAGGCTATATTAAACATTTCTGGAATTAATTCATATTTATAATCCTCTACACTAACTCCTTAACAATTTCCAATCCTATGTTATTCATATTATGGTAGATATGATTCAGCAATATCGTTTCTCCAAAAGACCCGGAACCAACGAAAGCATTCCATTTCATAAGTGAGAGTTTCCTTGTAATCGTCATTGTCTTTGACCTTTTCTTTATATGACTTTTCCCCATTTAGGTAGGTATTTAATTAATCCATGTCAATAAACACAGAGCCGGAGCAACAGTTAAAGTTGAAGGTGTCAATTAACGAACTAACCAGAAACGTATGTGAAGTTAATCATTAATAATTATGTTTTCCTATAACACGTCCATGGGATTTGAACCGCAGTCAATGCATTTATTTTTCTTCCACTAAAGTCATCATCAACATCATCATATCAGCCACAGGAAGTCCACTGCTGAACAAAGGCCTCCCCGATAGACTTCCACAAGGACCGGTTACAAGCCGCCTGCATCCAACGACTTCCCGCGACCTTTACCAGGTCGTCCGTCCATCTCGTTGGAGCCCGCCCCACGCTGCGCTTTCCGGTGCGTGGTCTCCACTCGAGAACCTTTTTGCCCCAGCGGCCATCAGTTCTACGAGCTATGTGCCCCGCCCATTGCCACTTAACTTTGCTAAGTCTTTCAGCTATGTCGGTAACTTTCGTTCTTCTACGGATCTCCTCATTTCTGATTTGATCACGTAGAGAAATACCAAGCATAGCTCTCTCCATAGCTCGCTGAGTGGCCTTGAGCTTCTTTATGAGACCCATAGTGAGCGACCACGTCTCTGTGCCGTATGTCATCACTGGTAACACACACTGGTTAAAGACGTTTGTCTTCAGGCACTGCGGTATTGTAGACGAAAAAACGTTGCGAAGTTTCCCGAACGCTGCCCAGCCGAGTCGGATTCGTCGAGTGATCTCTTTCTCGAAGTTGGACCTACCTAACTGGATGGTTTGTCCCAGATAGACATACTCGTCAACAACTTCGAGAACAGAGCTCCCAACGGATATAGGGATGGGCACGACCCATGTCGTGCCCATCAAAAGTCATGTCGAACACCCATGTGTTCGCCAGGACTTTTGTCTTGCCCATGTTCATTTAAAGACCCACCTGTTGGGAAACTGTTGAGATCATTGAGCATTGTGCAGAGCAGAGCGTAGCAGACTACGCTCTGAAAAGAGCAATTAAGCGATCACAAATTTAACATCCAAGCTGACATTAAACATTTCATAGAAAGTCCCAATAACATTGATTGACTTTGAAATCAAATCCAGGACTACCCTGCAAGTACAATAACACACACTCATGATAATTATTATCAAAACGTCCCATGGGCCTTTCGTCCCATTAAAAACGTTGTCTAGGATTTTCTCCTATATCGTGGGTGCGTTCGCAAACACAAACTTTAACATAAATTTATAATTTTTAATTGTTCCGTGCGGGGATCGAACCCACAACCCGTGGCACAGAAGCCAATCGTTCAGCCGCTGCGCCAAATTGTGTCGTCAAAACTACTACTAAACATAACTGTTGGCACCAAATGCAGAAGTTCAACTTCAAGTATACCTACTTACAAACGTTACGTAGTTATCATACTAAATACAAAAATTTCTTACGTGGCTTGACAACAAAAATTACATAGTAAAAACAGTTTTGTGTACTAACATACGTAGAACTTCTACACTAATTTTAGAGACGTTATGCACTATGTTATGTATGTATGTTTTTGCTGTTAGTGTACTTTATGAATAAATAAATACACTTATTGTTTTTTTTAATTTTTCAGAGTTTACATTATGTTAGTGTTCGATGACAATATACAAAGTTCTATTGTTTCTTTTTGCATAATTATTGTATACTTAACTACGTAAAACTGTTTTTTTTGGGCTTTGAATTTATTCATAAGTTGTCATTACCCACATTTGAGACGAGCTAAGTAAATTGTAGCGATTAATCGGCTACTAATGAAGCTAATAGGTAATTAAATTCCTTATTTTCCAGTTTTTAGGTTGTACCAGTAAAATGTTTACTTATTCATAGTCTGATACTGAAAGAGCGGCTCGTGGCTAATTACGCTGATCGATCGATCGGCAAGGTTAAGCTGAGCCGCGGTCAGTCTGTGGATGGGTGGCCATTCTTAACACATCCCCTCCGTGTCTTGAAGAGCACGTGAAGCCGTCGGTCCGGATTGTCATATGAGCACCTGTGAAATCGTTAGTGGTAGTTAGAAGCCCAAAAAGCCTGACAAACAGTATATCCTTAGGGTATTGATATTACCCAGAGTTGCGGAGGTCTGATGACAGTATCTTCGTGTAAAATACTGATATTCAGCGGCATCTGGTTAGATTAGAAGCCGACCCTAACATAGTTGAATCTGATACTGAAAGTTCAACAGTTTTATGATCTTACCATAAAAATAGTAGAATAAGTACGAGTACTTATTGAATGCATAAAATGCTTTTATAAAACCTAAGCTTTACCTACTGTTTGTCAGAGGTACAATTTATTCTGGACTTTATACAAGAGAAATAAGAGTTATATTTGCCTTGCGGTTTAGTTAAGTTGAAGTGAAAAATAGCAGTGAAATAGTATTAGTATTCTGGTGTATCGGTTCTAGCTGAGACAATACTGCACGAGCGCTTCAGTACCTAAGTGGCGAGTATTTATGAGTGCAGTGACCACAGGGTAACGAACCTTAATGGAAAATACCCTGAGCTGATATAAAGAAAAGCAAATTGCAGTGTTTTAGTATGTATTTCCCGATAATAAAAATAAGAGAAACCCACAAAATGATAAGGGAACCTAGAGATGATTTACAAATCTATACAATATACAATGATACCTGCGTAAATTTTCTTTTTCACAATATGGCGTCTGGTTGGCGCCATATTGTAACGTGTAAGAAGTTCTTTAATGTTCCCAGGAATAAAACCAACTTGGTATCGAACGCTCCCATAGCCAGATTGACATCAACTTATAACAGTTATTGGAGACTTTTCGATTTAGATATTTTCCATGATAGTACCAAAAACCTTAGAAAGAAAATAATAAAACCAAAAACTGAAAAGCCAAAAAGTCACACTCCAGGATAGTTATATGATTTCAACTATTCAACAAGGAACATTCGACAAGGATGCTCAGTTCATATTGTTTTGTAATTTTAATTCTGAATTCTTATTTTTTTAATCGTTATTTTTAATTTTGTAATTTTAAATCTGTAAATTTAATTTTGTAATTTCAATATTGTAATTTTAATTTGGTAAATTTAATTATGTATCTTAATTCTTCAAATTGGACATTTTAATTTATGTTATGATTATTTTTCTATAATTTTATTAAAAATTTTGTAACTACCTATAATATTACGTGATGTGAACACACACGTTGTTATGAATGTTGTGCTCGTCTATAATTGATGTAACCACTTGCCCAGTTCACTGTTAATGTTATTATTTTTAATGGTTGTGTTTATACTGTTGCTTAATAATAAATATATAATTAGAAATTGAATTTTGATAGCTGTCATGTCTTTAGTGACACTTGCAAGATTAAGACTAATCGGTTGACGTAAGAATCATCAAAATCGGCCCACGCGTTTGGTCTCTAGAGAGCCACAAAGAAAAAACAACATACATGATAAACACATTACCCTTCTTTGCGTCGCGCAATCGGGTAAAAAATTTGTTTTTTACCCGATTGCGCGTTTTGACGCTAGAAAAAAATAGCTACTATAACAGTCGGATTTTCATTAATAATGGACCCGACTGTTTAAGTCGCTATGTTCCTGACGTCCTTTTTTGTTTTCAGTTTTTATTTAGTTTTTTTTTCGGTTCACTTTTTAGGCAGTCGGATTTATTTGATTTTTAAATTATTTTTTTTGGTAGCGCGTTGTATTTAAAGTACCTTATATTAGCACACATTAGAGTATATTACGTAGACAGAGGAAAGATACTACTTTCCTCTGTCTACGGTATATTAATTTTACATACTTTTACAGATAAAATAGTTAATTACTGGAAACACCAAAACTATGGGAATATACCTAGATACTGTTGTTGTAACTCGTATTGTAGCGACATCTTTTGTCGAGTAGCAACATTTTTAACTAACGTAGAGCCTTCTTTCTGACATGATATACGTACATCTCATCGTACTTAGTGATTAGTTCCAAACTTTTCCGTAGAGTGCGCTGTAGGCAGTTGAATTTGTGTGTCAATGAACCTTGCTTGTGCATCATTGTATTTTGCTTAACTAGAGTACCTAAATGATTGTAAGGTTTTCGGTTCAATTAAAAAACGAATTTATTTATTAATATGTAAGGCATTAAAATTAGTAGAAAATTACTGAGATTACGTTTCCTAGTTTTATTTTGTTAATATCTAACATAAATACAGGAAAAAGCTGTATGTTACACTTTGTTTTGGAGTTGAGGCTACATAAACATATCACATAATGTCGTACATTATTATGTAAGTTAAGTATATCGGTAACCTACTCGTACTTAAAATTTAATAAGAACATATAGTATCAACGGAACACTGATTGTGCAAGTAGGTACAACTTACACAGTGCACTTGACCTGTTTATTAATTGATGGCGTAATCATTATGCAAAGTTATATTTTTTTCATTGCAGTGTTCGTTCAACAGTTTCTTTTACGATTGACATAATTTAGGATTTACATACTAAATTAATAATTGTATTACATACGAAATTAATAATCTAATCTTCGTGTTTAAAAATTATTGAAAATCGACATACCACGCGCTTTGATTTTAGTGTGATTTGCATCTAAATAGAACTTTACCAACGTCGAATTATTATGAATGGATACCATCACAGGATAAGTTCCTGAATATCGCTGACTTAGAGTGGATTGGCGACATGATGGTGACTATGATGATGGTGATGGTGACATTACACAAACAACAACAATCATACACTATATTGACAATCACCTGACTACCAATGACGAATTTTGTAGGGGAGAGTTTTGAAGTTTAATAACGTGTAAAATGAGTTCATATAGTGTGTTAAAGTTTCGTGTGTGGATTTTAAGTTCAATTTCATAACTTTAACTTTAGTTTAACTTTGTCTTACTTATTAACATTCTGACTTATTTTTTTCTAGGCCTGAAAGTCTCTGCAACAAAACATGCAAATAACGTATCGTATATCGTACGTGGGGACCGTCGATATTAAGTACATATATGTATATGCGACTAACAGGAAATCAACTTAAAATTATAATTATCAAGATCAACAGATATAGTTTTTTAGTCAACTAAATGTGTAGGTACCTACTGTGCTTTTTTGTAAGCGAATGCAAGAAATGTTTCTAATCTATGAATAAATTATAAAGTTAATATATTAGTTTTTATATAGGTTAAGGTTGAATTACGACATTATTATTATGATTTGTCAGTGTCAGTGAGGCTGCGAGAAAAAATAATTGAAATAAAACTATTTTTTACGGATTTTAGGAAGTACTCCACCTTGCAGAAAATCGTATCGCTTTGAGCTTTGTTGTGTTCCTTGCGGTGAGTAAGGTTGGCTCCGCGAGAAAACGTGTGGCAGTGGGGGGACTTTAAACCTTATACTGCCATACCAACTCTTCTTTTGTTTTACAGGGATGGCGACGATGTGATCTGTAAAATCTGTATTCTTTCTTTGTTAATTGAAAGAATCGTTTTTAATATAATATTGACATTATATTCCAACCTTTTTAATCTTTTTAATCCATAATTCTTCCTCATTACTTTACTAGTCCTAAGTGCGAATGCAACGCAGGTCATGGATTCGATTCTCAAGTCGAGCAAAATTTTATTTTTGCTCGACTTGAGAATTGACTTGAGAAATTGACGACGTCTGTGGTCTAGTGGTTCGAGTGTCGGACTGCTAATCATGGGATCGTGGGTTCGATTCCCACAGGACACAAATATTTGTGTGGTTAAATCATAATTGTTTGTGTTTGTTTGGGTGTTTCTATGTATTATAAGTATTTATTTACAAAAAAAAAGTATATAAGTATTATATCCATTGTCTAGTACCCATAGTACAAGCTCTGCTTAGTTTGGGACTAGATGGTGCTGTGTGAAATTGACCAAGAATATTTATTTATTTATTGGGTTTTCTATGAAATTCTCAGTAGCAGCTCGGAGTATTAATTTGTGCCCAGTTAATGGCAATAGACTCGCCCCCTATTACAATGAACAAACTGGCGAACTGTGGATGTACGTACCTACATTAGTATACCTCAGCTTAATCCTTGGGATAAAACAAGCGTCAAATAAATGTACCTTTTCTGACCCTCTTGACTATACTTAGACATTAATTTGTTTGATCTGATATGAATTACTAATTTTTCTCGGCATTAAATTTAGAATTATGACATTTTAAATAATTACTGTTTATTTTTAAATTGTTATTTTATTTTTAATGGACTGTAACGACGATGCACGATGTCTGTATTGTTAATGTAATAACTGATTAATTAATTCAGAATATTAGATCATTAGATACTTACTTATTTTTTTTTACTGTATAATTTGCATGCTCATATTACAGCAAAATATGGAGAACTTTAACTCTGTCAACATCTATTTATATACCTACCCATGTTTGCAAAGAAATAAATGATTTGATTTGATTTGATTTGATATTAAGTAAATTATAATGAATTTAAAATTATGAATAAGATCATTTACCACGGAAACTTATATCAACTAATGACAATGACAAAGTATTCAATGAGAATGTTAAAACGTCCTTAGTCTATCAATTCTTACTTAATATCGGATATTTAACGAATCACTTGAGGTATTAGATATTTCCCTTAGTAGGTACCGATAATTTATCACCTTTTCGTATATAGTTTATATACCTATGAATAGGCGATATTCACAGCTGCTATAGGTAGCCGAAACGGCGTTGGTATACCACGATACAACAGATATTTTGTTTAGTATTATTTTTTGCCAACAGAGAAATATGAATAGCGTAGGTTTTGCCGAATATCGCCTGTATCTGAATAGGCCTCTGAGTAGGTTTTGCCGTATATTGTCTATATCCGAACATATTTTTTATTGCGCCCAATTTAAAATTAATTTATTACCATAGATTAGAGCTATCTAATAACTATGATTTTTGTTAGAATTTTTGTAACAATGCGGAAACAACTTGATTTTCTATGTAAATTAAATTCATTAGATACATAATTATTGCAAAATTTGCTAACGTACAAAAAACATTTATGCGATCATCATAAGTGGCTGTTTTAGCGTCCAGTTTATATTACGTATATAGGTATACCATATAGGTACGTTCAGATACATTCTCATAATGCTGTACATATTTATGCTAGATGGAAAATAACACAAAAGTAATTGACAGGAGTCCCACATAGCGAAATAAAAAATCCCCGACAGTAAAAGATTTCCGTTTCCGTATAAAGTTAAAATATACGAAGTTCAAGGAACGAAGTATTTTGAACTTACCTTTGACCTTTATTACAAGAGGTGTGGATGCGTGGGCATATTGTCACGAAACAAAACACTGCTTCCTATTCCAGAATTAAATTAAATTTCTTGTGCAAATAACTCTATTTCTGAGAGAACTATAGACAACTTATTTTTGAAGTATTGAGTGTCTCTGGCTTTCAGCGATAACCTGTGGCCCTCCGAATTTATCCTCATGTAAGTACCTATTAAATTATACTCAAAACGGTAATAGTTGGAAGTGACTTCACAAACTCAGAGCTTACAAGTAAAACTATTGTTTAGCTGCATTCAAAAACAGAGAGGATTTTCTCATTTTTTTATGTGTTCGACCTTGACTTCTTCTCAACGTGTCAATGGTTAAATAATTTGCATAATAGTAATGTAAGGCCACCTCAATATTGTTAGGCGTGGCCGCTTATATATCGTCCTTCGTGCAGATGCTCGGTTACAAGGGACAAACCAATAGGACTTGAACACGAACTTGACATTACTTTGATTTTCATTTATAGATTTTGAATATTATTTTTTATATGATAGAGTAGTTTCTGAAGTTCCCATATAATTGTAGTTGGTGTTTGACCTAGATATACACAACAATGCCTGAAATTAGTTTTTTTTTCTAAAAAGTTCATTGTTGGTGACGAGTTATCAGCTGTTAGTATATCTATTAGTGCAATAATGTATAAACAGAGGCCGGCCACATCAAGCTACCACAATCTCAAAATCAATTTCAATTTTAATACAAAACAATAAGGTTCATATTCAATTGGGAAAATTTGTCAGTTTTGGGTAGCTTGACCTGCTGGCGTCTATACTTGGAAGAAATTATAACAACATTATTAAAATAATAAAAATGGTAGATAAAATTTAATCTCTATAGAATTAAGAGCTCAAGGACTGAAATATGCAGTACCTATATAATATTTCGATATATCTGCGTAGGTATGTTAGGTTGTTGACTTTAGAAACCGGTTTGTGAATGATCATAGGGTTCACGCTTTGAGCTGTGGAGCGTTGAACGACGTGCAAAGGTTTAATCGGCAATGCCCTAGACATTAAATTATTTTGTAGAAAATATAATCTGATGCTTGTCTGCTTCAGCCTGCTTTATCAGCATAGTGATCGTAAGTGCGACTGCTACGCTTGATGTCCTGTGTTCGATTCCCAGGTCAAGCAGTGGTTTCGGTTTTTTCTGTGAAATTCTCAGTAGCAGCTCGGAGTTTGAATTTGTGCCCGGTTACTGGCAATAGGCTCGCCCCTATTGTCAGTAACCGGGCACCGGTATTGTTGTGGCTGTCAGAATAATTTTTCTTTCTTTCTTTCTATTACATGGGAGCTAAATATACCAGAGAAATTTATGGGTACATTAGTACGGTACCCCTTCCCTTCGGGGTAGCAGGCGTAATATGATATTTAATTTTCTGTAATTAAAAAGCCACTTTTACAAGTACATGTTTTGAATTTTTTAATGCTAGATGGCGCCGGTATTTACAACTGACGACCTCTGAGGAGACACTGAAACAAACTCACGAGAATCATGGTCTCTTTTAAACTCCAGACATAATAATATAAAATATGTGATGTGATGTTATGATTCGTGTTTACGAACTGCATTTACAAACTTCTTGATTATCGTTAAGTGGTACAGCGGCCAGCATTTCAAGCTACCACAACCTGTCAAATTACTTTGATTAATTTTCAACTATATTACAAAGTGATAAGATTAATTTTTAATAGGGTAAATTTGACTGTTTTGGATAATAATAATAATTTATTTGTCATATAAGTACGTACATAAATACCGGTGACACTTAAACTAGGAGTTCTGTAGGTACACAAAGAAATGTTCAATGACCCCCGTGCTAGGAAAATCCTGTGTTACAGGGGTCATACATCCGTCCATTAGGATTGATAATAGTTTGAAACAGAATTAGTATTTGTACATTTTAAACAATTATTTGATTTTGACAACTAAAATTTTAAAAATAATACTATTAAAAGGAAAATAGGTTACAATTTTTTTTTTTTTTGGGGATAGCTGCCCCTGCTGGCGTCTGTACATAGTATTATAATTATTTCAGATATACATATTATACCCCGCGCCCTGGGGACGGACGATTCATTAGGGTGTTCGCCATTATAAAAAAGGTATATAGTAACTAAACCCAAGTAGGTACAGAGGCCAGCTCATTAAGCTACCACAAACTGTAAAATTTCTTTGATAGATTTTCAACTTTAACACAACACAATAAGGTGCATTTTCAATTGGAACAGTTTTGGATAGCTTGACCTGCTGACGTCTGTACATTATTGAGTGAGTTTCAATGAAGCATTAAGGAGGAAAAGCCAATGATTTAGAGATAATCGCTAATAATAGCAGTTTCAATTAGTTGTCAACGAGATCAAAACGTGCTGAGAACACTGCCGGTTGGCCTTCGCATTTCTGTGAAGAACAAAAAACGTAGACGCTTATTAGATAAGAAATAAATTGGAACTGGTTTATTCAAAATCGCTTATCTTCACATATGCCGTTTTTTATAGTACCTACTGGCTGGGAGGTGCCAGGGTATGTCGGACCTCTACCGTGTAAAATCCGCACTTGCCTTCACTTGCTATGCGTGTCAAAACCATGGGAATCATGACATTCGCCACGACATCCCTACTATCCCTACGAATATTAGCGTAGTATTAGTGTATGCGCTAAGGTTCCTGCGTGCTCAGAACCCAGGTCTGCTGCGTCACCTGAATTAGATAATAGAGGTTAGCATTTTGGAATGAGTCCCTTAGGTATCTTTTAATGTCTACTTACTAGGTACTTTATTATTTGTCCGAAGCAATTCGATTGAACACGTTTTTCCGATTATAGCTATCGAATAAGGCTGGAAATAGTGCTTAGTCACAACAGTGTATTTACGGAGAGCAAATGAATTGCAATCATTTTCCAATAACTGTTGTCCTAATTGCGACTGCTACGCTAGAGGTCAAACACAGTATTAATGGGTTTTCTATGAAATCTCAGTAGCAGCTTGGGGTTTGGATTTGTGCCCCTTTTAATGATAACAGGCCCGCCCCCTATTACATTGGACCTAAAGATACCAAACTGTACTGTAAGATTTTATTAGGTGACCTCTGCCTAACCCATCGGGAATACAGGCGTGTTGGTATGTTTATTTAACCGATTGTTTTTTTTAATCTATCATCTGCAACAAAAAGATAGTATTGATTTCTGCGAATATGAAACATTTAAATAAAACTACTTTAAAGTTATTAAGCAAAGGAAAAATTCGACCGCGGGCAGGATTCGAATTTTTCCTTTGCTTAATAACTTTAAAATCTTAGCATGGCAAATGCCAAAAAAATACAAAAAGGTAAAACTACTTTTTACGGATTTTATCGCGTTATATTGATATTATTAATCGCGACGTTTCGGACCCTTTACTTCGGACACTTTCCGTGGTCACGGGTAGACTCAAATGGCTTTGCGGCCTTCTTACTGCCTACCACAAACGATTGTCAAAGGGATTCGTCTGACAACCGAGCTTACCGCTTAACACTCTTCGAGGCAAATAGGGGTCACGATGCGATAGCGCAGCTTAACCTTACAGATAGATTGATCAGCGTAGTAAACACTTAGCCATGAGCCCCTCAGTGTAAACAGTGTTGTTATTTAGCATACCATAAAGTCAATACCACTCGGTAGCGATCCATACGTGAATAAAGTGTCGTTGCACTCCCGTATTCATGGCTAAACTGACTCTTGCAATATTATCTTAGGATCAAGGTTAATGTTACTTCAACTTAGTTAAGTACTGAGAAGCACTTCGTCGTCATTATATTATTTGCACGAATATATTTTTAATAAAACTCACTCGAAAGTTTAAAAACTGAAGTGTTCAATATGCAGTTCATTCTCATTGGACGTGACCGATTTATTTTTGTAATATTTGAGTATAACACATAAACGGATATTATATTCCGTTCTGTGCCTTATTGTAAGTACGAGCTACTTTTTTAATTTTAGTCCAGCTAATCAGTGCCGACAATCCAAGAAAAAAAGAAATTATTAGATACAATTGGAAAGCAAGGAGACGAAATTTTCTTAAACAGTTTAAACAATTAATTTTATAGTTATTTAGAAAAGGAAAAATTCAACCGCGGGCAGGATTCGAACCTGCGTCTTCTGGTTTGGTACACCAGACGCTACTAGGTGTTACTGACGTCACCGTAAAGACGTAAATTCAGTATGTGAAGGAAAAATTCGACATGACGGGTAGGTATCGCGGTGGCTTAGTGGTCATAGCGTCTGGTGTACCAAACCAGAAGACGCAGGTTCGAATCCTGCCCGCGGTTGAATTTTTCCTTTTCTAAATAACTTTAAAATCTTAGCATGAAAAATGCCAAAAATATACAAAAAGATAATTAATTTTATATTAATGCAGGTGTTGCCACACTAGTAATAGCGTGTTATTGTGTTACATGATCTAATTGAAGTTGCAATCAAGAATAAGTTTTAATGCTTTTGAAGATTGTATCTCAGAAAGAGAACTGAAACGTAATTGCTAATTGCTTGCCGTTTCTGTAAACAAGAGTGACTGCTAATGTAGGATTATTTCCTTTTTCGACTTATTTTTTAAATGTTTATAGTTTTAAGTCATTACTAAATTCATATTTGTAATTTATGTTAAAATATAGCAGTTTATACAAAGTTGGTGAATGCGTGTGTCATTATTTTCCAGCTAAATTATAATACTTGTTCATTTGTTTAAGCATGACATGATCTTCCAATCAGTGTAGGTACCTACTTATGTTTGTTTGGGAAACTTTATTGTATGTGCATCGTGTCTCCGATTACACGCTTAGGTTGTCTTCGATTTCTGACTTTATCGCAAAGTTGCAGCGAGCCCTTTTTATATATTATAGGGGGCAAACGAGCAAGTGGCTTACCTAATAGTAAGGAGTCATAATCACTGCCTCCCAAGAACATCTGCAACACCAGAGGAGCAGCCAGAATGAAGATGCATTACGGGGTACGGGGCACGGATATGATAATGAAAGGTCAATTGGTGACCTATCCATAGACTGCATTAAAATAATACTCTAATATTTATTCTATTTGGCATAAACGCATACTAAAATTTTGTTTTCTTTCGCAAAAAAATGAATTTATAATGTGTCTGTCAGAAAAAATAAAATAAAACATATTCCCAGTGGCGATTTCTTTTACTTTATTTCTGTCTAAAACTTTTATAAATAAAGTCGAGTATATGCAAGCTGATTTCTAAGTTTACTACTGCTGGAAGTTGAACGAATAAGAAGTACGGAGGGACGGTATTTATCACCAGCTGCAGTCAGCAGTCTTACTGGGAAGGGAACAGCGACAGTGGCTGAGTGCAACCGAGGTATTTTTTTTTATTCATTTATTCACAATCAATTTTTATGTTGGCATTAATTAGTATATATTTCTCAGACTTAAACTATTTCATTAGTTCCTTCTAGATTAATGAGACAGTTTAAGTATGAGAAATATTACGACCTCTAGGGTTGTAAGCACGACTGCTACGCTAGAGGGCCTGTGTCCGGTTCCCAGGTTGAGCAAAAGTGTTATTCGGATTTTTTATGAAATTCTCGTAGCAGTTCGGAGTTTGGATATGTGCCCGTTTAATGGCAATAGGCTCGTCCCTTTTTACATGGGACCTACAAATACCGGTGAACTGTGGATCTTCAAAAGTGCATCTCTACCTAAACCTTTAGGGAATACAGGCGTGATGGTATATTATGTAGGTATGTACATGAACTTAGCGACTGTATTTCGTCCTTATTTTTAATATAGTAGTTGAGTAATAGGCCTTTGTGTTATGCATCGCTGGTTTCGATTAAGGCACTGAGCAAATATTTCTATAGGCCATAGACTAATATACTATAGCCTACAGATAGTTGATAGTTCCGTTCGGGTGTCTTGTCTGGGTTCCTAAGTATTCGGTTCCATGCTTTTCCGAGCTTGAGAATGCTGCTTGTTTGAAGGTATTCCACTAAAACTCAATTAACCGATGGCCATGTTTTCTGTAGAATAAACAATTCAGGAGGAACGCAACGTGTTAAAATTGGTCACAATACATTATAGTATCCAGGTACACTTATCCAGAGTCAACACCAAATATTAAAGGTTAATTGCAATAATAACGCGCTAAATTACGTAATTGAACGTTTTAATTAATGAAAAGGCATTTAAAGAGAAGTGCATCCATCAATAAAGAGATGAATTGTTTGGAAAGTAGGAGATATAATTACGGTAAACACTTTACACGATTAATTTTACGTTAATGTACATGCTTGCTCAATAAAAAAATGTTGTGTTACTTTTAAATAAAAATGTTCTAATTTGAAAGCGCAATCCAGTATATTATGTACAGGTTTCCAAAACTGTCAAATATTCTCAATTGAACATGAACCTTATTACTTTGTGTTAAAATTAAAAATCTATCAAATAAATTTGACAGATTGGGGTAGCTTGTTGTGCTGGCCTTTATACCTACACTACGTTTTAATTTTTTTGACAGAACATACCTACATATCCGAAAGTGAGCATGGTTTGCAGAGACGGGCTAGTAAGTTATAACAAAATTGACCCTTATTTTTTCAAGAAAGATATAATTAATGTATACTTATTAGGTAAATACATATTGGTTAAATTTTTGAATTGTAGGGCTAATCGCAAGCATTTTCCTCTATTTGTAATCCCATGAATAATCATAAATATCGAATTGGCTGGCTAATAAGAGTTATCATAAAATTGACCCTTAATTTTTTAAGAACAATATAATCTAAGCTATTGCCTGGAGACGGCCGTCGACTCCGATGAAGGCCCAAAAAACGCTGGCAGGACGATTTGGAAGCTTTCCGGACAGACTGGCCTGAAATAGCAATGAACAGAGATCAGTAGAAGGAGATGGGAGAGACCTTTGCTCAGCAGTGGGATCATATAGGTTATAAAAAAA
Organism: Acronicta alni; assembly: GCA_964056405.1. Classification (NCBI taxonomy): domain Eukaryota; kingdom Metazoa; phylum Arthropoda; class Insecta; order Lepidoptera; family Noctuidae; genus Acronicta; species Acronicta alni. Next base: position 13,715,210 of record OZ043916.1, on the reverse strand, counting down.
ATCTAATCAAAGAGATTTCTGACATTTACGCGAATACATTGAAATAAAACTACTTTTTAATGTCCATGGTCACGGGTAGACTGTGTCTACCCGTGACCAAGGACGCTGTAAAGGGTCCGAAACGTCGGGATTAATAATATCAATATACGCGATAAAATCCCTAAAAAGTAGTTTTATTTCAATCTAATCAAAGAGGTTCTATAAAGTTTAAAAAGTAAATAAAAATCGCTCAAAATCCCAGACTTGTTTTACATTAATTTATTAATACAACGAATTATAGCACATTATAATATTATCCTTGAAGATAGGATAATATTATAATGTGTTACACGATCGACTTATGACGACGACTGATACATAAGTACGTGGAGGTGGCATAAACAAGTATAGCTAACTTTTTTAACGGTAAACGGAAAATTCATCCTTATCCTTAAAAAAATACAACACCCGCACTAAGGAACTGGCCCTGTGTCGCGGGGTATTAACAAACAAACAATAAACGAATACAAAGTACAGCCACATTCGAAGCAAATGCACACAGATTTGTCTCTGGTTAGAAGCAAACCCACAACACCTGGCGCGACGTTAGAGGCCGCTAAGTAAAACGTGCAGTTAGGAAAATAGTACAGTCTATTCAACCCGGTGTGCAAGTGAATAAAAACTTTTTAGAAGAATACTCACGTATGTTATTGTTTTTAGAACAAGGTAGTAATATTATGTTGATTGTAGGAGGCCTGTTCCCACCTTGCTAATCATACCATATCGTGAAGGTCTACACGTGCTTCTTTTTACGTTAGTCGCTAAAGTCACGTTTTGTATTTTTATTATTGTATTGTATCTTTTTATATATCTTTGGTAATATTTTTTTTACTTGCATAATTATGTATTGTGGGACCTCCTTTTGTTTATGCTTAATAGGATTTCGACACACACGTTTTTTCGTATGAGTAGAAAATTAAAGTGATTAGTTTACCTATATCTTTTTCCAGTTACAAAATATTTATATTCATACCCGGAGGTTTGTTGTTACCTACACAGTAATTGAGTAATATTAATATCCGTATCAAAGAAATAAATTATCATTAGATGAAACGAATAACCTTTATTTGATTAGTTGTATTTAACGTGCATAGATAATTTTCATTTCAGATTTCATGGTAGGCACTCTCACTCAAGTGGAAGAGTTGTGTTATGCGCGTGTTGGTTATTTTTGGAAAATTTTGGGTTCTCTTGATTATTCTAGAGGGATACTTAAAACTTATTTGCAATTTTGATTATTAGTTGTACATTATAATACCAAAATACGTCAATAATTAACTTAAAGCGAAGCCACAAATGCGTACACTAATAATTTCGCATACAAAGAAGGAATATAAACATATATTATAGATTATAAATATAGATTTGATATTTCGAAAACCGGTGTATTAGTTATTAAACTCATTTGTAAGCTGCGTTTTAAAAATCCAATAGAACCAGTTCTGAATCACACTGATCAACATTAAGTAATAGGTTAAGATTGAAGTGATGCAAAATTGCGCTTATAAAATAATAATGTAAGTTGTAAACTATTAATCTGGACAATTTAGTCAAGTATGACTAAATATATGTACTATATATATACTATATATATAGTATGTTTACTTATGATTGACTACTGACATATTTTTTAATATAAGTACATACTTACCATACCTAGTCTAACTTATTGGTTGACTTTTAGAATTGTAGGGCCAAAACGTAATTATTGTGAGAAATATATATGTGGATGTGATAATATACATAATTATATTTTTTTTTTCCAGCTATATTAGGGTCAACTTCCAGACTAACCAGATGCGGCTGAATATCAATACTTTACTCGAAACGACTGCTATAAGACCTCAGCAAACCAATTTCTGGGAAATGCCGATATTCTGAGGGTAGGTAGACTGAAAAGCTTTTGGGCTTCTGACTACCACAAACGATATTCGTAGGTGTTCGTATGACAACTGGAACCGACGACTTTTCGAGCTCTCCGAGGCATGGGAGGTCTCGGTCGGTCTAGAATAGTTACTCATCCACAGACTGACCGCGGTTAATGCAGCTTAACCTTGCAGATTAGTTGATCAGCTTAATTATAATTTAGCTACGAATATGGTTTAAGTACCTAATTCTGTTTAAAGGAAAATAATTATATGGTAGTACAAATCATTCTAAAAAAGACTACTGTAGAGACTCAATTGATACGTTACTGAAAGTTGATCGATGTAAAAATAAAATGCCAGCAAAAACTGAGGGAAACCAATCTTTAAAACAAAAGTCAACGCGAATATTTGTGGTACAGTTTTGTTGTAATATTTGTTAGATAATAAATATAATTATTGTTTTAGCTAAAAACTTAGCTTAATTGTTTTACTAACAACAAGTATTTAACAGGAATTAAACAAGAAACTAAAGCTAATTAATACTTAACCGAAATGTCTGTTAAGTATTAATTAGCTTTATTTATTTTTAACTTTTATTTTAAAGAATTATTTTTATGTCTAGAACATTGATAAATATTTATAAGCATAGATAATCGTTTGAAAGGTTAAGGATTGCGAGTGTAGCTAAAACAAAGGTCGCTACACATCGGCCTTGTTCAACATCGTAGGCCACACACTGGCAATAATATATCGATATACCCTAAAATATAATATTTATGCTTTAGAAGATTAAAAAACCCTTAAACTTAGTAGAATACATTGTATTTTATTGACGTGATAATTATTTTTGGCATCGTCAGTCGTCCCCACGTGTATGCGTATAGACTTGATGCCAAATGTATGCGGTATAAAGTGCTCGAGTGAAGTTGCGTGAACACTTAGTGCGAGCAAGGAACTCTACTCGTGAACGAGTGTAGTGTGTTGTCGAACTTCAAAGCGTGTGCGCCAGCCAGCGCAGTTCTCCTCGCGCCGTACCACTGCGCGCGCGCCTCCTTTTGTACCTTGTTTATTTTAAGGGTGAGATATTTTTGTATTACTTTCTTTTATATAGTCATCTGCACTTTAGTATAAAATTCTATGTAGAGTTTCATTTCTAATTTTCATTTTAACCATATTATTAAACTGGTTTGTGCTTTGTTTTGAGTCTTTGTGTGGGAAGTTGGTAAATAGACCATGAGTAAGAATGATATCATATATATTTAATTTATCTTGTGTGAAATATACTGTTCAACATGTTTTTGTTATGCTTCTTTTCGTAAAGCTCGAGTTTCGAAATATTAAGTTATCTTTTCATGCTGAAACTGTGTCCTAAAAGAATGCGATTGAGAAATTTTAACGATACTTATTGAAAATTTCAAATCCCACCTCGTATTGTGCAGTAGCATCACTTCTATTCTAGGTAGTGATTTATTAAATCTGCTTATTATGAATCAGTGCACTAGATTATCATAGTAATTAGATCAGTGTTCGTATGATCATTTCTAACTATGAGGAGTCAGTGTAAATTTGTTATCATCACGTTTGACGGAGAGATTACATAACCAAAATTCTATGAAGTGAAATATAATATTCACCTATAACTGTTTGATGTCAATATGGATCTATGTAGCCTGAAATAAATAAACAAAACAAATGAATACATTTTTAGTTATAAACAATGCGATAAAGTTGGGTATTGTTTACTTATTTGTTAATCTGTTTGTTTTGAATTAGTAAATTAGTATAATCATTCGTTTAGTAGATGATTCTGTAATCTACTGCTGATAAGATACTTAATTTGTAGCGTAAATACAATTACACACATACATTCTATCAGTATACATACAGTAGTGCAAGAGACACAAATAAGTACAGCTATGACTATGGTACGTAATTCAATTACATTATTACTTATTTCAATATATTTTTTCCGTTATTGCATTACTTCATCATATTTAAATACCATATTTATAATAAGTGTGTTTATATGTATATAGGTATTTTTATACTTATATGTATTTCATTTGTACAATATTAAAAGTTGTGTAGGTAAATTGTGCTTTTCAGTACCTATCTATTAATTGTCGCCTCTCCGTTTCTCTTGAATCCATAAGGGATAGCTTTTAGCGATACAAACGCAAATTGTACCTGCCATTCTATCATTTGTAAACATGTAAGTACTTGGCATTTGTTTATGGTATACAATAAAGAATATTCTATTAATATTCTTATTCGATTATATTCATTTTTACATCATTTAATATTATAAAGGGAAAAAATATTTTTTTTGTTTGTAATGGATAAATTCAAAAAACAGCCGATTTTAAACATTATTTTACCTATACCTACAAAGTTATATTATCTGCGAGTAAAATGGCTTGGTATTTTTTATTTAACTTCTCGTGAGAATTCGAGGCCGGTTTAAACAATAAAGTAAATTAAAATAAAACAAAATTATTTAATTAAAATGTTATACATATGACAAGTAGAATAATTTTGGGGAAACACAGAATCAATAAAGGTTCTCCAAATGTAAGTGCTAATCCTTTATAGAGCTTTTCATTACACTGGGTACCTAAGGACTTTAGTGTCCTGTCATGGTCGTGGCGAATTTAATGGATGCCATGGCAATAGGGCAAGTGAAGTTTTTACTCCGAATAACCCTGCCGCCTCCCCAGGTGACGGAACATAGGTACATGGGGATTTTCCGTACTAAAAAAAGGGTTGACTCATTGTAGTCATTGTCATAATGTATGTTTCAAAGCAGTAGGTACCCACCTATATTAATTTCATTAAAAAAATACAAAAAATACAAAAATATTTATTTCATTTCTAAAACATTGTTATTTTTACATTGGTTGAGGCAGCCCCTTTAAGTTACATATGCACTTGTGTTGGAGCTGTCTCGCTACTTCCCATTTATGGTAGCTAAACAATGATGAGACTAGTTTTGTTACAATAAAATTAAAATTAAGAAATCAAAATCAAAAATTATAAAATCAAGATAGGAAAATAAAAATGGAAAAATGAAAAATGGTTTAGCAGCTCTAGTGTGGTTTGTGAGAGTTTGTGTGTGTTTGAAGTATTATGTATAATTATGTATGTAGGATTGTTGGTGACGCCTGTGTAAGGATGTAGATAACAAGGGAGGTGTGTGTGAGTATATGTATACGTGAGCTTGTGTTCGTGAGAATGTAGGTAGAGTAGGTGTAGTGTGTTTTAGCATATTCTGACCAAGATATTTTCTGTCTCTTCGTAACTTAGAGCTTTTATCCAATTGGTAATTGTTTTTTTACATTCATACAACAGAAGGGAATATATATATAGTCTTCTGTTCAATTTGTTGTATATGTAGGTGGATTGCGTGTCATATTGTCGTCTAGCAAAGTCTGTTCGAATCCTAGGGGTGTGTGCTACTATGTCTACGCGCCTTCTGTTCTGAGTGGTTGGGTGGAAAGGAAGAGACTTATGGAGGGATAGTACCACGAAAAGGATATAAAGCTTCCTAATTGAAAGCAAATTGCTTACACTATAGAGTTCGGTTGTAGGGAACCTAAATGGTTTGAAGTACATAACCTTGACTAGAGATCGCTGAGCTCTTTCTAGGTCAAGGAATTTAATTTTTGTGGCTCCACCCCATATGGGAATACAATACGTTATTAAGGATTGTACCAGAGCAATATAGATTTTATTAATTAGTTGCGTTCATTGTGAGATCGATTACGGTGGAGGCAATACTATTGATGGTAATTATATGTATCTATGTAGATACGTGCCTTTTAAGACTTATGACAACTCACGGTTGGTAATTTCGGGAAAAATAGATCAGTGTGGGACACAGTTATTATTAATTAAATATAATAGTATTATACATATACTTGTAATCTTGAGTTATATCATATCTGTAAACTATGAGAAATTATTAACCTTCAAAAAAATGACTGCATTGTCGTGCTTCGTGAGCTATGAATGATTGAATGCTGGGGCTCTGCATTTTGACCTATTTCAAAACAGACTTCTATACTAAAGAACAATTCGTATTACGAAATAACCGAAATGCACATTCTCTTTCTTCCGAAACGTTTTTGAAAATTGGTGGTGTTTGTATGGTCTCGCGTTCGGATCGTAAGTGGCGGTGCGCGCGCGCCGACCTTGACGACGGCATAGCGGCTATTCATTCGCACGTGGCCCCGGGCCTAATAGTCCCCCATCCGCTGAGAATTTTGAATGCACTGTTAATGTTATGGCGATGAAATTTAAAAGGTATTAAGAAAGATCTATTAAATCAAGTTTTTTCTTAACTTGGAAAATTTTCATTTTCTCCTCTTTTAGAGTTAAAATGTTGGTCCTTTACAAACCCCTTTCCGCTAAGTATTTCATTAATATTTCCTTTCGTTTTTATATATGTTATTTAGTTATAGTTGATTATATAATTTATATTATAGTTATTAAGCATTATTTATACGAACTTTTCAATTCGCTCACGTATTGTTAATGATGTATGTGGTGGATTTGAGTGTAGTATTTGTTGCTGTGTGGGAGACTAAGGATGACTCAGAACTTGCACGGTCCGCCGGCGTTGTTTAGTAAATAAACAGCGCAGCACGCATTATTATGTATTACATAAACACACCGCTTGTGTTCGCATTTCTTTTGTCATGGTAATGAACTACTGTCAGTGTACCTATTTTTTCACAACTGTAATTACGGTTTTGCATCCGTTAAAACATTACCCTACTTGGGCTGTCCGGTAAAATACATATCAATATTGTTTTTAGTCATATATATGGAAATCCTTACACCAAAGATACGGGGTTGTCCGGATCGTTCCTTTTCACATGTGATTTAAAAAATAATGGAGTTTGTACGCTGACTGTAAATCAAAGATTTAAATCGTTGCTTAAAATAATATCTTATATCGGAGTTACCGAGGTAGTAAGCGGTTGTGTCGTAGTGTGTATAAATATTATGTTGTGCGACGATTTATTCTTCGATCGTGCGACAGAGACTACCTATCTGATCAAAAACAACTTATTAAATTAATATAAAAACCGACATAACAAATTTTATATTACATTATGTCTGTGGTCTAGTGGTTAGATAGACTTCTGCTGATCACGAGGTCGTGGACACAAATATTTATGTGATATACATAAACTGTTTGTTTGTCTCGGTGTTTCTTATACATATATTATAAGTACGTATTTAAAAAAGTATTATATCCATTGTAATTTGATTCCGGCGTCCAAGTGGGCTGATGACATAAAAAAGGTAGTAGGAGCAACCTGGTTGAGGGAGGCAAGGGACAGAGAAGGCTGGCATAAAAGAAAGGAGGCTTATACCCAGCAGTGGGATAATACAAGCTGAGAATGATGATGATGATGATAAAATAACATTCCAGCCCGCCTATATTCCCCGAAGGGTTAGGCCCAGATGTAAGTACTATTGTTGTACACCCACAGGTCATCAGTATGTTTAGCTCCCATGTTATAGGGGCGAGCCATTAACCGGGTCCAAATCCAAATCCCATGCTGCTACTGGCAATTTTTAATACTTTCGAACATTACACTGCACTGATATAATGATTTTACTAAAAGATAATTGCACAAACGCAGCATATCGTCGGTGATACTCCAATACCGCGTAAGTAACACTTTGCTATAAGGCCTGTGTTATTTAATACAAAGTGAGTCCTTAGTGCGGTTCGAGTGCCGGACTGGTGATCATGGGGTCGTGGGTTCGATTCCCACAGGACACAAATATTTGTGTGGATAAAACATGAGTATTTGTGTTTGTCTGGGTGTTTCTTATCTATTATAAGTATGTATTTACAAAAAAAAAGTATATAAGTATTATATCCATTATCTAGTACCCATAGTACAAGCTCTGCTTAGTTTGGGACTAGATGGTGTTGTGTAAAAATGTTCCAAAAATATTATTATTATATTATATTATAGCAAAGTGTTACTTACGCGGTATTGGAGTATCACACTTCTGTTTGACTTTGAAAATCACACTTATAATGTAGCTACCATGAGAAATAGAAAACATTCATAATTTCTTAAATATAATAATCGTGGATAATCAGACACCAAGGTCTTTTGACATGTCATAGTACTATCTACCTCAACAGCAACCGTTGCTCTAGAATTATTTTAATATCAGCTGTGTTGTATCATAATTTATGTAAATGTATTTATTTATTTTATAAATAAGAGAAGCTTGATTAAGTAATTAATTACTCTGATTAATCAATCTGCAAGGTTAAGTCGCGATTAACGCGGTCAGTCTGCGGATCACGAGCACATAAGACTCATTCGTGCCTCTGAGAGCCGTAAAACCGTCGGTCCAGTTTGTCACCTATCATAAACACACCAGCAGTCGTTAATGCAGTCAGCAGCTCGGAAAGCCTGATAATCAGTTTATCATTAGGATCCATATTCTTTCCTCAATACACAATTTCTCTTGCCCGAAAATCGAAAATTTGGTTTCGGAACTAAAGAAATATGTTGTAGTCGCAAGTGTGACTGCTACACTGAAAGTCCTGAGTTCGATTCCCAGGTTAAGTAAAGTGTTAGTGGATGTTTCTATAAAACTGCTATTATGAGCTGTCATAAACTTCAATTATCGGTAGGAGCTATTTCCCAACAAGATTGTTAGAAAAGGCTAATAAAATACCGTACTTAGTTTCTACTTCAACGAGGTATTTATAATCAATGTTGGTGGTTAGCGGTTAATAGTCATACACGAACGAGAGTCAATATTGTTTATTGATTATGTACATTAGGTACAGTCAGCAACGAAAGTCGCTGAACATGTTGCAATTTTCAATATGATTTTTAATAAGTGTGAAGTTACTGGCCTGTGAAGGTTATGCGAAATAATTGCATAGATGACCATTCAATATTCAGGTTACCATAATAGAAAAAACCTCTGGACAAGTTTTGGAGCTGTGATGTTTTCAAAATTTTGTTATGTTCAGCGACTTTCGTTGCTGACTGTACAATGTTAAAATAGTTATTGCTCGTTCAGTATTTTGCTCGATCCAAAATAGTTCAGTGCTTCGCCCGAATGCTTTTTTCTTCACATTTTGGTGTTTGTTTACCATATTTTAATACTAATTCTACTCTGATTATCGCAATGTACAAAATACAAAGTAAGTTTTAAGTACAGTGGCCACCACATCAATATAAGTACCACAATCTGTCTAAAAATTTATTTGAAAGATTTTTAACTTTAATACAACACAATAAGGTTTATTATCAATTGGGAAAATTTGACAGTTTTGGATAGCTTGATCTGCTGGCGTCTGTATCAACATAGTACAAACCATCAGGCCTGGTACAATTTTAGGCCTAGAATTATTATTAAATTATGACAACTAAATACATACCAATGAAAAAAACGCATTCGGGCTAAACACTGAACTATTTTGGAACGAACTGAATACTGAACGAGCTATTACTATTTTAATATTGTACTTGAAAGAAAAGTTAAGAAGGTAGACTTTTAATAATGTCTATTCACAGTTCGTGCGTATGTTTCATTAGATAGGCAGAAATCAAAACTCCGAGCTGACTGATCCGTGCTGAACTCTGAGCTACTACGAATTTAATAGGAAAACCTGATAACACTTTGCTCGACCTAGGAATTAGGACCTTACGCTTAGCTACTGCTCTTGCGAACACTAGATTTACCTGTTAATTTTGCATCTTTACAAGATCAGACTGCTAAATTATACATTTTATTACGTACTTACTTGAATGTGTAGATAGATATCTCTCGGTTATTGTTTAATGTATTTCTGTAATATATCATCAACCCATATACTGTCCCACTGCTGGGCACGGGTCTCCTCTCATATTGAGAGGGATTAGGCTATAGTCCACCACGCTAGCCTACTGCGGGTTGGCAGACTTCACAAACCGTCGAGAAAAATCTCTAAGGTATGCAGGTTTCCTCACGATGTTTTCCTTCACCGTTTAAGCGATATTTAATTAATTATAAAATATAATAATAATTAATTATTAGTACGCACATGAATTCGAAAAGTAAGAGGTGCGTGCCTTGGGTTCGAACTCGAGACCTTCGACTTGGCAGTCCAATGGTCATACCGTTAGGCTATCACGGCTTTTTAATTCTGTAATGTTTTACTTTAAAGCAATTTTATAGCATAGATCATGATTTCTAAACGAAAGTAGGTATCTATGGTACTTTTAATTTAATCATTACTTATTTATTTACTTCCGTTCGGTAATCATGATCTATGCTATAGAACTGCTTTAAAGTAAAAAAAATACAAAAATTGATTAAACAATAACCGAGGCCTACATATTCTATCACATTAACGAGTTAATTAAGTATATCCGTTTTTAATTAACGTGAGAATTAAACTAAGGATGCATTTATTACGCGTCACTAGTAAAAGTTATGGGAATTTCTTTCCCACGACTTTTACCATCGAAAAGCGACATAATAATTACTTACTACGAACTTGTTATCATTATACATATCGTTTTTTTATATTTACATCCTACTATATGGCATTTTTTTATGTCTTTCCGGTAACATTCGTAAAATAATAAAACTCGCAAGCTTGTCTTTGGATTTAACTGTAGAAACTTTTAAAAAAACCCTTTGCGCCTTCCTAAACTGACTGTAATGTAAGACTTTCCTTTTTCCTTATATGTATAGTCTAAGAGCCTGATAATAAAATACTAAACATATATGTTTACATCGCCTATTTTATATATTTTCTTTTATACCACTAAGGTGGCAAACAAGCATACCTACATCCCACCACATGATAAGCGGTTACCGTAGCCTATAGACGCTTGCAACACCAGGTGTTTCAATTGCGCGTTTACGACCCTGTAAAACGAAAGAGGAATAGTAGGGTTGACAGTATAAGGTTCAAAGTCGACCCACTGTTTTCTCGCGGAGCACTGGCAACCTTGCTCACCGTAAGGAACAGAACACAGCGCAAAGCAACAAATATACATATTTCCTTAACATGTTGTTGAATAATAAACATGTGGTTTGATGTTTTTTTATTAAAAAATATACAGTTTAGCTACGGCCTTGGTCTTCGTTAGATTTTTATTTCATATATTTTATATTTATTATTATTATTATACAAAACATTATCTTATTCAATTAGCTAGTGACAATAAAATATATGTATAGCGATCAATTATATACACATAATGATCGTTGTGTAATATAGAGATTTATTGCTGCACTCAGATATCAATTAAAATAATAAATCAAAGTTTTTGAACGAACCAGGATAAATTTGCGAACGTTAGTTTATGTCTCTGGGTACCTACACTTTTTGAACGGCGCAAAATGCGTTCGTCGTTTGATTGTTTTTTCTTTAAACCACCCAACTAGCAAAAATTTGTCTTATTAAAGTTTATAAAGCCAAATAAATTATCCTTATAGAAACCATATTAACGTTAATAAGAGCGGGTTTGGGCACAAATTATAAGTGTTTAAACCTTACAATTACCATATTAAAGCTTTATTGCATGCATTTTTTTCTTGTAGAAGTTTTATAGTCGCTAGCAACAAGAGTAATACTCTTATTGTTGCCATATACAAGGTGTTTACAAGGGCACTACCCTTATAAGAGATATATAGACGTCATATAAAACGGTAATTTCTCTTGTAAATGCATTGTGTTACTACGTTAATAAGTGTAATTATTCTTTTAGCTGGTGTGTTAGATCTAAAAGTGTTTTACCTTTGTGAGTTGTGTTTAGTACATATTATATGTATTATTTCCTGTCAACCATTTTCGTTAAACGGTAAGTACTAACTTATTTATGTGTTTTGTGCTTAATTTAAGTAAAATCTGTATGGGAATTTAAAATTATGAGAAAGTTAGGTATGGTTTCTATTGTATTTACCAACGCGCCGCTGAATTTTAGCTGTTTTATGCTGAAAAACTGTTTAATTTTTTCGTATTGTTTTTAATATAGTTACTACAAGAACAAAAGTAAATAACAAAGCGTATATAAGGGGTCTAAAAAGATTATACTCTTATATTAGCAATACTTCTTGCTATACTGCCTCCATATTGATTGTTATTTTACTTATTTTAGGGTTCCTTACTTTGTAAACTAAAACCAAATATTTGCAGTCGAGATCTGATATGGTTATTTTTATGGAGCAGAACAAGAATTAGAAAAGATGTGCAAAAAATCAGTGACGGAGACGGATAGCGAAGACATTTTTTTTTTAAAAGTACCAAATAACCAAAAGGAGCCGACATTTGATAGCATTATACAAAATTACCTAACGGTAAGTCCAAGTAGGTACTTAATACTTATATGAGTTTCCACAAAATGGGGATTTTGGGATGGCAAAGGGATATCACCCGTATTAATACACACGACACGCCCGCGCACACACACACCCACACCACTCACACAAGTACAAACACACACACACACACACACACACACACACACACACGACATATTAAAATTACTATTTTACTACAACCCACATACTTATTAAAATTTACTATTTTTACTATCTACTTTGTAGATTACTTATCCAAACATATTTTTGCATTTACGCAGAAGGATTTAAATTGTGATTATCCAATTTTAGCAATATTGTTCGTATGTATGTTCAATCCTTACAGATTTGAGTTTTTCATCAACCCATATACTGTCCCACTGCAGGGCACGGGTCTCCTCTCACAGAATGAGAGGGATTAGGCTATAGTCCACCACGCTGGCCTAGTGCGGGTTGGCAGACTTCACACGCCGTCGAGAAAAGAGATTTGAGTTAGAATACAATTATTTTCTCTTACAGGATGACGTGCCAGCAGAAACAGGAAATGAAATATTAGAAGATAGAAGTCAAGAAAACGCAGTTACAGTTATTCCTCACACTGTATCTCGATTAAATTATTTTGTTCGGAACCACCAGAACTTTCGTTAGTCTCGCTCCCAATAAATAACTCCACACAAGAAGAAGTGGCCGGTGCTATGTTTGTTGCCATGGCCTCATATTTTTTGGCAACCCTTCTCCTAAAACCGCCACTTCTCTTAAATATTTTCCAATCCTGTACATTCATTTTGAATAGCAAAATGTGCGCAGATAGTCCAACCATGTTTTATTGTCAAAATGGCTTACTTGGTTATGTAAAGCATAGTAATATAACAACCCCAAGAATAATACCCTTATTATTCATGTCAAAAGGATTATAAATTGCATAAATTCTTTTAAAAACCATATTACTAGCAAGACTCATTAGCTGTATAGACGTCTTATAAAATACATCTACAAGACCCCTAGCTTTATAAGTACTTTGACCACCGCTTTTATAAGGTAAATTAGTCTTTGCGATGACCATTGTACAGCTTTAAATATTATATGGCAAATAAGCAATAAAAATAACCATTATAAGGGAAATATAATTTGAACCTTTATTGTGGTCATATTATTTGGATTCAAAAAGGTTTATACAACAGATTTATAAGAATAAAAGCAAGATAAGCCAAACCATCTTATAATAAACCATTATAAGGTGCATTGAATTATTGACTGCAGTTATAAAACAATTATAAGATTTCTAGCCATATAGTCTTAGCGTTACAAGGTTGATTTGCTAGTTGGGCAGTCTTACAGAATACTTATTTTCTTCAAAGCCGTTGTTTTGATGCTAATAGCAGCGAAAACTAGTTTTTAAAATAGGAGGTTCGTGTGGAACGACGATTGTTTCACATAAACCATTTGGGAATATTTTTGTAAAAGAGGGATAACTTCAGTAGGTCTATGTTTTTGATTTTATAACACTAAGGTGGCAAACAAGCATTATGACCCACTTGAGGGAAAGCAGTTACCGTAGCCTATAGACGCTTGCAACACCAGGGGTACCTATCACGTGCGAGTTGCCAACCCTGTAAAACGAAAGAGGAATAGTTGGGATGGCATTATAAGGGTCAAAATCCCCCCACTGCTGACACTGCTGACGTTTCCTGCACTGGCAACCTTGCTCACCGTAAAGAACACTACACAGCTCAAATTTCAGTTCGATCTTCTGCACGGCGGAGGTACTTCCCCAGTCGGGTAGCTCCAATTTGAGTGAAATTACTCCCACAATGCCCTATCTCTTTTAATGTTTCTTTCGAAGTTCGAAGCGCGACTGCTATGCTAGAGACCCTGGTTTCGATTCTCGAACAGCGTAATTAGGTTTTTCTACGAAATTCTCAGTAAGTACGAATTCTCGGTAGGTAGTTTGGATTTGTGACCGGCTCTCCCCGTATTACATGGGCTTTAAAAATATCGGCGGAATATGGATGTACATTGGTATACCTCTGCCTAACCCTTCGAGGAATACAGGCTTGACGGGATGTTTTTTTGTTTTTTTAGTTGACTACGTCTCTTTGTTTTTCCAAAGATATTTTTACATCGTCTAGAATATAGGAAGTTCTTTGAAATAAATAATTATAGTTGGCCAATTAAAAACCAGAAAAATAGATATTTAAGAGTTGTATGTGTCCTTGTCAAGAATTAAATTAAGATTATGATATCTATTTGTTTCATACGAGCCAAGAAACTTAATATTTATTAAACGTTTAAATAAATAATCTTATTAGCTAATCTTACATACCTATTTTCTGTTCGTTATTCTCGCTAAAACTAAAAAACGGCTTGACCAGGAGAACGTCTGCCAGGCAAGGCACTACTAGTACTCTACTATTTCTGTGGTTCTGTAGGTACTAAAGAGTTTTAAGTGTTTGTGTAGGCCACACTCGTTTTTCTCAGTAACCACTTTTCATGTAAACTTGAAATTTGGCATTTAATTAGAACTCAAGAAGCCTGTGGCTATTCTTGTTATTTTTTTTTTCTTAGCCATAGCTATGCTGGGCAAAGATCTTCTTCATGTTTTTCCAGGTACTTTTTCTTGTTAATTAAAAAATATATGTCTCCCTCAAGTCTTTTCAAGTAGGTGCTCTTTTCTTGATCAATAAAAAATATATATTAACGTGGTGGTAAACAACTACTACTACTATGAAATGAACTTTAATGAACTTAGTATGCATTTTCTACGACGTTATATGCATTTTCTACAAAAAAAGTTCTTATTTCACCTTTACGATTCACATTTATGATTCATCATAAATTAGAAGCCAATAACGTAACATCCAGCTGCATTAATTTTAGGTATCACCTTATAGTTACATTACTAATTGAGCCAGTTTGCATAACTTTTTTGCAATCATATCAAGTGTCTGTGAATCATAGATCATACAAGATTACAATGCAGATTGTTAAAATGTAGATTATTTTATACAGTGTGAACAAAGAAAAGTTATTCTGAACATATGTAGTTATTCTGCAATACATACCTAGTGTCAAAGCATTGCATACGTTGCGTACTGATCAGTCTGTTTCTACCTTTAATATATGATGTGTAAACCGGCACTAGGTGGTGATCTTGGGACTACAATTGAAGAATTTGGTTTTTCCAAAGTTTCCTTGAACTAAAAGGGAGGAATGAATATTAATTACAAATTGTGATCTCCTGGATATCCGTCGTTCGATAAAGAAGGGCGAGGGTAATACCGGACCTACTTAAACCTTCGGGTGCCTTTACCGTCACGAGATATGTTCGAGAAATCTCTGGAACCTATTATTTTCACCATTTGCATAGGATTATTATTTTCAATACCTACTTATTCATACTATTTGTCTGTAAGAAATCGTCTTTAGCGATGAGACCGCCCATTGTACCATTATTTCATTTATAAACATGTACCTACTTGGTATTTGTATAGATTTGTTCCCTTGACATCGAGTCCCGCTACGTCGAGTCTCCTCGACGTCTACTTTGAAAACTCCCGCTTTTATTCCCGACGTAAAGGGAATAAATCTTTGTTTATGGTGTAGGTACAGAGGCCAGCAAATCAAGCTACCACAATCTGTCAAATTTCTTTAATCGATTTTCAACTTTAATACAATATAGGTAAGTTCACTTTTAATTGGAAAAATTTGACAGTTTCGGATAGCTTGACCTGCTGGCGTCTGTACAATAAAGAATATTCTACTCTATTTTTTCTATTAATCTATTATAAATACTCAATATAACAGATATTTATGATCAATCATTGTAATAATATTAGTATCAAAGATCACAGACGGGTCCGGTCGAGAATTCAATATTACGCAAGCAACCTTACTTGGAAACCTTGACTGGAGAAGGTGTACCAATGGAGGCATCGCGGTTCTCGAGTACATTGAATATTATGTTAATTTTATTAATGTTATAGCTGTGTGCAGTAAGCACATTTTAATAAATAATGATAATCAAATATTTGGTACATTTTTACAAAGCAAGCAAAGTAAAATCCAGCAAGTCCCAAACAATGCAAAGCTTGTACTTTGGGTACAAGACAAAGGATATAATACTTTACAACTTATATATGTACTATATTTTATAAAGAAATACTTTTGATATATAAGAAATATCCAGATAAACACAAACACTTATGCTCATCCCATAAATATTGATGTCTTATGGGAATCGAATCCACCATCTCGTGATCAGCAGCCCGACACTCGCACCACTAGACCACAGACTTCGTCAAAACGGTCGTATGAACGATTAGTATAGCTTTTTAATTTTATAAAATATTAGCGTCCTGTAACCCGCTTGCAGCGCTACCTACCGGGTCCAATTGTGATTCTGAACCATCAAAGATCTCACTCAAACTTACAAAAAGTTTCACCAAAATCGGTCCAGACATTTAGGAGGACTTTATCACAAACACACGTATGCACAAGAACTATAATTATTACATGTGGAAGAATTATATCTTAAAAATTGATACACAATCAAAAGAAAGTACAGTCAAGTAATGTAGGTATCAACATAATGTCTCTTTGAACTTCCTTTTACCAAAGTTACTTAGGTACACTCATTTAAAAAAGTGTTACCGTGCAATTGTTGTGACCCTGAAAAAATGTGTGGCCTTGACTGTCTGCATCAAGTGACGGTAACACAATATGACCCCTAAATGCGCATGCGCCCTGCCATCTGTAACGTTAAATTAACCAATTGATTTCTGACATTTACGCGAATATTATACATTGAAATAAAACTACTTTTTATGGATTTTGTCGTGGTAGACTACTAGTCTACCCTACATCATGGTCACCCATGGACGCTGTAAAGTGTCCGAGACGTCAGGATTAATAATATCAATATAACTCGATAAAATCCGTAAAAAGTAGTTTTATTTCAAAGTTAAATTAACCTTTTGTCCGCCATGTCAATAACGAAAAGCTGTGTTCTCTACGCCAAGCGACAAATTCTAATCCCTACTAATATTATAAATGCGAAAGTAACTCTGTCTGTCTGTTACGCTTTCACGTCTAAATCACTGAACTGATTTTAATGAAATTTGGTACAGAGATAGAGTTGACCTTGAGAAAGAACATAAGATAGTTTTTATCTCGGACTTTTGAAGAGTTCTCTTGGAAACGCGATATAACCGAACTCGACGCGGGCGAAGCCGCGGGCGGAAAACTAGTATCTAATAATAGGTTAAAAAAAAAAACAATTTTTTATATTTATTTTAAACAAAAAAAAGTTGTATTTTTGACATGCCATGCCGTCGTTGGCGTCGTGACCAAGTTTTAATTTGACGTCTATACACGTCCATGGCTGTCAAAAGATTAACTACTTACTTTGCAGCCACTTAGATACGTACTCAGAGAGACTTATTTACATTACCTGTCCATTTTAAGTATTTTATACAGTGATACTCTCTCGCAGGTCTGCTGGAAGAGATTTCTTTAGAAATATGCAGTACCTTTGTACTAAATAGTCTAAGCTGGCTTCTTTATAGTTTCTAAGTGTGTACATAAATAAATAAATACTTAAGAACTGACTCATTAGTCTAGTCCATAACGCGACTGTTACGCTAGAAGTTCGATTCCTAGGTCATGTAGGTAGTGTTATTGGGTTTTTTTATGAAATTCTCAGTAGCAGCTCGGAGTTTGGATTTATGGTTAGTGGCAACAACCTCGCCACCTATTACGGGACCTAAACACCGTTGAACTGTGGGTTTACAGCGGTACACCTCTGCCTAACCCCTCGGGAAATACAAGCGTGATGTTATGTTGATACTCGTGTTAATGGGGCTAGGTACCATACTAATGAGGTTATCTATAAATAGTTTACTTCTTAAAATTATTTTAATTTGAAAAAAAAAATTCGACTGCGGGCAGGATTCGAACCTGCGTCTTCTGGTTAGGTACAGTCAGCAACGAAAGTCGCTGAACATGTTGCAATTTTCAATATGATTTTTAATAAGTATAAAGTTACTGACCTGTGAAGGTTATGCGAAATAATTGCATAGGTTACCTTAATTGGAATAACCTCTTGACAAGTTTTGGAGCTGTAATGTTTTCAAAATTTAACTGTGTTCAGTGTATTCGTTGCTGACAGTACACCAGACGCTATGACCACTAAGCCACCGCGAGTCCAACCCGCCAGGTCGAAATTTGCCTTTACATTCTTCAGTCTTAGCATGAAAAATGCCAAGTAATACAAAAAGATAATTTACTTCTGTTTTTAGTTTGACCGACACTAGTATTTTACCCAATAACAGTAAGCGAGTTACAACTACTGTTTGTTTCATGAGGAATCAAAATCGTTACACACACATTCATTTCTTCTATATAGTTACTATTAACTGCTGAAACTTGTATTTGAGCTGGTTGTTAGCAACATTTTTAGTAATCCGTATTATGTTTTATTAGATTGTAAGCTTTTCTAAATTCATAATCATCATCAACCCATATACTGTCCCACTGCTGGGCACGGGTCTCCTCTCATATTGAGTGGGATTAGGCTATAGTCCTCCACGCTGGCCGTGCGGGTTGGCAGACTTTACAAACAGTCGAGAAAAATCTCTAAGGTATGCAGGTTTCCTCACGATGTTTTCCTTCACCGTTTAAGCGAGTGATAATTAATTATTAATTTCTAAATTAAATAAATACAAATAAAATACCACAGAACCTGATCATCCGGATAGACCGGTCGTTTGTGCGTAATCAAGAATACTATAATAGTGTTGATACTTATGATTCAATAATTTGAGGCACTGTGTCGAGTATGTGGCACTACCAATTATTATCCCTACTAATATTATAAATGCAAAAGTATTTAACGATGCTTGGCTTAATTTGAATAATATAATTATACTTATTAAAAATGTATATATTATTTATTACATCAATGTGATTTTGCAGTAATTTTAACGTAAATTCTCAATGTTAATGAATTTTAATGAGTAAGTAATTTAAACTTTAAATTTATATCAAATATCATAATGTATACAAATACAATTTTATAAAATGTTTAGAGGAAGTTCTAAATTGCACAAAAATACACACTAATTACTATCTACAGTAAGGTCAGCTTAAATAAGTAAAGTTTCCACTTAATACTATTATATTTTACTCCGTTACATCGTAGGCATTGTCTTGTCTTATAGTCCTGTCCCTGTCTCGGAAAGCGCATAAAGCTGTTTGTCCGGATTGTTATACGAACACCTATGACAATAATTGTTAAGAGTAGTTAGAAGCCCAAAAAGCTGGACAACCAGCTTATCCTCAAAATATCGTTATTACCCAGAAATAGGATTTTGGAGGTCAGGTGGCCGTTGCTTCGTCTAAAATACTGATATTCAGTGGGTCTACTCCCTATCTCCTTCAACGAAGTTACGAGCCGTTCGAAACTTCGGAGTCCGATAAAACAAGTGTCAAATTAAATTTTTCGAACGGGTAAAAACACATCGTGAGTAGGGATAACTGTCAAATTGTGTTGTCATTCATTCTTAGTTCGGGCCGAACGAATCATCCATCCGTAGGTGATACGGAGTAGGAAACGCCCGTAACGAAGGTCGAAACTACGGACTTCGTGCTTAGGGAGTAGACCCCTGGTTAGACTGGTCTCCAACATAGTGGAGAAAAAAGGCTAGGGGTTTGAATACATCGTAGGCCTTCTCCAAGTATGTATTTATAAGCTTCCGTCTACAACTCCGTCTATGTCCCAGTCACAAAATACATTAGCTGGATCAATTACACTTACCGCAAAGGCGAAACCACAGGATCACTTCTATGTAGTTATTACTAATTGACATACCACGGGTTTTGTGACTCGAGAGTGTGGTTAGTTACCAGTCCAAAGTTTGAAAATTAATTATAAATATATGTATAATACTTTATTAAGTTTTGTATAACAGAAAATAATACCTATGTAACCGACTTTCATGCAAACGTACATCTGTGTTCTTCTAACCCCATCAGTTTGGGCTGTGCGTTGATTGATTGACTGATTAATCAACCCTGTTAGTTTCCGCTTTAATATACTACTCGCTAGTATACACTAGCGAGTAACCTTCGCACAGGTGAAATGTACCTACTGTTAATACGCACGTGCTATACGTATAAACCTTCTAGAAAAAGAGAGGTAGGGCAAAGTGGGAGTAATTTCACTCAAACTGGAGCTGCACGACGTACTTATCTTATCTTAGCAGTGGGGGCTGACATGGCCAGCAACACTTCGACCAAATGTGATCTGTTGTGTTGTCCCCAGCATGGTACATTCCTTACTCTTCGAAGACGTGGTTCATGAAGGCGGTTAGCCCACTAAGAGAAAGGAACCTGTAATCCTCCGGCTTCGGGTATCCATTGCCGAGATGACTCATCCGTTTCGTCGCTAGGACGTCACAGTCACACAAGATGTGCTGCATGGTTTCCCTGAATTCACCACAAGCTCTACAATCATTGTTCAGGGTCAGCTTCATTTTATGGAGCATGCCATTTGTAGTAAAATGCCCTGTGAGGGCTCCGATGACAGCTCGGGCTTTGTCCCTTTGTCACGACGTACTTGCAGAAAATTGAAGTGAAATAACACTGCTTTGAGCTGTGTTGTGTTCCTTATGTTGAGCAAGGGTGCCAGTGCTCTACGAGAAAACGTTGTGACTGACAGACTTCTATCGGTCGGCAACGTGAAAGTGATACCCCTGGTGTTACAAGCGTCTATACGCTACCGAAAACACTTACCTTATAAAAAAATAAAAAAATCTTAATGAAACTGGGAAGTGCATAAAAAATCCGTTGCCTAGTTTAGAAGAAGTACAGTCTAAAGAAACTCAAAGAAATAAGCTGAGAAACACAGACAGATGTGAAACAACGACTTTATTTGATACTTTGAAATAAAACTACTTTTTACGGATTTTATCGCGTATATAATATACGCGATAAAATCTTCTACGATATATTTATAGTAGTAGACTACCCGTGTCTACCCGTGACCATGGACGCTGTAAAGGGTTCGAAACGTCGTGATTAATAATATCAATATACGCGATAAAATCCGTAAAAAGTAGTTTTATTTCAATGTATAATATTCGCGTAAATGTCAGAAATCAATTTTTTTGATACTGTTTAGAAATAGAGATAAAAAATACACCATCTTCCATCACCCTCCGATGCTTTCCCATCTCTGTTTTCAAGTCTAACCAGATGCGGCTAAATAACAGCATTTTACCCGAAGCGACTTTAATCAGACCTCCGCCACCCAATTTCTTGGGTACCTAATACCGCTGTCTTGAGGATAAATTGGGTATTAGGCATTTTGGGCTTCTGACTACCACTAACGATTGTCATAGGTGTTCGTATGACAACCGGGACTGACGACTTTGTATGCTCTCCGAGGCCCGGAGAGGCACTAGCCGCGGCTAAGTGCAGCTTTACCTTGCAGAACGGTTGATCTGCGTAGTTATTAAAAAATACATAAAGAATAAATAATGTATTGATAATAAATATTCAACACGAAACTAATCGTCGGCCTGCATGAACTTCAAATAGTTGGAGGCAGAGTGGGCCTTGGTGCGTGTACACACATTACAACTTACACATGTAAAGCTACAATGTTACACTACAAAAGATCACCCCTATGACAGCGGAATACGGCCGGTCCAAATGTTGTATACTGGTCCAAACTGAACGATTGGCCCCATTCATGTTGAACAGCCTTCATAAACGCAAATCAAATGGAAACACGTGAATTAAATAACATTTATAAAATATTTGGTTTTTTATAGTCATTAGCTATTTGGCAGTTTTGCTTTAATATACGTACCTTAAAATTACATTCTTGGAAAGAAAGACGGTTAACATGCCATCACGCTTGTATTTCCTTAAGGGTTAGGCAGACAGTAGGTACTAATGGACATCCAGAGTTCACCGGTATGTTTACGTCCCATGTAATAGTGTGACCTAAATATATTACCATTTACCTTAACTGCAAACTCCGAGCTTCTACTGGGAATTTCTCAGAAAAACCCAACAACACTGCTCGACCTGGAAATTGAACCCAGGATCTCAAGCGTACCAGTTGCACTTCCGACCACTAAGCTAATGAGGGCCAGTTACGAGTAGGGGTACGGTTAATAACAAAATTAAAATAAAAAAAATGCATTTATTTTCTCATCACAAATGGTGTTCGTGGTATACAGGTATAGGTAGATCAAGTATAATAACAAAAAATTGTGAGAGGTATTGCAATACCTAAAACCCAAAATAAATCGCTTTTGTTCGCAGTTGCATGTGTTTTTTTAATAATCTTATTTTTGTTGCCTTTGTTAGCAGAACATAAAAAGTATCGTTACTCTCCGGTTATTTACTATTTATACATTCCTTTTATTGCATTCAAATTCAATTCAAAATGTTTTTATTTAAAACTCCCTGTTATAGCGCCACCTTCCGCGTCCAATTGGGAATCTAAATCATCAAGGGAACCATCAGGGATACTAGGTATATCAAGTAAAATATTAAATAACCATTATGATAGTTTAGTGACATTTGACTGCTAAGTCAAAGGTCTCGAGTTCAAATACAAGGTACTCTGACTTTTCGAATGCATGTGCGTATTAATAAGTAATTATTTCTCGTTTAAACGGTGAAGGAAAACATCGTGAGGGAACCTATATGGCTTAGAGATGTGTAAAGTCTGCCAACCCGCACTAGGCCAGCGTGGTGGACTATAACCTAATCCCTCTCAATCTGAGAGGAGACCCGTGCCCAGCAGTGGACAGTATATGGATGATTGATAGTAAAAATAAATCATGATAAATATCAACCATTTCAAAATAATACCTAGCAGTGTTAGGTACTTACATACCTATGTATGTATGATATAAACATTGACCTAGTTAATATTAGTTATTTACAGTTAAAGTAAAATGCATTCTAAAGTCGATAAATTAGAATGCATTTTTCTTCAAAATTGTAGATACAATGTACATAGTTAAAATGTTTAGTAGCCTTCGACCAAATCATTACTCCCTGACTACGAGATTGTCTGTAATTTTTGGTTTTATTATTATTGTATAACAACCACAGACAACACTGAAAAGTAACACTGGTAAGAAAGTAGACAAAAAGAAAAAGTATTTATTTTTAAGTACAGACGACAGCAGGTCAAGCTATCCAAAACTGTCAAATTTTCCCAATTGAAAATGAACCCTAACGCTTTGTATTAAAGTTGAAAATCTATCAAAGAAATTTGACAGATTGGGGTATCTCGATTTGCTGGCCTCTGTACCTAAGTACAGATGGTTACTATCAAGTCACATAATAATCAGTTGCACAATAAATGCATGGTAACATTTTTTTTTTACAAAATTGGTAATGAGAATGTAAAGTAGATTAGTCGGACGCGACAACTGGTTTTAAATGTAAGAACAGCTGTTACCTTATGATGTAAGGATTAAAATGCATTAAAATAAAAACAAACCGGTGCATAATGTAACATACCATTACGCCTGTATTCCGAAGGTTGATTGTACTTCGGAGAGTGTGCTCGAGAGCGTCATGATCTTATGCTCCTTCCCCTTCTATCATTGGAGCTCCAGACGCACCGCAGGATATTATCCCTACCTGGTTGAGATTCCACATATTCGCACACAGCGCTATAAATCATCTTTTCTTCACACAGCCAAGGAGTGGAACTCCCTTCCTGCGTCTGTATTTCCGAGTACGTTCGACCCGAATCTATTTAAAAGTAGGTTGAACCGGTGTCTTCTGGGTGTGCTCGCTCCACCATCGACCTCATCTTTGCTCCGGAGCTAAGGTTGAAGTCAAGAGAAAGCACATTTTTAATAAAAAAAAAGATTATTTAGTTTAGTATCAGCTCGGAGTTAGGATATGTGCCCGGTTAATGGCAATAAGTTTGCCCCCTATTACATGGGACGTAAACATACCGGCGAACTCTGGACGTACATTAATACCTACACCTCTGTCTAACCCTTAGGGGAATACAGGCTGATGGTATGTTATTTCACAATTCACTTTATGATTATTATTCTATTTCTTAGGCAAATAGATAGTTATATTAAATAACTATCTCTCGAGCATTTGGTGCAACTAAACCTAAGTAAAACAGTCGACGAGCTACGATTTTACTCGTTTCTCTCGCTAACAACTAGGCATTATCGGACATATGAAAGCTATTCCTTCGCAGGTATATCGTGACCAGTTTATCTACTAGCCTGTTCCTGCCTGGCTAGTGCAGGTACACGTCTCTGCACTTTCTCTGTTATGCTACCCTCGCGGACCCTAAACAGATTAAATGCACCGATAGCGCCGGCGCAGGCAGCACTTTTCTTATTAACGACTCTCTTGCTTTATGTTGATCGTAAACATAAAGCTTGTAAGTGATTTCTATGGATTTTAAAATATAATATAAACATTCGCAATATAATGAGTACCATTACGCTGTTTAGTAAAAGTGCATAAATGTCGCGTCGTATATAATTTGAATTTATATTCACCGTCCACCGAGTTATTCGCAAGAAGACGACCGATAATTTAATGCACTGAATCATTAAATTCGGTAAATTATCTATTAATAGACAATTTTAATTCAATAATATTTATCTATTTATTAGTGATCTAATCTCTTTTGTATTCACCTTCATAATTTTAGATATGATATTACATATCTAGAATTGGGATTTACAATAATTAGATAAATATCGATTTGGTTCTTTTCCTTTTAGCTGTCAGTTCAGTTTCGAATTATCGTCTGTGTTGGATAGGTTTCCTCGGTTCCTATTTGTTTTGAACAAATAATTGTGCATCTACTTAGTTAAGTAAACAGTATCTTAGGTAATAGGGAAGAGACTACATTATTTCATGCAATGGACTAACCCAAGCTTTGAAATTTCTTTACATTTCGCAATACCATTATGTAGAATCTTACTGTATTTCTTCGCAATCCTCTGTATAATAGATATTAAAATGCATACGACAGCGACGCAAATTGGATTCTGCCGTTCTTAACAGAAACATAACATTAATCAAAGTCATAATAAAATTCGATCATCGTTTACGATCTCAGGAGAAAATTTACTTAACAGTTTCCCTAGAATATAAATTAATACAGTTGTATACTTATTAGTACATGCTTTTAATTGCAAGATTAGATATTTCCGCCCATTAAAAGGTTCATAAATAAGAAAATAAATGTTTTCATTTCGAGACTTGACGCCATTGACCTACGTATGCTTACTGAAAAGAAATAATAACCTTTGATATGAAGAAATGAGTTTTCCCGTTGAAGAATTTTCTTTGATGTAATCCGTGTTGACTAGGTTCATACAACGGATCCCATGGGTATATGAACTTCGTGAACTCTCTACTTTACACCCGTATTATTGACAATCGATAGGTGGTTTTAATAATTATAACTTAACTAACATCATAATACCATTCCAGATGTTTTTTAGACTCACATTTAATAATCAATTTCAAACTCTTATAGATTAAAAAAAAACAAGATCTTTGAGTTGGTTTTGGCGTCTCTTCTCATATTTTTTTTTTATTCTAGTCATTTATATTATTTCAAATAGTTTACGATTATTATTAGGTACTATTTATTTACAAATCTTTAGTTACAGTTATTTACTAACGCCATTGACACGTTCGAAATTTAAATTCTTCTTTAGAAGTGATAAAATTTCTATTCGAAAATGATAAAGGTTCTTGGTAAAATAATTTTATTGTTCAACAATTATACAATTACAGATTTCAGTATAAATCAATGTTATACACAGACAACAGAACCACATGACATGTATCTTCCTCGCTTTAACATTTACTCATCAGTCTTTGTCAAGGGTTAAAAATATGCCCCAAATTACAATGAAATTAAATTCTCTTTACATTCTTCATAATTATGGAAGATTCGGTTGATATATTATTAAGTTTCGTATTTTAAATGAGATGATTTTTTTATTTAGTTTTATTTCAATTTACCATTTCTCTTAACTTAATCACACATGGAAAAACTAAGACTAATCGGAATTGTGTGAAAATAATCGGATCACATGTGAGCATCACCCAGTGACTACACACAATACGGTTTCTCCAGACCCCGACTTCCACCAGAGTTAAACGCGCATCGCACACCCACGGACTACTTGAGTTGCCTCAAGAGACACCAATTTCTGCCGGGCTAAGTAATAACCACTGGTACAGTTGCACACAATACCGCCACTAGAACCCTTTACTCGATCTCAACTTGCTTTGATTATCAACAGAATCTAAACCATTATCATTATCAAGCTCGACTGGTACTCAATAGTCAAAAATAAACCAAACACAATCAAGCACAGATTAACGTATTTACACTAAAAATATGTACGCATTTTCTTTTAATTTATTAGATTTTTAATATCATTGTGTACAATATCCATGACTGTGTCAATAAACCTTCTTTTTTCTTTCTTTATTAAATATATCCATCTAAGGCACTGTTATTAATTGCAGAGTAAAACGTCGAATGCATTATTGGCAGCGCCTTCTGCCCAATAATTAACAGCAATGAAGTCAGATTTGCCGTATTGCTGGATTCCCTATCGCATAAGCGTGGAGTAAGAGTCAATCCGGATGTATTGATGCATGGAATCGCATGGAATCAAAAGCATGGATAAGGATATTTCACCTGGTCGTCTAACATTTAAGCGAGCGTTGCAACGGATCAGCATGATTAGCTTCTTTGTCACCGTGACGCTGATTTCGTTACTGCTGTGCGTTGCCTCAGTACTGACGCTGGAACGGTATGAGCAAAAAAATCTAGAACTGACCGCAGCAACTATGACTTACAGCCTGAAAGTAGCTCTGGTTTTTCCTGATAATACTGCCGCAACAGAAGCTCTGGCGGCGCTTGGGCGGCAGGGACAGTTTTCGAGCGCAGAAATCCGCAATAAAAACCAGACCACATTGGCCAGCTGGCACAATAATGCACAGAAGATCGACGACAGGCTCAATTATTGCCCAATGGATGCGCAGACGGTTCGGGACAACGAAGACATGAGCGGTGAAGTTCGACTGACCGCACAATGTAGTTTTATCAGCCACTTTATTTGGCTTTCGCTTGCGATACTGATCGTCTCTATTCTGCTCTCCTCAGGGATTTCGATCATGCTCACCCATCACTTGCACAACAGGGTCGTACACGCCCTGCAGAATATTACCGACGTGCTGCATGATATCCGTATAAATCTCAATATTTCCCGCCGGGTCTCTGAAGAACTGATTGAGGAATTCCATCGTTTTGCCCAAGATTTCTACAACCTGCTCGATGAGATGGAAGAGTGGCAGTTGCATCTGCAGGAAAATAATACGCAACTGCTGCAAATTGCTCTGCATGATCCGCTAACCGGTCTTGCCAACCGAGTGGCTTTTCGCAGCAGGATTAACGCGCTAATGAATGATAACTCGGCCCGTAGCAGTTCGGCGCTACTGTTTCTTGATTGCGAGTTCGTCAATGATACCTGGGGGCATGCCGCTGGTGACCGCGTACTAATTGAGGTAGCGAAACGGCTGGCCAAGTTTGGCAGTAAACGGCATCAGCCCTATCGTTTTGGTGGTGACGAGTTTGTTATGGTGCTCTATGGTGTGCATTCAGAATATGAAGTACAACGCTTTTGTGAGACACTGGCACAAGAATTGAATCGTCCTTTTGACCTACGTAACGGTCACTTTGCGAGTATGACGCTGAGTATTGGTTATGCTCTGTCGTGGGAACACGCCTCTGCAGAAAAATTGCAAGAACTGGCCGATCGCAATATGTATATGGCTAAACATCAGCACGCTGAGCGCTCGATTAAATAGTAAACAATGACACACATGCTGAAACGTCTTTTATCCTATATAGCCGTCGTTTATAGCTGATTCTGGCTGGTTGCCAGGTGCCCCAGGGAAAGTTTACCCCTGAACAGGTTGCCGCCATGTAGTCCTAAGGTTTTACAAAATCCGCAGGTGACTGACCGAGCATGATATACGATATAATAAGAAACCTAAACATAAAAAACAACATATTAACATAAAAAACTGTTTTCACACCGTCGCTCTCAAGTCATATTTCACTAACACAATCCTGTAAACAAGTTAGATAATCTTACTCTTAAAATTTGTAAAATAGTGATTTCTAGTCTAGTGTCTATATCATCTAATACGAAAGTACACAGGTCAGCACATCAAGCTACCCCAATCTGCCAAATTTCATTGATTGGCTTTCAACTTTAAAATAAAATAATAAAGTTCATATTCAATTGGGAAAATTTGTCAGTTTTGGATAGTTTGACTTGCTGGCGTCTGTACCAGTTAACCCCTAAAATCTTAGGTTTTGGGTGGGGCTGGTGTCGGCCTGGTGGACCTGTGATTCGTCAAATAAATAACCTACTTTCGTATAAATTTCAAAAGCGATCTGAGTTACTGAATTAAGATCCCTTATGAAATTTATCCGTACCAATGAGCACTCGTCTGCGCATTATTCCTTTACTCGTTGTTCTGGCAAACACAAAGCAAAGCCTGCTAATGCAACTTGCTGTTATATCTAAATTGATCAGCGTTTTCACTAATGTTGAAGCCTCGGAAGTCACCCCAAATGCATTTAGAGTGTGAAACTGTCGGTGTCACTCGAATCAGTCAGATAACCTGAGTTAATCAAGACCTGGTCAGAAACCACTGTCTAGGTCGTAGTGACATGTAGTCAGTGAAATTACTGTGCTTATGAAATTTAACAACTGAGGTCTCAAGATGAGAACACGCTAGTGATAATACTAGTGTTGCTGGCGTCTATATAGACTATGGCTGCACTTAATAATATTTTAAGCTTGTTTGTCATTTCGCAACAATAAAGGTAATATAAGTAATAAGCTTGTTTGTCTTTTTGAAACAATAAAAGTAAAATAATTATGTAAGCTTGTTTGTCATTTTGATACAATAAAAGCAAATATGTTTTGGAA
The DNA here is from genome assembly GCA_964056405.1 of Acronicta alni. Taxonomy (NCBI): domain Eukaryota; kingdom Metazoa; phylum Arthropoda; class Insecta; order Lepidoptera; family Noctuidae; genus Acronicta; species Acronicta alni. The sequence continues at coordinate 13,685,911 of OZ043916.1, read as the reverse complement.
CGAATACAAATTTTATTGTCATATGTACTAACACCTTATTGTACCCGTATTCGCAAAATAAATTATTTGATTTGATTTAAAATAAATAAGTAAGCTTGTTTGTCATTTTGAAATAATACAAGTAAATTATGTAAGTAAGCTTGTTTGTCATTGTGAAACAATAAAAGTACAATAAGTAAGCAATCTTGTTTGTCATTCTAAAACGAAATAAAGTAAATAAGCTTATTTATCATTTTGAAACAATAAAATTAAAATAAGTAAGTAAGCTTGTTTGTGATTATGCAAAAATAAAACATTTTTCTTGGAACTTAGCTACAAATATTTTATAATTTGGTAGTATAAAAGAGTTATGTGGCCTATAACCGCCGACCTATTTCGACAGTTATTTTTTAAGTTAAAATTCACATAAAGATTGTATAGAACTGTAAAGTTGAGGCTAATCCATAGATAAATGGGTACGACAATTTTTATTTTCTAATCAATTTAATCAGGTAGTTACCTAATTATCACTCGCTCACATTCCGGATTCTCCGACACCATGTAAGACAACACAAACGTACGAATTCACACTTGAAATTTAAATTTTAAATAATTAATATATAAGTAATGTTTTTTTAATATGATTAATTAATTTAATCCTGTCAAAGGTCTCGACTAAGGCGCGTACCTTTGACTTTTCGAATTCACACAAATAATGCCTTAGAGATTTTTCTCGACGGTGTGTGAAGTCTGCCAACCCACACTCGGCGACCGTGGTGGACTATAGCCTAATCCCTCTCAATCTGAGAGGAGACCCGTGCACTGCAATGGGACAGTATATGGGTTGATGATGAATTAATTTAATAACTTAATTTTATATTTCTACTTGCAATTCGGTAGCTAGATTTCAGCATAGGCAGCAATAGGGTTGAAGGCCAAGTTCTCCCACTGCAGTGAATTATAACGTAGGAAGGTATACAACCGGCTGTTGCTCAGATGAACAACTGGTTAAAGGTTTTTTATATATTTTCCAGATTAAAATGCCGTCTCCGGACTACAGCGTGGACTTGGACCTGGGTGACCCTCCACCCGAGCTGATGGAGTACGCCCGCCAGCACTGTGGAGAAGATCCTAACACCCGCCTCCAGGCCATATACGAACTCAGAGAAATGATCTATGGTACGTACCCAGTAGTAACTAGTACGCATAAGTTTTCCGTTAACAGTAACGTAAAATTATAACAAAATGATACATAATATTCAGAATTCAAAATAATTCATGATTCAATAGACTACTAGCTAATACCAGCTACCTTCATTACGCCCGCTTCCTCCCAGAATCCTTTGTTGTGGTTTGGGGTGCACCAACACCCTGTTTGGCGTTGCAACACAATAGTAATTATGCCGTCAAAGTACGAATATGCCCCATAATTGAAAAAAATATATATCATAGTCGTTAAAAAACCTTGTCTTTGACCCGAGTCTGGAAGTGTAGCAGCTAAAAATAATTTTATAGTAATAAAAGTACATAAAGACACGACTGCCGCCGCCTCTTACTGCGAGCAAGTTATGCTTGTAAATGAGGTGGTGGAAAGGGACAGGGAGAGAGAATTGTCCACCTCTCTTCCGATCCGTAGTATACGCACCGGGCGCAGGCCACAGTTCATGGAGGCCTGAGGTCTATACCTCAGACCTCCATGTACTGCGACCTACGCAAGATTGACTTGGTGGGTCCGCCGACCGAACAGATAACCGTGACAGGCTGTGGTCGGCAAGCGCTGTCACGGCCTGTCACTATCGTGGCAAATGTCACTAATCCCATAACCGTGACATATAGGCCTAGAGAAGGCAAGTGCGGTTTTATGTAGGTAGGAGTTCGACATACCCTGCTAAAGCCAAGGTAAAATACGACCGCCCGCTGGAATGGTTTTGCAAGAGTCAAGAGAATTTTGCATTGGATTTGTTACCATTTTCTATTGTGTTTGCAAATGTGAGAATCTAATTCAGGGTCACAATTACGCTCCGAAGTGACGCTTGCGACCTAAAGACTAATGAGGTAGTTTATATAGCGTATTTTAAATAAATTATTTTCTTTTTTCTTTCTTATTTAAAACGTTGCCCCACGCTAGGATTTTCTCTTGTAGCGCGGGTGCGTTTATAAACACAAACGCACAGAAGCCGATCACTCAGCCGCTGCGACAAACGTGTTGTCAAATTATGTTCACTTTGAATGAAATAGGTCATCTTTGTTTGCAATTTCATTAGTCGCATGTCATTAAGTCTCTTATTGATAGATCATGCAGCAATTAATATGTGACAATATTTCGTAACGGACGATTTAGAGATAGTGGAACAATAGGACGTAGGCGATATCTCAGTGACCGTGACTTGGATCCATAAGCCAATGAGCTTTGTGAAGTGTAGCAAGATTGCGTATCGTGTACAGTGACGAGCAAAGTCAAAGTCAAATGTTTTACTGCAGTAGACCATTAAAATAGCACTTTTGAAAAGTCAAAACTAATTGCACGGTTCCAAAAAGTGGGTCTTATGGAGAAGAACCGGCAAGAAACTCCATAGACACTCTTTATTTTTTTTTAAAACATGATTACAATGTTAATGAGCATCAATATGTATACACTTAGCGAAATTCTAAAGCGGTTTTCTTATGAAATTCTTTGGTGTTACGAACGGAGTATTTTCAAAACTATACTATAATTATAGGCTCATCAAAGTTGCAATCGTAATTTCGCGAAAAAATCGCTTTTGTTTTTTAGTAAGTGTATACATATTTTATGCTAGTGACTGTACTAGGACTTTATTGTTGGGTAAGACTGGTTAGAATAGCTGACTCGTTATTATAGTGGTTCTAATCCTGACTGCTACACTAGAGGTCTTGGGTTCCATTCCCAGGTTCAACAAAGTGTTACTGGGTTTTTCTATGAAATTCTCAGTAGCAGCACGGAGTTTGGATTTGTGCCCAATTAATGTCAATAGGCTTTCCCTCTATTATATGGGATCTAAACATACCGGCGAACTGTGGATGTACACTGACAGTCATCTGCCTAACCCTTGGTTAGCATAGAAGACAAATACAAATTAGTAACTGGCAATCGTGGTCGTATGAAATCCGGAACTTGGCAATCTGATCTAGATGTGCTGGAAATAGTAATTATATAATAATATTTTGGGTTTTTTTTACACAGCACCATATAGTCCCAAACCAAGCAGAGTGTGTTAGTACACACTCTATAGGTATTAATTTCTAAGGCTCACTACTCAGTGAGCCTCAGAAATTAATACCTGATGATGAATGATTTAAGCATATACACGCACAGTAACACAGGTCGGAGCGTTGAACTACTAAGAACAAAGTTCCAAACTCCTTGGTAGGCTGTCAGGTCTGACAGTTAAAGTATATTACGTCGTATTCCTCGAATGGTGAGCAAAGTTTTTACAATATATGATGTCAAGGAATACGACACATGCCTTTGAGATAACGTTTTTCTATGTAACATTATCACTGTTACTCGAATAGAGATAAATTTTCCTGAGGACACTAGCCTAACAAAGAGTTGTAGAAAGTAATAAAGGAAATAAACGAGGCAAAGTTTTTTATCATTTTTATCAATAAAAACAATTTTATTGCGTAGAATTACGATAACTAATCATGAAGAGATTTTTAATTCAGCAAATGGCAGAAATCTTGCGGCACAAACTACAGATGCAAGCATGTGTCTGTAATTGTTATTTGCCGGATCAACTGGTTATTTCAAGAGCAGTAGGTAATAGCCTAGTCATATGACCATTGGACTGCCAAGCCAAAGTTCTCGAGTTCGAATCCAAGGCTTCTGACTTTTTGTAATCATTTGCGTATTAATAATTTTGACAACCTCTGTGGTCTAGCGGTTCGAGTGCTGCGGACTGCTAATCATGGGGTCATGGGTTCGATTCCCACAGGACACAAATATTTGTGTGGATAAAACATAAGTATTTGTGTTTGTCTGGGTGTTTCTTATGTATTATAAGTATATATTTACAAAAAAAAAGTATATCAGTATATTATATCCATTGTCTAGTACCCATAGTATAAGCTCTGCTTAGTTTGGGGCTAGATGGTGTTGTGTAAAATGTCCCAAAAATATTATTATTATTTTTATATTAATATACGAAGCTCTGGAAGGAATCGCCAGGCATGGTGCACTCCAAAGCTCTAATTAAAGCCTACAATAAACGGCACACAAACCTTGTCCTAGCATTAAATAGGAACAACTTGCGCATTGTAACGAGAGCCTTAACAGGACACTGCTGCTTAAACAAGCACATGTTCAACCTAAGGCTGAGCGACACGCGAACCTGCCGGCGTTGTGAGGAGGCGGAAGAAACGCCACTTCATCTCCTGGGAGAATGCGGGTCTCTAATACACAAGCGTAGTGTTCATCTAGGGAAACTATCGTAAGCCCAGATGAAATAAAAGAGCTCAACCCTAAGCAAATTCTGCAGTTTATAGTAGCCGCAGGGTTTAGCGGTGAGCTCTAATGCAACAAATGGCGATCACAATAGACCGACTGCGGTCGCAGTGATACTTAAGCCGCTATATAATAATAATAAAAAAAATATTAATATTATTAATTTATACGCACAGTTGAAGGAAAACATCGTGAGGAAACCTGCATGCCTTAGAGATTTTATTCGTTAGTGTGTAAAGTTTACCAACCCGCACTAAGCCAGCCTGGTGGTACCTCTCAATGTGTGAGGAGACCCGTGCCCAGCTGTGCGACAGTATATGGGTTGATGATGATGATGATGATAATTTAATCACTGCCTTATTAGGATGGCGGACGGTCTGTAAAAGGGAATATTTGTCTTTCTATTAATCTAATAGTCGCGAGAGTTTGCTGGATGAGAGTTCAATTTTCAGGTCAATTAATGTCATAGCTGAAATATAGCAATGAATAGGTAAATAATAAACATTTCAGCAAAAAAAGATGGTTAGTATCATTTTTACCACTATAATAAATTAACAGACAGAAATGTTATTTAGAAAAGGAAAAATACGACCGCGGGCAGGATTCGAACCTGCGTCTTCTGGTTCGGTACACCAGACGCTATGACCACTAAGCCACTTTTCTAAATAACTTTAAAAAATCTTAGCATGGAAAATGCCAAAAATATACAAAAAGATAGTTAGAAGGTAAGGTGGCATCGTTCGGCATTTAACTAACTGTAAAGTAAGTTGTGTCGGTTGAAAAGCAAAAACTTGCATTTCAATAGGTGTTACTGACGTCACCATAAAGACGTAAATTCAGTATGTGAAGGAAAAATTCGACATGACGGGTAGGTATCGCGGTGGCTTAGTGGTCATAGCGTCTGGTGTACCGAACCAGAAGACGCAGGTTCGAATCCTGCCCGCGGTCGTATTTTTCCTTTTCTAAATAACTTTAAAAAATCTTAGCATGGAAAATGCCAAAAATATACAAAAAGATAGACAGAAATGTGTTCTTGGGGTGGTGGGTCACTTTTTCTTCCTGACTGAAACACTATGAGAGGTGAAGAGTGGAAGATTTGAGGGTTAACTAAAGTGTAAAATGACGCCCAAAAATTACTTGTCTATCTTAAATAAATGAGTTTGACATTGACTTTGAGTGTTATTGCCTTTTTCTATCAATTTCGCAATAGCAAAGCAACTTAGAATTATTTCGATTTGCATTCGTTTCATTGTAACAGGATCACATGCTCTTTAAACGCACAATTTTGCTCGCCCAGCCCTTCAAGGATGTGATAGTGTTGGAGGGTAGTAGGCACTCGAACTCGCCGGGGAATCCCGGGTAACAGTGTATAATGTAAAATACAGTTAATCATGAGTATTATGTTATAGGTGGGACCTATGTGATATTTACCTATATGATATTCTTACATAGTACTTTTAATTTTGCAGAACGAGGTGAATGCACTCCCCATCGCATGGACGACGACTTTTTGATTAAATTCCTGCGCGCGCGCAATTTTATTCCAAACAGAGCTCATAGATTGGTAAAAATTTACTATTATTGATTATTATATAAAAAAAATACTATTAAGATAAATATGATTTAATTGTTAATAATAGTAATTAATAGTAATTTCTGGATCTCAAATATTAAATTTATTATTACACTATGAGAACAAATTGTGAGGCTATTGCGATGTTGTTGTAAGTTGTAACACAATCAATTTAAAACAAAGCTTTATAAAAAAAATAACCATCAATACAAAAGTGTAATAGATATTGTAATTAAGATTGTTAAGTAACATTACAGTAAAAACGAACCAATTAATAGATAATAAAGAATATTGAAAGTTTTAATATTTTTGAGGAAACGTCCATTTATATTAATATTATTGCGAAAATAACTCTGTCTACCTGATGCCTCACGCCTAAACAGCTGAACGAATTTCGATAAACGGTTTCAGTTATTTTATTGATACGAAAAAGTTTCTTTGGAGTTAGGAGTCTGATATTTTTCTAAATTTATTATGAATAAACAAGGTAGATTTCACTTTAAAGTTCACAAACCCGCCAGTATTTCTTTTTTCACTGCGCTGTTCAGAATACAGACAAGAAAAAAACTATAGAAATAATTAAAATACTAAGTCATATTTAAGGAGAATCTTAACACACTGATGACAAATTACTATCTTATCCTGTAATCTATAATGATAATGATAATATACTTATTATTGGATAGGTCCTTCTTTTGGACCACTCGGTCTTGGCACACTGTATATAATTTGGTTCGACGTTAAAATATTTATACATAAATTGTTGTATAAAATAACATTGCATTTTATGAAGTGGAAAAACAATAATAAGTATTTTAATTTGCATGTAAGCACTGATAGAATATTCTATACTGCACACTAATGACAAGTATAATTTCACACATCATATGATATTACAGTGGCTGGTGTTATTTTAATTTAAATTGCCAGTAATAATAATCTTTATTCACAAAAAAGGTTAGATAAAAAATTAAATATCTGCGTGGGTGTGGGCCCAAAATAGCGTAATAATACGGGTTGTTATTTTAAAGTAATATGAAAAAAATGGCATACACAGTAGGTACCAAAAAAGGTGCGCATAAAATTATGAAATTTAGAATTCAAACAATTATAAACAAAACAAAAGTTATATGTTATAGGTTCGTGTAGAAATCATAACATAATTATTATAATACAATTAGCTTTGTTGATGTTTATTATTGTTTAAATTCGATTGTTCGCGCGTTTTGCTTTTGTGGCCTGACTTTGTACGAAGTAATGTTACACTCCTTTATTAGTTAATAATATATTGTTTCTTTAATAAGTACGTAATACTTTCCAGATCGTGAACTACTACCAATTCAAAGAAGACAATCCGGAACTTTTTGAGAATATATTCCCGTTGGATCTCAGAAATATAGGAGATGCCAATGTGATGACCGTGCCTCCATACCGGGATCAAGATGGCCGCAGGCTGCTGTTTTATAGAATTGGTAAGATTGCCTAACGTTTATTTATTGGCACATTTAGTTCCAAATTAGAATTTCGTCGATTACAAATGTAAATGTCAAAATACAAATTTTCCTCGTTTATGTTTAATTTGTTACATTCACGATCTGTGATTTTGCTAAAATATTATTATGGTTAGGTACATATGGTATGATCGGTTTAATTTTTTTTGTTTATTGGCATATTTTTAAGCAAGATACCGCTCTAAAATGTAAAGTATTAGGTGTTGCCCGCTGTTTCATCTGCATCTCCAAAAGGGTTTTTTGAGACTAAAGATAGCCTATGTCCTTTTCCAAGGTCTTATCTATCACTGTATCAAGTTTCATCAAAATGTTCCAAGTTTCATAAAAATGTTTTCAATATTTTCCATTTTACACCTATTTTTTGGACCGTTTAGACTAAATACCCTTTTAGCAGCCCACCGGATCGAAGTATGTCATTATCTTTTTTAGGGTGCTGGAATCCGAAGACCATACCCGTGGAAGACTTGTTCAAGGCGACCATTGTAGCGCTGGAGCTTGGTCTACTTGAACAGAGATCGCAAATACTGGGGGGAGTTGCAGTGTTCGATCTAGAAGACATTGGCACCCAGCACGCGTGGCAAATTACACCTTCTGTTGCCGCCAAAATGGTTAAACTGATGGTGGTAAGTTTAGTTTTTGTTTGCTTCAAATAGTACTAGGTACAGTCAGCAACGAAAGTCGCTGGACATATTGCAATCTTCAATATGATTTTGCATATCATCATCATCAACCCATATACTGTCCCACTGCTGGACACGAGTCTCCTCTCAGAATGAGAGGGATTAAGCTATAGTCCACCACGCTGGCCTAGTGCGGGTTGGCAGACTTCACAAACCGTCGAGAAAAATCTCTAAGGTATACAGGTTTCCTCACGATGTTTTCCTTCACCGTTTAAGCGAGTGATAATTCATTATTATTAATGCCATCTACTGGGCTCAAGTAATATAAATAACGTATTTACCATCGATACGAACAGAAGAAGAAGAAGATTCTACCCTTTTCCCAGCCCCCGTTTTCAGTTTAACCAGATACAGCTGATATTAGTATTTTATATGAAGCGACTGTCGTCAGACCTCCAGAGTTTTTTTTTGCAGGGCGGAGGTACTTCCCCAGTCGGGCAGCTCCAATTTGAGTGGAATTATTCCCACTATGCCCTACCTCTTTCAATCTTTCTTTTCGAGATCTTTAGATGATCTGTCTACCTTAATTGACTATCATTTATATGTCGGTACTTAAATGTCTATTGACATCACAATTTTAAGGTGGGTATAGACTAGAGCATTTACTTATAACAGAATATCGAGCATTCGCTGTTTTTAAATTTACTCGACCCACATTTCAGACATGATGCTCGATGTTTTGTTACAAGAAACAACGATCATTTTGGTGTACCTAACGCTTATATGAGCAAACACACGAGCGCGGGGGAGGATGAGGTGTAATAAATATTTAAAAAAAATTGTTATATATCACTTGCCGTGAGCATTACGTTGAACACAGCGTCGACCATTCGCAAGAACGTTACACTACATGGAAATGTTTTTAGAAAACTGAGCATTTGCCTATGTTGTACCATTCGTAAAAACGTTACATTACAATGTAATGCTCTAGCACATGATAGTCTATACCCACCTTTATACTAACACTGGCTGTGAGAATGTTATAGTTGTCATGCTCATGTATTTTGCTTCCAGTCCTGTTTCCCGGTGACGACGTACGCGATACACGTGATCAACCACTCGTGGCTGTTCGACAAGATCTATAAAATGTTCAAACCGCTACTGAACGCCAATATGCGGTCCAGGATTTTCTTCCATGGTTACAATTTCACCTCGCTGCACAAACACATCCACCCGGAACATTTGCCAGAACGCTACGGGGGCATTTGGCCCGACTACTCTTACACCATCTGGCTGAACTCCTTGAAGAAAAACTTTGAAGTGGCAAAAGAAGTGATTAGTTATGGCTACAACTTCCGCGAAGAAGAAGTGGACCCTGAAGTGGCGAGGCAGTTGAAAGAAAACGGTATCAAATTGTATTGAAGTTGCAAGAATGAACCTCACACTGTTCTAGTTTTGAGCATTTTTTAATTAACCCATTAGGATACAATAGAAATACAATTTTTTGATCACACGGCTCAGACCCAGTTTCGTTAATTTTATTATACTGTACGTAATTAATACGGATCGTGTATGACGTATTTTTATAATATCTATGTAAGTACAGAGGCCTGCACATCAAGCTACCACAATTTGTCATATTTTTTTGATTGATTTTCAACTTGAAGACAAAACAATAAGGTTCCTAATCCAATTGGAAAATTTGACAGTTTTGAATAGCTTGACCTGCTGGCGTCTGTACTATGTGCAAACATTCTAAAACTATTCTGAATATAATTTGAAGTTCGTTTGGTAGAATGTTAGAGACAAATACAATGCCGATGTACTTAGTCCATCTTTTCTTCACAGTACATTACTGAGTAGGTAGGTACAGTCAGCAACGAAAGTCGCTGAACAAGTTGCAATCTTCAATACGATTTTTAATATGAATTTACTGACCTGTGAAGGATAGATGACCATTAAATATTTACCTTACCTCATAATAAAAAAAAACTCATGACAAGTTTTGGAGTTGTTATGTTTTAAAAATTTAGCTGTATTCAGCGACTTTTGTTGCTGACCGTACAAGTACAACCGATAAACTTTTTCTTCTTTCATTCCTAAATTAGATTAGTTTTGTAATTATTATCTATAATGACGTAGCTTGCCGACTTGCCGACATTTTAGTATTTTTAGTAATCTAAGTTTCAGAGCCGTTGTTACTTAGTTCAATAATATTTGATAATTAGATTAGTTTTTAATTACTTATAATTTGTATATAAATATTGCCTTCACTACTACACATCACAATTTTATGTAGTCTACGTATTTATACTTACTTATTTTTATTTCTAACATTATAAATTTTCTAAAAGAAAAATTGGACTTTAGTGAAATGTCCAGCATGCGTGTTTTACACGCGTTCAGAACTTAGATCTGTTAAAAAAGTATCCATTACATTGATATATTTTTTACATTTTTTAATTAATTTTAAGATTTAATTAAGTAAACTTAAGGCATATCGACAGAATTCGTCAAAAAACCTGTGATAGAAAAAAATGTGCAAATACATGCACCGATGAAATAGCTCTAAGTATTTTTTAGTAAGTTGGCACCTACTTTAATATTATTGTATTTGAAAAAAATATTAAATACTTTAAAACTATTTGCGTATTATTTAAATTCCTTTCTCTTTTCTTTCGAAGTAGGTACCATGTATTTTAGTAGCAGTGGACTAATAATGATAATGAGGTCCAGCGTCTGGTTCAGATTTTTAACATTTGTTGATATTACACGACACCGCATTGAACTTTAAATGTAATAGGAACTTATTAACCACAAACTCGTAGCAAATTCTTCTAACATTACAACCTTCTTTCCTAGGAACCTTTTTTTTTAGCAAGGAAAATCCTCATGGATGAACCTCCACTGGGGAAGCGGCAGGGTATTTCAGACTCATACCGACTAAAACCCGCACTTGCCTTCACTTGCCCTGTAGTCATGGCCATGGGATCCGTGAAATTTGCCACAACCATGACAGGCTGCGGTCCAGACGTCGCTGGACCCCCTCAGTCAGCAAGGCCCTCCCTCGCATCTTAATCAAAGGCACATGTGTAGGAAACACACTTACATCCTTCTGGGGCCATTATCTAGTCGGACGGTGGAAACCCAAATTCATCTGCCCGTAGGCGACAGCTCATGGAGGCCGGACGTCTATCTGCAGCCTCCGAAGCCCGATCCGACCTAAAAAGGATACTTTTGATGACGGTTACACGACTACAAGACCTTGCATTATATAGGCTTTTCGTAAGGTCAGTTTATATGGGACCCCCTGGGTCATAAATGTTTTGGCCTAGAGCTAATTAGGCATGTGTAATCAACTAGAAAAACGAGACAGTAGCAGACTTCATACACCGTGAAGAATTTATTAAAGAAATTTATAAGGCATGCAGGTTTCATCGGGATGTTTTCACCTTTTAAGCGAGTCATAATTAATTATTAATAACATACCATCACGCCTGTCCTCTGCGCTGTGCCTACTCCCCGAAGGTTTAGGGCACAAATCCAAACTCCGAGTTGCTACTGAGAATTATATTATAGAAAATGGAGAAATTATAGAAGAATTACCTTTCTAGTTCAAACAGCCTGAAGATGCTAGAAACACCAGTAAGGAGTACATACCGTAAAAACGCTGCCGCTTAAACCTATCGTTTTAAATTAAAAAAATCGAATCCCGGAAACTATACTTAAAATACATCAATTGATCGTTCAAATTATGTGTTGAGTAACCTAATGACGCATAGCAAAACAAATATTTAAATCTTAAACAAGCAACGTTGGTGGCGTCCATTTTGTTTATTATAACAAGAATGTTTTTTAGCCGTGTCCTTAGACCTATTTATAATTCATGCAGTTTCACATAATAGGCAAGGTCGTTGGCATCGACTTTTACTGTGCAAGGCACAGTCAATCTTGAAATATTTTCTAAATTAATATCAATGAATTCTTTGTAAGTATAATTCTTATCTTACAAAAATCACGTAGAAAAAAATAATTTAAAAAGTATTTTCTGCTCTGGGCGTAAAGTTCTTTGACCTATCTTTATGTTACCGTAATAGTATATTTTTTTTTATAAACTTTATAGTGGAGCTGCGGAGGCGTTAACTATGTAGTTAAAGTTTTTCTGAAGTGATCCAGGTAGCAAGAATATGCTGACTTGGCTTTAGCATTTAAAGAGGATGAATGTAAGAAAATTATTCAGATTAAAGAGACATTTATTTCTCATAAAGCACTTACAGGGATCACTTACATGAGAAACTTGAAGTTGCACATAAAAAACAACAATTTGGGTAGTCGATGGTCATAACAATAACGTAGAAGTTAACATCTTTAAACGTAGGGTAAGTAAATCTACATAAAAGTACTTATTTTTTTAGAAAGAAATAAAGAAACATTTATATAGTCCATTGTAGGTACAAAAGAACACAAAAATAAATAAAACAAAAGTAAAATACGTAATAATATCATCAAACACTATTAAAATGCTGTTTCGTGAGACCAAAAAAGGATCCTAGCTCTTCATTTGCCACTTTATTTCATTAAATGATGCGGGGGAGGTCCTTATTTAAATTAATATAGGTACTTTTTGACCAGATTAAGTAAGTAGTATTCTAGAATGAAACAAAATGTCGGAGCTTTGAGATTATTCAATTAGTAACGGTATTGCCATTGACGTCTATAGTTTGCCTACCGCAATGCAGTGACAAGCATAATAGTTTTTTATGATAGTAGAACTGTGCCGCTATTTTTTTTTTATTCTACTAAGGTGGCAAACAAGCATACGGCCCACCTGATGGTAAGCGGTTACCGTAGCCTATAGACGCTTGTAACACCAGGGGTATCACTTGAGCGTTGCCGACCCTGTATTGAAAGAGGAATAGTTGGGTTGGCAGTATAAGGGTCAAAGTCCCCCCACTGCCAACACAACGTTTCCACGTGGAGCACTGGCAACTTTGCTCACCGTAAGAAACACAACACAGCTCAAAGCAATGTTATTTTAATTCGATTTTCTGCAAGGCGGAGGTACTTCCCCAGTCGGGCAGCTCCAATACCGAATTTCCGGTTGTGTAAGTACCATGTAGGTAGGAAGGACGTCAGTTCAATATCAAATCTATACAACTGCATTGGCATCGAGTTTATTTTGCCACTAAGTAGTAACCAGTGTTGTTATAATATTTGCTGTGTTTTAAATAACTAGTCGCTTCCAGTTGTTGTTTGCTAAGACACTTATTTTAATACATTATTATTATGGTCTTTTCAAACACAATAATGATAATTCCTGAAGAGCCTATCGAAAAATTCTGGGCAAAAACGCAAACGCTTTCACGTTTATTGATGGCAGCACGAAATTACCTATACTGATACTGAATTTTTATGAAAGTGAAAGTAGCATCATCCATCATCTTCGAACAGTATAATCAGCGTGATAAACAAGGTCATTGACCGCGAAACCCTAGGTGACGTCACAAGACGCGCCCCCAGGCGACAAGTCGTTGCGACAGCTGATGAAGGGCGCGGCATATGGCTTCACTGGCATTCTGAACTGGAATAATAATAGTATGAGAGCATACGAGAAGCTGCCCACGTCTGAGCTACTTGTATTGTTTTGAAGGACACAGACATGATGTTTGTGACTTGTTTGCGAATATTCCTCCTAGACATAAACATTTTTTCCGGAATTATTTTAATCCATTGCTATTGTACTATACTGTGCACAAACTATGAAATAATGAATTCAAGTAGGTGTTTTGGTTATTTAATGGTTATCAAAACATGTATGATAATAAATTAAGTAAAATGTCAATATTATTCCAAATAAAATACAGTCTAAAAAAATACAAAACTAACAAAACTACCGCCTAGTGTTAGTCACAGATTTTCTTTCCTCTAACAGGTCACCTTTGCTATGTCTTGAATGTCTTCTTACAATAGGGGTTCTTATATTTTCTTTGGATGTTTCCTCCGATATTTGTACTAAACATGAAGAGTGAAGGTTCTTGAGGCGTGAACATCTGGGAAATTTAAAGTTTGATATGTTCTTGGTATCAGTCTCCTCCGTGTTCGGCTCCGTCACGTCGGTAGGACGTCTGAATTTCCGGAATGAGTTCCTAAGTCGCGCAAAGAAACCGTCTTTATTGGATTTCGGGAACGGCAAAATTTGATGCATTGATAACGAACTCCCTTCTCCTTCTGAAGAACTACAATCTAGAACTACTTTTGATATCTTATGTACATTAGAGTTATGCTGGCTACCGACGGGTCTAGTCAAGTTGCAACAGCTTTGAGTGACCTCCTTGCGTCTCTGGGGCTTGTGGCTCTTTTCCTCCAGACGTTTTCGAAGGAAATGTACGCTCGCAGTATAGAACAGCTGTTCGTCTTCGGGTTTGGTGAGTGCCACATCAAGAGAATCCGAAGTCTCACTGTCGGGGCTCCTGGATGTTAAAGAATTTCGCCGTTGCATCCCTTGTCAGTGTAACTAATCGATTGTATCGTTGAATACATTTTTTATCGATTCATCAGAAAATACTTTAATAATATAATAGCTTAGTATATTATGATTACAATACAATATTAATTTTCCTAATTGATAACAAATTGTATACCGAACTGACGGCACGTCACTGTCACCAAAATGGCCGAATACTAAAAGATTCGATGTTTTTAACGTAAGGAGAATTCAAGGAGGTTTGTATAAAACATAAAAGTGTAAGATAATATTTCGAACTCTAGGAAACACCGACATTTATAAGGTTTCGCGGAACGATAGTAGACTACATGAGATTAATTACTTCCCATTAAAGTATGTACCACTAAAATTCCCAGAAGAATTTTTAACAAGATTAAATAAAACAAGTAAAGGGAAATAAGTGAAAATAATCAATACTGTATTCCTTGATACCTCATGATTACTCATATAGATAAAGCTAACCTTAGTAAACCCTTTATTTTAAACGTTTAGTGGATTAGTTTATTATCAATGGCCAGAGAAGAATCTTACTACAGGTACTTTCAAATAATAACATTTTGTCTGCCCATTCATCACCCACGAACGAACATGATATAATAACGCAAAAAATTTTTACAATTTGGTAAGTTGGTTTAAATAACAATAAATTATTATGGTAAGAATAATTAAAGATACAAAGTTTTTAATTGAAACCTGTGTAGTATGTGTGTGTACGTGTGAGTGTGTGCGTGTGTGTGTATGTCATGAGATAACTTTTTTATGATATGTTACAACATAATTTGTATAGACTCTGTAAGCGGTTCGAAACGGCAGGATTAATACTAACAATAAAACGTGTAAAATCCGTAAATATTAAGTAAGTAGTTTTATTTCATTGTCTAATATTCGCCTAAATGTCACAAATTAGTATAACAATGTCCTATTTTTTTACAAAAAATATAACCTTTATCGCTCTCCCAGTTTGCTAGACCCAATAAAGCTCGGACACTCACCTTAAACCACAATGTAGACCATGTATACCCGTCTAGGACTATCGGAATCTATCTGATATCCAATTTATTTATACACAATTTTTCACCAAACAGTTTTATTTATAAAATCTTTTACAATTGTTGTCCAAAATCTCAAGAACCCCAGTATCCCTTGAAGTGTCAGTGTGGTCTCCGACATTAACTTTACATCGCTGACGATATCTGATAGTTCAAAAACCTGGTGAACAACCTTGTAGCTTTTATATTTATTAACATATTTATACTCATCTATCCATCACAGTAGGGACTACTTGTCACCGTATTTTCTAGTTGAACTTATCATTCTATTCATTTCAAAAATACTTAAACAACATGATAAATCACTGTTTAGAGATAAACACAATCAGATGAGTTATTAAGAGGTTTTGTTCATTTAGTTTTAGTGGTTAAAGTTCAGTGACCCAAGCTTTTCAAAATATCTAGCAATCCACACAATGGAAATTGCCCGCCCGAAGCGCGATGGCTCTTCGGCAATAAATTTATTTGGTCGCGAAGGTACAATAATGAACTCGGAACTTTCCGAGATTTAAACAAATGCTTCCAGTGATACTTTAAGATAAATTAACCTTTGTTTCAATGTTTACCAATTAAAGGACAAAAATAACATTGAATTTCTGAAAAATATTATTTCTGATTTTATGTAATGATATTCAATCCTTGAAAATATTTAATTGATTTTTAGGAATTTTCAATAATATTTTTTTAAATGAAAACTCATGATTAATAAACGCTCGTAAACAAGATTTACGAAAAGCCAAAAGATGATGTACACGAAGTTTATAAAGTATTCGAAACAAATCTGCTTAAATTATTTAAAAACACGATAGAACAATTAAGGTAGGTACTTAAGTAAAATTGATTACTCCATTGTGGGTATTAGACTGTTTTAAATTTAAAGGATCAATGTACTCCTAAACTCATACACCGTGTTTTCCTAGCTGAAAATAAGAATTAACTATCACTATTAATTCAGATATTCGGATATTCGAGAAATGATTATGTTAAATATATGTATACGATATAGAAGCTAGATGCGAAAAGCTGAGGACAAGGTGAAATCGCGCACATTAGGGTAGGCCTACGTCCAGTAGTGGACTAATATAGGCTGATGATGATGATGATGATACAATATATAGGTTTATGTTTTTGTTATGATATCGTGAAGTTTAATAGTCATCGCATAGGAATAGTAATAAGTTCATATTTGTACGCCATTACTTATTGGTAAGACTTAGCGCTCTTTATAGGTAATATTGTGAACACCTTTTTATTATGTACCTATGTTCTACAAATTAAATATTTGTATTTTTATATGACGCATGAAACTATGGTACAGGATCGGATAATGCCGTCCTGGAATACCGAGATCACCAGGTCGTTTGAACTATGTTATCTAAACTAATATTATAAAGAGGTAATGTTTGTGAAGTTGTAAGGGGTAATCTCTGGATGATTTTGAAAATTCTTTTACTAATAGAAAGTCACATTATTCGTAAGTGTCATAGGCTATATTTATGTATAATAGATGCATGTTATTAGGTACTACATCGCATCCGTGCGAAGCCGGGGTGCGTCGTTAGTTTCATATAAATACAAATCTCTAGTATGAAAAATGATACCTCAGTAGGCACTGATTGATTTCCATTCAAGCGCACACCAAGTTTTCTTACGTCACGAATATAATAATATATTCAACCTTTTTATAGGATCGGTAATCGGACCAGCGACGATTTCACCACATTTATAAGGTCACCTAATAAATCCACTTCAACTCGTGCCCTTTCACGTTACGCAAGTTATCCGTTCGCAGGTAATTTATTGAAGAATCAACTGATTACGGCCCGTAATAGAATTGTTCCTTACACGTGCCATATAATAAGTTTACCAATAACAATTGGAAGATTGTTCTCTGAAAATTTTCTTACTGGAAACGAAGACATAATATACCATCACGCGTATTCCTCGAATGGTTAGGCAGAGGTGTGCTAATGTACATCCACAGTTTTCTGGTATGTTTAGGTTCCATGTAATAGGGGGTGAGACTATTGCCATTAAATGGGCACAATCCCAAATTCTGCTCATTCAACATAAATGGTAAATTATATTTATTTTTATAAATCTTTTACAGATAATTTTACAAGTCAATATTTAATTAATACTAGATGGCGCCGGTATTTCCTGGTTGACGATCTCTGAGAAAAACGCCGATACAAACTCAGAGAATCACGGTCTCTTTTAAAGTCCAGACAGTAACAGTATTCAAATTAGATGTGTTTTACAATGTAGGCAAACTGAACATCAACGCACAGACAAACCATTGCCGAACAAGGGTCTTCTCTTAGAATGAGAGGGATTAGGCTAAAGTCTACCACGTTGGCCTCGTGTGAGTTGGTAGACTTCACACACTTTCGAGAAAAATCTCGAATGTAGTAGTGTAATAAGCAGTGATAGCCTAGTGATATGACCATTGGACTGCCAAGTCGAAGGTCTCGAGTTCGAACCCAAGGCACGCACCTCTGACTTTTCGAATTCATGTGCGTATTAATAATTAATTATTACTTGCTTAAACGGTGAAGGAAAACATCGTGAGGAAACCTGCATACCTTAGAGATTTTTCTCGACGGTTTGTGAAGTCTGCCAACCCGCACTAGGCCAGCGTGGTGGACTATAGTCTAATCCCTCTCAATATGAGAGGAGTGTCGAGCAGTGGGACAGTATATGGGTTGATGATGAGTAGTGTAATTTATTCTCCTAGCATTTTTTCCCAACTATCCTGGGGTCGGCTTCCAGTCTAACCACATGCGGCTGAAATAGTCACCCATCCACAGGCTGGCTGTGGCTAGCGCAGCTTAACCTTGCAGATCGCTTGATCAGCCTAGTTATTATTTGGCCACGAGCCCCTGGTGTGATCTGGTACAATTATCTTTAGGCTCTAATTTCGTGCAAAGATCAATCCAATTAGAAGCCACTTTATTTTAAACGTTACAAACACGGAAGTTTAATAATTTATTGTTAATAGGTCATTTAAAAGGGCAAGCCTAATACCTAAACGATCCCAAACTCTTAAGCAGGCGAGCATTAAATGGATTATCTTAAACGCCTTCCATTGTTAAATGAACCTTATTTTCTGTAACGTGACACAACCCAATTTTACTAAAGCATGTGTAAATAACAATATCAGTTAATATAATGGAAATTTAGGAAGATCTCGAAATCCTACACATAGAGGCTGTAATTTTGTGTTAAGCCTTATTAGAAGATACAATGCTCCGCCATTGAGAACTGTGTCGAGTGGGGAAGTAGAGCATTGACTTCTTCAGTGAGGTTCAGCGATCATAACAGTCTATACGACGGTAAAATACGAATTTATTTTAAGCGCTTCGTTATAATTAAGCTTTTTAGGGTTAAGTTAACGCCCTGCTGAACTGAAGATACAGTTTAAGAATTTTTTTATTTATATTTCATCGATATAGATCCGTTCCATTTTTATTCTATCAAAATGATGATATAACTAACTAAAGAAGATTAATATTTTCTTAATAATTTCAATGAAATGCGCTGTAAATTTCCAGTATTCGTGCAAATTTGTCCCGCTTAGGTGAATACTAATAAGATAATTCCCACAAAATGTTATCTCGGATTTCTTTAAGTACAAAAAAACCCTTACGTGTCATTGACCCTGGCAGATACTTTTTTACTTTTCACTCATTTTCGTCAGGTTTAATATAAAGATATTTTTTACTCTGAGCTTTTTAATTAAGGGAATAAAGTTTTGCGGTTAATACCCGTTTATTTATGAGGCGGTAAAGCTGACGTTGTCGACTGAAACTCTCCACAATACCCGTCAGCACCTACAAGAACTTATTGAAATACATTATTGGATCTTCATATTGAGTTTACCATATTCTTTGTGCTATGACGGCGGGTAAAACGCGCTTTGTGTTCAGCAGGGTGTCGAACCGTCGTCACACATAATTTAGGTGCGACCATACAAAAATAAACACAACTCAGAACAAAAGGCTAGGAGAGATTACGTTTCATGATAGTATGAATCATTTTCAAAACGCTGACGCTAAATTATCCGATGGGGTCGGAAGTAATGAGAGAAAACAAGGCTTTTAGCTAGCAGGGAGTTCGTCGCCCCGCGACGAGAAGCCTACTACGATCGAACGTCGAAACTACGGATCGACTCACAAAAATCTTTAGATTTTGCGATTTGTACTTGTATTGCACAGCCAATAACAGTAGGGTCAACGCAAAACTATCAATCAAAGGTAATTGTAAACTGTAAATGCAAGGGGTAATTAGAAACAGCAACTACAATACCAGTGCCGCGTTTACAATGACCGTGATTGAATAGAATAGAGTAAGTGTTTCGTTACTGCATATTCTGCCAACTGTGGCGTGGAAATATTTGAATGTTACAAACATATCTACATGAATCAGTTATTATCTTAGTGTAGAGTAACACAATAATACAATATACAAATAATACAATACAGAGAGCTCGTGGTTAAGTAATAATTGCACTGACGCAAGGTAAGCTGCGCTAGCCGCGATGAGTGTGTGGATGGGTAACCATTCTTAACACATCGAGACCCCTTCGTGCCTCGGAGAGCACGTAACGTCGTCGATCCCAGTTGTTATACGAACACACTATGAGAATCGTTATTGGTAGTCAGAACCCTGAAAAGCCTGACAATCAGTTTATCCTCAAAATATCGGTTTTACTCAGAAATTAGGTTGCGGAGGTCTAACGGCAGTTGTTTTGGGTAAAGTACTGTTATTCAGCCGCATCTGGTTAGACTGGAAACCGACTCAAACATAGTTGGGAAAAAATGCTAGGATGAATTAACCTAGTTGACAATATTTCGGAGTAGGCCCCCTGGCGCGTGACGTGGCGGCGGGCGGCAGGCTCGCGGAACAGCGGCCTTTGACACCGAGCCAGCCTGCATCCTGTTTGTTGTTGAGAAAGGAACGGACGCCCTATCTTGTGGAAAATTAACTTTTCTATCTTAACATTTCCTACCTCTTAAGTAAATTTTCACCAAGATAAATGAACGTGAGCTTCAATATTTTGTAGAAATAAATATGATAACATTTGACTTAAATTAAAAAAACAACTAACATTTCCGGATTGGTTTCATTTTGCTTATTATTCATAAGTCCTTAATGCAGTTTTAGTTTAGTTAACTTTATAATTTATTAAGTTTTAGTTTGTTAGTAGATAATTTAGTTTATTTTTAGTATAAACTTTCTTAATCATAGATACTTAGTTACTACTACTGAGATTTATGATTTTCTATGAAATCTCAGTAACAGCTCGGAGTTTAAATTTGTACCCGGTTAACAGCAATAGGGTCACCTCCTATACATGGGACCTAAACATACCAGCGAACTGTGGGTGTATAATTAGTACATTTCTGCATAACCCTTCGGAAAATACAAGGGTGATGGTATTTTATGTTTACTTAACTACATAGGTAAACAACATTTAAAAAATTTAAATGAAGTCTAGTTTTAAAACTAGGGAGAGTGACCAGGCTTTTCTCGTTAAGTGTGTTCCACCTTCGACCTCGTCGTCGCTTACCATCAGGCGAGACTGAGATGAAACGCAAGCCCATCTTCTAAGCAACAGGCTTATTTTCACAAAAAAATATACCATTAAAAATTGTTGGCTTGTGTTAATGCCAAATATAATAAAAATAAATAGTAAAATTAAGCTTTGACTTAGGACTACAATCTTTTTATGACATGATAAGAAGGTTAAACTAAGATTTAGTTTAAATGATCTTAAGCGGGAAATTATAAGGTGTAAGTTTACTAAATATATAGATTTCTGAAATTTATCAAGCAAAATTACCTTTCTTTTTCTCGTATGTAAACAATTGTAGACGGAAGGTACCTATTGTTATGTAAATGTGATATTCATCCTTCCGGGTGAATGTCCGCTATGTTTTTATTCCCAAAAAGGTTTTTGTGAATAAATTCTGGAGCGCATATTTCAAATAGTATAAGCCTCTTTCATTGAAATGCCATTTCATAAAAAGAGGGCACTCTCCAAAGCAATCAAGTTTTTCATTGAGGAATATGTAGACGTCGGCGTATGTACTTATCTGGAAATATTTAGAAGCAATGTCCTTATTATTTAGGAACCCACACAAAAATGTCTTCACGGCATTAATATTATATTTTTAAGTAAACTTGCTACGCCAAAATATACAAACACAATTATATGCAAACAACCAGACCCGGAAAAACCATCAGGCCATAAAAAAATTGTTCCGTGCGGGGATCGAGCATTTTGTTCTCTTTTTTATAGTATGGGAAATCCTCATGGATCATCCACCACCGGGAGGGTAGCAGGGTATGTCGGCCTCGTACTGACTAAAAACTGCACATGCCATCACCTGCCCTATAGTAAAGAAAGAAGAAAGAAAGAAAACATATTTTTTCCCTCAACCAAGGACACACAGAGACAGATATAAAGTATCACACAATAAGATTAATTAAATAAAACTTTGCATAAATATCAATTTTAACCTGGCAGCACTGTTCTAATGTCACACAACATTGTGACACTGACAGTGACAACAGAATGCACTTGTACACGTGCATATAAAACATTATTATTTCTTAGGAAAAACAATAGTCATGGCCATGGGATCCGTGAAATTCACCACGACCAATACAGGCCCCGGTCCAACAGTTGCTGGTCTCCTTAAATCGAAGAGACCTTGCCTCGCTGCTGAGGATCGAACCTGCTTCACTGACACAGCAATGAATTGCTCAACTAGCGTGCCAATCAAATCGTTATAGAAATAATAGTCGTAACTTACAATGTAATCTGACTTTAAGAACACCTATTAAAACGTATATTGTTTATTGTTTCTCTCCAATCATGAATAATATTGAACACTCCTGATTTAACCTGATCCATAAGATATAATCCCTTTTTAAACATCAAGACTTATCTAAAGAAACAAAATGGATATTGTATTTAAACGGTATTTAAAGAGCAATTGTTATCCCACGTAAGCAGAGGTTAAATACCTCAGAACAAATATATATGTAATATATTTACAGGAGAAACACTACCTGGATAATATTCCAGCTTCACAGAGTATAATAACAGGTAATAATACCAGCCCATTATCTGTCCGACTGTGTCACTTTATGGTTACAAGATTAGCTTTGGATTTTTCCAGAAAAAAAAGGAGAAAGAAAATACTTGAGGAACCTTTAGGGAAATATCGCGATATCAGATTAAATGTAGCCTCATTTGTCGTGAACTTTTTAAGATAAAACCGTGATAACATTCAGATTTCGAATATGTCTACCCATTAGTGTAGTGGTCGTAAGCGCGACTGCTATACTAGAGGTCCTGGGTACGCTTCCCAGGTCGGGTAATTATAAATTTTCAGTAACAGTTCAGATTTTGGATTTGTGTCCGGTTAAATGGCAATAGGCTCGCACCCATTTCCATGGGACCGAAACATGCAATGCAAACTGTGGGTGCACATTAGCAGGTATGATTTCTTCCTAACAATTCGGTGAATATGGACGTGATGGTATGTTATGGTAAAATTAAAATTTGATTCCTATCCTACTTCCTACTACACTAATATTATAAATGTGAAAGTTTGTGAGGATGGATGGATTGATGGATGTTTGTTACTCTTTCACGCTAAAACTACTGAACGGATTTTGATGAAACTTTACAATATTATTATTTATACATCAGAATATTATATAGACTATAATTTATAACAATTTTGAGTTAACATATTGATTTCTGACATTTACGCGAATATTGTACATTTAAAATAAAACTACTTTTTACGGATTTTAATAATATCAATATAACGCGATAAAATCCGTAAAAAGTAGTTTCATTTGAATATTGAGTTAATTTGCCAAATTACAACGTACATTAAAAGTAGCTTATCCACGCGGACGAAGTCGCGGGCAAAAGATAGTCGGTCGATAAAGGGAAGTGTTATCGTATGAAAACTTGCTACGAAGGTGAATAACCCGCCATGACAGAAGTACCGTGCACAGTCCCATCCATAATAATTGGTAACGTGTAAGACTCCCCTGAGGACAACCTAATCAACAGTTTTGTAACAAATATGAGCAAATATACAAAGTTTTATCATCTCTTAAGTAATGAACTGTTCGAACCCAAGGAAGTCGTTGACCTGATAGTGGACACCAATAGTCAGGAGGAGGAAAGGAATAAGAAAAATAGAAAATAATATTACGATTAAGAGCGTCCTGGATCGCAGTACTTGAACTACGCTATTGTATTAGGTCAAGACCTGTTATAATAGTTACCGTAATATGATCGCTTCAGAATTACCTAACACTTTAGCACAACACAACAAGGTTAATAGACTCACCAAAATCCACTCACTGCCTTTATATAAATGTAAAAATATTCTTAAAGCATGGCTCCAAAAACTGTCTTATCAGGAAACGGAAGACCTAATTAAATAATGGCACACACACACACACACACACACACACACACACACACACACACACACACACACACACACATCCCCATATTCTTCACAAACACGTACACTACACCACCACACGCGTGCACAAAGTATATTTGTTCCTCATCTAAGTATACCTGGCAATTTTTGATCGTCTATGTTAATTGTACAATTACCTGAACGACGCTGATAACTGTGATACAGTTTTTACTAGTACAGTTGTCATCGTTAGCCTTATTGTCATACAAATATAAAATTACAGTGTACAATATCTTGTCTAGATTATAAGGTATATTATGTTACTCTCTTTCTGTTCCAATAAATTATTATTATTATTATTATTATTACTTTAGCACATCTATTGGCCAGGACTTAGGCCGGCTCCTAACCACCAGGTCCCCGGAGTAACTACGGACCTCCGTTGTGTTGTTTGTGAATAAATAAATAATATAAATAGTAAATTTCTCAAATCACAGACAGGGTTGCCAGACTGTATAATCTATATATATAAAAATGAATCCCTGTTTCCCTTGGTCACGCCATAATTTGAGAACGACTATACCGATTTCATTCATCTTTTTTTATGTTCTCAAATACTTTGTAGAAGTTTCTTACGGAAAGAATTACCACAGGACACAAATATTCGTGGATCCCATGGTCATAACTATAGGGCATACGAATCTGACATAAGCCTGCCGCTTCCCCGGGTGGAGGAGGATCCATGAGGATTTTCCATACTATAAAAAAAGAACAGAAATAATAATGTGTGTGTGTGTGTGTAAATTATTAATATATTATAAGTATGTATTTACCAAAAACGTATATAAGCATTATATGTATGTAAAATGTACCAACAATTTATTATTCATCATCAACCCATATACTGTCCCACTGCTGGGCACGGGTCTCCTCTCACAAAATGAGAGGGATCAGGCTATAGTCCACCACGCTGGCCTAGTCCGGGTTGGCAGACTTCACATGCCATCGAGAAAATGTTTAAGGCAAGCAGGTTTACTCACGAGGTTTTCCTTCAACGTTTAAGCGAGTGATAATTAATTATTAATACGCAGATGATTTCGAGAAGTCAGAGGTGAGTGCCTTGGATTTGAATTCGAGTCCTTCGACTTGGCAGTCCAATGGTCATACCACTAGGCTATCACTGCTTTTTTTATTAATTTATTATAATTAATTACGCATTAAAGAACCTCACACTAACTTATAGTAGATTTGTTACGCTCAAAGATGGAAACCGCTCACAACACGTTGGTAAATTAAATTATCTAGATGAGCCTACAAAATGCAAGGAATTATAAAACTAAATAATTCAAAATTCATACTTAGGCAGCAGTTCTCG
Organism: Acronicta alni; assembly: GCA_964056405.1. NCBI lineage: Eukaryota > Metazoa > Arthropoda > Insecta > Lepidoptera > Noctuidae > Acronicta > Acronicta alni. The sequence continues at coordinate 13,660,369 of OZ043916.1, read as the reverse complement.
TGGCCTTTATGAAAGCGGACAGACAGGCACAAACGGAGTTTTTAGTGGGTGCGAGTCCCACATAACCTCACCGTATCCCCGACGGTGTCGTGTCGTATGCGCACAGACATTTTCTCCGCCCAAAAAAAAAAAGGTTAGGTTGTCAGGTTTTTTTAAAAAAAAACTCAATACCAGTTTAAATTAAAACAAAGCTAACAACTGATTATTAAGCTGCTTCTTTCTAATATGGTCAATTATAACAACGCGTTGTGAGCTGTTTTTTCGCTCAATGAGCGTTTTCGATGTTTGAGCGCAACAGATAGATATTTGGATATTTCTGTTGCCATTAATAACATAACATTGAATTAATATTATCGTCTTTACCTCTGGGTGACAGTAACACTAATGTGCTAATCTTGCGCGGCCTCACGGGAATGTTATGTCCATTATGGAGTTGTTGTTGTTGTTATTTGTTGTTGCTGTTGCAAAACAACACGTGACATTTATTATAACACTAAGGTGGCAAAAAAGCATACGGCCCACCTGATGGTTAGTAGTTACCTACTGTAGCCTATAGACGCTGGAAACACCAGAGTTATCACTTGCGCGTTGCCAACCCAGTAAAATGATAGAGGAATAGTTGGGTTGGCAGTATAAGGGTCAAAGTCCCCCCACTACCAACACAAGTTTCTTCATGAAGCAACGTTGCTCACGGTCAGGAACACAACATAGCTCAAAGTTGTTATATTTCACTTCGATATTCTGTAAGGCGGAGGTATTTCCCAGTCGTGCAGCTCCAATTTGAGTGGAATATCTCCCATTAACCCTCTTAAAACTTTACTTCTTACAAGTGACTTTCGTGCATGGCTAATTAAAAATATTGTTATACTTAAATGTTTTTTAAATTGTTGACAGAAATGGATTTGAATCAGTCTTGGAAATCACAAATTGAACGCAATTCAAACATATATTAAATGTGAAAACTGTACGTATATAAATATAGATTGGCTCTGTAAAATTTCCTTTTTAATAAAATCGATGACGTATAAACAGAGATTACAATAGGTACAATAATATTTACCTAAACAAGGAAGTAAGTAACATAGAGTAGAAAATACCACCCTCTAAAAATACATAACTGTAAATTTTTTATTCTTATTGTTCTTCGTAACAATATTTGATACCGATTAGGGATTGCAATCCGGTATCATTTTCAATCCGGCCGGATTTCACCGGATTCACGCCAATTTTAAATTTATAATTTTAAAGTTGCTTATTAATACACATAAAGATAAATAAAATACGTATTTATGGAAAATAAAATCACTAAATTTTTTTTTTTTTGGTATTAACTGTAATTTGTACTACTCTACTACTTTAATGAAATTAAGAAACTTTTTAAAAATAATAAAGTAATCAGTCTCACTTAGTAATAAGAACATATTATTAATCTACACAGACATAACAGTCTTTTAAATTTGTATATAAAAATCAACTTCAGTCTTTCATAATCCTAACAATATTTTTTTGCAATGAAAAAATTAAAAATTGTTTCTGTGTCTGAAAAAACGATCTAAGGAAACATATAGTGTTAATAGTACTGTCCCCTAATCTGCTTTTAATCCCACTACAAATATAACCTGCGGCTGAAAAGGCCCTTTCTGCCTCAACACTGGTTGGCCTAATCGCCATTAAGTAACTGTAGATCAGCGACAAATGTTTTCCTTTTACTCCTTCTACTTCATACGCAGTCATTTCTTTTTTTAGTATTTTCTCATAATATGTTTCCTTTTTAGCTTTAACTTTCCTATATCCTTATTTTTTCTTGCAGAATTTGATTTTCCAGTTCTTCTCTCACGTCTAACAGCGATCTGGCACCGTAACGCTCCGCGCGCTTTACGTTACTTAACTACACAGAGTATAGTTTTTCGCGCTTTTTTGCTTTACTGGATCCGGTATCGGATCCGGTGCTGGCTCACCGGATCCGGTAGGTCTATAAACACGCCGGATCCGCCGGATTTCAATCCCTAATACCGACGTAGAGTGACGTAGAGTAAGACCTAACATAGAGTGAATAATACCTTATTTGGAATACCAAATAAGGTATTATTCACTCTATGTTACTTCATACCTTGATCGTTGCTGATTGCGTGATATGACACTTCATTTAATTAAAAAAATATCTTCTTAAATTATTAGATAACCTTTTTACTAGCGTACTCAAAATACTCAAGTACAGATTACTACAGATACAGACAGTACATACAATACTGACAGTACAGATTATAATTATGTCATTCAGGATTATTTACACAGGTTTATTTACATGAATTTAATTGGTTTTGTAATTAAGGTCTCTCGATGAATCTGAAACTAGTTGAGCAACTCTGATAAAATTCATATAAGCAAAATTATAATTACTATAACTTTATACCCAAAGGCTTAGGCAGACTCATTATACGCCTACAGATCACCGTTATGTTTTAGAACTGTTCTGTCATTTTTAGGTCATGGAATTAGGGGCAACCCTATTATCGTTATCCGGGCACAAATTCATTTTCCAATCTACTTTCATAACACTGCTTCATCTGGGAATAGAACACGCAATCAGTTATTAATAATTATCAGTTATTAATAATTCATAAATTAAAGACAGATGTGCTAAAATAAAACGAATTACTGAAAATTCCCAAGATAATATAATTAGAATGCTTATAATAATTTTATTGGAGTAATTATATAACTGGACTGAAACTTTTCCTAGCGTCTGTTTGTTTATGCTAAAAATTTCCCGCGCGTTGTATGTTCAAAATATTATTGATTCCTTGAAATTTAATGGTGTCGCATTATTACAAACAGGTACACTATCCGGCTGTTGAAAGCCAATAAACACTTAAAGCCGGACTTTGACCGCCCTCTCATATAAAGGCCTATTCAGATATAAGCGATAAGTCAAAGTATACCGTCCTGAAACTCGCTTTCTCAAATAAGGTCTGGCGGACGGCGGGCAAAAATCAAGTTTCGTCACCCATATCTTTTCAGCAGGTATTTATCTATTTATTTTATTTACTTAAATTATAATAAGCTTACAGTATGTAACGCTTAAGTTATGCTTACTATTATACTTAGCACATAGATTAACTTAAATACAATGTTTCAGCGATATCAATAGTACCTACCAACTTATATGATCGTTGAAAATGTCAACATGTTGGAACTCGTTCGACAGGTACCTATACCGCATCCCATTCGGTTTTCAGTACCTACCCATAGCGGCACCGAATATCGTATATATCTGAATTGGCCCTAATGTGGATATACCTGTTATATGTATTAGGTATAATTTGATTGAAAGGATGAATACAAGCCGACCATTATTACAAGAATCCCTTGTTCTACTGTTATTTATTGTTCATTGTTTTACGTTTTGTGTTTACGTCTAAGAGTAAGTATGTATTGTTTGTGCTTTTGAAACGATTATTATATTTTTGGCTTATTTTCTTGTGGGTCGTTAATACATTGTTTTTGTTTTTAAAAAGGTGGCCCCACGCCTCCGTGGTCTTCTGTATCAAGCGCGTGTTCTCACATACGAAACTACCCATACTACTACCAAAATGCCATGTCAGCCATGTCTCAAGCAGGTTTCCTCGTTTTCCTTTAACGAGTGACAATTAATTATTATAATACGCTAATGATTTCGAAAAGTCAGAGGTGCTTGCCTTGGATTCGAACGCGAGACCAAGACCATTGTATTATTGACCATTGGACTGCCAAGTGAAACTTGTTGTATCACAAGAATATTATTACTCTTAGGAAATATTTATATTTAATGGCATATATATTTTCGGTTCCTAATAATATTACTTCGTCAGAACTAAAATCGATCATGCATGTGACGGGTGCATGCGCGAGCGCATCTTTCCCTTGTTGCAGCTTTACATCAACACCAGACTAAATGCAGCTAAATGCCTAAAATAACTGATATACCTACGTCAAAAATATTGGCATTGATCTTCGGAAACTACCCGTAATAATATTTGCACACCTTACTACTATTTGTGTTATGTATTTGATATTACTCTGATTATTTATATTAGCTCAACCGACGGCAATTAAATCTGGTGATAAAATACAGTTATCATTGATGTTGGGATATGAAATATATTTTTTGCGGGTGTAATTGTGAAAAAAATTATAAACAGCACAGAGTTTAAAGGCATCGTTAATTGCTACGATGGCGCCGATATATCATGTGACGCGAGTGTGATCACCACTGGTCAGCCAGTGGGCTGCATCCGGCTGTACAGAGCTGATTACTTCAACACCTCAACTTTAGAACGCAATAAAAATGTAAGCAGATATCACATAAAAACTAAAATAACTGCAATATCTGCATAACTCTTCTATTCGACGTGGTATAATTATGTATAACTCTTCTATTCGACGACGTCTGTGGTCTAGTAGTCCGCGTGTCGAACTGCTGATCACGAGGTCGTGGGTTCGATTCCCATAGGACACAAATATTTATGTGATGAACATTAAGTATTTGTGTTTGTCTGGGTGTTTGTTATGTAATTTAAGTATTATTTACAAAAAAAAGGAAAATATAAGTATTATATCCATTGTCTAGTACCTACCCATAGTACAATTTCTGCTTAGTTTGGGACTAGATGGTGTTGTGTGAAATTGTCCAACAATATTTATTTCATTGTTCCTCCGAGAATGTTTCTAAAACATGTTGAGATCAGCTCCCAGTCTAACCAGAAGCGGCTGAATAATCAGTATTTTTACAAGAAGCAACTGCCATCAGAGCGCTGCAACCCAATTTCTCGGTAATACCGATATCCTGAGGGTGGATTGGTTGTCAGGCGTTTTGACTACCACTAACAACTGCCAATGTGTTTATAAGATAACCGGGATCAACGGCTTTACGTACACCGGGGCATGGAGGGGTCTCCAATTGTTAAGAACGATCACCCATCTACTGAATTACCGCGGCTAGCGCTGCTTAAGCTTACAGATCAGTTGATCAGCGTAGTTATTACTTAGCCACGAGCCATCCAAAAACAAAAAACATCATGTCTGTATTCCTCGAAGGGTTCGGCAGAGGTGTACTAATGTACAGAGGCCAGCACAACAAGCTACCACAATCTGTCAAAATTTAATAGATTTTCAACTTTAATACAAAGTCTTAAAGTTCTTAATCAATTGGAAAAAAATTACAGTTTTGGATAATTTAACTCGCTGGCGTTTGTACACCCTTAATACCCCGTTTTGTTCAGGTCCCTTGTAATAAGAAGCGATCTTATTGTAATTAACCGAGCACAGATCCAAACTCCGAGCTGCTATTGCGATTTCATACAAACACCCAATAACACTTTCCTCATCCTGGATAACGAATCCAAGACCTATGTGAGCCATATTTGCTTCCAAAAATAATTTATTTAGTATTAGCTTCTGCCTGCGACTTCGCTGGCGTGGAATTTACCTGGATAAAAAGTATCTAGTCGTTAAGTTTTCTGAAATTTTCCAATTTTCCTAATTTTTCTTTCCATAAGAACCTTCTACAAAAGTAACAGAAAATCTTAAAAATATATATAAATTAAATCGGTGAAGTCGTATTGAAGTTAAGGCGTGGTCAAGGGAAACAGGGATTCATTTTTATATGTAGGTATAGATCAATCTCAACTGATCCTAGATGCATTCATAGTTGCAAATATGTTTTACTTTGACAAACAAAAAAAGTTGTTCTTATAGTTACTATAGATTAATACATACTTGTATTTAACCTAGAGCTGAACCCATTCGAACTTAGAAGCCTATCGCATTTTATTACAACTAGGTAATACAAAAGCATAAACACAAAATTGTTCTTATTCAACAAGAAAGGCACATTATATAGCCCTATTATAACACATAAAAGGATTTAGGTATTGTTCGACATTTGTAATAATCAAAGTTTTAACTTTGATTGGCTTTAACAATAGAAAATAGTGCGCTATATATATGTAAGACAAACCCGAGTTCATAGTCGTGCAACTTTTAAAGAAAAATGAAATGGGAAGGAAGAAAATTCCTACATTCATCCGCAACCCGACTTCACTCACTGTTAGGATAGGCCTCTCTTTTGTAGTTCCAATTTCCTAAGGTTTTGTACCAGTCTCATCCAATAAGATTATCTAGCATTTACTTACAACTTCTGCATTTTAAGCATTATGCACTAGGTATAAAGTCCAAACATTGAATTGAAAAAATAAAACACACATAAAAACGACAAACATACATTCGTCAACTATTAACCGTTCGTTCAACTTCTCTAGATTCAATCTTCAGCTCTTTTCATAATTTAAATAAATGCTTGTATAAAAGTCATTCAAATACCAACAGCCATTTATATAATATTTTTAAGTAACTAATATCCCCGACCTAAAACAATAGATCATCTTATTTCTTTGTAACCTGAGTCTGCAAACTGTTGCTCTTAAATAATATCCAAAGAAACATTTTACGGCACCCCGCTACAACTTGTTATTCAATTCACTGGTCGCGTTTAAAGTTACTTTTGTTCCATCGTCTATTAATTTCGAGTTAATCGATCGCAATTATTCTACAAGCAACTGCAAACTAACGATGCTAATTAAAATTCGATCAGTCGGTGGTACACGGATCGTTCGTTGACCCGGTGAACTCTCCGTCCGATAATCTTGCACTTGAGTACATTCCAGTCACTTTTCGCCGTGTGCCGACTGTCGAGTCGCTGACGGTCAAGGGTCTTGCAAAACACGCCCCCACAGCTTTCAGATTAAGCTCCACTCGGTTTCTTCAGGACATTGGCCTAGAAACGTCTTCTGAGGGAAAGCGAAGCAAATAATACGGGTTGATTAATGTATCTATCTTTGACTTTTTCTCTCTAAATTATCACCAAGATTTTTTCCTAGTGTTTACAAAGCGAGTTTCGTCCCGTGATTTCAAAGACCGTATAAAATTTATTGTGTTTACTTAACAAACAAATGCACTTTTATCGTCTGGCTAGACTGAAATAAAAGTTTAAAATGATCAAGGCAAGTGTTTGCTTTCAGCCTTCTGTGCTGACCTAGAGATGTCAAAGAATCCGTGATTAGTTTATAAGTGATATAATATGCATTAGAGAATATCTAAAGAGGTAACCAGATCGTATGGCCTTAAAATGGAAGGCATAAACACTTCCTGGCGCCGACCCTGGATCCCGCTCGTTAAAATCACTCGATTAGTTCTAATGTTAGGTCGATGCTATGATACATTACTCGATTTAGATAAGAAAAAAGAGACCGTGCTATTTTTAGTCTGAATTTCATTTAAGGATGTTAGTATTAATGCTTGTATGATTTAGAAAACAAATACAGTACCGTGAAGAGGCATGTATACACGTTAGAGGCCAAAATTGTACTTAACCTATTATGGTTGTCAATAAGAGTGTGTATTGTTATAATTATTTCATTACTTGATATATTTTTTTATTTTACCGACTAATATAATGATCCCTATTAATCAAAAAGACTATAGCCTAATCCCTCTCAATATGAGAGCAGACCCGTGCCCAGCAGTGGGACAGTATATGGGTTGATGATGAATCAAAAAGACTAAAATAACTCTACAATAAGTTACATAATGATTTGTTGATGGCGATGGCGTACCTATTACACAACACCCTCTCGGCTTGTCGTTTCAACCCTGATGAAATCCCACCAAGTTACAAAGGTTTACGTAATCATTATTAATAAGCAATATACCTGCAGTGTATTTGCATTACAACAATGATGATTTACAATGTTCACGATATTATGTGATGTACTTAGATGGAAAAAACCTGGTGCTGCAGCTGAAAAACGAAATGAATTGCTGTACTCATTCATTTTTCGCTAGTATGTTTCGATCTAATGTAGGTAATAAACGGCAACCCTATATAGCCATTCCTAAAATCCAAAATCAAACTATTACTGAGAATGTCATGAAAAAGACCAATAACCACATTGCTCGATCTGGGAATCAAACCCAGGACCTCAAGCGTATCAGCCGTTACGACAATTAGACTTATTAAGTCAGTTTTTCAATTTCAACTGTAAACAATATAATATTGTTTAGAAAATAACAAACGTAAGCAAGGACGTAGCGAGGTACGCGCAGGGGGGGGTGGCAGCTGCCCCCCCCCCCGTGCCTTTGGAAAATGCAGGAATGTTCACAAACCGTCAAGTAATATTACGTGTGTAGCCTATTAATACACCAGAATAAAAACAAAGATAATTCCATTGAGAGGCGAATTTTATAAGATTGTACCATGAATGGTTGAATTTAGATTCGATTTTAATTTTTAACGTAACCTGCCTCATTGCTCATGCAGCATTTACCTTAGATATATTCTTGATTTGTGTACGCCTGCCCCTTAACAAAATCCAAGCTACGCCTTTGGACGTAGGTATTAGATTTGGACGGTTGTTAGTGGTTAAGTAAACAATACGGAATGTTGACCGATTTTCCACGAAGTGTACACTAAATGCACATTCATCATTTTCTCAAAGCATTCATTCACTGCTACGACCATTCATGCCCAAAAATAAAGTAGATCAAGGGAACTCATACACTTTTATACCGAGTATTGCTATTTTTCTATAGGGTCATAGTGGTCGTGTGCATAAGCAGTATCGGCGACTGCGCAGTTCGCGTTTAGATCTTCTTTGATGGATATAAACGAGATAAGTCAAACTAAAGACTTTCACGATCTTGTATGATAACAATCATTATTATAAATATGTTACACAAAGCAACTACCATCAGATCTCCGCAATTCAATTTCTGGACAATACCGATATCCTTAGAGGAAATTGATAGGTAGAATATAGGATTGCCATGTCCTTTATGGCAGTTGAGCCTGTCGGGCACGGAGGAGTCTCGATGCGTCACCCATCCATAGACTCATTGCGAAAAGCACAGCTTAACCTTGCAGATTTGATTGATCAGCCTAGTTAGTACTTAGCCTATCTTATTTAGTTTAGTTTCAACATAACATCACGCCTGTATTCCCCGAAGGGTTAGGAAGAGAACAACACATCAAACTACCACAATCTACCAAATTTCTTTGATTGATTTTCAACTTTAATACAAAGCAATAAGATTCATATTCAATTGGGAAAATTTGACAGTTTTGGATAGCTTGACCTGCTGGCGTCTGTACATCCACAGTTTGCGCGCATGTTTAGGTCTCATGTATTAGGGGGCGAGTCTATTGCCATTAACCGGGCACAAATCCAAACTCCGACCTACTACTAACACTTTCATAGAAAAACTCAATAACACTGTTCGACCTGGGAATCGAATCTAGGACCTCGAACATGGCATTCGCGCTTACGACAGGTGGGCTAGTATGGTAGTTACAAATGATAAATGATATTGTTTTATTTCTGTAAATAAATAGATCTTCTAAAGCCACTTTACTAACTGACGACCTATAAGAAGAAACACAGAAAAAATCTCGGAGAATCATGGTCTGTCTTTTTTTCAAAAGTCTAGAAGATGAACTAACTAAGAAATGAAATATTACACAGTAATTTGAACTGCAGTCTCTCAAATACCTCGTTTATTCTTAGTAGTAATTGATTTCGCCGTCTTAGGGCTTCAACAAACGATACCGTACCTAGCACAAATCTGGATCATTGTAGAAACTTCTCGATGTTTACGATTTCTTGCGCCACGTAACTTTTCGTTCGGAGTAAAGCAAGAAGCCATAGTTTATTAATGAAAAAAGCAAGAAGTTTTAAATTACGTCATTTACTTTTAGGAAACAGTTGTTTTGTTTGGATTGCGATGAAATTATGCTTTCTTAATTTGATTAGCAATATTACAGTAACCGACATAAAACTTTTGTGGCTGTAAATACTAAAAATAGAACGGTGGTTATACCGAAATAAAATAATATTGTACTATGAGTTATGTATATATAACTTATGGTATATAATATGAGGGGAACCCTCCGTGCCTCGGAGAACACGTAAAGCCGTCGACCAGCAGTCTATGCTCACGATATCGGTATTACCCAGAAATTGGGTTGAATAGGTCTGATAGCAGTCGCTTCGTATTATAACAATGATATTCAGCCGCATCTAGTCATCATCGACCCCAACATAGGAAAAAGGCTGGGAGAAAAGTTATGTATAAATAAAATATAAGTACTAGTAGTTTTGCGGTGAGAATTTATGAATTATTGGAAGTTCATCGTTATATTCTTTCCCAACTATTTTGGGTTCAGATTCCAGTCTAACAAAATTCGGTTAAAAAGCAGTAGGTATTACACGAAGCGACTGCCATTGGACCTCCGCAAATCAATTCCTGAGCTGTACCGAAATTCTGAGGATAGACTGGTTGTCAACCGTGGAACAATGTCTCCGTTACCTATCCAATATCTCAATCATGTTTTATAATAACGTTCAGTTTAACCACAGTCTCTTGAGAATGCCAAAGTTTGTTGTCGTATTGTATTCTACACAACGAGGAAAGCAATAGCAAAGGAATACTTTCAAGAAAATAAATAACTATATATTTGAAACTTTAATAAATGATATTTATTTTTGTAAATAGATCTTTTAAAGACACTTTTACAAGTCAATATTTAATTAATACTAGATGGTGCCGGCATTTCCTAGCTGACGACCTCTGAGAAAAAACGCCGAAACAAAATCAGAGAACCATGGTCTCATTCATTTCATCAAAATCGATGCAGCGGTTAGGGTACGCCGATCTTCGGTCGCGTATATTATGCTCAGTAAACTTAAAACGCATCTTCCTTCAAATGCACGGAATAGATAAATAAGATTGGATTGGTAATGTGGGCGTAGCTGGCGCGCCACAATTATGATGCGACAATCATAACTCGCCCGATTTATTCGTTCACCGCATTTAGTGTGCTTCAGACTATTTCAGAAATCAGAGCTCTGCATTAAAATGGCGTGTTGTGCAATTATTACTTTTGAGACAAAAAGTCAGACCTCAAGCACGGTAATATTATCTATATAATATTACCGTGCCTCAAGTATACGGCAGATCGGACGTCAAGGGGCGAGGGACCTCGGTGCCTTCCTTTCATACACTCGGCGAGACATTGATATTATAAAATAGGCGGTAGTCTTAAAAATCATAAATTTCCTAATAATATTATGTATGTCAAAGATTATTGATTGATGAGAAGCAATTGACGACCTCTGTGGTCTAGCGGTGCGAGAGCGGTCTGCTGATCATGGGGTCGTGGGTTCGATTCCCACAGGACACAAATATTTGTGTGGATAAAACATGAGTATTTGTGTTTGTCTGGGTGTTTCTTATGTGTTATAAGTATGTATTATAATTATTAATATTTATTATTTATTTATGTATTTACAAAAAAACCAAAGGGTTAGGTATACAGCTGCTTACAATACCTATGTTTTGACACATATTGCGTGATACATTATTACACTATCTTTATCAAAACACAGATTATTAATTAGCTGCCTGTATACCTAACTCTTTTGTTGACTACAAGCTCTGTTTAATTTGGGACTAGATGGTGTTGTGTAAAAATGTCCCAAAAATATTATTATTCATAATTATAGAATAAGGTTGAAATTAGGAACTTTTATTCGCCATTCTGACGCAACGGAGCCATTGTCGCTTTTGACCTCATATTCCAGTCATATATTATGTACGTTATTCAACGAATTTGTACCAAATAATAAAAGCACGTGTAACTTTAATATCAATGTACCATAGTGATATACTAGCGTAATAAATTAACAATAATATAAACGCACGTGGAAAGATTACAGTCTTTTATCTATCGTTCATGAATAAAGGAAATTAGGGCAGTATGAAATTGAGGATAATGGAAAAAAATACCTAGTTAGCAGACCGTTACAGATTTAATGGCAAGCTGCGATAGAATTTACTATGATTTTTGACATGTTTTTTCCGTACAATCAAGGGTAATGTTTTTACGCGTCCAATTACATTTTGGGCGAAAGACACGTGTATACTCATTCCATCTCAGGAAGATCTGTATGATGACCACTATATCATTGACATAAAGTTCAAATTTCATTGTATTGTACTTTCTGAGATATAAAGCAAAACATGTTTAGTGGTAGATTTGCGAATAACAATATAGGTATAGCATATCATATCATACCAAGTGTTCGGCATGTAGAAAGTAATATAAGTAGGAAATACCCTTTATTTATAATAATAACACCATGATTCGGCTGTCCGCAGTTGTCCCCCAGCAATGCCCAAAGCCGAGGTCCGAGTCCCGTTAGGAGACGCCCTTACCTGCTGTTGCTGTTTAGTTTTTAAGTGCTCCTAGCTGGAGGCATAAGGTACTTCGCCAGCAAGTCTGGTTAAGTTATCAAAGTTCATACAAACTATTAACCATGTCCGTCCTAAAAAAAAATATAATAAAATTATTTAACTAGAGTTGAAATTTGTTTTGTTTTTCATACATCTTATGTATTACTTTATTTTTACTACTAAAAAGAATTAAAACACTTCACTCAACATTCTACCGCGTGCTGAAATTAAGAGTAAACTAATGAAACTTTTCTTTACACTAAAATCCGTCGTAATTTGTTTTACGTCTCATTAAAAACACAGACGTTTGATTTGTGTGCACTCGTAGGTAAGTGCTTACTGTGAGTACGACGGCTAACAGAGTGCTCTTCAAAATTGCCTAGCTAATGAAATAATCTTCTTTTATATAAAAAAAGTGTAATGGTAAGTGCGGCTTAAGAACGGCTGGGGCAATTTGGCTTTTTTTTTAAATAAGTTCGTAATATTCCAAATAAGGTTTTTAGGGAAATAAAGTATGCCCGGGAAAAAGGAAAATTCTAGAATATTTAAAAAGGTTTTTTTTCTATGGGAATTAGGAATTATTTATTATTTTTGGTCAGGATAACGTCTGTCGGGTCAGAGTAACTAATAAAGTCTCGTCAACTTAAACCACAGATAAAATAAGAGTTGATGCCATAAATAAAAAATGCCTTAAACAATATTTACATATTAAATAAGTAGAACCTATAAAAAGAACTATAGCGGGCATTATATTTGTCTCAGATTCCTCAAACATTAATCTCCGTTAAGTGTTGTCAATGTTACGTCCGTCTACACTATTTTCAAAGCGAAGGTGATCGCGACTTCTTGCTAGTTTTAATGGCGACAATCTCTCTTTTAAATCGTTAGTTTATTCAATCAAGGCCAAATATCATGTACTATAATCAATTACATCATTACGTGAGGACAATTTTATTTGTTATTCTTAAGATTTATTGTATTTTAAAGCTTTTTGGAAGGGAGTTGTAAGTTTATCTTGTAGCTAGAAAGATTAAAACATGGTAGAATAATAATGGTTCACGCCAGGTATTCTGTTTCCACGTTGGTACACGCTGACGTCACAAATGGCACGATTAGTGTTGCCAATGCTTGACATCTTCCATACAAATTAAGGAAATTTATAATTCAAGATAATATAAAATTAGTTGCTTAGTGTCCCATCTATTTTTATCTCGTTTTTTTTTCATCATTATAGTTAAAAAAGTAAACTATATACAATTACTAATTAAAAATTATATAATGATATTGGAGTAAGCAAGTGAAAAAAGACATATTGCTCAGGTAATTTAACACATCTATCTATCAGCCACGGATGTCCATTGATGAACATAGGCCTAATGATCGCCACAAAAATCGGTCTTGCGCAGATCGCATCCACTGACTTCCCCCGACTCTCACGAGGTCGTCCGACCAACTAGTTGAGGGCCGTCCTACGCTGCGCTTTCCTATGCGTGGTCGTCAGTCCAGGACTTTATTTCCCCAGCGGCCATCCGTTCTTAAAGCCACATGGCCCGCCCATTGCCACTTCAACCGTGCAATCCGGCGATCTATATCAGTTACTTTGGTTCTTCTGCGGATATCCTCATTTCTAACTCTATCGCGCAGAGAAACTCCAAACATAGCCCTCTCTACTGCATGTTGCTATTTAAAACATAGTGACAAAATATTAAACGTCAGACTGTCGGTGACGTCACTAACCAATCACGTGACCTAGCTGTCACTTGAAGAGAATACCTGGTATTATTTTACCATGAATTAACCTTAACACTGACTGCAATATTTTAATCTGTTAAAAACATGTTGTGATCGTGATCGCCACTGTTTGCATTAATTCCCCTTCAATAGAAGTCATTAACATCGAGACGGTAAACATGTTTTTACCCAAATATACTCTTTTAGGTAACAATTGCTCTCGAAATCTTTTCGAATGCTCAACAATTACTGAATGTTCAATACAAAAAGCTTGCAGATGTATGTTTCACCATTTCATTTGGAAATGTAATCAAAACACACATATCCTCATTTAGCATAATAATGCTCGCACGAGATAGCAACTCATTCTGAAGACCCAAAAGGTAAATAGGGCGGAAATTAAGAACAGGGAAAAATGTAAATGTTTACCGCAAGGGCTGCGTAAGTGCGCAGCAAAATATAATTAATTATGGGTTTCACGTAATTTTGCTTCATTAAAGGAGGAAAGCTTTTATACGTAATCATGTATAGTTTCAGAATTTCCTCATTAAGCGCAACTACTCCGCGGAAGTTGGCGCGCATTATCGATTTATTAATGACGTGCATCCGGCGGACCTGACGAAGTTATTGGAACTTTAAAAGCTGTGTTCAATAAAAACATATCTGTCGCCAAAGTCGAGTTGTGTTGTTTCACCTGGTAGACGGTTATAAATTTCAAAGGTAGATTACCTGATGACGTAATCTGTTTATAGTTTATTTATGGATCTGAATCTACTTTTGTCGAATAAGTTTATAGTTAGAATTTTCCAAAACTTTTTTATCAATATGAAATCAATATCGCCCTTCATAATAATAATAGACTGGCTGAAAGCCTAAATATTCATGTTGTTACAGTGTGAGGGTTTTATCAACTGATAAGCGCTGTTACTACTACTCTATGTAGACAGCCTCCGATAAGCGTGAGACACTCAGACGTGAGGATAAACAGAATGGTGAACAGTGCTATAGAAAATACTGAGCTAAGCCTGGCTTTGTATAATGCACTTCGATTTATCGCCCATTATATTGCACGTAGATAGGTATTTATTAAATAACTGATGTGATTTCAATTCCAGTGCTCCGCGAGGAAACGTTGTGTTAGCAGTGGGGGGACTTTGACCTTTATACTGTCAACCCAACTATTCCTCTTTCGTTATACAGGGTCGGACATGCAAGTGATACCCCTGGTGTTGCAAGCGTCTAAATGCTACGGTAACCGCTTACCTTAATAAAAGATAAATAACATACGATTACGCCTGTATCTCTGAACAAACGCCAGCAGGTCAATAAATCCAAAACTGACAACTTTTCCTAATTGAATATGAACCTTGTTATTTTGTATTAACGTTGAAAATCTATAAAAGAAATTGTTAGATTGGGGTAGCTTGATGTGCTGGCCTCCGTAAATCCATAGTTCACCAGTATGTTTTCCGGTTCCACACAGGTCCAATTTCTGTACTGTTACTGAGAATATCATAAGAAAACCCAATAAGTACAAATTGCAACCCCTTCACCTACGAGTAACTCATTTAATGATTTCATTTTGTACGTAAATGTATTTTTTATTATGTTGCTCAGATTATTTTACCTGTGGCCTACAATATCAACTTCATGTATATGAAACTCGACCCAGAATTCCAAGATTAACCTAGTTTTAAATATATTGATTTTTTTTTAATTTCGAGTGTTCGGTGCTCAGTAACAAAGAGTTTCATTACCAAACAAACCCTTTCAATTACATAATAACAATGCTTGACCATTATATTATATTAAAACCTTCGGCATATTTACCTCCATCAACAAAATCTGTTACACGAGTTTTATCAAACAGCTATTACGTAATTGTACAATAACAAATCATGGTCCAGTAATTGCAACGTAAACAACCGTTGAGCTATCCGTCACGTGGATGTTACCTCAAGGCTTTTAGACTAAGCCCCTGCAAACCAACTTTATATAAGGGATGAGATACACGTGCCGACAACATGGCGGCTGTCGGAAAATTCAGTCGAGCCGCTTACCGTATGCAATATCTAACTATCCCTGACAATATTTTAAAACTGGAACCAATCCAGTTTTTAAAAATATTCAAAATATTAATTCATTGAAAATGCTGACGTTGTTGAAGTTTATTACCAAAAGTTATGATTGTAGTGATGATAAACAAACAGCGTTTTTCTCTTAATTGGAAATGATTTATAAGAATACATTGTTTATACTGCACAGCTGATATTCGAGAATCGAACTTTGAAGCCATGAATTTCTGCAAATAAATATTTCACGTTGTTCCGCATTGTTTTAAACTTACGTACAATGTACTTTGTTTCTCTAAACTCATAAAATGTTATACACGATCAATATTCATATTCGAAGATAAAATGTTATATATAGGAGTAGAAACTTTCCATAGTATTTGAATAACTATTGGAGCGTCCTTGCAACATAGTATAAGGTCACACAGCCTCTGACAGCTAACCTTTCTTTTCATGGTCTCACGAACTACTTGGAAATAGCCGTTCTTTTGTAACATGCAAACTCGATTCAGCTGTCGGTATCGAATAGCCTGCCAGATAGTGGTTGTAAAAGTTTCCACGTCCATGAAAAGATGACTCGACAATACGTTTCTCACGCTGATGTGTTCCGGCATTTGAATAGGAGAGCCGCTCTTGTTTCACAAGGCCGAAGACTAAATACAGGTTGCATACATGCACCCAGATCTGTGATATATGAATTTAGTATTTCCGTGAAAAAATTGACGATTCTTATATTTTAAGTGGTGAAATTATCAAAATGTTTTAGTTTTTTTTAAATCCGCTTCCTCAATTCAAGAGCTCTTTGTTTTATCTCTCATTGTTCGTAATATTTATTACTACACTTTCTGTTAAATTGCCTTTTAGTTGAAATTGCCTTTTAATTCATACTTTCAGATATTGTTGATTCATCTTAACAAAGTATTAAATATCTTTACTAAGTGCTTTGGACTGATTAATCGGTACTCTGTTTATATTTATCGATATCACCATATATTGCAACTGCCTTTTAGGAGATGTCTTAATTAAAAAAAATTAAATATACAAAGTAAGTACGGTACAATAAGAGCTGTTTGGTGGTTTGTTTTTTTTTATACCACTCAGATGGTAAACAAGCATACAGATGATGGTAAGCGGTTACCGTAGCGTTAAAGACCCTTGCAAGACCTTGTATCACTTGCGCGTTGCAGACCCTGTAAAACGAAAGATGAATAGTTGGGTTGGCAGTATAGTGTTGGCAGTATAAGTCTCCTCGCGGAACACTGGCAACCTTGCTCACCGTTAGAATCTCAACATAAATATTCTTGGACAATTTTTTTTTTAGTGATAGCCTAGTGGTATGACCATTGGACTCCAAGTCGAAGGTCTCGAGTTCGAATCCAAAGCACGTACCTCTGACTTTTCGAATTCATGTGCGTATTAATAATTAATTACCACTCGCTAAAACGGTGAAGGAAAACATCGTGAGGAAACCTGCATACCTTAGAGATTTTTCTCGACGGTTTGTGAAGTCTGCCAACCCGCACTAGGCCAGCGTGGCGCACTATAGCCTAATCCCTCTCAATATAAGAGGAGACCCGTGCCCAGCAGTGGGACAGTATATGGGAGCATATATTTACAAAAAAAGTATTAGATCATCAATCTAATACTTTTTTTGTAAATATATGCTCATAATACATAAGAAACATCCAGACAAAAACAAACACTTATGTTTATCACATCCTGTGGGAATCGAATCCACGACCTCGTGATCAGCAGTCCGATACTCTGTTTATATTTAATAGGAGGCAAACCTAGTGCCATTAACCGGGCACAAATCCAAACTCCGAGCTGCTAACTTTCTTAACAAGATTTCCATATTTCACGCAATGCTGCATAGTCTGAATGTGAAAGAGAAAAGAAGAGAATCGCAGGCTCGTTTAAGATAGCAGGCAAATGACAGCCTTATTCACAAAATCTTTAAACTAAGTTTCGCTAAATGAGCTCACGGGACTCTATTGTTAGACGAAACAGTCATATCTAGGCTCACGTTTTATCTAAGTGTAAAAGAGTCACGTGCAAATTTATAGCATACTACCTGTTGCTCGCGATGTCACTCGCATTCCAAAGGATTAACGAAGCCTCTGTCCTTCAAAATCAAATTAGTTTATTTTCATATAAACCATATACTTATGAAATGTCGAGTCTAGGTGCACGGTTCCAAATTAGTCGTTTCCTATGGAGAAGAACCGGCAAGAAACTCCATGGTTACTCTTTTAAATTATCGTTGTTTACAATGATGTTCGATACAATAATAATTATAAACTGGATACTTACATGAGAGGACAATTTAGGAATGTTTCTCTTCTTTAAGGTTCTAAGTATTTATGTACCAAATTTCAGCAAAATCTGTTTAGCCCTGAAATCGTAACAGACAGAGTTACTTTCGCATTTATAATAAACTAGATTTTTCCCACGACTTCATCCGCGTTGAATTAGTCATTTGGGTAGTTTATTTTTTATAAAATCTGCTTTTATTTCTAACGAATGATAAATGATAAAAGTCTTATAGTCCTTTTTATTGATTCCCTTTACAAATTTCCACCCCTCTTTTACACCCTTAAGGGATGATTTTGGGGATAAAAACTATCCTATATCCCCCCCACAACTCAAACTATCTCCATATCAAATGTCATCTAAATCGGTTCAGCGGTTCAGTATGGTGTTTTTTAAAGTTTTGAGATTTATGCCCTGAGAGATATTCCGGTCATTGATTTTCATAAGGTAAAACAGCCAAGAAAAAGTACATAATTTTTTTGACTTTTACCATCCTAAATAGGTATCTTATGCTAACTGCCTCGTTAGTATATTGGTTCTAACAACGACTGCTACGCTAGAGGTCTAGGGTTTGACTCCCAGTTGCAGCTGAACTAGTTTGGATTTGTGCTTGATTAATAGACTCGTCCCCTTATTACATGGGACTTAAACATACCGGCGAACTGTGGGGAATACAGTCCTATGGTTTGAGAGATATTCATTCTGGTCAACACAAATTTTGAACATTAATGTTTTACCGGAATAAATATCGCTTAGGTAAAAAAGGCAAAGCCTTCAAAGTAGAAAATGCTTACTGAGTAGGTACGGTCACCAACGAAAGTCGCTCAACACAACCAAATTTTGAAAACATCACAGCTCCAAAACTTTTCAGGAGGTTTTTTTCTAATAAGGTAACTTAAATATTTAATGGTCATCTATGCAATTATTTCGCATAACCTTCACAGGTCAGTAACTTTATACTTATTATAAATCATATTGATGATTGCAGTACGTTCAGCGACTTTCGTTGCTGACTGTACCTAGTTTTTAGGCTTTTACCAAGATCTTAAATATCTTGAGAAAAAAGTGGGTTAAATGCCCAAGCGTAGACCTAAGCCGAAGAAAAATCAGACATAACAATTATGTGGAAATTGGCCATTCATTTTCTTTTCTGGTAATATATTGTTATTTACTCCATCCTCGTGCCAGAAAAACAACGTTCGTAAACTTTTATTTACCTACTACTAATAGATAATGGTAGCCGTTATCTACACCAATCAATCTTTTGCGTCATAATTGACTGTCTGCAGTATACTGCAAAGCCGCTGCTTTCGATAAATAGTACTCAAAATCAAAACTAACTTATAATATTCTCTCTCAATATACTATGCCAATGCCTGCGTATGGCTGCAGTATTAATTTTGAGGTCGTGGGTTCGACTCCCTCCTGTGGGAGTCGAACCCACGACCTCAAAATTATATTAAGTTATATTGTAAAACAAAGTTGTGTTAAATATTATTAAGTAAAAAAAAAGTAATGCCTTGCAACACCACCGGCCCATTGCCACTTTTTTTATTATTATTTATTTCCAAAACACCTATTCTAATTTTACAATTTACCTTGCTTATCCTTTGTGCTATGTCTGCAACTTTGGTTCTCTGACGGACAACTTCCTTGCGAATTGTATCCCTCTAAATATACCTTACATGCCAATTGCCTTTATGTCCAGTCTGTCGAAGAAAGATAAACCCTCTACTCCAGCTGCATCTATTAATCTATTCATAGCAGCAATAACTATCAACTACCACTTGCAACTAACTACTATCAAATAGCAGACAAGTAATAAATCGTATCCCGTTTTCATTTCCGATCATTCCAGGAAGTTGTGTAAATCAAAAAATAAATAAACGATTAAATTTTCTCGTATATCGAATAACTAAGACATTGATTAATTTACGCCCTGTTTTTAATTTCAAGGTAGCCATGTTCGTGAAAACTAGCCTCCAACTAAAATAGCAGTTTCGCAATCAATCTTAACATTCTCCTGTCGAGCATTGAGATCTCGAGTGTCTAATTTCCAACGATATCTAATTAAATTCGGTTGAGATATCAAAACAATCGTCTGTAGACACTCTGACTGTAGAGATTTTGAAATTATGAATGAAGACGTGCGTAGAGCTGAGGACAAGGCCTCGTGACGGATCGAGGTCGGTACTCCGGGGATAAATGGACATTATAAACAAGAATTATAGTTCGTTATGTGCGACATAATAATTTGCTAATACTACATCAAATACTTCGTTGTTCTGTCTTACAAATGACTAATTGAACATTGAAGCTCATGACTATTTTTTATATTTATTACATTTTATATTATTTATAACAGGTTGGGCCCTTTATAACTCAATCTTTTACAGCCGTGAGCTATCCGTTCCAGAAACCTCGTTCAATGAGTGGTCAGTGGTAGCCCATAAATATTAAAAATATTTTTATTAGCTATGAAGTTCCAATTGATCGTTTTGATTTACAGGTATTTTCTTATACAGGGTTTAATATACCTACTGAAATAAATCGGATATTCATGTTTTACTAAATAAAAGTTACTTACGGATTATGTTTATCTGTCAGATTAGTTGGACAGAAATGAAAACAACTGACGAAGACTGATTGTGAACGAGACAGATAGTTGTTAAGAACCATACAGAAAAGGAGATGAAAGATGATTCTAGAAGGCAAAGTTGACGGAAAGCGAGGAAGGGGAAATCTTACGCGAAGCTTTATAGAACAGTTGAAGGAAAAAGTGGTGTTTAAGGGGTCAAACAGAAGGTAGAGGATATAGAACAATAAAGAAGATAGAAGAGAAAACATTTCTTGATTTTAATTCTAAGGTTAGGAAAGGAAACGTGAGATTACATTTTAATTTACACATACAACTTAGAACAAAACCACGATTCTCTAAAGATAGAATTGTTGCAAAACAACAAGTAATTTACCTTTGTTTAACACAGCCCGCTTGTTGACTCCTTCATCTTAAGACCTGCGTGAATAATGCATATTTAAAATACTTTCAATATTTCACTGGTCGTTTGCTTTTGACGAGACTAAGTATCTACCTTGAAGTGCTACCGTTTCACATTGACACACATTAAGGTCATTTACCTCTTACTTTTCATATAGCATATAAATCTCATAATGTAATTTTTAATATCAACGAAACGTGGAAAATACGAGTTACGTTTCTATATTGCCGTAATATAAAATCTGATGTGTCAGAATCATGTCACGTTCAGGCATTCATATTCATAAATCGCATGGAAGGTATTATTATGAATGTGATATATGAGTCATTCTTTGCCAATTAAACCATCGTTGGTTGTTGCTATGTCAACAAGCGGGTGTTGCTAAACGGATCGTTAAACATATTGTGTAACTGCGTGGCCGGGTGCCACCGTGGCTCGTGAATTTATCGCATCGTAAACAAGTAGTCTCTGACCATCCATGTCGTGTAGTAGCAACACAATACTTGAATGAAGCCAAAGAATTCCATTAACAAAGACTAAACCTTACAGTACTGTCAGTGCTAACGGCCGAATGTTAAACGCGAGTTTTAATGTAAGCAATGTTTTGTGTATATTGAGGTTGGATAAAATAAAGTAAAAAAAATACGCCTTCAAAGATTAATCGTTGATAGTATTCAACCAAGTGTTTGAAAATCATTCACAAGTTAATTAAGCTTCATTAGTTTTTATTTTATGGAACTTTCTTCATCGTCATCAACATAAACTTTCGAATGAGCCATCGTGATAAAATCGTTTCACTTCCTGCTAATGTTTGTGTTTATTAGTTTATGACTTACATATAGTATTCGCAGAATGACTGTACACAGTTTCATTTTTTTGAATGGGAAATTTCTCATTCAGTTTATTTCCAATCAAATGTAAATATTTACTCATAGCAGTTATATTTAGCTAGTTTATTTTTACTCTCATTTGCACAACTGTCAGGTTTTTCATCCGGGAGAGAGTGAGAATATAGTAAACATAATACATATATAAATGTGGTACCATGTGAATAATTGTTTGGTATCATATTAAGAGCATTCATCTACAATGAATATACGCCTTTTTCTTATAGATGTAGGCAGAGACTAAAGAACGCCACTTGCTACGATTCTTGCATAGGTTCTTCTTTTGCTTCGTCCACAACCATACATCTAGTCATACACATACGCTGGTTGCGAGTACTACACATCTGATCTTTTTGAAGAACTTCACCAATAAGGTCGGTTTAAGTGGTTTTAGGGCGTCCTGGCCGACTGTTTCTCTGACATTCGCCATTTAAATCCCTTTCAACTATTGACAATGTCATTGTTTAATTTATGTTTGCAATCAACTTCTTAGTCTAGCATCAAGGAAAAAAAAAAACTTCATAGTCTTTCGGCGCCCCTCCGACTAGGAAAGGTTGCCAGCATGTCTTGCATAGTTTTCCGGTCTTTTGCGAGGAAATAGATTTTCAATCAGCAGTCATTGAATTTTTAAATCTCTTCAACATATTTATTTATGTAAAACTTCTGCCGCCACATCTGCAGTTGCTAATTATAAAATAAACAAATTCCAGATCATTCTGTTAATGTCTAATCTACTATACATAATGTCAGTCTGTAACCTCATTTTGTTTTAATTTGATTACATGACGCCCGCAGAGTGAAAATTTTATGAATGGAATCTCATGGAGCATTTGTTTTATTTTAAATATATTTTCTTATTTTATAAAGACCTACATTCGTCGAGATTATTTTCTCCAACGTTTAGGTAAACAGTAATGTAGAACAACTGAAGTCTTTCAGAATATTGCAATCTTGCAAATACAAGAATTAGGTCGAATGTGTTTTAAAAGTGTGTCCTATATTCAAATTATGTAATATCAGACACTATGTGTTAAAGTGTTTATACTAGGAGGAGAAAATGTTTGACTTTTCTTGATATGACTCACATTTGTGGGAAAATCACTCGGGTTTCTGTGTAAGCATTACTGCTAGCAAACATAATTTATTCGCATACCGTCATAAAAAACAAACCATCACTGTATTTCTCAAAGGGTTAGGCAGAGATGTGGGTACAGTCAGCAACGAAAGTCGCTGAGCATGTTGCAATCTTCAATACGATTATTAATATGAAGTTACTGACCTGTGAAGGTTGTGTGAAATCAATGCATAGGTGACCATTAAATATTTACTTACCTTCATAATAAAAATAAATCTCTTGACAAGTTCTGTTTTTTTTTAAATTTTGCTGTGTTCAGCGACTTTCGTTACTGACCGTACCAATGTACACCCACAGTTTGCCGGTACGTTTTAGGTCCTATGTAATAGACGCCTATTGCCATTAATCGAGCTCAAATCCAAACTACAAGCTGCTACTGAGAATTTCATAAAACAACCCAATAACACTGCTCGGCCGGGAATCAAACCCAGGACCAGCATAGCTTAGGAACACTAGACGAACCGGGCAGTTATTACTTACTTAACTTATTCACGTGACAGTTAATAACTATAGTAACTAATAAACGCGTAAGTACATAGTTTTGAAACAGTAACTTATATTACAAGGTACGTTCAAGATGGTTTCTGGTTACACTACTAATTAAGGTTGAGTAACCTCGGCCGTTCAACAGAATAGTTAACAGACTACAAACACTTTGATAGTAAACAACAATTAATTTATGAAGATTAATCAAGATCAACAATTTCGGATTAACTTAATGTAATTTTAGATGTGTTTATAAAAGCTTATGATGTGGGAGACCAGATAATGGGACTCAAGTAGAGTTGGACGGGTCACATGTCACACGCTAGACGTGGTGATGGCAGGTAGAGTCGCTCAATAACAAATTGGAGACCAATGACAGGCAGAAGGAGTGGGGGGCGTCCGGTAGCAAGATGGATCGATGACATTAAGAAAGGAGGTCATCAAAAGTCCGTACAACTCAGCCCAAATTTGTGCCTGAGGTACATGACAGCTGTCAAGTTCACAGTTTTTACTATGAAATCACTATGAAACTGTTATTAATGTGCCAAAATGGCATGCGCTGGACATTCGAAAACTGACACTGACAACAGATAGCTATCAAGTTGACAGTTTTTACTATAAAAACACTATGAAGCTGATACCAATGTGTTAAAATGGCGTGTGTAGTTTCAAATCTAGTTATTTTTTCTCATCCCCTAGGGAGCATAACAAAAATGTATGACTAGAGTTTTAACCAGTGTAATACAGCGTATTTTTTTTAATATGTGTACCCTCAGTACATCATTTGGGCAGATTTTGGTGACATCCTTTATTGGTCACAAATGGGTAAGATTAGCACTGGATCGAAAAAGGTGGCATAAGTAGAGGGAGGCCTATACTCAGCAGTGGGTAGATTCAGGGTGTGGATGATGAAGTTTAGGTTACCTGGGTGAACTGTGTTAATTCATCATACTACATTACTAAAAGCAATCGATAATTATTATTGTTCCTTTGACGTATGCTAACAACTTTGACATTTTAATTTAAACTTTACCAAAAAATATTTTATTAAAACAGCGGTTTCATTTAATTTTAGAGGGGCTCGTAGCTAAGTTATAACTACGTTGATCAACCGATCTGCAAGGCTAGCCGCGGTCAGTCTGCGGATGGGTGACCATTCTTAGAATATCGAGACCCCTCCGTACCTCAGAGAGTACGTAAAGCTGTCGGTCCCGGTTGTTGTACAGCCTACCTAGTACCTATGAGAACCGTTAGTGGTAGAAAATTAAAAAGCTTGACAACCAGTCTATCCTCTGGATATTGAGTATTGCGGTGTTCTAAAGATAAAATGTTGATAATCAGCCGCGTCTGTTTAGACTGGAAGCTGACCCCAACATAGTTCGAAAAAAGTGAAGAGAATGATGGTTTAATTTTAATTTTGAGATAATTATTTATAACCCAATATCATGTTAGTGTATGAAAATGCTGAACTTTTCATGCATATCGTACCAACTATTATCCATCAAGGGTAACCCCAAAAACCCCTTAATGGATCATTGGCACTCAGATGGTTTTTTTTATTGTTGCAACTGTTATAAATAAGACGAATGTCTGTGGTCTAGAAGTTCGCGTGTCGAAATGCTGATCACGAGGTCGTAGCTTCGATCCACGCAAGACGTGCTGTGTTCATCTAGGGGTTTCTTATGTATTATAAGTATGTATTTACAAAAAAATATATAAATACAAGTATTATAATATCCTTTTTTAAGTGCCTATAGACCAAGCACTGCTTAGTTTGGGACAAGATGGTGCCATATAAAAATCTATTAATTTTTATTGTTTACCGACATAAGATCAGTCGTTCAGTGACAGCTAGGTAATAAGGCAGTTTTTGATGGATCATAATATTATTCACTAATGTGAATGGGTCTGTCTTTTAGAATACATATTCTAAATCCTCTCTCGTTCTAAATCTTCTGGAATCAATTCATATTTAGAATACTTAATCGAAGAATCGAACATAGCGCGCTAAAATGTTTTATCGCAATGAATTTGGATGGCTTTTATTGAATATTCAGTGAATGCTATTTGTTTTAAATTTATTTAAACACCACTTTGGCAAGTCTTGCATATTATATACTCTCAACACTGTACTATTGTCAACTTATCTGTTAATTAGTGGTAAACGAAGTGGATATCACAATTATCAACATTGTATGCCTAATACTTATAAGTGAATTTATTGTGACATTGTTTGTTACCCAAATAAATGAAAAAAAAAATAACTTAGTCAGCTATGTATTCTTAATATGAATTGATGAATTCATTCAGAGGAATCTCAAAGTGGCCTTATTAGCCCTCCCGTTTTCTGCCTTCAGGTAGTGCTGACACTACCCGTAGTCCGTTAAAATTAAAAAATAAATAAAACATCAATAAAATGTTCTTTTCTCATATATCATCACACCTTCAAGCCGAGAGACCTTAGAACGGACATTAGGAAGTATATAAAAATTTTAAATGTTTATTTTAAACAACGGCTATTTAGATTTAGTGCTCTCTTAAAGCAACAATGACCATGGAAGATATATTCGTGAGACCAATAAACGCCATGAATCTCCTCGGAGGACACATATATTAGAGCCCAACACCGGGATTTATGGGCGCCATTTGATCTCATTCGCTTTGTTACAGTTTTTCATAACGAGTGCAGTGATTTCGCTCGCCCTACGCGGAAGCGAAGTAAAAGGGTCAACCTATTTCGACACTCGAGACGCTCTCATAACAGTAGCATATGAGCGTGCTTATAGTCGCAGATGGTGGAACGGTCACCCAACGTCAGCGTGTCTTCATTCATTTTACATATTGTAAAGTTATTAAAAAAATAAAATATCAATTTATCTTAAAGTTAATCGTTACCGACTGCATTCTTGTTGATTTAAAGCTTGTTCAATATCACTGGTACGGTAGCTGGCTTTAAAAAAAAACTGATTATGTTCGACGCTGTAGATAGAGCTAAAAAAAGGCCTCATATTGGCTGAAAGAAATAATACGTGAATAATATTAAAATTATGTGAATTTAATTTAAATCAATAATAAGATAGTCCATTGAAACTTGACTACGTATCTTACAAAATAATTATTTAAGTTTTGTCCACCTGTTTATTCTAGTGCCGTAATGTTGGCTACAGTACCAAAATTATTGACTGGAAATTCTATATATTTGGATTATAATTACAATTAATTTACTAGCAACATTGTGTTCTTCGCGTTAACAAAGTACTGATTCACTGTGCTTTATTTAGAAAAACCTTAACTATTTCAGTGTGCAAATTGGAGACTACGTAAAATATGGTTGTCGCACGGACTTCTCGCGAAAAATTTTTTGCTCTGTGTTTTTGTCTAAACGATTGACTTATCGCAAAGCTAAACTGAAATTACTGAAGTCAGAAACATGACTTGGACAAGTGAAGGGACAAGTTTTTAATGTCTCTCCATCCAAATACTACAATAAGTCGGTTGTATTTGACGTCTGTATTTATACACAAATTGCGTGACATATTCTGCTACCACGAAGCAGCATTCGAGATTATCCAGTTAGGTGATAACGTCGTGTGTGTTGTTTTATTTCAATAGTGGAATTAATATCGGTACAGCCATTACCTAACAACCAATTAAAGCCACGCAAGGAGTAAGAAATTATGGATAATCATCCCGAAACATTTCAATATGATTATCAAGCATTTGTGGATCTCGTACCTTAATATTTTAAATATTTTTTTCCTTATCATCTTAACGTGGATATGAAAGCGCACAATTTCTGATCTGTTTGGATTAACGATGACTATAAATTTTAACGAAAGTGCAATACATATAAAGAATGTGCTTTCAGCTACATAAAGTTTTCGAAATGGTACTTAAATTTAAAGGTTCATTCTATTTAATTTGAGCCAAAATCAATTTTAAGACTTTTATACTTAATTGTAAGAACTCATTAATCGGAAAAATCCAGTTAGACTGTAAACTGTCAAAAGATGACGAAGGATCTATTGAAATATTTAAAGCATTTTTTAGTAAATTTATTAATATATAATACTAATGGTGCTTTATAATAATATTATATCTTGGAACTAGCCGGAATGAGAACATATTGGTATTAATCCTTTTATCCCATCCATTATTAAGCTTTATAAGTTTGTACGCAGTGGGTGCCGCTACTACAACGATCTCATGACCTTTCAGTCGCCAGCCCACGCCTTAACCGCTAGCCTGCTCGGTGATTTCATTGTTTTAACTTTTAATACAGCGTATGTTCATTTACACATGATTTACCGACATTTCCAGCGAGCCTTGTCGACTATGATCGAAGGGACAGAGACTAGAAATAGACCAGACCGACACGCCCTCGTTCTTCGTAAACATTGCATTAAAGGTCACCAGATGGGCCGCTTAAAAAAATTCCATGCCTAACAAGTCTGTTCGGTATGGAATTTCTTGATTTCCAGATCTATATTTAACATAGCGTACCAACAACACTGTGCTAGAGAGAAGTGTAGGTAGGAATAAAGCTGCTCCTGATGAACCTACTTCCACATTTACAGTGAGACACGCTCTCCTAAATTCCTAGGAATTTCATAGTAGTAAAGCATTTTAATATTGTTACTAGGTAGTAACTAATAACATTCTTTTCATTATTAGGCAGAGGCAGACGCAAACTGTGGTGTACTGATGACGACATTTTATTTTTTTCTTAGACAATTTTACACAGCACCATCTAGTCCCAAATTAAGCAGAGCTTGTACTATGTGTACTAGACAATGGATTTAACACTCATATATATATTTTTTTATAAATACATAAGAAACACTAAATACAAGTACCTACTAGTTCATCACATAAATATTTGTGTCCTGTGGGAATCCAACCCACTACAGCAGTCCGACACGCGAATCACTACACCATAGACGTCGTCAAGCTTGTCGTGAAAATAAAAACATACTGTTTTTAGTTTCCATGTAATAAGACGTGAGCCTATTGCTATTAACCGGGCACAAAACCCAATAACCACCATCATGAACCACTGAGGCAGTTCTATATTCACAAATAGATGTTACACGGTTTACATAAGTCTAGATAAATAAAGCTTAAAATTTAGTTTACCTAGCGGCCACATAAATCGTACTAATCATACATTATTACATTTTTGAAAGCTTCCTCATCCAAGCCCACATTAACACAAATACTTTTCAAAACTACCATTCTTCCGTAAATACATAAATCTCATTTTCGGTTAACCATCACGGTAGTCGTAAAAGTTTAACATTATTACGAATATTACTTAAACCTAATGTTCCCTTGAGGATTTTTAATGTAATGCATTTTGTAACATGAGAATCTTCGTAAAAAACAATAACCCAAATTAACCAGGAAACATCGTGTGTGTGATTGTGCAAGGCGACGTCGAATGTGTCGACATCCGCCCGCTGAATGGACGCCCGCCCAACGTCGCCGTATTGCCAAACAGCGCCACGCGTTGTCACACGAGGCGCCCAAACCCATATTACTATATTCATTGTAAAACTACGCTGACTCACCAGCTCTAGGCTTCAGTTTATCATAAATCGAACACATTCGACAGCACCTTGACTGCGCAAATGTTACTATTCTCGTTTTCTAGGATATTTCAAATACAATATTGAGCTGAAAGATTCAGTGGCACTTTTAGAGTTATTGTTGGAAAGTTGTCAAGGAAACACTACAATCTGCTCGTGACTTATTGCAATATTAAACGTAAACTTATTGTAATATCTAATAGATCTATGATTTCTGATTTTGCCACATACTCCATGAGTAAGTGCATAATATAAGTTGTTGATAATTTTTAATTTATTGGTTCATTAATAGAGTTTATAGTCCGATTTAATACTTTGGTTTACGTCTTTTAGCGGACTGTAAGAGTGAGAGGTACTCAATTTAACCAACAACGTGCCTTAACAATTTATGTTATTACAGCGAAAAGCTATAGACTGTAGTGCGCCACTACACATGTATACTATGACTGTGTGACTGATTGTAAGACATTTTCTAGGGCATAATTCCTACATTGTTCGATTCCCACAGGACACAAATATTTGTGTGGGTAAAACATGAGTATTTGTGTTTGTCTTGGTGTTTCCTATGTATTTATCCATGTATTTACAAAAAAGTAATATAAGTATTATATCCCATTGTCTAGTACCCATAGTACAAGCTCTGCTTAGTTTGGGACTAGATGGTGTTGTGTAAAAATGTCCCAAAATATTTATTTATTTATTGTATATATTGAAAACTAACAGTTGTGGTATTTGCCTTCACAAACAATCAAGTGACATGTTTCGTCAGTTGTAGGTATTGAATCTTTACATAAAGTTACTGTACCTAACGAAATTTGATCTCAAGCAGGGTTCCAGCCTAAGAACCAATTTTTCTTTCGCTAAAATCTATATATTTTCAAGCGTTACTTTTCTGCATTGCCAAATAAAATAAATATTATGTAATTTTGGGATTTATTTTACTAGCTAAACAAAAGTTGTAAGTATTTAATAGGTAAAGTCATTATGACCTTTTTCTTATTCATAGTGTTCATGAATTGAATGTCCATCCTTCAACCAGTTACCCAGTACAATGATGCGTGGTACAGGATAACGGATACAGAGTGCTTTGTTCACAGTCACATTTTTTTCTACATTTATGTCAGTTTTGTTTGAAACCACTTTTAAAATCACAAAAACAAAGTATTGTAATGATTTCTCCACACAAAAACGCAATCAAATTTTAAATTCACTGTGGAAATACAAAGCAATAATTCATTCGATTTTGGCGCCGAAAAATTGCTCATGACTTTCAAATTATCGAGATATATTGTAAACAGCAATGATGCATTACTATAAAATGTAAAAAGTAACTCCAAGGATATGATTAAATGTCTAAAGATGTTTTTGTTTGACGTGAATCATTTGTTTCAAAAAACACTGACATTTTTTGATCAAATTTTAATATTCAATTCGCTCGTTTGCTTTAAAAATAAATACAAAAAATGGCTAAAGACGTGTAAAAAGTTTTATGTGTCAGATGAATCTTTTAATGGTGTTAACGAATATCTATCAAGAGGGCTCTGATAAGTATTATAAATCTTGTAGTTGGCGCCGAGATGCGCACGCGCCGCCGACGATGCGAGCCACCGCCAGTGATACTTCATAGTGAGGCGGCTGACTATGGAGAGAGCTTTATTAAACATTTATCATCTTCATAAAATCTATTGAGAACTTTATTGTGTTTATATTGTCGTTCCTTTTGAATGGATACATGTATAATAATATGTATATAACAATAATTAATCTAAATTTATTTTTATATAAAAGTTTTTGTAAGTGACACAACAAATGTTGTCGGTACTTTTTTTATGACGACTTTACACATCCCAAAATATTATGAACGTAGGTACTAAAAGATTTTTATAGTTTATTTTCAATACAGTTTATGTTAAGAATAACATGTCCAATATTTTATTGTTTTGCGTTGGTTAAACAAATACACCGATATTTCGGAAACATACGTTATTGCCGCTGTGACCGTGACAGTTTTCTTTGAACATGATCACAAACAGTTAGTAATAGGAATAATTAGTCGATGAATAATTTTGTTTAAGTTCCGGGAAAAGTTGCGTTGTACGATTCTGGTTGTAAAATGATAATTTCCCTGTATATTCCACAATATGTTAGCTGCGTACGCGCATATTTGGCGCTGGGCCAGCTGCACTCGCGCCGGATGCCGGCAGCCCTAAAGAATTCGAAACCGTCGGCGTCGCCCGCGCACCGCTCCGACAAGCTACCGCCGCGTTCCGACTGCCCATGCACAAGAACATCACACACATCAATTACATCACAACATTGAAGCAGTAATCTATACAAATACTGTACTGTTTATAATTATAATAGCATCCATTTTGCATTCTAGTACATTGTCAAGTATTTTTATCAGACTTTTGTTCTAACATCATAATGATCATAATGCAACATAACAAAAAAAAGTTTTTATGTGCATTAAAAACACAACAAAATTTTGCTTTTCATCACTTTTATCAGTTTTCGTAAGGTAGGTACCTACTTCCGTTTGTCTGTTGCTATTTTAGTTTATTACAGATTTTATTGAAATTCTTTCGTATTTTTATGCTTTTGTAAACCAGTTTCATACAAAAGTATGCAAAATATACATTATAGTAAAAATAGGTTATAGTGCAAGTATTTAGGTTTAAACTGTTTTTTAAATGTATAATTATTTTCGTTATTTATAATCGAACTTGTGATTTAAACACATTTCCTAGCGGTATATTACATATTTACGCAAGTTCAGCGTTTTCTAAAGTTATAAAATATTAAGAACTAAACATTTGCGGGCAAGACTCGAGCCTCATTCGATTTGGTACAACGCGATCGCCAACAAAACTATTAATTTTAATACGTGCCTTATACACAACATTTATCTAATGTGTCTAAAGTGGTTATGTGCATGCTGCTGAACAATGCGTCTTACTCACAAATGTATCGTTCACACATCGAATCATGGATGCAATTAGGTATTAGGATACCTAGGATGACGAAATATGAGCGATTATGGATCCTTCGCTATTGTGTGTTTTTTTTTAATTTCAATGGTTTCAAGGGTCATTCTGGATAGAAATCCGTTTCCTTTTTCGAGTATTTGTGGTTTACAAACCTGATGTAATGTGGGGCCTTGCTGAGGGTATGTTCACAAACTATAGACTTCTTGGAACAACGGTGTTTGTGAACATACACTTGTTAAGGCAAGACGCTAAGAGAGGTAGGGCATACTGGGAGTAATTACACTCAAATTGGAGTTGCCCGACTGGGGAAGTACCTCCGCCTTGCAGAAAATCGAAGTGAAACAACACTGCTTTGAGCTGTGTTGTGTTTCTTACGGTGATCAAGTTTGCCAGTGCTCCACGAGGAAACGTTGTGTTGGCAGTGCGGGCTTTGAACCTTATACTGCCAACCCAACTATTCCTTTTCCGTTTTACAGGGTCGGCAAGGCATAAATGACACCCCTGGTGTTGCAAGCGTTTATAGACTACGGTGACCGCTTACCATCAGGTGATCCGTATACTTGTTTGCCACTTTAGTAGTATAAAAAAAAACACTACAAGATCGCCGGGTCCACCTGCTTGGAGCCCTATTATAGATTCTATCAAATCAAAACCCAAAAACTGCAAGACAAAAAAGAGGAAACAGTGAGCCCATTCTGCCAGTTATATTGGTAATAATTAATAAAATTTGGGTAGTTGTTGGTAATAATCACCATAATAAATAATGTCAACCTAAGTCTACCCGTGGCCATGGACGCTGTAGTGTCTGAAATCAAATTGTCATTAGTTACTAATATTTGGAATAAGGCCTCTTAAAATCGAAACTAGAAAATTCTTGAAGATGCCAACCCATACTTTGTTTATCTACTAGGTTAGTGGGGTCGATTGTAGCCTAATCCTTTTCAATCTCAAAGTATCCTTATTCGCAACGGTGGGACCGTAATGCCCTAAATAATTATTCAAATAACTTGACAATTTATCTACCTAAAATATTTTATTATTAATGGGAGTATAATAAGAATCTTTTTCCCGTGTGGGTGTTGTTAAAGAGCAAGCTAGTTACGCGTGGGTTTCAATTAAGGTAATTAAGAAATGTACAATGTCTATAAGGTAGCAGAAGTGTCGTCCTATCTGCTAAAGAGACGGTCTTTGGGACAAGACTTAATGACGAGCGTTCATTTAAAACATGATTAAGTAATTGAAACGTACTCTAATCACAGAATAATTACAGTACTGTGCCATAAAGATTCAATATTTCTGAAAATGTACCTACACGTCCTCACCTTTATGATGTCTACAAATAAGCGCCTGAAGACAAGTGACACAAAATGTATGGGAATGACATCTATGATCGCCCGATTTTTCGAAAGCTTATGTCATTTCCATACTTTTTGTTTCTATTCGTTCGTCGATTCGATTTTTTTTTTTTTTATTTATTTATTTGATGCACAAAACACATTACAATCATAATATAAACACCATAAAAATTAAAACATTTTCACCTATATTGTAACGTAACACTATATGCATACTACGAAATCACAATAATAAGATAATTAAAAGCTCATAAAATGTAGAACTAATAAAAGGAAAACATTATGTGTCGAATGACAACGCTAGTAATTTTTACAATAAGTGTGGGTTCAGATCCTGGCCTGGAGGAGGATCCTCACTCAATTTCCAATGGAGAATGCCTTTAATAACGGAGGTAAATTTGTGAATATTTTGATTGAATATATCAACAAGTTTGTGATTGCTCTTAGCCATCTCGTTATATAGACGAGCCATCCTGGTCAAAGGGTTGTAATACGAAATGTTGTTTCTATGAATTTTTAAGGAAAAGAGTATAACTACATTAGATCTACGGGCACTAAATTTAATGTTAAGGCTTATGTGACACCGATTGTCAGATTGCCACTTGTCTAAGCCCCCTGTATTATCATTCTTCATCAAATTCCCATTAAAAAATCAAACAGCAATCAAGTATCATCGGAACACGTGCTGACAAATAATGTTAAAATTCATTAATTTTCAATTCAAACTGTACTTTGTGACAATGAAGCGCAGATTTCAATTTCGCTAGAACATTTTACGCTTTCAGTGAAGACGCGTGTTCGCCGACGGATGTCCACTACTCTCTGCCAGGACGCCGACAGTCGCATCTGACATTGCAGCATGCTTTATTATGAAGAGAACATGCTCGAATTATAACTGCCATATATCTCTCAGTCGCGTGCATATGAACTTTGCAGGCCAAGGTCTTCCACACTGATGGACGAATAAGGTTGCTCCCAGTATAGGTTCTATTGATTGATTGATTTACAGTACAAGAAGACTGTACCTACTTACTTTATGACAGTTATTAATAAGTAGGTATAAGTGAGTAACCTTGAAATGTACAGGATATGCAACTCTGTTGCTCTCTTAGTCTTAATTCCTTAAAATGTATCGTAGTGTTAGTCAGCGGATTAATTTTCAAAACACTTTATTTTAACAGTCTTTAAGCCAAGGTTGTGAATTTTTGCGATTGTGATTTTTTGCGATCATTAGTATACAAATAGACAGTAAAACAAACAGCGTGGGGGAGATTGACATTATATGCAGCTTACGATATAATTTTTTTAATAAAATACGTTGAGGAATTTAGATGTCAATGACATTACGAAATGTAGGAACTTTATTTAATGCCAGGCAAAGGCCGAGAAGTGGTGAAACCCATCTGTTGGTGTTGGTTTACAGATAATTAGCGCTCTGAGCGACACCTGCCGGTACCGTCCACTCAAGAACACTTGACAATGCCATCCAGTTCTGGATTCAGCGGAAAAAAAATATGACTCATTAGTCACTACATAATTATAATATCTATTAGATTTTGTAAGAATAACATTCAATATATATTACGTCACGAAAAGGTTCTAGAAAAAATTAACAAATGAATGCATGTATGCATGCGTGCATTTGTATATTTTTACGTGCCGTTACTAATTCGAACAACGTTTAAGAAAATAATCACTTTGTATAATATCGATTAACATAATTTTCATTTCATCGAATATTTATTAGCGATAACAACATTTGCGCTATTATTCAACGTACTTATAAGGCCAAATAAAAAAACTAACAACCTAACCTAGACTAAGTAAATTCGTTGCATTTTGAAGCTCAAGACATTATTTCAAAGAAATAAATATGCTAAATAAAATTCTACCAATTAATTATTCGGTCAAATGAATAATTATGCGGAATGACTGTATTGTAACTAAAATTAGCCGGAGTGATTTTCGACTAAACGTTGTTATACCAAGCAAGGGTGATCCTAAATAAAATACACATGTACACACAAAGTACTTATCCTAACTAATGTGATTCAATGCAGCATTTTAGCATCTACGCAGTAAAACAAGGGGTTACAATAATACAAACTTCAAATCTTAGCCCCTGAGTCTGAATCTTATGCGCGCCTGGCATTGGATATAACGCTTACAAATCTCCCTAAATACATCTGAATCTGACGTATAAATCCCTTATTGTTTACAAATACTATGTGTGTAGTACACGTTATCACGGCTCGTGTCAAGTCTCTCGGCCTTCCCCGAGGCCGCGACTGACCTGGATTTCGCCACGCGGCGCCCGCGCACATGACTCATTGTTTTGGTGCGCTTGCGTTGCTGCCTCCTCCCGCGCTCCTGAAACTCGCGTATTGTGTTACGCTTTACTATTATACGACTTATAGCTTACGATTATGCTATGAAAAATGGAGCACGTCGAGAAATTTGTTTTTATACTATCGATAAAACAAATAAGTATATTGAGTAGTTATGATTTGTGGCGCGTGAAGACATATAAAATTTGGTTGCCCGTTTCTAGGTTAGAACATGTATTTGTTATTCATTGTTGTTTAAAAGTCTACAGGCATAATATGTCTGAAATATTATAAATCGTGGGAATACGTCTGGCAAAATATTTGCATAGTATTTTATGACGTTTTGATAACCTAGTGGTATGACCATAGGACTGCCAAGTCGAAGGTCTCGAGTTCGTATCCAAGGCCTACGTCGTACCTCTGAATTTTCAAAATTATGTACGTATTAATAATTAATTATCACTCGCTTAAACGGCGAAGGAAAACATCGTGAGGAAACTTGCATGTCTTAGAGACTTTCTCAACGGCGTGTAAAGTCTGCCAACCCTCACTAGGCCAGCGTGGTGGACTATAGCCTAATCCCGTGCCCAGCAGTGGGACAGTATATGGGTTGATTATCATTATTTTATGACGTGAGAGGTTTATCTACCACTAGGTGATCCGACAGACATTGTCAAGTTACTGGACTATTAATTGATAGACCAAAAATAATTTTTCAATTCCGACAAGTAGTTTCAGAGAGCGAGTTCAAAAAACAAACAAACAAAAAACTCTTCTAATTTATTATAAGTAGATTACAATTATGGGTAAACGATATTTATTAATAATTATTCTCCTAACCTTTCCCAACGACCTATCTATATCGGAAAGGTAGGTAGTTGGGAATTATTAGGAAAGGTTATCGAATCATATGCTGCTGAATAAAAACACGAAGCGACTGCCCTCAAACATCCACAACCCAATTTCTGGACAATACCTATACTAGATATTAAAAACTTTTGAGTCTTCTGACTACCACTAACATTTAATAAGCCATCAATAATGTAGTAGTACTAAAATTCTGACAGGCCTTTCTAACGTTATGAATCACATTTTGTTTAAAAGCTTGAATGTATACATTTAATGAGTTCTTTAGATAAGTTCACTTAAGTATACGTAGTACGAAGTCTCTTGAAATCTAAGTATGGGACATTTGATGTAGAGGGTATCGACCTAACGTCGATAGGATCCTATTTCATAACTTCAGAGTTGACGAACAATCCTACAGTATTAATAGCCCTCATGTCTGTCAGCTTGCTTCTATAAGAGTTCATCAACATCTGCCGGTCATTACCTATCAAGTTCAACGATACAGCCCTGAATAGGAAACTTAAGACCAATGAGGAGCCAAAACAGGATAACAAACAAGTCTAAAAAGATCCTCAACTTTCTTTAACTTTTTTTAAATTCCGTTTTTTTACAAAAATCGACCCAGAAAGGTGTCGCCGAACTTTTAATAACAGTATGTACCTACTTTCATCCCAACAATGTTTTGCCAAGTGTTAGCAATTTGTATCACCAGCGATTTATGTACTGAAAGATTAAGAAATTTTCCAGCCAATATATTTTTCTAATGAAATGGAACTTTTTTCAAGTGACTTTGTGAACATTCGTGATGTTTTTAATTCCACATTAGTAAAAGCGAGAGTTAGCGAGTCTCTGCTAGAGCAGCTATCTATTAATGATATTATTGAGCTGTTTGGGGTGGAAACGATTGGGTCGTTGGGTCCGAATGCTCGTCTCCTTTTCAAAGAAATCTCTAAAGAGACTGGTAGACTCTTTGCGAGATTTTTTTCATCAGCATAGATACCTCCTCACTGCTGAGCTCCACGATTTGACCGGCTATGGTTGTGATAATCGCCGAGGTCGCTCTTGGCAGAGCTAGTCGTAGTGGTTTTCCCTTGCCTACGCCCTGTTCAGAAACTTTTAAGTTCCTCTAGGCCCCTGTAACATCTGCTGAACAGGGCGGACTGTCTGCGTTCGAATTATCATATCCACCCCCCGATACTCGGCATTGTACTCCTTTAGCACCACCTGCAAGATACGTTCAGAATTGTAAAAGGCTATTTATTACCTGCGGACGCCACACCGGAGTGACACCACCGTCCACAATTCATTAACCACGCCCTCCAGAGGGTCGCGGTTAATGATCGTGATGAATTGTATTGCAATTGGTGGAGGCAATTGTTTTTCTATTGAGTCTGCTAATTGTCCCTTGACAGGACAATGTTATGTTTTATAATTTGAATAATCTAGGCGTAAAAGAACTAGACTTTCACAAAATGTAAATTATCAGGCCTCAATATCAAATATCAAAACGAATATGTATAATAAACTATTTCTAAGATTTTCGAAATTCGATAAATATTTATTTTTAATTTATTTTTCATAAATTCGAATATCTTTCCGAAATGAAATTAAATAAAAAAATTTTTGATGCATGACTTTTAAGCGGTACAGTGACTAAATTATGCGATGCAGGTTATGGATTCGATACTAATGTTAAGATTCCACTTAGGTTAATTTGCAGTAATATATTTGTAGCTTCTATTATGAACCGTGTTTTGTGACGTAGGTACTGCTAAGGCATTTCATTGTATAAAACCATATTTGTGACCATCGAATTAGATAATGCAAGAGCCTCAATCTCGCGAACAATCTCCTGATGTATTTCGCGCAAATATAATACACATTAACTCCATTTTTGTTACTTACATCTGTATAAAATGTCTTTCTAATTATAACTATTGTTTTTTTTTGTGCGGGTTGCGGCCTTTTTTCGAGGCGGAGGATAGTCGCATCGACAAGCGAAAAAAATACGTGACAGGTTAAATAGCCCAGTCATAGAGTTGTCGAGTCTGATAGTCCTTACTCGGCTAGTATTATGAACTATGACCATTATTGGATATAAAAGAAAACATACATACACTCAAACCTTTTTTCATAGGGGTAGACAGAAAGTAACTATGCCACTTGCTACGATTCTTGCATATTTTATTTTCTTCGTCCACATTCATAGGATCACCTTGTCATACACACGATCCTTTTTGAAGAATCCGCACCCACTATGACTATGATTTAGTTTTCTCAATTTCGTGAAAATTTACCAAAATGCTGTCTTTATCGATATCAATCGAAAGACGGATCTAAACGTAAGCTTATACTTTTGTATAATACAATTTATGAATTGTATTGCAATTGGTGGAGGCAATTGTTTTTCTATTGAGTCTGCTAATTGTCCCTTGACAGGACAAAAATAAGTATTGAGACATTAGATTCCCTAACCAACCAATTCTCAAGAAATAATATTAAATATTCTCGTTAGTATTCACAATGAAGTCAAGGAAAGGAACAACATTGCCAAGTAATTTTCTCCAAATTAAACGACCTTTTCCATGCTTGAGGAATCATGATATCCTCTAAAGACAAGTAGTGACAATATTCTTCACGTGAATGTTATGTCAAAAGTGTTTGTACGATCGTTTGCCGGCTGGAATGGGCTGTGAATGAATACGATCGCCTCATTTGTCGACAACTGGCAACATTGGCCGAATTAGTTCTAGTAATAATGAGCATAGGTATAATTTTGTCGACGTTATGTAGTTGTGAGTGTGAAATTATAGAGAAACACGCTCTCCTAAATTGCTAGAGATCTCTTAATAGTACAGTATTTTAATATTATATATACATATAGTAATCGTTTTTGTGTTTGTTTTTTATGTGTTTGCCCTGTCTATATTCCCCGAAGGGTTAGGAAGAGACGTATTTATGAACACGTACAGTTCGCCGATAGTTTTAAGATTGTAATTAGCCGGGCCAAATCCAAACTCCGAGCTACTGAGAATTTCATAAAAAAACTCAATAACATCTCAGTCTGGTAATTGAACCAAATACCTCATGCTCAGCAGCCATGCCCTTTGGAGCACTAATGGGAACAAATATTTTTGTGATAAACATAAGTGTTTTGGTTTTGTAGTAAGTTTCCAAAAAAAAGTATATAAGTATTATATCCATTGTCTAGTACCCATAGCTTAGTTTAGGACTAGATGGTGCTATGTAAAATGTCCCAAGTACATATTAATTTACTTATTTTTAATTCCGAGACTAAATTAAACGCTTCCAATAGGTCAAATTTCAAAATCAAATCCTGACAGGCCTAATACTCTCTTGCTCACTCTCTAAGTCTTTTTGAGTCCTTTTGAGTCCATGTATCAATATATAATAGATATATCTTTTTAATACCTTTTTATTAGTGTTGCTCTTTCATTAAAGCCAAGGAAGCTTGATGAACTGCGCTGCTGGGTCACAGGGGAATGGAAAAAATATCTTGTAAAGTTACACGTGGAAATATGGCACCACGTGTAAGGGTTTATTGGAACATTGCGCTTTATAAATGTCTCATAATAAGCCACGAATGAATAGATTCATCATCATCAACCCTTATACTGTCCCACTGCCGGCCACTTCGTACAGAATGAGAGAGATTAGGCTATAGTCTACCACGCTGGCCCAGTGCGGGTTGGCAGACTTCACCCCTGCGGCCGTCATCGAGAAAATCTCTAAGGTATGCATGGTCCTTCACCGTTTAAGATAATGACAATTAATTATTAATACGCACATGATTTCGAAAGTCCAATGCAAAAAAGCAGTCCAATGGTCGCATCAATAGGCTGTCAATAGGCATAATTATGTAAATACGTTACTTCTAGGCAAGAGCATGGCTACATATTCGACCGCACTATTGCTCAAACGCAAGTCAATCGAGGTACTCATACAAAAATAAATTGCTGTTCGTTAGTCTCGCTAAAACTCAAAAACGGCTTGAACTTGAATACTTTCTTACATTGAAATAAAACTACTTTTTACGGATTTTATCGCGTTATATTGATATTATTAATCCCGACGTTTCGGACCCTTTACAGCGTCCGAATGGTCACGGGTAGACTACAGCGATAAAATCCATAAAAAGTAGTTTTATTTCAATGTAATATTCGGGTAAATATAAATCAATATATTTTCTTACTTTTGGTATTTATAATAATTGTCCATAAATCCGACAATCATCTAACAATGAATGAGTGACTTGTAAAAGTACCTAATATGTAGTTGACTTATTCATTCAATCCCCCATTCACGCGGTGTTCCCCCGCGGGTCACACGTGATCCCCGGTGACCTCTCCGACTTCTAATACTATTGGTCATACATTGAACTATTCCCGGGAAGTTTATGACCAATGGAAACGTGCTGAGTGGCTGACGTGAACATTGCGCACGTGACACAGCCCTGGACCGTTACACCATCGTAAAACATTGTTCTATTATCAATGACCACCTCATAAAGTAATGATAGCATAGCATATTTATTACAGACGTAAAGTTTATTTGTTTGGCTCGTGGTTAGTCGTGTACCATAAATTCTTTCTTTATTCACCAATATATTGTGTCTACAACTTCCTAAATGCACACTTGTTCGGGTCATAATTTGTATGACGACAATCAGAGTGTGAATTTGTTGAAATTTACATTGATATATTAAACACCTGTTACCCACTAAAATTGTGGTTCCAATGTTCGCTCTATCATCATCACCAGCTCCGGTTATGGCGTTTCTTTGCATGCCATATGGTACAGTCAACAAAAGAGATTGGTATACAGGTAGCGAAGGAAATCTGCATCTTTACACAGATTGTGATTTAAATAATTACCCGTAAAAGGGTTTGATGTGTAGCAGCTTACAATAGATTCGTTTGACACATATTTCGTGATTACATTATTACAGAATATTTCACAAAACACAGATGTTTAATTAGCTGCCTGTATACTTAACTCTTTTGTCGACCGTACTAGGTGGTATCATCATGGGCTCTGTTGTTTGATCATGATCATGTTTGATCGTATTACATGGGCAACGGTGCTTTATATTAATTCTCTGCAAGCCTCCTGACTAAAACTCCTAAGCTTGGAGGTCGCTGAGTGTGTATTTAAATTGATAAGAGTCCTATATAAACCTCAACCTTCCCTAAAATTCATCGATTGTCATAATATCAATTGTATTTTATGTGCCTCCTATATCGCGGGTGAATTAACAAACACAAATTTTCACATACACGATCAACCAACCAAACGAACAAACACACAAATATTAAGCCGTGCGGGGCTCGAACTCGCGACAAGTGGCACAGAAGCCGATCCCTCACCCACTACACCCAGCGTGTCGTCTAATGTCCATATAGATTCCCGCACGAAAAAATATATGGGTCAATAATGTATATGTAATAAGAATATCGACACAAGATCTATTGCTTAGATACCGCCTACAGTTTTCCGTCGTGACAATTCTTTACCTTCATCTGGCTCTTTCGGTTTGAATATATCGGTTCAATGGGAATACGAGAGGTGTTTCTTTCATTCTGCGAAAATATTATATTTAGTTATTGAATTATTGCCTCGTACCGTCCCAGCTAGACCTTGTATTCATTCACTTTTTCACATGTCTGATATTTTTGGAATTATTCTAAAAAGACGTAACCTCATATGGATTTATTTCATATCAAAGCAACCCTAATTGCTTTGATATGAAACTTGAATGATTTAAAATTTTTTTAGTAATCATATTTTGGGACATTTTACACAGCACCATTTAGTCCCAAACTAAGCAGAACTTGTAGACTTGTAGTATTGGTACATATCTACTTATAATACATAAGAAACACCTAGACAAACACAAACATTTATGTTCATCACATAAGTAATGTGTATTGTGGGAATCAAACCCACGACCT
The DNA here is from genome assembly GCA_964056405.1 of Acronicta alni. Lineage (NCBI taxonomy): Eukaryota > Metazoa > Arthropoda > Insecta > Lepidoptera > Noctuidae > Acronicta > Acronicta alni. Next base: position 13,617,338 of record OZ043916.1, on the reverse strand, counting down.
CGTAATCAGCAGTCCGACACTCGAACCAATAAATAAATAAATTAGTTTAGGAATAAAATAAGTCAAATGCTAACCTTGCTACGCAGTATTGTATTGTATTTTTCTTGTAAATGACACGACTAATTAGATTCCCTAATTAAAACCTTGTTTCTCTTTGTACCTTTGTATTTAGATATATTTTGGGTATCGAACTTCAAAGAAACCGCTCTAAGCAGGGCCGGATTAACTCATATAGGGGCCTCTAGGCAATGCGATACAGGTACTTTTCTCATCGGAGTGCTTGATTGTCCAGCCGACCATTGACCAAATTTTACAGAAGACACGTTTTAAAGTTATTTTTTATGTTCCATGCTTAGGATGGACGGCTATGAATCAATATTTATTTAAAATAACCTGCGGAATTAAAAACTAATCCGTCAGGACTAAAAATGAAGGTATCGTGTGTATTTTTGCAGCTGAAAATGGAGGTTGAACAAAATATCACTAACAAAATTACAAATGTGGACTTAGAACATAACTGTATTGCACTTTGAACAAATTGCGAAGTAATCCGTTCACGGCTTTTTTATCCAAACGAACATTTCAAGATACAGGATGTTTAAATGGATGTTCAAATGTTATTAAATAAGAGAGAGAGAGAGAGAGAGAGAGAGGCCATTATAAATAATATACATCTATTGTTTATGTGTTACTTATATTATGTAATTTGTGTAGTGTCTTAAAATTAAAAGAGCGCTCCTATCGCCAACAAACTGTTGCACAGTTTGGCGATCTTAGTATAAGTTCAAATGCATGTATTTTATTATGAATAAACGTTTAAAAAAATATATATATATAAAGTTTCTCTTGAGAAATGTAAACATTTATTTATAAAATGTGCATAACAAAATCTATAATATAAAAATGAATTCCTGTTTCCCTTGGTCACATAAGTTGAGAACGGCTTTACCGATTTCATTCAACTTTTTTAAGTTTTCTAATACTTTGTAGAAGGTTCTAGACGGAAAGAAAAAAATAAGAAAACTGGATTCACGATTTCACGGGATATTGCAAAATTTCAGAACTCTTAACGACTAGATACTGTTTATCTAGATAAATCCAAGCAGACGAAGTAAGAAGGTAGTTAAATTATAAATTAAAAGTTATAGTAAATTAGGTCAGCTACTTCTGAATTAGGACAGTCTTTTTTTCTCAGGGCGTCGCTTTAACCGACATAGGGACTATAGGCCGACTTTACCTGAAGGTTAATCCGGCTCTGCCTCTAAGCTATTTAATTTCCATGCAATTTAAGATAAAAATACTAGGTACACAATACCTAGGAATAAGTAGGTACCTAATTTAAACAGTCGCCAAGGAGTTCGTGCCAATTAGCTGGTTACATCATATTGTTGATGTTCCTACAAATATATGTATGTAAGTATGTATGTAGTGCAGTCTAAATTATTCTCGCAATTAATGTAGAATAAATATTGGAGCACTTAAATAATCATTAAAGGGATCACACTGCATTCCATGAATTCCACGTACGGAAATATAAATGTCGTCTTGAAAGCCAACGTTGAGTACTTGATCTGAAAATGTACTTGGAATAGTTTGATTTTCTTAAAGTGTGACTCATTTAAATGAACCAGCTGAAAACTTATAAAATGAACTAAAAACATACCCGCAAACTATGGGTGTACATGAGTGCTTGTATTTGTCTCGGTATTCCCTATGTATTGTATGTATATACAAGTACTATATTGACTGTATAGTACCAATAGTACAAGCTCTGCTAAGTTTGGGATATTTCCCAAGAATATTTTCTATTTATATTATCTTTATTTATTTTTCCGATAGCCATTAACACTACACTAGCTATCTAGGGTTTATGTCTCGATCTTCTGCCTAAACAATTTTCAGACATAATAGACATTATTATAAGCATAAGAGTCGCCACGAGTAAGAAAATAATTATGATCGTCCGGCGCACCCTACTATCAGACTCCCTAAATGCACTTTTTTTTTTTTTAATCTTTGGGACATTTTTACATAGCACCATCTGTGTGTGTTTAGTGTGTTTGTAGGTATATTTTGTGGTCAAGTCAGTAAAATTATTACTTTACCTATATATCGACATGACACAAGAAGAAGACAATAAAACTCTACCACAATAGAAATGTTTCCTCAAACTGGAACCAGTATCTAATTTTAAAACATTAACTCTTTCGTAAACCTATTTAAACATCCCAAAATACAATCTATTGTTTACAATAGGACTTAAACCGCGGGAACTCAAAAGGGTAGGCTTATTTACTTACTCCAGTTTATTAGAGTTCCTTTGCCGAGGTGAATGTACATTCAACAGGAACTTTCCGAGCACGCACGCTTGCTCTAAGCAAACGGCACTAGTCACTAGTGGCCGCTATGTTTACCTACCATAACTGTGCACATTACGTCGTAATAAATGACGGGAACACGTGTCACAGTTCAAGACACAAAGGAAACTTTTTAATTGTCAGCGGCTTTAAAGTTGACTGGAACGAGTTCAGAGAAATGCCACCGGGAATTGTAACAACATTGTTAACGAGCTGCTGGACTACAGAAATACGAACGAAGGACTAAGGACTCTATTTTTTTTAAGCTGCGCTAGCCGCGGTCAGTCTATGGATGGGTGACCATTCTTAATACATCAAGACCTTTTTGTGCCTCTGAGAGCACGTAAAGCCATCCGTCCCGGTTGTCATGCGAACACCTATGATTATCATAGTAGTGGTAGTCAGAAGCCCAAAAAGCCTGACTACCAGTCTATCCTCAGGATATCAGTATTGCCCATAAATTGAGTTGCGGAGGTCTGATGGCAGTAGCTTCGTGTGAAATACTAATATTCAGCCGCATCTGGTTAGACTGGAAGCCGACCCCAATATAGTTGCGAAGCCTCGAAGATGGAAACTGGAAGATGAAAACTATGGTGGAACATATATGCCACACCATAGTTTTCTCCTGTAAAATTGTAAAAAAAACCTATACAGCGGTATACCGATTTCAGTTCTTCAGGTGAATAGTAATTTTCATACAAAAAATATACCAAAAACGCTAGCGTCTCTCATTCAATTGGTATAACATCACAGTGCGAATACCACGCTATTACAGCATAAACACCAAATCACAATAACAGTCTGGGAAAATACAACAATGCAAATGATTTCGCTCACTCGTGCCGAATTAATTGCTTACCAAAGTGTCAATATGAACGAAAACATGCTTAGTTAGTGTGTCAACTAAGACAGATCGCGTGGGTGTTAGATAACCTTTCGTTTACTAAAGGTTGCAAGACAAATCAACAGTACCCACTCTATAGAGCATAATATTTCTCAAATTTTTCAAAGGGCAGAGATAATTTTATTAATTATTCATTCAAAGTTTCGGCGAAATAACATAAGTAAAAACCTTTATACTATCTAGCTATGATTTTTACTCCTCTGATAACAAGTGACAAGGAAAGGTTGTTGACCAAGCCTTGATCGTGTAACGCACCGAGACGGCTTAGAAAACTGTCTGCTGGAATACAAAAGAAGTAGGGCGGTATAGTCCGGGGACAGCGGTAGCCGCGACTCTACAGGTGAGGTGCTTGACCGCGCACTTGACGTGCCGCGGCATTCCAAGTGGCGCCCAACAAATTAAGATGCTGAGATTAAGTTGTCGTAAATCACAGAGATGTGTGTAAATGAAGCGCTTATGCTTAGAGAACGATTGCTTGATGATAGGATCTAATGATCCACATGTAGGGCAGGCGCAAAATAGTTTTATTGTGATACACAGCGTGTAATTAAAAGTCTAAAACGGTACTTGAATTTGGTGCTCTGTCATTATTCATTTGAGGCAAGACTAAGCTCGCAATAGCACATTTGTCCGCTTATAGTGGGTACAAATATGAGGTGCGTGGGTAATTAAATGATGAAGTATATCTACAGAAGTTATGAGCTGGTTTTCATATTCTTTAGTACGTAAGGATTAATGTACGTTTTGACATCGATCTATATAATGCATCGCTACTTATGGCATCTTTGTTTCTGACAGGCATCTTTACTGCGCCACCTACATACCATCTTAAGATGCCCTTAAAATTATTATCATTCCATTTACTTATGAATCCATTATAATTAGGAATCCGGCAACACGCCGGTGGAACGACCCGTAGTCGCGGCGCGGCGCCGCATGTCGCGCGTTTGACGCCCAAACGTATTTCAACGCATCTTATAAAAGCTAAAATAAATGATTTCCTTTATTTTAGTGCTATAAAATTGAATTAATGCGACAATTTTTTCGTACTTAATATGTTTTTTCCTAACATAAAGTCTTTTATTACGCAGACATTTTTAGTTTCATGAAGTAATATTAACACACGAGTATAATCACGGGAATGTCAACTAACTTTTTTCTTAGGCGGTAAATCTCGAACAAAAATAAATTATTTACTACCTGCATAATCGCAAAATATGAGTTGATTAATGCAAATCCTATCTTCTAAATGTGAATTTAAAATTTAGTCAGTAATATACACCTTTGTCAACGTATTTAAAATAAAAAGGTTTAGAAAAATAAGTTGTTCCTATTTCGATTGAATTATTTCTGCCAATGATGTATTTCTGTATTCAACAGTAAAAAATCAACCATTATTCAAAGAGACAGCCAATCTCGTTAAAATACCCAATGACAAACTACAAGTAGGTATTTGTAAGCAATGTTAATGTCATTGAATGTAAATTCAGATACCTGGAAAAGTAATTTTTCACAACGACACATATGTCGGTGTGATTCAGTCGTTCTCTTCAAAATCGTGGGCGACGAATAATCCGCTTTATTTTTACAACTTGACTTGTGATTCAATAAAAAGTCTAATATTAGCCACTTTACATGTTTCTTCGTGTTGCACTTTTTTATTTGAGAATATATTTTAGGTTCTTTTTTGTAAGACATGTCCGTATACTGCTTAAATTACGAACATAATACTGGATTCTTTAAAGTTTATTTGACAATGTGATGCCAAAATGTTGTATTCTTTCGCATACCTACAGTCTCATTTTACACACAGAAGCCTGAAGCAACATTCAGCTAAAAGAAAAATTGCCTTATTATATTGTTTGGTAATGTAAACAGGGGCTGTCAACGCGTAAAATTTTGAATTTATTATTGTAAATTCTCTGATTGACCTGATCATATTATCTCCTTCACAAAAGTTCAATAAATTAATTCCTTTAAGTTTAGCCATGTCAGAACGTAATGTAACATGAACTAAAACTGTGCGAGTTAATTTTAACACATTAACGACAACAATAAATTCCATTTGCAGTGTACGAAACCATTCCTAAATGGCAAATACTTGCTAACATTTTCGTAATAGCTAAACACATTTATATTGTAAGAATTAGTCAAGTTTGGATTTGACCCAAAAATGTGACACGGAGTGTGCGAATGCAGATGAAACTAAAACTCTATAGTACCTATAGAACGAAATGAGAGAACACAGCGCAAGCGACTAATAGTCATTAAAATGGCGTTCCTCACACAATAACTGTAAATAGATTGCCCTTGAGCAAAGTGCTACTATTTAAAGGAAATAGCAAAATATTTAAAGTATGTTAGATGATGTATCTAAGCAAAAAATGAGGCAGATGTCACATTGTTGTATTTTTGTTTATTTGAAGTTTGTGTCTGGTTTCTGGTAACAGGTTTTTTTTAGGAGGTACGGCAAATCATCATGGACGTCACCTAGGGAGGTGGCAGAGTGTGTCGAACTCATACCGACTAAGAACCGTACTTGCCTTCACTTGCCCTGTTGTCAGCCATGGGATCCGAGAAATTCGCCACGATTATGACAGGATGGTAACAGGCTTACCCTCTCTTACATTGTCATGATGGTCCCTACGTATCGTCGACCATAAAACTGCTTTACCACTTTTGACAAAAACTTCCATCCAAATTAAATTTCACTTAATATTATGACATATTATTATGACACCGTCACTTGGTCTGGTGAGCAAAAATAGACCTTGTTGTTTTGTGATATGCAAACGACATTCACTCTAAGAGTGGTAAAGCAGTTTTATGGTCGACTATACAATGCCTGAACTGGTAGATATGGATTTGCATGTTTGTTACAGTGACTTTCAAGCTACCCTTTACTATCATTTAGATAAAAAAAACTTGAGAGGTGTCAAGGGACACCCGGATGGAACGCAGTTCCTTTCATTAAAATTTAATAATAAAAAATAAAAAAACCTGTATACACTCAACAATTCACAACGCGCGAAATTCAAATATTGTCATTCACTCAATAAAAGTGTCGTGACAACTTTTCGTAAGATTTTTTTCCGTCTAGCCCCCTTTCACAACGCGCGATAAGGAACTTCGTTCCAAAACTTCGTTCCAAAAAAATTGTCTAAGATAGATCAATTTTAAATCCACACATGAAACTTCTTAAGTAGAACTCATTATACACGTACCTATTTGAAACTTTAAAACGCTCTCCTGTAAAATTTGTCATTTGTACTCTGGGGTCTAGTGGTTCGAGTGCAGACTGCTGATCACGAGGTCGTGGGTTCAATTCCCATATGACATAAATACTTATGTGATGAACATAAGTGTTTGTATTTGTCAGGGCATTTTTTATATATTATAAGTACCTACATATACAACGTGTTACAAAATACCCCGTAAAAAATATAAATAATTATCAAAGCTAAAAATTTTGCGACTTAAACATATTTTTATAACATACCGTGGAACTATCGGTGTACACCTTTGGCTAACCATCCAGTGAATAAAGGCGTGAAGATATGTTTGTTATTATACCACGACTAATGCATTCTCTTGCCATGATGTATGTAATCTTTTGGTTGAAGCTTAAGACATCCCACGGAATAAGTTTCCGTGAATCCACACAGAAGGTCTACTCAAACAAGAAAATATTTGAAAATTATATCAAGATTGCCTCATTAGTTTTCGTCAAGTGCGACTCCTTTTATTTTTTCTTTGTTGACGGGGTTGGAAATATTTTATGCACCGCTCAGGGGAGAGCGGTGGCTGGTTCTGCATAAAGTATTTCAATTCAAATTTCCTAAAACCGGTATGTTTTAGGAAATTTGTGAGTGTATTAAAGTTGAATATCTATCAAAGAAATTTGACAGATTGGGGTAGCTTGATGTGCTGGCTCTGTACATTAGTACAGTTCTGCTTAACTCAAATTTCTGTCACAGACTGTCCGCGACAAGCGTAGCTTTCAGATCGGTTGATCAGTGTAGTTATTATTTAGCCATGAGCCACTCTTGCTCAAGAAATTGCTCTTACCGATAAAACCTCATATTGAACCCTCGTAACTTTAAATTTTTATTCTGACTGGATCTTTTACAGATTTTATAGCTTTACATAAATCCTTGCAGAATCTCATATTCCTCTTTCGTTTTACAGGGTCGGCAACGTGCAAGTGATACCCCTGTCTATAGGCTACGGTAACCGCTTACCATCAGGTGGGCCGTACGCTTGTTTGCCACCTTAGTGGTATAAAAAAACCTGGGGTTTCGGATAATTTAAAGCCAAAACTAAAAGACTTACACATGCATATGTACGATATATTATATACATACATATCACCACAAATACAGGCGTGATAGTATATATGTAATTATGCGTATAATAATATACATATAGTACGTTATATTTATTTATATTTCCTTTATTGTACACCGAAATACAATATAATCAGGACACAATTTAAAACCTTTGATTATATACTTGTCTAGATGGAGCAATGCAAACAAACGACACGCGAAAACTTGCGGGGCCAAATTGCGTGATATGTGTGAGTACCGCTTGTGTACTTATTGTAGTCAAACTGTCAAGGTGTGCGTGTTTAGGGATGCCTACTCCAAATTATTAACTTACCTTTTCTCCATTATTTAATGGGATGACAGTTAAACGAAATAGGCTGAATAAAGTAATTATTTTGTAGATTAGTGTTTTATTTATTTTAATAAAAACAAAAAATACAATGAAAAAATATATACAGCAATTTATAGATCAAAATCCATCTCTTTGTATTTGTTTTCGAAATAGTTTTTTTTTTATATTTCATTTCGTGTCCAGGCAAGTTATCATTTACTGATCAAATAAATTATGTAGGTAATTATTAAAATAATAAAATTTTCTCATCGAAAGATGATGACTGATATTTGCATTTTATCTCCCATAGTTTCGCCAAATCTCCCTTGTAATAAATTGACAACACCGGCTAATCTGTCGAACCTACAAATTAACGAATTGAAAAATCATGTTTTCATAAAATAATAGAGGTTAAATAACAAAACTTACCGATGTAATGTGATCTTAGTGTAATTATACGGTTTTCCCACATAATTGCGACACAATTTGACAGCACATACCGACATAATTAATTATTTTTCGAGAACTCCACACCCTGAAGTGATCCAAATGACACTGACGTAAGTGAGAAGAGAGTCTACCAATTTTAGTAGACTTTATTTGGGCCGTTCTGTACGTGTCAATGTGGCATCTAGACAAGTATATAATCAAAGTTTAAAACATATGCGGCGGATATATCCCGAGCAGTGATTTCTTCCAGACAACTTTTGGACGGACATACCGAAACAAAACAAAAACAAAACTAGAAATGGGTATAGCTATGAAATTTCGATAGGCTAAAATTACACTTATAATAATATAATTAATACATAACATACACATACATACACTCACGCCTTTTTCCCATAGGGGTAGGCAGAAACTAAAGAACGCCACTTGCTACGATTCTTGCATACTTCTTTCGCTTCGACCACAATCTTGTCATACATACACGCCGGTTGCGAGTACTACGCACCTGACCTTTTTGAAGAACCTCACCAATAAGGTCGGTATAAGTTTTTCTAGGGCGTCCCCTCTCGGCGGTTCCACTGACATTCGCCATATAAATCCTTTTTGTTAGTCGCCTTTCATCCATTCTCTCAACATGCCCAAACCATCTCAGCATATTCTTCTCAATTCTCGTCACTACATCGTCTTTTAAGCCGCAACGTTCTCTTATCACACTATTTCTCAATCTGTCATTCCGAGTTACACCTACAATACATAACATCAATAATGTATTTATAATATGTATACCAATGTAACCTACAGTTCACCGTTAAGTTTAGGTTCCATGTAATAGGGGTCTAGCCTATTGCCCAGTGAAATGTAACTAGAAAAAAGTTTTTATGTAATGTGCTCTACTGGCTTTCAGTGACCTACATTCTGAACTCATGAAGCTAAAAGTCTCTTACACACGAATAAGCACATCACATTTCTATACGAACCTATAAAACAATTCTATGTACTTTACCCTGCAAAAGTTCCGTAACACCCGAAGCGGAAACTTAACTTTTGAACTATGTTGGACTTAATCTAAGCAGGAATATCAGAATCTCTGAATATCAAAAATAGACTTAACATAACAAATTTGCTATTAAACCTGTATTCTCCAAAGGTCAAGTACCTACAGATGCACTGATAAACACCTACAATTCACCAAAATGTTTGTCTACAAGTGTAATAATGTCGCCCGTTTTTATATTAACTTTTAAATCATAATTAAAATCAAGTTTATTATTTAATTCTCACTCGTCTTCACGTTTAATGAAGGAAAACATCGTGAGGAAACCTGCATGCTTTAGAGATTTTCTCGATGGCGTGTGAAGTGTGCCAACCCGCACTAGGCTAGCATGGTGGACTATAGCCTAATCCTTCTCATTCTGAGAGGAGACCCGTGCCCAGCAGTGGGACAGTATATGGGTTGATGATGAAATCAAACTTCTGAGCTGCTACTGGGAATAGAAACTTATTTTATTATTTATTTTTTATACCACTAAGGTGGCAAACAAGCATAGGGACCATCTGAAGGTACTTACCTTAGCCTATAGACGATTGCAACACACCGGAGGTATCACTTGCGCGTTGCCGACCCTGAAACTTGCTTAACTACCAACACTTTGCTTAACCTGGGAATCCAGATCCAAAAATCCAGGACCAATCAATCAACTCAGCAGTCACGCTTATAACATGAGACTGAGATATCAAAACAGACTACTCTTAGAGACTTAATCACTCATTATCAAGTATGGAAGCAAGAACAACCATCGTTAGGGCACACTAAAGTTTATTTATTTTTACCGATATAAAGGCCCGCAGCCCACTATTTATACAGGCATGAGTTAATTTTACTACTATAAATAGTAAAACATATATTAAAAACCACAACAACACTTCCTTATTTACAAAGTATATACATATAAGTATACGAAAAAAAACTAGAGCTCGACTAAGCGTCAAACGGCACGGAACGTCCAGATACGTGCCCAGAAGACTGGCAACATTGCTACGTTGAATAGGGAATATGCTATGATTTTACGTCACATTCGCTTTGACAAATGGCGTCGCGTTTCAAATGTTCGAAATTCCTTCGGCAACATCGTACTTTTTAAAAAATAATTTTGAATCATAAATATTGAAGGCACAATTTTGAAGTAATAAAGTCTCTAAAAAGTATATTTGACTATTATTTGAATCATATGCATATTCCCTATTGCAATCCTTAGCCGTTCCGTTAAAAACAGGTCAGCGCTCTGGTCACGCGAAGTCTTTAGAAAAAGCAAAAACCTCTAACTTTTTTACCTCTTAGTCTTTCATCGTCTTACGGAACTTTGATCATCAGGCTGCACTGCGCGTAGGAGTGTCAAAGTCATTTCCTCACCATAAATACTTTCTCTTAACTAAGATGACATAAAGTACATAGTTGAATCCGCATTTCAATGGTTAGGAAGTATTTCCGTAAATCTCCTACCAAAACGATGATGATGCTTGACTATAAATAAACCAATTCGTCGACACAGTGTTTATGTAAATCTTTAAAAAGCTTTTCTTTTATTTTAGCCCAATTTTATTAGAACTCGACATCATCTTAGGCTGAGTTCACACGGCACTGTACGTTTTTTACGTGATAAAATGTTACTGAATAATTAGTGTCACATACGTTGAGTATCGGCCCATTTACACGTCGTTTGTACTAAAATAACAAACATATCTAAATGCGATTTTATATAGCTATACCTAAATATCATTATTTTATATTTTATTTATTCTAAATATTCTAAAGTCAAAGACTTCGGTTGTAACGGTGATGAAGCCGCTGGCGATTACAATACCAATACCATTAACGCTGGATCCATTAGACATGTCTACACAACGTGAACACTAAATGAAAACTGTGGCTATTCGTTTTTACATGGACAAAAATGTATCGTGTGAACACACCACGGTTTAAATCGAATATTGTAATGTGCGGTGTATTACCGTGTGAACCTAGCCTTACTCGTTGATATACGAAAAGAAATCAATAACTATGTAGGTACTTGTAATATTGGCCAACACTTCACAAAATACTTATAAAGTTCAGACTAGACAAAGACAATCGTCAGCAATAAAATGTGGCCGACAGCATTTTTTTTTTGTGCAAACACTAAGATTTTCTCGTGTAGGTAACATGGGTAACACAAATTGTTTCATACACAAACACCCCAACACGGAATAATTAACTGCTATGGTAAACCTTTTGCTGCCGCTTTTGACTAATCATAATTTATTTAAAAAAATTATGAGTTAATACTTTTTTCCAGAGGAAATCCTAAATTTGAACTTTTCACACACTATAGGCCATACAAATATTGGTTCCGTGCGGGAATCGGAACCACTCACTGCGGCGCCCAGACCGATCAATTTTGCGTTGTCAATAATGGTTTAAAAAGGTAGTTTTATTCACATTTACGACCATTGAAATTCACTGAACACGAGTTGACGATTTATTAATTCGGTTGTTCACAATTTATTGATTCGAACAATTTACACTCAACTTCAGTTGGCTGCAAAAACACCATTCACACATAGGTACTGCCAGGCGATCAATTTGCCGCTGCCGTGTAGCTTTGATGTGGTGCGTCTGAATCAACACTTACAGTGAACATACCTAAAGCTACCGCAAAAAATCTCATCTAGTGATAAAAAAATGTGACATTTAAAAAAGGAACGTCGCACGACGGACATTGAAAAGGAATACTTGTCTGATTTTTCATCGAGTTCTAAATATAGCATTGGAACCAGGATGAGAACTGAAGGGCGAAATATTAAAATAACTTCCTTCATCCTGCAAGTGGGACAAAGACATTGTGTACACTCGTAACAGATGATATTTACGTTGGTTATGTACTAAATGATTGTAAATTGTGATAATATAATGATTCAAGGAACTACTTTGGAGAGAGTTGTGTTTCCTCCGGGGCTCTTATTACTTCTATCGTAGGTAGTATGTCACTCGCATCTAATTAGCTGTCGCAATCATTCAGAGACATTGCAACCCTTGCAGTACACAAGGGGTGCAGTACCACTGCAAGCGGAGAAATCTTTTACTGTTTAAATTTCCAAATATTTTGTAAGCATATAACGATGTTCAATGAAAGGGCTAGCCGTTTAGTTGAACGGTTATTTCAACCAGTAGGCTGCGACATATGCACCCACATTACCGGAGATAACCCTAGTGTGTATCGGAGTAAGTAGTGCAAAAGATTTCTTGTGTATTTGATGATAATTTAATGAAGCCGATAAATTGTATGGTGGTTCTACAAGTCTATAAATAACACGCTCAAGTGTTAAACCGAATCCCAGCGCCCACTTGACGCGGCCACCATGACTTTGCATAATGACATTCCCGATATAGGTAACAGGCACTTCAGTGTGAACAGTTTCTATTTCAAGCACATTGTTTAATTAATTAAGTATTTTAGAACAATTTTGTACAATAATAAAGTAGTACTGAATTACTGGTGTCAATGACTACATTATATTTATTCAATTATATTTTGGGATTGTCTTTTTGACCATCGGAAAATGTTCATTGATTTGCTATATTGCTTTTGCGATAAATATTAGAATTCTAGACGTACTATGACTCCACGCTACTTTTTTTTTTTGATTTTGTTTCGAATGTATGGTACCTGTTATAATATGTAATTAGCAAGCTATTTTTCGCTACTCCACAACATAGCTCGTATTTTGTTTTGATAATAATAACTTTAATAGCCTCATTTTAGTGTCGTATCGTGAAACCGTACTAAATAAGTACGAAGTATTATGCATACCTACTCCTTTCTCATATGCACCGCAAACCGCGGAACTCTTTGACGGAGTCTATGTTTCCGATTATAACAATCTGGGAGACTTCTAGGCAAGCGTGCTCCATTGTCGATAGTGGTACATCGCAAACCTATTCAAAAAAAAAAAAAAAATGACCGTGAATCTTGTATTGTGGAGAGCACTAGTCGCTCGCTTGTGTATGATTGACACGCGAGTCGCGACTGGCAAAAGTAATCTTGCCAAAGAGCTCTCCAAACTATACGCTCAATCCTCGTTACTCGTACACGTGTCTCACTTAACTCACTACTCACCAGGTCCCACCAACGTGGGACAATTACCTTAAGACTAGAAAGTCAATGTGTCGGACAATAAGACATTACCTGTAGAACAACTTAATAACGTTAAGTTGGCTAACAATGTCAAAATGTCAATGAACTTTAAATTGGACGAATGAAAGATACCTACCGTCTTTACTCAAAATTAGTTGACGCGTTGCTGAAAAAACCTAATTATTATCATAAATGCTTGTTTCATAAATTATTTTTAGTTTCCATGAAATATGTTTCTAAAGAAATTCTATGTTTTTATTTAAAAAAGTCAAAGATTTTGTACTGTAAAAATTTTGTTAAATTCAAAATTAGAAAATATTTGTACATACAAAGAATGTCTGCAGCCATATCATATACAAAAATATTCATGTTGTTTTGAAATATTTCACTAAAAGCTTTGTTGTCTTGTGTTAAAAATTACCCGTTTTACAATATTTTACATACATATTTTTTGCGGGATTTAATACCGACTATATTATCGTTATCACAAATATTTCGAACGCTTGCCAGCCCAATAAATAGTTGTTCGTTCATCTGCGTGGACTCACAGTTGATCGACCGATCGACAATGGCATTCAATAGGTTACCAAATGTCAAATAATATTAAGACATTTTATGGCAACATTTAATATCTTCATAAAAGGAACGTCTCTTATTGACAGTGTTAAATATCACGGAAATCTAAGTATTATACTAATACGACCCGCCCCTGCTTCGCACAGGTATTTTCATATATTATATAGCCTATGTTACTCACTGATAATGTAGCTTTATTTAAGTGAAACACTTATATAGTTGAAAGCCCAGACAAACACAAACACTTATGTTCACTGAATATGTGTATCACTGAAATATTTGTGTCCTGTGGGAATCGACCTCGTGATTAGCAGACCGACACGCGAACCTAGACCACAGACGTCGTCATCAATTTGAGTGGAATTACTCCCACCATCCCTTACCTCTCTTAGTAATAATCACATAGGTATCATCGTTCTGGTCTTTTCCCAACTCTATTGGGATCGGCTTCCTGTCTCTGGTTAGATATATGCGGTCGAATAAATTTCTTACAATATAACACAAATCAACTGTTATCAGACCTCCGCAACCCAATTTCTGGATAATACCAATATCTTAAGAATATATTGATTGTCAGGCTTTTTGGCTTCTGATTACCACTATCGATTGTCATAGGTGTTCGTATAACAATCGGGATCGATGGCTTTACGTTCTCTCCGAGACACGGAGAGGTCTTGATGTGTGAACATTCTTAGTTCACCCATCCACAGACTGACCGCGGCTAGCACAGCTTAACATTGCAGTTCGATTGATCAACATAGTTATTAGTTAGCCACGAGCCCCTCTGTGATGGAATTTATTTATTAATTTGAGTTGAGCAACTCATGATTTCACTTTATTATGCTCAACCTTTTCAAATTAATTGAATGCACCGAAGAAAATTCTGTTTTTTTATTACAGTAGGCGTTTAATTTTTGTTCCAGCTTTACCAGCCCAAGTTTTACCATTACATCATTTACATATTATGAGGCCGCCTACTGACTCAGTAGGCGGTATGATATTATGTACTTATCTCGTTTACTTTATCTTTCGACCTATAACCTATTATATTTTATAACTTTAATTTACATTTCAACTTTTTATGGAAGGCGTGAGCCTGGATAGGTTTCAGAAATCTCTATTTTTGTTGCTAGACAAGGATCATTTTCAAAAACAGCTATCATAAATTAATCTGAGCTTTTTCCGAATTGCAGGGAATGCAATCAGGTAGAGGACGTGCAACATTTGCTGATGGATTATGTCCTGAAAAGAAGATAGAGGGAATCACTTTTCTAGTAAGTGCTTTAACCAGTAGGATACTTGAAAATCATGTTCATATAATTCAACTAAAGGCTCAGTTTCTCAGGGTTACTATGTGCGAAATCGAAGACATATATGATACTTATATATGTTTCCAGGAAATATAACACGGACCCGAAATGAAATACTAGGAGCGTGGGCCGTAACGACATGCCTGGGAATAGACAATAAAGAAATATCTGCACCGCCCATGTAAACGTGACACAATTCGAATACAGTGTTATTGAATATGAATGGAAGAGAGGTCAACATACTTCTTACAATGTAGGTAGTTAAATAAGATTAATAAAAATAACATGTTATTCTGATATTATATGACGTTTGTAAAGGATTTTTACACCATTATTGAACGTGCTGAATTGAAGCTGTCCTAATGGTCACAAACGGCCTTAGGGCTTTATGAAATTCTTCGTTCGGCATTTCTGAATTCAGATTTTTACCAGTTTTTACTAGGTGGTTGGCTTTGCTCATGTTTATCTGGGGTGGTACCAATGCATTGCAAATATTATGGCGATAAGCAATAATGTCCTAACATTTTTTTTTTTTTTATCCCACTAAGGTGGCAAACAAGCATACGGCCCACCTGATGGTAAAGGGTTACCATAGCCCATACACGCTTGCAACGGGTACCCCCGTTGCAAGCGTGTATGGGCTATTGTATGGGCTATCACTTAAGCATTGTGGACCTTGTAAAACGAAAGAGGAATAGTTGGGTTTGCAGTATAAGGGTTAAAGTCCCCCACTGTAGACACAACGTTCTCTCGCTGAGCACTGGCAATCTTGCTAAGGAACACAATACATCTCAAAACTGTGTTATTTCGCTACGATTTTCTGCAAGGCGGTGGTACTTTCCCAGTCAGGGAACTCCTTATGTTTATTACCTTATCCGAAAAAATTACCATCACAAACACTTAATTTAAGCTCAGATTTTATTGATTTCTGACATTTACTTACGCGAATATTATACATTGAAATAAAACTACTTTTTACGGATTTTATCGTGTTATATTGATATTATTAATCGCGACGTTTCGGACCATTTACAGCGTCCATGGTGACGTGTAGACGGGTAGATCATTTCCTCTCCAATTTGAGTGTATGTGTTTAGTATTCTCACTATGCCCAGGTAGGGCAAAGTGAGAATACTAAAAACTCTAAAGAACTTCTTGCCTAACAATAATAATGATTAAATTAGATATTACATATGTTATGAATATTTCAACATACTCCGAATTAGAGTAATGTATTTCAACTAAGTACTACTTTATATAACAAGAATCCCGATTTAATTTAGACAAAACCACAAATATTCGCAAAAGTCATAATGAAAGTAAAATGTGATTCGTGTAATGATACCGCTTGTCTGCGACCGAGGGAAACTTGCAAAGTATACGATATCTTTCTAGGTTAAGTGATATTACTGAAGGAAACAGGTTGGAACTTTCATAATTCCTGTTGTTTCCACAGTTTGCAGAATTTTAGTGTCGTATTTATGTAATGAGAGATGTAAGTAGGTTCATGAATCAGAAAATATGGAGATACTTAAAACGAATTAAGTACTAATATAAGATCGACTCATATTATATCGATTGTATATTGTCAGAATACATTTATTCTGACTTGATAGTATGCCTGAATGGAATGCTGCAAGCGCAGCTGCTGAGCGTGAGATTCTGGTTTCGATTTCCAGGTTGAGTTGAGTATAATGATATTTTTTATTTAAATGAGGAAATTATCAGTAGCAGATTGAATTTGGGCCCGGTTCATGTCAATAGGCTCGACCATTGTCTTGCCTTTTGGGAATGCAGACTGTCTTTTCTAGCTGTCTTACCTACTACACACTCATCGGTGCAGGCTTCTACTACTTAAATGAAAATTGACAATAACCTTCATGTAATTCATGGTACTTAATCAATTTGATCCATGTTATAATAAATATCAATAATTCCACCTTGCTCTACTGTAGTATTTACAATGTCCTAAGCCCGACTGAAAATCAGTACCGTAACATTATGCTGAGTTGCCAGTCTCTTTAGCTCGTATTCATACACTCTTAACGTTTAGATTATTAATAAATAATTATAATTTGAGTCGAATAAGTGTTTCTTTCTTTGGTGGTTTATTTATAAACGTCGTCATCACCAACGAACTTCACCTACAGCTGGGTATAGGCTCTATCTTGTGCCTTCCACCTTGAATGGTGTCGTCAACCCATCTCGCTGATTACCTTTTACATCGTAGCGGCTCGAATATGTAGAATAAAATAACTGTAACCATAATAAGCAGCAATATTTAGAAATAAATTATAATCAAATCAATATTATTAATCTAAGGGTACAACCCGTATTAGGCTTGGTGAACTATATATAACCTAACCCAGGAGTTAACAAACTTTTTCAGTTCGCAACGCACTTACAGTTTTAGTCTCGGCACCCTAGCTAAGGTAATTAAGCTAACCTAAGCAAGCTAAGCTGAGTTTAATTTCCTGATAATGGTAAGCAGGCCTCACGATGTCGCTCTTTAATCTCTACAGCGCACCAGGACGCCGCAGTGTTCACATTGGGAACCACAAGCCTAACCCCTCTAATTCTGAGAGCAAACCCGTGCCCAGCAGAGGGACAGTAGATGGGTTGATAATGATTATGCTGAAGGTTATATCGCTATTAGCGGCTCGCAAATTTAACTATCTCTGTGTAGAACTTTCGTCAGTCCAATTTTGTAAAAAAACATGGTCCATAAACAACAAGCTTTATTACTTACCATGTGACGCGTTCCCGTTCCTTAAACAATAAATAAAAGAATCTGGATATCCGGGATACAGTGACGTTAATTGCCCGGGGGACTCACGCAATCTATTTGCTATCGGAACCATGTCAAACTTGAGATTGCGTGTAGACAAACTATGTTACGACTATGACACTATTGAGGCTAGAACTTGGTGTGAAATGTTTTAGGAGCAGACAGTATCGACCTCCTTCGATTATTAATTTTTAAGTGTACCTAAGTGTATTAATAGAGTTCAACTTCGTTATGTAGAAGTGTAGTTTAAGTAACTTTTGATTTTGGTGCTGAAAGACCAAAATGTCAACCAAAATAATAGATATTAATGATATAATTATAAAGTTTATTTTTCAAGGTGACACCCTCGGACTTCCAAATACAAAGGAGATGAACAAAATGTGCCCCAAGTGTACACAAATAAATGCATTGCAATTAATTTACATAAAATAAAAGAAGAATTTTGAATAACTATTTACGGCTTGAAGCAGCTGTCAAAAAAAATCATAATTAAAAGAACTTTTTCGTTTTATTTCACTACAGTCCCCTTAATGTTGCCATACAAGACCCAATAAATCAAAACAGGGAAAACAATAACTATTACGCATAGCGGGCATAAAATGTAAAATATTTATTTATTTACATTACCCTTCGCCTTTGATGTTTCGTGATTTCGTGCGCCGGTTCGCGCTAATTGTTTGGTTTTGTGTTTTAACTTGATATTGATAAGTGGACATTTATATTATATAGTGTCGTAGCCCCACGCGAGTGCTCCACTTATTGTAAACTGTGTACTTATTACTTATATTCATAAAACTGATTTAGTCATACTGAAAAAATCACTTTTTGAAACCTTTATAACTTTTGTTTACTGCTGCTGAGCAATATGCACCTTTTTATTTATTTTCATACAAGATCTGTACTATGAAATGACATACATTTTATTTGTGTACATTCTGGAGGCCCATACAATTTATAGCCATCTCCTTTTATTTTTTTGTGTTACATAGTTCAATTCTATAACATAGTGCTTGTTATTATATTAATGTTTACTAGTGGTCCCATGGAGATTGAAATGCGCCCTTTTAAGTTTGAATATTATAATGGTTCTTTTATAAAAATCTATTTAAATAGAAATTCACATAAGTGTTTGACGTAACGTAAACAATGAATATTTTCTTTTTGTATATTTTTGGCATTTTCCATGCTAAGATTTTAAAGTTATTTAGAAAAGGAAAAATTCGACCGCGGGCAGGTATCGCGGTGGCTTAGTGGTCATAGCGTCTGGTGTACCTAACCAGAAGACGCAGGTTCGAATCCTGCCCGCGGTCGAATTTTTCCTTTTCTAAATAACTTTAAAATCTTAGCATGGAAAATGCCAAAAATATACAAAAAGATAGTTAGAAGGTAAGGTGGCATCGTTCGACATTGAACTAACTGTAAAGTAATTTGTGTCGGTTGAAAAGCAAAAACTTGCATTTCAATAGGTGTTACTGACGTCACCATAAAGACGTAAATTCAGTATGTGAAGGAAAAATTCGACATGACGGGTAGGTATCGCGGTGGCTTAGTGGTCATAGCGTTTGGTGTACCTAACCAGAAGACGCAGGTTCGAATCCTGCCCGCGGTCGAATTTTTCCTTTTCTAAATAACTTTAAAATGAATATTTTATTTAATTAATATTAAGGTATATGTAACACTTTTAAGCCGGCTACACTTTTAAGTCAGTGTATCTAACTAAAGAGTTCATCTTTAGTTAGATACACTGACTTCGTAGACAATGTGACGACTGTCTACGCATGGTGCTACGGGCTACGGAGGCTCTACGGCTACGCGCTACGACTCGTAGGCAAAAAATATTTGCTACGACAAAATACTTGGCTTATTTCGCACGTATGTACATATTGTACATAGCCATTAACAGTATAGGTTTAAGGAGTATAATTGATTTATAGGATTGTTTAATCAATAATTTAGATATAATTTTATTTTTTTGCAACCTTGCTCACCGTAAGGAACACAACACGGCTTATAAAGCAGTGTTATTCCACTTCCATTTTCTGCAAAGCGGGGGTACTTCTCCAGTTGGGCAGCTCCAATTTGAGTGGAATTATTCTCACTATGTCCTACCTCTCTTAAAATATCATATAATACAGACGTTCATTAACCTCTATCTAACGATTAATTAGTAGGAATATCTTTAAAGAAAATACAAAACTAAATTTAAACGTATTAAATATTTAACTAGTCATACTTTTAACATTTGCCTATATAAGTATGAAAGCAGCGCCGCCGAGTCAGTGTAAACAAACTCGATTTCACTGGAATTCAAAATTGCATTGTTGGAGCTTCAAAGGTGAAAAAGCGAATAAAACGGCGCACTGTGCACAACAGAATGGATTCCTAGAATAGCCTTTCACCGTACGGTGCATACTAATGAAAGGAAAAAGTTTCCGTCATTAATCGGATTTTCATGGAAAAACTATTTACAGTTAATTGGTAAACATTTCCAAAGCGGTCCATAATGAATAAATAGCAGTTAACTTATAAAAAAAGTAACCCCTTAGTAACATAAACATCACACCATATAAAAAAGTATATATGTATTAAATTCATTGCAGTAATAGCCTTGTAATATGACCATTGGACTGCCAAGGCAAATGTTTAGAGTTTTAATCTGACTAACCTCTGACTTTTCGAATTCATGTGCGTATTAATAATTATTATCACTCGCTTAAACGGTGAAGGAAATCATCGTGAGGAAACCTGTAGAAAGCAGGCCTTAGAGATTTTTCTCGACGGTGCGTGAACTCGGCCAACCTGCACTAGGTCAGCGTGGTGGACTATTACCTAATTCCTCTCAATCTGAGAGGAGACCCGTGCCTAGCATTGGTGGTGATGATTGTACCCATTGTCTAGTATCTACCCATAGTACAAGCTCTGCTCAGTTTAGTACTAGATGGCTGTGTAGAATTGTCAAATAATATTTATTTATTTAGACCAACACGCTTTTATTTCCCTAAGGATTGCAGGGTTGTACTACTTGTACACCCACAGTTCGTATGTTAAGGTTCCATGTAATAGGGGGCGAGTCTATTGCCATTAGTGGAGCAACAATCCAAACTCCGTGCTGCTACTGAGAATGTCATAGAAAAACCCAATAACACTTTGCTCAACCAAGGCAGACTTTTTGAACAGTCGGGTAAAACTCATTAATGATCATGACCTCTGTGAAGGCCGGTTTCGTCATTAAGCAGGCTATTAATAGGCTATCATTGGTGCCACTAATAAAATAATGATCACTAAGGACGCGTTCCCAATTATGTCGTACCATTATGACGACGTCTGTGGTCTAGTGATTTCGGACTGCTCATCATGAGGTAGTATTGTTGTGTGTGTTTGGCTAGGTATTTGTTATCTATTATAAGTACCTATGTATTTAAAAAAAGTATATAAGTACTTATATCCATTGCGTAGTACTAAGCAGAGTTTGTATTATCAAGCTCTGCTTAGTTTGGGACTAGATGGTGCTGTGTAAAATTGTCCAAAGATATTTATTTATTTATGTACACACTTAACAAAAAAAACTAAATTGAGAACATAGGACTATAGAGTACAAAGGTGCTGCTTATTTCTAAAGAAATCTCTTCCAGTAGACCTGCGTGAGGACAAATTAATATAAGAAATGTATTATTTATTTGTCGTTAGAAATAACCATGAACGATTGTTAGCGTGTCGTCCTATATGTGAACACCTCCATTTAAATATAAAAGCGACGACAAGTGACAACTACACGATTATCTATCGTCACGATATAGTGGGAACGCGCCCTTAGTAAAAAAACTCACTATTTTCACGAAGGAGGTGAAAGACAGATAACTTCAAAACATATTTTTAAAGCGCCGTACCTAAATGCAGCTTGTCGACATAAAAAAGAATTCAAAATTAATGCTTTGCTCTAAATATTGTACGCAATTACTATTTCTGGACTTCAAATAAATTACTCTTATAAGAAAATATCAGAATATAGAACACGCTTTTAGTCATCTAAAAATGTTTGCAAGTGACACGGTAAACGCCCAATAAACAAGTACTTTAGTAAGTAAGCACTACAATCTACATTGTCTTGATAACTCCAAGATAACTAGATTGTAGTCCTTACTATGAAAACAGAAACCAACCCAATAAAACCTTAATAACCATAACCTAATTACACAGAACTGTGTTGTCATCAAATAAAATTCGGGGAAATAAAATTAGAAGAATTTGTCATTTAGAATGTTGATCAATCTAATATATAAAATTCTCGTGTCACAGTTTTCGTTGCCATACTCCTCCGAAACGGCTAGACCGATTTTGATGAAATTTTTTGTGCTTATCTTATAGGTCTGAGAATAGGCCAACATTTATTTTTCATACCCCTACATTTTTTTTTTATGGCAAAACAACGTTTGCGGGGTCAGCTAGTATAATTATATTTATAACGCAATGATATTTTGCTATGAATTCTAAATGGTAGCTCGATGCTGGCATTACCGCCGCCATATTCCAAATTACTAAAATTCAAACTAAAAAATGCAATTATCACAAAAATGATTTACTATGTCTACCGCCTAGTGGTTCGAGTGTCGAACTGCTGATCACAGGGGTTCAATTCCCACAGGACAAAAATATTTATGTGATAAACATAAGAGTCTGTGTTTGTCTGGGTGTTTCTTATGTATTATAAGTATGTAGTTACAAAAAAAGTATATAAGTATACCATAGTACAAGCTCTGCTTAGTTTGGGACGATATATGAATTGATGCTGTGTAAAAATGTCCCAAAACATTTATTATTATTACTCATAACTCTAAAATGCCGCGAATCATAAATACCTACTGATTTCGCTGTAACAAATTCCTGTTGTTGTAGTACACTTCAGTTCCCTTAAATATGAGATTATTTATTACATAAATTCCGTTTAATCTCCGTAGATATAATAACTGGAGTAAACACAGCGTGGCGACGCGGGCGAGCGGCGCGTGCGCAGGCGGCGCCGTAACGCTCCACTCATGAGATTTTCCCGGAACCGGCGTGTTATCACCCCGCACTTGACTCATACGAGTGATCTTGAAATGTTTTCATGGGCTAATCGTTGTCTCATTTCTAAGAATTTCGGGAAAACACTATTGAGAGATGTAACCATATTAGTGAGATTCCACGGTCACGGTCGAAAATATTTTTTTACTACTACGATGTTTAAATATATCCGCCGCTACAAATTTCCTTTATTCCTAAATCAACATTAAAGTCAACTCAAAAACAATATCTGGTGTGAGCCATCTGTCATCCTGAGCCCGATTTCACCATAAATATGTCAGCCTGTCAGAATAATTTAAATGCCCTTAGAGTCCACAGTCCACATAGTGACATTTATTTTAAAGACACATTCGCTTCGTCAACATCCAAATATTATATGTTTATTTATTTTATTTCTATTCATTCCATTCTTATCACATCGAGACCCCTCCGTGCCTCAGAGAGCACGTAAAGCTGTCGGTCCCGGTTGTCATGCGAACATCTATCACAATCGTTAGCCAGAAGCCCAAAAAGTCTGACAACCAGTCTATCCTCAGGATATCGGTATTGCCCAGAAATTGGGTTGCGGAGGCCTGATGGTAGTCGCTTCGTGTAAAATACTGATATTCAGCCGCATCTGGTTAGACTGAAAGCCGACCCCAAAATAATTGGTAAAAGGCTTGGAAGATGGAAATGATGATTTCTATAAAAATATAATTCTTATAAAGCAAATATCACAATGTCTGTATTCCCCGAAGGATTCAATGATGTATCTACTACTACACAAACTGTTTGCCTGTTTGTAAAGGTCCCATGAATATGGAGCGAGAAATTTCTCTAACACAAATCAAAACTTCGAAATGTATTGATAATTTCTAAGAAAAACTCAATAACTTTTTAATCTACCTGGACCTCAGATTCAGCAGCTGTAGGTATAACTACTAAGCCATTGAAGCAGTCATGATACTGCCCTAACAAATTACATTAGTAATTTAATATACGCCTGTTACGTTATATTGGGTATGTCTCTTTTAGTCTCTATGGACTCTTTGTTCCTTCCTTAGATGATATTCATTGAAGCACTGATTTTACTTTGAAAGGAAACCTTCACGCAGCGCGGCACATAACTGAAATGTTCGGCTTCCCGCAATCGTGTTACATAATTATATTTCCACAATATAACGTGGAAATACTTAGTAGTCCAATTTCCACGCAATACTCGGAGTAAGAGCAGATTATAATTGAATAATTATGTCATAACATATACTGTAAACAAACGAGTACGTGTTACTAATTAGTAATGATAAAAGAAATCCGTAATTAAGCATTTAATTAACAACGAGTGGTTGCCCGCAGTTTCACTCGAATGTCAAATTATTTTTGAGACAAAAGGTAGCTTATGTACTTCTCCAAGGTTTAATCTATCTCTGTACCAAATTTCATCAAAATCGGTTCAGCGGTTTAGGCGGGAAAGTGTAACAGACTGAGTTACTTTCGCATTTACAATATTAAGTAGGGATTCATTGTTTAAGATCAATATTTTCCAATAAAAACCTTCAGAATAAAGTTACTTTGTATTTACATAGATTCAATTCAACATCATCAGATCAGATCATTATTAGTCTAAATGTTCGTTAGCGCGACTACTGACTAAGAGTTCAGTACTGGGTTCGATTCCCAGGAGGAGCAGCGTTATTGCGTTTTTCCATGAAAACCTTAATATTAATAGCAATATGTTCGCCCCATATTTTTTTTTATTATTATAATGCGGCTTAAGTATCACTGCGACCGCAGTCGGTCGCCCCATATCACATGGGACCTAAAACTTGCCGGTAAATTATAGATGTACAAACGCCAGCAGGTCAAGCTATCCAAAACTGTAAGATTTTATTCTTATAGTGTTTGTATTAAAGTTGAAAATCTATCAAAGTAATTTGACAGATGGGGGGGTAACTTGTTGTGCTGGCCTCTGTACAGTCACGAACATCAATATATATGTATAATAATATATACAATTAGCGAAATTCTAAAGCGATTTTCTCCTATGGCAATATACGATATTATTCTTATCTCAAAGTTGCAATCGTCATTTCGCGAAAAAAAATACGTGATTGAAATGAAAATAGCAAGGATAGAGAAAAACCTTTTTTTAATATTATATTTCACCAAGCTAAAAGTACAATGATTTCATCTCGGGACAATGATCCGAACTCCGGTCAACGTTTTTAAACTACATCATGTCCAATATCCATTTTACCAAGATTTCAAATTTCAATACACCAACCTTTATACGAGGCGATAGGGGTATTCAAATGAGTATGTTTCGCCTTGATACATTCAGATTGCTTTTGATTTAAATCCAAAAAAAAAGAATTAAAATGTATTTTCGAAAAGATAAGTTAATTACTTCGCTAAACTTAAAATTCTTAAACAACGTAACGGAATGATTCCAGTTTTTATAGATGTACGTAATTTCATTCATGAAAGCATAAATATTATTATGTTTGAAGGTCTTTATCTTCATTAAGAAGGTGGTTTTACGTGCTCGGCTCGTGCGCTGTGTCGGAACGAATAAATAAACGTGTGATTATTAAACACGTTGTTATACCAAACGGAAGCATTGATGATTGCCGTTAAATGAGAGAATACTGGTGACATTATAATTCGGAAGCGGGGTAACATTATATTACACTAGCTTCTGCCCTCGACTTCCACGTGGAAAAGTTACTTATAATTATCGTTATAATTTGGATAATTATCTCAAAATCGTTATAAATAGCCTATAATATGTTATTCTGATGGATAAATTATAATACTGTGAAGTTTCATCAAAATCCGTTCAATAGTTTTATCGTGAGAGAGTTACAAACATCAGTCCATCCATCGTCACAAACTTTCACATTTATAATATTTAGTAGGATAGGAAGATAGATTAGAATAAAATTAAATAAATATCTCAAGCAAAAATGCTACTACAGCCTACAAGAGTTTTTCGGTGATAAGACAAAATACAACCAACTACATTCACACAATACATGACTTTAGAAATATAAATTAATATATAATTTAATAAATAATAATAATAAATTAATAAATAATTATAATAATAGTGACATAATAATTGTATAAATACTTAGATTAATACCTAGAGACAGAAACTTTTATAAAAATAAATACTTTGTTATTAATAATTGATTGTTATCCTAATACTTAATGACATAGAATTATATTATTTTTGTTTTGCAGCGCCCTTACAGGGTTTCATGTTGATACCTAATTATTATAACATCTTATATACATATGAAAGCAATAAAGATTTGAATTTGAATTTGAAGTAGGATAAAATAGGACAGGATACATGCTACACGCATTTTTCACGCAGGAACTAGTCGCCACTTGCTACTTGCTACGTGCGTAATCATTATTAGTTCTTTATCTACAAGTCTTATGTCTGCGGATGCGGATATGTAATTATTATTACTGATGACGTACAATCACGTGTATTTATATGTATACGAATTGTATTATGTCTTTCAAATTGATCTGAACCTTTTTTGACTCAGAATTATGTAACGCGGATGTTCACATTCTGAAAGAATGTGATTGAATTGCAATTTTATTTAAGTGCCTTACATCTTGTATAATGGAAGAATCATATTAACGGGACTTGACATTTTCCGTTACATAACGAGTACGTAAACAAAAAACTTGATCAACAAGGACATTCAAGGAAACCTACCGATGAAAACAAATAACCAACAGGAAAATCCTATTTGTTATTGTATGAAATATTTCTCAATTCTCATATCAACAAACAACTTCACTTAAAATCAATCTCACTGGAAATAGAACACACAGACTTATCTATAGTAGTAAATATGCATTTGTGCAAAACGACTGAAATACGAATTAAAGATTGACATATAGTTTACTACTGAAAATACAGAGAAGATACTCGTGCTCAGCTGTGAAGTCACACAGTATTCACATGATTTTTCTTTTAAATTAAATAGTTTAGATAATACATTTATCTAGTTGTCGTAAGCAACAGCTTGTTTGAAGCTTTTCTATTTCATGTTTGTTCTATAAAATTATTAGTAACAGCTCGGTAATATCGAGAATATAATATAATCAATCGACGCCTCTTGTTGATTGACAAAACACAGGTATTTGTCAATATAATGAGTTTTGTAGGCCACTTCACCCAACCAAACATGGACAAGAATAGCCTAAGTAAATACGTGATCCAGACGTAATCTTGGTTTATAATAAAAAAAGTTAAACAATTCCCTAAGTTGTATTGGAACGGCAATAACCACTTGTATTGTAATACTTCAATCACCGCTTGTTTAAAGTAACACTTTATAGCATTGTTTATACCAACTACCTATTTAATGGTATTTCCAACATTATCATCAACCCTTTTACTGTCCTACAGCTGGGCACGGATCTTCTCTTAGAATGAGAAGGTTTATGCTATAAACACCTCACTTATTTAGTGGATTGTGGTAACCTACACGCCACCGAGAACATCTCTCAAGCGTGCGATTCCTCATGCTATTCTCCTTCACTGTTTATGGGATTGATATTCAATGAATAAAATAATTTCGAGAAACTAGAGCCTTGGATCCGGAATCACAACATATCACTACCATAATAACTACCTTATTTATCGTAATCACAGCTGCTAACATATTGTTACTCATGTTAAAATTCAAAATAAAATGTATAAACTGTGTCTAGTTTTACAGTGAAAGTCGAACGTGAGTCATCGATACTTGACAAGAAGATATATGTGTGCCAATAACAATAAAAATCGTTTGGGAAATCCGATGTTAGCCGTGTAGCAGATATCCTTGAACTGATTCCGTTTTATGTGCGAATGACTTGTGATAGCCGATCAAACTACTTCTTATAAATAATTCCGCATAAACCGATTTATTATCCGATTATTTTTAATTACGTCTTAAAAACAAGCGAGCGATTTTATGATTCGATTTGTCTTCGCAGACGAAATAGACAGTGCGCACTATATTGCAAAATATGTTACATTGAAAAATGTTGAACGATCAAGTGAAATTATTGTTATGATTACCAGGTAATTTGTTTCAAATGAATATTACAAATCAACGGAGTATCAAGCGCTAACAAAGTTTTATGAGTGTTAAAATAAATCTAGATAAATCTTCATTTCAATTTTAATATAGTCTCTGGTTGTGTGTATAACAGGATGTTGATGTCTGTTTAAATTAAAATAAATATAATGAGAAACAGTTCTAAACTAATTAGCACATTAATAATCCCAAAGTATCCGTATACGGCTTTGAACGCGGGATATGAGTAAGGAGCCGCTAAGCCACCAGATTAAAAGAAATTGGTCAAGTGTCTCAGATGCAGGCGACGAGATCAACGCTCTCATTGTGTCGGCATAAGGCAGTGACAGAGAAAATTAGGCTCTGAATTCCACCGATATTTTTGCATGTACGAAGCGTGCGGAGGGCGGGCGGCGTTGCTAGCTACCGACGTATATATAGGATGGCACGGCTGCGCGCCGCCCAGTCGCAGTTAGATGCTCTACCGCGCTCCACGCCGCTTCTGACTTCGGTGACTGCACAATTACTTGCACCTAAAACAATTTCATCTTCTACAACTTGGACTTAAAGGACAGTGAATTTATAAACGTTTAGTGTTGTGTATAGACTGCTTACTATTTCGTTCCCTGTGTGGTGTTTGCCGGCATTTCAGCCGACCTGTAGCTGTTTGTCCCGGGACGCCAATACTTTGGATCAGGTGAGCTTTCATTCAACCGCTGTCTACTTCACTTTATTGGACCGATTCTCCGTATTTGCTGCACGTTGAGTGCATATTTTATTTACCTGAAATTCATTGATTTTCAGTGAGAATAGACAACTGTGTCTTACATTCATTGTATCGATTGCATGTGTGGCTTTGAATATTTAAGTACACTCCAATGTTTCTATGATAGAATATTGACTATTATTGATTTATTTTGTTCTAGGCAGTTCGATGCACTGTTCACTTAGGTGTCTATCTTTTTCATAAGTCTGTAAATACACATTTTCTTTTTAAATTCATACGCCATGGTTAACATAATACATACTAAGGATTGCATTACTCATATTATTAGCCTTCAATTATTAAGTGGGCTTATCATTTCCATGAGAGCAAATTGATTTAGTAAATCATTACCATGTGTACTTAGTAAATATATATACTTCCAGTGAAAAAGATAAGCCTAATGATTGTTAACATTGATTTTCAATTTGTATGGTCTGTGTATGTATCCATAATAGATTCACGATATGTTATGTAGGAAATAGCTTTACATTATGTACAATGAATATAGGTACCTAATTAGGCTAATGAAGGCCTAATGGACATGGGTTATCTACGCACTGATAATAATGACATGGGGGTTATTCCATAACGATCGTGCTTATCAGTTGCATTCAGAAACAAGAAACCTGTTGGCAATCTTCTTATAAGATACCATTATGATCAGAATGAAGTCTGTCTATAGATGGTTCGTATAATAGTGAGAGAAATATGACATTCCTATTTTGTAGTTTCACTTTACTAGAACAATAGTATTTCGGGGTCGTAGCTAATGTAATCATACCCAATAGTTTATTGCATTCCATAATTTGATGTAGATAAATTTAATACAGTTGTTACTCTTAAAAGTAGAATCAATTATGGACTCTGTCGGGCACAGCACAGTTTGATAGGAGAGAGGAGGAATCCCATCTCCTAGACCAGAGGGCAAGGGAAGGTAACTCCGGGTTTTAGTTGGTGCGAGTCCGACATATGGATACATCAGTTCTTATGTGACTTATCTCATTTCATCATCATCATCAGCTTATATTAGTCCACTGCTGGACGTGGCCCTAATGTGCGCCATTTCACCCTGTCCTCCGCTTTTTGCATCCAGCTTCTGCCAGCAGCCTATTGCAAATCATCACTCCATCTTACCGGAGGGCGTCCCATACTACGTTTTCCGAGTCGCGGTCTCCACTCGAGAACACGTATATACCCTAGCGGTTGTCGGTTCTTCTGCAGATACGGCCAGCACACTTCAGCTTGCTAACCCGGTGTGCTATGTCGGTTACATTGGTTCTCTGTCGGATGAACTCGTTGCGGATTTTATCCTTCAGAGAAACTCCAAGCATAGCACGCTCTACAGCACGCTGCGAGACTTTAAATTGGTGGACTAACCGCACTGTGAAGGTTCACGTCTCATTACAGTATATTTATCTCATTTACCGCACTTTAAAAAGGAATAATACTGTGTTATTAGTTATTAACGATAGTTTTGGGATAACTATGGATATAAAAAGAATTTGGTTTTCCTAGACTTAATATAACACAGCAACATATTTATTTACTAATTACCAGCAATATGATAACATGTCCTCAAACCTGTCCTCCATTGTTTGAAGGGTTAGGCAGAAGTGTAGGTAGTGCCGTACACCCGTTCGCTTTATGTTTAAGTCCTAAGTAATTGAGATGAGCCTATTGGCAGCAAAATTCAAACTCCGAACTGCTATTGACAATTTCATCGATAAAGCCAACAATACTTTGCTCGACCTGCGAATTGAACCCAAGACCTCTAGTGAAGCAGTCGCTCTTACAACCACTAGACTAACAATTCTAATTCTAGGAAATAAATTAATTAACTTCAGTATGAAAGCTTTGTTTAAGCTCTTAATATCGAGTTTCATTGCCATTCAATACGTTTAATTGGAACCCATTCTCGAATGAAATATTCAATTTCATGATTGATGTGCAGACAAAATTATTGTTTTTTATACTTATAGATACTGTTTTTGATACAGTTATTGTTTTAAAAAAAAGCTATTATTTAGTAAAATACCTTGTATTTATTTAGTTTATAATAATAATAACTAAGTTTTTTTTTTATATTTTATTCAAATTCATATTTAGCGCAGGTAATCAAGTACGGCAATATGATGTGCGCAGGATCATAAAACTAGCTGAAAAATTCTATAAACAATATTAATAAAAGATTGCGATCTATTATCTATTTTATCAACATTATAATAAATCATATCGTTATTTGCTTAACATCAAAGCTTACATTGTTATGACTTGTAAAGAAAGTAATCACCTAAATATATTTTATTTATTCTAGTCTAGATAAATAATTTTATAGTAAACTTAAATAATAACCATCGGAGAACATTGTAAAACAATATTTTAACAAAATTCGTTAATAATGTTAAATTGAGTAGACAGTTGTTAGTAATAGCCTTTAGGTTAAGATCTGGACACATGCCGCTCAACAATTTTTGCTACCTAATGAAAAAATGCAGTTCCCCAAACTGTGAGGTATGTGGTACGGTGGAAGACGTTGTACATTTGCTGACGGAATGTGTCCGGTTCCATGCCGAGAGAGAAATATTAGTAAATGACCTTCAATTATCTAAAAACAATATAGGATTATTTCACGAAATTTTGTCTATGCCGTTGTCTGATGCTGCTAAAGATTTATTTAGATTTATAAGTCATCGCTTTATTTAAGTTAATTTTGTAAGTATTATGTTGTTATAAGGTACGATGGGAAAACAACATTCGTTGAAATTTAACATAAAAACGAGATATACGATTATATTTAAACCAGTGATAATTAAATATATCTTAATTATAGCACCTTTTCACTCGTGTCCGGTAAATTTTCCGAGTCCCTTAATTGCCTCGTCATAACACAACCTTGAAAAAGAGCTATAAAGCCAATTAAACATATTATGTAGTACGCGACTACCCAGTTGGGAACATGTACCTACCATTAATTTCCATTCTGTGTTAACATACATACCATCACGCCTGTATTCCCCGAAGGGTTAGGCAGAGGTGTACTAATGTACACCCACATTTCGCCGGTATGTTTAGGTCCCATGTAATAGGGGGCGAGCCTATTGCCATTAACCGGGCACAAATCCAGACTCCGAGCTGCTACTGAGAATTTCATAGAAAAACCCAATAACACTTTGCTCGACCTGGGGATCGAACCCAGGACCTCTAGCGTAGCAGTCGCTACGTTAACGTGTTAACGTGGACCAAATACACTCGACCACTTCAAAAGATAAATGAACGCAGTAATTTCCCCAAATATTCCACGTGTTAGTTCAGTTTATATAGCTTGCAACCCAATTCCTTAGGTCAAAGTCGCCTTAATGAGGACTAAAGGGAGACTGAAACATCCGGCTCGCTCCGATCAGACCCGCACTCAACACTGCCAAGTATTTCAAATATTCTGACGCTCTCCTATACTCATTACACACGGAATATGTATAATTTTAGTCCATCCTTACGTAGGAATATGCGAAGATAAATATTTTGCATGTCCAACTAACGTCAGCGTTCACTATCGCTCATTCTCTCGTCAATGAATAGTTTAAAACTAATAAATCTAGCTGAAAAAAATGCTTCTCGTGTAACGTGTACAAAATATGAATCGGAGTTGAGCTGAAGTGTAAAGAAATACGTGCCAAGTGAAAATGCAGGGCTATTTCTTCTTCAAGTATAGGGGATTGATGTAGACACTGATCTGATTAGAAATATGTCTGCATACATCGTTAATAAAGTGTTGCAATGTATGCCCAAAATGTTGGTGTACTTGACCCAATAATATTTTCTACACAGAAATCTGTAACATGTGTGTAACGACCACTTGCGAAACCAGTATTGTTATACACACAAAAGTTCAATGTTAAACGAAAAAGTTTAGTTTTTCAACCGCGGTACAGTAAAAACACGAAAATAACTGTTTAAATAACGAATTTACGATATTTTCACTAAACTTGACCCAGTTATTATTTTAACAATACGACTTTTAACCCAGTTATGAATGTTGCACAACGCTTGGCGCACTTGCACACGTTATAGTTGACATTTGAATTGGGCTAATGAGGAGTTTCAAGTCTTCTGATCATTTTTGTAATGTTGTCCTTCGCCTACATAGGTAACAGCGATCGCTGCGCATACGCATGTGTTCAATATTCACACAGCTTCGAAATAATTGACGATTCCAAAATCTTTAAATAATCCAAGAATATTCAAACTGGAATTGTAAAATGAATTCCGCATGAATTGAGCTCTCCTCTTGTTATTTAGATACGCGTAGCAACAGACGTGTTTATTTTATCACAAAATATACAGTCTTCGCTCAAGATACACGGGATTGTAAGTAGTTAATAGTTTTTCTGCAACATTAATTTTAAATACGTAATATATAAATAATAATTCAAGTAAACGATTCTTAACTTTTTCATCAACAATGAGATCACATAAAGCTTTTAAAACATCGTTATCATTGATTTGTTGTTTCAGCTACATGATAACTGAGAAAAAGTTTTAATTTAACACTGATTGATTTGTAACATACGTTGTAAATAATGAAAGCACTTCCGTCAAGCAATTATCGTAAATAATTGAATGATAAATATAGTAAATAAATATTGTTTGTAATCATCAAAGGACTGAGCAAACGGTTAACATGAACCAAGCCGTGATATTATGTAACTATAAATCCATACGATATATCTGGCTAATCGAGCCATGGAAAACATACCTAGTGCTTCCAAAGATAAGGTTTAATTTAGTAGATCAGTTATGTAGTAATAGGTAAAGGTTTTCGTAAACGCCAGGTGTGGACAGCGGTGAGTTATAAACAACATTGAAACTTTCCTATCGACGTACTGTAGGAACATTTCAGTCATAAATCTCTTAGTATTGGTGTAGACGGAGTTAGGGATACGGCGCCATTGCATGCTGCAGAACTTTATAAATCTAATAAATAGCTAAAATGTGCACAATGTAGACATATACCCACTTATTCCTCTCTAAAAGTGCACAGTGTCGACATATACCCACTTATTCCTCTCTAAAAGTTCGTTGATATCAGTAAAGGTCAATTAGAACATATTCTAGAAAAATCGCTATCTAGCAAAAAATACTGGAATATTATTAATAAAGTACATCAATAAAGCCAAATGTACTAACAAAAATGTAAACAGATTTGTGAACAAAAATATTTAGGTTACACTCGACTGGGAACAAATATTATTGTAGCATTTGATATCATAATACAGAGGATTATATAGTTATTATTTTAGAACAGAAAGGGTGCAGGAAAATTCCTACATTAGCGCTTGTCTAGCTTTCCTTTCAGCCCAGTGGGTTGGCTGAACGCTGTGTACTGAAAGTGACACTCTGTCAAGGGGCGTGTTTAGTAACGCATTGTGCTCATACATAATACACGATGGAAAAAAAATATTGAGTAGATATGGAACACGTGTATCAATCAAGCTTTAAAAATAAAAATGTTACTGTCATTGCAGCTTAGAAAAATCTGTTCTGGCACGTATCTATTAGTATACAAACATTTTCAGTCAGTATATTGCCAGATAGCATGTAACCAAAATGCGAAATAATGTTATAAAATGCGAAATATTTTTTTATTATATACATATATGTTAAATGTTTTGCATATTAAAAGTGGATTTAGGTACTTCGATTTCGATTCTTTTAATATCTCAAATTCTTGGTATTTAATAAAAGTATGTTAGTACCTTTAGGTCTCCCTCAGGTGAGCGTGGAGCTAGTTAACCCGGTTACGGATCGATGCGGGTCACGGGAGGGTCACTGGGATCCTGAATATAGACATATAACCTGATTATACGAGATAAAGTACGAAAATGTATGTAATAGATATAAAACCACGCAAGGTATTGCATAGGTTACACGTACAGTTCGCCGGTTATGTTATTCTTTTAGCTTCCATCTCTGAGTAAAGGTCGTAGGCGAGCTTGGAATCTCATATTCAGCGGCTATCGAAGTCAATCGATAAGGCATTGGTCTAATTGTCGAAAGTGCAAATACAAGAAATTATAATATGTGTTTGGTGAATATATCAGTCATGTATTGAATACTAAGTATTCTGCAATCTCAGATACCTACGTAATATAAAAATTATATAAAAATGCAAGATTGCGTAATTTCTGTTCGTACTTCGCTGGTATCGAAATTAGCTGTATGTTTTTTTTCCTTGTTATTCATAGTTCAATGATCGACCTTTTTGAATTGTTTGTGGCTCTTATTGGTAATTCGATTTGACTTCAATACATCAAAGAAAGTAATAATACTTCTAAACAATTGACTTCCTGGACTGGGCCACACGTGTAAGGAAGAAGTAGTCCTTCTACAATGCTAATGAAATATTTATGTTGATTTGAATTGGAACGGCGATTGAATGGAAATTTATCCTTCCTTATGCCGTAACTGTAATCAATGTAATTTATTTATCAGAGGAAGATCAATACTTACAAACAACTTCACTTCTTTTAATATAATATAATAAACTTGAATCTCGTGAAGAGACCGTTAAAAGCAAAAGTCATAAATTTGCACAAATTGCCTACTAACTTGATTAAACAGTAAAACATGAAATAAACGATTTGGATGGCTATCAAACCTATTTAACCGAAATCCTCGCCGTGTGTCTGCCCTTTCGAGTAACGATACAGAAGTCAATGCCCTCATTTAGTGTCAAACAGACATCTCCAGATACACAAAATACAGCAATTTTCAAAGCTAAGCAACAAATAATCGCGTAAGCAATATAAACCAAATTGTTTACTTACACTTTATGGACAGAAAATGTTTTGGCACGTATTATATTTTTCATGTGGGAACAAATTTTTAAAGGTTCTGACTTAAAGTGAAATGCTTTATCGCATATAGACTTGACCTTTTACACCATTTGGCATGGTTTAAGATAATTTGTTACAACGTCAACAATAACACTTATTACATTACTCATTGTGTTTATATAAACTACGCAATATTGCCAACAAAATTGCAAATGTTGCAATATTACAAAATAGTTACACAAACTTACAGTGCTGGTTTCGTACGGAAATGATGTTATCTCACTGAAAATATTCCTCCTATTTCAAGAACTCGGTCATGAAAATATTTTATGAAAAATGAGACCTGCTTTTGACATCATCTCTGTTGATAGTAGGCTAGATAACCCAGATAGAATTATTAAAGCAGACGGACTCATTAAGATTATATCAATGTTTTTCTTATTCGCATAACATTTTTTTTTTATCACTGAGCTCAATACGCTTGACCCAAGTTCTTTCTTATGGAAAGCACAAATATGGGCTAAGATGTAATTCGAGTAAATACTCTTTCGGGGTCTGGCTCTCTCTCATGACGGAACACAGTCAAACTTTTTGGCGTTCAGTCTTACATGCATGCAAAATGGTTAGCTACGGCAGAAAGGGAGAGAGAAATGTCCCTCTCCGGATCCATAGTAGACACACCGAGCGCCGGACGGCGCAGACAGGCCCCCGGCCTCCATGTGCTGTGCCCTGTGAGCAGTTCATCATCAACCCATATACTGTCCCACTGCTGGGCACGGGTCTCCTCTCATACTGAGAGGGATTAGGCTATAGTCCACCACGCTGGCCTAGTGCGGGTTGGCAGACTTCACAAACCGTCGAGAAAAATCTCTAAGGTATGCAGGTTTCCTCACGATGTTTTCCTTCACCGTTTAAGCAAGTAATAATTAATTATTAATACGCACATGAATTCGAAAAGTCAGAGGTGCGTGCCTTGGGTTCGAACTCGAGACCTTCGACTTGGCAGTCCAATGGTCATACCACTAGGCTATCACTGCTTGAGCTATCGCTGCTGTGAGCAGTTGAGTTGAGGGATTCCACCGCCCGCCCAGATAATGGTCCCAGTAGGCAGCACGGATGCTCGTCATACGCGTTCCTAGGATGGAAGGCAAGGCCTCGCTAATGGACGGGGTCCGGTGACTGCAGGACCACAGCCTGTCATAGTCGTGGTGAATTTCACGGCCATGACTATAGGTCAAGTAAAGGAAAGTGCGATTTTTAGTCGGAAAGAGTCGGACATACCCTGTCCCCTCCCCAGGTGGCGGAGGATTTTCCATACTATAAAAAAATAAAAAAGGGTGTAAGCTACCAGACCACTAGATTCTAACACCAAGAAAAAACTTTGATATAAAATTTGAACTTAATATTATACAGAGAATATTTTGCCTATTTTAACCGTCTTATATTTCTAAAACTACCTAGGTAAGGTTTGGTAAGTACCAAGAATGAGAACAATGAATAAATAATTTGAGTCATGAAGTGTGGTATTTGAGCTCAAATCCCGTTCACTAGGTTTATTATGCCGATGCTTGTTGTTCTTGCCTGATATACCACGAAGTAGCCAATCAAATCGTAAATTGAATTGTTTAGCTTTGTTACAGAAACATCTCAATACTTTTATGTACAAAAATTAGGTCTGTTTGTACTAAGTTTCAAGAAACGCTATGAAATAGAAAGAATGTGAACACATCATTTTCTGTTACGTGACTACCGAGTAATGTGTAGTCAAGTGTATTAATTGTGTAATAATATAATGTTACATCCTTTCAGCACCGTCCTTTTGTGGTACATAATACCACTTTCCTACCAAGGACTCGTCCGTAATGTAAACAAATCATAATTACCTGTCAATCTTTTGTTACAACAAAGCAATTTATCACAGTCACCGATCAGTGTCACTGTCAACAAAACTAGAGTGGAGTCCTTGGCAGAAAACCTTCTAACAAGGAAATAGCCATGATTCCCATGATCCAACGATTTTTTGTCAAGGTCATGTCCTTTCGGCTAGTCCCGCGGGCGGTCGCGACCTTCGTCATATTGATACCGCAGCATGCACCATTTGGCGGTGAGGGTCACGCACGCCGTACTTCATATCAAGGACTCGTGTAAACAAGTTATGTTACGTAACTGTAGTGCTTGATCATGTTGCAAGGACTTTGTACACTTAAAGAAAACTATAGTCCTATAAGAACAACATATAATGTACTTACGCCTTTTTACTACGGCAAGTAGAAACTAAAGAACTCATTACTTATAGACTATATATATTTAAATAATATATGTGGCTATTAAGCAAAGGAAAAATCGCGGCCAGGATTCGAACCTGCGTCTTCTAGTGTCACCAGAAGACGCAGGTTCGAATCCTGCCTGCGGTCCAATTTTTCCTTTGCTTAATATCTTATCATGGAAAATGCCAAAAAATACAAAAAGATAATATATGTGGCTCTATACTCTAATTTTCGGCTTCTCCTTAGAGCATGTTATAACTAAAATAATATTTGACTTAAACAATCTAGGCCTGTAATAGGTGCAGAACGTGATATTTTAGAGCAAGTTTGCATTACATCCCACTCGTTTGGCTGTAAGCCTGCAGGGCAAGGGATCACCGCCCACGTGTAGCTAAGCGCCCACCAGAACCGACGCCATTTAAATTTATTGTCTACGTTTTACAATACCAATCATCTAAAAAATAGAATACCGTAGTATATTTAAATCGTTTTCCTAAATTATAAATATCCTACGTCTCGTCCGTAGGCGTAACAGCACATTTTTATTCTTTAAAAGAAGCATTATTTTCTATTTCATAGATGAATTTGTTGACTTGTTAGGGAATCTGTATACTTTTTACCTTCAATAATCGGACCAAATCTTATCGAGGCGGAAAAACTGAGGTGCACTGAAAAACAATAAAGGTATATCGTAAGCCTTGAACAGATGAAAACAAAGTCACAGTGGCGATATGAATTTTCCATATCGTGCGATAGTAGGTAAACAACGATAGAAAACACTCACCCACGTATAACAAGTTCCGATAAAAGTAATAAAATCGTGCGTAAATAAAAATACAATGATTTTATTGCAAACAGTTGCCTGCTCGACAATATGACATCAAATTCCCGCGATTAATTAACCCAATTCATATAAAACACTCTCCACATTTTATATAACCTTAAAAATTAGAAATTATTGCCTTTAAACAGAGCACTAATTTCCACTCCGTAAAATCAACCAATTGACAATAAGTAAACTAACAAATAGGTGCTCAATTTCCGTGAATTGGTTACACCGTTTTATTTTATTTTTGATAATAATGCATCTTACTTAGAGAATATTTTTAGCTTCATTGAATCAAATGTTAAACCGGGAGTTCCCATTTAAAAATCCTTGCAACGTCATACATTCCAATTATTTTTACATAATTCTGCAAATAAAATAATTTATGTAACACGGAAAGTTTAATTTAAACTCGATATTTCTTTTGGCAGCACGACGCGACCGAACGTTATTATTTGGCGCCAAACGTAAATAAAAATGGCGACGCTGTCACCATGATACATTAATCTGAGAGAAGTATCAAAAATTTAGGATACCACGTTTTTCTACCGCGTGGGTTCATGTGTTTTCACGTGGAGTTGCGTTTTCTTTTGATGTTGAAATTGATGTGTTTTCATTCATAAAGTCTAAAAGTGCATTACATAATATGCTTTATTTTTAAACTTTCATCACATCTGAAGACGATATTATTATTTACTCGTAATTTTTTGTATTCCAGCTATGAAATATATTGATAGGAATGTCTTTTTTACGTAGGTACTTAGTATGATGTACCTTAAAAACCTTTTGGTATTATTTAATTATTTTTTTTTAATATTCGTTGTTTATTTCGAGTATAGGTATTGTAATTATTGCCACGAATCCTACAATATACCTAGTATTTATAAAATTGTAATAAAAATATTACATAAGCTTTTGACGTGGTCACCGAACGTCACGTACATTACTAGAAGTGGTTGTTGATTGTATACTTTATCCGATGATGCATACCACGTCACGATGTGTTGTTTACGAATTACGATAGGTACCTACATCTGACGTTAAAGAACCGTGCTCTAGACAAAACGATTAATACGTCTTCACGTGTATAACGCGCAAAACAATAACAATATTTTTTTCAAATCCTGAACGCTAAAATAAACTTTTATTTATATAATGCAGTTCCTTGCCAAAGTTAAAACAAGATTTTTGAAGATCTTCCATGTTTTACACGAAGTGAAAACAATGATCAACAAAGAACGCGTATCAAAAGATTTCTGCGGTGTAGCTATTTATGCAATAGATTTTTTGTTTTGTTTTCCATGGCGTATTGTTGTCACAACAGCCGTGCGTTTGAATGAAAATGACGGTGTTTTCTAGGGTTATTCAACCATTCGGTAGCTCGGTGGGCAGCCGCTGACGCATAGTGGTGTATCCGATCTATAAATATTTCAGATCATACATGTCACATATCGCGCTAATGGCGTTTTTTGTAGCATTTGCGCAGTTCATTTTCCTTTCTGAAGACAAATAATTGATGGGGTTGTGTATCTTGGCACACAGTCACTGCTCCCTAATCATTTTAGCGAAGGTCAGAGAAGAATTAAAAAGTACCTACTTTGCTTTAATAACAGACATCACGCCATCATGATTCTGAGAGGTACCTGTAGGTACTCAGAACTAGAATCAGACCCATAGAATATTTAAAATCATTTTTCAAAAGCCATTGATCATCGCGATATTAGCCACAGAAATGATTTAAATGAATGGCGAATATAACATGAAATACAATCTAATCTTAAACAAGCATTAGCTGCTGACGCGGTTTGTCGGTCATTAGCTACTGGACGTCATAGTGTGGAGCGCAAGTAATGAATGAAACTGAAGCTCGCCAACCAAACGCTGCGTGAGCTTATCTCACACATCTCCGTGATTTAGCGCTAAAACCGACTCAAATGATCGTTAGTAGCAAATTGGTGAACTTTGGTAGGAAATCGTAATAATAGGGTTCATTTTCTAACCAGAAAGTGTTCATTTTCTTGTACACCTCTCACTCATACAAGAAAGTGTTCAGTTTCTTCTATACTTCTCACTCATACTCCTTTAATACACATGTAATTTGTCTCTGTATCAACCAAAGGTTGTTTCGTATAAAATGCCTAAAAGATCAACATTGTATAGATTTAGAAAATACACATACATATAATGTTAACACAACATAAAGTTTCTTATGTATATTCTTGCTTAAGATGTCTACCAATGTCAACACAACTTTTGATTAATATTTTGTTATTATAAATATTATTGTTGATATATTTGTAATTCAATTGTTTCAGATAAGACGCAAATCCCCAAGCATGAAGGACGAGCGAGCCAGCATGCCGCGCGTCCGCATCGCCGTCATTGGCAGCTCTCGAGTTGGCAAGTCCGGTAAGCAAATATAACATTAAACAACGTTATTATTTATACTATGTTACACTTTAAAAACATATTATGTAGAACAGGAAAATATTTTTTCAAAAAAGTGTTTTGGAAATTCCCCTATCATCTGATTTAATAGTAGCGACCCAGATACTTGAGAGTGGCTGTCACCATTTGATGGATTTAATTTTCCACGACATCATAACTCCATATTTTTCCGTTCGCTTGAGTGAAACTTGATTCTTTACTTTCTATTTTGAGATAAATTCTAGGTTACGTAATTTATCAAGAAATTTCCATAAAAGAGTCTACACAAAAGCAATTTGAATTGTAATTATATACGACAGTGTCAGGATATCTTGACATTTTCAAACAATATATTGTGAACGAAATGAATTTTCTAAACTGAACTAACTCAAATACCGTCGCGGTCATTTTCTCTAATGAAACAATAAGGACCTTGGCCGCAAATATTCAGGAGTCCGGTCGAGATGGTGTTACATAAACCTAGCCAGGCCGACAACCCAGTGACCTATTCTCCTTGGT
This sequence comes from Acronicta alni, assembly GCA_964056405.1. NCBI lineage: Eukaryota > Metazoa > Arthropoda > Insecta > Lepidoptera > Noctuidae > Acronicta > Acronicta alni. The sequence continues at coordinate 13,575,352 of OZ043916.1, read as the reverse complement.
GATGTAACCGTTCAACAATACATCCATGAGACGCTGAAAACTTCTTAACACTCCCTATAAATTGCGACTCTATTTCTGATTTTCAAACACTTGAAATGGCATGCTCTTTATGCTCCTACACTACCACTGTACTATAATATACTGCGCTATACCTACGCAATTATATATTTGTAAAGTTTCCCCCGACAAACGGAAGCGTAGTGTGGGAGCTGTCTTTAAAAAAAAAGTGTAGCTACTTATCAATGAATTATATTGATAGAAACGTCATTTCTTTGTTCCAGCTCTCATCGTACGCTACTTAACCAGAAGATACATCGGCGAATATCATTCAAACACAGGTTAGTAGCATTCCTCATTTATTGCAAGATAAAATTACCTGACCCGTCTTTATCCTTCAAAATGCTTATTCTATGTCTTCATTTCAGATCTGCTTTACCGACAAACGGTACCGATTAACGGCACTCCAGTTGAACTCGAAGTTATAGATGTATCCGGTTCTAATTCTGATAAATTCCCAGCTGAACAGGTAAACATACATTTTATACATAATATATTTTATTATATTACAAATTCTTGTTCGCAATAAATCGTCATGGTTACCTTTGATATAGAATGGGAAATGCATAAAACATGGAACTGAATTGTAAAGAATATTTACGTAGTTATTGACCCTCTACCACTAAACTAACATAATTTTATATTTATGAACTGTCGTAAACTTTAACCTTCGCTTTGACCAAGCGATTATTATGTACTGTATACATATACAGTTTCAAAGGGACCTTAAAATAACCATTGCGTTAAGGTTTCACCAACAGTCCAGTAGGTATATGAATATAGGTATTAACCTATATTCATATACCTACTGGATATTACTGGTGTTCCCCACTAATCTTCACCTTCACGAATTTAAAGTAACCTAAACAACTGACGCCTGACCTTTAGTTTCTAAACAATAAAGTACACAAATCATCGAGATTAAGGATGTCGAGTATTTCATAAGAAGGTCACATTTCTACGGCTATTTTTACTCAATTCCTGTATACTTTTGATGCAGACAGTAATATTTTATTACCACTAATCCAGAAGCAGAACATTTTTTTTTGGTTTCTGAAGGAAGTAGGTTAGAAACTATAGACATCCTGAAAAATACCTTTGAAACTGTAGCATATATACATAAATAAAAATTAGATGATCTCTAGCTCAATTCAACGCATTGCTCCCAGCGGAACCCTTCCGCAAACAAAACGGGCGAATACCCGTAGACTGAACTGCTTTATGTTCCAATAACTGGGTTAATGTTTCAAGTAGTGGCATGAAACGACTTTAGATGCTACTCCGCTGACCTGCACAGCGAACACTGGACGATATGACTCACCCTGTTTACATATGATACATTATAAACTATATTCCCAATACACTCACCAACTGGCGAAAGAAGTGATTGTCAGTTTAACAGTTTGGAATTCGAACGTCGACTGAACCAACCTAGAACTCCTTGTTTACAAAAATATCGCTGTAGACATCCTTAAAATAGTTCTTTTGAGATGTTGTTGAAAAGACCAGGGTTGTGAAAATAAGCAACACATCTCGCAAACATTAAAGTGGTTCTGTGGGTGGGACAGTGAATGAACCACATTCGTGTCCTGATAGAAAACAACAATTTTTTATACAGCACTAAGGTGGCAAACAAGCAGATGGCCCACCTGATGATAAGCGCTTACCATAGCCTATAGATGCCTGCAACAACAGGGGTATCACTTACGCGTTACCGACCCTGTAAAACGTAAGAAGAATAGTTGGGTTGGCAGTTTTAGGGTCAAATTCCCCCAATGTCAACACAATTTCCGCGGAGCACTAGCAACCTAGCTCACCGTTAGGAACACAACACATCTCAAGCAGTGTTATTTCACTTTGATTTTCTGCAAAGCGGAGGTACTTCCCCAGTCGGGTAGCTCCAATTTATTTACTTGACTTAGTTACTCGATCTGATTGCGTATACACATAATTAATACAACCAGTATTGTGTCGTTATGAAAATAAGGTCATTATAATTGAAGAAAAGCCTTACATAGGTAAACTAGTTCAATTAAAACTTTTAATCAGCTTTTTCTTCGACTCCGGACAAAACAAAAAATCTTTGATAGGAAGCCATCAAGTTCCGCTTCTAGCAAGAAAAACATTCAACGTTGAAATGAAATATTAGCTTCAGTGAATGTTATTGACCACAAATTAACTACGCAGGTCCTGAGCGTGGTCTTCTTTACAATATTTTACGTTAATTCTATTGTGGGAGTTCGATTTTGTATGGGTTGTTATAATGACCTTTCTTGACGTCATATCGACTTCCTGTGTAATAATTTCGCTGTTTTGTGCGATATAAACAAATTTCAGTGAGTGTGCCCACAACAATGGGTATCTACGTAGTATGTATAGGCGACGCGACGCGGGATGTGTCGCGGCTGACGGACGCGTGGGAGCGCCCGTGAATCGCTTGCAAGGCTAATTTTAAGCTGGAATGTTGGCTCTGAAGACGCATTAATTAAACACATTCTTCTTCGTCTAGTCTCTTTTACGCAAAGCATTCGTTATATTGTTTGATGAAGACTTTAGAAGCACTTTGCCAAAGTAAACAGCTTTGTTCTGCTGGGGGCGTTTCAACTTTGACGCAAAAAAAATATTTCTCAATTTTTGTGATTACTCGCTTGACGCACTTTCACGGTTAAGATACTGGAATTAGATCAAGACTAAAATTACGCCGTCTATATATTTTAACTGGGGCAAATATGACAAAATTTAGTTTCTCGTTATCGCATTAATTCGCGATACAAGTATCCTTCAAATGTTAATAATGACCACAGATGCGACCCATATAAAACCAATGTCAACGTTTAGTTGTGACTGTATAGATTTATTATACCCGAACATTACATATTTATGACTTAGAAAACCTGCTATTTGAAATTCACAATTATGTTCTGAAAACACTTCCACGTACGCCTACACACTTCCGTCATCAAACATTGGCTATTATCTTGTCAAACTAATCTACATGTTGGCACTTTCTTATGTTTGTCTTGTTTCTTGTTCCAGATACAATGGGCTGACGCGTGTCTGCTGGTGTACGCAGTGACAGACCGCAGCAGCTTTGAATACGCCACTGAAGTGTTGAGTGCTTTGAAGCGCGCGCCGACGAGCGGCAGCCCGGCACACGGGACGGGCGGCACAGCGGCACCCATGCCGCTCGCGCTGCTAGGCAACAAGACAGACTTGGACCACTTGAGACAGGTCAGTACTAAATAATGGCCTAAAACGATAACGTACGTTAAAGAATATTACAGAACGGGTTTGCAACTATTTTTATTGTCACAAATGTAAATTTACTCGTGTATAAAGCATCTTATATTATATAACAAACGTGTTGAGACGTAGAAACTTAAAATATAAGGTGGAATATATATTTTTTTCTGCTACGACCCTCCGGGCGTTATGTCTCTCTTATATTATTATCTACATAAGTAGTTTGTGGATGACCTACAGCTAGCCCGGCGAACATTTTAATGCTTTGCATTAATGCGAAGTATATAAAATGTTGCACGTGAGGTGCGTCATAAAATCACTGTTGATAAAAACAAATACTTACGTCTAGTCAAATAAACTTCGTTTTTAAATTCTTTATTTACAACATATTATTATTATATTATATGTTTTGTGCATGTGTGAATCATTTCATTTGTTAATCATAAGCTCAGATAACAGCGTCTCGTAGCCATGAACGGGAGTCGGTTACTCCATTCTGCGTAATACCTGCTGTTATTTCTAGAATATTAACAAAATCGTCCTTCACCTTTCAACACGTCGGACGATATGTATGATCACTGTCATGATTACATAACGGCAGTTTGTAATAATAGACTATAGGATGATTGACACGTTTCCTTCACCTTACTTTTGTTTATAGAATCTAGTTTTAGATTGACGATAAAGCCAATTTCAAATGTTGTTTGGAAACGTACCCACGATAGGAGAAAATCCTAGTGTGGGTAACGTTTTTTTTTTTAAATATAATACTAACCATATCTATAAACTCAGTTTCCAACCACATTTCTTATATTTCCTCATAATACAAATAACTTAAGTTTGACATTTCCATAAAGTCAAACTACTAAACATTACAGCAGAAGTTTACCGCTGTCACCAGGGAACAAAGACATGAGACAGTCCTGTCTATCGCTATTGAGTCTTTTCAGGTGATATTCAATGAAAAGCTACGTAGGTATTCACAGTTAGCAACAGACATCTTTTGTCATGCGAATAATAGGCAGGCACTCGCTTAGAAACCGAAGGTAACGCAGAATCTCATGCCTGGGAAATTATATGTACTTACCAGCTATTTCATAGACAGAAAGAAGAAAAGTCGACAATATGGAACCCAATATATCTAAGGCCCTTACTCTAAAACACTGTTATTAACGATACTTTTAAATATATACTTCTCTTTGTCATTTTGTTATAAATAAAATGAGATGGTACTAAATATATTATTTATGTTGTCCTTAACTATTAGCGGTTTGGAATAAGGGGGTGAGTTACTAGGCGTAGCATAGTCTTTTACTACATCTTGTCGTTATCCCGGAGGAGTGGGTGGTTCCGCATTTGTATAAGGAAATCGAGTCTGAAATATCACAAGATTATGAATAATGACAAAAGCTACGTCGCACCAGGGATCCCTCGGTAGGGAGACTCAATAGAAAAGCTCTTAAAACATTTATTTATTTATATATATACGCTTTCTCAATTAATAACACAAAGCTCATCAACTATTCTCTATATAACGAACTGTTATCTTTAGATGTAATAGCTACATAATTTACATAGTGATTTCGAATCAATGATTCATAATTATTATTATTCAACGAAGGTCACAGATATTTAAATAACAGTATATAAATCGGGTATATGGCCTGACCTTCTTACTGTTTACAGAGTTTACGTAATTTAAACAGCTTTGTAAAGTTTACTTTGAATTTATTATTAAGTAACAACATCCCCGGCACTCCACTTTGTTGTCAAGAGCCTTAAACGTCGATTGGATAAAAATAGCTTCTGATGACGCCATTTTATCATTTTGAAGGTTGTAAGTGATTTGGAGCTGTCCTTAAAACTACGCTGAATAGCTTTGAGAAAAGGTACGACAGGGTTTCCCTCGTTCTTAGTCTCATTTCGGCCCTGTTCCTTGCTCCCGGGTTTTTTTCCAGTTTTGATAAATCACTTGTTGGTATTAAATAAATTGTGTTCAAAGAGTGCCTAAAAAAGCTCCAAATAGTTCTTATAAGCGTAAGTCTACCAACCTGAATGAGCCAGTAGTGCAGACTATTGCTCGATATCTTTTATTTTGAGTGCAGATTCGTGCCTAGCAACAGGGTAGTAAGGGGTCCAACTATGACTTTCCATAGTCTGACCATTTTTAAAGATATTTTCTTGTATTGTTCGCAGGTCACTACCAAGGAGGGCCAGGCCATTAGTGCAGCGCACGGCGCCTCCTTTAGTGAGGCCAGCGTGGCCGACAACTCCGGCGACCTGTACCGATGCGTGGACCGCCTCCTGGCCGAAGTGCGCACACCACAGCGCACGCGCAAATTCTCCGTCACGAAGATGCTTGGATCATTAATAGGTAAACATCACTTCCTGTTTAATCAAATTATTGCTAATAATACATTCCCTTAAATCGCACTATTATGATTGCGTAGTCAAACATCACAGTCTGTTAGTGCAGTCAACCGTAATAAAATTATAGCCTTGCAACTACACGTATCTGTAAAAGAATATCACAAAACTATCAGACCATACAATTGAAACTGAAAATGAACTTGACTAAACACAAGTTCTTTAATATCAATTTATCTTATCACGTCTTGTGCTTAATTAATGGTTATCTTTGCACCTTGTTACAGGCGGTGGTGGTAACACCCAAACGAACCGAAGTGGGTCTATGGTGGCGTGCCCCCGTGTACCCGCCCCGTCCCGACCACCGCTGGCGGCTGCGGCACCCTGACCGGCGGCTGCGCCTGCGCACCGCGCTCGCTGATGCCTCGCCGGCGCCGGCGCAGTCTGGCTCGCCTGCCTGCCCGTGCCCGCCCGCTTCGCACACCACTCGCCATTGTCCACTACCATCATATGAACTGCTGTGACACTGACGTGGTGGTGGGACCAATACGTGCAGATTTTGTGCTCGTGGACTTCTATCATACCAAAGACCAAATAACCTAGTCAATAATATAAATTATGTGCAGTATAACAAGTGCACTGTGAGCTTTTATTGAATGATAAATGTTTGAGCGACATTGTGGAACATCAAGTGGATCAGTTTTATGAATATTGATGTTTATAAAATGTTGACAATAATGGCTATAATATAGTTACTACGATGACGTGATTTCAGGTATTGATGTGCCAAAGATCTGCTGTTATAAACTTATTGGTGAAAATGATACAAAGATAAGAATAAGAACAGTTCGTAACTCAGTAATTGAATACTCATTTGCTTAATTTAAATTAATTAGTAATATCAACAAATCATTTTGTCTATTGCATGTTGACGTTTGTGAAATATCTATAGAAATAAAATATAAAATTCAAATAGCATAATTTTAAAGTGTTATGCACACGAGTACCTAGCAAAGATTCATAAAGATATTCGTTTGTAAAGTGTCTGACTTTCGCTGAACTGTGTGTACTTTCTTATGCCTAAAGATATCAATTTGATATGGCCTACAATTTTCTACTTTTTCACAGTATTATTAAAATAAGTCTTGTGTAGGCTAAGTACTTACACTTTTGTATAATTGGCTCCTATTTCACCACATCCAACGAGACGATGCCTGAAATTTTCCATGATTTTATTTAACTGATGATTGGTTTTGGAGGCCTAAGGAGTGGTGAAATTAGGAAATAAGTAAACATGTTGTCATATTTTGAATTTTGATAAATGATGTAATTGAATGTAATGACTACAGGTGTTTATAAAATTTCTGACCAACGGTTTTATGTCTAGCATTATTATGGAATCTACACAGTGTTGCTAAATAACTATAGTTTCTACTAAATCGTTAGTCATCTTCTAGTCATAGAATAAGGGCTGTGAAAAGACATTTTGAATGTTTGGGGGAATGTTAACGAGAAGCTGTAAATAAACAATGTAAATCTAGTTTACAAAACAAAGTGTCTACGTGTATTCTGTCAAATGGAATGTAGTAATAAAACTATGGGTAGTATGATTAAACTTATAATTGATATGAAGCAAATATTTGGCTGGTGTGATATTGTTGTAAATTATGATGAAGACCGCCGCACCCACTATCATAGTATCAAGATATTAATGTGATGTTATAAATATCTATTGGGAATTGTATAAATTATTACTATAAAGTATATTATTCAAAATGTTTGTGCGGCGGTGAAGATGTAACTAGAATGCCTTACCTTAATTTGCTAAATTATTACTAAGGTGGGGGATGCAATAGGTTAAACACAGCTCATCATATCAATGACCTATCTAGAAATCTTCTTATATGATTGCTGGCTGCAATACGTGCCTAGTTCATTCCCAACCTTATTGTTAAATATTGTCTATTCCATAAATTATAGAGAAGAGAAAAGAATTATGGAATGTAAATACGTCTTGTACATTGTTAAGGGGACTCAAATGTCGGAACTGATTGGAATAAGATGTAAATAAATTTAATTCATTAGCTTTAATAATATTAAACGTTTAATAATTAGTTTCTGTTTTATTTACTCGCACTGAATACCAATTTAAAGCACTTGGTAAACTGAAATAGATTGGAATTTGAAAGATGTCTTCTTGATGACATACACGGTTTCTTGTAAGATTAATAACCTCGCCGTACTATGGAGCTGCCCCACTGGGGAAGTACCTCCATGCAGAAAATCGAACTGAATTAACACTGCTTTGAGCTGTGTTGTAATCCTTACAGTGAGGAAGTTTGCCAGTGTTCCGCGAGGAAGCTTTGTGTTGCCAGTGGGGGGACTTTGACCCCTATACTGCCAACCCAACTATTCCGTGCATGTTTACCTGTGGTACAAAAATAATAGTAATATAATAAACCACAACTTTTATTTAGACTTTTTACAAAATATAATAAATTTACTATTATTTACGTGACTGCTACGCTAGAGGTCCTGGGTTCGATCCCCAGGTCGAGCAAAGTGTTATTGGGTTTTTCTATGAAATTCTCAGTAGCAGCTCGGAGTCTGGATTTGTGCCCAGTTAATGGCAATAGGCTCGCCCCCTATTACATGGGACCTAAACATACCGGCGAAATGTGGGTGTAGGTTAGTACACCTCTGCCTAACCCTTCGGGGAATACAGGCGTGATGGTATGTTTATAATAAATTTATCAATAGATTCTAGTTTTTTTACTACAATCTGTCACTTTCTCTATTTGTCAATATTTCAATACACATGCAGTTAACATAATATATAGTCTATTATTTATGGTTAACATTTCTCATAAATATTTCTAACTTTAAATGGGGTAAGCACAATCTGGTTTAATGACTGGACCAGCTGTTTACACTGTCGCTATTTTTTTCTAAGGATTGGTTAATTATTTCAACGGCTCAACCTGGGAAACGAACCCAGACGCCTTGAACAAACAATAAGGTCAACAGCTATTAGAAATAAATATGACTATCAAGCTCATAAAGTGTGCGTCTGACCTGAAACTACAAAATTATAATTAAAAACACTTTCCCTAGCACAATTAAATCTACAGCGAAATAAACGGAAGCGTCGGTCAGTGATACAGATTATACTCGTAAAAAACAATAAAATACTATTAGTAGCTAATAAAATAAAGAGGAATTACTTGTAAACATAAAATGTTGAACTCTATTACTATGATTCATTGAATGAGGATAGTCATTACATAAATACAAAAGCTAATTTTTTTATGAGTAAATGAAGAAATACGCTTGGATTCAAGTCAAATAATATTTAAAACATAGTTCTACTACTAAAAGTGGGACGAATAATAAAGATATTTTAATCATCTTTTTTTTTTCTTTGCTAAGACGAAGACGTCACCTTAAAGACGTAAATTATTCAGAATGTTTTTCAAATTTCGATTTTGGGTGGGACTCGCGGTGGCTTAGTGGTCATGGCGTCTGGTGTATTGAACTAAAAGACGCAGGTTCGAATCCTGCCCGCAGTCGAATTTTTCCTTCACTAAAATAACAAAAGATATTTTAATATTATAACTGACGGTGAATTATAGTACACATCGGTCTAATGTACGCAAGCTTGGCCGGTGAGCATGAGGTCCCAGTTTCGATTCTCAGGTCGATATGGAATGGTTGTATGAAACGGTTAGGAAGAGTAACTACTCTCCCTAACCCTTCCCTGATGGGTATAGTTGTGATGATAATTATATTTATACATATAGCTGGCACCCACCCGCAGCTTCGCTATCCTAATCCTCTTAGCCTTTTCGCAACTATAATGAAGTCGGCTTCCAGTCTAACCAGATACGGCTAAATTGATATTTAGCTATGGGTGTCGCTTTAGATGGGTGTCGCTTCGTGTAAAATACTGATGTATTTTACACGAAGCGACACTGGGCAACACCGCCACGCAGAGGGTTGTTTGTTGCCAGGCTTTTTGGGCTTCTGACTACCACTAACGATAGTCATAGGTAGAACCGGCTTTACGTGCTCTCCTAGGCACGAATGGTCTTCGATCCACAGACTGATCGCAGCTAGCACTCGCAGATCGTTTGATAAGCATAGTTATTTTATTGCCACGAGCCCCTGCAGATTTGCCAGCATTGTAAGATTAGAGACGGCTTTCAAAATGGTGCAAGATTTTTTTAACAGGTGCATTAGTTCCGGAAATTATCCTCCACTACACACAAACTCACAAAATTCGCACTCTATAATATATTTTCTTTTATACCACTAAGGTGGCAAACAAGCATACGGCCCACCATGGTAAGCGGTTACCGTAGCCTATAGACGCTTGTAATACCAGGGGTATCACTTGCGTGTTTAACCCTGTAAAACGAAATAGGAATAGTTGTGTTGGCAGTAGAAGGGTCAAAGTCCCCCCCACTGCCAACACAACGTTTCTTCGTGGAGCACTGGCAACCTTGCTCACCGAAAGGAACACAACAAAGCTTAAAGTGTGTGTTTTAGTACTTCCCCAGTCGGGCAGCTCCAATTTGAGTGGAAATTCTCCCACTATGCTCTACCTCTCTTAAATAAATATCATTAGAGTTAAGTTTTAAATATACTACCTAAACTACTTACATAATGTATTAAGTAATTTATATTTCCTGTGTAACCCCTAGACGGAAAATAGAGGCGCAAATACCGTTACCTCATATCATTTAATAAATCTATAATGGATATTGAATGATAAATGCACTATAAAATGATCAATGCGAATGTTTTTATCTCTAGTTCGGTCGCATTTAGTTAACCCCGTTACCGATTCGCCATATAAATTATCTTCGTATACAATTAAGGCGCAGACACTGTTCAAATAAAAACATACCTATAAAATGTTCCTATTTATCTCGTAACATAGAAACTGAAAGACTTACAGCCAATTATTATACAGCACAGTCCCGTATATTAACAGATATTTCAGGAAAATGTGAAAAAAAGGTGTTGATTTATTACTAGTAACAAGTAGGTACAAATTAAAATTTGTCTCATCGATTAGTGTCGACGCGTATTAAGTAGCACAAACTTCTGAGTGCCAAGAAAGACAAAATTTGTTATATTCTATATTGTTTTTTTTATGACAATGTGTAACAAATCTATAGTAGTCATGTGGACGCATCTTTAGGATACGGTATTAACGATCAGGAGTCATTGAACCCTGTTCTGTTTAAGGCGACCGTTCGATTTGGTGCACTACCGACTACCTGAATATAGTTTATGCATATTAGATGTGCTCTTTTTCACGAAAAGTAAACATTTATGGACTCTACTTTTTCTATTGTTTATATTTAGATACACCATTTTTTGAAACGTTGTTTACCGTCTACTTTGCTTTCAATGCTATTTATTATAATACCAAAAATACTTTTTGTATATTGACTCCTCGAATCGTCAGACGAATGGACTATTGAATTGAAATAAATCATAAATATTTTAAATTGAGATGAAAATAACGTTCCACCTGACTTTAAAAATAAACTGATGATTAGTTCAATGTCTTTACACCTAGCTACTTAGATATTACCGATAGAGGCGAGCGATTTATATATATGATAAACTTAGAACGCATGGGCCTTTTAACCAGTGTTTGTATTTTAAAAATTGGAATTCCGATGTACTTTTCTGCGGGTTTATAAGTAGGCTACAAGTAAAATAGTCTTTAGTGTATGAGATTTCTCAGAACTTCAGTGTTATAATATTTAAAAATACAGTTTGGCTCTGAACTTGTTCATAATTATTAATAATAGCATCAACCTAATTATCAGCTGACGTGCATTAATAATTGAATTTTACGTCGCCGGTCGGTCGCACACGCGCCGGCGAAATAAATCACAATCGCATCTCGGAACAATGCTCGCTCCACCGAGATGAGAGGGGTGCGCACCCCAGCTGCGTACACCGATCGATCTGTGGACCACTCCGCCACTACACGACACATTGTCTGTCAAAGCGGCTCCAACATCAAACGTCCCTACCACCGTCCTAAATAAAAAAATAAATACAGTGTTCTCAATCAGTGTTATGTGTTAATTTTTATTTTTTTTACAATGGAGGGGCGGAGGTCTTGGGATGGCGTGCCTCTGGGCGAGTCGCACTCTCCACCACAGTCGGTGCCGGGCCGAAGGACGCCGCTGGGTGCTGTCGGCCTGGGCGGCTTCTACATGCAAGGTGGCCAGCCTCCGCCACCTCCGCAGCACTGTTACCCGGCAGACGAGAACCAGCCAGAACCAGGAACCAGCTACGGACAAAGGTTAGTTTTTCCGACAATATCTTTCATAATTATGATGATTAGAAGCATATTATTCGTCTGAACAGTAAAATTAACGTGAAAAGAAAGTACTGTCAAGGTTTCTGTATATTCCGGCGTTTTTATAGAGCTGTATTTCTGTTTGTAAGCAAAAGCATATGGTTTTTCGCGCATGCGCTCTAATTAAGCGACATAAAGAACATATAATGACATGAATATGACTTGTTATTATTATATTTATAACCTACTTTTCCGACATAAATATACTGTAAAAACGACGAATAAATTGTGATTCCATTACACGACATCTAGCGTACTGGCATACCTAATAAAAAATATCGTAGAGACAGTGATGCATAATAATAGACTATGATTCCAATTAGAAGCCAACTGGTGCAATCTGTATCTATATAATTAGCTACATAAAAGTGAAATACCACTCACTTCCCTCACACACTGACTAATCACCAAATCTAAGAATATTTTCCGTTTGAGGGCGTGAGTGCCAACTTGAAACTTGGAATACAATGCATAAACATGATACTTGAAATTATAATAGATTATAATGTCCAAGGGTAACATGCCGCGACAATAATTTTGTCGTCGCGTTATCTCGTCCTCAGCCATAGTTTGGGTGTGATATAAGTGATGACAAAATTAATTCGTGGCTGGCATATTAATCTGGAGACTGCCGCTTGAGATCAACGGGGCTAGTTTATCTTTTTAATCGTACTTGCCATAAAACCTGCAAAAATTATAAAACTTTATATGTAAAAACTTTATAACAATCGCTTATTCTGCAAAAGCCAACAATAGTTTATTCTTAAGATGTCGCGTTATCTCGTCCTCAGCCATAGTTTGGGTGTGATATAAGTGATGACAAAATTAATTCGTGGCAAAATTAATCTGGAGACTGCCGCTTGAGATCAACGGGGCTAGTTTATCTTTTTAATCGTACTTGCCATAAAACCTGCAAAAATTATAAAACTTTACATGTAAAAACTTTATAACAATCGCTTATTTTGCAAAAGCCAACAATAGTTTATTCTTAAGATGTCGGTACTGCCCAGAAATTGGATAACGGAGGTCTGAAAGCAGTCGATTCGTGTAAATTATTTGGATCACATGTGGATAGACTGAAAGCTAACCCCAACTTAGTCTTGAATACAACTTAGTCTTGGATGGCTAAGATTCCATATTTATACTAAACTAACGATCCGCCCCGGCTTCGCACGAGTGCAATGTACTAATAACATGAATAATCGTTATACATATAAAACTTCCGGAAGAAATTACCCAAATAGGTTATATTTACGTAAGACAGTACAGACACCAGCAGGTCAACCTATTCAAAACTGTCAAATTTTCCCAATTGAATATGAACCTTATTGCATTGTGTTAAAGTTGAAAATTACTCAAAGATATTTGACAGTTTTGGATAGCTTGACCTGCTGGCGTCTGTACTGTCTTGATTGAGCTAGCTTGATTTGCTGGCCCCTGTACAATACCTTAAAAGTATATAAATATAAACCTACTAGCAAACTAAAATTAAAAAAAAACTCAAAATGCTCATTTTGAGGTGAAAATATTTTTTTTGGTAGTGAAAATACCATTAAAATGCGTTTTTTAGTTTGAAATACATATCTCAGCGTTCAGAGAGAGACAGCGGGAAGCAACATTGTTTTATTTTATGTATATATTTTATTACTTCGTACAATAGAACTTATTCTCTGACATATTTAACTAAATCGCTTTAAAAAAAACTTAATTAAATTAGGATTCGGTAACAAAAATAGAACATATGGCGTCAATGCAAAAAAATACGTAATAGTAATTTAGATCGTATTATGTGTCACTAATGCACACATGTGCAGAATTAGTAATCACGACAACAACACTGGCACTTCTAGATCAGCATCTGTGCACAATAGAGCACTATTGTTCAATGTCCTTCCCCTACGACAAGTATTTTGCTTTTGTTGACCGCGATTATTTTCACCACAGACCCTAAACAGACTGCACATATAGAGATGGCACATTCAAATATAAAATATATTATATTGATTTCTGACACTTACGCGAATATTAGACATATAATTAAATTACTTTTTGGAGTCAGTAATTATAGCATCAAGACGTCAGTCACCAACACCTCAGTCTACCCGTGACCATGGACCAAGCTGTAAGGGGTCCGAAACATCGAGATTAATAATAAATCAATATAACGCGTTCTAATCCGTAAAAAGTAGTTTTATTTCAATTGCAATAAGCAGTTAAAATCGTTAATATTGTATCTTTTATGCTATTTACATTTCAGTGTGAAATTGTTACTTTTAATTTATGTATTATTTATAACTTTGTTACACCATAGTCAGTAAAAAATATGATTTCGGCCTCAATGACAGTTATCGCAATTATTAATTTAAATTTTCAAAATATAGGTTTATTCTTCTGTCTCTCTGTTGTGTGTTAACAAATTGAATTCATGAATCCACCACCCAAATGTATCACAGATTGTTACTAATCACATTAAATGTCTGTTACAACACATTTTAGAGCATTTTCAAAGCTATTATATTTAGCATTGTTTAAACAAATCCAAAATAACGGGCGATTACCTCATAAATTCCTATCACAAAGGAATAGGAACCATTAAGGAACACATTTCATCGGTATGCAACGATTGTTTGACATAGGAGATATTGCAAATACTTTAATAGGGATCAGCTCACTCTAAACATATGTATTTTATGTATCATAAACCTGGAATAGAGCGTTTATATTTAGCTTAAACTGTTTCTAACATTCGAAGTTAATAGGTAGAAACTCTAAATAATGTATATAAATTATAGGATACTTATACATATAACAAACTAACAGCTACAGCCTCTCTTAATATTGATCGGTGTATAATACATATTATAATTTAATAATTAATTATTGCCGCGTCTAAAACATTATATAGGCCTCAGGGTATCGAATACATCGTTCACATCAGTATTCCGTGGCTAAAGCACCCAAAGTTCCCGCGCCCCCCACCCCTCGTTAGCAGAGTCCTTACCGTCCGATATACAAGCCTATTCATTGCGCACAAAGAGTATTTGCCACTTGTTCCGCTCTGCCTCACCGCCAACCCTTATCCAATCCTAACTGAGGGGTCGCTCTACGCAACTGTACCTACCGCTTTTGTCAGCAACACTCCATAACCGGAATGGTTCTGATTGCTATTGAACGATTCATAGGTTTACGTTTGTTGTTTCCTGAAAATCCGAAATAGATTGCGTTGAGATAATTTCGAATCTCTTCATTTCACGTCAATTTAAATAAATGAATTAGAACAGTGTTCAAACACTTGAAGTATTTGAGCACTAAAAAAGATGCATTACGCTTATCTTTAGTTTTCTTTTCTTTAGAAATAGCTATCAAATAAAAGTAAATGAAAGCTCTCTTAAAATTAAAGCGTTGACATTATATAAATAGTTGTATTACATAAGAAATGCTGTATACTGAGCTTCCAAGTTGTCATACTGTTCGCGAATAAAACTTATAAGCCATAAATCACGAATTTGATGTTTGTAATCCGCAGTTGGCTCTCTAGTCTAAACAAAATATTACAGCACTGTATTATGCACTAATAAAATTATATTTATTACTATATTAATCAGTAATTTATAAATTACAGACCTATCAACGAGGCGAAATCAAAACAGAAGATGCGTCAAGGCAAAAATGTGCGACTGAACATAAACGCAAGGGAACGACGTCGCATGCACGATCTTGTAAGTTTCTTATGTAATTTCATGGTGCACAATAATTGAAGCACGTTATGTATAGCTTTACAATAGCTTGAGTACCCTAACACATTCCCTATAGTACCTTAATTTATAATCGAACTACACAACGACTGATCCATGCGTGCCGTCCGCGTCGGCTGGGAGGGGTCAACTCAAAGAAAGCCGCTGTGGATATTTTTTCAAAAGGCCATTTCCGATATTATACTGCGTTGTGACACTCACATATTTGATACTATTATGCCTGGAATTTAAAGAAGACCATGCTTCTCTGAGTTTCTTTCGGCATGTCTTCTCAGAGGTCGTCAGTTAGGAAACGCCGACGCCATCCAACATTAAAAATTGAAAACATTGACTTATGAAAATGATATCTATTTACATAAATAAATATCATTTATCAATATAAACATTTACAAGTGAAACGTTTGTTACCCTTAACATTGCACGCAAGGGATATGGCATATTTCAAATTTTATTCCTAGACAAATATAGATATCTATTTAGAGGATTACGATTATTGTGCAACAGCATTTCTAGGAAATGGATAATAATTTGTTTCGTTACATAATTATGTTTTTGGTTTCATTCCAGAATGATGCATTGGATGAGTTGCGTGGAGTGATCCCGTACGCGCACTCGCCTTCTGTCCGCAAATTGTCGAAAATTGCGACGTTACTGCTCGCCAAGAACTACATCCTGATGCAAGCCAGCGCACTGGAGGAGCTTAGAAGGTACCACGTGCCAGTTTCTAAACATCTGCCAACACCTTCACTGGAGCGGGTCAAAAACTATTTCAGCTTTCACATAAAATATTAATGGCTCTGAATATTTTGACGGCTAAAGATAGATTTGCTCTTAATCTGTCCGCTTAGTTGAAGATCTATTATTTGATCTTTGCTCCAAACTCCAAAACACAAAAACATTAATAAGTATACAGAACATACAGCGAAAGCATGGATCCCTTAAATAAAAATTAATAAAACTTTTAGAAGCAATGTGAATAGAATATAACTTCTTGCTCTCATGTAGTGGCGACGACCTCTGTGGTCTAGTGGTTCGAGTGCTGATCACGAGGTCGTGGCTTCGATTCTCACATGACATAAATATTTATAAACATAAGTTTTTGTGTGTTGTCTGGGCGTTTCCTATTTATTATTTATTATGTATTTACAAAGTATATACGTATTATATTCACTGTCTAGTACCCATTTTTGTCAATGGTTAAACAATTTGCGAGTAATATAGGCCCACCTTAATAGCGTTAGGTACAGCCGCATAGAAATCGTCCTTCGTGCAGGGAAAATAACGAAACCTTTGTATAATTTACAGGTTAGTGGCATACCTCCAAAGCACAGCGACAGCTGCAGGTATCGTCGCACCACCAGGCTTCGACCTGACTGGGTTCCCAGCCGCCGCGAAGCTGCTGCAGGGACCCATTCCTGGGCCGCCTCCACCCCCGGAACCACCTTCTTGAGATCCAACCATTAAACTAGAGCCCTAAACGACAGGGGTCCCTAGGAGTTAAAGTCAGTCCATACGATATAGCTTAGGTCATGAAGATCTATATTGTCAAAACCTATATAGTATGGATTGCGCGCTACGTTTCTAAAAATAATTATTTAATATAAGATATAACATATTAGATATAACTCATGATAAGTTATACAGTTATATAAGATCTCAATTTTTCTTTTATACCACCAAGTTGGCAAAATACGGCCCACCTGATTGTAAGCGGTTACCGTAGCCTATAGACGCTTGTAACACCAGGGGTATCACTTGCGGGTTCGCGATCCTGTAAAACGAAAGAGGAATAGTTGGGTTGATAGTACAAGGGTCAAAGTCCCCCCCACTGCTAACATGCTGCCTCGTAAAATTAATTATAATTATGTACCTAAGTCGTGTAAATAAACTGACTATTTATATATTTAATAGGAGTATTATAATTTAATTAACGGGGTTCTATCCTGGTGAATTTGAGGTAGGTAAGAATATGGTTAAATAATCATCTTATTTAGATGCTTGATCCACATGACACATTTCACTTTTTCATAAAAATTCCATTGATATTTGATGTAACATACGCTATGGGCATAGAATGATTTCGACACTTGAGAAAGCCTTCTGTAATAAGATTAATTTTTCGAATATTATCAATCTTTGGTTTTAACATCTACACTTTTAGGATATTCTTAAATCTGCCAAAGGTATTTTTAAAATCTATCGATACTGAGATCTTTTCAACTCAAAAGTATTTATATAATGTGCAACTAGCTACTCTTTTGCATTGTTTACAATTCTGAGAATCGTAAAATAAATAAATCAGAATTTGCTGCAAAGATAGTGCGTAGTGATTGTAATAGTTTGTGTATACATGAGAAGTATCCAGTATTATGAAATCACTGTATCAGAGAACAATTTATTATGAAAAATATAATCCTGTAATACATTGTCGATGTTTTTGACGAATACATCTTCCTTGTCTTGTCTGTTTAAGGTGTCTTCAGCTCAAAAGGTCGCTTTCGTTCAATCGCAATTTTATTTCCATTAGAATCTGCTATGAATTCTGAAAATAAATTACTTTCAGCGAATCTGGTCTATGTCCCATTTTTACCACCCGCGACCCTGTATTAAATGGATTAGTGGTCAGAGGCACGCCAATTCTATTTTATCTGTAGTAAACTTGACAAGAAATCTCATACATTGCCTTTTAGATCATTCGCTTGTAATAATTTAGGTAGAACAATTATTATCAGTCATGAGGCGTAGACTGAACTCCATTATTGGCAGGCTTGATTAAGCGTCTTAGAGATACTTAGAGCAGTAATTCATATAGCACTTCGTAGTTTTCCCAATAATTCATTAGGTTTACGATATACGTCTTGCAATAGTATTTGTCCAACTTTAACCCACAGGACTGGCATCTGCGTGCAGAGAATTTAGCGTATTATACACGATGGGCATTGATTTAGATAATGTCGTATGATATATGGGCAAATTTTATTCGCATACGTCCCTTGACATAATTTTGTCTCTGTATTATCTCGCATTTCGACACAAGATACCTATGTATGAAACGAAAAGCCTAGCAGAAGAACTATAGTTTTCCTAGTGACAAAGACGTGCGCTGCATATTTAACGTGTAACAGTGGCGAGAAACTCCTGCTCTGATTAACATATGCTCATATATTTAGAAATTTTAATTTGAGTCAAACTAATTAACTAATAGGTACAAACTAAGATAATGTAACCTATCTATATTAATCTGATATCTTGTGTTTGCATTTTCAAAACTTACAAATATTCTCTTAAGGTACATTAATAAATAAAACGAAGTGTAGACTTTAATAATATTATTAATTAACCGTTTGCTAAATCCCAGTAATCTTTTCAGAGTTGTTTAATTCCTAGCTAATTCTTCGATTTCATGTAATACTTAAGTAATTTTAATTAAATTAAGTTAATATATAATAAAAACTTTTGATTTGTATTTAAAATAGTAGTAGTTAGAATCTCTCTGTGAGTAATACAGAGAATACTGTGAAAAATGTGCCAAATGAAGTAGATTTGTATTATATACTTAGAAAAAATATAGGTTTATTTACAATTTAGGTATTTATATTGTCGTATTTTCGTGTAGATTTTACGTAAGAACTTATAATAAGTATTACATTATAATTATATTATTGTAATTGTATATTTTTTAAACGCGTTTGTTTTGAATGAGTAACCTTACGCTTCGCAATATTTACCTAAATAATAATAAAAATCGTGTGTTTAAGTATAAGTACTGAACGAATCGATTTAATTTGTAGTTGTTAGTATAATTTGTATAGATTTGGAGCTGGTAGTATAAAAGTGATAGAATGCAGAACTTATTCCTAATTCTGACAGTTTTAGATTCGCCGGGTGATAGTAAAAACAGTACCTAATTTTAAAGAGCGAAAAATTTTCTTGCTTGACCGCTGCCCGGCGAGTTTCCACCAACTAAAACGCACACCTTGCCGTCCTGGACCTATGGTGCAAGACAGATAGATAAATGTAGCAACTGTTCTGATATTAAGTATTGATCATTCCCCGAGACTTTTCCCAACTGTGTTGGGATCGGCTTCCAGTCAACCAGAGCAAATAATAGAAATAGAATATCAGTATTTTACACAAAGCGACAACTCAATTAATCTATATCTAAATAAGGTGTACAGTTCGCACGAAATAACTGCGCGTGTCTTAAGCTGTACGCAAGTGGTTGCGCATGCGCAGAAGTAGGTAAACTTTACGATAAAAACTGGGTGTAAAGACAGTTAGGATCGCAAATATTTTGCATTCTTGATCATTGTCCCTACTAATTTAGATATTTTTTCAAAAAAACATATTTTAAGTGGCTTTCGCGGCCGTTCGGAAATTTGTTTACTACAAAGCTGTTGGGAACTGAAATAATTTATGATTATCTTATATACATTATGGAGTGTAATCCTTCCTTAGTTAACTAAGAAATTAATATTATTTATATTATATTTAATTACTTTTAAATCAACAATCAACCTTGAGAAGGTTTGTAGAGCTCAAGAAATTAAAATAAATTAATCGTGTAGGTTTAGTTCTAGGTATACGAAAGGTATCTTACTAAAGAAAAGACCTAGATGCAATTTTTTTATTAAGTGTGATATTGCATGAAAAATAGTTATCCACACCAAGTTGGTGCAAGTTTGAAATCTAACGAATGCCAAATCTGTTGTATAAACAGAACTAATGCAGTAAAAAATTTAGGGCTCTCATAAATTTATATAATATATTTAGTCCCATCTAATTATTCCTCTAACTTTTTATTTATTCGCCATAATAATAACGCGAATATTCCCCAAATAAACAATAATGGTATAGAGTTGACAGTTGACTTGACAGTTCTAAATATATTCTGTCCTTTTTCACTGATGATTGTAAGAAAGGGATACAGTGTGACTAAAATTATTTAGTTTATATAAATAAGGTTTTTTTATAATAGCATTTCTGTAAAATATTTTTATTTAAATATTATGAACCTCTAAAAAGAGACATACAGTATTCTTGCTTCAGAACATCATTCAAAGTGCAACACAATATTTGAAATCAATGAAGACATTGTTCTAATAATATAACATTATTATTTCAATACCGAATGAATTTATTTTAAAAGTAATTTTGCAGGAAATCATTAGCTCAAAAGATTCCTCATACAAATTTTACTTTTAATTAATTATTAAATTAGAAAAGTAAGCCAAAGTGAATTGTGATTATTAGCATATTTTTTGTTTACTATGCGTGGTAGTAATTTAAATGATAAATGGAATTCGGTATAATGCATATAGTTACTTAATATACATATAATATGTACTTAGATTGTAATCTCATTTACATTTACAGTTTTCTGAAGTATTGCTCTCGTCTGTAAGATAATGTGTCAATAAAATTTAATGTAATTTATATGTTTTTGTTTCTTATACAACTTTGCCTAAGCTAAGTAGAACCTGCATCTATACAGGAGACAATACCTTTCCTAATGCAAAAAAAAGTTTTCTGACTTTGATTGTATTGTTTTGTTGAATAATTATTCCTAAAGCCATCACGTGCTAGCACGCTGTTGAGAAACAGAATAATAAACATAATAATACCTAACTGCCTCGTTTGTCTAGTAGTCCTAAGCGCGACTGAACGATAGAGGTCTTGGGTTCGATTCCCGGGTCGAGTAGTGTTATTGGGTTTTCCTATGAAATTCTCCGTAGCAGCTCGTAGTTTGGATTTGTGCCCGGTTAGACTCGTCCCTTATTACATGGAACCTAAATTATAAAAAGAGACCTTGAGGTACCTAGATAATACCCGTTGGTTATTTTATCGTGAGTTCCAGAAAGGGACTATCTCGTATTGCAGTTAGTTATAAGTTAAATATCGATCATATATTTGAATAGGTAAGTATCAACCAAAGTACCACTTTTTTGTAAAATATGTAAATAGTAAATTTAGTTTTTTTTTTGTCATTTCTGTAAATATTTGTTTAAATAAATAGGTACCACTAGAATTTATTAATTTTTTATTTCTATCTACTATAAATCTAGTTTGAAAATTGCCATACAGCGGTATGTAGCGGTACTAGTAACTACTCTAGTCAGCCGAGTGAGTTTGAGAAAACACTCGCTTAAAAGTTCACTAAAACCACAACAGATGGCGCCAACGCGCTGAATTATCGATTCATCATAAAATTAATTGCAACATGTAGGTAGGGTAAAATATTACACAACACCCTTCTGTTTTATGTCGCAATATTTTATGTAAGAGTTATTCAAATACATTGCCGTAAAAGTTCTTTGACGCACAGCACTGTGTTCTCGTGTGCGCGTTCTCATTTAACGCAGGAAACCTAATACCTACTCCCCGTACAATGGCCTCTGTTGGCCCCATTTCACCGTACATTAATGGATTGCTCAGTATTTTGATTGACCTTTGTATACAAATGGAGCGATGGACGTTGAAATATTTAAACGTTATATACATACGAGGACAATGACGTCATGTTATAGTTAGGTGCAATGTTATTGTAATCAGCAATCCGTCTGCAGTAGGTGTAGGTAGGTAATAATTGTATAAATTGAAAGGGTTGAGACCAAGGAGGGCAGTTGCCTGGAATGTATTTTTTTGCAAGAGATCCATAAAGAACAGGTTCCGGTGTCAATAAGGGTCAGAATACTCTAGCCATCTAGGACGTTACCCGGAGTTGAAGCGGAGAACCTACCGTGAGAAGGTATACCTAGGGATGTAGCTATAGAGGTATAGCTAGGGTGCCAACTGAAAACCAGTGCTGGGTAAATTAAATACGCCCAGCATAATGCTGAGCTGGCAACCCATTCGGGACAAGTATGCCGACAGCACATAATAGTGATTGAATTGATGTTTTAATATGTTCATTCCTGTTTTATCTGTGTGTTGTACGAAACTACGAACCTTGTCTGATTAAATGTGATTTTCTTGCTTCTTTCTTTACCTATTCAACAACACAACGCGAACAGTTGAGACAACATAGGGAAATATAGCTCTGACCATGTTCATGTAAATTCAATTGTATTCAATGAACTGCATTTGTTAATTTACTCACGTCAATTTCTCAGGGTAGTATATTATAATGTCGCTCAATTACAAAGCATGTTTTCCGTGTATAGATCACGGATGGATCACGACCATTATAAATTATATAGCATTTTCGCTAGCACCTTCGTTAGCATGTATATGAGCACAATAAATCCATGACCTACCTACGACGGTACACAGGCCAGCACATCAAGCTACCACAATCTGTATTTATTTGATTGATTTTCATCTACAAAACTATAAGGTTCATATTCAATTGTGAAAATTTGACAGTTTTGGATAGCTTGACCTGCTGGCGTCTGTACATAGAGTAGCTTTCTAACAGTGAAAGAATTTTCAAATGGGCACTCCGGAGTTGTGGGCAACGAATGTGCTGAGTCCCTAGCAAAATTAGCTACGAGTAACCATGTAGATAGGAGACACTTTGTTGTTCACAGCTACGATTTGAGAAATGGTACCATCATGGTTTTATCTAAATTTTTAAATGATAATGACCTTAAACTGTAGAAGGAAATTTATGTTATAAATTATCTCAATGATGTACTAAAACCTACCACGAAGGCAACAGTGTTCGAAGAGCAGAATTTTACAATAACCACATCACACTTGACGCTGGCAGAATAGTCGACAACGACTCAAATGCCATCAAAAAAAAAAAAAAATTTCAAAATCAGTTCAGTCGTTTCAGATATTACCTACAACAAACAATCAAAGTAACAACAGTTACATTAAAATGTATAGTAGAAGTATTGAAGATTATCCAAATCTGAGGTGGAATTAAAACTGAACGATATTTAAAAAAACACTGGTTGCGAAATAATCCCAGACATATCTTTATGATTTAGACTCCATGAGAGACATGACATACAACAGTGACGGCCTAGTGGTGTGAACATTGGACTGCCATGTCGAAGATCTAGCATTCGAATCCAAGGCACGCACCTCTGGCTAAATGATCACTCGCTTAAAACGGTGACGGAAAACATCGTGAGGAAACCTGCATGCCTTAGAGATTTTCTCGATGGCGTGTGGAGTCTGTCAACCCGCACTAGGCCAGCGTGGTGGACTATAGCCTAATCCCTCTCATACTGTGAGAGGAGAACCGTGTTGGACAGTATATGGGTTAATGATGATGAGAGACGTGACATGCCATCACAACGGCATACCCCGAAGGCTGCTAAGAACTTCATAGAAAACCCAATAACAGTTTGCTCGGAAGTAAACCTTTACCTGGGAAGCTGTGAAGGAAGTTTTCTATTAAAAAATCAATAAACAGTGCAATAATTTGGTTACTTAAATTAATAATATAATTTAATATAAAAAAAATGTTAATTAAAATAAAATATATAATTAATATTCTATAATAATAAACTGTGATATGTTTTATTGAATATACCTAAACAAATCAGCACTCTTCCTCCTCTCTCCTACCAAACTGTGCTCTGCCCGACAAGGTCCATAATTGTTTCTACTTTTAAGCCTAACATCTGTATTAAATATTAGATACCTACATCACGTTATGGAATGCAACATAAAGTATTGAGTATACACTTAAAGTAGTGAGTATTGAAGGAACTCGTGCTTAGAGACACTGGGGTGATAAGGCAGTTGAATGGTCTCAATTCTCCGAGGGACTTAGGAACAAAAATAATTACTTACTAGATAAGTATAAATACGGTATTCGAAGAAGGCTTTTAGTTTGATATTATATTTATAAACTACAAGCTAAAGCTGACCCCGCTTTGCTGTGACTCAGTCTATCTTCATTACATTTTCTTTTTCATTTTATTGTACAAACGTTGTAATAAATTTCAAATCCATCCATCGATTTCTTTTCAGTACTTTAGTTCAGGCACAAACATACCAAGCTGATTATTTACGTAAGTACTAGCTGACCCAACGTTGTCTTGTCCAAAGTAAAAAAAATCATACAAAAATACATAGAGAGAGATTTTCCAAATTTCTGGACAGCTTTTCCAATTTTCCTTTCCCTAAAAACTGAATGCGAACTTATTACAAACGTTTTAAAATAAATTATGACAGGACTGATTTGGCTTTAACGGCTGGACAGCCGTTCTAAAGTGATGCGCTTAGATATAATTAATAATTTGATTTAAAGAAGATAGATAATGATTAGATAATAATTATACATATTATATTGCAAAATAAACTGGATGTAACTCTCGTTATAGCACAGTTTTTTTTAATCTTTGTATATTATATTTCATCCAGGGCACATTTTTATGAGTTTATTGTTTAGTGTTGCCTCAATGCCTGCTAGCTGGTTAAAATATTTATAATTGTAGTATTTTAGCTCAAAATATCGTAGGATGGTATACGACAATGTTCAGTCAAAGTCTTAAAAGCTAAGTAAGTTAAGCGGGCTAAGTCAGACGTATACATTATCAAAGATAAATAAATATCTCTGTACCTACTTTTGTGCTCGTTCGTACATATCTCTTTGTGTGCGTGAATTATTGATCATTCCCTTTTAATGACGCGATGAACCTTGACCTTTCAGAAAATAAATGGTTACAAACTCAAATGAAATCGTGGAAATAATATTTGATTTGAAACAAAATTTGGCTTCTTTGAATGAAAATATGGTGTTCCAAACCATAATTATATACATATAGGTATATTGATTAACACTCTAATCATGTATTTTTTTGAAGAGTGACTATGGAGTTTCTTGCCGGTTCTTCTCCATAAGACCCATTTTTTGGAATCGTGCAACTAGTTTTGACTTTTCATAAGTGCTATTATAATGATCTAATTGAAATAGAATATTTAAGTTTGACTTTGACTTAAATAATGTGAATGTTAACTTTTAATAGATTCGAAGCTATTAAGCAAAGGAAAATACGACCGTGAGCAGGATTTGAACCTGAGTCTTCTGGTTAGGTACACCAGACGCTATGACCACTAAGCCCCCGCGATACCTACCCACCATGTCGAAAATCGGGTAGGTAAAATAAACCTTCATATTTATCTTCCTTCGGTCCTCGTTTTTTTTTTTTGGAAAAGTATTTAATTTTTATTTAGATCTTCAACAATGAGTACCTACACTGATATTAAAAAAAAAAAACATTATTTAATTTTAGATATTTAAGTGCCCCATTAGGTACTTAAAGAACAGCAGGCACTTTAAATAAATAAAATGAATAAAAAACACATTTATTTTTCTTCCACAAATTACAAAAACAGTTTAGGAGTTTTTGACATCAGCAGTAGATTATAATTTGTGGGAACTTGTGTGACTTTTTGTGGAACTATAACAGAAACCCTAGCTAAAAAGGTGGATCCAGACCGTGTAACAAGTCATATCACTTAATTTAAGAGTTTGTCATAAAGTGTTTTAAGTGTATTTAAATGCTGATATTGCTCGAAAAGTTACATGCTCTGAACACGTAGATACTAACAGTTTCTATTAAGATATCCCATTATTTAAGATGCGGAAATAATTCGCCAAAGATTGTAAAATACCGCTATAGAAGAGATAATGCAATCTTACTGAACTACTAATAAAACAGATCAACTTGATAAAATTCTTATTCTTACACTTACTAACTTACAAACGATGCACAGTATAAACTGGTGGGTAAATGAAATTTGAAATTTTGCAAAGACAATTTATATGTGAGCTACTATCTACTAAGTCGAGTTTGGAAATTCCCGTGCTATATTAAATACCACGTGTAGGTAAATGAAAGTGATACAGCTTTTTTCATCCAGCCATCGACTCAATTGCCGCATCATCAGCAATCCATAAACTGTCCCACAGCTGGTCACGGGTCTCCTCTCAGCATGACACGGAATAAGCTAGTCTGGCCTAATGCAGGTTGGCGGACTTCACACGCCGTCGAGAAAATCTCTAAGGCACGCAGGTTTCCTCACGATGTTTTCCTTTACCGTTTAAGAGAATGACAATTAGGAATTTATGTGTAGGACAATTAATACGCACATGATTACGAAAAGTCATAGGTACCTTAGATTTGGCAAGCCAATGATCATATCAATTGCCATAAGAAACAGAAAAATTATAACTAACTATTATAATAGTAATTATTTAATTTTAAAGTAAATAAAGTATAATTGTTATCATATCGCACAAACTATTCAATTTAGCCTTATCAATCAGTGAGTTGCATAACTTATAGCCTGCTAAATCGTTTAATGCAAGAATTCATTATCAGCATTTTACACAATGCATATTTTTTATGATAATAGTGGGTTATTTTCGTATCTATAGACATTGAAGATAAGAGTCATAATCATTTCAATGTTTGTACACATTGGCAAAGAACTTGAAATACTTACACATAAATGATATGCATAATGTTCCTTATGTACATGTTGTTTTCTTATGCATATAAGTCAGGGGAAAGCAGGACCCCATGATCGTGCTATAAAAGAGGCATCGTGTAAGTAATGCACGTTAGAGGTGGCATCATACTCGAAGATCACAAGTTGGAACTCACTCTTGAAAGGGCTTACCATTTGCACTAAACCACAGCAAAGATTCCGATGGCCCATGGGTTTTTAGTCGACACGAGTCTCTTTTATTATACATATAAGTCTAGATATAAGTCTAGGGAAAGCAGGATCCCATGATCGTGCTATAAAAGAGGCATCGTGCAAGAAGTGCATGTCAGAAGTCGCATCAAGACCACTAGTTGCTCTCGAAAGGGTTTAGCAATTGCGCTAGACCACAGCCAAGATTCTTACAGTCCATAGGTTTTTTGTTGGCACGAGTCCAA
Source organism: Acronicta alni (assembly GCA_964056405.1). Taxonomy (NCBI): domain Eukaryota; kingdom Metazoa; phylum Arthropoda; class Insecta; order Lepidoptera; family Noctuidae; genus Acronicta; species Acronicta alni. The sequence continues at coordinate 13,547,690 of OZ043916.1, read as the reverse complement.
CATACCCAACTCCACCCCTGGCGATGCACGACTCATGAGGATTTTTTGCACTATAAAAAAACTTTTCAGACCACCCAGTGGCAGTCCTCTCCGAGGACCCGGACATAAGGGAATAAATTGGTATTGACTGGTCTGATCGGGAATTTCATTCAAAAACTGTTTTTATTTTACAAACAATCATACCATCACGCCCGTGTACACCTGTTTATGTCTGTAAGCCCCACATTTCCCCATTATGTTCAGGTCCCATGTAATAAGGGGCGAGTCCCTTGCCATTAACCGGGCACAAATCCAAACTCCGAGCTGCTACTGAGAATTTCATAGAAATACCCAATAACTAATGAGACAGTGAGCTTTTATATTAAATCTAAAAAAAATATGAAATTATTACAACATTATCATAATCATCAGCAACCTATCCTGGGACCTGTACCCACTGCTGGGCACAGGTCTCCTTCGAGAATAAGTCCACCGTGTTGGTCTAGAGAGAGATAATCTACAAATTAAAAAAAAGTGCCTTTAAAAAATCTTTCGATCCCTTGACCATGATACAGGAAAGTGAAGGCAAGTGTGGTTTTTAGTCGGCACGAGTCCGACATACCCTTCCACCTCCTCGGGTGGCGAAGGATACATTAGGATTTTCCATAATGTATAAAAAGCCATGCCGACTTCCTTGCCTTTCATTCTGAGAGAGAGAGGGGGGTACGGGTCTCACCCCGCAGTGAGACTGTAAAATGATGATGTTTATTAATATCAGGAACATCCCGCACTTCCAACATGGAGATAACGTAAGAAATCTTTTGTTTATATTGTATGATTAATTTAGATTGGAAAAGTTTATCTCGCTATCGTTTATGATAAAAACAGTTTGATAACACACCAAAGCAATAAGCGGAAAAGTTTATAAATGTTACGAATTCTAGTATCGAAATTAGGTAGAGTTAAAAATCAAACCATAAATAAATACCTACCTATTAAAAGCTCAACTCAGTCTTATAGATAAAACCAGAAAACAACAAATTATGGATCGTCGAACTAATCTATTCCTATATCTGAGAAGAATGAGAATCCTAAACTAATGCAAAGCATTACGCTTTGCGTTGCTACTCTTAGTATGGGTTTGTACCCAGCTAACAGTAAGACTCACGGCATTACCCTATTACATTACCCTTATTACCCCAAGACTCACATTACACAGATCTAAACCAGTGAACTGTGGGTACATTTCTACACCTCTGTTTAAAGCTTGTTGATTATCGGCGCGATAGTATGTAGATATATTTACATTTAAAATGATGTTCTGACGTCACGATATCGTATTTCCGTCCTTCGACCGCTTCTTTCGCGTAATTGCTACAATTATTGCAGCATATTAATAGAAGTCATGTGAGTCAGCCGCTACAGAATGCTGTCGAACGGTCACTAGTTCGCTACTGAAACTGACGTGTGTCTGTACACGTGAAGACCGCGGAAACAATAGAGGAAGCGTCCAAATTTATTAAATATTTCATTGGAGGGCGATACTCACCGGGAGCATTTGCTTTGGAACAGTTTGTGAGCATTCGTTGCGTTGCTTCCTCGAGCAAAACTACTTACTAAAATTCATCCGGCGAATTTTCATACAATAGTATTTTAAGTAGGTATCGTCAACCCATATACTGTCCCACTGCTGGGCATGAATCTCGTCTCAGATTGAGAGGGATTAGGCTATAGTCCACCACACTGGCCTAGTATGAGTTGGCAGACTTCACGCCCCGTTGAGAAATCTCTAAGGCATGCAAGTTTCCTCACGCTGTTTTCCTTCACCTTTTAAGCGAGTCATAATTAATTATTAATACCTACGCACATAAATTCGAAAAGTCAGAGATGCGTGCTAAGTATATATATTTATTAAATAGGCTCGTATAAATTAAAGTTCCCATGCCATGATGTACATAATAATGTAGTTGGGAAGATCGCATAAGAAAGATCGTTTACTGTGTTGCTGTTGAGTAGCAAACCAAACAAACCATAAAAAAAAACGGTTAGGTTTATTGACAATATATTATTACTTACTTATTAAATTATTTTTGAAGTGGTACTAAATGAAAATGGATGAATTTGTCTACTAAGTATTTCTAAACTTCTAATTATATTTTATAATTTACCAAATTACTATAGGACGCTAAGAAACTATCACCGAATAACTTCATGTCACCGATTAGCCAAGGTTTGCCTTACAGCCTAGAACAGTACCAATCACTTAAACTTCTACACATTGTAAAAGGAATGGTGCTATACAGTAGAACAGTGTTCTCTTTCTCACAACAAACGATGATGGATCGATTTCTGTAGGAGAGAGCGCCTAATTACGAATTAGGTTGTACAAATCATTATCAAGAGAACGTAGGTGCGTTGTTTCATACCAAAGCACCTTATTTATAAAAAAAATGAATGTTATTTCTATACTGAAACTAGTTGACCCCGCAAACGTTGTTTTGCCATAAAAAAATATTGGGGTGGGTCACCCTTATCATTTACCTTATATCCCCGATATGCACACAAAATTTCATACAAATCGGTCCAGCCGTTTCGGAGGAGTACGGTAACTAACATTGTGACATGGATATTTTATATATTAGATTGAACTACCATCGCCCGACGAATTTATTTATTTATTTATTAACTTAGGTTCGCCCACAGCATATATATATACACGTACAGATACAAGATTATAGGTACTATTCTAATATATATGCCAATTACGGGTAAACACAACATTTACAACATAGACGCCAGATCACCGCTTAATTGCTACCACCAATTGCTACCGAATTTCATCGAAAGGAGCTTTTTCTTCTTCTTGGTGTCGATGGTACAGATTTTAATGTAAACTTATTTTTTGCCAGCGACTTCGTCTGCGTCGACTTTAACTGCAGAAAAAGTACGTCTAATTGTTAACTTTTCTGAAATTTTCCAATTTTTCTAAAAACATTCTACTAATTATTATAAAACTTAGAAAAAAAAATATCAATGAAATCGGTAAAGTCATTCTCAAGTTATGGCGTGACCAAGGGAAACAGGGTTTTATTTTTAACCGAGTTCAAAAAGGAGGAGGATCTCATTCTATATACATTAAAGCTTACGCAGCTATTGACGACGCTGTGGAAGTGATAAAGTTCTGGATCAGAACAGCATCTTAAGGAGCTACACTCCTATCTTAAAAAACCCAGTACCTAATTAAGGCATAAAAATATAATAAAGAGACATAATTATGTTAAAATTGCATTTAGTATAACTAGCTGTAGCCCGAAGTTTCACCCGCATCCTAGAAGGCCTTTTGAGACAAAAGGATAGCCTATCTCCTAATCTCCTTAACTAGGGTCTAACCTATCTCTGTACCAAATTTCATCAAAGTCGTTACAGCGGTTTAACGAAAGAAAGAATATATAGCCAACGACATAGAACCTTAACCACTAAAAACATGTAGCCTAGGACGATTAAACCAATCGTCATAGCATGTAGGTCATGCGAAGTTTCTATAACAATATTTAGACTGTTCATAGAGCATCACGTAAACTTGCTAACTGAATCATTCTAGATTAATTGAAGCCTGTATTGCCCAGTCTACTGCGACAGTCATAGGTACTCGTGTATACCTACGCGAGCGCGCCGCAATGACTTATCGATCGATTGTTTCTGTGTAATTATATTATGTTACTCTCAAAGATCGAAAACGCTCATTGAGCGAAAAAATAGCTCACAACGCGTCATGGATGTGGTTAAATACATATATTAGAAAGTAGAAGTAGGAGCTTAATAATCAGTTGTAATTTAAACTGGCCTAAGTAGGAATTATTGTTATTTAGTTTGTATAATTCCTTGCATTTTGAAGCTCATGTAACATTAAATTGACCGCAATGTGTTGGGTTGTGAGCTGTTTTTTTGCTCAATGAGCGTTTTCGATTTTTGAGCGTAATATAAATATACCTATCTAATTATTAGACTTGTTTATTTGCAGTATTAGTATTCCATTATAGCTTTTAATGGTTTCATTACAGCTCTGTTTTATAATTATCGGCACTAAATTTGACGACACGTTTGGCGCAGCGGCTGAGCAATCGGCTTCTGTGCCACGGGTTAAGGGTTCGATCCCCGCACGGAACAAATATTTGTATGGCAAATATTTAATTTATTAGTTATGCTGTACTGTAAAGGTGGTTAAATAGAGCTGGGTAAAATAAAGTGTAGTAACTACTTCTTATTTTATAGTGTCCACCATTTTTTTTGACGGGGTTGGAAATGCTTTATGCACTACCCGTGGGTGTGTCGCTCTGAAAAGAGCGATCTACCGACTAAAACCAACCTCGGCGTTTCGCGTCACCACTTTAGTGCCGGGACTACGGGAGCGCTGTAGCAATCGTCCGCAGACCCGACATCGTGAGGAAACCTGCATACCTTAGAGATTTTTCTCAACGGTATGTGAAGTCTGCCAACCCCCACTAGGCCAGCGTGGTGGACTATAGCGTAATCCCTCTCAAACTGAGAGGAGACCCGTGCCCAGCAGTGGGATTATGGGTTGATGATGATATGCACCCACGATACAGGAGAAAATACTAGTGTGGGAACCTTTATTTTTAATAAAAATTAAAAAAAATAAAGCTTGTATTGTTATCTGCGTAGTAAACACAGGCTTGGGCGTGGCAGCGGGAAAGCGTGGCGGTAGCGTCTGTCGCGGGAGGAAAGGGCAAGTCAGGCCCAGCCAGACGGCGAAGGACGCGCGAATACCTACCTCCATGCGACGACCTGAACATAGTATAACGAAAAATAGAACAGAATAGAATACTCTTTATTGTACACCATAAACAAACGCCAAGTACATGTTTATAAATTATAGAATGGTACAATGGGCTTATCGCTATAAGCGATCTCTTCATCCTTTGGATGGATTTAAGAGAAACAGAGAGACGACAATTAGGTAGTCTGGCGTACATAAAAATATAATAGATACTGAAACTAACAATATACACAACTCTTAATAAGGTACAAATGAAAAACATTATGGTATATATAAATATAAAGGTACATACAAGAACTTCGAAATAAAACTACTTTTTTAGGGATTTAATCGAGATCTATACCTACTTTTTCTGTTATATTTTCTTCAAGTTCTTAGCACCTACCAAATTGTAAACACTTTGCATCGTACTTGCTACTCCTACATTTGATATCACTGTGACTTCCCAGTAGTTTATCTAGAATACATTGTTTTGAGATTTATTCTATTTATACTGTCACTTTTTGATCTAATTTTAACGTATCAGACACACCCCAAAGCCCCGTCACCAAACAAAAGAATATATCTACTTCCCAAGTAGGTACGTAAGTAACACGTGTATTTTTTATGCAACTGCTATGTAAGAAAACAACAACACAGTAATTGTATGCTGTCGTAACTCGAAAGGATAACATAACACTTAACATAAATTCTAACAGATCTAATATTTTTTGGTATACTTATACCAAAAACAGACCTTTACAAGCTTATACGAGCGAGGATTGTTAAGAATCGTCCAGCGATAGGTAACAGTCAGTCTTCGACCTGCTCACTCATCGTCATCAACGTCCATAGACTGAATCTACCCATAGCTGAGTATATCCAATGACATCAGGAAATTCATAAGCAAAGAGGGCTCTTTGCTTATGAATTTCCTGATGTCATTGGATATACTCAGCTTACCATCAGGTGGGCCGTATTGTTTGCCACATTCTTAACTAAAGAGCCCTCTTTAGTTAAGAATTTCCTCATGTCATCGTGGGGTTAGCTCCGGAACGTCCCACACTCCTTGTGCTCATCATTAGTCGATTGGTGGACCTGCTGACTAGTGAATAATTACTACAGCAACTATTGTTGATGTAAAAAGATTCATCCATAACAGGTTTTTTTTTATTCTACTAAGGTGGCAAACAATACGGCCCACCTGATGGTAAGCGGTTACCGTAACCTATAGACGCTTGCAACACCAGGAGTATCACTTGCGCGTTGCCGACCCTGTATTGAAAGAGGAATAGTTGGGTTGGCAGTATAAGGGTCAAAGTCCCTCCACTGCCAACATAACGTTTCCTCGTGGAGCACTGGTTTTACGTCAGTATAATCATCACCATTAAAAATCTGATGTCAAACTTACGTCTCACGTGGAAATTAACACTAATTTCAAATAACAGAACATGTTCAATGGTTAACCCAATAAATAAGGTTACCTTGACCAATAGACTAGACTATTACTAGACTCAACCAGTCAGTGCTCACTTTACGACTTCACGTGACAAACGAAACTGGGCCTAGGCAATTCTTTCAACTGGAGCATTTAAAAAATGTTGTAACCTCCAAAAGCAACAACGGTACGAAAGGATGTCGACCAATCATTATAAATAGCCTTATTTCATTATTGTCTACTAATTTACTGCCCCACTGCTGGACATGGGTTTCCTCTCAGAATGAGAGGGATTAGGCTATTGGCCACCACGCTGGCCTGGTACGGGTTGACAGACTTCACACGCCGCCAGGAAAAAAATTCAGGCATGCAGGTTTCCTTTACAGTTTAAGCGAGTTATGTGAAAAGTCCGACTTGTGCGTCTTGGATTCGAACTCAAAACCTGTGACTTGGCAGTCCAATCGTCCTACTGCTGTAACAGCTTGCCATCAATGATAAATTATTTCTTACCGGTATTACAGATGGTCTACTCAACTAATAAAATTGTCTATCAAACGCAATCTCTACGCACGTAGACTGCTATTAGTCGCTTTATAATTTTAATGAGGACTATCGATCCACCAGCCCGTCCAACTTCGTTAAAGTTAGTTTACATGAAACGATATATTTACTAGAACGAAATAGATCATTTACCAGTCGGATAGTAAAATAAAAAATAATAATAATGTACGTGACGAAATAAAAATGTAACCTATTGAATTTGCCATCAGCCTGAGTCCCAAGCAATGGTAAGTATGAGTCCATAATATTATGTCAGTTATTTATTCAGTCATTTATCTTATTTAAAAACATAGTTAAGGTTTTCTCTACGTGTGCCGAAGGCTCGGAGAAAACTACTGGCCGGATTTAGAGCGTAGGTATAGTTAACTCATGGTAGAAGAAACCTCTTTTGATTTAATCGTTAATTTAATTCGTAATGTTACTCTTTCAGGGATAGAACAGTGTCTATGCATAATACCGGGATGATATTCAATAGCTTATTCAGAACGACTTCTTTTCTCTTGATAGAAAAATCTCTAGATAAAACAACATTTTGCTCGACCTTATAATCGATCCAAGGAAGCGGAGCAGTCAAATTATATAAGAAATTCTACCTATAGTAAAAAATAAAAACATTCAATGGTTGTCATAGTATCTACTCGGTATAAATTTGCATAGATATTGTATTTCGAAATTCTTCTTTTTATCGTGTCACTTCAATAGCTTTAGGCGTGGCTGCGTATAGATCGCATTTTCATTATTTCGCAATTTATCCTCCACAAATTATAGAAAGTATCTACTCTCTTTATATATACATAAATATACGTACAACTAAATATAATATCAACAGCGAAAATTAATAATCCGTCTAGTGCGGATATTAGCTCATTTGTCTCTTCGATATTGCGGGTAATTTCAACAACAAGCGCCACATTCCACAGTTTTTGAAGCCAGACATTAAAACCAACCCTTGACATGGGATTAAACATTTGTGCTACAGAATATTGTGAGCGAAAATACACCGGGAAGGAATTGCAACCCTAACGGTGATGAATACAAGCGAGCTCGAAGCTGCTAGCTGTGTGCTACGAAATTAAATCTACCCCATTCTGCCACCCACCACCCCCAACGCCACCCTACGTACTAAACACCTAGGTGCCACACGTAGGTATACAACCTACATATACCCTAGCTATACGATACGAACAAATAATTTATTCATGGTAACTTGGTGGTCTTTGATGGGTAGATATACACTCCCGTAATGACTATAATATAGGTAAAGTTTGTTTTTGACGTTACCATGTGAACGATTACGTCCTACAGCCTGCAGTGGCTAGGTACGGTACGATACGGTGTATCTACGTACTAGGTAGTCGGTATATCCTACACAAGGACCGGCGGCGACGTAGCCAACCGTTAGAAATGAGATAAAAAACTGGTTACATACAATATGAACAAAAACCCGTTCGATTGTTGTGAAGCTGGTCTGCTTCTGTGCATTAGACGGTTGGTATTACAAGTTACTTGCTTTACATTCGCATTTGTTACCTGAGATGGGTTTTTTTGTAAAAATAATAAAATATTTATTTAAGGTAGGTAAGGTAAATTAGTTAAATTCTGTCTTTGTCTTATCTTCTGAGTATTGTGTCTATTTTTGTGACTTTTATTGTTTTAATTTTTCAGACAACATTCAAGGAAAGAACTATTGTACACGTGTACTTACATAAGTACCTACATAATATAATTCTTTAGTAAAGAGAATGTTACCCAAAAACCTAAATGACTGGGCACCTTTACATATGAATAAGTTCAGCCTGTAGATTTTACAGTGTAATGTTCTGAGTCTGTTCGTAATTAATTACCGATAAACTTTTCTATCATCTTAACATAGGCGAAATAATGTAAACAAATATTCTTTTCATTTTTATTTTGACTATCAAACTCTACCACTACTATCTGCTTTACACTGTCCTTGATAAAGATAGAACGTCATTATCAATAATTTACACTTATAAAAACTAACTTTTAATCAAGATCGTGCTTTCTACCGTATGCTATGTAAATTATAGGACAGAGCGAGACCGCGCTATATCGGCGTCGCTGTCTTTCCCCACGAAAGCCTCCTGAAAATATCTATTGATTATCGTATACGTGCGGGTTGGTATGTATAGTCCGCACCTCGCCCTGTATTATGTCGACTGCCGTCGAGTGCCAATTTATTTGAAGAATGCTTGTAGTGAGGCGAGAGCAAGCTGTACGGGTGTGCTCCGCTGCAGTGACGCGGCCATGCCTCACGTCATGCCACCTACACACCTGCTACAGTAAACACATCGCCAATCTGTATACTATAGCAGAATTTATAAATAGTTCTCCCGGACGAATAGCCTACACTACAGCACCACGAACAGTAAGGTTGCAAAAACCTACAAAGTAAATATTCTCAAGGAGAGATTGGAACTACGCATCGTGTGGTCTTTTGTTAAATAAAAAAAATAATTTGTTTATAATATATTTAAAGCTGCAATGTACGGCATTGGTCGGTATGTTATCATCAGCTAACTGACTTACGTACCTACATAGCCATGATGACATGACGCAGACGTACGCTTATGTTGGTCGAGACCTGTCGGGCTGGCCTCAGAGCAAAAGGTTGTGAACCTGTGTTGCCAACGTCAACACTCCCATATTTTAGGCAAATTACTATGATATGGAGCTTTTAACTAAAATGGCCGAGGAGAATGGATAAATTTGGGAGTGGCTTATATAATATTGATGTGTATAATGGAACGGGAGTGTTATATTGAAATTTTTTCTTTAAATTATGTCTTTTAATGTCATCTTAGCTAACATGATGCATGAATGCAATGATGAAGCACTCTTAACTTTACAGGTTCTAGTACTTCACTATCCTGGTCTTCAGAAACATGGTAAATACCTATCCTACCTATACACTTTTTTTAGCTGCATCATGGCGATCTGTATTTGACATAAAGACTCCACTCTACTGGCTGTACTACTGTATTGTATGTATTACATAATTATGGTAGCTAGAAGGAGGCTCCAGTGAGTACACTTTCTATTGTATGATCTCCATCAGTTAAATCTGCTGGTTAGTGAACAGACACTATGTCTTCTGAGTCTGGTGAGAATATCAATCAGCTATAAATTGTTTGAAAGTCAGCATCGAAGTTTAATATTAATAACCAATATAAAATTTTATAACCAAATCTCAATCTACAAGAAGGGCTCTTAAAGGATATTATTATTTTTCGCCCTATACGCTAAAAGCATTGGAGATTCACGATAATTATCACCCACTCTTTTTTTGTTTTTAGTTGCATAATATCTGTTTAACACGGAATAGCTGTATGCCGGCCGTAATGAAGAAATAAGTATGTATTCGAAGCGAAATAATCGAATCGAAGCGAAGTATTCGAAGAGAGTACCTATCTTTGCCAAATGTCAATGACCTATTTAATCAAATGGTTTTGCCTCATCCAACATCAATGCTAAAAAAGTATGTTTTTGGAGTTGTTTAGAATATGGATACCTATTAGGCTATTACAATTTTTAGAATCACTCAGAATAATGAAAAATAATTACATAAGTCACACGATACGATTATAACCTCAAAATTGCAGACTGTAATAGTACGATTCTCTAAGCAGTCGGCATAAAATGATGATTGTATGGGAATTCACTAATGATTTTAAATACAAAACCAAATTTTCTTTTGCAGTTGATTTCGGGGCGAACGATGTATGGATGCAGAACAATGTCTTTTAAATAAGTAGGTATGAAGACTTTACAAATAATCCATCCATACGTCCATATCTATACTAGGTAATATTATAAATGCAAATGCAAATAACTCGGTCTGTTACCATTTCACGCCTAAACCGCCGAACAGATTTCGATAAAATTTGGCAAGAAGATACCTAGATTGCATCTTGAGACATACATTATGCTACCTCATGTCTCAATAAACGATAGCCGCGAGTAAAACTGGTGTCAACAGTTAACAGTTAGTCGTCTATTGAATATACACCCCGAAGTTACTAAAGATAACAGAATTATGGCTTTAACGACTTATTTGTGTCATTCGAGCTTAGAATTAAAATGTAATAGGCAGAAGAATTTTTTTACTGAATTTAGTACCTAGTAAGACTTATTTATTTTCAATTATTTAGTAGGTAATACATAATAGGACTTATTTATTTTTAATTTCAACTCTATAGAAAACAGCAAAACAACAAAAAAATAAAGAACATGGTAATGTAATAATACCACGTTGGTATCATTGCATTCACAAGAAACGAACGCGCTTGCGCGAGCTCAACGGGTGGACGCGGCGCGGAGGGTCGCAAGGCCGGGGCGCGGCGAGCGGGGAGGGGCGACGTCACGTCGAACAACGCAGCCCATACGCTGCTAAATTCAGAAGACCCCTCCGCATGCCCCACACTCGTGTGCTAACGGACTATTCCATTTTTCCGTGTTAAAACTTGCCTGCGTTGCCCGAGTCGTCCGACGCGATTACGCGAGGTGGGAACTGTGAGATCGGTAGTAAAAGTGGCCTCTCTCTGTGACTCTATGCTAGTGCAGTGATGATTTTACGTTAAATACTGTGTACATAAATAAACTATTGTGAAGTTTGAATAACCTAAAAAGTGAATAAACTTATGACTGGCTTGAATCATGAGTAAAACGCCCTATAAAAAGACTGAAACGCAAAGAACGTCGCTGTCAAAATAAGGCGGAAAATAAATAAATAGGGTTAAAACAACGGCGCGTTGCTCAAGTGATATAAAGAGAACCTTATTGCAGTGTGGACTCAAGAGTGACTTTTGTGTAGCAAAACTATAGTTGATGACCGAATTGCTAAATTAATTATTAACTGATATTTATCGGTGATGAGAGTGAGAAAACGGTGATCATATAACGTATTTGTGCGTGTGTGATCATCATGGAACAAGGGATCTGCTGGCGTGCCCCAGCGTACCACTGGAGTTAGTCGAGGCCACAGCACAGCCGTCAGCCTTTTGAAATAGGTACCGGTTTTAAATAATCATTTTTGTTTGATTTATAATACTGATCGGTTCAGGCGGGTGCAGGTGGCTTGCACTCCTCCGTCGCAACGATTAGTCTTAATGTATTTACATTTGTAAGTAAAAATAGCACCAACGAATTGAATCATATTGATGATTATATTTTTTTACAATCCTGTTGATATTATAGCTAACGGCTCAACGTGTCGGCTACGTAATCCACATTTCAGAAATTTCGAAGGACTTATAATCACAATTTTTTTTTTTTACAGATTAGTCATGGAGAACGCTATATCAGAACTGGGCGTTCAGCCGAAGGAGCAACGCGATAAAGACGTAACTAAATGTGATAAAGACTCAGTCGCAGAAGAAGCAGAGGAAGGTGATTTTCTTGTGATAAAAGACGAAAAATGTAGTGATAGTGATGCTCATAGTGAAGACCTTAGCTCTAATGATGAACAAAGTAATGTAATCAGTAGTAATAATTCTCAGTTTTATGAGATTTGTGACAGTAAAATAGACTATGCAGTAAAAATTGATGATAATGATACTCTAAGTGACATAGACGATATCAAAACGGACAGTGCTTCAGCTGACAGTGAAGATTCTGCTCTAGGTAGTCTACCGCCTGATACTGCTCTAAATGACCGAGAAGAAGAAGCTCAAGAAAGGTCAGAAGGCAGTGACTCCGGTCTTGGTTCAGAAGCTGTTGATGATGTAAAAATACCAAGCTTCAACCTTGCACTTCCATGCACAAGTAACCTAAAATGTGTCAAGTCAGATGATTCAGATCATAGTAATGATAACTCCAGCATTAGTAGTAATGAGAACAATTTAGAAAATGGTCATAGTTCTATAGCACAAGTTAAGCCACTTGTAAGTAGTCTTAAGAGAAAATGTAGCAATGATAACATAAATGAACCACATCCTAAGAAACGAAAAGGAAGAATAACATTCGATAATGTTACCGTATTTTACTTTCCCAGAGCACAAGGATTTTCATGTGTTCCATCACAAGGAGGATCAACTTTAGGAATGGAATGGGAACATACTCATACACAAAAATTTACGTTAGCTGAACATGCTTTGGAGCAAAGAAGATTGCATAGACAAATATTGCAGCAGCTGAAAATTGAGCGTCATTCGATGCAAGGTGCATCACTTTCCTCTAGTGAGGACAGTGAGACTGAAGAAGAATCGAGTGACATTTCTGAATCAGAGCTAGATTTAGACAATTATTTTTTCTTACAACCTGTTCCAACTAGACAAAGAAGAGCCTTATTACGAGCAGCGGGGGTAAGAAAAATAGAGGGCTATGAAAAAGACGAATGCAGAGACATAAGAACATCGCGTGAATTCTGTGGATGCGCTTGTAAAGGAACTTGCAATCCAGACAGTTGTTCGTGCAGCTTGGCTGGAATAAAATGCCAAGTCGATCGATTAAACTTCCCTTGTGGATGCACTAGAGATGGGTGCGCCAATACCACGGGCCGGATTGAATTCAATCCTGTAAGAGTACGGACGCATTTCATTCAGACTCTTATGAGAATAGGTCTTGAAAAGAAAAATGAAGAGAACCACGAAGCTGCTAAAAGACAGTGGTTAGAGGCACACAATAACTCCACATCTTGTTCATCAAATTCGTCATACGAACGAGAGCGTTGTCTTAGCCATGAAGATGGAATGTTACGTGATGTTAACCTAACTCCAAGAGTGGAAGTTGAATCTTGTGTGAATACAGGAAGTTTTAATAATGTTCATATTGATATAAATAATTCCGCAGCACATAATGGCGATATGTCATACGGTTATAGTAACGAGCCTTCCAGTCACAACAATCTAAATGACAACAGCATCATGCACTTTGAGAATACAAACAATCATCACAGTCACAGCGACCCCTATACGTCCAGCATACTTCAAGGGAAGGGCCCACCTTACTCAGCGGCAAATGCGATGAGTTTTGATACCGTATCGCATAATATTCAGCGATTTCCTTGTGATCTCAACTACGCTTACGAACAACATTCGCAACAGTCGGCCGTAGAGCATCATTTCAAAGGCCTACAAAGCTTCTCTGCCACGAGTTTTGAAGAATTCGCGCACAACTCTCAGATGACCATGTTTAGTCATTACGGTCACGTGTACGTACCACAGAATGTACACGACCACAATGCGCTACAATACCATAGCACGCAACAGAATCACTATGGAATGTACAAAAACAGTTCCGAATGTGTAAATAATGAAAACAAAAGTGATACTCATTATACTACTTTGATGACATTGCCATATCAACCTAGTAATAAGATGCAAACTGTAGAAAATGATGAGAATTGGTTCAGTCACAATACGCTGCTGAACTTGGACCATTCTGACCAGGCGACCCAGGATGCTTCGGATTCACAGTCTCAATCTACGACCCCAGCAGAAACCAATACCGAGTCTACAGAGAACTTTGGTGAACTTATTAAGAACACGATGGTAGAGTCTGTTACTGTGTAGATGAATTACTTGTTGTATTTAATCGTCTTAATTATCATGTTATGAAATTTTTAATTATATTAATTGGTAAATTCAATGACTAAGTTTATTGAAAATCTTTTATAACAGCTAGGGTCACCTATAAAGTTATTTATCGTAGTAAATAAACAATTGTGTACTCACAGTAACTCATATCAGTAAGCTGTGATAACTGAACGTGTCTTACAATTGCGGTATAAAATAAATAATGACTATATCCGCTTCGGACATGAACACGAGCTCAAGGAATTACATATTTGAATTATTTATTTGGTTTTATCTTGCAGAAAATTATAACGCGGAAATCGCGTTTATTATTTTCTGGCAAAGATTCGCTCAAGTACTGAATAAGATAATGAGCGAGGCTTTTTATATTATTTACGTAAAATGGACGCAGGTACCTAGGTACGTATATTACGAATTATTAGCATGATGACATTTAAACAATTGTATTACACAACACAATGCTAGTACTGAAAATCACCATGGATTGTCTGCCACCTGGAGAGGGGGCAGAGTGTTTCGGAATCGTAGCGTTTAAAAACCGCACTTGCCGTCCCTTGCCCTTTAATCATGACCAAGAAATCCGTGACATTCATCGCGACCATAAGTCGGGCTATGGTCCGGTAAAACCACCGCACTCCATCACCAAGGGCGTGGTTTCTCCTCTCTGCTGGAAGCTTTCTGTAGCAAATTCACGCGTCGCCTAGGTTACGAAGATAGGCCTACGATTAGTTCAGTTTTGACGACACGTTCGGCGCAGCGGCTGAGCGATCGGCTTCTACACCACGGGTTGTGGGTTCGATCCCCACACGGAACAAATATTTGTATGATCTACTGAGGTTGTTCCGGGTCTGGGTGATTGTGTATGTGAAAGGTTGTGTTTTTTAACGCACCCACGATACAGGAGAACATCCTAGTGTGGGGCAACGTAAAAAAAAGTAGGTAAGACTTAGGGTACGTAAACTTTTTGTTTTATATCGCTCATGATTGAATTATACCATTGCAATTCCTTAGGCCTTTGCCTATACGAAAATACTGTTATAGTTCAATTTACGGGTTAAATATTTTCTAGGCAACACTCACAAAGACAAAAGATAATGCGATGAGAACTAGTTACTACTCATGCTATTAATAATGAAATTCCTTGTATCAAAGCTTTCGCTATTAAGTCGTTATAAATCCTTATAGACAAACAGAATAGGTACCTCTTCCTAAAATAAAAATGACACTTACTTGACCAACTTACACCGGTGGCTATAATAGGGACATTAGGTATGACTAAAATTTCATACTTTACTTCACCGTATTCAAATTAGTCAGAAACAACTCCGCAGAAATTGCCTACAGTACCTAAACTACCCTATGCCTAAAGTCACTAAAGGCACGTATCATGCATTCTGGAACTATGTAGGCAATAGTACCTAAACAAAAGTCTCATACCAATGTGAACACAATAAAATTATTATTAACAATTATTGAATATCTGTTCATTCTGCAGAGTTAGTTTGGGGTGGTTCTATCGCACTGCCAATTATTCTGCGGCTAAGCAATAATCTTCTAACATTATTGTGTTCCGGTTTGAAGGGCAATGTAGCTAGTGAAATTACTTGGCATATGAGACTGCGACTGAGATGACAACGCGCTGGAGTTGCTGGTGTCTATAGGCTGCGTCTGCCGCTTGCCAACAGGCGAACCGAATGCTCGTCATCGTCATCATCATCATTGTCAACTTGTATTATGTCACTGCTGGGTCGTGCCATCATAATAGAATAAAAAAATGACACCATGTACGACGACACGTAAAGTACCTACTTAGTACTGGTACTAGGCTTATTAAGTAACATTTTCTTCCTTCTTACGAATGGAATAGGTATCAAACTGAAATTTTAACGCTTTTTCATGGACCACTTTTTGAAGCCCTCTGCGGGCTTAGACAAGTTGCAATCTGACAATCGAATCGACGAACGAATAGAAACAAAAAGTATGGAAATGACATAAGCTTTCGACAAATCGGGCGATCATAGATGTCATTCCCATACATTTTGTTTCTATTCGTTCGTCGATTCGATTGTCAGATTGCAACTTGTCTACAGGTGCTGTTCTTATAGAGCACATGGTCTTCCCTGTGCTCTTAGTATGAGTATAAGGTACAAAAGTATTAAACCACTAGCTACTGATGTAGTTTTTCGAGCGTATATGAGGACAAGATAAGCCCCATAAAATAAGCTTCTTGATTTTCCTGCGCCGCCCCGCTAACTCTAGGCATAGACATGGGCAGAACTCTGAAAACTTTCATATTCAGACATTAGTAGTCGTAGGTAGCTACGGCACGTGCGCTTTCTCAATTATACCTTTTTATTATTTTATAGTACCTACGGGAAATCCTCATGGATCATGAGCACGCTATTCTTGGGGGGGCTGGTAATCTGTGTGACAGGGTTTCCTAGTCCAGATACCAGTCTCCCACAGAGGTTGAGTTTAACAAAAAATTTATGTTGTAAATTAGAGCTGTAAGATACCTTTGTGGAAGAGAAATAAATACGTATTATTATTTTATCATCTACCACCTGAGCTGGCAGGATGTCAAACTCGTACCGACTAAAAACTGCACTTGCCTTCACTCGCCATAGGCCACGGGATCCGTGATCAATCGACGAGGCCTTGCCTCGCATTCTAATCGAAGACGGAAGGCGTACTGCCTATTGGAGCCGCTATCTGGTTGGGCGGCGGAATCCCCAATTCAGCCGCTTGCAGGCTCATGGAGGCCGGAAGTCTGTCTGCGTTTCTGAGTTATACCTACTGGTCATATAATTGCAAACAAGGGAAAAAAGCTATCTCACATATTGACAACATTCTTAAAAACTAGTTTCTAGTTACCTTAATAATTGTAATATTGGGAATCTGCATCCTTAAAGATCATTTCCCCACTAAACGGTAAGCATAGCCTTTACCTGCTTATACGTCCGCTAAACATAAGTGCTCCGCGAGGAAACGTTGTGTTGGAGGTGGGGGGGACTTTGACCTTTATACTACCAACCCAAATATTCCTCTTTCGTTTACTTAGGCATTTCGGAAAGGACCTCGTCTTTCCCGAAATATTGATGAGACATATTCAAACATACCTAAAAAAATATACATATAAGTTTTAGATTAACAATATTATTATCTTTGCCAAATCCTTCGTCACTTGAGCCTTAACTAGTAACAGCTTTGCGAAATGTATTTTCATATTAATATTGTTGACGCCCTGCTCCTCCCGGAGAACAGTTCAAAGATAGTGAACGTTTTCGAGGTCACCCAGTTTTATTTTCCTACGCTGTTATCGTTAATAAATGTATGCAGCATTTTGCCCAACATATAGGTACATACATATTTCATTAGATAGGCTCTTTTCCCGTGTCGAGCCGAGGAGTTAATCTTTATTTATATACCTACCTGTAGTGAATCGGCATTGATTTCCAAAAACTATATTTTTGTCATTACGAAACTTGAAATTTGCTACCAATATCGACAGCGAAAATATTTTTTTCTGCATATTCGCATGTATACGAGTGTATTGTTCACGACCTCTAAGTTGAAGGTAATTACACTAAAAGCTAAGTATGTAGGTATGTATACATGTATTGTAGGCTTGTTATAGGTACCTACGTAGTGAGCGTAAAGCAACATCGTTCCGTGCAGACACCGCCCTTTCATTTAGGGGCGGTCGGGGCTTCAAGCGCCTGCCGTCGCGCTTTGTAATTGCTTAGCAACGAAATGCTCATCTCATACAGAATCTGATAAACCACCGGCAAGAAAAATCTTTTAGGATTATCGACGCTATCGAAGGAATCAAAATAATAAGAAATATCGATAAAACAACCATTAAAACGATAAATCTTTATTGAATATAGTCTCATCTCTATTATTATAATTATACCTACAACAAATAAATCTGTTTTACATATTGTTCGAATATCACAATCTTTGAACGTATGAAATCTGTCATGATTTTAATACTGAGGGCGGACGCAATACATTTCCGTCAGGATGTTTGAACAATTTCCCAGATCTTGATAATTTTATCTTCGCTAGCCGTGATCAGTGTTTTTGAGATCTCGTCAAAGTAGACGTTGTTGATAGAATCTGAAACAAAACACATTCCTTAGATTAAAAATAGTGCTAACAGTCGTGATTCACTAATGTTCTCAGCCTGTTTGTCCTGGTCAAAGCAAGAAAAATGTAGTGAGATGGAAGTAGATTATACATTATATTTTTGTAGGCGGGAGAACTACCAAACCAAATTTATTTCCTTGGTCATTTTTCTCAACGTATACCTAGATAGAAGAATATTGTTATTTCTTGAAGGGCCGATATAGATCCAGAACCTTTACTGGATACTGTAGGATCCTGATGGGATCCTAGGAGGCTTATTCAAAGAAACTCTCGGTTAAAAGGCACTCTGCGACTTTATTCTTCAAAGGTCAAGGGAATTCTCTTGACAACCATTAATCAGTTTGACTAAACATTCTACAATCAAATTCAAATGAATACTTCTTCTTAAACCAGCCAGTCATATGCTGACTCCTGGTAGCGACCTCTACAATACCTACTTAATATCACGGCTCCGCAACTGCTCGACTGCTACCAGCCTACCGCCCTTTTTAAGAAGAATCATGGATCCTTATGTAACCACTGAAAGCAGAGTGCTATGGTCGTATAATGACGTGTCTTCAGTGTGGCTTTAGTGAATAGCACTCCATCTACTTATTTTATAATAAAACAACTCAACTGCCTATTATTTGTGGATTTGTCGCGTATACAGACTGTTACAAAACTACCCGTAAAGCCGAGAGGACGTTAAATGGGGCCTTATAACGAGTCCATTCACAATATTTAAGAACCGTAGTATAACGCTGTATAACATACCCCAAAAAAATCAACCCAAAATAGAAAAACTATTAAAGTAGACAATTATTAAGTAAAATAGGTACGTAGGCCTTTCTGTTAAATACTCTGGTTCCCTGACATGACAGCTGACAAAATTTTTGGCTTTGATCATTAATTATATTTTTTACGGTGTATTTTGTATCACGTTGTATATGATTGTATATTATTAATCCCGATGTTTCTAGTTTGCCCGTGACCATGAATGCTGTAAGGGGTCCGAAAATATTCGCGTAAGTATCAGAAATCAATAAACTACTTATTTTACTTTTAATCTGTCCCAGGGCCAATGTAAAATATACGTAAGACGCTGAATTTTTGAAGTTGGTACCTTTAAACAGAGACAGAAAAGACTGATACATATCTTAACATTAAAATTCCAAATTGCTACTTTAGAAAAATATGTTACCATTACATAAATTATTTTCTTTGTAAAGTTAACTAATAGTGAATACAGACATATTATCTTTCTGTTGTAATATTTTTAGCTGTACGCTTCAATTTTAATGGTTTTTCAAACGGCACGTGTATACACTGTAATCTACGGTGGATATTATCGATGTTTAAGGCTTGTTTGAAATAGTAGTAGGTAGTACATTTTCTTGGCATAACATTAAAATTGTGTGTTACCGTAGAAATATTATTACTTGTTGACAGATGATACGGTTGTCGTTCGGGTCTCTTCGGATTTGATCTACCTAATATTCGTTCGAGCAGAGGCGTCTCTAGCCCATATGGCGCCCGTGTGCAATGCAGTTATTACCCTAGCGCCCTTTAATAAGCGCCAAAATGAAATGGGTACAAATCAACAGCACACCACACACTGTCAAATTACCCCAATGGATAATAAACTCTATTGATTGGAAATTAAATTGAGAATCGATTGAAGAAATGTGACAGTTTTTGATGCCATGACGTGCTGTTGTTGTTGTTGTTGCAGTATTTAGATTATCTGCGGTCGGCCGGCGGTCGCGGCAAATGGCGCTCGGCTCCCCCTAGGACCATAGGTAAAGACGCCCCAGCGTTCAGGAGAGGTTTTTATAACGAGTACAAGTAGGCACTGATCACAACCCTAATAAGAAAATAATAAGTAGAAGCGAGCTTAATCTACAGAGGTAGGGGCTATAGAGAGGGGCAACCTCCAAAGTAAGCCTTTCTGAACCATGCTGACCCAGCTTACATATATACTAGATACTAAAGAAGCGATCGGCATGAATATATTATGTCTGGATTTTAAAAGAGACCATGATTCTCTAAGTTTGTTTCGGTGTTTCTTCTCAGAGGTCGTCACTTAGGAAATTTCGGCGCCATCTAGCATTAGAAATTCAAAACATTGGCTTATAAAAGTGTCTGAGACATTATTTACAGAAAATAAATATCATAATTATCATCATTTCATTTCAATAGCCTTTTAAAGATATTAAAAAAAACCTGTTTCATGCAAAAATAAAGAATACGAATCGACTGCATCATTGGCTTAAGTGGTCATCAGCGCGGGTGCTATGCTTGATGTCCTGAATTCGATTCTCAGGTCGAGCAGTATCATTGGGTTTTTCTATGTAATATTAGCAGCGTATTTTTGATAATGGTAATACTTTCGGTAAAAAATGGTCATCTATCCACAGACTAACCGCGGCTAGCGCGTAGTTATTAAAAAAGAATGTTAAAAACCGGCCAAGTGTGAGTCGGACTCGCGCACGAAGGGTTCCGTATCTACCAATATTTGGAAAAACAACTTGTTATTGAGGTAGAACCACCAGTTGCAGTTAATAATATCGAGCAAAAAAACTATACTATACATACACTTCATTTTTTTTTTTTTAATTTCATTATGTATTTATTTTTAAAGGGAATATACAACTATATATTCTGTGAATATTTCAAGTATCTACCTGTTGCCGATATTAATATCGAACAAAAAACGGCAAAAAAATGACGTTTGTTGTATGGGAGCCCCCCCTTAAATTTTTGTTTTATTTTTAGTATTTGTTTATTTATTATTATGATGTTTTTAGTATTTGTTGTTATAATGGCAACATAAACACATCATTTGTGAAAATTTCAACTGTCTAGCTATCACGGTTCATGAGATACAGACGGACACGGTGATAGCATGTACTATGGGTACTAGACAATCGATATAATACTTATATACTTTTTGTTATAAATACATACATATTATAGACAAACACAAACCGTTATGTTCATCAATTAAGTATTTGTGTCCTGTGGGATCGAGTCACGACACTGTGATCAGCAATCCGATACTTGAGCTAGACCACACACGTCGTCAAATCGTCGGCATACAGACTTTAATTTTACTTCAAAGCCATGGAAGTTAAAAATATTGTCTATAATGTAGTTTTTTGGGGGTTTGTACCTTTTTATTAACTCGCAAAGTTCTGGATTTGGTATTACTGCTTAAAAATATAAAGTTTTAAAACTTCAAAAGAAGAAAATTAATTTTCTTTGCAAGCAGTACTTTTTTGACAGATCGCGGTCATTCGAGGTCATTGACGTTCCTATTCTTATTTGAAACGCATAGTTATACTGTTCTTTACCGTTATGTGCGGTGTGTACGCTGGTCTGCGTGACAGTGAGCATGTTCCACTGCAGCAGGGCGCCGTCGCCGCAGCCCAGCCACAGCACGCGCGCGCCGTCCCAGCACAGAGACGCCACCGCCGCCGGCAAATGTTTCTGGTACACCTGCACATAAGAACCAAACATAAGAACATAAGAACTCTTGACAGTTTTTCTCGCGTACCTATATTGACTTTTTTTAATCCGTACGTGCTGTCCGTCTTCCAAAGAGATGGACGGGCCACCAGCGGACTGGCAAAGGTCACTGGAAGTCGTGGGATGCAGGCGGCATATAACCAGTCTTTTTGGAAGTCTATGGGGGAGGCTTTTCTTAAGCAGTGGACCTCTTGTAGCTGATACGGTGATGAATCCGTAAAAAGTGGTTTTATTTCAATGTCTAATATGCGCGTAAGTGTCAGAAATCTTTGTAACATCTGGTCATTTTTCAGCAAAGGACTTTTTAGGTTTAATTTCCAGGTCAAGCAGTTTTTTAGGGGTGGACTAATCTCTAGTCTACCCCTAAAAAAACTGCTTGATCATGTAACAATCCGCGCGCGGCGACCAAAAACCTTTATAAACAAAATCAACTCAACATACAAAACAGAGAAACAGACAGAGTTACTTTTGCATTTATAATATTAGTAGGGAGTAGGGAACTCGGGATAAAACATAACCTATGCTAGTAGTTGCCGTAATTGATACGTAAATAATAAACTATGATTTTAAAAGCAATCATTGTGAATTCTTGTCAATTTGTCCCAACCAGTATCAGTCTGGCATCCCTATTCTATCTGGAATCTCAAGAATATACCGCTTTCAACCCAATGATAACCCGATTAATGACTTTACGCAAATATGTTAATAACAGGAATGTGTGCCTACTCATTGTTTTTTTTACGTAGGCGTAATCCAGATGAGAAACGTCAGAAGGCTTGAAATACGAGAAGAATAAATATGGTGAAACAATATTATCTTAGATAGAGATAGGTAGAGACGTGTGCAATGAGGAGAGTATACCAACAAATGCTGTGCCAATCATTATGTTAACAAGTTATCGTTTTAATAAACCTTTTTTTATATTACTAAAGTGGCAAACAAGCATACGGAGTATCACTATCCCTGTAAAACGAAAGAGGAATAGTGGGGTTGGCAGTATAAGGGTCAAAGTCCCTCCCCCTGCCACCACAACATTTCCTCGTGGAGCAGTGGTAACCTTGCCCACCGTAAGAAATACAACACAGCTGAAATCAGTGTTATTTCACTTTGTTTTTCTGCAAGGCGGAGGGACTTCCCCAGTCGGGCAGCTCCAATTTGAGTGGAATTACTCCCACTATGCCCTCTCTTAACCTTTAAAATAGTCACAAAAGGGGTAACAGAGTACCATAAGGTCATATTAACAGGCCATCAGACCATAAAGTCGGCGTTGATTAGGTTGGGAATCTCGAGCATTTAACACTGACAATTAATAATCATCAATCTACTATTCAGATAGAGTTGAAAATAAACCAAAGAAATCATCGGCTCTAGCAGATATTGGCACATTCTCTCTATGCAGAATTAGATAAGGATTATGTTGAATATTTTTTTAATGGGTTTAAATAAAGCAGAAACTGCATAAAATAATTATATCATGTAACCTTTTAGTGAACCTTGACAATAAGGTCGATTTATGTCCTAGTTTTTTATACTTTTTGTAAATTTCCAGTCCATCATATATACCATCGCGCCTTTATTCCCCGAAGGGTGAGGCAGGTAAGGTATACTGCTATACATCCACAGATCACTGGTGTGTTTGGGTCCTATGTACAGAGGCCAGCACATCAAGCTACCACAATCCGTCAAATTTCTTTGATTGATTTTCTATTTTAACACAAAGTCGTAAGGTTCAAATTCAAATGGGAAAATTGCCTATTGCCATTAACCGGACACAAACCTTAAGTTTGAGCGGCTGCCCGTATTGTATGAACACTCGTATTTTATGTAAAATGTATCCTCTTGTGTCCCAATTTACTTGAAGTCAGCGCAGTACCTACGCGTTTTTATTTCCTATGTAGGTACCATATCGTCCTTCACGCAATCCAACCATCTTTTCTTTGGCTGTCCTCTTTTCATATATCAATCCACATTTATGCTTAAAACCTTTGTGGTAAATATATGTAAAATGTAGGTATATAGTTACCGAATCTAAAACGCTAAGATCGGTGACCCTCATGTTGCCGTCGTCGCACGTGGTGACAACCCTGTCTCCTGAGAGTACGAAACACAAGCCGGTGACTGACGAGGAGTGCACGCTGATCTTGTTCACCAGCTGTTTGGACGTGTAATCCCATATGAACACTTCACCGTCGCCCGTGCCCGCTATAATGTCGATCTCGAAACGGCGGCGCCTGCGCAAAAACAAAGTGTTAAGAAGGAAAAGTATAATAGACGTTCATGGACATCTGTGGATCAAGGAAGTCGATTAAACCACAGCGTTATAATACTTTATTAGTCTATAATTAAAAATAATCGATATAAGCTAAATATGTATATCAACTCAAGATAAAATTACAAGTGGTAAGGTAGACTTGCCTGATTTTGTAAAGGCCAAGGCAAGGCCTTAGAGATTTTTCTCGACGGTTTGTGAAGTCTGCCAACCCGCACTAGGCTAGCGTGGTGGACTATAGCCTAATCCCTCTCAATATGAGAGGAGACCCGTGCCCAGCAGTGGGACAGTATATGGGTTGATGATGAAGGCAAGTCAATATCTTCAATGTTGTATTATTTATTCAACTGTCCCGTTGTGCTACCTATGTTCTTTTTTTTCCCACAATCTCTTTGTGTACACCCAACAAAGAAAAACTACATGCCAAATTTAATGTGATAGGCTGTATTTCGTATTTGAAAGGAGGAATATTAATAATTAATTATCACTCGCTTAAAAAGGCGAAGAAAAACATCGTGAGGAGACCTGCATGCTATAGAGATTTCTCTCGTCGATGTGTCAAGTCTGCCAACCCGCACTTGGCCAGCGTGGTGGACTATAACCTAATCCCTCTCAATCTGAGAGGACACCCGTGCCCAGCAGTGGGATGGCATATGGGTTGATGATGATAGTATTTATATTTTGTGATAAATCAATGAATGAGTGGAACACGCAAGTTTATAGGCTGTATAATCTTGAGATAGTGTGATTAAGCTACGAATGAGTAGAACGAGAAGTTGTAATTTTTCCCACTTTCAAGGGAATTGCCCAAAATCTTAGTATCTTATTGTATGGTAGCTGGCTTTTTAGTTTCTGAATTTTCGTGATTAAGCGGAGAGTGGCATTTAGCTTTCATAGACAGATACAGAGTATTACATTATTTTACATTCACACGAAGCCTAGATCATTTCTAGGATAACGACTTTCTAAAAAGATATCGCGTGTGGCCTACGTAACGAATCGATTATGAGTAATAATCAAAATGTAAGTATAGGCGAAAGACAACCGAGAAGTATTGTCGGCCTACACTTTTTTTACTTGAACAAGAAAGAGTACATACAAACATACACTCAATCCTTTTTCCCATAGGAAAATTAATTAAATAATTAGGTATTAAAATTAATTATCTCCTCGATAGACGATAAGATACTTCTAATATTATTCGTATATGCTAACAGATGTCTGGATAAACAACGTAATTGAAAATATCTATACTTAATAGTATAAAGAGACAGCTCATTTTGTTTATATTTGGAAGCCAATCTACGGAACCACTGCACCTATTTTAAAATTCTTTCAACATTTGAAAGGTATATTATTCCACATGGACATTGGCTATATTATCTTGCAACGCAAACAAAGCCGCGAGTACCTGCTAGAGAAGCCTGCTAATCACTACATAGTATAAAACAAAGTCGCTTTCTCTGTCCCTATATCCTTATGTATGCTTATATCTTTAAAACTACGCAACGGATTTTGATGCGGTTTTTTTTAATAGATAGAGTGATTGAAAAGGAAGGTTTATATGTATAATACATGTATTTTATTAGTACATTGCACCCGTGCGAAGTGGGGGCGGGTCGCTATCTATTATAAAAAGTAACTTTTGAACAAATTTGACACTGAAATTATTAATCAACTGTTTATCGGGACATCTCTTGTTATTTTTTATAGTACGGAAAATCTTCATGGATCCACCGCCACCGGGGACCGGCAGGGTATGTCGGACTTGTACCGACTAAAAACTGCACTTGCCTTCACTTGCCCTATAGTCATGGCCATGGGATCTGTGAAATTCGCCACGAGTAGGGCCTAGTTTAAAGGTGTGGAGGCCCTGGGGCAACCAAGAACTAGGGCCCCGAAATTTTTTGGAATGTATAATAAAATCCTATTGTGGAGGACCCTTCCTTGTGGAGGCCTCTGGGCCAGAACCCCACCTGACCTGCCCTAAATCGGGCCCTAGCCACGACAACGACAGTTGGACATCCCTGCTCTAAAAAAGTAACACTGTTGGCGTGAACTCGTCACGAAAAGATAAAAATGTTTGGCATTAACATTTGCGTACTCTGCATTCGATCAAGTCAATCCCATTTTCTATTTTTTTCTTGCCGTGACGTGTTCTCTCATGCCAACAGAATGTTACTTGTCTAGGTCTTGGTCAGTTCTAACTTGCTGCAGCAATCCTTTTTTTTAGTACCTCAGTTTCACTTGCTACTACTACACTACTCAAAGGATTATTTGAGTAAAAGGTAGCCTATAAAAATAGCCTACGACCTATTCTCATACCTACCAAATATACACAAAAAAATCATAAAAATCAGTCAAGCCGTTTCGGAGAAATTCGATGACAAACACGAGATTGTATTAGATGTAAGTATAGCGACCCGCCCTGGCTTCACGCGGGTGCAATGTACGAATAACATGCATTTATTATACAAATAATCCTTCCTGAAGGAATGACCTAAATGATAGTAAAAACTAGTGCGTACAACATTACTGTTGCGTAGTTTAAAAGATCTCAGCGTACAGGGACAGACAGCCGGAATCGACTTTGTTTACTATGTAATACTATGTATTGATATTGAGCCCGATTATTTCGTCATACCCTTTATTATTGAAGCGATATCGATTAATGTTATTGTATACCTATCAAGGCGAAAGCATAGTGATACCTACTCTCTTTGAATTTACACCATCTTTACTGTAGGTAGAAAGATTATTAAAAGCAATTTATCTCAATTATTGGATTAATCTCATATATAAAACTGCATCATCATCATCAACCCATAGGTATACTGTTGCTGGGCACGGGTCTCCTCTCAGGATGAGGGTTATAGTTATAGGCTATAGTCCAACACGCTGGCCTAATGCGGGTTGGCAGACTTCACACACCTTCGAGAAAAACTCTCAGGCATGCAGGTTTCCTCACGATGTTTTTCCTTCACCGTTTAAGCGAGTGATAATTAATTATAACTACACATGATTTCGTAAAGTCATAAGAGCGTGCCTTGGATTCGAACTCGACCTTTGACTTGCCAATTCAATGGTCTTACCGCTAGGCTATCTCTGCTTCAACTTAAAGCTTTATCAATCGCAACAAAATTGAAAATAATAATATTATTATAATCATGACATTTTTAAAGGACGTATCTCTTCTTTATAGGAAGCTACTAGCCGGTTCTATATACCGATAATCCACTTTTAGGAACAGTGTATCTACTCAATCCAGTATCTACTCAATCCAGTATCTACTCAATCCAGTATCTACTCAATCCAGTATCTACTCAATCCAGTGTCTACTCAATCCAGTATCTACTCAATCCAGTATCTACTCAATCCAGTATCTACTCAATCCAGTATCTACTCAATCCAGTATCTAGTCAATCCAGTAATGGCTATTAAAAATGACCCATTTTAATATTCTCATTTAAATAAAACACTTGGACTTTGATACTCTTATTTATGTCACATACACGTAGGTACATAATTATGAAAACAAGTCATACTTACAATAATATTGATTGATAATAATTATATCATTGTTTTCCGTATAAGTACGGTGGGAACCAAATCCAGTAACCAGAAAAGGAGCAAGTAAATATATTAGGCAACAATATTAAGTACAAGGTACTTGACGTTAACATAATTAATAAATAAGAATCGCAGTTAATGGCAATAGGCTCGCCCCCTATTACATGGGACCTAAACATACCGGCGAACTGTGGCTGTACAATTAGTACACCTCTGCCTAACCTTTCGGGGAATACAGGCGTGATGGTATGTTTCGTAGGTCTGCTGGAAGAGATTTATTTAGAAATAAGCAGCACATTTGTACTTTATAGTCCTACGTTCGATACGATCAATTTACTTGTTTTGTTAAGTGTGTAAAAATATACTATGTCAAACAAATAACAAGATATCTATATATCTGTTATGATAATAGTCTCGTTGGTCTTATGGTTGCAAGCATGGCTGCTGAGCGTGAGGGTCTGAGTTCGATTCCTGGGTCGAGCAGTGTTTTCGGATTTTTCTATGAAAATCATAGTGGCAGTTCTGTTTGTATTTGTGCCCGGTTAATGTAAATATGCTCGTTTTCTATTGAAGCTACTTACCTATACGTAAGACTAGTCACCCTGCCATCGTGATCAAATTCTGCTTTCAAGCCGCGTAGAGCCTGTCCGGTCCTACCAACATTACCCCACACACGAACAACACCATCCCACCCACCAGAAATCAATAAATGTTCTAGAACAAACAACCAAATGAGTTCCACGTCATTCAAAATAATATAATTAGAAAAATAAGCACTTCTTGAATATAATTTTTAAGATCATTAGCATATTAGTAGGTCATTACATTGCCACTTGTCAAACAACATCAATTAGTTGCAAAAAAACAAACAAACCTTTTTCGAGCCACAACAAACAGCTGACGGAATCGTCATGCGCACGAAAACTTTCCACGACTCTCCCATATTCTACGTCATATAAATATCTGCAAGTTAGTGGCACATTTTAGTTTCAGAAGCATTCATTATTAAGATTGTTATGACTGAAATATATTTACATTTCATTGTCCCAAGAGCCAACTGCAACGGTGTTTTCGCCGACGAGAACACACGAGCTCAAAGGAGTAGAACTAAGGATAATACTTCTTATTTGTTTCTTTTGTAGAGTGTCGTATACTTTGAGGGTACCGTCTTTGCCCACGGATATGACCCTGTCCCCTTGCCGAATCGCACACGTCACAGCCTCTTTATGCAATTGTAACACATCAATACATTCCATTTTATAACCTCCATAATCATCTAAATTAGACAATTGTTTCGCGATCCGTGGCGTTATCTTTCTCACGTGCGGTTTTGTGAAAAGTTGTTTTGGTACTTGTCCGAATTCCATTATTTGCACCTCTAGTGCGTGCCGGTCGTTCATATCGTAAACACATTCTAGATTGACCGCGCCCTCGTAACACACGTGATGGAACACTGAAATTTTACGTTAACAACAATTAATTTTGTACTAAACACTGCTCACACTATCTTCTTAGTGAGATTAGATGGCAGAAGGACCTTAATCGAAGCGCAAATCAGTCAGATTTCTATATCCTCAACCCATTTATTATCATGTGGGCACGGGTCTCCTCTCAGAATGAGACGGATTAGGATATAGTCTACTACGCCGGTCTAATGTGGGTTGGCAGACTTCACACGCCTGCCGTCAAGAAAATCTCGAAGCATGCTGCACGTTTCCTCAGGGTGTTTTCCTTCACCGTTTAAGCAAGTAATGTGCGTATTGTTAATTAATTACTCTTCTTAAAACAATGAAAGAAAAAATTGTGAGGAAACCTACACGCCCGAGAGATTTTCTCGACGACGTATGGAATCTGCCAACCTTCCGCGCTTTCTGAGATAACTAAGCCCAGCAGTGAGACAGTAAAGTGGTTAATGAATTGCTGAGTCCCACATCATTATATCCTAAACTGATTCAATTTAACTATCACATTAATACATCTTAGAATATTCACTGCTTTATTTATGGTTTTAGGTTGACCTTTGGGTACAAGAAACAAATCATGCGAAAACAGTGATTGTATTACGAAGGTGATTGTACAGGTAAATCAGAAACGAAAACAATATAAATCGATACATTGGTTGAGCCTCTTTTTTATCTCAGTAAATAATTTATCATTCAAGGTCGAATCACTTCACCGGGAATAACGCTCAAGATAGGGCGTCAGCGAGGTGTGTCGACAGACGCCATGCATATGTAATCAGACTACATATCCAACTCGACAGTGTTACAAAAGAATGCTTTATTTATGTGGATTATCCATGACTTAACGTTGACCGACGTAACTTTAAAAGCATGACAAGTGAAACCACGAAGGTCATTTTAATATAACTGCTGACACGTGTAAATTGTGCTATAAATAAACTTACCATTGTAGGCTTTTACAGCTTCTTCGCCTCGTTGCCTATAGCCAAAAATGAGATCAATCCACAAGTGTAAATGTCTGCATACATATTCTGACTCCAAGGCTTCCCTGAGTTTGACTACGAAGTCTTCTGGCGACGCGGCCCACGGCGGTAGGGCCACGTTGTTCACCTTGCTTCCATCATGGCGCTCACCGAAATTTATTTCGTATTTGTTTACCAAAAAATCACCTTTGCCTTCAGTGTCATAGAATTCAGGTACTAATTCCTGCATGTCATGAAATAACCGGGATAAAGCCAAGGGACTCAAAAAATTGCTTTTAAAGAAGTAAAAGAAACATGACTTCAGCATTTTGTGGTATATCTTCAAAACTGATAGATGACGAGAGATAGAGTAAGAGAAACTCCTCTTTTGAAGTCAATTAATAAGGGAATATTAAGTTAATGAAAACATGAATTATTTAATTACCATGTAGAGATCTCCACTAATTATTATTATCTGTCTATTGGACCTAATACCAATAGTATTGCTGTTTTCATGATGTTGTTTCAAAATATAGCATGTGATTTCTAGTTACCTTAAAATCGGACATATTCCGCAGACAGTTATTATAGACGTCCTTTACTGAGTTAAACATTCTATCAGGATGATCAAATCTACCGTTTTGTAAACACAGCATGTATTTAGGATATTTGCGGACCTGAAAATTTAGAGCAATTTGAAAATTCAAGCAAAGAATACTATTTATATATAAGTAACTATGTAA
Source organism: Acronicta alni (assembly GCA_964056405.1). Taxonomy (NCBI): domain Eukaryota; kingdom Metazoa; phylum Arthropoda; class Insecta; order Lepidoptera; family Noctuidae; genus Acronicta; species Acronicta alni. The sequence continues at coordinate 13,516,713 of OZ043916.1, read as the reverse complement.
TTAGCATAGAAGTGATAACATGAAATGGAGGTGCTTAATAATTTACAATCACATTGATTGACAGCATTATTAGTATTGTGATTCTTACTAATAATTTAAATATTGACGTAAATAATTACTGGGCTTAGTACTATAAACTCTACATGTTACTCCATGATTATGATTGTATTATCAATTGATAATACAATCATAATCATGGAGTAACATGTAGAGTTATGAGGAAAACAGTCGTGACGTTATATTATTATTGGCGTAAGTGGTTCATAAATTTATGAACCACTTACGCCAATAATAATATAACGTCACGACTGTTTTCCTCATGTAATAGGGACCTATTGCCAATAATGTGCACGAATCCAAACTCAGAATTGCTACTGAAAATCTTATACACAAACCCGATAACACTTTACCTGACCTGAACTCGAATCCAAGACTTCTCGCTCAGCATGCGACCACTAAACACACGAGACACCAAAGAGTAGATGGTAAACAAAATGAGAAAGGAACTACAACCGACGCTAAGGTCAGCTACATCTTATCCACACTGCCATATTAACAGTAATCGAAAAACCAAAAAAATAATTTCAAACGTAATAGGTTATGTATAATAATATAATGTATAATAATAGGGAAGGTATGTAGTGTTTAAATAGCAGGGATATCTGAAATAAAAATCTATCTGAAACCGTAACAGGAACCTGGGGAACCAGCACCACGAAGTCATAACGCGATCATCTTTAGGTCGTGTGAAAGGGATGGCGCTATTTATTGTGTAGAGCGGCATCCCTCCCTCTCAATCGCAAAACGATCGCAATAACACGTCGTGGTACGGCCTCTGATATAAAAGTTTCGAATAATTTCGGATAGTCTAATGAGACACGTTATGACAGGTTTTCGCCAAGCCGACACAATAGCTGCGTCGCTGGCATGGTTTATTTTAGGATAGGTACTATTAAAAAATCTAATAACCATAACCGAAACTATCCGAAATTATCGGATAATCTATATTAATATTACAAAGCCGAAGTTTGTTTGGTTGAACGCGCTATTCTCAGGAACTACTGGTTCGAATTGAAAAAATATTTTTGTGTTGGATAGTGAATTTATCGAGGAAAGTTATAGGCTATATAACATCATGCTACGACCAATAGGAGCCGAGCAAAATAAAAAAAGGGTGACAGCGCGGGGGCCAGCTAGTCCGAAATAATTCCATATACATTACTGAAACCGAAACCGGTATAATACTATCCATATATCCGTATCCGTATCAAGATCCGAAGTTTCATATTCATAACGTCCCTAATCTATACATAATGTAGATTGTATGGTAAATACTTACCAAATAAAACAAAACTAGGCCTGGTGCAGAATAATGTGATCCATACAAAAATTTAGGTTCACTCATTTCATAATATCTTTCTTTTAGTTTCTCCAATCTGTCAGGGTTTAGCGCCCCCATAGGTTTTGCTAGATCCCTGAATGTGTCAGGGTTTGTTAGGTCTAGGGTTTCTGAAGTGTAGTCTTGCACTACCCATGGGAATACTGGATATTGGGTGAGATCATTCTTGCTTCTATCTGCAAGACTGGAAATGAAATTTGCTTCATCCTTAGAAAATCAATACTTTATTTGTGTATAAAACCTGTCAACTTTTTTATAATGATTTCATTATTTTCTTATTTTACAACAATTAATTGGTTGTTTTTTTTTTTTTTAATAATAAATATTTTGGGATATTTTTACATGGCACCATCTGGTCCTAAGGTACTGGACGGTAGATATAATAAATATACTTTTTTTTGTAAATACATACTTATAATACCTAAAAAATACCCAGACACACACAAACACTAATGTTTATTACATAAATATTTGTGTCCTGTGGGAATCGAATCCACGACCCTATGATCAGCAGTCCAACACTCGAACCACGAGACTAATTGGGGAGATACTACAATTCATTATCATAAGTAAATTTTCAAATACATACCAATTTAAATACATCAAATAGTCATAATTAGAGACAATTCCATTCTGCCACTGCAGTGTCATTTCTTCTGTGTGTACTTCCTCCAACTGTACATTTGGGGATTCTTCCAATATATTGTATATTCTGTCTCTTGCCTTTTCAGATTGAAATGTTACATATATGTGAGGCACTGAGCTTTCTTCAGAGCTATATATTTCTAACCCCTGAAAAAATATTGTTACTTACAATAAAGTTAATTTTACATCACTGATTATTCCAGTAAGCAGTGTAAGTCTTTAAAGCAGTATATTCAAGACTTGCAAGAGGAAATGTAGATTGAATTGATAACAATAGCAACAAACTAAAATTAATCATATGTCATTTAACAAAGGTAAACCTTGTTCACAATGTGCAAAGCTATTTATTCTTAACTGTGCATTCTACTGCAAAAGATAAGTACATAAAACACAGATACATACAACTTGCCTTAATAAAAATCTTCTTTTATACATCCTCCTCAAATGGCCCAGTTTTAACTTAAGAATGGGGCTCTGAAAATAATATTGCAATTATGATTCATATCAGTATCTTGACTGGAGTAGGTACAAAGTAACACAACAATGGAATGTACACACTTAAATGTATTATACACAGAGCTATTGTAAAGCAAACACATATTGTTCATAGAAATATCTAAGTAAATAATTCTGAAAACATATGTTTAATAAAGTTTTAAGAATTATTTACATGAAATAACATTTTTATAGTAGCTCTGTTTTTTATTTTAAATCTCATCTTTAAAATGCATTAATACAAATGTATGTTAATCTGCCTTGATTTATACTATTTTTATACAAACACACACATTAATTAAGTATAATGTGGTATTCTCAGGATGTAAAGGTCAACACAGACTGGAGAAGTGGTGGCAAATGAGTAATTAAATAAAAAAATTCAAAGTCAACTTTAACTATTTTTGAACACCTATTTGATCTGATCAATGTGATTTTATGTTGTTATAAAAATTTAAGCTGCAGGTCTAAGTTTTTAACTTGACTTTCAATTGTAAGCACTTCACTGCCACATCAGTCTGTAGGTACTGACCTTATTGAGCAAATTATAGTAAACTTATGAGGAATAAAACTACTTTTTACGGATTTTATCGCATTATATTGATATTATTAATCCCGACGTTTCGGACCCTTTACAGCGTCCATGGTCACGGGTAGACTCTATCTGGGTGAGTCTACCGGTGATCATGGACGCGAGTTTTATTCCAATGTATAATATTCGCGTAAATGTCAGAAATCAATAAACTTATCAGGAGTTGAAATAGAATTCATATATAGTGCACAAAACAATATTATTATTTCTGTTCATATTTTCCTTATTGGTTTCATTCTGGTAGTGTAAATAATATATGGTCTTTACCATTGTTGTTATAATTTACTAAAAAATAATTTCCTAACATTTGTCAAATGAATGGTAGAATTATTATTCAACTGTAATTTAATTAATCATTAACATTTAATTGATAGTTATTTATTGAATTAAAATACATACACCTTCAACATTACTGAATGGCTGAAAATATATGGTGGTAGGGGTTAATGCCAGCTTGCCCTGATGTCTGACAAGAGGAGATATCTTTTCAGCTTGCAGTTCACAGACTATCTGCTCTGTAAAGTCATCCATCATCACCGGATCAAATACCATCCTCATATATCTTGAGTGAAGGATAGTAGCTATCATGCTGTTGTGTTCAGGAGCATGGAGAGTGGAAGCTCTTTGCAGCTGCTGCATCTGACTCAAGCATTCATCAGCCGATGCAAAGTCAAAGAACACATAAAACTCTCTATCTTCATATATAAATTTATATGGTGCCAGAATGTTTTCCTCAAGCATTTCAGCATACATCTTCATCCTAACTTTAATAATGTTTTGGTTCTCATCAACATAGTCTACTATTGTTATATCAGCACAGTCTTTAAACTGCATTTTAATAAGTGGATACTGCCAATCTCTAGGCTCAAACACAAGGGACTTAGAGCACAGTTTCAACCGCCCTTGCTTAGCATTTTCTTTCTTTAATTCATTAATACTAAGTGTGCATGAGTAATCTTCGAAATAAATTTCTCCAGGTTCCAATAGCAACATTGAAAACCTACAACAAACATAAATTATGCTCTTAAACATTAAACATAAATGGAGCATGACTGGACTGCCAACTGAAACCATGTTCCATAAACAGTGCTAAAGTTAAAACATATTTGAATTTTAGTAACTTATCTGCTTACCCTAGTATGTGAGTAAGGATAATAGTTAATTACTTATAGTTAACTTTAGCCATTTCGCTAAAACAAAAACTGCGTAAGTAGGTAGTGGTACGAAAATTAAAAAACTATAATCTTGCCCTACAAAAAGATCTGTAGCACTGTTTTGCATTGAAACCGTTACGAAATTGCACAATGCCGAATGAGTCATTTTATACAGGAGATACTTCACTAAGCCATACAAACAAGATATTATAGATAGTGAATTCGAATCTTACCTCGACTTGTCCATTTTTATAACTGATTTATTGAAAAGTATTTTGTCAGAAGAATTACTGATACAACTTGCTTCACAACTTTTGTTTCACTTAAATCCGCGCGGTATAAATAAACAGAAAAAACTTTCACCGTCTTGTTTATTGTTTACCGCTTTGTTTGATCCCAGATGTTGAACAACTTGGTGGATTGAATTTGAATGTAATGTACCAATGTCAAATTTAGACATTGTCAATGTTGTCACATTGATAGTCTATTTTCGTAATGTTGGTGGTATGATTTTTAGCCCGGGTGTACATTAACAATATCTTGTCAAATAACTTCTGAATATTTCGTGACTCACCGAAAAATAGCTGGAATCTAATGTAAAATTGTAAACCATACACGTTATGATCTACAGCCAAGATTTACCTGTGCAGGTTAGCCTATGCATGTGCTGTTGAAACAAACTATATGTTATTTATAGTTTGTTTCAACTGCATGTCGTATCATAAATGGGATGGTCCGATATACCTGAGAGGACGATCGAAATTTGTAGCCACGTAATGAGGAGAGAAATAGAATATGTAAACTTCTATATTTACCCGGGCCAACTTATTGCCTTCCACAATACCAGACCTAGGCAAACACACAAAAACAAAACCAAAAACTGATTACATGCCAAAAAGCGATGGAGAGGAGTGTCCTGAGTTACACAAAAAGAGACAGGAAAAGAGCCATAGATATAAGACACATTACGAAAATTGAAGATGTTGTAGTCAAAACCAGAAAACTCAATGGCGGGTAGGCCACATCATGTGGCCCACACGATGAGAGAGAACAGCAATAAATGGACTAAAGATGTAACAGAATGGACCTCTAGATACCGAACAAAGTGAAAAAGAGGAAGACAAAGAACACGTTGGTCAGATGACATCAAAAAGATTGCAGGCCCACTATGGCACAGATTAGCTCGAATCAAGAATAGACTGGAAAGAGCTGGAGGAGTTCTTCGTGTCGCAATGACACGCTGACATCCAAAATTATACAAGAATTATAAATCATTGATCAAACACCAGTATTAATTTATACTGTTTTATAAATATAATTATTGTAAAATTATATAGAAAATAATGCAACAAAGGCTTAATAAAAATGAGGATAAGTACTGATTAATAAATCTGCAATATTAAAGTACCCTTGCTGCTTTCAGTTTAAACATGGGTGACCTTTCTTAACATAACGGGACCCCTTCATGCCTCGGAGAGCACATAAAGCTATCAGTCTCCGTCCTCATACGAATATTAAAGATTGTTCGTTAGTGCTAGCAGATGAGCCTGGTGCACAAACAGTCTATCCTTAAGATATTAATGGTAATGTAATGGTAAAGGTATTTGGAGTATTTCGGGATCGGCCTACTCCTAGCCGAGAAATGATACTCGCCAATGTGTACGAAATTTGTTTACTCCCACGAAAGTATTTTACATTATTGCCAAGCGGCCATTACTGTCGGCTCGGGCAACGCGACATGCGTGCGAGTCAATTGACGGCAGGAAGCGGAGAGAGCGAGCGCGCGATCTGATGCAAGCACGCTCCGCCCCCATCCACAGACAATCATCTGTGGTATTTTTTTAGTCGTTCAACCAAAGACAATAAATAGTTGAACTATTAGAGGCGTGCCGATACGCCACAGGTAAAAAACATTGTGCTGCGATGTTTCTGGTTAGACTGGAAGCCGACCCAAACGTAGTTGCTTAAAAAATAGAAAAAATAATCTTTAATGTCTTCTGTCCAACAGCGTAACTATGTAATCAAGAGTACGTTAAGGCAATAAAATGATTGTGATGTGAACTGAATATTATGACAGCATTGTTACAGAGAATAAATTATTAAACGTGAATTTAATAAATAAAATATCTTTATTAATTTGTAAGGTTCTTATTCCATTTCCGTTTCATCGTCTACAGACAGCACAACATAGTCTCTAAGTCTTACAGGTGGTATTAGCTGAGATCTATCTCGAAGAGTTCTCATCCCTTCGTTCTCTATTTCGCTATCTGGCATAATGTCATCCATTTGTTCTACATGCTGTGATAGTGTCGCATCATTCTTCATATCACCAACTTCATCATGCATTTCAGCCGATGCATGTGGTGAGGTCTCGAATGATTCTGGAGGTATACACTCTTGAAAGTTTTCTAGACTTTCATTTTCTTCCTCCCTTACATCTTGAATCGTTTGAGTATTCCCCTCCTTATAAGCTGGATTCACTGGTATTCGTAGGCTTATCTCAACTTCAGAATCTTTCTCATATGACCTTGTCATTTCATCATTCTGTTTAGTTTTAGACATACCAATCGCTGACTCTAGAAATACGACGTGTCTTGAACGTACCAGTGAACATCCATTTTCGTTGATGTTCAGAAGACGGTTTTTCCGCTTTCTTGTCCAATTTCTTACGCTTCTGCTGCTTGGGTCCTTGTTACGCCCATGTGGCGTAACAAGGACTTCCAATAATCTTTAAATGACTTATCTTTGGCTTCTTGTTGTACCACAATTCATATGGTGATTTATCATCTACAGGTGTGCATCCTATTCTATTAAGTACATATGCGGCTGTACTTATGAGCTCTGCCCAACGTGCGGTTGGCAGCTCTTCGTGTGCATACATCATAGCTCGAGCGGCTTCTACAAGTGTCCTATTCTCTCGTTCACTGCAGCCATTTTGCTGTGGCGTATATGGCATGATCAATCTTTGCTTGATACCATATTTTTGTAGTATAACTCGAGTTTTCTTGTTATCGAATTCTCCGCCATTATCACTTAATACTTCTTTTATGACATGACCAGCTACCTTGCTTTCTTCTAACATCTGTTGAAGCTTTGTGTGGACTTCAGACTTCTGTTTCATGAAGTATACATAACGGTATTTGCTGTAGTCATCTTTAAACAGAACGAAGTAGCGATAACCCTTGTATGAGAATGGGAATGGACCACATACGTCTGAATGTATTATTTCTCCAGGTACATCCGCTCTAACTCTGGTTCCGAAAGGTTTCTTCACAAAACTCTTTTCTTTTATTAGGCAGGTGCCTATTCAGAGTTTATTCAGAGTTCTCTTTCTACTTCTTTACATGAAGTTTGCTTTGATAAGCTAATCTCTCATGATAGATCTGTAACGACTCTTGGCTTGTCAGCACATTGACTTCAAAGGGTATTGGTGGCATTACATTCTTCACATTGAGTCTGAATAATCCTCCCTTTTTCATTCGTTCACCTGTAACTTTGACTATGCCATTCGCTTTCAGCTTACAGAACTCTGGTTTAGAATCAAATACGCTATTCGGCAATCTGTCCTGTGCTGCTAATAAAGAGAAGAAATTCTTCTGTAGTGATGGTACACACCATATATCGCATAAAGTTATAATTCCTGTATGGTCTCCGACTATGGCTTCCACTTTTATGTCACCTTTGCCAGTGGCTTCAACTTTGTTACCATTTGCTGTCGTTAATTTTACCAAATCTGTCAAACGAATGGAACAAATCTCTTCTGAATGTTACGTAACTTGTAGCTCCACTGTCAAGATACCAGTTATCTTTGTCAGGATATAAGCACGTATCAGCCATCATTAGGTCTGTGTTATTCACAATGTTTGCATTTGAACTTTGCTTAGGTGGTTGTCCATCACTGAACCACTTGGCGCATTTTCGTACTTTATGTCCTTCTTGAAAACAGTAGTTACATTTAATTCCTTTACTGTTGTGTTCTTATCGTTTCTTTTCTTAAAAGGAAAAACTGCAAGAGCTTGGATACTCTCGCTTGACGATGCAGTAGCTTTTGTCTCTACATTTCGTTCAAAGGCACAGAGTTGTGAAGTTAGTCTTTCTATTGTCCTTTCCTTTTTAGACATCAACAGCCAACTGGATTTGAACGTAAGGCATTCTTCAGGCAAAGTATCTAAGATCTTACATATCAGAAGTACCTCTGGCAACTCATTGTTTCCTTCAAGCTTTGAGATCTCTTTGTTCAAATTAAACCAGATATTCTTTAGCTTTGAAAGATGTATTATATCCATATTGTCATCCAGCTTCTTCTTATACTCGAACGAAGAACTTTAGGGCATTTTTCGTAGACTAAATCATCTCTATCTCCATCAAACAACCTTTTAAGTTCATCCCACACTTCTTTGGAAGACTCGAAACGCATAATTCTTTGGACAATTTTGTCGGTCATGTTGCTTGTGAGCACTATCAGAATCGTACTATCTAATTCTTGAAACTCTTTCATGGCAATATCATCAACTTCAACTTCGTGAGAGGGCATCAACAACTGTAGTTGATGCCCTCTCACTGCTTGGTTTCATTACTGGTATACCATATCTACCTTCTAATTTATCTAGGGCTTTTGGAATTCGCTTCAATAACATAGATATTTTGTACTTCCATACCGACCAGTTCGTGCCATCTAAATTTCCGATCTTGAATCTTGCAATCTCAGGTGGCCATCTTGATTACTCGATCTTTCGATTCTTCTTATTTAATATTTTTTTATTTATTTACCGGTTCTTCTAAACGCTCTGCTACCATGTTACAGAGAATTATTAAACGTGAATTTAATAAATAAAATATCTTTATTAATTTGTAAGGTTCATCTCAGGCAAAATGACAAGTGAATATATTTTGTTTTTTTCAAAAAACATGACAGCACAAAAGAAACATAAAAAAGTGTATACAACCTTTTTTAACAACCATCCATTCTAAAATTAAGTCGTTCTAGCTATAAACTTCGAGGGACGGTCTGCGGTATCTTGAACTAATAAATATATTTAAATAATTATGTATCTAATTTGTGAATACATTGATTGCGCATATGCGCAGAATGTCTTCTTCTGTCGTCTGCGTCAGAGTACAATTTAGAATAATGTGCGTTAACCGTAGGCCATAAACCAGTCGGGTTAGGTATTAGGTATGCCTAAATTTTATTCGTCAAAGATTCAAATACGTAAATATGCGTTTCAAATAAGAATAGGACTGACAGGCTCCAGCCATCTTTTGACGTCATAGCTGTCAATTCAAACCATTTAAGTAGGGCGAGCAAAACAGATATTTTTGAAATAATATTTTATATTTAGTATTTTTTTGGTATTTATTTTTGATTCATTTGACGTAGTTAATTTCTTTTTGACAATCGTCACTGGTAATTTAATCAATAGTTTCCAGTGTTAGATTCTCAATTTGGCTTTCTAATAAATGTCGAACATTATTGTCCGCCACCTTATGCTAATCTAGTGCCATATATTCAATTGGATTTAAATCACAATTCTACAAAACTTCAGAGCCATGAGAGTAGGTATATATTGTCTATAATGTAGTTTTTTGGTGGTTTGTGTCTTTCTAATAACTAGCAAAGTTCTGGATTTGGTATTACTGCTTATAAATATATTATAATTTAAGTTTTATAATTTCAAAAGCAAAATAAATTTTCTTTGCAAGCTGTACTTTTTTGACAGATCGCGGTCATTCGAGGTCATTGACGTTCTTATTCATATTTGAAACGCGTAATGATGACACAACACAGCAAAATAAGTCAATTGTTGGCGCCACTTTTTAATTTGTGACGTGACACGATTTTAAAAGCACAATAATTTTAAATATAAATTTTAAGATAAGTAATTTATAAAAATAAGTGGTAAAAATATGCAGGACGATAAAAATGCAATATTTCAAATGCGCTTTCCTCAAAAATTATGGTATTTGCTAAATTTGCGGACCGATGCTATTTTGTGGGGCGGCACTGGAAGGACGATTTTATTAAATTATCGCATCCTTCATAATTATTTGCAATGCGACCACTCTATTTTTAAAACCACAAATATTTCAAGCTTTGTAAGGCAACTTAATTTGTACGGATTCCGTAAAGTTACTTCTCACTTGCAAGATCCATTGTGTAATTCTAGTAACCCATACATGCACGAATATGTTCACGACTACTTTCAATACGGTAGACCTGAATTACTTAACAAAATAACAAGGAAAGCGCTGGCTATGAAGAGAAATTTTAAGCCCAAGGTAATAATTTGCCTGTCCTTTAGACAATTTATTAAAAACGATACCTATCTACTTCTATTTTCAATATTACACTGTTACTTAACAACTTTTTTTAGAATCTTTACAGCAATGTTGAGCATTTGCTTTATTTGACACCATTACAAAAAGCACGCCGAGCTCTACGTATAGCTTTGAAGAAGGCAGCTCAAGACCTGTTTGTACAAAATTCGCCAAAGCACTTCTGCAATCTTAAGTTTGAGTGTGAAGGTATGAAGTTTTTGGATTGCTTGTCTACATTATTATGGGCACTTGTTTTTGAATGATGCAATATTTTATTATAAATTTTAGATTCACAAGATGATTACTGTGAAGATGAAGAGAACATTGAGTTTGACTGGTTAATGCCTAATGAAAATGCAAATACAGAAAAAGTCCTTCCTGAACCAGGTTCATTGTCCTTACTTTATAACCCATTTGTTTCCTTTTATTACATCCTTGTGATCCTTTCCTTTCCACAGTTAGTGCCCAAGTTCCCCAGACAGACACCACAATTCCTGAAGATACTGGTACATACAGGTAAATAAGAACAATTAATTACTCTCATGTTAGGCTTATTATGTAAAAGCAGCTCCATACATGTATTGATTTCAGAGATACATCTCAAGATAGTTTGATGAACTTTACTGATGAAGCATGTCAACAAAATAGTGATACTTTCCCAGTTCAATTTCTGAGCATGCCTGAACTTGATCCAGAACCTTCTGGAGACAACTCTGCTGTTGAATTGTTGGCAGAGTTTAACATTGACAATGACACAGATCAAGGAATAGCAAGTAAGATAGGTGATGGCAAAGAAATTGATCATAATTCTTTGAATTGTGTCCTTCCATCAATAAGTAATGACCAGATTGATGATGTCTCAATGGCTGAGGTAATTGCATTTTTTTGTATAACTGGACTTCATAATACCTGTAGGTAATGATTAAATATAAACTTGAGTAATAAATGTGGCTAAATTAAGATACTTAATTTCACCTGTATATTTCAGAAGAGTAATGAAAAGTCTGATCATTACCATGGTGAGTGGGACCAAATGTTCAATGATATTATGATTAACAGAGGACCTAATCAAGAGTGTGGATCTGATTTGAAAGAACTTTACTCTCAAATCTCTAAAACTATAGATTTACTTAACTCTTAAGATATTTTATGATATTAGTTAAAATAAACTAAAATATAATTTACTTAAAAACATGTATTAGTTATAGAAAATTGTAACACAATATTAAGATATTATTTCTTCTGTTTTTTCTTCTCTGCTTCTTCTTCCTTTTCTTTCTCAATTATAGACACATATGAGCTGATTGTATCAATATCCAGCATTTGCATTGGTTGGCCACGCCTCATTACTGCTATCTCCAGGTTCTTTTGTCCAGATTGAACAACTTCCAGAAGAGCACGAATGGCAAGCTGAAAGCAGTTATTTCAAATAATCTGTACTACAGATAATAATAGGCCAAGACATTGGCAGATGGTGACCAACTGGCAATAGACAAAATAAACAGTATGATGTTATAGAAAAGTGTTGTACTATATTGTAATATTATCTCAGTATTACATTTAATGCAGGTGTTGATATGTTCTAACCAGACTAAGAACAGACTGTGCAATGGTTATTTTCATCATCACCAGAATTACTTCAATGATAATTTTATACAGCCGCACATATAAAATGCTTAGTCACTTGGTCATTTTAAATTCAGCAAATCACAAAGGCAAAATTAAATTCTGAAATAATTTTATGTTAAAATCTTTTGCATCAAAAGCATACCCTAAGTACTTGTTCACATACAAATACAATATGTGGTTGTGGGGCAATGGTGGGCATACTGAACTTCATATTGGCTGCCAGGGGCTTGTACAAGTTGACAAGTTGAAACTGATAGAACTTACCTGACACTGCTGCACTGAATTGCATGTGCAGCCTGTGTTACATAATATTATACTATATTTTGTATCTGCACTTGTCATCTCAACCATGAGTTAACTTGAACAACCTCAAAGGGCAGCCTCGGCACCCAATAACAAGTATAATTATCTAAATGGAGCTGATGATGTGTATGATAAGACTTTGTTTCTCCAAGTAGGAGTAAACCATTAATATAACAGTTGTATGATATTTACCTTGACAGCACCATTTTCTGTTGCAACCTCATCTGCGGTATAATTCTTCTCTAAGAATTCTCTGACGGTCTTGGCTGATCTACCTGTTGCATTAGCCTTCCATTCATAATATATGCCTGATGGCTCAGTTTGGAACAAATGAGGAAAACCATCATAATCGAAACCTCCAATCAGACAAGAAATACCGAAAGGCCGACGTCCATTACTCTGTGTGTACTTTTGTTTGAGACCGGCTATGAACCTAGTAATGTATTCCAAAGTGACGGGATCCTCAACTGTCAGTTTATGGGACTGACACTCAATTTGAGCCCTATTGATGAGGATTCTAGCATCTGCGGTTAAACCCGCAAATGCCATTACAACATGATCGTCTAGGAGACAAATCTTCCTCACAGTTCTCTCTTCTTGCAATTTCGCAACTGACTTTTTTTCAACTCCTAGCACAACAACATCTGCACCCCTCACACCAACCTGTAATTATGATTTAAATCAACCTTTATTAATTCATCGGTAACTTGTTTATAACCAATAATGTAATTTTACTTACGGCGGTCGATCCTTTGCGAACGGCCTCTTGTGCATATTCCACTTGCAGTAAATGACCATCCGGTGAAAACACTGTAATAGCTCTATCGTATCTAGCCGACATTTTCTTATTTTGTTATTACAAATATTTTACAAATCACTCTGTAAACTATTCACAGGCCGCAAACCGCTTAGTGATGTGACACTATAACCACAGTCACAGCACAGACACAGAAACTAAAAAATAGCCATACCGATTACGAATTTACGATTAAGAATAATAATTATACACTCTATAGATAGGTAATCTATATGTTCTTGGCCTTAATCTGATCAATTTATGGTAAAAATAAATATTTTGGGATATTTTACCGCAGCACCATCGAGTTACAAACTAAGCATAGCTGTTCTATGGGAACCAGATAATACTTACATATACATAAAGGCTCTTTTTTGTAAATACATACTCAATGCATAAGAAACACCACCCAACCATCACTTTAAAAGTAACTTCTTCACATAAAGATTTGTGTACTGTGGGAATCAAACCCACGATCTCGTCATCAGCTGTCCGATACTTCTAGAGTACAGACGTCAGTCAGTTCTGTGTCCTAGTGGTATACATAAATATGCAGGTATATGAAAATCTTTTAATAACGATAAACGCAATTATTATACAACGCAGTTATTAACTGAATGTAATTGGTTCACTAATATTTAACCGACTTCAAAAAAGAAGGAGTTTCTATTTTCAACTGTATGTTTTTTTTTTTGTAGATTATAATGAACATCACTATTCTGCATGATGACAATGATATTTCGATAAAATTATTCGTTCTGAAACGTACGCGAATGTATCTATGGCAAACGTTATTTAATTAATTATGTTATAATAATTACGACGGCCTTAGAGCAGTATTAATTTCTTCTTAGCAATATGGTAAACGTATGTCGTATTGCCCAGCAAAATTATATTTATTTACAAAACAAAAATAAACAAACAAATACTTGGTACATTTAACACAGCACCATCTACACCACAGAGGTCGTCAAAATTGTTTGACATTAAACTCGTTTAAAAAGTGTTTTGACTAAACAGGACATAATTTTATTTTTATGGTGTGCCCTTTATATAAAGACGCCTATATAAGTTGTATGTCGTACATACATACCAACACATCACAAAAATAAATAAATAAATATTTTAATGTACTTAATTATTTTAAATTATTGCTGTCCCCATTAGCATAGTTTGAAAGCAGACAAATGAGATTTGGTGCTACAAAGCATATTTATTTACCACCACATTAGGTGGTCAGAATGATTGGTTGAAATTGTTGCTTCGTGTAGAACAGGCTAATGTGGCCTGTGATATGGGCACGCTGTATTAAATAGAGATCAGTGACAATGGCTCTTCTGCAACATTGATGCATTAAGTTGTATTCAGTTTATTTGAGAATTAATGGGTAAAACTATTGTTTAGTATTTCAACGAATTTTGTAATTATCTGCACGTTATTTATAATTTGACTGTACATACGTTTGACGTACCGGTTAAGATCACCTCGGTCCTACCGCTGCATTAGCTGTTGTGGGTTCGATTCCCACCGAGTGAAATCTTTGTGTGATCACAGATGTCTGTTTTAAACTTTCAAGTATTGTTGTAACTACTTCAACTTAGTGTCCGTCTCCGTTATTTGTACTATGCGTTTCAAATAAGAATAGGACTGACCTCCAGCCATCTTGCGACGTCATAGCTGTCAATTCAAACCAGCTCGGTAGGGTGAGCAAAACAGATATTTTTTAAATAATATTTTTTATGTATTTAAAATATTTCACCGATTGTTATTTAGAAGAAAATTAGATATTTTATTACCCGTGTTTATAATAAAACTAAAGTCCTTTATTTCCCTTTTTTTGGTTTTTATTTTCGATTCATTTGACGTAGTTAATTTCTTTTTCTGGTAATTGAATCAATAGTTTCCAGTGTTAGATTCTCAATTTGGCTTTCTAATTGTTGAACATTATTGTCAGCTACCCTACGCTTATCAAGTCCTAGGTATATTCAATTGGATTTAAATAACAATTAAAGAGTGGCAGCTTCAAAACTTCAAAGCCATGGGAGTTTAAAATATTGTCTCTAGTATAGTTTTTTGGCAGATTGTGCCTTTTTATTATCTCGGAGAGTTCCGGATTTGGTATTACTGCTTATAAATATATATTATAAAGTTTTAAAATTTCAAAAGAAAATTAATTTTCTTTGCAAGCTGTACTTTTTTGACAGATCGGGGTCATTCGAGGTCATTGACATTCCTATTCTTATTTGAAACGCATAAGTAAGTTTCCCCACGGCATGGCATGGCGGCATGGGGCTTGTGTGTACAAACCATGTACAGTTACAGACTACCTAATATTTTGGTAACGATCTACGCTGACGGTACCTTGACGGTCACCGTCGATGTTGCTCGACCTTTCCCAATTCTTTTGTCTGGAACAGGCTTTATATTTTTTAATGTCAATTTGTCAAAACCGTCAAGGAAAAATGTCAAAGATTTGAAATTTAAAAAAACTTGAGCAATATGGCGACGGCTGTGAGTGAATTTGAGCCTTGGCTAAGTGAAAAGTTGAAATCACTAAAAACTGACGAAGGAGTATTCGGATCATACATATCAGGTATTTTAGAAAGTGAAGATAGTGTGGATGAGAAAAAAGACGCCTTAGAGGGCATACTATCTGAGATAGTGGTAAGTGTCAAGTGGTTTTAGGCATGGGTCACTTTGTGTTTCTTTAAATTAATATATCTATTTAACAGGAAAAAGATATATCGACACACATAGACGAGATAATAGAGAAATGGGAATCATGTCGCCCAAAGGAAGAAGACACCCCAAAGCCCGTTGCGGATGTGGATATTCAGCTAGCCAAATTGTTAGAATCTCAAGCACCAGCCACTACGTCAAGACGAGAATATACCGATGAAGAAAAAAAAATCCGTGAAGCTATATTATCTCAGTATAGTCAGCTTTCTGATAATGAGGTACATATACTAAACTGTATGAGTGAGGTTATAGTAATTTATTGGACCATGCATTGCTAACCTTGTTGACATTTTTATTACAGGAAGATATTGTACAAGAAGAGGAGAGTGTCGGTCCAGATCTAGTAAAGAATACAAATGCTGCAGATGTTCAAGCAGCAGCACGGGAGCGTCGTGAACAAGCCAGACTTGACGCCCAAAAGAAGAAGGAAAAGGATAAAGAGGATAGGTAGATCTCTTTAACTTTTTTACCCTATCCTCTTCTTAGTTTAGGCTTTATTATTTGTGATTATAGTATCACTACAACCATAGTCTGTCTTGTGATCACCACTTGTTGATGAGTTGAGGATTTGCTTTGGCATCAACTCTTTTATTTCATTTGGGCTTATATTTATCCCTAGATGAGCACTGCACATATTATGTACATACTGTTACTGCATATATCAGTGATCAATATTCCCCCAGAAGATGAAGTGGTGTTTCCTCACAATGCCCATAAGTTGTGTTACTAATGAATTTATAATTAGCACTCCATCTTATATTCAATGAAATATTTAACAATAATGGTCTCAATTTCAGAGAAAAACAGAAACAACTAAAGGAAGAGAAAAAAGAAAAGCGTAAGACTCAAAAAGGTGAAAGAAAGAGGTAGCGACTAGTACTCATCTGTTCAACATTGCTTTGTGAATATGATATTAATTAAAATCTTGTTAATATTGCTCAATATTGCACAAATGCAAGCTGAACATTCAAATACCCATGTGTCTTAGTATATTTAATCCATTTTTGTATGATGCAATAATTTCCATTCAGTATAGTTTCAATAGGAATGGTCAGCTGCAACTGTTATTATTACTTGTTATGAGCATTGTACAAAAACATGCTTAGTGGTATGTTTATGATGGTGATAGTATGCAGTAACATAGCTTCCTATAATGAGTAACCTCTTTTAATATTACTTTTTATTCTATCATGTGTGCCTATATTTTAAATACACATGTTAACCACGAAATTCAGGTAGGTATATGGTTAGTAGGTATAAAATTTGCATGTCAGTATTTTGTTTATGAAGTCTTTTGGAGTCCTCATTTATATTAACTGTCCCTATAGAATCCATTGTGTTAAATAATATTGTCAATTATATTTCGATAATAATAAATCACTGTTGCAATGACCATTTAAATATTTATATACATTTTGGTAATTTACCAAGCTTGTTATAGATTTTATTGTATTTTTGGTAAATTTAAGTAAGTAACATTTTTTCTATAATTACTAGGATTTTTTCTGTCATTATTTCCAACTGAATATTTTTTTAATATTCAACTCAAGGCATTTATTAGGCACTGCAAATCATCATGAAAATTAGATATGCCAAAAAAAAACAATATGACATGAATATTGCCTTCATACCATCAGTGTTGTAACTGCAGTATTTTATACCTCTGTATTGAAATCGAGAATGTGTACAGTTAAACATGAACAAAACAAATTTGGCAATCGTCTTTTTCGTGTATTTTTTAACCTCTGATATTTCACCTTATTGTTACACGAAAATAAATAGTTAAAAAAAATATATACATACATTCTTAGTCTTGTCCAGTCAGCGTCAAATAGTTAGTGACACTCAGGGTATTCAAATAAATAGACGCAACCAAAAAGTCAATAATATCGGTACAAACAAAGTTTCCATATTGTTGTCAACATTATAGTCGCTCAAAAGTTCGAGACGTGTAAAACGTCATAAAGATAGGTTCAGTCAAACCGTCATAAATATGGTAACAGTCATCCCGCCAATGTTAACCAAGCATTCTAAGTGTTCAAAAATTTAAAAATAAAAACAGCATGTTATAGAAATAAACGGTTTCCCAAAGATGAAAACCTCTTTAGGTAATCTAGTGTTATTTGCATGTCATTCTATTTATCTATCAGTAATATCAATGTCAAGTGCAATACTAAAGCAAGCTAGAAATATGGCTACGCATTAGTGACACCACAAAACATCGAATTATATATTTGAGGGAGGAAGATGTCTCCGTAACAGATATTTCAAATGAACTGGGAATATCCTTATGTACCTATCGTTTTAGATGTTACGTGTAGTTACCTGTCGAATTATTCTCATCTCTCTAGATTCTCATTTCTGCATATTCGCACATATATGTATAAACAAGCACACAGCCCGCCTGATGGTAAGCAGTCGAAAACTAGAGAAAATTGAAAAGATGCAAGCGATTATCGACCTTATTGACATTATTTTATTGCTTATTTTTAGTTATTCATCCACTCTATTACCTTGTTTATGTTTAAAATAGCAGTTTTTGAATAATAGTCAATAGCGTTGAAATCTTTGCACCTCTTTTTTGCAAGCACTATCGAGTCTAGTTTTGTCGACGTTCATTGTTAAAATAAAATAAAATGATCATGATATTGAATCATATATTTTAATTATGCACTCTTGCTCTATGAGATATATAGTCATACTCATTATCAATGAGGTTTAGGTACATCTATTTTCAGTCAGCTGTATATTGCTAAGTATCGTAAACAGCTATGCACGAAATTCTTTACAAAACAAAAGACATGTCTATGACGTCATGCTTAAAATGAAAAGGACAACAGTAGTTTCTATTCCTTTCATTATTGTGTATAAATGTATTCACATTAATTGATGTGAGAAATAATATTTAAAATGTATAGCAGTAAAGTTTATTTTTCTAAATTTTTCTTTCGTGTTCCATATTTTTGAACACTTAGAATGCTTGGATACCATTGGCGGGATGACTGTAACCATATTTATGACGGTTTGACTGAACCTATCTATATGACGTTTTAAACGTCTCGACCTTTTGAGCGACTATAATGTTGACAACATTATGGAAACTTTGTTTGTACCGATATTATTGACTTTTTGATTGCGTCTATTTATTTGAATACCCTGAGTGTCACTAACTATTTGACGCTGACTGTCCAAGTTTATCCTATCATATGTAAACCTATTACATTGATTGATATATTTTCATATTTCACTGTACATCATTTAATATGCTTTTAGTCATTATTATAGTTGTTATTTATTATGATGAAATACATTATGTGTAACATTTTAATAAAATCACATGTGTATGTAGTTTATGTTGTTTTATTTATGTAACAGCAACAATAAGTTTGTAAATTCAATAATTTGTATTACACTAAGGAATAATAATTAAAAAATTGCAATTAATAATAAAACATTGACCATTTTAAATGATCGACTCCTAACTAATAAATGCTCATAGCTTTTAACAATACATACAAAATATTAAGTATCAAATCGGATGAATGGATCTACATAGTCTAATACCTAGAATCTAATATGTACAGTCAAATCAGCCCCGCCATAAGTCCAATTGCACCTCAAATGCTCATATTTGCTCACACAGTTCTCTATATCTTTGTGTTTCAAAGCAAACACAACTACTAAAGTCATACATATAGTATAGCTACAAGTAATGTAAGTTAAATGCATGTGGTAATAAATACAATACAATTCAAAAGTAGTGCTTAAATTCGGACACTTGTGAGATTGCTACTGGACTTCTGACTGACTGACATGTGTTGACTAGCATGATTATTATGCTTATTAGTTACATTAACATAATTATGTCACAGGTCCTTGATTAGGTACCTCATGATTATTTCTATGAATTGTTTTTAACATTGTCATCATTTTCAATATTCTCAATTACTATAAAATTTTGAGCACCACCAGCATAGATTTGTGTAATTATAGCATTTTTATTAATTTCTAAAGGCACTAGGGTTGGTTGTCGAACTTGGTTTTCTTTATCAATTCCTGTATTGTAATGTTCATTCCATCCCCATGCCCAGAGTGTGTTGTCTGTTGCTAAACAAATAGTGTGCTCGGAACCTAAAGCAACATCCTTTACTTGTCTGCCATCTGAAACATTAACATAACAGTTAATTAACATAATTTATTGTTGTATTTCGCATTACCACATTTTTAAACATAAAAATTTGTGTATACTGGATTATCATAATACTTAAAAAAAATACCAATAATACACAAAGCAGTAGGTAAGTTTAAGGGTGTTACCACACCAATCGAGCGATCGTCGATTGATGCCATCGATCGATGGTAGAATGGATTAGTCGACGTCGATCGATAGTTTCTACCACACCAATCGATCGTTAGCCGATAGATGCCATCGATCGATGGTAGAATGGATTGGTCGACGTCGATCGATAGTTTCTACTAGACCAATCGATCGATTGTCGATCGACGATCGATCATGGTAGAATGGATAAGTCGACGTCGATCGAGCTGCTTGAGCTCCCCATGTCACCCAGTGCCGGCACGCGCCCCGCGCCCCGCGTGCTTCCTACGTGGCCTGCTTGTATTTATGTGTTCAGTTGTAAGCGATCTTTGGCTTTAAAAAACGGTCGCATCCAGTGTTCTGCGTTTGCATCTCCGTAATAATAGTACGAGCAACATCGTACTGGCCAACAACAACACGTCCTCTTGTGAATACATTTCAAAAGAAACTGATGGAATATAGTCGGGGTTAATCGATCTACGTCGACCGATGCCATCGACCGGCAATCGATCGATTGGTTAGTCGACCGGTATCCGTCGACCGATTCCATCGACCGGCAATCGATCAATTGGTTATTCGACCGGTATCCGTCGATCAATTAAAGCTACCACACCAATCGATCAACGTCGACCGATGTCGATCGATGGCATCGATCGACTATCGATCGATTGGTGTGGTAACACCCTAAAAGTTTTTGTTTTTAGACAAATTATATTTATAATATGCAACATCATCATGCCTGTATTCCCCCAAGGGTTAGGCAGAAGTGTATATTAATGAACCATCACAGTTCGCTGGTATGTTTAGGTTCCATGTAATAGTAATTAGGAATGCCTACTGCTATTAATCAGGTACAAATCTAAACTCCAAGCTGCTATCTTATCTACTGAGATTTTCATTGAAAAACCCAATCTCTTTTAATCATATTTTTTTTAGAATTTTAAACAGTATGCTAAGTAGTAAATAATTATGCTATACTGTATGGCATCAACTGGGAATAGAAAGTAATTCCTAATTGTGTTACAAACCTGGTAAATTGATATGTGTGTAAGCTCCAGGGGCTACTACATTTTTTGTACCAAGCTGTCCAAAATTATTCCTGCCCCAAGCTAAAAGAGTTCCATCTTCTAACCATAACAATACATTTGTCCAGCCACTTAGTAGCTTTTTGACTTGTTTCTTTACTCCTATATCTATTTTATTGGGTTTAAATATTTTTCTATATTTTTGGGAACAAAGCAGCAACTGGCCATGTCTATTGTCTCCCCATACATACAGAGCTCTCTCTTCAGAACACCAGGCAACAGTGTGGTTTTGCCCACAAGCAATGTGAGAGATTTTACCAACACCATCCACCTTCTGAAACCTGTCAGAGGAGAGGGTGTCATTTCCTAACCCAAGTTGGCCATGTTTACCACATCCAGTGGTCCACACTTGGCCTTGAGAATTTACTATTGCTGTGTGTCTAAGACCCATAGACACAATGATGGCATTTACTGGAAGTCTAATTGGTTTCATAATATCAGAAAAATATTCTTTAGGAGTTGTTGGGATACCTAATTGCCCATATGCATTGGAACCCCATACAATTAAGAAATGGTCATCTGTTACTCCACAGCTGAAGTCCCACCCGCATACTATATTTGTAAAAACAATACCACTTAGTTCCCATGTTCTTTCAAATGTGTATGTTTCTTTCTGACTGGCTAATTGTAGTTTCGAATTCCAACCACAAGAATACAGTTTTCCTCCATTATCTATTAGGAGACTATGGCCACCTCCACATGCAATTTGTTGTATTTTGTTTTGATATAGAACTACTTCAACTTGGGCAGGTTTTTCGACTTGTTCACTAACAAGTCCAACTCCAAGCTGTCCATGAGAGTTAGCACCCTGAAAAAGGTACCATACCATCAATCAGGCATCAGAAGTAGTAGAGAATTTCAAGAGATAAACTGGTACACTACAGACATTCAACATCGTACAGACGCCAGCACGTCAATCTATCCAAAACTATCAAATTTTTCCGATTGAATATGAACCTTACCATTACGTGTTAAAGTTGAAAATCCATCAAAGAAATTTGACAGATTGTGGTAGCTTGATGTGCTGGCCTCTGTACAAAGTACAATGGAAATGTAAATATAAAAAAAAATACTTACCCAAGACCATAACGTCATAATTAATATTTGATTTAAGTTTTAGTGACTACTTGTATACAATTTCGTGTACTTTACTTATTTTTAGCGAAAGGGTTCGAACATGTTTAAATGTTTATGATGATGTAAACAGACTAGGCTTGGGAAAAAATAAAAAAATAACGATATTTTTCCATACAATGATCGATATTTTATCGTCAATATTTTTAATCGGAATATAATAAACCACGTATCAAAAATACTGATTGAGCGACAAAATTACTGATTGAGCACCAAATACAGATATCGGTTAGGTTAGGTTAGAACTGTGACCACACAACGCCAGAACCAAATCTGAATGTTTTGAGTGTATATAACAATAATTATTTTGAGGTGACTTTTATATAGAAGATATTATTTTGGTGACCATATTTATCCATTTTGGTAACCGTTTAGAATTTTTTTGGTAGTGAAATAGGTACTACTTTTTTGAGCGGTGTTTAAACTTTTTTGGGCGGTGTTTAAACACAAGCCTTTTTAATCACGATATAACGATATTAGATATTTATATTATTCTATAGTATCGAATTCATATCAATTTCGAATTTTTAAAGCAACTTACGTTTCGTGTATAATGTTACTAGATATTCCCTGCATGCTCCTCCTGCCATAATCTTTATGAAATGCAATTTAACAGTAAGACTTGGCTGCGAGCACAAAAATACTAATACTATTAAACCATCATGACCCTGATGACCCTGACCCTCTGAAGTTAACAGACAATTAATAATTTTCGTGTTTTTTAATAAATCAGTTTAAAAAAAATATATGTGCACATGTAGAAAATTAAAAAACTATAATTACAAATTGTACGATTTCTGAAGATAATTTTCGATACTGTTTAAAAATATCGATATTTTTTCACTTGCCCATCCCTAAAACAGACCAGCAGGCAGACCAAAACGAATTATATTTTTTTACGGCATTGGATACCTGTCCTTTAAGTCAGAATCAGAAAATCTATTATGTTGACTGATACTCGGTAGAAGACATTTTTGACGTCTAACTTTGTAATACTCTTAGTTGTAGATGTAGTTATCACAGTCAATTCAATATTATATACATCAGATGTATACGTTTCGTTAATATCGGTGTAACAACGAAATTTTTTTTTTATTATTTTTGATTTTGATACGTAGTACTAGACCATAGCCTTACTAGAGCTGAGATTTTTCTTTCCTCTGTCTACGGATCCAGCACAGTTGAGCTTAACACCCTTTGCATCGCTTTGTATGGTCAGGCTCTTTGACCATAGATTAATGATAATGATAGTAGGAGCCGTGTTGACTTGTTGACAGTCTGTCTGTTTGTTTTAATCACTGATCTGTGAGATCGTTTGACACTGACAAATGACAGTTGCTTTGTTTGTTTACAAATAAGAAACTAGGAAATAAGTAGTGGTATCTCCGGTACGAAAACCTTACACTTACATAATTTAAATATCCTACATATATTTCTGTTCTTATTAGGTGGATAAAGCTAACATTTATTGCTACCAGACGTATTTGTATTTATGGTAAATTAGGTACTAATTCAAATGTACGTAACAAAATTTATAGCTACCTTGAATTACCGTGTTTTTCCTGAGCTAAGAAAGCAATGGATTCATCTAAAAGACATGCAACTGCTGCGCAAGTTACAGCGTTGATGGATTTCATGCAAGAACATACTGATGTTGCAAAAGGTCTTCTCAATTCAGGGCTTGAAAGGGAAGACTTGGAGGCTCAGTGGCAAGATCTGACAACCACACTCAACTCTATGGGTGGAGCTGTGAAATCTGTTGATAAATGGAAGCAGGTATAACAGCTTTTGTATATATATTTTTATAGAAAACTTTCTGTCAGTGATTTGCCTAGTGAAAAATTAACAAGTCAAACAACAAATAGTCACTATGAATTACTGAGTGCCGTAAATTATTTAAAAGTTTTGTGGTGATTGATGCAAGCTGTCAAAGTTGAATACAGAAATCAATATTTCTTTCAGACTTGGCGAGATCTCAAATCAAATACAAAGAAAAGAGCCCTGAAGCAACAGCAATCATTATATGACACTAGTGTAGGATTGAGTTCAGAAGGCAGTGGGGATACCTCACAGAATATAGATGATGAAAATAATATTCCACCTAAGAAAAGATATGGTGAGAATATATCTTACTCAATTTACTCACACACAAAGTAAAAAACTAGGAAGTTTTAAAAATTATTGGTTTAGTTTTTAATATTGTTTAAATTACAAATGTTTATATGATGAACAATATGTTAGCATTTCTGTTTGGGTGTTTCTTAAGTATTTAAAAAAAGTATATCCAATATCTAGTACCCATAAATTAACACAAGTTCGGCTTAGTTTAGGACTAGATGGTGCTGTGTAAAAATGTCAACAATTTTTTTTCAAATATTAATTTGAATGCATTGTAAATCCTTATAATAATCACTAATCATGTTTGGTAATAATCCATTTCTGTGCTTAATATTTCAGTATCCTTTGATGAAGAAATTATTAAAATAGAAAGAGACAAGTTAGAATTTGAAAGAGAGTATAAGGTAAAGAAGATTGAAGTATTATCAAGGTAACAATATTACACTGTTATGGCAACTGCAAAAAAAAGAAAATCAGTGATAGCCTAGTGCTATGCCCAGGGGACTGCCAAATCAAAGGTTTGCCTTTGATTTGGCAGTTCAAATCCAAGGCATGCACCTCTGACTTTTTGAATTCATGTGTGTATTAATAATAATTAATTATCATGGTGAAGGAAAACATAGTGAGGAAACCTGCCTTACAGATTTTTCTTGATGGTGTGTGAATTCTGCCAACCTGCACTATGCCAGCATGGTGGACGATAGTCTAATCCCTCTCAATCTGAGAGAAGACCTGTGCCATGTAGTGGGACAGTACATGGGTTGATGATGATGTTGATGGCAACTACTACTTATTACTACTATTCATAGACATATTTCATATTATACTGATTGAATACAAATTACAATACAAAATGAACTTTACGATTTGTTGCAGGATAGCATCAGCTTTAGAGGAGTTAGCTAAGAGACAATAAAGATTTTATTTACTAAAAATAGTTTTTTTTATGTACAGACGCCAGCACATCAAGCTACCACAATTTGTCAAATTTCTTTGATTGATTTTCAACTTTAATACAAAACTATAAGGTTCATATTAAATTAGGAAAATTTGACAGTTTTGGATAGCTTGACCTGTTGGCGTCTACGAAATTTATTACGTACGATATTTTTTATTTTAATATGTTTTTATACTTTCATAATAGATGGCGCCATGCGACTGCCTCATCAGCCTAGTGGTCCTAAGCGCGACTGCTATGCTCGAGGTGTTGGGTTCGATTCCCATGTTGAGCAGTGTTATTGAGTTTTCAATGAAATCTCAGTAGCAGTTCGGAGTTTGGATTTGTGCTTGGTTAATGGCATTAGGCTCGGCGCACTGTGAGTGTACAATTATTAAACCTCTGCCTAAACCTTCGGGGAGTACAGTCGTTAGAGGCGGCTTTACCTATGGTGCAGAGTCACATCATGGCATCCAAAACCGTCAAACTTCTTCAATCGATATTCAATTTAATCTCCAAACAATAGAATTTATTATCCATTGGGGAAATTTGAGAGTTTGTGGTAATGTGCTATTATTTGTACCCATTCCATCAGTAGGTAATGATTGCACACGGGCGCTACAAACTAATCAATTTGGGCATGAGTGTACATTGTACAGTGTAGGAAACACAGATGCAGATTACCTACCAACTGGACCGTCTGTATTTCGTCGCAATACCCTTGATTTTTGTAGTTTTGTATCTGTATAGCTCGACATTATTATGTTGCCGCGTGTACATACATTTATTATATTTTTGAAATACTATTTAATCCCAAACTAAGCAGGCCTTGTACTGTGGGCACTAGACAATGGATATATTACATAAATACTTTTTTTTAAGGTCTCGAATTCGAACCCAAGGCACGCACCTCGGACTTTTCGAAATCATGTCAGTAGTTTAAACGGCGAAGGAAAACATCGTGAGGAAACCTGCATGCTCCAGATATTTTCTCGACGGCGTGTGAAATCTGGCAACCCGCACTAGGCCAGCGTGGTGGATATAGCCTAATCCCACTCATTTTGTGAGAGAAGACCCGTGCCCAGCAGTGGGACAGTATAAGGGTTGATGTTGATGATGACTTTTTTTTTAAATACTAAGAAATACCCAGAAAAACAAATACTTATGTTAATTACATAAATTATTACATATACATATTTTGGTCCTGTGGGAAGGTATAAGGTACCTATACGTATAAGGACGACGGTGATAAGAAAGTTGTAATACAGGTAATAGGTATCTACGCTTTGCAAATGGTTGGTTAGGTTAGTACCTAGGTACCTACCTACTTAATCTCTAGGGATATTAACAGGCACAGTACACGTTAGAAAAAGTTACATACACCACAGGCAGATTTCAATAAATAAAACCAGAACGAATCTTTTTTGTTTTATATAAGAATACTGATTCAAATTTAAATCGCATTGTAGTGTTTCTATTAGACGTGGCCCACTCATCGTTTATTATAGTGTTACCTATGGACATCGGCCCATATGTACCTATATACATAAACCTACCAAACAGTTACAGTGAAGTGTCATATTAATCCGTGAGAACATACGAAATGCTGACTGCAGCTAAAACGGACTACCGTGGGACAATCGAACGTTCAACAGTCAGTCGATCTCGCTCAATCGCTGTAGCTAGAGGTTGTACACATAGGTTAATTAAATATAAGTACTATTTGTAATAAGTTCATTTAATTAAATTTGTAAAAGGACAAAATTGCCTTTTTAAAACTCCTACCCAACGGCCAAGGACGTAATTGGCGCAGTCGGTAGGATAGTCGAATCAGTGCGTGCAGTCCAACCTTGATTCGCGCCTGATAGTCGTATCGCCGACGGGTCGACTATCCCTACGAAACCTACGAGCAGCGCCGTTGACGGAGTCTACTTCATCCAAGCTTCGATGAGACTTACAATGCAGAATCTTCTGTGAGTACTATTTTATTACGTTATACTCCTATCAGTTGCTATTCCCGATCCTGGTAATAGATCATCCATTATCCTTTAAGTTTAGTTATTAGTTGTCAAGATTTTTTCCCCAGAAAAAAGTAAGGACATTAAGCCGAATCAACGGCACATTATTTTAGATAGGTTAAGACAGATTAGCATACCTGAAATGCAGCAGGAAACTGAAATGGCTCAGGCCGAAAATAGTAATAAGATAGATAGAATCTGGAAGGCTCTTAGATTGGTACCGGAGTTTGATGGAAACTCGCACGTTTTGGTAAGATTTTTACACATTTGTGACAACCTAGTATTAGAATATGTGCGGCCAGATAATCAATTAGTCAGTTCAGCTTTATTAAACGGTATAATAAATAAAATAACCGGAAAAGCTGCCCGCACTCTAGCCACTAACGGTATCCCAGATAATTGGAAAGGAATACGTAACACATTAGTGAACAGTTTTTCGGATCACAGAGATGAATGTTCTCTCTACACAGATTTATCTCAACTCACCCAAGGTCACGATACGGCTAACGTTTTCTATGAGCGAATACAAAACACGCTTAGTATAATTATGGCATACGTTCAACTTCATGATTCCATCTCCACTACTATAGAAGCTAAGAGACAATTGTACAACAAACTAGCGTTAAAAACATTCATGCGAGGGTTACAGGAACCAATTGGTTCACGCGTTAGGTGCATGCGCCCAGAAACATTAGAAAAAGCCCTTGAATTTGCACAAGAAGAAATAAATGTAACATACTTACAAAATAAGAATATTCAGTTAGGTAACCCTAGAAACATGCTTCAAGGACCTCCTAACCATCAAAGATTTAATAACTCATCGCAAAGAAATTTCCTTCCATCCCCGAATAATCAAATTAAGTCTAACGTAAACCCTAATTATAATCCTTATTTAAATTTTAACAATAACCCACATCCCAATCAAAATTCTTACAATGCAAACTTTACACCACAAGCTTCATCTATGTTTAGACCACAGTTTCAAGGACCTTCAAGAACCCAACAGGCTATGAGGGCATTGCCTCGCACGGACATGTCCACCGGCTTCGGAGGATCAGGTTTCGAATTCCCCAGAATAGAATTAAACTTACAAGGTAAAAGACAACTTCCGTATATTCAAATAAAAAATCCACCACTTAAATTACTTATTGATACTGGTGCTAATCAATCGTTTATCAGCCCCGACATAGTCGATAAGTATTTTTCCCATTTACCAGTTTACGAAGACCCATTTATCGTGTCAAACATTCATGTATCTACCAGAAATGAATATTCTATAATAATTCCTTGTTTCCAAGAATTTCAAGGACATGATCCAGTAAAATTTTTTATCTATAAGTTTCATAACTATTTCGATGGTTTAATCGGATGGAATCTATTAGAACATTGGCAAGCAAAAATTGACCTTCGAACGCGAACATTAAACACGAACTTAACTTGTAATAAAATTCAAATGTATGACTCTAAAACTTTAAATTTATTAGAAACAATTATTCCTGCACAGTCCACTCAGATAGTTAAAGTGCCTATTAATATCTCTGAAGGTGACGTAATTATCAGTCAGCAGTCTATCAATAATTGCAATATAACAGAGTGTCTGTCCACTGCCCAAAATAGCAAATGCCATGTAGAAATTTCTAACCCCACTGTTAATGACATTATTTTTAGTCTGGAAAAACCAGTATGTGCCCAAATATTTAACGAACAAATTATACCCACCAACGATTTTGAAAGTTCAAGGACTCAAGAAATCTTATCACGTCTATGTACAAACCATCTTAACCCTGAGGAAAAAGAAAACTTAATATCAGTTTGCAAAGAATTTTCAGATATTTTTTATTTAGAAAACGAACCTTTGACTTTCACAAATCAAATTAAACATAAAATTAACACCACTGATGATCTTCCAGTTCATTCTAAAACATATAGATATCCCTACATACATAGGCAGGAAGTCCAAGAGCAGATAAAAAAAATGTTAGAACAAGGTATTATTAGACCTTCAACATCAGCATGGAGCGCACCTATTTGGATAGTTCCCAAAAAATCTGACGCATCGGGTAAAACTAAATGGAGATTGGTTATTGATTTCCGTAAGTTAAATGAAAAAACAATAGACGACAAGTACCCTATCCCTAATATTACAGACATTTTAGACAAATTAGGACGTTGCCAGTACTTCACGACCTTGGACCTGGCCAGTGGTTTCTATCAGGTAGAACTGGACCCAGCCGATATCCATAAAACAGGATTTAGTGTAGCAGACGGAAACGGTCACTACGAGTTTCTCCGAATGCCCATGGGACTCAAGAACAGTCCAGCCACGTTCCAACGTGTCATGGACAATATCTGGAGAGGCCTGCAGCATGAAATATGCATCGTGTACCAAGATGACATTTTATGCTTTTCAACATCTCTTCAAGAACATATAGTTAATCTGCGCAAAATTTTTAAACGACTTAGGGAATCAAATTTTAAACTACAACTTGATAAATCTGAATTTTTAAAACACGAAACCCCTTACCTTGGTCATATAATCACAACCGAAGGAGTCAAACCAAACCCCGATAAAATTTCGGCTATTTTAAAATATCCTATCCCCAAAACTCAAAAACAAATTAAAGGATTTCTTGGACTGGTAGGTTATTACAGACGCTTCATACCAAATTTCGCTCGCGTAGCCAAGCCATTAACTTCATGCTTAAAAAAAGGTGCAAAAATTAATCTTACCCCCGAATATATTAAATGCTTTGAACACTGTAAAACTTTACTAACTAACGATCCCATTTTGCAATACCCGGACTTCTCCAAAGATTTTATTCTCACGACAGACGCGTCTAATGTTGCGCTAGGAGCTGTTCTGTCTCAAGGTGAGATAGGTTCCGACAGACCGATTGCCTATGCCTCGAGAACATTAAATGACAGCGAAACCAACTATTCAACAGTTGAAAAAGAACTTTTAGCCATCGTATGGGCTGTCAAATATTTTAGGCCCTATCTTTTCGGCCGAAAATTCACCATAGTTACCGATCACAAGCCACTACAATGGCTCGTGAACCTCAAAGAACCAAGTTCACGCCTTACTAGATGGAAACTTAAATTATCAGAATACAATTATAAAGTAATTTACAAAAAAGGAAAAGCCAATACTAACGCTGACGCATTATCCCGGATAGAAATCCACAATGAAGAAGTACCTTCATTGATAGTTAATATCCCTGACTCAGAATCGACAGTTACAGCACCTGACGACAGACCTATCATCAGTGACTCTTCAACTGACACCGCACATACCATAACAGCTTTAAGCCCAACTCCCGACCTAGACCTACGCGACACTGAAACAATACATACATCACACGAAAATCCTATCCTAGAAATACCCACTTCAGACGAACCCTTAAACAAATTTAAGCGACAACTTGTGATTAAATGTATCAACGGGTCTTCGAGCACTAAACCAAAAAGTACTGTACCATTTGAAACTTTCAGGAAAACAGTCGTGGAAATTTCTGAAAATAATATGGAACAAGAAATCGTGCCGATTGTTCAAAAATTCATTGACCCGAAGCTCCGCACCGCTATTTTAGTACAACCTGTTGACAAAATGTACACCATCGTTCCTATTCTGCAGCAAAACCTCAATAGCTCTTCAATAAATATAATTTTAGTAAAACGTGAAATTCTGAATGTTTCAGACTATCTTGAACAACAAGACATAATATCGAATTATCAT
This sequence comes from Acronicta alni, assembly GCA_964056405.1. NCBI lineage: Eukaryota > Metazoa > Arthropoda > Insecta > Lepidoptera > Noctuidae > Acronicta > Acronicta alni. Next base: position 13,485,297 of record OZ043916.1, on the reverse strand, counting down.
ACCGGAAAAACCAATCACAGAGGCATTAACGAAACGTACTTGTCTCTATCTCAAAGATATTTTTGGCCAAAACTTAAAGAACAAATAACACACTTCATTAATGATTGTATGATTTGTAATTGCGCTAAATATGATCGCGTTCCCCCACGTCCTGAATTTCAAATTGTTCCACCCCCATCCAAACCCTTTGCTCTTGCACATGCAGACGTCCTAACAATAGAACAAGAAAAATATTTAACTATAATCGACGCATTCTCTAAATACGCACAAGCATATCGTATGCCCGATTGCACAGCCCCTAATATAGTAAAATCTCTATTGAACTATAGTACACACCACGGTTTCCCACTATCTTTAACAACTGACAGGGGAACTGAATTCACAAATCAAGTAGTATCAGAATTTTTTAAATTACATAAAATTCAGCATCATTTCACTGCAGCTGACGCGCCACATGAAAATGGCATGATTGAACGTTTTCACAGCACATTATTGGAACACTTACGTCTATTAAAACTTCAACATAGAAACGAAACCGCACAAAATTTAGTTCCTTACGCACTAATTGCATACAACAGTTCAATACATAGCATAACAAAGTGCAGACCCCTTGACCTTATCACTGGACATTTTGACCCCAGAGACCCCACAGACTTAGACTTGACGCAACAAATATTTCAACATTATCTGCAGGACCACCGTGACAAAATGGACGTAGTATATCAAATTATACATGACTCATCTTACTCTGAACGAAAGGCTATAATGACTCGACGTAACCTTGACCGAGAACCTGAAACAGATTATAAGCAAGGTCAGGTTGTGTACGTTAGAAACCCGATAGCGCAAAGGCAAAAGCTCGCCTCTCGTTACACTCAAGATAAAGTGACTTCAAACCTCCCTATACACATATATACGTCTAAAAAATCTAGACCTGTTGCCAAAACTAGAATAAAAAGACCCAAATTAACTAAAAAACCGACGTTGTTACAGAATAATTTCTCATGACCACACCTTTTACAAGAAATAAATATAAATGAAATACAACACCAAATTAACGTACTCAGAACCCAGCTTAGTGACTCAACTGTCAATCTTCCCAAACAAAATGCATCAATGTTTAAATATCACGTTCTTCACTTATCTAGAACCTTAGATGAAATTACATCCCGCCTAGAAACCTTTGAACCTAATAGGACTAAACGAGGCCTTATCGACCCACTGGGATCTTTGATAAAAAGCGTTACAGGCAACCTTGACCATACTGATGCTCTGCGATTCGAAACTGCAATCAAAATTTTACAGAAAAATGACAATGCGCTATCAGTTAGTTTAAACAAACACATCACTCTATTTAAAGATATGACAGTTCAGCAAACGCGAGTATTAGATAGCTTAAACACTAACCAGCAGCAACTTTCGAAAGCTGTTACGTACCTATTGAACATTACAAGCAATAATTACGCTATTCAATACATCCGCTTATTCCAATTTTTTAACTTAATAGGCGATAACATTCAGGATTTTTATCTGGAAATAATTAGATTAGAGAATATTTTAGCTTCTAGTCGTACTAATTCTATGCACCATTCTATTATTACCGTTCAGCAACTGACAACTATGTTAAGCAAATTGAAAACTCTTTACGATTCGGATCATATATTAGAGTTAGATATAAGGTATTACTATAATCTAATTAGTTTAGGTTCGTATTACACTAACGATAAGATAGTGATTGTCCTTAAGTTCCCAATTCTATCACCAACAATCTATAACCTATATAGACTATGTCCCGTTCCCAACAAATATTCACAAATTATCCTGCCACCATCCCCTTACATAGCAACCGACTCCAAGGAGTTTGCGTACATGGAGGCTGAATGCCCGAAGATCGACACCTGGTATATCTGCCAACAAAAAGTCTCTCATCAAAGGCGTACACATCGAGATTGTATCTATCACCTACTCCATCAGCAAGAAACGGAAAACCGATGCTACTCTACTACCGTCTCACTCGTTAAAGAAGCGCTCCTAGAATTGGACAATCAGCACTACGTCATAACGTTCCCGAAACCCACAAAGACTCAAATCATATGCGGACAAGAAGAACATCGGCTACTTAATGGCAGCTACTTCGCAACAATACCTCTCTACGGAATAGCCATATTAAGAGCATCTGCACTTATCATCGCATACGTCATGCGTCGCCGGCAACTCATAATAAGAAAACGGTCATCTCTACAGCCTGAGCCTGGGATAGAAGTACCAATTAGAATCCAGTCTTCATCATCAGATAATCTTCAGGAAGGAAGCCCGCAAGATCACCAAGCCGCAATATTTGCGTTAAACCTGCGCAAATAGTTGCTCATCCGGGAGGGGAGGTGTTACCTATGGACATCGGCCCATATGTACCTATATACATAAACCTACCAAACAGTTACAGTGAAGTGTCATATTAATCCGTGAGAACATACGAAATGCTGACTGCAGCTAAAACGGACTACCGTGGGACAATCGAACGTTCAACAGTCAGTCGATCTCGCTCAATCGCTGTAGCTAGAGGTTGTACACATAGGTTAATTAAATATAAGTACTATTTGTAATAAGTTCATTTAATTAAATTTGTAAAAGGACAAAATTGCCTTTTTAAAACTCCTACCCAACGGCCAAGGACGTAATTATAGCAATGAGTTATTTACGAAACAAACTTTCTCAAGTTGGGGTCTCAGCAAATCCCGCAAACAAGTACAAAGTTTGCAACTCAACAGATGCGGATGAGGCGTGATTAATCACACAGCCAGCATCGTTTAACGATGTATGTAGATAATTCTCAGAGATTATAAACAAAGTAGAAATGCGTACATATTATTATTATTATGTATACCTACCTATACACCGTGTTTATTTTGTCGTATTACAGCTGAAAGGATATCATCTCTCATAATTATATATAGGAATCATGATGATCAACGATTTCTTGTACGGTCGACAAAAGAGATAAGTATACAGGCAGCTATTAAACATCTGTGTTTTGTTAAAAATTGCGTGATAAGTATCACGCAATATGTATCAAAACGCAGGTATTGTAAGCTGCTACACATCAAACCCATTGATGGGTAATTATTTAAATCACTATCTGTGTAAAGATGCAGATTTCGTTCGCTACCTGTAAACCAATCTCTTTTGTTGATTGTACAGACGCCAGCAGGTTAAGCTATCCAAAACTGTCAAATTTTCCCAATTGAAAATGAACCTTATTGTGATGTATTAAAGTTGCAAATCTATCACAGAACTTTGACAGATTGTGGGTGTGTGATGGTGGTGTTGATGTGCTGGCCTCTGTACCTACGGGATCAATCATGAAGTGTAAAAAAAAACAGCTACATCCTACATTTTGTCGAGACCTGAACTTTTCCTAAAAAACAGCTTTCTTTTTTTTTAGATTTCCGACTTAGTCCCATGTCTAGTACCTAGATATTTTTTTTATAAGAGATAGTTTAGCGTTTGACCACAATCTCACCTGATGGTAAGTGACGATGTGGTCTAAGATGTAGCACGCTTACCTCGAAGATACCTATAATATTGAAGTAATGGTTTCCTGTCAGCTGTAAGACGACAAAAAAAAACCACGGTGTTTACGTGGGACATTAGCCTAATCCCTCTCAATCTGAGAGGAGACCCGTGTCCAGCAGTGGGACAGCTTAGGGTTGATGACGAATATCTACGTGGGACGCTATACGGCCAGGTGGAGTGATGACGTGTGGAAAGCAGCTGGAAGCGACTGGATGAAAAGAGCTGAAGATCGGGATCAGGGGCGGGGGAGAGATGCCTACGCGCAGCAGTGGACTCATACGGGTTGATAATAGGGTTAGGAACTTTTTTTCTATCAAATATAGTATTTTTGAAGTTATTATATTAAACAATATAGTAGATGGCAAAAAAATGAAAAAGAATATAGTATGTGGTTAAAATATGTACTATGGTCGCGATTGCGTGCGTAATATATCGCGGTAGACCCCCAGAGCGGGCTTTAGTTAAGGCTGCGTTCCGCATTACGCAAAATATAGTAGTTTCGCCTACTATACAGGGTGGACGGGACATCGACGCGCAACGGCTTACCATGACTTCAGTACATGGTTCTGGACCCCCTGCGTTGGAATTTTTCGTCAGCTTTTTCTTAAATAATTACCTACCTCATCTAAAATCGAGACGATTACGAACTTAAAAAACAACACTAACAAATACCTGGTCAGAATTAAAATTTTGATATACAGCAATGCATTTAGAATGTTCATCGTACAAGATAGCAAAAACTAATCTGTTTACCGTTTGACATCACAATTAACCCAACTAGCTTCATGCAATTAGTACTTAGGTTATGTATTAACCGCCTGGCAGGTTGCAGCTAGTGCAAATTGCATGCTCAGCGAGACATTATGTTATGTCATTACTGTGGTCTGACGATGGGTATGTTTGTAGGTACATAATTATGTTGAATATCGTGTACATAGGTAGACACCTATGTACACGAGCTTTATAACCTGAAACTAACGTACAATTAGGTCCTCTAATTATCTTCAAACTAATACTTTTAACCTCATCAAATAGTTCCTACATAGAATCGGAATGTCTGCTTTTGGTCCATATACCAAAGGTAACGAGTTTATTGCAAACAAGATTCCTAGAAATAAACTTCACGTAGGTATAATCACATTCGTACCTACAGAGCCCTGAAAATTCCAATTTAATAGTCTAGTACTGGAATTTACACGTTTGAAAAGTTTCAAACTCAAAAAATTTACAAGTTTGAGTTTGTTTGCTATGTTATTTTGTTTATTTCTAAGTTATAAAAGCTGGTATGAGTTGCGACCTCGTAAGGTGCATTGTGATACTTGTAGAGTTGTAACTTACACTGAAGCCATTAAAAAATGCGCAGTGCTCGTCAAAGTTCAAGACCTGCTTTTGTGTACTGTTCATGGAATTACTACCTAGGTACCTACCTAAATAGTGCCCCCCAAGAGGTTCTCGCCTTGTCGTGGAGCTAAGTAACCGTGGATTGAATGCCCACGATGAAGCAAAGTAGAACCTCAAGGAGAAGCTGCTCCTGCGGGCTTGGCCAGGAAGCCCGCACCGGAGCGGCCAATGTAGGTTGCGGTGTCGTAGGGGAGGCATCGCCATTCAGGTGGGCCGCGGTGTTGTATGGGCGAACCTGCGGCTGCGGCTGAAGGTTAACGGGGCCGCGGCGTGAGAGGAGTGCCGGTATTACGGTGCGCCTTTCTCCCTGCCTTCCGCGGCCTCAGCGGGGTCCTTATGTACTCCTTATGTACTCCTTATGTACTCCTTATGTACTCCTTATGTACTCCTTATGTACTCCTTATATACTCCTTATGTACTCCTTATGTACTCCTTATGTACTCCTTATGTACTCCTTATGTACTCCTTATGTACTCCTTATGTACTCCTTATGTACTCCTTATGTACTCCTTATGTACTCCTTATGTACTCCTTATGTACTCCTTATGTACTCCTTATGTACTCCTTATGTACTCCTTATGTACTCCTTATGTACTCCTTATGTACTCCTTATGTACTCCTTATGTACTCCTTATGTACTCCTTATGTACTCCTTATGTACTCCTTATGTACTCCTTATGTACTCCTTATGTACTCCTTATGTACTCCTTATGTACTCCTTATGTACTCCTTATGTACTCCTTATGTACTCCTTATGTACTCCTTATGTACTCCTTATGTACTCCTTATGTACTCCTTATGTACTCCTTATGTACTCCTTATGTACTCCTTATGTACTCCTTATGTACTCCTTATGTGTGTGAGTGTGTGGACACGCAGCAGCAACAAACCTTAAAGACCTTCAGACTGCTCAAAACAAAGTCATCAAAGTGCTGTTCCATTACGATTATATAACATCCACAAAAAAAATATACAGAAACAAAATTAATGAATATAAAGCAAACGTACACATTTAAAATCTGCCTGCTAATACATAAAATTATACATAGCGATATAAAATCCAAACTGACCTTTATTAAAAACAGCCAAGTACAATCAAAATTTCTCAGGAACGCTGATAACATTAACCTTACAAGTCCTAGAACCCAACACGGTATTAAAAATATAATGTACGAGGGAGTCAAACTTTACAAAAACTTTTTAAATTACCCAAGTCGTTGAAAACCGAAACATCAACAAATAAATTTAAAAAAGTACTAGAATCTTATATTATAGAAAATACAACATTAGATTAAAATAATATATACAGTTGCAATACAAGTGAACACCTACAGTTAAAACATACAGTTAAAATATTAGTAATATTTAAGGTTAATATATAACTATACAACTATACATTTATGTTAAATTATAAATAGTAATGCATGCCCACTACCTACATCTAAATTATGTTACACTTTTTAGTTCATAAGTTGTCTTGTAAAGTGAAATTTGTACAATTTCTTAAGACAATAAAGAATCTCTAAACTGAAGACTGAAGATTCTGCTGTGAGTTCTGGAATCAAATCAGGTTCCATGATGTAGTTCTGATACGGAGCTATGGGAAACAAGAGAGTTCTATACTTTTGAGTGGTATGAAACGAATAAAATATTTTGTTTCGATTTTTCACCCATATAACCATGATCTGCTGGACCTGGAACTTGAGTTCTGGAATCAAATCAGGTTTCATGTCGTAGTTCTCATACGGATCTATGAGAAACAAGAAAGTTCTAGCCTCTAGAGTTGATTGCAATTATTGAAATAGATATTTTTAGACTTTTCCACACAACTTGAAAAATCATGCTGCCTCTTGAGTTTTAAAAAAAAACGCCAGAACTATTCTTGAAAAGTATTAGGAACTGTAGAACTCAGCTGCATTCACAAGAAAATCACATGTGGTTATGATTTGCTGGACAATGAATGCCAACTTCCTGTAACAGATTACAGGAAGTTGGCAGATCATTTTGTCAATTATTTTTTTCATAGAAAACCCCCAGAACTATTCTTTAAAAGTATCAGGAACTGTAGAACTATGGTGCATGCGAAAAGAACTCACATTTATTTTTGATCTGCTAAGTTCGGTCACATAAGGTCGCGCCGGATAATTGTATGGTTTAACAAATCATCACTACCACAATTTACGAATTGTTCAAAATAAATATAATTTACAAAATAAACACAGTCAATTTTCTCGTAATCGTTACTTTTCTAGGCTCGAGGATGCGTACCTAAAGGTAGGTCGCGACGTACCTTGAGTTGACAGTTGGTTCCTCAACCACGAGTGCGGAAATTTGTCGAGGAAAACTTGAGTTGAGGATTTTTTTCAATTAAGAATACCAATATCGTTGAGTGAGGTTGAGTGGAGTGGAGGATTTGTTGATGTAACGTTTAAGAATACGGGTGTTTGTCTACCGCAGACTTTGCAGACTTCTCTCACCTGGCGTCCTCTTATATTTGAAGGTCTCCGATGTCAATTTCAGACCTATTCATAACTTCGAAAAGGAAGAGATGCATGCACCTGATTTGAACTCCAACCACTGTGTTCGGCTCCCAACCAGTGCTCTGGTACAATAATAATGTTGTTACCAAATCTTTATAAACCTTACTTAGATGGACTTATTACCAACTATCCAATATCTCGGTAGAATCTGGAATTTCGAATTATTAGATGTTTAAAGGAAGACTTTGATGCTGTTAGTCACATCGCACACACCGTGACGGTTTTGGATAATTTTCTCGTTGCATGATGAACGTAATATTGCCCGGCAGCCAGTCATCAGCCGATATGCACCGCCACACTATTATTTAATCAAGTCGACCGTAGGGCACGATACTAAATGCATTTTTCATTACACATGCCATCGCTACAGTGAGCAAATTGTTAATAAAGTCGCGTCCTACTTTTACGAGAGTCATGAAAAATTAATTTTTTTAGGTACAACATAAAGATAAGCTAAAAAATTAATATTTTAAACAGTATAATTAATATTTGAAAATGTATGTAATTAGATTTAAGAGACAGTGATAATAGTATTTAGGTGAAAATATTTTTCCAAGCTGTTCTCAAGTACCAAATAAATGTAATTACAAGAGTCACGAGATAAAGTACCTATATGCTTAAAGTTCTAAATTGAGCCAGTTTATATTATGGTGGATAAATATCGCGATCGGATTTTTTTATAAAAATGATTACGGTTTTGATGAGCTTTATCTGATGTGCGGGAATACTAAAAAGGGATGCTGGGTTGACTTAGGCGATTTTCCTCTTAAAGCTTCTCGTTGCTGCGGTTCACTTGGCCTCCCAGATTATCCCTTATGTGGATAATTTGTACGCACAGTGTTTGGCTGTGGGATTGAGGCCGGTTTTCGTCTTCATTAATTAATATAACCACGACTAGTTCCAAATTTGAATATATTGACAACCGTTGGGACTAGTTTAGGCTTTCATTATCATTTCTTGGATTCAAAAGTACAAGGTGTTGTTGCGATGCGTTTTAGGTATCCACTTTTATCATTTCCAAAACATAAAAGCTTGAATTTGTCGTGTGCGTTTTCAGTGAGGCACGTTTTATTTTGATCCTACCTGAATCGTAGCTACAGTATCACGTCAAAGGTAAGAATGCTACATTTGTCTTGTAGCGAAACAACTAGATATTAATGCAAAAACCTGGTAGGCAACTATTAAAATATTCTGTATAGGTATATAATTACGTATTTACTAGAAAACCATATTTTTACCTCAGTAAGCAGTCTGGGGCGATTCCGCATTAGGGTACAGGTCGGTGCGCAATCACTCGCATGATTGGGTATAGGCACATCCCATACGCTCCACGGTCCGCTGTGCTCGAGATTCCGCCTATCTTTTACCCTTTAGGGTATAAATGGACGATTAAAATTAACTATCTAATAAATGACCGTATAATCCCCACCTGATTTTATTTTTTCTTATATAAGTGATGTCAGTAATATTATAGTAGCGATTCATTGTTTATTTCGTTCAAAAACTCCAATATGATGTCACTTAACCTGAATGAGGGTCAAGTTTTTAGACCTTAGTCTATGGAGCATTCACAAAGGCACTCCAAAATTTCAAATTTAGAAGTATTTGCCTTCAAAAAAACAGCAAGAGGACGGTTTAAAAGATAATGTCAACGGAATCACTCTTACTTTGGATGGGGGTCAAAGCATCTCAAAAGCAGCGGCAGACGAAAGGGCCGCTTTGTGCTCCATCAATGAGGGGACAATATTCATTGTTATTTTTATTTGCCCAGGTAAGTGCCCACTCAATCGGCTAAAAGGGTAAGAGAGCCGGCTAAATTTATGTTGGCAAACCGCAAAAGCAATTAAGCGGTAAAAGGATGTGAGGATATCAATTGTGTTTACATATTTATCTTGTTTTATGGCTAAGCAGATTTTCACACGTTACTCACCAACCCATGAGGTTAAGCTAAGATCGCCGTGGTTAATTTGTTGGTTGGATAACAGTGATAATGTAACATGTTTCAGATAGCATATTCGTTTGGCACCAGAGCAGAATACATGAAAAAAGTAAAACACATTTATTGAGACTAAGGTCCATCAATCTTTTTGTATTTTTTTGGCATTTTCCATACTAAGATTTAAAAGTTATTTAGAAAAGGAAAAATCCTGCCCGCGGTCGAATTTTTCCTTTTTTAAATAACTTTATATGAAATTTAACTAAACTTTATATGTATTTTATATGAAAATGATCATATAAAATACATGCAGATCTAGGTCCCTATAGGTAGATACTTACCTTTTTTATATTACGGAAAATTCTCAAGGATCATCCGCCACCTGGGGATGCAGAAGGGTATCTCGGAGTCGTAGCGATTAAAAACTGCACTTGCCTTCATTTTCCCTATAGTTATAGCCTTGGGATCCGTAAAATTCGCCAGGACTATGACAGTGGTCTGCCTTTATCAAGCACTATGGCCCATGCTCTGCTTAGTTTGTGACTAGATTTATTTTTATTAATTACATACATAGATGGAACACGACTACGGTGGTGTCCTTTCTATTATTCGTTCCCTGTATTTTGAATCTGTGTAATAATTTTACTATGTCTGTTTCATAAAATTGAGTCGTGAATGCTATATGTTCCAGTATTTGTTACCATTGGCATTTTACACACACGTCGTAAAAGTCAGATGGAAACCACAAAGTGCCCCATTTGGCTATCATTCGTTTTATACCCTTTAAAAACGTATAGGTACGTAAAACATGCCTGCAGTTATTTATGGGCTACCAGTAAAATATATGATACCTACAACCTGTGCTTACATAGAATAAAGTTACACATATTATACATATTACTTGGTATTTAGTTATGATATATACATACATACATACACTCACGTCATTTTCCCATCGGAGTAGGCAGAAAAAACAAGAAAAGAAAGGTCTTGTTTCCATTCTTGCATACTTCTTTCGCTTTTTCCACATTCATACATCTTGTCGTACCTCACCAATAAGGCTGGTGTAAGTCTTTCTTAGTTAAAGTCCCATCCCAGCGGTTCCACTGACATTCGCCATATAATTCATCCATTCTCTCGACATGCCCAAACCATCTCAGCATATTCTTTTCAATTCTTGTCATTACATGGTCTTTTTGGATATGTTATTTATATACAATCATATTACTTATATATGTGATATGTGTGTGATATTTAGTTATGATCTTAATTTTGGTGTTAGTTGCAATTGCAACACTAAGACGAACCTCAAATAACATTATGCCTCTTTATGAAACTTTATATGTACCAGATTTGGAAGGTGCAAAAAAGCGTTTTTTATATCTAAATCGTATACGTCGTCATGTTATACAACTAAGGTGGCAAACAATCATACGGCCCACCTGATGGTAAGCGGTTACCGAAGCCTACAGACGAGATAAACACCAGGGGTATCACTTGCGCGTTGCCGACCCTGTAAAACGAAAGAGGAATAGTTGAGTTTGCAGTATATAGGTCCAAATCTCCCCACTGCCAGCACAACATTTCCTCGCGGAATACTGGCAACCTTGCTCACCGTAAGGAACATAACACAGCTCAAAGCAGGGTTATTTCACTTCGATTTTCTGCAAGGTGGAGGTACTTCCCCAATCGGGCAGCTCAACCAGGCACTTGAGTGGAATTACTCCCACTATGAGCATAGTGGGAGGTAGGAGTAATTCCACTTAAGTGCAAACCTCTCTTAAAACAATGAAACTATTCATATAAAATCTCAGCGAAATTGTCTACCGAGCGCGATTTACGAGAAATAAATAATCCAGATACCTGACTAGCACTACTCGTAGTGAAGTATGCGGAGTCAGTCTCTAAGGGTATGGGACCACCAGAGCGCGTGAAAAATTCAGATCGGTCGGCAGGAATGTTTTATTAAGGCGGTGCGCAGTGCGGCCCGTTGAAATATTTAGTAACAACCATTGAGAAGGAGTGTTACCTTGGTTTATACTACGGTGACTATTTGACACCGTTGTTACGTACGGGGATGTCATATCCCCGCACAATGCTAAAACTCAAATACCGCTTGAACGATTTTGATAAACCTTTTGGTGTGTTTGAGAGGGTTGATGGTTTATATTCAATTGGACTCTGGAGGTGGTGCTGCATTCTGGTTGCAGGACAATGTCTGGTGGGCCTATTGTTATTAATATTTTATAAATATTAATAATTATTATAATTAATGTGGAAGGTTGTTATTAGCGACTGTCAAACATCTACGATATCCAAATTTGTTATTAGTCTGTAAGCTTTCTGTAAAATTAAATAAATAAACAATTTATTTTCTCTTTACAATAGGTATATGTAGGTCTTATAATTAATCTATGTTAGTCTCTTAAATTTCATCTATATGAGAGGCTGGTACCTGCTGTTGGTGTTTAATTAAATACCTTTGTTCTAGTGTAATGTAGTGACTAAGTACCTTATAGACACTTTCCTCAAAATGCTGTTGAGCCGCGGGGATTTCCTAAAAAGGTGATTTGCATTATTTTTCACCAAGTTAAAATATAGAGTCGTATCTATGTAAAATGTAAATGTAGGGCTCTCCTGAATGTAAAGTTCACGGTTGATTTTATTTTCATGGAGCGAATGCGGCCTGAATTTAAAATCATAGCGCGCTCAAATGAAATTTTATATTTTTTTCGTGTTTAGGTGCTGGATTACAGGAAGATATGAGATACTTTGAGGGATTTTAGTAATACATATTCAGTGTACCTATATTTTGCAGAACAAGACAGTATTATTTTAAGAAGCAAGTCCAGTGCTCTGCGAGGAAACGTTGTGTTGGAAGTGGGGGAACTTTGACCCTTATACTGCTAACCCAACTATTCCTCTTTCATTTTACAGGTTCGGCAACGCGCAAGTAATAACCCTGGTGGTGCAGGCGTCTATAGGCTACGGTAACCGCTTACCATCAGGTGGGCTGTATGCCTGTTTGCCACATTAGTGGAACTGTCCGTCTGTGTCCCCGAAGAGTTAGGCAAAGGCGTACTATACTTCCATAGTTTGCCGGTAAATTCAGAGCTGTTATTGACAATTTCATACAAAAACCTAATGACACTGCACGACATGGGAATCGAACCCAGAAACCTGTGGCGTAGCAGTCGCGCTTAGGACCACTAGAATAACGAGAGCAGTCCACGAGGCAGATGTTATTTATTTAATAAACTATTACTGATATACATAGTTGCGACGATTTCAAAATCAAACTCAAACGAAGGTTGGTACTGCCTGATTAAACATACGAGAAGCAAGGCAATGAATTAATATTACAGTTCCGTGCGTTATTAGCGGTTTCATTACAGTTATTTGATAGTACATAACATAGATAGGGAATTTTGGAAACTATTTAGGGTGAACTTTAATGATTTAATACCAGCGTTCTGTAGTTTAGAACCGTTTTACACAGTTAAAGCATAGAGTCTTAGTTATTATTTTATTTAGAGTAACTATTAGTTGTTATTAAGTCACTGTCTTTAAGGGCTTAAGACTCAAGGATCAACCCATAGTCTCGTTGATGAGGTATTATTTAAACAGACTTCCTGATTAGGGTTACTACCCTTTAATGAGCTTAAGAAGCTGAACGAAGATTTTTATCTATCGTACCTCTGGCAAAACAAGAATTTACCGTAGTTATAGAGGATAATGGTAGGTTAAAAAAATAATTGATTTGTTTGCTTACATAATATCGGAGATTGCATAAGTATACGATCCAATTCTGAGAGGAAACCGATACGAAATAAATAAAAAATGTTCAATGACGATAGTTCAACACAATTTGGCTTTTTTTTTGGGGTGACCACCCTCCAGCATAGACCATACAGCAGTAAGAGTTAGGACAAAAAGAGGAGGACGGTGAGATACGGCCTTCTTTAGAAAAACGTAAAACATAGAAACAGATAAAGCACGAAATAAACAGAGCCGAAAGATGTCCCCGTAAAAAGTTTTTCAAATGGATTTTAATTTGCACGTAACGAGCATGCAAATTAAAATCCATTTGAAAAAATGTTTAAAAATAAAAAAAGCAAAAACATGTCTAGCGTCGCGGAGGTTGTACGCTAAACGTGTTTTTCACGGCGTTTTCTCAGTTCGCAGCTTGCAAATCCCGGCAAAATGCTTCGTTGCATTCAACTTGTTTCGCCACCCAACTGAGGTGCTGCCTCTGGAAAAATGGTTGAGCACCTGAGCATATATATTTATATAATAAATATGTATTTCAGACGACGTCGCTCTTTACTGAAATTTTTAGCGATAAATGTAAGTGGATTCTTGGATCTTTCTTGGTGGGAATTTTCTTGAGAAGTTAAAGATACATTATTATTTTTCAACAACGTATAGGTACCAGTAAAATTATAAATGCTTTACTACTGTAATATTTAACTGTTGCACCGCCAAAGCTTCTAATTGGGTGTTTAATGTCATTAAGCAGCTGAATGGATTGTGGATGGTATCTATATATTAATATATACATAGATACTTAGCTTTGAACGGTCTGGTGGAATTTTCAATACACACAAGCTATGGCTAAGTTTGTTACTCATCCCTAAATCAAACTAAATTTCAAATATGGTATAGAATGGATTTATATTTTTTTAATACAACATTCTCCCATATCGTTGTCAGAGTAAGTTGAAGAGGAAGCTGAATTTCAGTACAGTAGGCACTTGAAAGTAAGAGTACCTACGTCGAGTGCCAATATATTCCGAAATAAATAAATCAAATAAGTACCTACACCGACATTACGGCTTTTATTAAAAGCTTGTAAACCGATATAATACTCGTGTCCTTTTCGTTCTACATTTTTCGATATTTATAAATATTTTATTAAAACAAAGAATTAAATAAATGAAGAAATATTTGGGACATTTTACACATGGAATGGATAAATGAGGTTGGAATGGTAATCTGGACTGTGTGACGTAAATGGCGAACAGTCGAAACAGTGAAATTCTTTATGAAAAGGAAATAGGAATTCATTCTCCTTGCCCTTTTCCAACCATGTTGGTTGGTCGGTTCCCAGTCTAAGCAGATGCGGCTGAATATCAATTTTACACGAAGCGACTGCCATCTGTCCTCCGCAACCCAATTTCTGGATAATACCGATTAGACTGATAGCTAACCTAAGGATAATCTGGTTATCAGGTTTTTTGTTTGGACTTCTTATTATCACTAACGATTGTCATGGGTGTTCGTATGACAACCGGGGCCGATGGCTTTATGCACTCTACGAGGCATGGAGGGGTCTCGATGTATAAAGAATGTTCACCCATCCGCACACTGATCGCAACTAGCGCAGCTTAACCTTGCAGATCGGTTGATCAGCGCGGCAGGGTAGGTATTACTGGGTAGGTGTCAGGACATACGTACATTACGTACACAACATGTACAATGTGTTATTATGTGCAGAAGCCAGCAGGCCAAACTATCCAAAACTGACAAATTTTAGAGTTGAAAATCAATCATAGAAATTTGACAGTGGTAACTTGATGTGTTGACCTCTGTACGTAGGTACAGAAGCCAGGATGGCGTCTGTAGAGACGCCAGCAACGCATCCTATCTAAAACTGTATTTTTTTTCCAATTGAACATGAACCTTAATACTTTTTATTGACATTGAAAATCTATCAAAGAAATTTGACAGATTGTGGTAGCTTGATGTGCTGAAATCTGTACAATGTGAAGTCTTTCAGAAAAACGGTCAACGTTAAAAACAACTATTTATTTTTTATGTTATCAAGTTAATTTTATTGCATTATCAGAAACATTGCACCTACCAAGTTACAGCTAGTTTGTGATCACAATGTTAATTTGATTTTATTTTAAATTTTCTTATCGAATCAACGCGTTGCCATTGTGTTAGATTTTCAGTTTTATCAAGACGTGTTTAATTGCACATGATCGGATGGTGAAATGACGTTGTCATGGTTTTTGTATTTGGTTTGTTTGATTATCAGTCTACTCGTGCTTCACAATGTTTGTGGTGATTTTCGATTCACTGTGTCAAATCTTCGACAGCCATCAAGTAAGTGTGTTATATATTGACTTCGAATAAACACTTCGTAAGTGTTCTAGAGAATAGGATAGCAAGTTTTTTTTTTCAAGCTATAATAGTAGTCAACATCAGCGACTAGAATTCCAAAAATTCCAATTTAAAAATATATGACAAATTTTAGTATTGTTTAGATGAGAGTTGTAGTGCCTATTTTTGTATATATATTTAAACTTAGCTAGAAATCTTCATAGTTCTTCATAATTACTATGAAATATGATGCCATATTTCATAGTAATTAGAAGACTTTCATTGTAATCAGACGGACAAATAAATCATAATCATCAACCCATATACTGTCCCACTGCTGGGCACGGGTCTTCTCTCAGGATGAGAGGGATTAGGCTATAATCCACCACGCAAACCTAATGCGGATGGGCAAAAACATATTTTGTTATTATTAGATTGAAATTAGTGTTGCTAATAATATCTATACGTAATGTCGAAATACACAAATAATTGTCATAAAATGGCCATTTTTTTTAAGAAACCCTTAAACTTAGGTAGCTATTTAGATAAGTGAGATATTAGAATATATTCTACTTTGTCTACGTGCGAAGACCTTTTCTGAAATTAAAAATAGATATATGTACAGACGCCAACAGGTCAAGCTATCCAAAACTGTCAAATTTTCCAATTGAAAATGAATCTTATCGTGTTGTATTAAAATTGAAAATCTATCAAATAAATTTGAGAGATTGTGGTAGCTTGATTGTTGTGCTGGCCTCTGTACAGACGCCAACAGGTCAAGCTATCCAAAACTGTCAAATTTTCCCAATTGAATATGAACCTTATAACTTTGCATTAAAGTTGAAAATCAATCAAAGAAATTTGACAGATTGTGGCAGCTTGATGTGGAGGCCTCTGTACAAAGTTGAAATTTTCCTTTGCAAAATAAATGTAGGAACTCCGTTCGATTTTTAAAAGTAACTGTATTTTGGCATAGTTATACACGATGATTTTGTAGTCGTTTTGGAACCGAAAATTTTAGACTCTATATCAGTAATAGAACCTATTAAAATATAATTTAAATTAAATAAAAATATATTATTTTATTGATTATTAAAAGTAATGTCATATTCGAACAAAAAATGAGAACTCATGATAATTCCACTCAATGTTACGTACTACGATCACTACGATCGATGTCATTCAATGTTACACACACAACACTAAGCGGTAAAACATGCCTAGACACGTTATCCGCCCATTGGATGCGGCGCGGCGCCCGCTGCCTACAATCCACGCACACAGCTGTAATGTATTATGTACCTACCCCTAGTAACAGGCTGCGCGGCGCCGGCGCGGCGAGCGCTCTCGCGTCGTCGCGTCGCCCGCGCCGCTCCCCGTTAACCACCCCGCACGGCCGCACCCGCCAGTTCTGTTGCAACTCGCGCGCGATAAAGGTTGCATTTTTTACGTTTTACGTAGCCACGCGAAAATGAGTCTTCAGTATGAATATTCGAACGCGGAGTAGGTACTTGACAATGGTTCAGCTGTACACTGTTACTAGTTACAATTTGGAAGGCCAAAGCTGAGGCCAAGCGGTTGTATTCCCGGCCAGAACATTTAAAGGCGCTGCGGCTACGAGGGATTGAAAGTCCTCAAGTACCTTCAACCCCTACCAACTTGGCTGCAACCCAGCGCCTTCTCAATCATGGACAATTCCGTGTGCCGGCTCACGCGCAAGGTCGAGGGCGCCTAAATGACTCGCAGGAGAACGAAGACGCTATTCTGGAGTAGGTACTTCGAGCGGGCTCCGCGGCGAAGCACGAGAATGGCGGCACAAGAATTTAATGTTAGCCAATGCTTTGTATGGAAAACATTAAATAATAATGGCTTAACATCCCTATAAGTTCCGTCGAGCTCACGTCATCAACAACAATGATGCACCGGCAAGAACTGCCCTATGTCAGCTGCCCGGCTCGTTATGCAAGTGTTGTGCGTGCTTACCCAAACAATCAGTTCCGTGATCGATGGATAGGCCACGTCGCGCGGCGGTCCCGTGGCTTGCCCACCACGGAGCCCAGACTTAACGCCCCTGGATTTTTCTTGTGGTCGGAAATAAAAAGACTCCTTTATACCCGTGAACATGAAAGTCTTAACGAGTTACGCAGTGCGATAGTGGACGCCTTTGATAAAGTGAAAAGTGATAGGCTAAAAGACAATAGCATAAAACGGGCACGTTTGTGTATTGAACGCGGCAGACTCCATTTCGTGTAGTTGCTTCGGTACAGGGAAGTGTAAACAATTTATAAATAAACTTTTAATAGGTAAGTACTTAGCTATGTACATAAGTTAATTATTTTGTAAATAGCTCAAATTCCAAAAATCCAAACGCCTGAAGTACCTACTCAGTTCATTGGCTCTCTGTTTCTAATTATTGATACCTACAGTAAAATAAAGATAAGTTCAATTCAAATAAAGTATTTCTGCCGGTCCTAAGCCCATGTAAAGTATGAACGAGAAATTGGAGTAGGTACAATTTACGTAGTTGGCGTGAAAATGTTGATGCGCAGCGGCTGTGCGAGCGACTGCTGCGCCTGTCGCGGGTTCGATCCTCGCTCGGAACAAATTTGTATGATCTGTGGGTGAATGTTCTGGGCTTGCGTGTTTGTGTATGTGAAAATTTATGTTTGTAAATGCACCCATGACACAGGAGAAAATCCTAGTGTTGGGCAACGTTTTTTTTCTTAAATAAGAACTACGATAAAACCTACCTACACACAGTCTTATTCTAATTTTTTTAGTAAGAATGTAGGTATTACGTTCGTGTCCCGTATCAGCTGATTCGCTGGGCGCCATACTTGTCCTATTTGAACTGTGATCCTAGGTACCTACCTAACATCAAATTACGTCGCTATCTGCATCGTAATGCAATTTATTTTAATAATAAAATGTACTTGTCTAGCTACTAGCTATTAAATCACGCGTAGTAGGTACTCAGACGGATCATCCGACCGTCCGTCGCTCCCGTTGCTGTAGGTAGGTGACCAGCTGATGAGCTGACTCGTACCGCGCCGCGCCGCCGCGCCCGCGCCGCCCGCCGCGCATCATTGATAAATGGCAAGCTTGAGACTGAGGCGGTTTAAGAATGAAATATTCGTGCACTACTACGAACAAACTCGAACAAGTGAAATTTTTTTTTGAAATGCCAACTTTTTTATTATTAGCTGTACAGTCAACTTAATATTTTTTATTTGTACTACTAATTATCCTAAGTTACCACGTTGCGGTTCCAAAACGACTATAATTTCACGCTGTATATTACGCTTGCTCGCTCCTCGTCCATTTTTCATTTATTTCAGCCTGGATTCATGTTCTGCTTCTTTGAAAGGTTATTCGGCTTCGGACTAAAGTTTGGCTATATTTTAGCCGAAGCATTTTGCTGGCCAAAGCTATCCAGTTTGGTCTAACACTTTATTTTTACCTACATTGGATGGATAGGATTTGAACGAACATTTAATAAATAAATAAGTTAACTTTTTTCAGAAACATCAATGTTAGAGAAATTGCGTTCAGTCTATAGAAAAACTTTGTCAAATGATTTTGATCCCCCAATACCTGTGTTAATGTCGTTATATAAATATCTATCAAAAGTAAATATTACAAATGAAGGTTGCCTGAAAGAATACGTAGACAGCGATAAGGCCACCCTGTCTTCTAATACAAAATGCTCTGTACGTAAATTAGTTACTTGGTGTACAATGAAGTGCCTATATATAAATCAATAGGTACAAACTAACTAATAATGCTTACTAAGCATTATTAATTAGTTAATATTTAATTAAAGTCCCTATGTAATAATTTAGTTAAGTTTATTGTGATACAAAACTTTGATCGCAGTAGATATTGCGAAGTAGTTTTCTTAACATGCTAAATTCTTTAAAATTTTCACAAACGTCACTCTGAATAGGTATGGTAGATATACCAAAGCGACCCATTTGCACATGACACAGTTTGAACTAAAAGCAAGCTCTACGTGTCGGCTCGTAGCCGATATAATATGCACTGGTAAGATATAATAGGCACTGGTAAGATGCATAACCTAATGCCTCTCATTTTAATTATTAATAAATTAATTCTAATTCTCATTCTGAGAGGGGACCCCTTCCCCTGCAGTGGGACAGTATATGGGTGGATGATGAAGTTGCATAACGCAATGATATGTTATCATTATTCATAGGAACAAGCTACAATTGAATGCTGAATTGCTGTTAATATTATAACAAGTGGTCGGGCTGTTAATTTTTTTTGTGATCATCTTCCGAGCGTTTTCCCAACTATGTTGGGGTCGACTTCCAGTCTAACCAGATGCGGCTGAATATCAGTACTTTACACGAAGCGACTGCCATCAGACCTCCGCAACCCAATTTCTGGGCAATACCGATGTCCTGCGGATGGACTTGTTGTCAGGCTTTTTGGGCTTCTGGCTACCACTAATGATTGTCATAGGTGTTCGCATAACAACCGGGACCGGCGGTTTTACGTGCTCTCCGAGGCACAGAGGGGTCTCGATCTGCTAATAATGGACACCCATCTACAGACTGACCGCAGCTAGCGCAGCTTAACCGTGTAGATTCCGCGAGTACTTTTTTTGTAAAAGGACATAATCGGCCACGGGTTGTGTTCGATCTTGCATCCCTGTCGTTTGATCACTCGATATTGGAAACTCATTTTATGAATAACTAAGATCACAGGCGTGGCCTCTGCTAAGCGTGTTTTCTAGCTGCGTGAACAAAGGCTAAAGAATTAACGTTGGTAATTATGAAACGCTAATTTGCTTAGCCACGGAGCGGAATCATATTAAGCTACTGCGGACACCAAAGGGAATAGTAATTCTTTTATATTCTCGTAAGCGGGCTCATGGCAATATTATAGTTGGGTTTATATTTATCTTTTATATAAACGCTGGTAGGACCCAGAAAACACTGGCAGTACCACTTGGTAATTTTTCTTAAAATAATTTAATAAATAAATATATGTATGTATGTATTATTATTTTGTCAAAGATAGCACAGAGCAGATATCAGTGGAAGGTGGCGGGGGACAACTTTGCTCAACTGTGGAAACATAATATGTTTCCACAGTTGAGCAAAGTTCTCCAAAGTTCTCCGGTTTCTTCTTAAGACCCTTCGTGCGGCAGTATTCGCGAACCAGTACGACACGGGGGCTTTCAAGAAAAGTGCATATATAATATTTAAAAGGCCGGCAACGCATTGGTCATAGCTATGATGTCACCGATGTCCATGGGCGGCGGTAGTCACTTACCATCCGGTGATCCACATGTTCGTTTTCCCCCTCTGTACTTAAAAAAAGAACATAAATATTAATTCGTCAATGTGTGTCAACGTATCGGAATCCGTTTTAATTTTCATCAAGCAGTTATATCCCCTCAAGTAGAGACCATCTAAGGTCACCTATAAAATGATGTTCTAGTAAACATGATCGAAAGCCGTTATCAGTGATGACTAATGTTATTCTGAACTAGCTGGCCCGGCGGAAGTTATCCTGCAACCCGACTGCAGTCCCATCTACCGGATCTAATTGCAAATCTAAATTATCAAGGAGCCCGCTCAAACACACATAAAATTTCATCAAAATCAGTCAAGCCGTTTTTGAGTTTTAGCGAGAATACGAACAGCAATTGATTTTTATGTATAGAAGATTAGAATAATATAGGGAAGTCGTGACAAACTGTAATTTTATTCAACTGAACAAATATATTCACGTTAAATCGCATTAATACGTAAATTGAACCGAGTTCAGTTGAGATAATGTTGGCGACATCAGTCCAATCCGATTGGTTAACGCGAACCGACGATCCAGCTAAACGAATTTGGTTCTAATTAGCATTCTGCCGATGTCGGTGGAAATATTTGAAAAAATCGAATCTGTATCGTTGGATCTCCTTCATTGGATAAAAGGAAAATGTTTAAAATATTCTGACGCTGTTTCTACTATAGTTCGAACAAAACATGCAAGCTATATAAGCCATTGAGGGCGCAATATTAATACAATTTGAATTACGTATATTAATGATAAACAAAAAGTAAATATTGACGTATATTATCAAAATGAGTCTTCAGCATAGCAACAGCAAAACTAAAAACAACAAAAGTTTGTTTTACAAGCACAAGAGGACCATCTCTTATTTCTAGGAGTTTAATTGCTGCTACGTCGTAGGCCACAATTGACTTGTGTTATTGACTACGCCAGCCACGACAGCTACGCCATCGTAGCAGATAAGTGTATCCGGTCTCATCCTCGTCCGAGTCTTTTCCCAACTATATTTTCATTCCAGTCTAACCAGATGCGAATGAATCAGTATTTTACATAAAGCAAGTTCCATCGGAACTCAATTTCTGGGTAAAACCGATATCCTGATATACTGTTGATACTGACGATCGTTGTTAGGCTTTTTAGGCTCCTGAGTGCCATTATCGCTTATCACAGGGTATAGCATAAAAAAGCAGTGATAACCTAGTGATATGACCTGATTGGACTGCCAAGTCGAAAGTTTCGAGTTCTAACCCAAGGCACGCATCTCTGATTTTTCGAAATCATCTGCGTATTCATAATTAAATACCACTCGCTTAAACGGTGAAGGAAAACATCGTGAGGTGACCTGTATGCCTTAAAGATTTTCTCGACGGCGTGTGAGGTCTGCCAATCCGCACTAGGCCAGCGTGGTGGGCTATATAGCCTAATCCCTCTTATTCTGCGAGAGGAGAGCCGTATCCAGCAGTGGGACTATATATGGGTTGATGATGATAGGTGTTCGTATGACAACCGGGACCGATATCTTTATATGCTCTCGATGTTTTAAGAATGGTCACCCATCCACAGACTGATCACAAATAGCGCAGCTTAACCTTGCAGATCGGTTTATTAGCTTAGTTATTACTTAGCTACGACCCCAATGCAAAATGTCCCAAATAATTAATATAATAATAATAAATATCTCGGACCTAATTACGTCCTTCGTCATTGGGTAGGAGTTTTAAAAAAGCAGATATATGGCCAGATGTCCATAGGTAACAACCTATTTGTGAGATGTCCCAAATATTTATTATATTTATTTATTTTCAGAGCCCATGGTGACTCACTGCTCGTCGTATGGCATTTGCCTTCACAGCGGGGCGTGTCCCTGGGAGCGGATCATGATGGATGATATGAAGTGTATAGAACTGCATAAAAACTATGTGTGTTGTCACGTGGAGCAGGTCGTCACTCCGCTCAATCTGTTTTGGGATTATAGATTTTAAAATTACTTTCTATTAGATTTAAATAAATAAATATATAAATATGTATTTAGGACCCAGCACCATCTAGTCCCAAACTAAGCAGAGCTTGTACTATGGATAGTAGCCAATGATTATAATACTTATATACTTTTTTGTAAATACTAATGCATAGGTTAATAATAAATAAATACTTTTCTGGTTTCGTTATCAGAAACACAAAACAATTTAAAAGCTTCAAAACAAAAATTATCCTTTATAATTGTTTAGTACGAAATATAATAGAGTATTGTAGCGTAGTCTGGCGGCCACACTATGCCACTCACTCACTGCGTCTTGAACGTGTACAAAAACGATTTCTGGGGCACCTGGCTTATGCTGGCGGTCTGTCCAAGAAAATACGTTCATATAGTGAAAGGCTTAAATATTTTAAAATGGTTTCTCTGGACAAACGTCGACGTCTGAATGACGCGATCTTTGTTTGCAAAGTGATGGCCCATAAAATTGACTGCCCGCCTATACTAAGTTACTTTAACTTCCGTGCTCCGTCAAGAATTCCTCGCAGTCCTATAACGCCACTCTGCCCTCCGCAGAGAAGAACTGTTCTGGGGGCTCATTCACCCTACGCGAGATTTTGCAGGGTTGTGAACAGCTGCAGCGATCAAATCGACCTCCATTTTGATGCATTAAGCAAATTGAAAGCTAGTTTTTATAAGTTTCTTCCCGAACATTGACTTGTTTCTGGGCCCTGCTGAGTCTCACTGAGTCGGTGAATAGTAGTTTTATCTACTTTATTTAGTTTGTTGTCAATCTAGTTTTATTAATATAAGTTTAAATCTGTGCAACTTTGATAACTATGTAGTCTAATCTTTTTTGTAAGTTACAACAATGTTATGTGTGCATGCAGTGTTTACCTGTAACTGATTGTTACACTTTATTCTAAATTATTAGTTATGTTTTAAATTGCTTATACCAGTGTAAACAATTGTTGGTGAACCAAAATAAATAAATAAATAAATAAATAAAAAAAACAATATTTTTATTTTATGTACAGAGGCCAGCACATCAAGCTACCACAATCTGTCAAATTTCTTTGATTGATTTTCAACTTTAATACAAAAGCATAAGGTTCATATTCAATTGGGAGCATTTGAAAGTTTTGGATATCTTGACCTGGCGTGTGTACATAATAATAATATTATTTTAAGGAAAAAGACAATTGATATTTTTTTTACTGGTAAGTAAAATTAATTTTGACATAAAATTATTTTATGTGGTTTGTTATTTTTGTGAAACGTCGGGTTTAAATACTTGTAGGTTTAGGTAACTACTTTATATCCGACGTTTCGTTTCCATAGTAATAGGTAAACAGTCGAACTGTAAATGTTCCTAGACGGTACGCAGGTCAAACTATCCAAAACTGTCAAATTTCGCCAATTGAACATGAACCTTACCATTTTGTATTAAATTTGAAAATCTATCAAAGAAATTTGACTGATTGGGGTAGCTTGAAGTGCTGGCTGTCTGTACAACGGATTTGAGAAATTGACAGAAATTATTAAAAATAGTTTTTCTGTCATGGGTTGACAACACCAATATTTAATTAGTTGGGTAATACGCACGCTATCCTGAAAAGTCGCAGGAAAAGGAGCATGTCCAGTATTCGAACTCAAGACCTATGGTCGATGAAGAAACAGAAATGATATTCTCTGTTTCTTCATTCAATATCTATTAAACATGATATCTCAATATACGCGCCAAAGAACAAAACGTTAGTAGAACGCGTATAGTTCGTCACAACCGGCCGTATGAATACCTTTTTTTATCGTACGGACAATCCTCATGCATCATCCAACACCTGGGGAGGTGGCTGGATAAGTCGGACTCCTACAGACTAAAAACAGCACTTGCCTTCACTAACCCTATAAGTCGCTGATGGGATTGGCGACAATCGCCACGACCGTGACAGGGTCGTATGAATCCCTACTGTTATTATAAATACGAAAGTAACTTTGTGTCTCCCCGTTTGCTACGTTTTCATGGATAAACCGCTGAACCGATTTTGATAAAATTTGGTACAGAAACAGATTAGACTTTGGAGATTCCCTTCTCTTTGAGATGCGGGTAACAGCTAGTTACACAATATGCGAGGCTCTTATTTAATTGAGAATCGAGGTCTCTGTTCTCTTGGGACTCGTTGCTACCTTGTCTGCCAAGTTTAAGTACCAGTAGGTATACCATTGAGTAAGTTTTTCGAGAAGTCGACGGTGACAAGCTATTTTGGCGCACCCATTTTGTTTTGCATATCTAAATTGAAAATGTTACACCCTATATTCATTCCTAAGCATGACTTCTAACATTATTCCTCAAATTCATGTATAGGGGTTGCGGGAAACGTGATGTGACACATAACATTACTTACATTATATCTTCAGCAGTAATGTCAACTTTTTTATATCTATCTTAAAAAGGCCTCACATTTTGAGCTCACTTGTGTTGTGAATCACAATTTATTTTGTTACTAGCTTTTGCCCGCGACTTCATCCGCGTGGAAACGTTGCTTTTAATTATCGTTGTAATTTGGCTAATTAACTCAAAATCGTTACAAATTATAGCCTATATGTTATTCTGTGGTATAAACAATAATGCTGTAAAGTTTCATCAAAATCCGTTCAGTAGTTTTAGTGTGAAAGAGTAACAAACATCAATCCATCCATCCTCACAAACTTTCACATTTATAATATTAATAGGAAAGGATAGGATAAACTTTTTGTTTGTTTTTTTTTTATGTTCAAAAAGTTATGTGGTATACAAAGATACATATTATCTACTTTGATACAGTATATTACTTATTTGTATTTGTAATAAGAAATATTCTAGTCTCATCAACACAGACGTGGTTCCTTGGTAGGAGTGACCGTAAATGTTTAACTCTGTGCTTAACGACATAATCTGACGTCGCACTGTTATCCAAACCTGACTAATGAAGTTTAGTTAGGCGGGCTCGTGCGATCCAATCTCCCACCAGGCCTAGCTCGCGCCATAGAGCACTGGATGTGGTCACTGGCGGAATTGTACCTATATGGTAATTATAAAATTCATCCTGCACTCAGCAATAATTTTGGCTGAACGTAAAAAGAATATTGAAATCAATAAAAAACTGTTTATGGCATATATTTTTTTAAATCTTTATGTAAAGAGCTTTTCGCTATTTGCAAATATATCGCTATTATTCTACGTTAATAATTGTAATGACAGAAACCTATTACCGATAAAGCATTTGTAAGTTTTGTAAAAGATTGTCGGACAGGAAACTGACCACTTCAGAATTACCAATACTCTTTTAGATTACAAAATAATATTCTTAAATGCATATACTTAAGTTATATACAAAGATACATAAAAAACAATAACCAAATTGAGGTTAAAGCCTAAATTTTTAATCACTTATAGAATTGAAAATATAGTTAAAAGCAATACCTATCAAACCTTTTTAGACGCATGTTCGGTTACAAAGGTCCGGTCTCTGGAGCCAAGCTGAACAAAGTAAAACAGATTAGATTTTGTGTGCTTAACAAAGGTCAGCATATAGCAGCGATATTTCCACGAAACTCCAACGATCGCCGACTTTCTTTGTGGAAACCTTCATGGATAAAATTATATTTTCATCGCTATTGCACAACATTATAAGTATCAAATTCGTTTTATAACTTTATAATACAAAAGTCACCATGCTCTTGAAAGATGAAAAATTGTATTGTGTCTCGAGCTGGGGCGGTGTCGTTTCTAGTTAGGAAGAGTGTTGGGTCTAATTCAGCTCGGATATTGCAATTTCCATCCAGCTCACGCCCACTGCGTCTCCCTTCCATTTCGTTTCATATTGCGCTGCCGTAACATCACTTGACGTTTATGAATCAAATTTCACAGGTATACCATAATACCACAATACCACAATCTGATTATGGTGCTAGTGCAAATTAGACTTAAAGGCAGAATATAGATGTGTATTCCTGAATTTCACATTCCAGTTCTATTCCCCAAGTTATTTGTGGGAATTCACGTGCTCATAAGATGGAATCTGTTTGCTTCCACTAGTTCAAATATCGGTCGTATTTGTTTAGGTTTCGTACAACATAGGTTTTTATACAATAGGTACGTTATATTACTTTACAAAAGATTTCCCTAACAACAGGCCACGGCGGACCCTTTTAATGAAAAAAAATTAGACGCTTTGTAATATTTTTAATTTTATTCACAATCCGTGTATTGTTCTGTTGTACGAGGGTCGGTCGGAGGGTACACCGCTGTTATAATATTCAGCCTCTATACCACAATGTTTTATTTAGCCATCTCGGCGGCTTCAATATTCATCACTGTACTCGGGGCCCTTAGCTCCTGAATAAAATACACTAGGCATATCCACGTCTACATTTAGGTTTCGCTCCGTTTTAAATATAGCTTTGAATAGTTAGTAAACAGACATATTCTACCAGATAACCTTTAGGTAATGCAGAAACGGTTATGGTAGGTGCATTAAAAGGTTAGAATTAGATAGAGGTGAGAGTTAAGATGCGAGCAATACTGCTCAAACACTATACATATATATAAATAAATAAATAAAGATAAAAAATATTCTTGGACAATTTCCCACAACACCATCTAGTCCCAAACAGAAAGCAGAGCTTGTACGGTCAACAAAAGAGTTAGGTATACAGGCAGCTAATTAATAATCTGTGTTTTGATAAAGATAGTGTAATAATGTATCACGCACACAATACTGTACACACACAATATGTGTCAAAACGTAATTATTTATTTCGAAATCTGTATAAAATTCATATTTCGTTTGCTATCTGTATACTTAACTCTTTTATTGACTGTACTATGGGTACTAGACAATGGATATAACATTTATATACTTTTTTTTGTAATTGCATACTTATATATAATACATAAGAAACACTCAGACAAACACAAACACTTAATATTCATCATATAAATATTTGTGTCATGTGGGTATCGAACCCACGACCTATACTGATATATATTATAGAAAAGTCAGTGTCGAGAAGAATCTAATATTGGGTTTTGTCCAGCAAGTATTTACTAACATAATCTTTTTTAAATCTGGAATATTGGGAAGTTGTCATGTTAAATAAAAACTGAAATAGAACATCGCATTTAAAAAAGATTCACAGTTATCTTTTATTAAACTCCCAGCTTCATGAAAATAACATTAACCTAACAAGTAAGTAGTGCAATCATTTAAAGGATACAAATATTATAGCGTCTATTAGAGACAGTAAGCAAGAAACTTATGAGAACAAGAGTCAGTGAGGAGCAAAATGAATATTTGTCGAGTCAGAAAGCTGAGCGTCCGCGGAGGACCTTGGTGCGAGAGACGTGACCGCACTTTTTAAGTTATGGCCTCTTTTAAATGTTCACCCTTTTACATTAAATGTGTTCCAGTGAAAGTTTAAACAGCTTATTACATATCTATCAGTACTAGAAAACCTTTAATCCGTTTTATCACATTTTTGTTGTTGTTTCTCTACACTCTTTGCGCTGTTGCATGGTGCGGGTTACAGTGGCCTGTATGACGTATTGTATTTATTATGTTTAATTTACTACAGTCATTAATGATTTAATTTATTACGAATGTGGTACAGCTGAAATACTAAATCATAATTTGTAAATGGCGGCAACTTTCAAGAGTGAAACGAAATGTTACTAAACTGTCACCCTCACAATGCTACTATAGTTACATTTACATATTCACGGCAACAATTGATATTTAAAATAAAAAGTACAAAGCTTTCAAGACGTTTTCGGGACTGAAACATTTACTTTACATTTCGCACGAATGCCTTGCAATTACGTTTGTGGTACACTTGAGTTGATGTCTGCTGCTGACGTAGGTTACCTCAGAAAATGTGCGCAGTGATCCTGAAGCTCCGAAGCCCGAACTTTCTGTTCTCGCAATCCCGCCAGGACTTCACTAAACGCTATTGGTAGCAAAGTGTCAGCTCAACCGAACAACCGCAAGCCCCTTAGCGTGAGAGAAGTTAGTGTCGGCCCGCCTTGTGTTGCCGTCTACATCGGTACTTGATTACTATTTCACTTCGACTGCACGTTCTGCCTGTTATTTGATGAGATGTTTGATAGTGTACGGGCAGTGTATAGCGTTTAGCATTTTAGATTGTTTGAAGTAGTGTTCTTGTGAACTGAGGTTTTAACCACAAACGTCTGAGAGATGCGGCTACATGTAATTGAACCCTTGCGTTAACATAATGATGAACTGAAATTTATCGTATTACTTACAGTAATTATCCGAATAGGTTGTATATATATTTAGGTATAGGTTGTATTATAATATGAAGTTTCAATTCACATTTGTATAAAAACAAGTTTCTGTAAAAATAAGATAATAAAAAAGAAAAACAAAGAATATCTTCATCGAGTCCTTATTAGCCTAGTGGTTTTAAGCGTGCCTTCTACACTAGAGGTCCTGGTTTTTAATGTCCAGGTTGATAAAGTGTTATTGGGTTATTCTATAATATCTCAGCAGCAGCTCGGACTTTGGATTTGTGTTCGATTAATGGCAACAGGCTCGCTCCCAATTACATGGGACCTAAACGTACCTGCGAACTGCGGGTGTACAATAAGTATACCTCTGCCTAACCCTCGGAGTACTTACAAGCGTAATGGTATGTATTAAACATGTAGGTAAGTTTTATAAGAGGAGACCTATCAACAGTCACAAAAGTGTTTCGAAGCGTCAAAAAAGCTGAAATATAAAAAAATAATGGTCAAAGTCAAAAGGAATTCGGAATAAGCGGCACCTATAGGCGCAGATCAAAGAGCAAGATCACAAAGGGATCGAAGGACACGCGAGGCTTTGGTTGGAGGCTTTCAATCGACCTTCTAAAGAACGTCGTATTGCCCTGATCGACGCTTTTCGGATACCAATCATGGATCTGTAGCGATTTTGTCGCAGATAATATTGGAATCACAATTTTTTTTATAAAAGAGCGTTTGATGTGGGGACATTAATTACAGTGATTGGCAGAATTGCTTTTCAAACGATGTGAATCTAACCTTAGATTCACAAAGCAATAAAAAAATAACATACCATCACGCCTGTACTCCCCGAAGGGTTAGGCAGAGATATTCTAATTGTACACCCACAGTTCACCTATGTAATAGGGTGCGAGCCTATTGCCATTAACTGGACACACATCCAAACTCCGAGCTACTACTGAGAATTTCATAGAAAATCCCAATAACACTTTCCTCGACCTGGGAATCAAACCGAGGACCTCTAGCATAGCAGTTGCCTTAGGACCACTAGGCTAATGAGACGGTTCCAACAGTAGCAGAACAAACTTAGATACTGGTTTTTCTTATTCCGATGTAGGCCTCTTATTACACTACCAAGAAATTGAGCTGCATATTCTCCTCTCCTTCTCTTTCCACCTTTTAAATTACCCATCGGGCTGACAGTATCTCCTTTGGTGGGTAACACACGTAATTATTGTTTAAGGCTTAATGACTGGGTCAGAAAACAATGACGTCACTGGATAACAGTGACACAGTGGCTTTTGTTTGGTCGTCACAGCGCGGTGGAAAATTTGGCAAAGGTCGGTCGGGACATCAATCATATTTTGACGTTCGATTTTTCATTCGCCCCTGGCTCCAGAATAACTTTTCGAGGTGTTGCCACTTTTAATATACGAACACCAAGATTATCGAATAAATTGCATTATAAGTAAAGAAACGTGGGTAGGTACCTATTGGTGATAAAATTATAGTTTAAAAATAACTTAATTTAAAAAGTACCTAAAGCAATTCCGTATACCTGATGGAAATAGGTACATCATTATGTAGAAAAGAGCAAAAAAGGAGATATCACTTGAAAAAAAAACAGGAAATTATTGTTTACAGAGGTCTAATTATCAGTAATGGGCGCATACCTAATATGGTATTTAATAAAACGATATCAGTGGTAATCAACAAACGGGCGGGCCCGTAATCCGGGCCGTCCCGGGCACGCCCGTAAATCACGGGCGAGCGACGCAATTTATCGCTTTGGCCCCGCATTCGCACACGCACACGTATCGCTTTTTATTGCGTCATAGATACCAGTATTCACGCATAGTGAATATAATTTACTATCCTGGAAAAGTAACATTTCTGAAGACTTCCTATCATATCAATAAAATATTTCTTCTCGTTTCACAGTTTTTTTGAAGGAAAATTTTTTTAGAGACAACAAATTCTAAGTGAATGATTAAAGAAAAAAAAACATTCCAGAAAATGTCGGAAAATGAAAGAAATTACATAAATTACAGCCTCACAATTTAATGTAAATACATTCCGTCCACTTGAGCGTAGTAGATAAAGAAGATTATGAGGAAAAATAAAATGTGTTAACATTACAGAATTTACGTTTTTATGAGAAACATGAAACAACCAGGACAAAAGCGACTCAAATATTTGTAAACGTTACGATATTCTTCTATAATACTCATAAATAATTACAGCTACCTCTTATAAATGCCTGTCAAAAAGGGCAAATATTTGGAAATAAGGTTTGCTACCCACGATTTTTATAGAGTAATATTATAAATGCGAAAGTAGCTCTGTCTGTCTGTTACGCTTTCACGCCTAAACAGCTGAACCGATTTAGATGAAATTTGGTACAGAGATAGATTGGAAGAACATAGGCTACCTTTTGTCTCAAAAAACCGTTGGGATCGGGTGAAACCGCGGTCTACAGCTATGAATAATAATTTGTTAATTTCTCACCAGGATAAGAAGTAACATATACAAAACCATTATATTTTGACCATACCTCCTGCAGTAGATGGGAGTCTAGTATGTCAAGAGTTGTGTTCAATCACTAAAATTTTAAAAATATAGTCTCAATACTGTCTCAATTCAGGTTGACTGCTATTTATTCTATGCTTGAAGATGGAAACTAAATAACATAACACGTAACATACTACCATTAATTATTCCTAGATCAAGCAATGTGTTATTAGCGAAAACCCAATCGTACCTAGGACCACGAGTGTAGCAGTCGCGCTTATGACCACTAGACTTAAGGGGCATTACTTACCTACTTATGAATACTTTTTATGAGTTAAAATATCAAACAAGTCGTTAGCATAACAACAGGAAAATATTAAGCAATAAGTTAACACGCATTTACGTATTTTTTAAATATCCCTTCTTATCAGCACAAAATCGCTGGTTCACCAAACAGGCACTTATCACGTATTCTATATTTCTGGAAACTACCGCATACCGGATCCCTAAGGTCTGCATTATGCATAAACAAACATTCAAACCTGGATTTACGAGCACAGATACCTCAGGGAGTTGTCCTGCCCTCAGCCAGGAGCGAGTACCGAAGCGCACAACATTTATAGAAACTGGATGAGCTAAATTTCCATCGTCTGACCCGGAACGAAACGAAAAATAAACCTATCAAAAAGTTTGACGATGAATAAAGGGGAGAGCGGGGCTACTCTAAACAAATTTTTGGAGTTCCGTTTGGCGTCGGTGCGCGGCGGTACACTTTAAGGGGAAGTTAGTACGGCCGCAATTTTTCTCCATAATTCAGAGAGAGCTTCCATACATTTGTGGTGGAAAGTTTTGCAATTGTAATGAACGTACTCTCGTTCATTACTGGGTCCTAATGTATTGTCCAGAGTTGGTTGAGGAAACGTAAAAAAAATGTATGTTTGGAGAAAAAATACATCTTTCCATTTTACAATATATGTATTTATTTCAGCTGTGTAGAACAATGAAGGCAGCGGCAGTGGAAAGCTAATTTATTTTGAATGTTTAAAAGCACTGTATACACATTATACTAAAGAAGATGTATATCATTGCTACATTACTTTAGATAGACCTTATGTAGGAACATATGACATAAATCGAAGATATTTAGTGTCTGTAATAATTGTTTTAGTTTAATTTTATCGGTGGAGATATATTTTATGTCGGAGACCCTTTTGTGACCGTAGATCCGTCTCAAGTAAAACATTGAGAGTACACCTGCCTGTCACCGGGTGGAGTTTGTAACGGAAATCATGGAAATGGGTAGATACGGAAGCTTACCGACTTGTCACTACGAGGAACACGTACCTACTTATATATTTTTTATTGAACACGTCGAAACAAATCGGTCGTTTTTATATTTTTTTTATGTATCATATCAATAGACTCATTGTATTATTGTCTTCTTTCTAAACTCTTTTAATATTGTGCTTACCTATTTTAACTCAACATTGTGCTTACGTAGTTCTGCATGTATTTTGTTAATTTGCACACGCCAGGAATGGCAGAATATGTTGTACAGCCAACAGCAACAAGGTATACAAAACTTATCTAAATGATTTTTAACCTTCAAATGTTGATGATTAAGTTCAAAATCGAATGAGAAAATTGACAGCTTGTGGTAATTTGATGTGCTGTTGACTGTTCTATACATTTCTTTTTTTAAGACCAGTTATAACCATATTCAGACAAATAAAGATATTGTATTGTAAGTAACTATTTTTTATTGCAATACATACATACATACACTCACGCCTTTTCCCATAGGAGTAGGCAGAAACTAAAGAACGCCACTTGCTACGATTCTTGCATACTTCTTTCGCTTCGACCACATTCATACATCTTGTCATACATACACGCCTGCAATACTTAGTTACAAAAAATATTCATACATTAACAATGCGTTTAAACTGCAAATTAAACCCATCAAGTACTCCAGCGGCAAACATACAAATGAGTAGAGTCAGAAAGTCAAACTCGGTCAGTATCTACACAAGTAACAGGTAACTTTATATGGAAACTTCGTGTTAGAAACTCGTTCTTCTAGTTTTTGTGCTTACAATACGTGTGTGTGTGTGTGTTGTCACTGCATAATAAATATAGGTGGAAACGCTAAGTTCTGTGTACATTTTGAAAATAGAACTGAATTCGTGCATGCAGTAATTTATTCCCAGTGCTAAACTACGTGAGTAACATGACGCGGAAACGTAGCCTTTTAGGGCACAAAATGTCTACAAAATGTTGTGGATTGAAAGAATAATGAAAGAGTTCATGAGGCAACATCACATGCAGTAGTAGTTTCATTCCAAAATAATATAGAAAATTTAGAAAATGCAGGCATTTATTCAAATCTAACTTGCAGCATTTCTCTTTGCTGTAAGTATTATGCTTTGGCGGTAAATCCAGTTAAAACGATAAAAAGGAATGAATACGGGCTAGGCATAAGTTTGAACAAGCGTAGTCGAGCCGACTTCATCCGGAATTTTGTAATTGCCCACAGCGGCGAGGCAAAAAATTGGGCCAGCTCAAATGCACGGAACGAGTTCTACGAAAAATATTATAGTCTACATCATCGTGCACGACCCTCGTTACGGAAAATATACTTTTCTTCCTCTCTTCATATTAAGAATATTAAAATGAGCAAACGAGATGGGCACGGGAGCGTGTATTGCTTGCGAATATTCATGAGCTAAATGTGGAGCAGGATGAAAACTTTCGCAGTTTAAAATGATTTTAAATTCCCTCATTAGTGGGGAGATAAACTATACAATACATGTATAGTATAGTATATGTTACGAAAGCCGAAGATCGGACTCTGGCGTTCGCTAGGAGAGGCTTACGTCCAGACGTGGACGACTATGGTCTAATGATGATGATGAAACTATACAATAAATTATTTTCAATGAGTACAGACTGAAGTTGATATTCTAAAGGAGCATCCACACCGCAGTTACTTTTTGTGGAGCCACGTTTCGTTAGTGGGCAACATCCGATAACAAAAAGTTATTTGTTGTTAGTATATGTTGGCGAGTTAGGTAAAGTTGCGTCTACATATGGTAACTATCGATAACATTTGTTAGTTCGTGAACATATGCTGTGCAACTCGCTGGTTACGATTTGTTACTTTATGTTATTGGTGGTATGGATGCGATCATTCAGTCGCAAAATTTGAAGAACGTTACCTAATATTATCGTGTTGCATTGTTGCTCCACAAAAAGTAACTGCGGTGTGGATGCACCATAATATGGTATAATAGTTCAAGTTCTGGCTACTATTAACGATTGTCATAAGTGTTCGTGAGTGAGTAACAACCGAGACCGATAGCTTTACGTGCTCTGCGAGGCACGCGGGGATCTTGATTTATTAAGAATGATCACACACAGACCAACCGCGGCCAGTGCAGCTTAACCTTGCAAATCAGTTAATCAGCTTAGTTATTAATTAGCCAAGCCCTCGATAAACAAATTAATTAATCAAACTAATTAATTAATCAATCAGTCGAAATATGTAGGTAGGTAAACACTGAATAAAACTAATGTCCATCCACATTTCCGCTGAGAGCTGAATAATTCTCGCCTATAACTAGTATGAGCTAACAATGCTTCTATTCATTTACACAATTGTTGCTAGTACATAAACCGAATTATTAATGACTCTCTCATTAATTACTGCACAAAACTACGAGAGGTATTTATACTGCAATGATCCATTTAGTCATAATATTATTAGAAAGAAAAAATATATTAAACCTATTATATTATTCTTATTTTTTAATTATTACAAGTTTTTATTTTATCATCACCCGGAATCCCCGTGTGATTCCGGGTTTTAGAATTGAATCACCCCATCTCTTCCCGTGGGTGTCGTAAGAGGCGACTAAGGGACACCATCTCTTGATACAGCAACGTATCCCCAAGCTAAGGTTGCCGCGCCGAGAGCTGCATGGCTAGGGGGAAGCCTAGTCGCGAGCGTGCTTGTTGTGTGGGATTGGGCGCCCCCAGGCACTAAGAAGCCTTACCTCTACATGCGGGGCTCTGTAGGGGTGGACATATTGTTCCCTAGCTTGTCGTGGGAACAGAATGAGGTCCTATAAAATAAATTTACCCGGAGGCGGCGGTGATGTTCGCCACACACCACGCCAGCGGTTCTCACGGGGCGAAAAGCGAGCTTCAGAATGTCGTCTGGCTACGCTGAATGTTCAGGGAGGAATAAAAGAGAAGATAGATGAAGTATGTGAGATAATGACTGACAAAAGAATAGATGTGATGTGTGTGAGTGAGACGAAAAAAAAGGGAGAGGATATATCCAAACATGGCTCAATGACCGCCACTTGGTCCGGTGTCCCTGACACACAAAGGGCCTGCCAGGGTGTGGGGGTTGTCCTCTCAGAAAGAATGATGAAATGTGTAAAAGATTTTGCGTGTATAAGTCCCAGAATTCTATGGGTTAGAGCAAAGGTGGGTTTAAACCCTATCTTTATTCTTTGTGTTTATGCACCAGATATGGGCAGCTCACCAACGGAGAGAGAAGAATTTTGGGGCTGTGTGAGAGATATCGTAAATGCATGCAAGGAAAACGAAAGGATTGTTATGCTCGGAGATTTTAATGGGTGGGTTGGAGTGAAAAGGAGTGGTTATGAGAAGGTATTAGGTGAATTTGGTGATGAAAGGGTAAATGAGAATGGAATAAACCTATTAGAAGTATGTTTGGAGAAGAATCTTTCTGTAATGAACACTATGTTTAATCACAGGAAGATTCACATGTATACATGGGAAAGACAAGAAAGTAGAAGTATGATAGACTTTGTGATTGTCGATGAAAGGTTGAAGAGTAAGGTTACAGATACAAGAGCGTACCGGGGCGTCAATGTGGGAACGGATCATTACCTAGTTGTGTGCCGGATTAATGGTTTGTTCAAGCATTGGCGCCATCGGGTTCGAGTTCCTGTAACTGCTCTAGAGAGAATAAAAGTAGAGAAGCTACAAGAGGTAAAAGTGAAAGAGGAATATAAGAGAGAGGTAAAAGAGAAAACAAACCAGATAATGGAAGATATGAATGACTACAGCATGGAAGAAGTATGGGAGGTAGTGAAAAATAGTATGGTGCAAGTAGCCACAAAAGTATGTGGTGTAGCACAGAGGAAGAAAAGCATAAGGAAGAATGATTTTTGGGTGAATGATGAAGTGAAAGAAATGGTGCGAAAGAAGAAAGAGGCTTGGCTTAATGTATTAGCCTGCAAAGCCAAAGCCCGAATGAATCAGGCAACGCTTTTGAATGATGATTTGGAAAGAGTGAAGGAAAGGTACACCGAAATGAAAGAAAAAGTGAAAGAGATAGTAAAAATTAAGAAGAGTGAAATAGAGGAAAAGGATAGTAGAAGATTTTCAAATAACTTCCGGGCCAATGTTAAACTGTTTTGGAAACAGGTGAGATTGGTTCGTGGGGTTTCAGGAAAATCAAGTATGAATGTGATCAGAGCAGAAGACGGATGTTTGATCAGTGATGAGTGTAAGGTTTTGGAACGCTGGAAGGGATATTTTGAAAGTTTATTTAGATGGCAAGATAGTGTGCAAAGAGTGGGTGATTGGGCAGAAGTGAAATGTCCGGAAACGGACTCGAATGAAGATGAGGAGAATGAAATTGGTATGGATGAAATTGTAGTAGCACTGAATAGTATGAAAGTTGGGAAAGCGGCAGGGTACGACAGGGTGTCTGTCGAAATGCTTAGGGGTGGTGACGGGGTGGTAGCAAGCCTGTTGTACCGGATCTTTAATATGTGTTGGAGATATGGCCGAGTACCGGAAGACTGGTGCAAGGCTGTTATTGTACCACTATATAAGGGAAAAGGATCACAGCAGGAGTGCAAAAATTACCGCGGCATTAGCCTTTTGAGTGTTGTCGGCAAACTGTATGCAAAGGTTTTGATTAAGAGAGTGATTAGAATAACTGATGAGAAAATATGGGATGCTCAGGCAGGAT
Source organism: Acronicta alni (assembly GCA_964056405.1). NCBI lineage: Eukaryota > Metazoa > Arthropoda > Insecta > Lepidoptera > Noctuidae > Acronicta > Acronicta alni. The sequence goes on along the minus strand of OZ043916.1, from coordinate 13,447,638 downwards.
TTAGAGAGGGAATGGGATGTACGGACCAGACCTTCTCCTTAAGATGCATAGCCGAAAAATATCTGGCAAAGCATAAAAAAGTTTACTGTGCTTTCATTGACTTGGAGAAGGCCTATGATAGTGTGTGGAGGGAAGAATTGTGGTCGACACTATCTATGTATGGAGTGGACGGACACTTGGTGCAGGCTCTGAGATCCCTGTATAAGGATTCCAGTGCTTGTGTCAGGTTAAATGGGGCCTACACGGAATGGTTTGGCATTTCTAGAGGTGTCAGACAGGGATGTGTAGCGTCGCCTTGGCTGTTCAACCTATACATGGATAGTTGTCTGACAGATTTGAAAGAAAATGAGTGTGGACTAAGAATGAATGAGCTACCTGTGAAATGCCTTCTCTATGCTGATGATCAGGTTTTACTTGCATCGTCGGCAGAAGAGTTGCAGGACATGGTAACAGTAATGAATGGAGCATGTAAGTTGAAGGGAATGAAAATAAATGTAAGTAAGACGAAAGTTATGGTTTTCGAAAGAGATGAAGATGTATGTGTGTGTGATATAAAGATTGAAGGTAAGAGTATAGAGCAAGTGAATGAATTTGTGTATTTGGGAAGTATGTTTACAAGGGATGGTAAGATTGATGCGGATGTGGAAAGAAGAGTAAATGCGGGAAATAAAGTGAATGGTGCTATACATGCGGTTGTGGCTAACCAGTCGGTGTCAAAAAAGGCACGGATGGCTATCCACAACGGTGTGTTGGTACCTACACTTATGTATGGAAGTGAAAGTTGGGTATGGCAGAAGAGACATGAAAGTAGAATAAATGCTGTAGAAATGCGTTCCCTGCGAAGTATGTGCGGTGTAACTCGGAATGACAGATTGAGAAATAGTGTGATAAGAGAACGTTGCGGCTTAAAAGACGATGTAGTGACGAGAATTGAGAAGAATATGCTGAGATGGTTTGGGCATGTCGAGAGAATGGATGAAAGGCGACTAACAAAAAGGATTTATATGGCGAATGTCAGTGGAACCGCCGAGAGGGGACGCCCTAGAAAAACTTATACCGACCTTATTGGTGAGGTTCTTCAAAAAGGTCAGGTGCGTAGTACTCGCAACCGGCGTGTATGTATGACAAGATGTATGAATGTGGTCGAAGCGAAAGAAGTATGCAAGAATCGTAGCAAGTGGCGTTCTTTAGTTTCTGCCTACCCCTATGGGAAAAAGGCGTGAGTGTATGTATGTATGTATGTATTTTATTTTACTTGCAATGTATGCTAGTATGTCAGAATACAGAAAGTTCTCTCTGTATTTTGTGGCTTGTATCTACAAATCTTGCAATTCAAATTTGAACTACCTACGTTCGACCGAATTTTCCATACTCGTTCAGTTCTGAAAGCCATACATGACATAATATGATAAATTGCAATGCACAAAAAGAAATATGAATTAATCGTAAAAAAATTAAAAATAAATTTCATTTAAATGTTCTGAATAGAAGAAAATAAACTTTGAAATAAATCAAACGAAAGCAAACGATTTTTTTTTTCACATTATACAATTGTATTGTAAAAGCTTGTCGCGAGAATATAGGTACTGATGAAATATTGTATAAAAGTAATTTATTCTATAAAAGTGATTTACTTATAAAAAATCTTTTTCTCCGGCTTTGATGGTCTGGTTGAAATGCCTGAATGTTCTAGTGGTTCAAGTACGGTTATTGAGCGTGGACCACCACGTTTGGAATACCACGTTGAGTTTGAGCAATTATTTGATTTTTCAAATAATTAGCAACTCGCAGTTTAGATTTGTGCTCGGTTAATAGTAATATGTTCGTTAACTATTACTCTCTCTTTCCAAATGTCGATTCTATTATGTTGGTGGGGTCAGTTTTCCTTATCTCTTTCTTACACTTCGCTTTCCCTCTATTATATGGGAATTAAAACCATATCAGCGAGCTGGTCTAGAGTTAGATAAAGAAATGACATCTTTTAAAGTTAGATATGATCTTTAAGTACCAAGAGACCACAGAAAATTGAAGAGACAGATTAGAAATGGAGGGGGCTAAGTAATAACTACGCTCATCAACCGAACCTTAAGGTTAAGCTGCGCTAGTCACGGCCAGTCTGTGGATGAGTATTATTTTATTTTTTTATTATTGATTTGCGGCTATAGTATCACTACGACCGCAGCCGGTCTATTGTGATCCCCACTCGTTGAGTTAGAGTTCAACGCTTAACCCTGCGGCTACTATAAACTGCAAGATTTGCTTAGGGGTAAACTCCTTTATTTCATCCGGGCTTAAGATATGTTTTCCTAGATGAGTACTGCGCTTGTGTATTAGCGATCCGCATCTGTGGATGAGTAATCATTCTTAACAATTCGATATCCCTCCATGCCTCGAAGAGTACATGATACGAACATCTGTCAGCAGTGGTAGTCAGAAGCCTAGAAAGCCTGACAAGCAGTCTATCCTCAAGATATCATTGCTCAGAAATTGGGATGCGGAGATCTGTTGGTAGTCGCTTCGTGTAAAATATTGATATTCAGCCAAATCTGCTTAGACTGGTAGTCTACCGCATAGCAAAAGTCTCAGAAGATTATGAATTTTTATTAGGTACTAGTTAGTGGTTTCATTTATTTTCGTAACGTCGTCTCCATCTTGTATATATATGTATGTGTAATAACCTACTACTAGTACTTATGTTACCAATATAATGATCCTAATTAGCAAGTATTATAATTATAATATATAAAATGTTATAAATAGATAATTAAATAATGTTATAAATATATAAAAAGAACAACGCCGTAATTAAATTCTTATAAAATGTATTTTAAATAAATAATATAATAATGTTTATAATTAGATGAAAGAAATTATTAAATAATGTTATAAACTAATGATTAAATAAGTACATATTGTTGTGCCCTAGCAGGGTCATGTATGAAACATTTATATTAATGTAACACCTTTTTACTACATGAATGCAATAAATATATGATAATGATTATGATTATTATGTATTTAAGTTTAAACACTAGATACCTTTGAGAGAAATATTTACTAAAACAGAAGGAAGGAAACTGACAACACAAACTGAAACAACTTAATTATTTAACTTTAATTCGTATTCTACATTAATTAGCAACTCTTCCAAAGGCTTTTTCCCTTTTTACGTTGCCCCTGGGTGGAACCAGGTCTTTTAGGCAGTCATTATATAAGGCTAGGATGAAAATTCAACCAACTTTTTCGAGTTGAAACATGCGCCCAATGTTTTCACTGGCTCACTAATGAATAGCCTTTTTCTTTACGTTACCCCTTTTTGTGAGGAGTACCTCCTATATTATGTACACGAAGTGTGTATTAAAAATTCACTTTTAGGAGCCTTTAAATGATGAGGAGTTGCCCAAATGCAACAATATGTTTAAAAAAATATATAATTAGGTATTAATGCATACTCAACATTTTTAAAGTACTTAACCGGTGGGACACAGGTTCAAACCCTGCTTGAGATCGATTTTTTTTTTCTTTAAAAGTTATATCTGCAACAAAAAGTTTAGAATAGAATAATTATCTACAATAATGGGAACAGAAGGAACGGGTACTAATGTTTACATATGTACATACATGTAAACATTACACGTAAGCAGTGATAGTCTAGTGGTATGACCATTAGACTGCCAAGTTGAAGGTCTCGAGTTCGAACCAAAGGTACGCACCTCTGACTTTTCGAATTCATGTGCGTTTTAATAATTAATTATCACTCGCTTAAACGGTGAAGGAAAACATCGTGAGGAAACCTGCATACCTTAGAGATTTTTCTCGACGGTTTGTGAAGTCTGCCAACCCGCACTAGGCTAGCGTGATGGACTATAGCCTAATCCCTCTCAATATGAGAGGAGACCCGTGCCCAGCATTGGGACAGTATATGGGTTGATGATGATGATGATGATATACATACATTGATTTGTACCTATATATATGTGAACTTAATCAAACAGACTATATGAATCTTTTCAGTTTTCTTCTGCTTAGTAAGGAAGGAAGTTGAAATTGAGACTTTTGATCTACTCCTTCATTCTTATTTTATGATTTATGTTTTTCTGGGTTCGAAGCGAGTTGTTGTGATGGGTGTTCGGAGATCGAGTAAAAGACAACTATCTCTTATCACAGTCTATATTATAATACTCAATTACACGTTAATGGCTACAATATATCGGGTGGAGGCGCGTCACACACTACAGAGTTTCAATGATTCCATCAGCAATCATATTCTGGATCAGGAGTCGTAGTAATAGAAATTTAATTCTTTAAATTAGGAAAAACATTTTAAGTATAGAACACGACTGTTAACATTGTGGAGGGTAATAAACGCATTGAGTATTGAGCATTATGTCACGTGGTTATTCCTGTAGGTAGGTATGCATCAGTAGTATGTATCAGTGTATGTAATATGTATGTATGTACTTGTGTAGGGAACTATTCAATTAAGAATGGGTATTTATCAGTTTATCGCCATGTGGTGATAACCACTTATAAAAATATTTCTTCCTTTCTTTCCTTCCTTGTCGTGGGGACCAATGGATACAAAGTAGGTACATCCAGACTCGAAACAAATATACGTGTTACACACAAATATTTTCTTGAAGGAGGAACCAGACCTACGAGACGCAGTGATAACGATCCCTTAACCGCTATTCCTAAAGGTGAATCCACAACGCTGTTACTTTTTGTCGAGCAACATTTTCAAGTGTTAGTGGGCAACATCCGATACCAAAAAGTTTGTTGTTGTAAGTATATGTTGCCGTGTCAGGTAAAGTTGCGACAACATGATTGTGGTAACTATCTATACCTAAACGCACATTCTGGTGCTATGAGACACACGACACCGATCATAATCATTGATGTGATTCGACGTTCTAATACAAGATGAAATTTACTGACAGCATAAAAAAGTAGCTAGGTACCTATCTAAATTTATTGTAGGCTACAAAATATTCGGATATAAAAAGTGTTTCTGTCATACCATGCCTCTGCATTCTGGGAAAATAATAAGGAAAAATTCCAGCCCCGTATATAACGGGAATATGTTCATGAAGTTTCATTGGAATCAGTCAACGTTGGTGGATTCCGGATATTGGAAACAAAGTGAAATATACACACAACTTTCGCGCTATATTTGAATATCCCGTGTAGTCATGGAATAGTCAGATAGCTACTTTTACAATGGTAAAAGTACAGTTAATGAAGAAAATAGTGATAATTACGAGCCCAAGAAAAACACAATAGATCATACATTTACGATCTTTGAGTATCTATCATATCTATTAAACACCTGTCTATTATAATATTATTTAAAAAGGTTTTAATCGTTGCAAACCTTAATTATTATGTTATCGAAACTGTTAATGCAAATTACGCCTTCAATAATTTATCAACAAATTGTATACAAGAGAAACACCGTTATTTCAATTTATAACGCAGTATAAATAACTTGTACAAGTTTGGCGCAACTTGTTACCTAAATTAATTACACATGAACATTCATAATTATGGTTATTATAATTGTTTCCTATTACATTCAGCTGTTCTCTGGTAGAATACAGTAAGTATATTGCTTTTAATTATTTTGCTTGTACACTTCATAAATGTACGTTCAAATGATTGCCAACCAATGAATTGTAATGGGTAGGTACATATACGTATGAAAAGTACTCCAATTTTCATAATTGAAAGTTAAATTTTGTAGTAGGCAGGCTTTCGTATTAAAACTCGGGTTAATATTTGAAGAGGCGCCACTGAAATGGATTGGTTTCATTTTAAACCGCTGTGTGTTTTGACCTAACTAATAAATCGGGAGAAAGAGTTGATAAACAAATAGTTTTTAATTAAAATATTAAAAAGCGATATTTGTTTGATATGTGTTTTTATGGATATCTATCTAGGAAAGTATAAATATTTGCTTAGTATACTAAAACTACTTTTCACGCATTTATTTTATTAATCCCGACGTATTGGAGTCTTTACAGCTTCCATGGTCACGGGCAGACTGAGGTGGCGGGTGCCTCGATATTGCATATAATAGTGATTATAACTAACAAATAACCACACTTTTATTAATTTTATTCCAATTCAACCGGAATAAATTCATATGTTAGCCAGTACGGACTGCCTGTTCCTAAGAAATTAACGTTTAACTTAGAACAGTTGTTCAGAAGATAATAATAATACCGCTTTTGGTCATATCAATTATAATCTTAGAATATTGTTGTGGAATTATAATGGGTCCTAAATATTAATTAATATAGAGGAATTGCTACACAAAAGAGACATAAGATGTCGCTCTATAAATTAAATAGTGCCATCCCTTTCTTACAACCTAAAATTGATCGTCTTAACACGTTGTGGTATGGCCTCTGATTCTGACTGTACCTATATTCGACGCAATCTAAAAGCACTTAACATTCGCCAATCGCCATTTATTATAGAGTCTCCATAACGTCTTTACGTAGAAAGTTTGCATGGATATTATGGAGCAATTAATATGGAAATAGCTCCGATCGACCGTTCGACCGATCGCAAGTTATATTGGCTCAAACTTATATTGCCGTTTGAATAATTTGAACAATCATTCCTTTGATTTTAGGACTAATGAATGATCAATGACAAGGCTTTGATTCTAGGCAAGCAATTGATTTTAATATGAGAACAACTAGGAAGCATATTTTATCAGATCTTATAAAGTCATACTGCAAAGTCCACCTGGAGTTATGCTACTCCGTTGTAAAATATTCTGCTGTTAAGCAATAATGTTCTTAAGTTATTGTTTTCTAGTTTGAAAGGCAATTTAGCCTGTGAAATTACTTGGCATAAGACACAAATTACAAAATACCTATGTCTCAAGATGACAACGCAACGCGCGAATATTACTGATTTTATTGGTGTCTATAGGCTGCGGTTGTCAATTACCATAAGGTAGCCCTGTTTATTTTTCATTTTACCACGAAAAACAAGATCAAAAACATTGAAATAGGTTGACAATTAGCGAAGATATCTTGAAACATACAATCAAAAATACAGTACAGTTAAATGGAGTACCTCCATTTTAAGGTCATTTAAAAAAAATAGGGCTACTCTACTGCATTATTATTATAGTAATTATAGATTACTAGCTGATGACCGCGGTTTCACCAGTATCCCAGGTCTTTATGACACAAAAGGTAGCCCATGTCCTTCTCCAAGGTACTCAGAGTTACTTTCGCATTTATAATGTTAGTAGGGATATTAAAAGGGATTGGAAGGCGAACTTCGTCCCACTTACCTTGTGTATCACCCACGACGCACGTTGTTTTGCCGTCGCTCTTTAAGAATGCAAAGTACGTAACTTGTTTTCCTCTAGTTGACATAAACTTGAAACTTGCACAAGATTGTAAAGAGTGGACCCACTTGAAGTTTGCCTTTCATTTCTACATTAGCAAGGACTGTCGCTACATCGTTTGTACAACAAACTTCAATGAACTGCGTAAAAAAAGTCACCAGCATCCTAAGATTTTTGTTACTTGAATGTGTCGATTTATTCCTAGAAACAACATTTAATTGTTGTAGTTTTGCTTAGGACTAAAATATTCTTAAATTTTCCTGTTTTCAGGTTCTGGGATATTGCTGTTAACTAGTCAAGGAGCAATAAGCAGAGCAATAGAACAGCCAATTGTTACAACTTTCTGGAAGGTCACTGTGTTTTAATGAATCTAATTTCTACAGGAAAATCTGTAGTTTTCTTTTCGTATCGATGGTAAAAACATTATTTATATTACTTGAGCCCAGTAGGTGGCACGTTAATTGCGGCATCAGTGGCATTCTTTAGGTCCTCAAAGGTGCAGGTATACCACGGCCATTATGGAAACTCCTGCAAGTGTAGCATGGTCTGGTCAGGCGTGTGCGAATTGCGCAATTGTGCAAAGTGCGAATGCGGTGCGCATTCGTACTTTGTGACGAGAGGATCTATGATCTAGTCTAGTTATAATAGGTACTACATTGTAACTACTTAAATGGACTACAGCCTAATCCCTCTCATTCTGTGAGAGAAGACCCGTGTCCAGCAGTGGGACAGTGTATGGGTTGATGATGGTGATTACTGTAACATGTATACGTATTCTTTGTGTTTATTTTAAATGCTACGTGTACCTGTAATGGGCATACATATCAGTACCCTTATTATTACTGTTTTTTATTAATTACTCAATATGTATTGCTGTTGTTATATGTACCAATAAATAAATAAATAGTTAAATGTACAATATCGACTCTCTAACATTTATAAAAAAAACAATTAGCGAAGGACAAAATATTGCCAATATACAAAAGAAAAAAGATAAAAGAAGTAGGATATTGATAACCCCTCGAATGAGACTGTAATCTCAAAAGTTTGAAGAATCCTATCTTATATGCCTCCATAATATTACGTACTCGTATAAGGATTAGATAACTGGATGCTGTATACAATCTCCATTCCATATAATCTGTCGTATATTGCGAGGAATTTATGATTTGCTGCTGTCGTAGTGTAGGTACAGAGGCCAGCATATCAAGCTACCACAATCTGTCAAATTTCTTTGATCGATTATCAACTTTAATACAACACTAAGGTTCATATTCAATTGGGAAAATTTGACAGTTTTTGATAGCTTGACCTGCTGGCGTCTGTAGGTATATACCCTTGAATCGTTTATTTGCTAAAAATTTTTTACTGAAGCCGTGAATCTTTTAATAAACTATTCAGTGAGAAAATATAATATTTACAAATAAAACGGCAACCTTTTTAATAGTGTGCGGCTTGTTGGGCTTCATGGAATGATTACAGAAACTGCACTCCAGTTTCATAGCATTCCCGGAAGGAAATTTTAATTTAAAACTCTGCGCTCTAGTAATTTACTCAGTAAAGAAGCAAGATAAAAAAATGTTACTTTAAAATACGCTTTGAGCGAAAGTTAAACGGTTTTTTATTTTTTATTCGTGGCTATATATTTTAGCAAAAAGTATACCTACCAAGGCGATAAGACTAAAATCATCGAATATGCTTTACGTAATATAATTACATTGACATGTTACTTGAAGCAACATAACATATTGGTATATATTTTGGTCCCTACTGTTTACCTTAGCCAGGTCAAGATTATTATATAGGTACTATATTTTTTGCCAGGCGTCTATAGCTCACTCTTCTCAACGTCTAACATGGACGCCACGAAATAAGTTTGTCGACTCTTATCTCTTGCGGAAAGTATAACTAGAAACGAGATAATGTAACTACAAAATTATGTCATGGCAAGAATGTCAGCCCCGTTAACGTTATACGTTGATAGCAACGCTGATTAACAATATCATTATTTAATTTAACCTAAAAACCTAATTAACACGAAGCGTTCCTTTTTTAATTAAAGCGTCGCGCTTAGTTAATTACATAGAGCTACTGATCTGAGTGTTATTAATTTGATATCGTTTGTTCCGAATCGTACGATATTAAGTACCTACCTATGCGTTTGTACCTCAATCAGAAGCAGCTAATCCCATTACGTATTTTGTTGGTGTACACGATATATATTGGTTTTACCGACCTGATTAATTAGTATGGTCAGCTATGAGGGTGGGTCACACGGGAATTATGGCGCAGTAAAACTAGGTGCAGCGGTGCTATTAAGGATAGTAAGTATGATCTAATTTTAGGGAAGTGTGTGTATGACCTTTTATCACCAATTATTAATTACTAGATACAATAAACTGCGTCATTAGCCTAGGTAGGTCCTAATTGCTACAGCTATACTGGAGATCTTTTTCTTTTATTTTTGTTGCGAGGAGGAAACCTTCAAAAGGCTGCCGGCCTGTTGAGGGGAGGCCGGGGTGTGTGGGATTTTTGCCGTTCCAAAACCCCGTTGGCCGTCTTCAGAACAATATGCTCCGGGAATTAAGTGTTCTTCCGGAACCCGTCCTGTGTAATGCCTATCAAGGCCCATCTCAGGGAATGTAGAGGTTCTGTGTTCAATTCCTAGGTCGAGCAGTGTTTTTGGGTTTTTCAAGCTCGGAGTTTGGTTTTGTGCCCGGTTAATACCAATAGGCTTGGTTTCCTATTACATGGGAACCAAACATACCGGTGAACTGTGTACATCACCTCTGCCTAACCCTTCGGGGAAAAAAAATAAAGATTGTGGTAGCTTGATGTGCTGGCCTGTGTACGTGTTTGTGTAGATACATCAGAAAATGATGTTATTATCTGTCAGCCACTTCGCGCCACTTAGCAGATTAATTATTAATACCGTTAGGTCACAGATGTTATAATAATACTAGCTGACCCAACAGACGTGGCCCTGTCCTAATTTCATAGCATATTATAGATACTATCACGTTTGTATTCCCCTAAGGGTTAGGCAGAGGCGTACTAATGTACACAGTTCGCTGAACAAAGGCCTCCCCATACACTTCCACAAGGACTGGTTGTATGCTGGTCTGTCCATATCGTCGGAGGCCATCCTAAGTTACGTGTTCAAAACCGCATGTAATAAATAAAGGGTGAGCTTATTGTCCTAATTCAATAAATTCAAAAATCATAGAGAATACCTCTTTCAGTTTTCTCAATTTTTAAATTTTTCTGTTAACTTTGTAATATTCTTTTTCGCTAAGCACCTCATTCATACAACACACATAAAAAAATGCCAATTCGGTCCAGCTATTTTAAAGTGATGCGCTAACCTGCCAACAGCATTTAATTTCTATTTAAAAGTGCCTATAGATATCTATAAGTTATTTTAGGATACTATTCAACTAAATCCTTACCTTATATATCTACTAGATCAGGAATTCATTTCATCAACAAATATTCCATAAAGAACTTTTTGCTCGGCCTCAAAGCCATCGCATAATAATTTTAAGCCGTAATGATCGTTGCGATTAAAGCCGAATGTCCCCAGATAAAAGGCCTCCCGAGAAGACGTGAGGGCTACCCAACACATCAGGGTTGTCAAAGAAGTTACAGAAGCGGATAGTTTGAAGCTTTCCATCTCTTATGCCATATTTTTTTTAATCAATTTACTATGTCGTATTTGGAATCCAGTACTCGAAAACAAATAATTTCTCATTGTGTCTGTCATTTGTTGCTGGACAAATTAATTTGGTAAATCATTAGGTTTTTTTTATCGTACTGAAATACTTCATGGATCATCCAGCACCTGGAGAAGTGGCAGGGTATGTCGGACTCCTGTCATGGTCGTGGCGAATTTTGCGGATCCCAATGGCTATGTATGTCCAAATGTAGTTCAGTTTTCTGGGCACGTTGCCGGACGACAGCGGTGCCGAGGAATACTTTGACGCTTAGTAGCGTTATTAAGCAAAGGAAAAATTCGACCGCGGTCAGGATTCGAACCTGCGTCTTCTGGTTACGTACACCAGACGCTATGACCACTAAGCCACCGCGATACCTACCCGTCATGTCGAATTTTACCATCGCATTGTGAATTTACGTCTTTATCACCATAAAGTTTGCTTAATAACTTTAAAATCTCAGCATGGAAAATGCCAAAAATAAAAAAAATACAAAAAGATAGCTTAATTAGTAGCGTTTTTTTTTTTTAATGTATATTTTGTAAAAAAATCTTTATACTATAGGTAATCAATTCGTGGAATTAATATTCATAAATATAATTTACATTCATCATCTTCAACCCACATACTGTCCTACTGCTGGACACGGGTCTTCTCTCAGATTGAGAGGGATTAGGCGATAGTCCACCACGCTGGCCTAGTGCGGGTTGGTAGACTTCACACACCGTCGAAAAAAATCTCTAAGGCATACAGGTTTCCTCACGAGGTTTTTCTTTACCTTTAACATTACATTAAGATAATTATAAAGCTCTTAAGATATACGCGTGTTGTGAGGGGTTGGTGTTCTCATTGACGTTCCAACAATAATTCTCATCCGCTTTGCTGACGAGCTTCAATGAACCGACGCTCTTCACACGCTCCGATAGTTCTCATGCCTACCAGGCCTCATTTGTAACGGATAAATGTGGATAGCATATCCATATGTTAGCACAGACCTAGGTTCCCTATACGTCCAATAAAATAGTCTTCGCGGCAAGAATAAACGTACCATGACTGTGAGGGTCGGAAACTGCAGAGCTGCGACTAACATATGACCGAACAAAACCCATTTACTGTTCCACTGTTGGGCTTGGGTCTTCTCTTGAAATCTGAGGGGATATTTAGTGCATAGCATTTCAGACTTTTTCAACACAAAGCGCAAACCACTACGTATCTCATTATATATACGCATTCCAAAAGGCTTTCTAAGACTAAATGTAGTGTAGGTATGTTTTTCTCCAAGGTCTAATCTATCTCTGTACCAAATTTCATCAAAATCAGTTCAGCGGTTTAGGCGTAAAGAGCGTAACAGACAGAGTTACTTTCGCATTTATAATATTAGTAAGAAAGGGATTTACATTTGAAAATTCAATCCTATAATTGCGTATCGGGCGTAAAATACGATTGTAAATCGTGTGCACGCACGCACACATCCTGAAATAACTGTTGATACGGAGGACTCCTACTCCAATGCGTTACAAATAAGTTCATATAAAATGTATGTCGCGAGTTCCCGATGCGGATACATGTCACGTGACATCGCGTGACATCGCTTACTGTTAACCCATATTATGTTAACCTGTCACCACTGACAAGCAGGTAAATGATACGCGCGAACTGGCTCAACACGAGGCCGAGGTAACTGAACATAACATAATATACCATCACGTCTGTATTCCCTGAAGGGATTGGCAGAGGTGTACCAATGTACACCAACAGTTCGCCGGTATAAAATTATAATTCTGAAATTCTCAGTAGCAGCTCAGAGTTTGGATTTGTGCCCGGTTCATGGCAATAGGGTCGGCCCCTATTACATGGGTTAGCTTTATCTCCCATGTAATAGGAGGTCCCGTGCTGTATGGGCGACACTGCGGCTGAAGGTTTACGGGGCTGCGGCGGGAAAGGAGTGCTGTTATTATGGTGTGCTGCTCTCCCTGTCTTCCACGGCCTCGGTGGGGTCGAAGCCGCAAGACTGCAGACACGGGGGGCCCGCAGGGGGAGAGAAATGTAGGTATTACGATACGCCGCTTTCCCTACCCTCTGCTCTGTAGATGTGGACGGCGGCGGGGCCGCATATCTTTCCCGCTAAAAAGAGGGCCTTGGGTGGCGGACTTGGAGTCGTCAATCGTCCATACCACTTGGCCCTTCGGAAGGGTTCGTCAATGGACTTCCGCGGTGGGATCGCGGATCATGCGAGAGCGATTCCCGTAAATCCCACCACTATGCGAGATCTACGATACTAGTTCGAATACAGAATTCAAAGTTCGAATCGAGTTCTCGAGGCATGCACCTCTGACTTTTCGAAATTATGATCGTATTAATAATAAATTATCCTACATACCTGAGACTTTCTCGACGGCGCGCGGCGTGTATTTCTGCCAACACGCATTAACTCAGCGTGGTGGACTAGGTACAGTTTAACCCTTCTCATTATGAGAGGAGCACCCGTGCTCAGCAGTAGGACAGATGATTATGTTCCTTGACATGCAGAGAATAGATACTTAGTAATATGTACCTATTCCTAGAATATAATTAGAGTTTGTTTTTTCTAGGACGGAGACATTCGACACAGAAATAGTAGGTACGTAGAAGTGGGTTGATATGTTAATTTGTGTTTTGTTTAAAAATTGCTGTAAGGGCGTCGCAGCCCTAATTTTTGCAAGCAAATTAACGAGTTTTCAACACTAGTTAATCCTGACTGAAAAACAGCACGGATAGTTAGATAAGTAAAACAGCGCGGGTCGCGGGTTCAACGCTAATCTGTTTAAATTCCGCTCCTACTCAAATAAATCCTTTTTAAATAACCGTAAAACTGTCCGTGTGTGGATCCTTTTAATCCATTTGATGTGGATCGCAACACGATCGAATTTCATTTATTCCGCCTTTTAAGTCACTGCTTGTGTTTGCCACAGGTACAATTACCTCAAATAACAATCTGATTGAACTAATAAAACACTTATAACTGTTGGTTTTAGGTTACTTTTACCACTGTGTTACCCTACAATGGAATCTAGAAACCGAATCTGTGTATATATGTGTCTATGTAAATATAGATCAATCTGTGTATGTATGTATGTAAATATGTACCAACTTTCGTAATTCGAAAACTCCTGAAGAAATTTTGACATAAGAGGTGTCGACTCGAATGATTCGTCTTTGTAGCAGTGTTATTTCTGAAAAAAGAAGCAATATGGATACGGCCGGCGTTGAGTAAAAAAGTTAATAAAAAAATAAAGTACGTAGGTACCCGTTTTAATATCTGAATGAGTTACTTTTTCCTAGAAACGTTGCTGGAATAACATTTTCGGTATGGAAGTATATTTAATAATAAATATTTTTGCGTTTTACTCTAATGCCTGAATTGTGTTATTCTTGGAAAACGGAACGACAAAATACTGTAACAACACTGTTTCAATAAATCAGGAACCAGGTATTATGGTTCCATTCCGAAAGTATTTTTATATGTATACATATGTATAATATTCCTGAGAAGTTTTCTGGGAATACCCAATAAAAACTAAAACATTTCGTGCAGAAGTACGAGTAGATACATTCACACGAAAGCTAGAATGGATATGTATACTTTTTGAGAAGGAAACTTTGAAAATCCCATTAAATGTAACAACAACAAACGTTTAAAGGGTTAATGAGATGTATGAAATACATCTTACATCGTAAATAGATGTATTTACGATGTGGTCTAGTGGTTCGCGTTTCGGACTGCTGATCACGATTTTGATTTCGACGGGTTCGATTCCCACAGGACACAAATATTTATGTGATGAACATAAGTGTTTCTGTTTGTTTGGGTGTTTCTTATCTATTATGAGTATATATTTATAAAAAACTATATAATAAGTATTATATCCATCGTTTAGTACCTACCCATAGTAGGTACAAGCTCTGCTTAGTTTGGGAATACCTACATAGTGCTGTGTAAAACTTTTCTAAGAATATGAGTATTAATTATAATTATTTCTTTATAGTTATATTATAAAGAGGTAAAGTTTGTGAGTTAATGAGGTTGTATACCGTATAGCCCTCCATACTGCAATGCTTGGCCGCTAAAGGCCGCTAAAATGTAATGTAAACACCATTTGTACACTTATTAAGCAATAAATCTTTGAATCACCTACTAGTTCAAATAATGTAAATGTATTTACCATTGAGACGAAAATAAAAAGACCTCTGCCTAAACTTTCGGTGAATACAGTCATGATGGTACCTATGTTATGCTTCGTAATTAATTTACGCTTGAGAAAATTTCTTGAAACTAATTTCAAACTTGAGGAAACCATTTACGCCCCTACATTTTATTCGACAAAAGTTATATAACAATATCTATCAAACCAAATGTATTGGAAAAATCGGCCAGCTTATTTGCACCGCGCTTACAAAGTTCTTAGAACCGAGGAAAACTTTCTGATAAGGTTTGTGGAGCTTTTTAACTTTTGGGTTCAGGTTTACCCTTTGGGTGTTGCATGAAGAAAGAGATTGTGGTATCTGTTATATTAACTTTCGATATTGTTCTACTCCGTTTCAACTGACTTAAAAAATACCGAGGTAGGTATATTTCCAGTGGATGGACAGACAGGAACCAAATTAATATAAGGCCATAGGATGTAAGTATATACTCTATCGGTTGAATTTTTGACGGACATATTAGTTCGAGACCTTTGTTAACTTAACCGGACTTGGTGGCGAAGTACCTTATGCCTTCAGCTAGGAGCACTTATAACTAAACAGCAACAGCAGCTAAGGGCGATCCCTAACGGGACTCGGATCTCGGCTTAGGGCGTTGCTAGGGGTACAACTAGGGACAGCTGGATCATGGTTTAAATTATTTAGAAGCGAATTTAAAGTTACTGGCTCGGCGCGGGCCGGCTCGAGCGAGCGTCGGTGAGGGTTACCGTTAAAGGGTCTTCGCGACAGGCCTCATCGGCGAGGTCGGTAGATAGGACAGCGGTTGATAAACAACAAAGTTATGAGTATATATACATATAAAATATACAGACGTATTGAGAACCTGCACCTTTTGTTCAAGTTACTCTCTATTTTTAATTCTTATTTTAATTCTTTCACTCATTAGATATGCTAAATGCTTATCATGAGAAATGCATATTACAATAAAAACATAACATAATACCCCGAAGGGTTAGGCAGACGTGTACCAATGTATATCCAGTATTTTTAAGTCCATATTATAGGGGGGCGAGCCTTTTGTTATTAGCCGGGCAATAATCCATACTCCGAGCTGCCATTGCGAATTTTATACCACCCTGCACCCGGGAATCGAATCCAGGACTTCTAGCGTGGGCGCACTTAGGACTACTAGACTAACGAGGCAGTTAAAAAATATTATGTCTATCTATAAATAAAATATATCTTTATTTATAGCACAATATTACAGCAAAAATCAATATGTAAGCTAAAATTATCTGCCCTACACTCATGTGGTATCTTCAATGTAACCACCTGTTTAATAATAGTTTCCCAAGCGAACACAACTTTGTGTAATTTTCGTTTGACGTTAATTTAATATTATTATAGAACGTATGAAGTTACATACTATCGGAAGTAGATAACTACCTACTGACAAAAATTAGTTATGAATGCTGTTGTTTTTATTTATGAGAATTTAGCACTATTTTTTTTAATTTATATTACATTATTTTGTTATTTATAGGTACATAAATAAATACATAATATAATAGGTACAGAGGCCAGCACATCAATCTACCACAAATTGTAAAATTTCTTTGATAGATTTTCAACTTTAATACAAAGTAATAAGGTTCATTTACAATTGTGGAGCACTGGTAACCTTTGCTCACCGATAGGAACACAAAACCGCTCAAAGCAGTGTTATTTCACTTCGATTTTCTACTAGGTACTTCCCCAGTCGAACAGCTATGCGACACTGCCCTACCTATTTTAACATATAAAATAACAGAGTACCTTTATGTTAAATAAGTATATAAATAACAACGTATTCGTTTTTATACCTTTTCTTACAAATAATATTATCAGACCACACTGTTTTATCGCTGAAAAAAGGTAAAGTCAGCTTCTATCTCTGAACGCAAGTTATCGAGTATTACGGCTTCAGTGGGGTTAATACGTTTATCCGCAGATATCACATGAATAACAAATGTTGGTAGGTACCTTACTCGCTTCCCCATTGTTGTATCGAAACAATATTTTTATTTCATTTTTTCATGAAAACATATTTTAGCAAGTGTGGTCGCGGTAAATAGGTTAATGTAGTAGGAATGACCTGATGAGAATTTTTATGTATTTTCTTTTGGATCTAACTGCGGGGTAAATACCTACCCTATCTTAGTTGACAAAAAGCGATTAAGATCATCTCGACAACGCCTCCTTAACCGACCTCGTCGTAATGACCGCATTATATTTATATAGTTTTACTAGCTGCCCCGCAAACGTTGTTTTGCCATAAAAAAAAAAATTTTAGGGGTATGAAAAATAGATGTTGGCCTATTCTCAGACCTCCCCGATAAGCACAAAAAATTTCATCAAAATCGGTCAAGCCGTTTCGGAGGAGTATGGCAACGAAAACTGTGACACGAGAATTTTATATATTAGATATATTACTGTATCGTGGTCGTAAGTACTTCTGGTGAACCACGGTGATCCATGACGAAAAAAAAGGTCGAGCATATTGGGTTGTTCTATGAAATTCGACGTTTTTAGCCCCCTACTAAGTACCTACACATTTGCCTAGCCCTTGAGGGAATACAGCATAATAGCGTTATTTTATATAGGACGCTTCAAATTACTTTGAATAGAAGCTTACCTATTAAATAGAATGTCATTATATGACACAATAAATCCTATTTATTGGAAACGGATCGAACAGTTCACCGAATTATCGGTTCTACGGAGAGGCCTATTCAACTCAGTTAAATGAACAGAAGCGGATCAGAGGCGACGCGCTAAGCCGTTAGGGGAAAATGCACTTTGTCACTACTGTGAAATAACTGTATATGCACATCTATATCATATCTATCATTTATGACATTGCACTGCATTGTAACACTCACATATTCGCTACTACTCTATATTGTATGACTTCAAAAGATACTGATTCTCTGAGTTTTTTCGGTGTTTCTTGTCAGAGGTTGTCAGTTAGGAAATGCCGGAGCCATCTAGATTAAAAAAATAATGCTAATTATTGACTTGTAAAAGTGTCTTTATAAGTCTATTATCAAAAATAAATATAATTTGTCATTTTATAAAATAATTATGATTATAGTCATCATCGTCGGAGTCTTTTCCTAAATATGTTGGGGTCGGATTCCAGTCCAACCAGATGCGGCTGAATATCAGTATTTTACACGAAGCGATTGCTATCAGACCACCGCGACCCAATTATCTGGGGAAGACTGATATTCTGAGGATAGACTGGTTGTCAGACTTTTTTTTAGGCTTCTGCCTAACGCTAACTAATGTCATAGGTGTTCGTATGAAACCGGGACCGACGGCGTCTTGATGTGTTAAGAATTGTCATCCATCCACAGATTGACCGCAGCTAGCGCAGCTTAACCTTGTAGATCGGTAGATATAAAAATAAAATATTTGATGCAATGATAGCCTAGTGATATGACCATTGGACTGTCAATTCAAAGGTCTCGAGTTCGTATCCAAGTCATGCACTGCCCACGTCTGACTTTTCGAAATCAAACGTTTCGTTTTAAGCAATAAAACGCTGAAGTTTAATATTGTGAGGAAACCTGCATGCCTAAAAGATTTTCTTGACGGCGTGTGAAGGCAGCCAACCCGCATTAAGCCAGCCTGGTGGACTATATAGCCTAATCCCTCTCATTCTGAAAGGAGACCCGTGAAAATATTTAAAGCAACGTCCATCATTCTGTACTTTCTAAAAAAAGTTCTCGTAAGAATAAAGTTAATTATCCATCCTTTAATATAAATTCATAACTTCAACTTTGTACTTCAGGAGAGCCTGAAGAAATCTGTAACAGATCCTACAAGCTATAAACAACGTTGTACTGTGTACTGAAGCTTTTGTAAAAGTTCGACGTGTTTCAGTCTTACTATCTATTTACCGGGGATTTCGGCGGATAGGGGCGTGACATTTATCCTTAATGCGCTTATGTAGAGAAAGAAAGAAGATATGAATTTATAATAAGAGAGGTAGGGCATAGTGGGAGTCAATTCCACTCAAGTTGGAGCTGCCCAACTGGGGAAGTACCTTACGTACCGCCTTGCAGAAAATCGAAGTAAAATAACACTGCTTTGAGCTGTATTGATTTTTTTACGGTGAGCAAGGTTGCCAGTGCTCCACAAGGCAACGTTGTGTTGGCAGTGGGGGGACTTTGACCCTTATAATGCCAACCCAACTATTCCTCTTGAAAGAGGAATACAGGGTCGGCAACGCGCAAGTGATAGTCCTGGTCTTGCAAGCGTTTATAGGCTACGGTAACCGCTTACCATCAGGTGGGCCGTATGCTTGTTTGCCACCTTAGTAGTATAAAAAAAATATATGTTTGAGCATAAATTGTCATGTTTTTTTCAACTATGTTGGGGTTGACTTCCAGTCTAACCAGATGCGGCTGAATATCAGGATTTTACACGGGGTTCCGCAACCCAATTTTCTGGCCAATACTGATATCCTGAGGCTTTTTGGCCTTCTGACAACCACTAATATCAGTCATATATGTTCGTATGATAACAGGCACCGACGGCTTTACGTGCTCTCCGAGGCACAGAGGCACCCATCTACAGACCTGCCGTGGTTAGCGCAACTTAATCTTGCTGATCGATTAAGCAGAAAAAATTTAGATACATTTCATAGATACATTTAAAAAGGTTATCTGGTAGAAAATATCTAAGGCATTAAAACCGCTTTCTTACATATACAATAAAATACACAACGCCATGTAGGTCCAGTACAGCATTGTTTTGGACGACATCTCTATGGTCTAATGGGTCGAGAGTTGGACTGCTGATCACAAAGTCGTAGGTTCGATTCCCACAGGATACAGATATTATATGATGAACATAAGTGTTTGTCAGGATGTTTCTTATATATTATAATAAGTCAATAAGTTATACCTATTAAATGTCTAGTACCCATAGTACAATCTCTTATTTTGGGACTTTGATTGTATTGTGTAAAATGTCCCAAATATATGCTACTGCTTAACGTTGATTTTCGATTGGATCTTATAATATAAAACAGGGTAACGACAGAGCGGAATGAAGTCTCTTTACCTACGCTTAATAGAGGTTGACGACACATAATAACCTCCCTGAGTCAGCGGCTTTTCGCTGTGATGTGCGAAAGTGTTCGTCATCGGAAAAATTGCGAGCGGGGCGAGTATTGCTGACTCCCAGTGAGCAGTGATGAATTGAACACGTCCCGCAGCCTCAGCTATACCGTTCATTTGTCGAGAAAAGCTAGAAACTTAACGTTCAACGGCTTTGTAAAATCGAGTGCTTCACACGTTCCAGTTTATACGGGTTCCGTGAGTAGTCTCATTTGAAGGATTTTTTGTACATGAGTCCCGTTTGTCTGAGTATGGAGGGAAGCGATCCTTTATGTCTGATTCAGTTCACTTTGCTTTTTGTAGGGTTTGGCTTTAAGACCCTTTTTTGGTCAACCGAAATTGTATAGTTGCGTGTAATGTAAGCCTTGCTGGGCTAAAAGGGCCCGCTTTTGATGTATCATAATATCACATTAGGAAATTGCTATGGAACGTCTATGGGTTCTGCATCAATTTGTATTGGATTCTGAGGAATTTTAAAGGTAATGGCCGATATTAACTGAGTATTTTTTTTTAATTTTATTTTTTTTTTAAATAAAAGACAGCCGCGCTCTAGGGAACAAGCCCTGTGTAACGGGGGGCTTTAAGTGAGACCCAGAGAGATATGTATTAGCTCAGTAGGAGCTCGGAGCTTGGATTTAGACTCGCTCCCTACTACATGGGACTTCAACATACGAGGGAGATAAAACTCTGCCTAAACCTTCGAAGAATAAAGGTGTGATTGTACTCGTATTATAGAAACCATTTTACTTGTAGATACAAATCTTTCTAAATAAAATTTTGAACAAAGAAACATCGCCGAAATAATGCATCGTCGTCAAACACAAAACGATATGCGATAAAGTGTCACAACGCAGATATTCCGGAAAGCAAGATTGTACCGTAAAGAGGAAAATTGTCACAAAAATTGGGGGAAGCAGAATCTCGAGGCAATTATCTGTGTCTACAGCGGTAATTACTGGCGACCCGGGAGGTTACCGCCAGATAAGCAACGTAAGAATGATACCCTATTTTGTACTTATATTACTTGTATATAAGATACATAATTAGTTTTTATTACGTGTTTTGTTTCTCAGTACTTTCAGGTACTTATGACCATTACAGAAATTGTGCTTAAGGATGGAATGTTTTTATAATACTGATGCAATTCTGCTATATTTGGTTTATATCAGATAATCATCCTTCTAGCGTTTCCCCAAATATGATGGGGTCAGTTTCCAGTAATGTTTCGACAGGAAGCCCATCAAATAACAGTATTTTACACGAAGCGACTACCATCAGACTTCTGCAACCCACTTTCTGGGTACTACCGGTATCTTGAGGAGTGGTTGTCAGGATTTTTTGGCTCCTACTACTAACGATTGTTATAGGTGTTTGCATGACAACCTTGACTGATTGCTTTACGTGCTCTCCGAGGCACGGAGGAGACACAGCTGACCGTGGCAGGCGCAACATAACCTTGGAGATCGGTTGATCAGCGTTGTCATTACTTAGCGAGAGGAACCTTTATATTTATGTTCTGTTAAGAATATTCATCGTCAACCCATATACTGTCCCACTGCTGGGCACGGGTCTCCTCCAGGATGAGAGGGATTAGGCTATAGTGAGTGGCGGCCTTAGAGGGTGGTGAACGAGGCAACCGCCCAGGGCCTCGCGCAACAACCCGAGAGGAAAAAATAAAATTTATGCGGTATTAGTGAAAAAAATAAAATAAGTTGATTATAAGGTTTTTTAACTACAAAAGTTGCGGTGGTTTTTTTTTTCAAAGCTAAATTTATTAATATCAGAAATACCCACTTTCAATTCACATACTTTGAACAAAGGAAATGGGCCTCCCAAATATCTGCCCCCTGGGGCCTCGCTGTGGCTAAGGCAGCCACGGGCTATAGTCCACCATGCTGGCCTAGTGCGGGTTGGCAGACTTTACACGTCTTCGAGACAATCTCTCAGTCATGAAGGTTTCTTCACGATGTTTTCCTTCACCGTTGAAGCGATTAATCCGTTACCATCACCGTTAAGAATCTTACTAGTAGCATAATCGAGAGAAGAAAGGGACGATCTTAAATGTACATAGGTACCTAAGCACTGTAAATAATGCGTTAAAGGAAAATGGAGACAAACCGTTTGTAAGACGACAGCAGACATCAGTCCCCGTCCGAGATGATCCGACGGATTGATGCGACACATCTCTAGGTAAAGCAGAGTTTACATGCCGAAACATACTATACTTTACATCAATTTAAGTTGGGTACGTTAATTTAAGAGGGGCAGTGACAGAGGGGCTTGTGGGTAAGTAATAACTAAGCTGATCAACCGATCTGCAAGGTTAAGCTGCTACTAGTCGCGGTCAGTCTGTAGATAGGTGACCATTTTTAACACATCGAGACGCCTCCGTGCCTCGGAGAGCACGTAAAGCCGTCGGTCCCGGTTATCATACGAACACCTATGACAATCGCTTGTGGTAGTCAGAAGCACTAAAAAAACCTGACAACCAGTCTATCCTCAGGGTATCGGTATTACCCAGAAATTGAAATAAACTAACAAATTATATTGTTATTTTTGCATTGAAAACATCATGTTTAGTTATACAATTTACTAATATGTTGGGTACACTGTTCTCAAACTAGTGATGTAATGTAAGCCCCGCTTTAACATTATGTTCACGTATACGACTTCATTGTAGTCGAGAATTGCTCTGAGATCTCATATCTAACAACATAAATACGCACTTAGTTCTTTCCGTAATGGACGATTGGGCTAGTTTATATAAGCATGACAAAGGATGTTTAATGATTTGCTAACATTCGTAGACAGAGCAAGCTACATTCTCCGTTTACAGAATCAACTGTAAACTAACTGTGAGGATATAGATGAACCAATATGACAGTTTCAATATGGATTTATATGAATATTGATTTATATCAATATTGAAACTGTCACATTGTTTGATCTTACAGTTTCAATATTGATTGATATCAATATTGAAATTGTCATATTGATTGATCTTTATATTCTCTAATTTTTTAAATACCCATCGGAGACAGTAGGTAATTTTAGTGGCTATATTTTTTTATATACCATTTAGGTGGAAATTAAGCATACGGCCTGATAGTAACTGTTACCGTAACCTGTGGACGCTGTATAGCTTTTTAGAGTATATTTTGGAAAACCCCATACTTTACCATAGTCTACTTACTTTAATACCTCGAAGTATATTCGAAACATAATTAAAGGGGGTAAGTAATGAAGGTAATAAGCGAAAATATCGCTCGAAAATTTTAATGCGCATGAAGAAAATAAATATTTTTGGGACAAATCATAAAATAAAATATATACTTACAGAAATGTAGTTTCATTTAAATAATATTCTATTTAATTCATAATCACGTTGTTCATTGGTTGTAAAACAAAATCTTTAAAACATGTAATAATTAAAACAGCGCAATGTCGACAAAGTACGAATGTCCATTATATTTGCGAGTTTATTATTCCTTAATTAAACTCATTAAGATTTAGCCGACATTCATTAAGTTAATGAAACGAAATTCTTAATAAGTTATCATTATATCTACCATTACATTTGTAGGAGACAGGCGACACAAATTCTTTAGTTTGGTTACGCAGTGCTGTAGAATTTACTTAATCTTAATAGATGAAAGACGTACTTAGATAAAAGGTAATTCCAACTAAATGTAATATATTATAAAGACTTTTGAGATCACTTAGGTATCTCCTCTGATATTCATTCCATTAAAGGTACTTGAAAATGTACTTTGTGATTAAAATCAACCATTTAAGTATTTTCTGCTGACATTTCTCTCAGAACACTATTAAAATCAAAGTTTGTAATATACCTATACTAGAGCCCGGCCCCGGTTTCGCACAGGTATTGTTGCAATGTACTAATAACTTCATTATCATCATCATCAACCCATATACTATCCCACTGTTGGGCACGGGTTTCCTCTTAGATTGAGAAGGATTGCCTGCACTGCCTGCACTAGGCCAGCGAGGTGGCCTACCACCTCGCTGGCCTAGTGCAGGTTGGCAGACTTTACACACCGTCGAGAAAAATCTCTAAGGCATGCAGGTTTCCTCACGATATTTTCGTTCATCGTTTTAAGCAAGTGATATACCTAATTAATTACTAATTCGCACATGAATCCGAAATGTCAGAGGTGTGTGCCTTGGATTTGAATTCGAGAACTTTGACTTGGCAGGCCAATGGTCATATCACTAGGCTGTCACTGCTTATATTACTAATAACGTGCTTAAATTATACATATAAACTGTCCGGAAAAAAATATCTAAATGATAGTGAAAACCGTATCAAAATCCGTTGTGTAGTTTAAAAGGTCTCAGCGTACAGAGGGATAGACAACGGGAAGTGACTTTGTATAGATTTAAAACTTTACGGTGCGTTGTCCTTCATATGGAAGTTGACTTATTTACTTTGAATGATTTTTGTTGAGAAACACACGGTCCTAGGAGGTAAACAGAGTGCTTCTTGACCTCTGTTGAATCCAAAAGTATTTCCAATGTATAATATTCGTGTAAATGTCAGAAACAAATACGTAGTACGGATTAGGTCGACTTCTAAATTGGCTCTATTTTCTGTTATTTCTTTTTTTTTGTGTACGGCCTCATTCGTCTTGTGGTCCTCAGCGTGAAGTGTTATAGGTTTTTTCTATGAAATTGTCAGTAAGTAACAGCTCGGAGTTAGGGTGGACATTAGTACCTATACTTCTGCTAAAACTTTTGGTAAATACAGGTGTGATGGTATATTAGGATAAGTTATTTTTACTGTTTCTTACTGTAAGACATTGAGACTACCAAGGGCATAGCTAGGACTTTGTTAAAGCTGCATGAGCAATGAGACAGATTACGTTAAAAATGAAAAACGAATCTACATTCAACCATTCATAGTACAATCTTATAAAATTCGCCTGTCAATAGAATCAACTTTGTTTTTGTTTACCAAGGCATGGGCAAGGGGGGCGGTAGCTGCTCGTCCCTGCCTCTACCTCACTACGCCCTTGGAGACTGCCTATTTGAAGTTTTGTATAATATGTATATTAAGTATACTCAATCTTGAAAAACTTCACACTTCATACTGTCAATTTACAGTTCATTTTGTCAATTTACACATTAAAAGCAGAGTGAAAAGTTGTTCATCGATAACTAGTTTGGACCTCTTATCTTGACAGCCGGTAAACGTCAGAGAAATTTCCCAAGGGAAATATAAATTTAACAAATATTGAACAGCCATATTATTTATCGTTTTTGTATTGGAATTGTCAGTTATGGCCGTTGTTCTATATTTCGTTCTATGAAGATAAAAAGTGCGATGTATCGCCGAGTGAGTTTACGATCTCTTTAGTTTTTCCAGTATATTTATTTCATAGCATAAAAAATATCTTTCGTCGATGTACCCTGATGTCGATGTGAACTGTAAACGCATCGCATGCTATGTTTACCTGTAATTAGTTGAGCAATATTATCAGGACCAACATTGTATCATAAATATTAATTATGTTATAAAAAAAAAACAATAATGTTTGCACATTATTGCTCAGCGGCAGAATATTTGACAATGCGGTGGTACGGTCAGCAACGAAAATCGCTGAAAACAGCTAAATTTTGAACACATGACAGCTCCAAAACTTATCAAGATATTTTTTTATTATGAAGGTACCTAAGGTAAATATTGATGAATGATAATCTATGCAACGATTTCGCAAAACCTTCACAGGTCAGTAACTTCATATTAAAAATCGTATTGAAGATTGCAATATACTCAGCGACTTTCGTTGCTGACTGTACCACCTCAGACGAACTACAGCAGCGGATTCATACCATCTTCAAAGGCAATATTCTTGAACCACCATGCAATATTATCAAAATGATAATTTATTGTATTGGGTTTGGCAGATCTTTTAAAATTTCACATGTAGCGTCTAGCACGTGAGTGGAGCAATATGGCTATAAGAATAGCGAACTACGCTATGGGTCGCAGGTTTGCTTCTCGCACGGTTTTTTTTTTACGGGAATACTAATAATCATTAGTATGGTTTAATATAGTACCGGGTGATTGTGTATATAAAAAAATGTATTGTTTTCAAAATATTTCTTTTATATTTACTTGTTATTGACATCGTCATAGTTTCGTGTGGTGGACGAACCCGTTAAATCTCTCAACGGTGTGTGAATCCGCACTAGACCAGCGTGGTGGGCTATAGCCTAATCCCTCTCATCCTGAGAGGAGCCACGTGCCCAGCAGTGGGACAGTCCCTACCTATATGGGTTGTTGATGATGCTGCACACTTGTGCATACACACCGACACGTGCTCAGCACCGATACGTATCTCCCCGCTGGTTTCAAAGCCCTATCCAAAGTGTCCTCGGCTCGAGTCGCGACCCACTTCCGAACCGCCCGACAGCGAGTCCGTTTTTCTCCAACCGGAAATGAGATTTCCTGACAGATATAATGGCTTTCCACGGATTACGTCATGCGAGGTTTGAGTTTAGAAAATTCACTTGAATAATTCACTCGCTAAGCTACCTTTGGCAACTCCAAAAATAGATACTTAATTATTTTCTGAAGTGTTAAAGATTTAGGATGAAGTCTTTGTTAAACGTTTGTTTGAGATAATTTAGTGGTCCACCGTGCGGCTGTTGAATATGAGATCCTAGATTCGCTTCCCAGTTTTGATCAATGTTATTGGATTCTTCAATGGAATTCCTAATAGTTCGCATTTTATACCCGGCTCGCCCACTTTTAATGTTAGATACTGTTAAATACGTAGTCAGTTAAATACGTAATCAAATTATAATTTCCATTCCAATATTTCCATATCAATGGCCCTCATAATTGGACCAATGGTCGAAAATTTCGTTAAAATTATTTGTTTGAAGTAATAATAATTGGATCATTACTGTTTATTGGAGCTTAACCACACTGGGCGTCAGTAATAGCGCGGGAGTTACTTTTATTATTGTTATAAAATGGCGTCATAAACCGTTCTGGCGCGTATTACCGCATATTACTTTTCAACTCAGTAAAAAGTTGAGTTTGAAGAGTATTTTGACGACTGTGGTCTAGTTGTTCGAGTGATGGACTGCTGATCATGAAGTCGTGGGTTCTGCTCCCACAAGACACAAATATTTATGTGATAACTAAATATTTGTGTCTACTGTATTTATGTTCTTTCGACACGCTGCTTCTGGACATTTAATGTAGTTCATAATTTAGAATATTTTAGTATTTATTTCTGTAATAAGTGAGTTGTAACTGAGTGAGTCCCATCCACCATGACAAATTTTGCCTTCACATACAGAATTTACGTCTTTATGGTGACGTCAGTTTTCTATCAATCAATCAGTTATCAATCTTAGAATGGAAAATGCCAAAAAATACAAAAAGATTAGTGTTTGTGTTTGTCTGACCTGTCTGTCCTGTATATTTTATACGGAATAACGTAAGAATTTGTAAAAAAAAATCCCAAAAAATATTTAATTTAAATTTTTAATAAGTTTCATCATCCTCCGAGTCTTTTCCTAAATATGTTGGGGTCGACTTCCAGTCTAACCAGATGCGGCTGAATATCAGTATTTTACACGAAGCGACTACCATCAGACCTCTGCAACCTGATTTCCTGGGTAACACCGACCGATATTCTGAGAATGGACTGGTTGTTATTTTTTTATATTTAGAAGTATGTATTTAAAAATAAATATGTGTCACTACATAGTATAAAACAATGTCGCTTTCCGCATAAGGGACAGACGTCCCTATGTATCCTTAGATCTTTAAAACTACGCAACGGATTTTGATGCGGATTTTTTTAATAGATAACGGGATTCAATAGGAAGGTTTATATGTTTAATAAATGTATGTTATTAGTACATTGCACCCGTGAGCTAGTATAAACTTTGCTTGATGTCGTCGTCTGTGGTCTAGTGGTTCGAGTGTTGGACTGCTGATCACGAGGTCGTGTGTTCGATTCCCACTGAACATTTATATTCCACAAATATTTATAATGAACATAAGTGTTAAAAAAAAAATAAGTATATATATATTTTGAGATGGAGTCATTAAGAGAAGTAAAATTAGACTGGTCTGGGGAATAAAGTGAGTTGTGACAAGCTCCCAGTCCATTAGCCGCCGGTGACTCTGCGACAAATGGGTTGAATAATGACCATTCCAGTTTTAAACGATTGACTAAGTGCTATTTGCAATTTTCACACAGAAATATTGTGAAAGTTTTAATGTTTACTTAATTAACGTCTACTTATTTATTTAATTATTTTTATTTTTTTGGGACATTTTACACAACACAATCTAGTCCCAAACTAAGCAGAGCTTGTACTATGGGTACTAGATAATGGATATAATACTTATATACTTTTTTATTTTGTAAATACATACTTATAATATATAAGAAACACCCAGACAAACACAAATACTCATGTTTTATCCACACAAATATTTGTGTCCTGTGGGAATCGAACCCACGACCCCATAATCAGCAGTCCGGTACTCGAACCGCTAGACCACAGAGGTCGTCAAATACTTAATACTTAGAAAATATCTTGATTATTTTATCTTAGCTTTTTTGAATACCAACTCTCTGGGATTTAGTGTACA
This sequence comes from Acronicta alni, assembly GCA_964056405.1. Taxonomy (NCBI): domain Eukaryota; kingdom Metazoa; phylum Arthropoda; class Insecta; order Lepidoptera; family Noctuidae; genus Acronicta; species Acronicta alni. The sequence continues at coordinate 13,418,559 of OZ043916.1, read as the reverse complement.
TCTAGACATCTGAATTAACATAATGGCGTATCGAAAAGGGACAGTTAATTAATAGTTATAATTAACTATACATAGACTGCCTCATTAGTCTAGTGGTCCTAAGCGCGACTGCTACGCTAGAGGTCCTGGGTTCGATCCCCATGTCGAGCAAAGTGTTATTGGGTTTTTCTATGAAATTCTCAGTAGCAGCTCGGAGTCTGGATTTGTGCCCGGTTAATGGCAATAGGCTCGCCCCCTATTACATGGGACCTAAACATACCGGCGAAATGTGGGTGTACATTAGTACACCACTGCCTAACCCTTCGAGGAATACAGGCGTGATGGTATGTATGTAACTATACATACTTGATACTATTAAATTACTTTAGGTACAGGGCCAGCTCATCAAGTTACAAAATCTGTCAAATTTCTTTGATTAATTCAACTTTAATACAAAACATTAAGGTTCATATTCAATTGGAAAAATTTGACAGTTTCGGATAGCTTGACCTGCGTCTGTACAACTTAAAATAATGTGGTGGAGATACTTGATTACTTTTTGGAAGTCCGGGTGATCGTTTACTGGTTTAATAAGCCCATTTGTCCAACGAGGTGTACCTACAGTAATGTAACACTCGTTGTTACTCTACTATGTTCTTAAAACAAAATAGATACTACTTTATGTTTTTAAGAACATAGTATTAAAGTAAAGAGGCTATTCCAAGAACACGTTTATTAACACAGTTCACATAAAATACAATAAGACATTTTTTTTCCTTGACAGATGTGTTGTTTTTAATGACAACACGACAAGTTCTAAACTTAAAAGGGTATACAACCTCCATCACATAGTACAACATTTTTATTTTAATTAATACATATTTGGCACTATCATCATCACCCATATACTGTCCCACTGCTGGGCACGGATCTACTTTCACAGAATGAGAGGGATTAGGCTAAGTTCCACCACGCTGGCCTAGTGCGGGTTGGCACCGTTTAAGAAAGTGATAATTAATTATTAATACGCACATGATTTCGATTCATGTGCGTATTAATAATTAATTATCACTCGCTTAAACGGTGAAGGAAAACATCGTGAGGAAACCTGCATACCTTAGAGATTTTTCTCGACGGTTTGTGAAGTCTGCCAACCCGCACTAGGCCAGCGTGGTGGACGATAGCCTAATCCCTCTCAATATGAGAGGAGACCCGTGCCCAGCAGTGGGACAGTATATGGGTTGATGATGATGATGATGACATGATTTCGAAAAGTCAGAGGTGCGTGCCTTTGATTCGAATTCAAGACCTTCGACTTGGCAGTTCCATGGTCATACCACTACGCTATCACTGCTTCTTTTTGGCACTAAAAACACCAAAATATGTGGAATAGAAATTCGACATCACAGGCAGTGATCTAGGTAGCTTAGTTGGCTAAAGCGTCCAGTGTACATAATCAGATGGACGCAAGTTTGAATCCTGATATAAAATTTTTCTTTCCCTGAAATATATATTTTTCTAAAATACTATCATTATAAGATCTGTACACACCTTTTTTTTATTTTAGGTCGGAGAAAATGCCTGTGTGCATACGAAACCGACACACCTTTAGCAATATGTTGTGTATTTTGAATACATTTTTATCTATCTACAGCTATTTTATCAATGCCATAATTACCAAGGCAAATAATTTGAACATAAATCAGTGCACAACAAAGCTTAATCAGTACATTGTTAAATTATCACAAAAAGCTATTCAGACGTCAAGGTTAAGCCCCAGGGAAGTTTGGAAGTAGCACAAATTTTCCATGCTTCTTGTTTTATCCATCAAACTTGGCACATCGCTGTTCTCTGAGACAAGAACTTTATTATTAAGGGGAGGCATTAATAAATTAATAACGAAGTTCAGCTATGATTCTGTTGTTGTTGTAATAATAGGCTTCGTTTGTTTAAAACTTCAAAGGGTGCTTCAAATAATCCTTGATCTAAGTTGAATCAAAATATACCACTAATAATAGTTCATTAACTAGTTCATAAAGTTAAAATACCCATCACTTTAAAACTGCTATTTTTTGAATCGGCTTTACAAAAATATTTGTGGTAGAATTTTCGTCCTAGTATTTTTCACGTTGAAATAACATGGTTCAGTTTTGGTGTGGTTTTGTCACTAGTACACACAATATACTCGTATTAAAAGACAATTTAATATAGCGAATGGCCATCGGCTGATAAAATTTATGAAAAGGTGTACGTTGAAGTCGTACACTATATTTAAACAAACATTTTTACCTAAGCTTGCAAATTGGTTTTTCAATAATGATCAGTACTTATACGATTATCGGTGATCGCGTGTGTACACTCGCTCCTTTATATTAGCCCACCTTTGATTTATTTAAATATGTATTACCGTTTTATCATTCAACTAACTTCAGTGCTTCTACATAAATTATCTTCTAATTATTAAAGAAATATCTTCAGCGGTCACGTTTCAGGTATGAAAGATAGAAAACACGACCCAAATAAAGAATTGAGATTTGATGATCAACATCCACCATCAGCCCATTTACTGTACCACTGCTGGGCACGGTTTTACTTTCAGAAGTAGAGGGGTTCAATCAAACAAGTTTATCTGGCGCAGGTTGGCAGGCGCCGTCGAGAAAATGTTTCAAGCACGCCGGTTTCCTCATGATGTTTTTACCTTCACTGTCGCTTTGAAACCGATTGTAAGCGAGTGACGGAGTGATAATTAATTTGTTAATCCGCATTTAATCGAGCGGGACACCTGGCAAGAAGACACGGTGGCAGGTGGAGTTTATTACAGAATGATATCCTAGAATGAGCAACCGAAGCGTACGACGTCCGACGACCAGGTGGGTTGATGACATAAAGAAGATAGATGGAGCAAACTGGGTGAGTGCGGCCCGGGATAAAGATGGTTGGTATATAAGAAAGGAGACTGATACCCCACAGTGGGATTATACTATAAGCTGAGAATGATGATGATCAAAATTTAATTTCGAAAAGTCAAAAGCCTTGGGTTACCTTGAGAATTTAGTAGTCCAAGGTGAGAATTAACTAAACAAATAGGTTTAATCTAATTGAATTTATACAATTTATACATGAAATATTCTCTCTGTAGTTGCATATCGAGTATTAGTGAATACTCGCTATGCATCTAAAATAGTCTCCTCCAAAAATCTGGAAAATGAGCTTAGATATTGATTCCAAGCTTATTTTCTAGATTTTTGGAGGAGACTATTTTAAGGGAGCAAAAAAGCAAAGGAGAGCCTGCCTCGTGAAGGACCGTGAGGTTTTGGGGTTCGATACCCAAGTAGAAATATATTTTTTTTTTGACGAGTCATATTTTGCTATAATATTCTCAATCAGCTTAAAGTTTTGTTTTGAGCCGGGTTATAAGCAATGGTTTCGCCCCCTATGACCTGACCAATTTTATGACAGCTAAGATACCTATTATATATGCTTATACGACATTCATCATCAACATCATCATCATCAACCCATATACTGTCCCACTGCTGGGCACGGGTTTCCTCTCATATTGAGAGGGATTAGGCTATAGTGCACCACGCTGGCCTAGTGCGGGTTGGCAAACTTCACAAACCGTCGAGAAAAATCTCTAAGGTATGCAGGTTTCCTCACGATGTTTTCCTTCACCGTTTAAGTGAGTGATAATTAATTATTAATACGCACGTATTCGAAAAGTCAGAGGTGCGTGCCTTGGGTTCGAACTCGAGACCTTCGATATGGCAGTCCAATGGTCATACCGCTAGGCTATCACTGCTTTTTTATACCCCCCTATGACCTGACCAATTTTATGACAGTTAAGATACCTATTATACATATGCTTATACAACATTGGTCATATGAAAACAGCGCATTTTTTCATACCTACATAATTCAGTAGTAAGACTACTTCTACATAAATAGGTATCAACATTATAGTTTGCTGTTTTTAAACATGACTTTTAAGTCATCCTGTGCTCCTAAGATGCACGGTCTCAACTGTAAGTGGCTGCCAAAGTAAGGAGCGTCCCGTATCATAAATATTTGACATACTTTGCGTAGTAGCGGGCTGCTCTCCCGTAATTGTTCGAGAAGGTTCCACATAGTTCCAGATTTCAGATAGGATAGGAGTCCTCTTTGGTTAAGATGTTGTCGAGTTATTTACGAACTATGTGTTTTACTAACTAATTATGGCATAAGTTTGAAATTACTTTAAGGATAGGTATCTCTTGGTAGTTACTAAATTGATAAGTTTAAATTAAAAAATAAATAAAAAAGTAATTAGGCACAAAATTTAACATATCGACTTCTGCCGCTCGAAGTATACAGGCATGTATACATATATTGAATTGTATAGCAGTGATAGCCTAGTGGTATGACCATTGAACTGCCAAGTTTAAGGTCTCGAGTTCGAATCTAGGGCACGCACCTCTTGCTTTTCGAAATCATGTGCGTATTAATAATTAATTATCACTCGCTTCAACGGTGAAGGAAAACATCGTAAGGAAACCTGCATGCCTGAGAGATTGTCTCGACGGCGTGTGAAGTCTGTCAACCCGTATCTACTAGGCCAGCGTGGTGGACTATAGCCTAATACCTCTCATTCTGTGAAAGGAGACCGGTGCTCAGTAGTGGGACAGTTTATGGGTTGATGATGATACATATATTATATTAAAAAATATATATTATATTATTATTTTCTGTATCCACTTTTGTGTCTTTTAATTCAACAACAAAATGGACACGTCCGTTGGGGCTCGCTTCGGCTTTGGATAATTCTGATTAAGAGAATCAAATTATCATGTTTCTAACCAACATATATGAAAAAATCTGTGCTGTAAATACGAACCAGGTATAGCAAGTATCAATATTTCCAATGCTTTCATATTCAAACTACGTCGGTAGGTGCTTCCCAATCTAGTTCGATCTCTGGCAGGATTTGCTTAGTGGCAGATACCATAAATAAATTGAACATCGATATATTTCAGTGCGGCGCGGCGCCGGCGGTACACTCGGCCTGCATTCGCTATATCAAACTTCACGAGTAAGCAACTTAAATTTCGACACTAGAAACTATTCTTAAAACATACGCTAATCCAAAAGAAATTAGTAAGCCTTTGAGAAACGAATGAAAACAATACATACATATCCTTACGCATTCGGTCCTTGACGAGTTAGGCAGAATTATACTTTACACCCTATCGAGGATGCATTTTCTATGAAATTCTCAGTAGCAGCTCGGAGTTTGGATTTGTGCCTGATTAGTAGCAATAGATGCACCGACTATTCCATTGGTCCAAAACATATCGGCGAACTGTGGATGTATATTAATACACCTCTCCTCTGTATGTCATGTCATTGTAAGCGATTTTTGGGTACCTACAAAATATTACACATCTGCCAAACGTTTGGAATGATTACTTTTTTATCGTAGAGCGAGATCTTTCCTTTTCTACCATCTTTGAATTTATCACTCATCGAAATACGTTTCGTTTACCTCGTATATGTCTTGTATATAAACAAAGACATTTACATAATTTATTCACACTGACAGAAACACAGATACTCCGATATCCGTACAACATACACTTGCGTGACAAATGTGTGAACAGATTGACGATACATTATGCACGAAGCCCTAATCGCGGATTCTTTGCGTGTTGTCATAAATATCGAGTGATAAAGTGATAGGACCCGCTCTCTAGTTTTATGGGTCTGTTGTTTGACGTATATATAGAAAGGAGTTTCGCCGAAATTTCATATTCCACACAAGTTTTAGATAAAATATGTACGTTGGTTTAAAATAGTTCATGTAAAATTTTGCTACAACGTCACCTTTTCTGGAGTTACAGTTTGCATCTGCTTCAGCAGTAAAAGGTAGTCTAGGTGGGTTTTCAAATACATTTAAGTAGATAAGATTTAACTATATTATATGTCCTAATGGGATTTTCTTATCATACTTGAACTGCCAGGTTAAAATAATGACGAAAATAATTAACACCACTTTACAAAGAAAAATGAGAAAGGACAATTTGTTTGATCATATAGAACAGGAGAGGAAAAAAAAGTCACTTGATACGCCATGATAACTTCTTTAGGACAATTCAAGAAGGCAAATTGGAAGTAATAGTAAGGGAATGACAAAGACGAAGTTGTATAGTACAAGTGAAGAAAAAAAGTCATATCAAGAGGCACTGAAGGCACAGGATAGATAATAGTGGTAATTGCTAAACGACGAGAGCTAAGCGCTTAAAGTGAAGAAGAAAAAAGATATTGACAGAAGAGCCATAAGTTGATTGTTAACATTTCGTCTTCTCCTTACCTTAATTAAGCATAAGAATAACATTAATCTTACATTTAATATTGAAAGGGTAATAACGCAAACCAGCACGAAGTCCTTGTGATTATAACATTGTTTCAAGGCCTAGTTCGAAGCACCTTTATGAGACAACCTTGAAATTAAACTCAGTTTAATCCAGCTAATGATTCTCTTGAGACCTCGCTGTAATTACCGTTATTCAAACTAATTCCCAGCTAAACTCTCCCTGAATACCTACATTTTGCGAGAAAGTGGAGCGTCATTTCGTCTCGCCGCCCTCAAAATTCTTTTAGAAGAAAAAATACTTCGGAATAAACGAGATCAGAGTACAGTCGACTAAAGAGTTAGGTATTGAGACAGTTAACGGTATGTACGTTGTCACAAAAAAATTGTAATAATGTATCTAGCAATATTATGTCAAAATGCAGGTTTTCATGTGCACGAGTCCGCCACCCGATCAGACAATGGTCCCAGCAGGCGGCACGTGTGTTTGATCCACGCGCGTCTTTTAGTAGGAAACGAGGAAAAGCTCGTCCTTTGAAGAGGTTTAGTGAGCTCTGGACCGCAGCCTGTCACGGTCGTGGCCAATGTTAAGAATTGCCATGGCAAGAGAAGGTGAGTGCGGTTTTTACTCGGTAGGAGTCCGACATACCCTGGTATCCCAGGTGACAGATGATTTATGAGGATTTTAAGTACTTAAAAAAAAGGCTGCTACACACATACCAAACTTTTTGGCGGATAATTAGTATAATATATAATGCAATCTATGTCAATACCCAGATGTTTTTCGCTGCCTGTATACATTTTTTGTCGAGTGTACATAAGTTTCAAAGTACATTATATTCATGTACCGAGTTATCATCGGTGTTAACGGAAAGGTAGTAAATCTTGTGAAAGTCATAAAAAGTTGTTTGTTTTTATGAGCGTAAATATAATATTATGTAACACGAATGATGAAATTGATGCAGGTTATTTCAGACAAAATATGGTATTTTGATAACTTTCTTAGGGGGTAACTGCTGTGCATTATGCTTGATTGAAGTTACTAGTAAGAATATCCAAGAAGATAGGTACTTAATGTAGGTACTTAATATTAACTAACTTCTAAAAAGGTACGCAACTCAGCTGTATGTACTATGCGTTTCAAATAAGAATAGGAACGTCAATGACCTCGAATGACCCCGATCTGTCAAAAAAGTACAGCTTGCAAAGAAAATTAATTTTATCTTTTGAAATTTTAAAACTTTATAATATACTAGCTGACCCCGCAAACGTTGTTTTGCCATAAAAAAAAAATTTAGGGGTATGAAAAATAGATGTTGGCCTATTCTCAGACCTCCCCGATAAGCACAAAAAATTTCATCAAAATCGGTCAAGCCGTTTCGGAGGAGTATGGCAACGAAAACTGTGACACGATAATTTTATATATTAGATTTATAAGCAGTAATACCAAATCTGGAACTATCCGAGTTAATAAAAAGGCACAATCTGCCAAAAAACTATATTATAGACAATATTTTAAACTCCCATGCCTTTGAAGTTTTGAAGCTGCCACCCTGTAATTGTTATTTAAATCCAGTTGAATATACCTGGCACTTGATAAGCGCCTACGCTTGACAAGTGCCAGGTATATTCAACTGTCAACAAACATCATTGTCCGCTACCCTAGTAGCTGACAATGATGTTCAACAATTAGAAAGCCAAATTGAGAATCTAACACTGGAAACTATTGATTAAATTACCAGTGACGATTGCCAAAAATAAATTAACCACGTCAAATGAATCGAAAATAAAAACCAGAAAAAGGGGAAATATTTCAAGACAACGATAGCTTTCGTTTTATTATAAACACGGGTAATAAAATATATAATTTTCTTCTAAATAACAATCGGTGGAATATTTTAAATACATAAAAAATATTATTTCAAAAATATCTGTTTTGCTCACCCTACCTAGCTGGTTTGAATTGACAGCTATGACGTCACAAGATGGCTGGAGGTCAGTCTATTCTTATTTGAAACGCATAGTACTTCGTCTATCTTCTTTACTACTGCAGCTTCTGACTACCACTAACGATTGTCATAGGTCTTCACATGAAAATTGGGACCAATAGCTTTAAGTGCTCTTCGACGCATTGATATAATAACAGGAGCGTCTTATTTATGATAATTAAAAAAAAATTGTTCTACTATCGTAAGGTAGGTACAAGAATACATGGTCAATCTGTGGTAAAAATGTGTGTAACAAGCGTCTATAGGCTGCGGTAACCATCAGATGGGCCGTATGCTTGTTTGCCTTTGCCATCTTACCTTGGTATAAAAAAAAGCCAGTCAGCAGACTGAACCCAAAATTTAGATGCGTTGGGGAGTCATCATCATCAACTCATATACTGTCCCACTGCTGGGTACGGGTCTCCTCTCATATTGAGAGGAATAAGGCTAGAGTCCACCACGCTGGCCTAGTGCTGGTTGGCAGACTTCACAAACTGTCGAGAAAAATCTCTAAGGTATGCAGGTTTCTTTACGATGTGTTTTCCTTCACCGTTTAAGCGAGTGATAATTAGTTATTAATTAATACGCACATGAATTCGAAAAGTCAGAGGTCCGTGACTTGGCAGTCCAATGGTCATACCACTAGGCTATCACTGCTTGGGGAGTGCGTTGGGAGTGGTTTTGTAATACATATATGTAGGTATGTATAAATAGGTATATCGTCTTGATGATTACCTACATTGATGGAAGAATTGTTATGGCATAGCATGACGCCTGTACTCCCCTAAGGGTTAGGCAGAGGCGTACTAATGTACCTACGCCCACAGTTCACCCTTATGTTTAGGTCCAATGTAATAAAGGGCGAGGCTATCACCGTTAATCTGGCACACATCCAAACAAAAAAAGAAATAAAAAAACATAGAAATACCTATTAACACTTTTTGCACGACCTGGGAATTGAACCCAGGACGCCAGTCACGTTTACGACTACTAGATTCACACAACACTAATACACCATCATTTGTATCATCGTTATAGAGATGCGATTACACACACACACTATAAGGTTATGTTCTACTTAGACGCGCCTACTACTACCGTTACATTTCTGTTGATCATGCGTTTGATATTAGTTATGGGTGATGACGTCATTTACTACGATTTTTATATTGGCTTGGTAACACTTCGATTGTAAATTGATATTTTATTCATCTTGCAGGTGGCTCGTTGGTCTAGGGGTATGATTCTCGCTTTGGGTGCGAGAGGTCCCGGGTTCAAATCCCGGACGAGCCCAACTTTTTTACTTTTATTTAGCATTTTTTCTTATTAATTTAATTTATTAATATCAATATAACGCGATAAAATCCGGAAAAAGTAGCTTTATTTCAATGTTCGCGTAAATGTCAGAAATCAATATTTTTTCTTATTTAGATTTTTGCTGTAGTTTAAATTTTAAAAATGTTAAATTCGATACTAATTTAATGCTTCTAGCGATAAGTAAAAATTTTTTGTATTAGGCAATATTTTCTTAGAAAATATAATATAAAACACGTCTTCAAATCAAACTAAAGTTATAGAATCTACATGTACAATCGAGATACATGGCGGTTGATCAGTTGTCACCTTTATAACTAAGATAATAGAGTCGAAAAGGGGTCAACCGCTAACGATCTTCACTGTACCTACCTTTTTGATTCAAATCACGGATCACATTTTAGTGGTCAAACACCTTTCACAATGTGTTAATACATTATACAATCAAATGCGATAAAGAATTTCGGCAGCTATATCAAGCGGCTCGTTGGTCTAGGGGTATGATTTTCGCTTAGGGTGCGAGAGGTCCCGGGTTCAAATCCCGGACGAGCCCAAATTCTTTTTTATAGTTTTGCTCAAACAAAAGATGGTAAAACCACAAGATGCGACGAAAATGTAAATGTTTGAGTGTTTGTTTGTACATTACAAAAAGAATAAGAATATTTCAACGTAGAAATAAGGATGCTACTACATCTCATTGAATTGCAAATTGAAAGAAGGTTCATTATGTACACAATACCTTTTAAAAAGTGTGAAACAATAGCGGAGGAAAAATATAGGTTTAGTAACGAGGTAAATATGACTGCAAAATGCAAATTGAGCTCTTGGGAAATGCTATTACTGTGCTAAATAATCAATCTAAAATATTGGTACAATTCCGAATGACATTTTTAAAAGATAATTACTTTGAAATGTATTCGCGTAAATGTCAGTAGTGATGTTGATAATCGATTATTATTAATGGATTAAAACAGGTAAAATTATCTTAAATAACTCAAAGGTATACATATCTCACTCAAATAAATCAATAATCATGAATGAATGAAGCTAAAGATTTATTTACCTTTGCTTCCTGTCATCTCAATGTTGTGATAGTGATGTTGATAATCGATTATCAACATCACTAAATGTCAGAAATCAAGACAATAACTTATTAAAGCTTCATCAAACAGATTAGTTTCAACGATCATTCGTTTTGTTTTCACTAGATGTCGCTAAAATACATCTATGTGATCAATATTTTGGCGATAATAAATTAAAGCACACAAAAATGCCATTAGTATAATATTTATAGTCTCTTATCATTAACCTAATGGAGTGTAGGTACTAATAAAACCGATAATGACGTCATTCAGCCGATGTGTTGAGCCGTTTGTTTAGTTATAATGATACGATTTACAATGGGATTATTGAATGATGGACTAAAAGGTTTGGTATAAGTAGGTAAGGCATTTTTATCTCCAGAATGGCTTAACCAATTTTGATGTTTTTTATAAAGTTTTGTATTGTTGTTTAAATGGGTTCTTTGATAAGTGTCATGCCTTTGCTCATAATATGTATATTACATCCGCAACTGGGAACCTTACGGTGGCATAATGTTCTTTTTATGCTTCGTGTATCCTTGAAATGGACTAAAAATATCAAGTTTTGGATTTCAATATTTTGGGTGAATCCTATTAACATTTTTCTTCTTCTCTGCCTTTAATCATTTATGTATGGTATGTATAGTCAACATGGGACTTAAGACTTATATGTAATAGACGTGCTTTTCGGTACTAAACTAATTACTATAGGAATGCCAATTGCCATTGATACACAATCCGGTGTGACTGAACCTTTGACGCTTTGTGCAGATCATTATCATCATAATATGGAATTCTTTGATTCTGTCAGGTGTTCAATATGAATACTGACAATAATATAAGAAATAATGACATTACTTATTATATTACTAGAGGTCCTGGGTTCGATCCCCAGGTCGAGCAAAGTGTTATTGGGTTTTTCTATGAAATTCTCAGTAGCAGCTCAGAGTCTGGATATGTGCCCGGTTAATGGCAATAGGCTCGCCCCCTATTACATGGGACCTAAACATACCGGCGAAATGTGGGTGTACATTAGTACACCTCTGCCTAACCCTTCGGGGAATACAGGCGTGATGGTATGTTATGTAATGACATTAATATGATAGGTAATTATGACTAATATCACCTGAAAATTCAATGTCTTTCTACCAATGGTATTTTTAACATGAATTAGTTCATAATTTTATATTCTCGATCTAAAAATGTGTCCGACTGCCTAGTCTAGAGGTTATAGGTTCCCGGGTCGAGCAATAAGTGGTTGGGTTTTCCAGTAGCATTTTGGATTTATGTCCGGTTGATGACAATAGACTCGACACCTACTACTTGGGACCAAAACATACCGGCGAACTGTGTGTACAGTAGCTTTTGCCAAATCTTTCAGGGAATATAGACGTAAAAGTATGTTATGTAAAAATGTTGGTTGATTCTTTGTTGTTTGAACCAATATTTATTAGGAAAAGTTAATTAGATTATTATTTAAAGTCACACAAAGCTACACAAAGGCCAGAAATACTACTATAAAAATAAGGATTGGGTTATGAGGTAGTTAAAGATAGCAGGTAGATACTTTATATTTGGTCTATGGCCAAATCATCATCATCATCATCAGCCTTTACTAGTCCACAGCTAGACATAGGCCTCCCCTAATGTGCACCATTTCACAGTATGTGTAAATTCACAGTATGGCCAAATACCTCTATCAAATTTTAGGAGTGTCGATGAAAAGTTGAAGATTTAAAGAGAAGAGAGAAAAGTGGAGGACAGAATACCAAGGCAATTACGTAATGGTAACAAACTCCACATTCTCAGAATTGTATGTCCACATCCTAATAGGATCTACAGATCATGCCCATTTCAAGCTTTCGTCCGCGTCAGATTGGAACGTGTAAATCCGGCTTAAGATCTCAATTTTGTCCAACGACAGCGCGTCACATCAAAAACACAATAGTGCCGTCTCAGAAATTGGTATACGGACGGCCATCGTCAGGCGAGATCGCGCATTGTGACATTGATTTATTATGCAAAATAAAGGCGCGTCCGGCTGTCCGGCCATGTGCCCCGCTGTCCGGCCGTCCGGCTTTATCGGTGATGACGGTATTGTAACAAGCGCTGTGACACAATTCACAATAACAACATGTTTAGTTTGTGTCACCGTTTTGTCGATAAACTGGTAACGAGGGGAAAATGGCTGTAGGACCCGTTGTATCAAATCGGTAAATCTATTGATAGAGAATTGGTAAAATTGTTCTTAAAATAAATATAAGGACTTTTCTCTTAAAATATTATTGCATCAAAGTCCTAGAATTTACCAACTATATTGGGGTCACTTCCAGTCTAACCAGATGCGGCTGAATATCAGTATTTTACACGAAGCGACTGCCATCAGACCTCCGCAATCAAATTCTTGTGCCGGTTCTCAGGCATTTCGGGATTCTGACTAGCACTAACTATTGTCACAGGTGTTCGTATGACAACCGGGACCGACGGCTTTACGTGCTCTCCAAGGCACGGAGCGGTCTCGATGTGTTAAGAATGGTCACCTATCCCCAGACTGCCCGCGGCTGGCACAGCTTAACCTTGCAGATCGTTTGTTATTTATAATTACACTAGCTTTTGCCCGCAGTTTTACTCGCTCCCAAAGGGAGTTTTGAGATAAAAGCTATATCCTTCTCCATAGTCTAATCTATTTCTGTATCAAATTTCATCAAAATCGGTTTAGCGGTTTAAGCAAAGAAAAGGTAACAGACAGACACACGTATTTATAATATTAGTATGGATATGAAACGTATCAGTTTATCAGCAATTGTTATATTCTTTAAATAAGTAAATTGGTTTCATTATCTATTTCACTCTCTATCGGTATATTTATTTCATGTCGAGATTAAATCTGCATATACGAGTACGAAAGCTTGTATAGATTGTCTCTAATCAGATATCAGCTAATACTAATTAATTCTGATGTATGTACTTAAGCCTGCTAATTACAGAGACTGTTATCTAATTAAATTCATTGTCTGTTCTGATAGTCGCACATACAGGACAGAAACCTCAGCATAAAAAATCGATTGATTAAACGGTCTCTGAACATCATTCTGTCCAAGGCTTTAAACATGGTTTGAATGTTCAGCACCCAGCACACATTTAAGTCAGTGAGCATTACTCTTAAGAAATAAGTAAATAAAGTATGACTAATAATTCACTTTGATTAAAAAAATTAAAACATTAGCCTTAAGTGTCCTCAGAATAAAATACTTAACTTGAATCTTGGATTAATATAAAATTAAGTAATGAATTAATGATACTTACGTATCAGTTTATTTTTTCTTTATTTCTTAAATTTATCCGTGAACAACGGTGTGGTTTACATGTTTACCTACTCATCTTTAAAAGTCTCATTGTATCATATTTGGGGGCGATACAATAAAGATCACACCTCGATGTTTGATAGATAAAAGGTTTAGTGTCGAGACAAAATGGCGGTGCGTCCAAACTCCGTGTCGTGCGTAGTGAAGTTAGTGCAGTTCCTCCGCCGTGAAGCCCGCAGCGAGCGATGTTGTTAGGGTGCGTTCGTAATAATTTGTAAATATGAAGAAAGGCTGCGTTCAGGCGTAGACAATATTAACATGTAACTGTTTATTTTCCCTATTAAATAAAATAAATACAATAAAATAAAACATGAACAACAACAAATAAACACAACAAAATTTCAAGTTTCAGTCTAAGCAGTTGTTACCACGAATGATTTAGATTAACTGAACTAATACTTATTAACGTGTTTAAATCTGTATAAAGTAGTTTAGTTTCAATATCTAATTTACCTTACTATCAGAAGTAAGTAATCAGTTTTTAGATAAAATAATAGTGTCTAAGATTTCGTTATTAGTAAGCCGCAAAAGTCTATTTATTGATTATGAGCTGTTGTTGCACAAGCATCCCAAGAGAATTTATGAAACAAAAAGTAGCCTATGTCCCTCTCCAAGGTTTAACCTATCTCTGTACCAAATTTCATCAAAATAGGTTCAGTGATTTAGGCGTGAACGCGTAACAGTCTGACAGACAGAGTTACTTCCCCATTTATAATCGTAGAGTAGTAGTATGGATAAGTATTAAAACACCACAAACATTTAATTTTGTAGTTTTCAATACCGGCAACAAAATCAATCGTCGTGTTTCTTTCAAGCTGAAGCACAATAAACCCAACTTTTCATAACATCAAAAGTTAACATAATATAAAATGTAACAAAAGTGTAACATGTTTAACGTGATGTGACCGTACGTCTATACAATTTGGAATAAGGTAGTGGAAAGGACTGGACATGTCAATTTGTCCATGTCAGTCCCGAGGCCGGCCGAATAGATGCGAGCCGGTGACACCAGCTACATACACAAACACAATTATACAAACGAGCCGGAACGAGAATGCCACCTAGTAGAAATTCAAACGCGAAAAGTATTTTTACCTTCGAGCGAATTTTTTAAATTGCATTCTACCTTTTTGCTTGTTTACTCCACAGAGCTGAGCGCAGCCCGCGGTTTTGTGTCTACGAATTATTGTTTCCCGCAAATCAGAAGAATCGTCTCGTTAGCTGTGCACTTATTTATTGAGTTAAAGTTGCAGATACGGTGAATTTATTTAACTTAATGTTTATAATGGTTACATTGTTATTATACATTCTCTCATTATTCCCATAGGGGACAGATCTACGTACACGCTTTTGTTTGAGTACGAGTACTTTTCCATTATTATAATTTATTTACTAACTAACCTTCACGATGAGTGTGGAAAAGAAGACCCATGCTCGAAATTTAAACAGTAAATGAGTTAATCATTATTTTATTAAAGATTACTCTGCTCCAATGTACTTGAATATAATTGTATCATCCTCGGTGATTGAATAAATTACTTACATAGGTAAGTATATAATTATTTCAATATATGTATTATCAGAATAACACATCATACACTTTCTAGGCACCATTTCTGGGCACGGGTCTCCTCTCACAGAATGAGAGGCATTACGCTATAGTCCACCACGCTGGCCTAGTGCGGGTTGGCAGACTTCACACGCCGTCGAGCAAGCAGTTTTCCTCACAATACTTTCCTCAACCGTTTAAGCGAGTGATTATTAATATATTATAAATGTACGCATATGATTTCGAAAATTCAGAGGTGCGTGCCTTGGATTCGAACTCGAGACCTACGACTTGACAGTCCTATCGTCATACCACTAGGTTATCACTGCTCTTTCTTTCTTCTAGGCTTTATTCCATTATGTCACATAATAGGGACCTAAGATATTCTTTATTTGGTTTCTTCATTAGATTTTATTTGTAGGCTCTGACGAAATCTTTCAGGACTTAGGTAACATCAGTTACTAAGAATATAAACATACAATCTTACATCGTCTACGGAATATAGTACCGAGGGATCTCTCTCTACTATATTATTCGCTTTCATATTGTAAGGAGGCTGCGCCAGGTGGCCCCGCTATTGTGAGTGACCTCGTGAACAGGTGCGAGAAACTACGACATCGACTAAAAGCTGGATTACTGTTGAAACGGACGCGACAGTTGACTTACAATAGAAGTATAAGTAACAGCTTTTATCGTGAGATCTTTATATACCGTATTACCTATAACACGATTTTTAAATCGTAAAAGGTACGAGTAGTTATTTTTTTTAAAGATATTCATTTTAGAGAAGGAAAAATACTGGAAACACTGTCCAGTGCCTAAACAGTGTTATACCTACCCCTTTGGGAAATGGCGGCGTGATGGTATTATTTCTGCATTAAAAACGAAACTTTAAATAGGTATCATTGCTATGTTTTAATAGACTTTCTAAATGTTACGCAGTTTTGAAATAATTAAACTTGTATTTTAACACATTTTTCCACGCGGCGGGACAGTGAATTTATTACCGTAAAGCTGTGTAAAAGGAAAATGCCATTATGTCAACGTAAGATGGTGTGATGGAGTGGTTTTAATTTATTCGGCTCTCTATTCGCTGTCACCTAATTCAATGTAGGCTTGTATTCAGTCAGAAAATTACTCTTAAATATTCATTTTGTCGTAATAAGAAGAGTTATAGGTTGTATAGAAATATTATTGGCGACGATTGGGTCTAGTTGTTCGGGTGTCAGACCGAAGGCCGTGGCTTCGATTCCCACAGGACTCAAATATTAACGTGATGAACATATGTGTATGTGTTAGTGTGCGTGTTTCTTATCCATCTATCTTGCAGAAAATCGAAGTGAAATAACACTGTTTTGAGCTGTGCTGTGTTCCTATCGGTAAGCAAGGCTGCCAGAGTTCCGCGAATGAACATTGTGTTGGCACAGCGGGTACTTTAACCCTTATACTGCCAACTCAACTATTCCTCTTTCGTTTTACAGGATCGGCAACGCACAAGTGATACCCCTGGTGTTGTAGGCGTCTATAGGCTACAGTAACCGCTTACCATCAGGTGGGCCGTAATCTGTATGCCCACCTGTAGTGGTATAAAAAAATATACATATATTATTTACTTAGCTGGCAACACCCACTGCTGAGTGAAGACCTCTTCTCTATTCCGCCACTGTGTTTCTTATGTATAAAAAACTATAAAGTACATAAGAATTATATCCATTGTCTAGTACTCATAATAAAATCTCTGCTTAGTTTGAAACTAGATGCTGAGTAAAATGTCCAAATATTTATTGTTATTTATTACTATTTAATAAACCAATTGATTTGACTTGTAATCGCCACAATATAGTGGCAATTTCGGAATGGCTCGTATTTCTCGACGAATAATAATTTTACTTTGTATTTCATTGCTTTGGATGTTATTTGTTCTCCGACCTCTCAATCCCCATCCAATTTATCTTAATTTTACTCAATTTGCGGTGTGTAATTTGATTACCGATTTCTGAGATCCACTCATTACTTTAATGTTATAGTTAATTTAATTTTCCAGAACCAAATATAATAAGTGTGATCCTTAGACAATTTGAAGGTGACCGCCATTCGACACTAGTGCAGTGTTAAAATATTATTTAAAATATCATAGGCAAAAAAATAAAAATAAGAAAGGCTCATATCGCTGAAACCCTAGACGAGACTTCTAAATCTTGAACGATTTTTAAAAAGATTTATTGAAGTGTGAGACAGAAATAAATGCCTCCAGGAGCTTTCTGTAATTTCTCACGTAAAGCCTCGCGGGCCAAGCTAAGTTACAAATGAGGTCACATAATTTTATTAGTTTGAGCTGTCATAATAGCGGCGGGTGGCGTCAGTTAGCAACCTCGTAATTTTCATAATATGCAAATGGACTTTCCGTTTAAATGCTTTTGTACATGAAAGTGTAGGAATCTATGAATATTACGGCGTTTATTCTCGCGTACATTTTAACACAATTTATCTAGCTGATGTGGTGTTTGTGTTATTTACAGAAATGTTATAGTCGAGGAGACACGATACTTTAATAATATTATTTATTTTATTATGTAATTACTTATTATGTTTCTTTGAATGTTTTAATTTAATATTAATACGGGTAAAGATCGCTCGGGGCTCGTGTGGCTGGACAGTTTGTGAATGGGACCATTCTTAACATTTCGACAGTGACAGAATACAACTGTTTGTTTTACCTTTTCACGCTTAAACTGCTTAAAAGATTTCGACAAAATTTGGCGAGGACATTAATTGTATCGATGTATGTGTGTTCAAGTTAAACGAGCGGCAACAGCTAGTCTGTAGTGTTTTAAGAACTATGTAATAAAATTATCCCAAAGTATTTTACCCGTGTAGTTAGTAGTATCTGAGGCAGAAAATTAACCAAATATTAAATATTGGCTGGGCCCCGATCAAACATCATTACAGATTCCTGAAAGTTTGCTTGCTTACCGGCTCGTTCTATTCTCGGTTGAATTAAGTAGTATCGATTTAATCGTTTATTCCATTTCATGAGCTTATAACCGTGTAAATGACAATGATAATCGCTATTGATAGTCAGAAGCCCGAATAACCTTATTTTTTCTAATAATCTTTTTAATAATCGCGGTGGCTTAGTGGTCATAGCGTCTGGTGTACCTAACCAGAAGACGCAGGTTCGAATCCTGCCCGCGGTCGAAGTTTTCCTTTTCTAAATAACTTTAAAATCTTAGCATGGAAAATGCCAAAGATATACAAAAAAAAGGATAACCTTATTTTTTGTTACCTGGGGGCGGCAGAGTATATCGACTCATACCGACTAAAAACCGTACATGCCTGCACTTGCCTTATAGTCATGGCCTTGGGATCCGTGAAATTCGCTACGACCATGACAGAAGCCCGAAAAGCCTGAAGTTTATCCTTAGGATATCGGTAGATATTGCTTAGTATTCTTTATTGGGTTGCGGAGGTCTGATGGTAGTCTCTTCGTGTAAAATAGTAATGTTCAGCCGCAAAATAATATAATAATAATATTTTTGGGACATTTTACACAACACCATCTAGTACCAAATTAAGCAGAGCTTGTACTATGGGTACTAGACAATGGATATAATACTTATATACTTTTTTTTGTAAATACATACTTATAATACATAAGAAACACCCAGACAAACTCAAATACTCATGTTTTATCCACTATGATCAGCAGTCCGGCACTCGAACCGTTAGACCACAGAGGTCGTCAAATCCGCATCTAGATACCTTGACGAGTTCGGAAAGCACGTAAAGCCGCCGGTCCAACGGGATGACAAACGTGTCATACGAACACCTATGACAATCTTTAGTGGTAGTCAAAAGCCCAAAAAGGGTCAGGGTGTCGGTATTACCCAGAAATTGGGTTGCGAAGGTCTGATGGTAGTCGCTTTGTGTAAAATACTGATATTCCGCCGCATTTGGATACCCTGGAAATCAGACCCAAATTAGTTGGGGAAAAGGCTATGGGGACTATGAAAGCTGTGCAAATAAAAGGTAAAAATCTCTATACATAAGCGTATAACGGAACTCGATAGGGTTTCCTAGGGCGCTGTTGATAAATTCAATTCGTCTGTCGGATCCGCCATCCTGATTAAATTGTATGAATGTACACTATAGCCAACATTGCGGAGATCAGATTACCTGAGCGGTACTGAATTGTAGAGAATACGGCTTCAATCCAAATAAGACATGTATACCATCACGCCTGTATTCCCTGAAGGGTAAGGCAGAGGTGAATTATATGTACCTACAGCTAAAATTTACCGCAATTTTTTGATCCCATGTAATAGGCGGCGAAACTTTTCTTAACCGGGCACAGATACAAACTCCGAGCTACTACTGAGAATTATTAACTTATTAACACCTTTTACTCGACTTCGGAAGCGAACCCAGGACTTCAAGCGTAGCAGTTGTGCTTATCACTAGGGTAATGACGCAGTCTATATAATACATAATTATATTAATTTGGTGTCTCTTTAATTTTGGCATATGATAATCCCAAAAGTAAGACAAACAGTCTATCATCGGTATTACTCAGAAATATCCCTATGTGGTTAAACTGGAAGCCGGCCTAAATATAGATTTTAAGAGAAAAATCCTAATATTTAATTTAAGATCAATTTTAAAGCAATTCTATGTCGGCAGATTTAACGATATGATATGCGGCGAACAATCCAAACTCCGAGCTGCTCCTGAGAATTATTAACTTATTAGCACTTTTTGCTCGACTTGGGAAGCGAACCCAGGACATTAAGCGAAGCAGTGCGCTTATCGCTAGGCTAATGAGGCAGTCTTTATAATACAATAGCTTCAACAGTCATTTTACCCTCGTTACCGATTTATTGATAAAATGGTGACACAAACTAAACATGTTATTGTGAATTGTGTCGTAGCGCTTGTTAAAATACCGTCATCACCGATAAAGCCAGACGGCCGGACAGCGGGGCACATGGCCGGACACATATATATTCAGCCACATCTGGTTAGACTAGAAGCTGACTCCAACATAGTTGGGAAAAGGCTCGGAAAGTGATGATTTCATCAATTTTGGCATAGTCTTATGAAACGGTATCATGAACCCATATACTGTCCCACTGGGTACGGGTCTCCTCTCATATTGAGAGGGATTAGGCTAATAGTCCATCACGCTGGCCTAGTGCGGGTTGGCAGACTTCACAAACCGTCGAGAAAAATCTCTAAAGTATGCAGGTTTCCTCACGATGTTTTCCTTCACCGTTTGTGTGTGTGAGTGATAATTAATTAATACACACATGAATTCGAACAGTCAGAGCCTTGGGTTGAAACGGTAACATTCATAATTTCCTTGAATCAATCTATGTTTAGAATTCGTAGATCTTTGCAATGTATAAATGGGATCAAAGAAATTTTATTTCTCAAAGAACATGGTTCACTGAACGAGAATATCGTAATTTTTCTTTTTACTTAAACCTTGTCCTCTTTTTCTCTTGTATCGTGTGTATGTTTACCAACACATTATTCACATACATATCTAGAACATGTTTTTTATAGGTCTACCAAATATTTCTGTGAGGAATTCGAACTTAGCAGGACTTTATGTTACTTTTTAACCGACTTTTTAAAAAAGGAGGTTCTCAGTTTGACCCGTATGTATGTATGTTTGTCCGCGATTATCTCGCGTTTAGCTGAACCGATTTTGAAGCGGTTTTCAGAAAAGTATTTTTTATATTCTGGAGAAGGTTTTGTTATACAATAAATGGATGTACCGTGACGTCATCCGCGTGGATTCGTTATTTAGCGATATATTAGTTCAACTCGACCGTTTTTTTTTACACACAATGCTTGAAGTCCGTTTTCTTTTCCTAAAAAGATATAGTAAAAATAATCTGGGGGATATAGGGATAACATTAGTCATGTTCGTTATTGTTAAAAAAACGCCCCGCCACTACGAAAACGTGTCATAAAATATATTATAATATGATATATCATCATCACATACCAACCCACATACTGTCCCACTGCTGGCCACCGCTCTCCTTACAGAATGAGTGGTCTAGTGCGGGTTGGCAGACTTTACACGCCGTCAAAAAAATCTCTCAGGGATGCAGATTCCCTCACGTTGTTTTCCTTCACTGTACATGATTTCGAAAAATCATAGATACGTCTTGGATTCGAATCTTTGACTTGGCAGTCCAATGGTCATATCACTAGACTGTCATTGTTTTTTTTATCTGATGTATGTATAATATGCGATATAATAAGTTAAGGATATGATAACTTATGAGAATATTCATAAAGCAATACGGATCACGCAATTCTGGGATGCGGACAACAGCTAGTCCCTCTAATAATTGCACCTCACTTAACCCTCAGATCAGCGTGAAACAAGAAGGGGTTGAGTCAATCTAAATGATACCGTTTCGTAAAACTAATTACACGCAAGTAATACATCATTCCAGAAGCCAGAATACATAAATCAAACGTAACTTTAATATTAATACTTCGTCTAAAATGTAACTTGCCGCGTAGGCAACTTAATCTTAAGTATGATGTATGAAATGTCAAAGACACTTAAATATTTATGCAGGCGTTTCAAGCAATTGTAAGTTGGAAGTGAGTTTCACTAGTGATGTATAGGCCACTTAAATCTTGTCGACTTCTGTGTACGCTCGGATTGTGTTAGAGAACGAATTGTAAGCGGTATCAAGAATATCTTTAGTTTCTTCTTAGAGTATTTCTTTTATACTACTAAGGTGGCAAACAAACATACGGCCCACCAGATGGTTAGCGTTTACCCTAGCCTGCAGACGCTTGCAACAC
Organism: Acronicta alni; assembly: GCA_964056405.1. Lineage (NCBI taxonomy): Eukaryota > Metazoa > Arthropoda > Insecta > Lepidoptera > Noctuidae > Acronicta > Acronicta alni. The sequence goes on along the minus strand of OZ043916.1, from coordinate 13,396,102 downwards.
CAAGAGTATCACTTGCGCGTTGCCGATCCTGTAAAACGAAAGAGGAATAGTTGGGAAGGGTCAAAGTTTAATTAATAAATAGCCTATAAGACAGAAGGCATTTTATGATATTATATAGGTGTCAACCAACACGTTCATTTTGATAGTAAAAAAATAATACATTACTTAACAAAGTAGTTGCATTCTACCGAAGGACTGGCCACTGGATTAGCAGAGTTCAGAGGTTTATGGAAAAGGGAGACGAAGGCATTTGCCCAGCAGCTCACTGCTAGGCCAAGGCCCCCATACCACCATCTAGATAGACATAACGCCACATAAATAGATAAATTAAACCATTTCATAGGTCGACTCATGATTTACCAATCCTGTAAATATATAAATAACATATAAACAATATTTATCTATATAAAGAATATATAATGTACACACCTACATACGGTTTCTCTATTCGTTCATTTTTATACGAACATGAAAACTAGCACACAATATTCGATTTCTTGTTAAGCGACATAAATATTGATTGAATCGATTGACCAGAAATAAACAAATAAATATTTGGGACGATATACACAGCGCCATCTAGTCCAAGCAGAGTGTACTATGGGTACTCGACAATGGATTTATTCCCTTTAAGTATACTTTTTTTGGAATTACATACTTTTATTACATAATACTTAAACAGAAATGAGTTTGGAGAATTTGAAAATGAAACTTTGAGAGTGGGGCAATTTACATTATAACAGAGAGTTCACACTTCACTCTACTGAATACTGATACCTATCTATGTACAGTGATATCGTGTTGTATCTTATTGTGTAAACGTGGAAGGCTCAAAACTTTGAAACCGTTGCGCATTTAGTTCCTATCTAGTTAGAAACTTTGGTGCTAGACTTAATAAAGTGATAAAGTTGACTGTTGATAACTCGTGTCTCGTAGTTATTCTTGTCGATTCACGAAGGAAATTCAGTTTGTGATAGTTACTTGATGTGCTGGGATTTTTATACAGTTCGGAATATCTTCATGGATCCTCCGCCACCCAGGGAGGTGGCGGGGTATGTCGGACTCGTACCGACTAAAAACCGTACTTACCTAATAGACTATACCTCGATCATCTTACAAAAAGTATTTTTACTAATCGAAATATCTAGCTAAGAAGGCCAACGTGTAGTTTAGGTACTGTTACTCTGATATTTTTTAATCCTCATGGATTGTCTGCCAAGTGGGGGATGGCAGGATATGTCGGACACATACCGACTTAAAATCGCACTTGCGTCCCCTTGCCCTATAGTCGTGACATTTACCACGACTATGGTCTGGTACAACCATTGGACTCTATCAAATGGCGGGATTCTTCTCACTTCCAATTCGACTGTTACATCCCTCATCAATTCATCATTAACAACAAAGCATATAGGTACTGTCACACTGCTGGGCACAGTTCTCCTCCTTCCTCTCAGAATGAGAAGAATTAATCTATAGGGATTCCCTACAGCTCTTATTTTGTACTAATAGTTATAGTAATTAGCCTTATGAATGCTGGTTTATCAGATACAGTCAATAAATCTTTTGACGATAGCAGTGCAAATCGAATCTTGTGAAATTCATTATTCTGTAACAAATCAAAACAAATATTAATTTATTGGTAGCAAAGAGTCATATATAAACGCTACGGATCCCTAAATACACAGACTAAATTGGGTTCCAAATAGCACACACTAACGTGTAACACAAACAGTTGATGACGTATAGGTATTTAGTGACGCTCGAGGGACATTCGGTGTCATTAGCGACGAGGTCTCTCTATTTATGGCACAAGCTCGACCCGCTACATAAAGAATGCCCCCTAACAATGCCCTACATACGTATTTAGGAACCACTCGGATATGTGACATTTTAGGAACTCGGACCTTTATGGCACCAAAGTTACGAATTGTGGATTTTATTTGGACCGGTTTAAGTGTATGTTGAAAGTATAACAGTAGATGTTTGAAAGTAAAGTACTTTATGCTGACGTAGTGGTTGAACTTTTTGAAAGGCTTTTACAAGTTACGCTCATTACAATTAAAATATCCTAACATTTTCAAGTTTACTTTAAAATATAAAGTGTTTCATTACTTCGAAATGTTTTTTAAGAGCAACTGCCACAAGTTAGAGTAATGTTAATTCTATTTATTATAATGTATCGGAAGATGAATCAGCCACAGTACATGGGAAGGATCTGGAGTATGTGTGGGAAGAAGGAGACCAAAGAAAAAAATGGTGGATTGTGTGAAAGATGATAAGTAAAAAAAAACCTAAAAAAATGGTGGATTGTATGAAAGTATTTATATTTTGGGTCTTTGGGTCTAGTGTAAAATTATCCAAGAATGTATATATTTATTTAATGGTGGCTTTTAGTCGACACATCATGTCCGATATACCCCACTTACCACTTCTCTAGGCAGAGGCCAATCTAAGAGAATTGTCTACACTTAAAAAATAAAAATTAAGCAGAATGATTGTATAAAGCTAAATAAACTAGATATAAAATAGATGGCTTATAAAAATAAAGTTAAGTTTGTTATCTATTGTAATTATCCAGTAAATAAATTCATCTTCATCCCTGTTCTGTGTATTCTTCGCCTCAAGACTGTCCTTATTTATTTTACCAATAGAACGATTTGCTACAGACAATTTCTCCGTATTTGTACAGAATTTATTTGATTTCCATTGTTTGGGTTCCTTTTGTTTATGATATGAAAACAATAAAGCTCGCCACCATACTGTTTTCATGTGGACGTATTGATATTAATCACATACGAACCATCACGCCTATGTTCCCCGAAGAGTTAGGCAGAGGTGACTTTAGTACACCTCTGCTTAACTCTTCGCACAGGTCTCCGATATTTTTAGATCCCATTTATTCATATTCATATTGCACTCCATAATGTACAAGAATATAAAACAAATAAGCTTAAATTTAGGGATCTATTATGGACCCTGTTGAGCACAGCACAGCTTAGTAGGAGAGGGGGGGGACGTAGATTTAATAGGGGCCGAGCATATTGCTATTAACTGTGCACAAATCCAAAGTCCGGGCTGCTAATGAGAATTTCATAGAAAAACCCAATTATACTTTGTTCAGGACTTCAAACGTATGTAGCAGTCACGCTGCGTCCCTCCAGTTAAGTACACCGGACGCTTTAGCCAACTAAGCTACGATTAAGAAGCTATTTCTTATAATTTATATAAGTATGCCATTAATGCCAAATATAATAAAAAAATACTTATAAAAATATAAATTGCCTTTAATTAATTGTCCACAGCTATGCATTATAAATATTATCAGGTCGATGGTATCCAAGATTAATAGTTCTGAAAACGCCTTACTACCTAACAAATCTCTTCGGTAGTTTTGGGAGTATAGTAAACGATAGGCGCTTGGGTGTCTCGAATTTTTGTTGTCAATTTTAAATTCTCAGAGAGAACTAAAATCGTTCAAGTCCGCTAGAGGATAATCCCTACAAAAAATAACAGACGCTAGCGTCTAGACAAAGAAGATACTATTGAAAGTTATCACTTTTGCAATAGAATTCCTTTTATCCAGTTACTGCAGAAAATAAATAATGAGTACATGACAATGCTTTTAGGTTGGGCACTAGTGAACCCGAAATTTTCCATTGAATTACAATACGTAATGAATTATTGACTTAATAATGAATTTGTTGTACAGTCGACAAAAGAGTTTGGTATACAAGCAACTAATTAAACATTTGTGGTTTGATTTTAGACACTTAAAATCCTGTCCATATTCGCACTTAGATATTGAATAAAAAAAAAAAAAAACACTTTTTGTGGATTTTATCGCGCTAAATTTATATTATTAATCTCGATATTTCGGGTCGAGAATTGAGAAGAATATGCTGAAATGGTTTGAATGGTATAATGGATGAAAGGCGACTAACAAAAAGGATTTATATGGCGAATGTCAGTGGAACCGCCGAGAGGGGACGCCCTAGAAAAACTTATACCGACCTTATTGGTGAGGTTCTTCAAAAAGGTCAGGTGCGTAGTACTCGCAACCGGCGTGTATGTATGACAAGATGTATGAATGTGGTCGAAGCGAAAGAAGTATGCAAGAATCGTAGCAAGTGGCGTTCTTTAGTTTCTGCCTACCCCTATGGGAAAAAGGCGTGAGTGTATGTATGTATGTATGTATATTTCGGGTCCTTTACAGCATCCATGGTCACAACTTCACAAGTACTTAAACTGTATTTTGATAAAGATTGTGAGATAAAATATCACGAAATAGAAATTATATAATAATAAATAAATATGTGCGAATATATGCCAAAGCGTAGGTATTGTAAGCTCCTGTTACGGTCGAATGTCACGAATCCCATAGTCGTGACACATAGGGCAAGGAAAGGCAAGTGCGGTTTTTGTCGGTAGGAGTCTGACATGCCCTGAAGTGTAACATACAAAACCCGTGGATGATTATTTATATCGTAATCTGCATCTTTAGACTTAGGTCTACACCTAACTCTTTTGCCGACTGTACATTTACTATGGCAGAGATTCCATTAAATTTTATTATCTTTGTTGACAAATTAGTGTTGTGGCTACTCGCAAAAGTTTTGATATGACAATTTGACTTTACGGATTAAAAAGCGTCCTACATTGTATTATTTCATATTTTAAAAATTACATCTCAGTTTAAGTAGCGTGCTAAGTAAATATATTAAGTATATGACATAAAGTAACAAAAATGATTCACAGATATTTGTTTCGAGTATGTACTTGTTGTCCTTAATTATTTGTTTGAAAATTCGCCCGCAACACAGAGGGCTTGTTTCCTATTGCGAGATTGTCCTTATAAAATAAATAAAAACAATATTTTGTATTTATTTTTATTGTTTAAGTGTATTATTCAAAGAAATTTAAGGCATTCAAGGCAATACTGGGATGATTGTTATATCTTCGAGATAATGGTTAACACTTAACTGTATCTATATACCCTTAGAAAAGAGTACTCAGCCGCAGTTATCGAACTCATTACCGTCGTTAATATTGATGGAATAAGCACTCCTTCCAATGAATGGGCGCATCCTAAAAGCGTTTCCCAGGCAGGTACTCGCTCACGGCTAATTTATTTGCCGAACTCGCTCCTTTGACGAATTTATTCCTCTTTGAATTTAACGGAACTTCATAAATCGCTTCTTAGATCTTCGGGCACCTCTTTTACACACCACACAATACCTATCCGTATATTTTCTAAAGATAACGTTGGCAGAATATTTCCTTGATCTCCTTTAAACATTGTGACGAGGGTAAAACATTGTCGGCGAATATAATTTCGTAAGCCGTGTAATCGAATTTTAATCTCATTAGCAGGCGATAATGGAAACTCGAGAGGCTTCCTTTATGAACATATTTATCAGCCAATTGTAACCTTACACTGTTGCATGTTGTAAATAATGTAGAAGTAAAATAAAACAAAAACAAAAATAACACTATTAAAATCCAACATAACACTAAACAAAATAAAAATAACACAAACAAAAAAAATATTAACAACACACAGAACTCACGGCCTTACGACATCCATCACTAATTGAGTATCATCACACTCACACACACGCAACATAAGTACTACTACTATCATTCGTACACAACACACTACCTTGCATGTCACTGAACACACACTTGCAAACAAGATTTTCTTATTTTAAAATTAAATCATAAGTTCTGTACCTACCCATTGTTTTGTGTAAATACCCAGTTTCCTAAATTTATACTGGTTTGCTATGAAAGAGCGGGGCTTACGAAGACAGGCATTTCTTGCTTAAAGGGAAGCTCCAAAGACTAAACTTTTAAGTAAACTTATGAAGCAATAAACTATTTTATATTTTTTTTTATTTGTATTTACGAAGACAGCAACTTGTCTCGAAAAAGTGCGATGGGTCTAAAAATATAAAATCTTCTTTGTCCCGCAAAATGGTCACACTTCAGTATAAAATATATTTGTTCCAAGAAATAAAATGGTTGTATTCGTTTTACAGAGAAAATACGATGCATTCAAACCGTGTGAAGAGGAAGAATTTTTCCGTCTTGACGCCCTCTGTCTGTACAGCGAAGGATACTCATAAAAATATTTTACGAGTATGCAGCATAAGCCTGCATATTTTATAACAAACAAGCTGCGTACCGCTGTGATAACCACATTGGTCTCGTATTTCCAAAGAAAATTAGACCCGTCATGATAAAAAAGAAATATTTAAATCGATGGAGCCAGTCTCAAGCGATGTCTTGTCACCCATGTGGCAATAATTTTTTATTTATTTAGACATTGGAGCCAGTCGTTTATCTTATATATATATATTTAAAACCAAGTTTTCCAACTACTTACATGGTTTATAAACTAAAATATTGCATACATATGGGAGTGGCTCAGTACCTGGCAGTTTGAATCGTAATTATGCTCAGGATGCTGTAGACATGGCCTGCACTCAAAACACCATAAACGCATAGCCACGTAAACATTGCTTTAAAAACTTTTTAAAAGCAAAGTCCTCACGAAAACGTAAAATATTTTATTGAAAATTTGACGATAAGCTGTTGAAATTCAAATTCAAACTTGAGCTCGAATGTTTGCCCACAAAATTGTTTTTAGAATTTTATAAAACATTTTTGTTTATCTGTTCTGTACGCGCAGATCGCAGCTGGGGCCCAGTGCCGCGACGGAAGAGCCGTGTTTACATGAAGAAATGGCTGAATTTCAACTGCAAACACATACACCACGTAATGCCCCCCCTCGTCCTCCCTTAACTGCAAGTGGGTCGTTTAAAGTCTCCTCTATGAGTTTTTATGGCCGCAAATGCTTTAAAATAGAGATACCACAACCTATTCAGACTTCAAACGCGGAAATCCAAGCAATAAAAATAAATGCAGCATGGAAGTTGTCGTTTTTGGCACTTATAAGCTACTCGCTGCTTTGCTTGTAGCTGGAATAGGTAGGGATGCGCCAATACGAGTTCTATAGTTGTCGTGAAACTAAAATTTCAAAAGACGTTAGAGGTGAAATTATTATTGTAAATACAAAAGTTACAAAAGTTTATGGAATCACATGGATCGACAATTGGTTTTCTTTGTATTTGAACTGGATATAATATGTAGTTCGTAAGCAATACATAAAATGAGTTGATTATAAAAGTAGTCATGTTTCACTAAAGCTTCGCCAAATCTCATTTCACATCGCACAGCACTATTCTGGTTCTCGCTGTTCCAATGGATAAGCAGGCTTATTGTTTTCCTATCTTTGAATCGCTGCGTATAATTCATCACACCACTCCTCGACACTCGAGTTGACAAACAGGTCATAACTTAATTGACTAGAAGACATACGGAAAAAACATATCCTTCTTTCATATTTCATAGAAATCAAGTAATTCCCTATACATTCTTACTTTATGACACCAGTAACGCGCAGTAGATTCTGACGCATAAGCCGCTGTTTATGTCAATATTTGTTTGAGGCGAGGCGAGGGCGCAAACAAGAGTCTTGCCCGGGTAAACATGCCTTACTGGCTTACTGGGACGAGGCACGCGTGTTATGACTACAATCAATTACGCTACAGGAACCAAGAAGTTACTCGCTTATCATTGTGCTTAAGTGCTTGACAAGCTCGATTTTGTAATGGACCCATAATACTATAGTACTAGTTTGATGGATGGCAGTATTCTTTCAGTGATTTACCAGGAAACTAGTCATGTAGATAGGTTAATAGAAAAATTACCATCTTGGCCTCGATATAAACTTGAAATTACTTCAGTTCCTAAACGGTAAAATACCTCTAAGTTTGGATTCTGTCGGATATCTTAAAAGAAAAATTGCTTTATTATAGTTATTTGGTTTGCAGACAACTCTATACTCCTATGTTCTCAATTTACTTTTTTTTTATGTGTGTACAATGAAAAATAGTTTTTTTTATATTCAGCTTTTTTATACATATTTGCCACTTACATATATGTCTACTCATATGATAATTTCACTTGACCACATTCTAGAATACAAAACTTTGTATAAATATCAGAATCATATCAGTAGAAGGCTTGCGCCATGGATTTTCGCAATGGCCATTGAATGCCGCCTGCATGCAACGACACCCGGAAACGTCACTAGCGGGGTTATTAAATATGAAAAATCAGACAGCCGCCGAACAATCAGGGTATCCTTTTTTCGCAAACATTTTTATTCTTATGAGGATACGGGATAGCAAACTGTCAGATTTTTTTTACGCAATTGATTCAAAATCCGGATAATCACGACACTACACCACACGTAGTGTCTTATAGTATGAGAGTCCAGTGCTTCGTGTTTGAGAAGTTACTTCCTAGTTTAGCCTCGAAATTCTCATGTCAATGTCAAGCAGAATTCAAATTTGTTAATCTAGTGATTAAACATAAGCTACCATCATAATAGACTGGCTTAGCAGTCCAATAGTAATGCCACTGCTTTTTATTTTTCTACGTGTTTGCCATAAGTATATGTAGATAGAACTACCTAAATGTGTTTTTCTACATTCTAAAATTACCTTTCTTTAGTCGGGTAAAATACAAAAGTTTTTTTATGGTTTATTTCGGCAAACAAACTGACGAGCCACCTGATGGCAAGTGGTATTTGAAATTCAGGCGTAAGGGTGGTCGCCAGCCAGTCAGACCTAAGGAGGTCTTACCACCAAGAAAGTCAGATATCTCGCCTCATTCGTGATTCATATTCGAATGGCAGTTATAAGGAATAGTATTCCAACTCATACCCACACGGGGAAATGTATAAACGTGATCAAATTACAATTTTAATCCCGTCAAAACCCATGATGAGCTGGCTCAGGCAAACATTACCGCGGCTTTATCGATGCCACTACGAGCGATGAGTTTAGTCAATTACATACCGTGGTTGAAGCACTTTATTTCGGTAACCAGTTTAATTTTGATCCACTTGCATGGAGGGAAAATTTAATAGTATTATGAACCGCTTATCCGTAACATACTAATAAGTTATAATAATATTTTCCATGAAAACAGAAAATAGACTGTATTATATAAACATAAATAAACTGATTTATTTCACTATTCCCCAACTCACTTCTTCTTAGAATACATATACCTACTTATAGAGAATATATAATAGATTTCGTAGAAACTATAATTAATTCGTCTCCTACTATGTCCCTACTTTATAAACAAAATACTATCACGCCTGTAAATGTTAGGCTAAAGTGCACTGATGCAGATGTACACTTTGTCAATAGACAGTTACCAGTATTGTTTTAGGGCCCACGTAATCGGTGCCGAATCCTATACGGCAAGGTAAGGCAAGTGTGGTTTGTGGTCGGTATTACTCCGAAATAAGTTGCCTCCTCAGACGATCCATGAGTATTTCCCACGACGTCAACCTCGAGCTGCTACTAAGATTTCTGATCACCTAGTTCTGTTATCACATCTCTCATCTTTGTAGGTAATTGATGGAGCAGGAGACTTTCTTGTCGGTTCCTCTCCACCACTCAACCACTTTTCGGAACTGTGTAGCTAGTTATTGACTTTTCAAATGTGCAGTAAACTTTAATAAATTTTATTGATATAATTGAACTAAAACATTTGACCTTGAAATATCAGCACCTAAATATTCAAATTGAATTTCTAGCCACGTTGACTTGCGAGACTACTTTAGTAATGCATGACTACCTTTGGGACTCCACGGAGACTTAGTAAGCAGTTTGGTACTTCACGATGCATACGTGATATAGATAGTGGTATATAATATTCATGTTCACGGCAGAGGGGGCATCGGGTGGTGTAACGTGGCGTGACGGAGTAGCGCAGGCTAAGTGCTCGGCTAAATTGCTCGCAACGACTAAACACCCGCTTGAAGTTAGAGGTGGGCCATTAAAACAACCGCACCACCCTTCACTCGTTAATTAATTACTCCCTGATTGTGCAAATATTTGCTACGGACCACTTATCGATACCGTCGACGTAAGAACGACAAACCAAACAAGCCTTAACTGTTACAAAGCTATTAACACTATCCTGTTATTGCGGTTCAAACTGATGTAGGAGCAATTCGGTAGGAACAACGTTTAATAAAATAATCATAGTTGTAATTTTGTCGTTAACTCGCTCGTTTCGAAGCTCGGGACGTCAGTCAGTCTAAAAGGTACGTGAATTAATTCATAAACAGCCTACCACTTACGGGTCTACATATAAAATCGAATTTGGAAGGGTTTCTCTATCGTTATATTTATAAGACCGCTAGAAAGGGATGTAGTCATCAATATGCAGAACTTAAAATTGGCAATTTTAATCGTTATTTTGCTGTTCTTTTTCTAATATACGCAGTTGGAAACAGTTAGTTACTATCTTTTTTTGTATATTTTTGGCATTTTCCATGCTAAGATTTTAAAGTTATTTAGAAAAGGAAAAATTGGACCGCGGGCAGGATTCGAACCTGCGTCTTCTGGTTAGGTACACCAGACGCTATGACCACTAAGCCACCGCGACTCCTACCCGTCATGTCGAATTTTTCAGTTAGTTACTGTTTCCTTTAGGAAATTCCTATTTATTTTTTATTTATCCTATTCCAATCCCATAGTGTTCACGTTAGTAGTTAGTTGGTAGTTTACGTTATCTATGGAACCCCTGTGCAAAATATGATCTACCGGCCTACTGGGCCATAGGTTCAAATTACATTGAAGCCTTCAATAACGCAATTTGTTTTTATTTTACAATTACAGAACTTTTATTACCGACAGTGTATTAATAATACTTGATTTGTCAATAACTAGTCCAGGGCCAATTATTATAAATAATATTTCGCCGTTTTCCAAAAAAATGTTTTTTTTTTTCAGTTAAGCCAGTAGTAATTAAGAGTGCATAATTATGATGAAATTCACTAAATACAGTACAAGTATTAGCCAGATGAGAAGTATGATATCAGTGTATGTGCTACTCAAACACTAATACTCTAGCTTGACATAATTACGTTAGATAGGTACTTGTGTAGTCATTAACATTAATTATCCCCTTAATTCAATCATGTTAAGGTCTGGCTTAGTGCCGTGGAGGCTTTCACGGAGACAGGTGAGCCGTGAAGCGAACCCGCGCCGGTAAAAGCCGAGATAAATAGTCGCTATAACTCAGCTTAAGAAAATGTCAAGTTGGTTTCCTTCTTTCAGCTTTTCAAAGTTGGAATCACGCAATTTAGGTCATGCTAGGGTTAATGTAAGTCGATACTGCAATTTGGTGTCAATATAGTATATGTATAATATTTCCGTTTTGGTTTTGGAAGACAATTGACTTCGGTGCCCATCTGTTAACTTAGTACAAGTAACTGCAAATTTTGAAGAAATAAAATTGTATTTCTGTATAATTATGTACTTAATATAATTATACTTAGCACCAAGAAAATGGAACACCTTTTTCTTGGGCACCCTGCTTTTGCTTAATTAGATGAACGACCATAATACTAATATTTTATTACAAAATTATAAGATATGTTTTCATTTTAGAGTTATGACCGTTTAAAGTATTGAGTAAAATCACCATAATTTAAAATAAAGACAGCTGGAACTGGAAAGTAAAGATTTTTAATGGTTTTCCCCTTAACAATGTTAAATAATTCCCAATCCTAAGCAAAAATACTTATTGCACAGCAAAATAGTCACCTCAAAATATTGTTATTTACACTATCTTAGCCACTAGTTATCCCTTTGGTCTCAAAACATTCAGATTTGGTTTTGGCATGCGATGTGTGGTCACATTTCTAACCTAACCTAACGTAACCGATATCTGTATTTTGCTGCTCAATCAGTAATTTTGTTACTCAATCAGTATTTTTGATGCACGGTTTATTATATTCCAAAATTAACTTATCAAGTTGTATTCACGTTTTACTGTGATGTCTTACAGGTGTATATTATAGTTTTACATTGCGCAGTTAAAATTAATTTGTAAACCAGAATTATTCGAAAAATGCAAAGAACAATATATTATTTCTGTAATTATTGTTACAATAAATAAAAATCTTAGGAAAAATTCTTGGAGCGGTAAGTAGAGTTCACCAATTCGTGCTCACAGGTAACGTCAAGCTCCTTATTAAGTTGCCTACCTTTATAGGTAGCGAAAAGCTGTAACTTGCATTAAAAAAATATGTATCTATTGAGAAACTTACTTAGAAGTGGATTAATAGTAAGAGCCATTTATTTATTTATTTATTTTATCTTTATGCACTGATAGTACAAAGACGGTCTTAATGCCATTAGCCTTTCGCAGTGTTGTGGGTATCAATTTGACCTAACTGCAAGTTAGTTTTAAGAACTTTGTTCTATTGAACATAAAGATCTAGGAGCTAAGCTGTACTATGAATTATAAGTATAATTACTTATAGATTCATACTACTAAACTTCCGCTCATGTACTAGGTCTAACAGTCCTTGAATGATATACCAATAAATTATAAATATTAAACAAGGGTTATTGATAGAAGTAAGACGAGTGAAATAAATACATCTGATAAACGTACTAATTAATTATATGGTTGGTATGGTTTGTTACTTGAAGAAACGAGACAAACATTTTATATACCTTTGCAGCTTACTGCAACAATGTTTACTTGTAAACAAATTAGAGACTATGTCAGCTACTATAAAATGATAAAATACTTTAACCAAACTTTAACTATAAAAGTTTGCGTTAGTTTGACACTTGTTTGATGGGAAAAGTGTTGGTGACATGTTTGACATTTTAATTTGTTTTACGCGCCGGGTTTGCCAGAATAAATAAAAATATACATATTTTCTAAGTTTGGCAACCCTACTCACTAATTGCTACTTCGCCAAATTAGTAGAGTGAATGAAATGAGTAGAGCAAAAAGGTTTGACGTCACTATTTAGGTTAGTTTTTTACATTGAACTAATGATGTTCGAAAGAGGTTGTGTTTTCCCGATACATTATATAACCTCGGTTAAGCAAAGAAGTTATAAATAGGACTAGTATGTAGATAATGACCTAGATAGCGTAAAGGCTGAACATTCTGCGCGAGATTATACGATACAGGATAAATCTTAGTGCATTTACGTTAAGACAATATAATAATTAAATTTCACACTCGGGCAGCCATTGATTTAAAAAATCACACACTAGTTTTATTTTTTAAAGGGAAAGCTTATGGCTTGACTGTTTTAGTATGTATTGCATAAATATTTGTAGGTTTTAAATACCGAATATTTATTTTGCATTACCTACATATTTATTAAAATATAAAATGAGTACTTTTTTAATGGGCATGGCTTAAAAAAACGCAGCTTATTTTCGATTCACAAAGTAATTTGCATATTTCAATGGAAAACTACTCGGTTTACTGTGTAGTCTGTTTTACCTGATGAAAGCCTTTTTACCTCAATGTACAGCTATCGCCTGATTGAAGTTACCTACTCTATACCTAGGGTAGAAAACATCTGTCATGGTCGTGGCGAATTACGCGGATCCCATGGCCATGACTATAGGGCAGGTGAAGGCAAGTGCGGTTTTTAGTCTGTTAGGTTAGCATAGTTCCCTCCCCCCCAAGGGGTTCTCACCTTGTCGCGGCGGGGGGGCTTAGTAACCGTGGATTGGACGCCCACGGTGATGCGAAGTAGAACCTCAGGGAGGGGCTGCTCCTGCGGGCTTGCAACGGGAAGCCCGCACTGGAGCGGCCAATGTAGGTTGCGGTATCGTATGGGAGGCACCGCAACTGAGGCGGGCCGCGGTGTTGTATGGGCGACACTGCGGCTGAAGGGTTACGGGGCCGCGGCGGGAGAGGAGTATTACGGTGTGCCGTTCTCCCTGCCTTCCGCGGCCTCGGCGGGATCGCAGCCGCAGGACTGCGGACACGGTGGGGCCGCAGTGGGAGAGGAATGTCGGTATTACGATACGCCGCTTTCCCTACCCTCTGCGGCCGAGGTGTGGACGGCGGCGGGACCACAAATCTTCCCCGCCATAAATAGGGCCATGGGCGGCGGATTCGGGGTCAAAAAAAAAACGTTAGCATAGTTAATTCCCACTCTTGTTAAAAAAAAAAGAAAATTAAACTAGCTCTATTCCAATTAGCAGTATAAAAAGCTGAGTGGTTTCAAGTAATTTTTGTACGGCTTTCCTAAAATTTTTTGCTCGTTTCACCAAAGAGGACTGGGGCGGTAATATTTTGAACGCGAATTTTCCACTCGACCCGCAGCTCGCAGCGAGGCGAAGGTTGAGTTTAATAGATTTTCATACACAAGTTATTATGTTTAAAACCCATCTCCCTCAACTTATTTAGGCAGATTTTATAAAAAAATAAAATTCCCATATTGATAATTTTAATCTATATCTTCCGAGCCTTTTCTCAACTATTTTGGGCTCGGCTCCTACCTTTTTAATTTATTACACAACTAAGAAATTAAAAAAACACATTACGGCTAATACTTAAAAATCTACACTTTAAAAAATACAAAGCATTATTAATTTGCTAATTTTCAAATTGCTATTAATATAACAGAATTGTTATAACCACTTTTTTTTTTCTTAACACAGAATATTAATATTTAAATTTAAATAACAAAATTCAACAAAACTTGCGAATTCACTCAGATTCCACGAAAGAAAATATGTCAATTTTATACGAAGCGACTATTATCAGACCTCTGTTCTTATGACAACTGGGACCGATACCCTTACGTGCTCTCCAAGGCACGAAGCGGTATCTCGATATGTTACGAATGGTCACGCATCCACAGATTAGTTGATCAGTGTAGTTATAGCTACGTGGTACAGAGGTCAATCTGTCAAATTTCTTTGATAGATTTTCAACTGAAATACAAAATAATAAGGTTCATGTCCAATTGGGAAAATTTGACAGTTTTCGATACCTTGATCTGCTGGCGTGTGTACCTATCTACGTAACAATTTGTGTGTAGTCTACATACTTGTCACAACCCATAGCAGCATTGATGATATATGATCGTTATCCTAATCCTGCTGAATCTAAACGTCTTCTTATGTGAAGCCTGCACCGTTTAAAGTGAGTTATTTGCCAAATTTTAAGTTTCTAAGCCCATCAGTTAGAGCTACGTGTCGAAATGTCCTTCTTCATTTATAATGTTAAACAAAGTAACGGTGCCTACAATTTTTTTATTATTATTACGTAGAGAAGATGCTCGAATTTCACTTGCTGTACTTGCCTGATATGAGTAAATATTGAGCTCTATTTAATAGTAAATATAATGTAATGTTTATTAGATCGTTAAATTAATTTGTTTTATAATGTAAAAACTGCCTCATTAGCCTAGTGGTGCAAAGCGCGACTGCTACGCTAGAGATCCTGTCCTGATCAAGCTGATCCTGGTTAACCTGATCTTGGTCAAGCAAAGTATTATTGAGTTTTGAGTAGTAGCAGCTTGGACTTTGGATTTGTGCACGGTTAATGGTAATAGACTCGTCCCCTATTACATGGGACTGAAATATATTATCAGCGAACTTTGTAGGTACAATTAGTACTCTGCCTAACCCTTCGAGGAATACAGACGAGATGGTACGTATGTACTTATGAAATGTAAAGAAAAAATTGAAACTGTAACCGCAGCGGGTACATTTTTAGCTTTCATTACGAGAGATTGTGGATCTGTGGTCACATTAGTACAAACTGTTAGGCGATAAAATTTGCATGCCATTATATGAATTTATGCGGACCGCGGTATCTCGGTAAGCAATTAATGTTATCATTACTAACTACATGACCAACGATGCAAATTTTGTTTTAAATGTAATATTAATGTAAAAAAATACACGGATAACTGTTGGCACGGACTCATTTATTTTTCTAAAGGGCACTGTCCGTACCTACAGATAATAAATAATTAAGATAAAGGAGAAGATAAATAAAGAGATCCTTGGCTAAAATTAAGGTACTCTCTTAATTTTAAAGCACCCTTTTGCATCTTGAAAAAGTCAAGAAAAAAGAAACATTGGAATAGCGGGATTCATCAATCTTAAAACTTGTAATCTCACTGTCCCCGGTAAAAAACTTCAGTCCAGTCGGGGTAAAACTTTTCTTAGCGACCCACTGTCGGGGGTAGCACGAGACATATAAAACCGAATATTTAAATAAGGCCACTCTACCATGCGCAACTTTTAATGAGCAGGTTATTTAAGGTTTTTAAAACCACCTTAAACTTCTTTTCATTATATTTTTGGCCTCATTTTCTTTTTTAAATTATTCTAATTTATGCGATTACGTTTTTGAGAAAATTAAGTAAGTACTTGCTCGTTAGGTATCTCTTCCCACTTTATTTACATAAATATAACAATAGTATATTTTTTAAACTACCAATAGTAGTTTATCTCGGTCACTCATTGTCAAAAATTTTCTGACAGAAAATCACTGCCGGTGGCAATTTACCCTATAAATAAGTATAGACCCGCAATCTGGAAAATTCTGTTTTTTTTTTCTGCGGGGATTTAATCATTTCTTTATATAAATAAATATATCCAGCCGAGCCCTCCGTTTTATATTCATAAGTTCATAGAAGTTCTAATATCTTTATAGTCCCCTCATCAAAATTAAGTAACCGAGCATTAACATAGCTAAAATAACTTGTTTGAACTAAAAGGTACTCGACAGAATTTCGAATAACGAACGGCTCTAACAAGCGTAGGTACTAAACGTCGAATTTGGAGTGCTCATGGCGATAAATAATTACCGAAGAGCCACAGTTCAAAGACTACGCCGTTTTTACTTGGACGGACAGATTGATAAATCTTAACGAGGGATTTTCAAATCGGATTCAAATTATAATTGGCAAATTTTGGTCTTATTCGCATAAATTCGAGGATGAATAATGATAGAAAGAAAAATATTACATAAAAAAAATACAATTTAATTCGCCCTCTGTTACATGGTATTTAAAAAACATACCAGTGTCAAGAGTCAGGCGTGACGGTTATTTGACCTGGCTATGTTCTGAATTTAAAAGAAAAATTCTTGAAGTGGAAACATTTTCACTTCTAGGTTAGTAGCTAGATTTTATTGCATTGTAAAAATCTAATCTGTACTTTAGATAATCCTTGTCACTGTTTTTGATTTCATTTATCTCATCGAAACAATTTTATATTCATTTAAAGAAAGTGGACATTGTCAAAATGATAACAAAGAAAGAAAACGGACAAAACGTTTCGTTCGATCATATTTGAACACTTTGTCTTATTTATTTACGCAGTAAAAATATTCAATCAGTGATTTTTTTACCATTTATCGACTCTTTGGTGGCGCGCGGCGTTTCGTTATTCTGAGAGGTCGGAATCACAAAGGTACAAATAAGAGGGTATTGTCGTGCAAATAATCGAAGCTGACGAAATGACAAAGGGACTCGGGCCAAAGGAAATGGATTTCTGAAAGACGTTATTCATGGGGCGGCTGATTTTAAGAAATAGAGATTATTAGGCGACTGTTTTGCTCTCTTAATATATTTTCTATTGTCTTCTTTCATTGATTTCTTTTGTTGGTGTTGTACGTATATTAAGTAACTTATTATTAGTCCCCTTTTCGAATTACTGTCAATACATTAAAGCAAAATGAATCATGGTACAAAAAAAAGAGAGTGCTCATCACATTATTTTTATGTAACTGTCTCATTAACCTGGTCCAAAGCGCGACTGCTGCACTAGAAGTCCTGGGTTCAATCCCCATGTCGGATAATGTGATATTGGGTATTTCTCAATAGCAGATCGGAGTTTGGATGTGTGTGGCAATAGGGTCGCCCCCTATTACATGGGATGGGCGTGATGCGATGTTATGAGAAACTGACAAATCTGTAATTCGATAGTTTCTTTAGGGAAAACCTGCGATACTATATTTTTCATTCAGATAAGATTTGAAACGAGTATCGATTTAAAAATGGCAAAAACTGACAGCGTCTAAAAACAAAACATCTAATTGAAAATTTATTTATAAAAGAAAGCACATTGAATGAAATGTTTCCAATAGTCGTTGAGTCGGACCATGAAACGCCTTTATAATGATATTGCCAGTAGAAAAACTGGAGCTTCTCTTTAATTAAATCTTTCCTCTTTCATTTTTAATTTCCGACAGACTGGCTTCGTATTTTATTAGAGTTACAATTTTGAAAGTCCAGAAAATCAAGTTATAAGCAACCGAAACCATTTCGTTTCCTGCTGTACCTACGTAATAAATTGCTTTAACTTTTTATTTAAGAACTTATTCAGGGTGTAGAACTGTAGAGAGGAATTATTTTTGTTAGTATTATTTATTTTATTTTTAGATGTATTCAATAAACTGGAAGATAAGGTTGATAGCGGTAAAACCTTAAGATGCATATACGATAATATACCTACATACCTTCCTTCCTTATCCTTCATATACCTACTTATATCAACTAAATATATTACAAGGGAACCACTACCACAGTTAATTGAAGATCTGATTCAGATAGTGTCAGTAAAACTAGTGCAGTATGAATGACTGCGGCATCGATATCGTCTCGATTCGCCGTCGCTGTGCGGGGCTTGCGCCGGAACGCCAACCCAATTATTGGGCCACTTACTCGATGCATTCCACAACTCGATAAATTCTCGAGTGGGGTTCGCCGCGGCATGCATGCGTCGAGCTGAGCGAGCGGAACCTCGATTGATTTTGTATTACCAATATAGCGTACATTGCATTGGAAGATACAGGTTTGTGTCTATGTATTCCACATATCTAGTTGGTTTTCTAGAGAAATGAAAATGTACTGTATATTTGTAATGATATGGCTAAGTAAAAACTACACTGCTTAGCCAATCTGCAAGGTTAAGCTGCGCTAACCGTGGTCAGTCTGTGGAGAGATTGCCATTCTAAAACACCAAGACCAAATCTTGGTGACAAGTTTTGTCAGTTGCTTTATATAGTTTATTAGTTTCTACTCTTTGTAAATGGGAGAACTGTTTAGACCTTTCTTTTACGTCTAGCTGTATTTTATAAATAAATTTGTAATTTTCGCAACATTCCTAAATTATTCTCTCATGTTAGTATGCAATTTTTATTGTATCGAACATTATTGTACGCATCGATATTTAAAAGAGTAACCATGGAGTTTCTTGCTGGTTCTTCTCCATAGGAAACGACTAATTTGGAAATGTGCACCTACAATCAAAATTTCATAAGTGCCTGTATATGTTATAGATGAAAAAAAAAACGTTCGATTTTTATTTTTGACCCCTCCGTGCCTCTGAGAAAGCTGTCGGTCCCGGTTGTCACGCGAACATCTATGAGAATCGCTACTGGTAGTCAGAAGCCTAAGAAGTCTGCCAACCAGTCTATCCTCAGGATATCGGTATACTCCAGAATTTGGGTTGCGACCCCAATATAGTTGGGAAAAGGTATAGTGATTCGTATTGTTGGAGACAAACCTTCGGTACCTATAGGTATTCGACATTTCATAAGTGTCTGTATATGGTTTATCATCACTACATAGTATATTTGATTATCAGTGCAATGCGCGCTCGACTACGGACGTGTTTTGTGCTGCTCGGTACGAATATTTAATTCGCATTTTGCGCGGCGGTAGCCGCTGCCGTCTATTGCGTCACTATGAGTTCACAGCAACTCATAGCCAACGAGCTGTTGGCATTCGTTCAGCATGCTATTGATTATATGGACGAAGTCAGCATCATGCAGATCTGCAAATCATCCTACAAAGAGGAGGAGGTAAGCAGTGCCAAGTTGCTGCTTTTCCAAACTCTCGGAAGAGTCGACCAGATGCCGTCCCGCCGGAGGGATGGAACAGAAAAGAGCGTCCAGGACATCATCACCCTGTTCAAGGAGGTCGACCCAGATGATGTACCCGCTTTCGTGGCGAAGCAGCTGCATAAGCTGCCCCCCGTCACGTTCGACCACGTTGACGTCACCAGGTTGCTGAAGGATATAACGTCCCTGAAAGCCAGCCTGGCCGAAGTACAGTCCAAGTTGGAGATGTCTAACAACACCATAGGGGAACTTCGTGCCGAAGTAGTGTTATTACGCAACACTGTTTCGACAAGTAGGTCACCGGACGTCTCTAATGTGAACACACGTCGCGGGGCACAAAATGCTACCATCGGCAGTTTTGAGTCGGCGAGTTCAGCTCATGCGTCACCTACCGCCGATTTAGCTTGCAAAGCAACATGCGCCGCCGCCGTCCCTGCCTCGATAGAGGTAACGTCACATGTAGGTACATCGACCCCCAAACGTGCCTACGCAGCAATTGTCGCAACCAGCAAACCCACTGCATTGCAGACTACGGCATCAAATCAAATAGGGGGTAAGCAGAGCCGCTCCGAATCGAAGGGGAAGCTTTTGCAAGACGGTGGTCCAGGGGACCAGGGAGACAAGGATGGCTTCATCAAGGTGGAGAAGAAGAAGAAGAGGAAGCCTAACCATCTGAACAAGTGCGGGACTGCACCGACCGGACCGAAACACCTGCTGCGTCCTGCAGTACCAGTGACGCCGCTCTACGTGTCCATCCTGCATTACTCTACAAAAAGCGAGGAGATTGTAGAGTATATTGCAATTAAGAGCAATCTCACTCTGAGGGTCGAGCGGTTAGACTCTAGTCACAATGTGAATTTCAGTTCATTTGTGGTTAGAGTGCCGACCGAACATCTATCGACATTTATGAAGGAGGAGTTTTGGCCGAAAGGTGTACTGTTCCGGCGATTCCGAGGCCGGATACCTAACACCGAGCGACGCACGACGAATTTGCGTGTGAAGTAGTAATGTTATTGTTGTATATATTTTATAGTATTTTATGTTGTGTTCTATTTTTATATTGTATTATTATATTTTTATATGGGCCTTGTTGCCTGAAATAAATAACTAAATAAAAAAAATAAAAAAAACAAAGTCGCTTTCTCTGTCCCTATATCCCTATGTATGCTTAAATCTTTAAAACTACGCAACGGATTTTGATGCGGTTTTTTTTAATAGATAGAGTGATTCAAGAGGAAGGTTTACATGTATAATGCAGGTATGTTATTAGTACATTGAACCCGTGCGAAGCGGGGGCGGGTCGCTAGTATGAAATAAAACCATTTTGCTATACAGATGATATAATAACATTTGTATGGGAATAAGCGATCCTTTATACATTCTAGAACATTGAATTTTGCGTATTGCTGTAGGTAGTCTGTGTAGCCATGGAGATAATCTTGGAGTATAACGCCCCAGGGGCCAGGAGTATCCATATACAATGTACATAACACAGGTGGATGCTCGAGAAGTCACAAGATAGGGCAGGTACCTACTCAAATATTAAACGGATGAAATAATATGTGTATTTTGTACCCCGGTCAATTTCAGATTGTTCCCGGAAAACATTTGGAATGGAGAGAATTGTATTATTTCTTGGAAGTAGTTAATTGTTACAGTATTATTACTCGACAAAATTCAGCAATCCATTACATGAATTTGTAAATAGAGATTCGAACATCAAAAACAGGACTTCGTTTGCCAGGATCTGACAGCAAATATTTTACATAATGAAATGTTTTAAAGTAGGTTCTAATCATTTAATCAAATGCGAAGGATTCGTAGAGGAGGACAGTTGGGTTTACCTTAGGATAAATCTACTTTTGGATTAATCCAGTAACAGCATTGGCGTAGGTAATCCTCGGGAGAGCTAACGCAAAGTGATTTGTGCTTAACACAGGCGGGATCACCGAGGTAGGCCGGCTGGCAGGTAATCGCTGCAATTTACATAATGTGCGATTCAAGCCACCGGAGCGTCGTTGTATCACCACCAGTCACTGTGAAAATTTACTTCACGATGTTTACCCGGAAACTGGAATATTTAAACCTTAAGAGAATGTGTAGACTTCTCAATTGATGTCATCAACTTCATAACGTATAATAAAATGTAAGTGAAGAAATTCCTTTCAAGTAATTTATCTGAAGTAATATTATAATATATTCCGTGGTAAACTACACGATTTCATCAGCCGCAAGGGATGTAGGAAATGTCAATAAACACTTAATCTCCATTAAGAGTATCGAGTTGGACGCCGATGGTAGGACGACCGATAACTCTGAATAATGGATGAGACGGGCCCGAGGAGCGGGTGACCTCTGTACTATATTTTGGTAGGCACCAGAGTGTCCAACAAGAGTGACATCCCGCAATATCTGGGTCTCGCCAAATGTGAACCTTTTTCTGTTTACGCGATAAAACGTGCAAATCACCTGTCCCGATAAAAAATTTACCCACAAAGATTCGGCGAATATCTCTCCTTAAAAATACAATGAATCCTTTTTGTTGTAATTTTGTTTGTAGTGGGAATATCGTGGGGTTTTCCTTTTATATTTCTTTGATGTGTCTGTAGAGTAAAGAGTGGATTTTTATGTAAGTTTGGTAAAACTAACATGAAAGTCAAACTTCTTTCTATCTTGGAAATTTCTTGATTTTAGAACAGTAAAATGTTATCAATCTTTATCTAAAGCAAACACAATTCAGTGTTATTAGGAGTGAAGTAATAGAAATCAAATAGACTGACGTATCGATAAATGAGTGGGCTATATAGCGATTCTTGTCTTTACATGTTTTTTTACTACGACGTATACGTGCCTAGCGAACTTACGAGGCGCATGGAATGCCCATAGAGAATATACAAGTGTATCCAGAACATACTTATATATAATGTTTGGATTTTGATATAGCTGTAGTTCACGACTTACAAATTTTAAAGAAATCATCTTCTAGTTAAAACTATGATTATTATAATGAAGTTGATTTACTGCGAAATTTCGCTTTGAGCTATTTTACTCTACCATTAAGGAAACCACGACATAACTATTTAGTAAAATATAATTTTATATAATAAAAAATAGTAGATCTTTAAAATAGGTAAGGCATTCAGTCCTGCATTGAACTGTGTTGGTTGAAGAACATTGTAATATTTGTTCAATAGATGTCGTTGACGTCAGTGACGTCACAATGTGTAAAAAATACCTGGGCAGGTATTGCACTTATTTTTATTTTATGACAATTATAGTTTTTAATTACCCTACTATTTCCATATTATAGTTAACTGAATACATTATCATAGAAGACATAATTATAGGGTACACCTTCAACCGCTTGTTATCTGTTTCTTTTCTAGATTCCTGTGCATCCAATGGTTGTCTGTAAGAAATTGTTATTAGCTATAAGACCGTCAATTTGTACTCTTCTAACGTTTGCATGTTTTTTATTCTGACATGTCCTTTAGTGTACAATAAATAATAATAATAAAAAAAAAAACTTGAGAGGTGTCAAGGGACACCCGGATGGAACGAAGTTCCTTTCATTAAAACTTAATAATTAAAAATAAAAAAACCTGTATACACTCAACAAAAAAAAAGTGTCGTGACAACTTTTCGTAAGATTTTTTTCCGTCTAGCCCCCTTTCACAACGCGCGATAAGGAACTTCGTTCCAATACTTTTTACGGATTTTATCACGTTATATTGATATTATTAATCCCGGCGTTTCGGTCATTCCATTCAGTCTACCAGTGACCATGGACGCTGTAAAGGGTCCGAAACGTTGGGATTAATAATATCAATATAACGCGATAAAATCCGTAAAAAATAGTTTTATCTCAATGTATAAGACTGACATTTACGCGAATATATAATATTCGCGTAAATGTCAGAAATCAATATTATTTATTTTATTTTATTTATCTACATTTACTTTAGTGTTGTTAAAGTGTCACGTTCCGGAAATATAAGTGATGAATAATAATAAATTAATTACCTATTCTACTTTCAGTAACTAGGTTGCCCTATCCCATAAATTAAACTCATTACTGGAGTGTGCTCGAAGCCATTAATTTATTATGAGTCTAAACAATTAAATAGAGTAGTCTACGTCAAACTTTCTGAGGGTGGGCGAGTCCAATAAAAAGTATAAGTTACCCCCGCCCACTTAGTGGCTGACAACACCGTAAGAGATTATGTTCGAGTTATTTTCATATATACCTTTCCTGCTAGACGTCATTTAAAAGCCGTTTCTGTCGACTATATGGTTAAGGTTTCTTTGAGGATTTTCCTTGTACTAACTCTGTATAATGTGGAAAACATGCATAGGTATATTTGTTATTGAATGAATGAATGAATGAAAACATTTATTTCAGAACCAGGTTCTATATATATTTGTTATTAGATATTGGTTGTTTTTAAGACACAGAGGTTAATATCAAATCCGAAAATCATCCGTAATTCTAGTGATTGCCTAGCTATATCTTCAATAAATGGATCAACTAATCTGTCCGTCTGCCCTCGGGACAATTGTTAAGGTATACAGACAAGGTTGTTCGAATCGGAGAGCAAGTAGAATAGAAACAAAATGTATCGAAATTACATTTATACATATATACATAAATCATTTTACATATAATTACATAAATCATTTTAAGATAGGTAGGGCATAAGTAGTGGGAGTAATTCCACTCAAATTGGAGCTGTGCGCCTTGCAGAAAATCGAAATGAAATGACACAGCTTCGAGCTGTGTTGTGTTCCTTACAGTGCTGCACGGGGAAACGTTGTGTTGGCAGTGTGGAGAATTTGACCCTTATACTGCTAACCCAACTCTACTCTTTCGTTTTACAGGGTCGGCAACACGCAAGTGATACCCCTGGTGTTACAAGCGTCTATGGTAACCGCTTAGCATCAGGTGGGCCGTATACTTGTTTGCCACCTTAGTGGAATAAAAAAAGCATAATTTATCGAAAGCTGATGTTATTTTCAAACATTTTCATTTTATTCGTTTATCAATTTAAACGTTAAATTGCAATTTGTCTACAGTGCGATGTAAGGTTTGGTGAGGTCATCGATAGGTATATCTAGGCGTTGCTATCTTTGTAGGTCTTATGGACAGAAATGGTTTGCATAATATATATATCTCGGTATAGTTACAGGGCGCACAATACCCAGAATAGCCCGACGAGCTCTGTGGTGTAGTCGTTTATGAAGCACTTCGTGTAACTTGAGTCAAAGTAGCAGTTTCTACAATGAGAATTTCTAGAATTCTACTCATTAACGGCGTAGACAGCTTCGATGAATTGAGTTTCTAGTAACTGTAAGTCTGTGTTCGCTCCCCCCTCCCTTAGGCCGTATCTGCCTGCCCTTAAATTTACACTACAGTATTGTGTGTTACTTGCAGAAGTCTAAATCCTACCAGCCTTTACAGAACTATACAGGAATAAATTTTATTTACGTAGAAATGCTAATACCGCGTTGGGAATGTTATATTACTAGTCTAAGGTAACCTGTTTACAGTACTAATAAGTATTCAATTTTATACACACACTTATATACTACACCCTACTTTGTCTCATAACAAACATATTGGAATAAATTATTATTATTATTATAACATACCGTACCATGATGCTATCTAAATTAAAATTCTCAGTACCAAACCTGAAGCTGCTCCTGAGCTCCCTGTAACTGTTCGTACGAACGTTTGAAGAAAATCAGGCAACATATACCTACGTAACAACAATAAACAATTAATTTATTTACTTGTTCGTATTTATTACTTAATCTACATGATTACTCCTTAGAATGAAATTGCGACCTTATCTTTTGATCACAAAACTTGATCTACTCTGCTCATGAATAGAGCTACCCCTCAAAAGTAATCACGTTTTCAATTTCACCGGGCACATCGGTATTTCTCATATATTATACTTGGGTTTCTTTTATTTCCGATGTCACTTATACGATTTCGAAATCCCCGATTAAATACGATTAGGGCGGAAAGAGCCGACGTCGGGTTCAAACTTATAACTTATATTGTGTAAGATGACGAAGGAAAATATACCCCAACAGAATTGTGGCAAACCTGAGAATTTTATCGAAGTTGATATAAGTAATATTGATAAGCGGCCTCGAAGAGAAAATTGAGTTGGAGTTGGGCCCTTCAAGAGCGCGCAAGTTGAGTGAGGTGGCGGCAAAGCGCTCCGCAAATATTGACTGCGGTTGAGTGTCTCGCAACTTGCGAATTTTCCCCAGTCTTATATCGACCTAGAACTTCCATATTAATGCCTTTGGGGAAAGTAAAAACTTTTAATAGACTAGCCTTTCACCTCAGAGATTTACTCATGAACTTAGTTTTCGTGAGGCAACACTCAAACTTGCTAGCTCTAGGGATTTAGTGTCATTACATCATCATATAAACTGAGATGGGCGACATGTTCTTTGATGAGCTTTCGTTGCGATGCCATTAATTTTATTTGAATGTACATTAATGTGTTAATGGACTCTTGCGGTATACAGGTACATAACATTTCTATACATAACCTAGTTAAAAATAAGTGGGTCTTGAAATTAAAAAAGGAATTATTTCTTTATTTTATTTTATTATAAAAACTTAGTACATAACTTGGAGACTACGTATACAAAAAAATAATTTAGAGTTACAGCTACATGACCAGATGTTTATGAAGTTTTAAGTGATATTTGAGCAATAGGGAAGGCAACGTAAAAACAGATGTCAGCACAAACAGTAGGAACAACCTTTACAACCAATCGAATCTTGATATCAAAACGTGATGTATTGTCAAATGGATTTCAGCCAATCGAATTGCATTGGACCAAATTAAGCGTCGTTCTACTACTACTACTATTAGTTCCTCAGTTGCCATCCCCATTGTATGGTCATATAGTGTGGAGTTTTTTTCATTGATTTACTTGTGCATAATCTTACTATGTAGGTATCTAATGTTTCATAAAATATAAGTTCCACTAAACTAACTTACTCTACCATGATATGGTTTGTGAGTTTCGTTATGCATAATTTTTAAGAACTAGCCTACTACGTAAGTACATCGACTGTTTCAAATGTACGCCGCGAGTATTCTATAAATTGTCTGATAGTACTGACTTATCCATTATGAATATTTCGTAATTTGGCAATCTGAAAATCTATGGGTAGCTAAATAGTACAATAATTGTAATTTTCAAAACAAGACAAATAGCTATGCTATTGAAACATGAATTGACTAAGTTACAGACTAGATAAATAATTGAGTCTAATCTAAAAAATATTTAAATTCAGAGGCCAGCACATCAAGCTACCCGAATCTGTCAAATTTCTTTGATAGATTTTCAAGTTTAACACAACGTAATAAGATTCATGTTCAATGGGGAAAATTTGGCAGTTTTGGATAGGTTGACCTGCTGGCGTCTGTTTTTTCAAATAAAGCGCTACACAAAATGATGTTACATGTAATACATGATCATATTGATTTGGTGAGTATACATGTTGTGCAATATTAAGTACTATTGGAGTAAATAAGGTAATAATCAATATCTGCACTGGCTACATTAATAATGTTCATGTGTGTGTTCATGGTTTACATACTATCTGTCCAGTGTACGCCTAAATGTTAAACATGGTAAAATAATACAACTACGTGCACCGTGCCATCACGATTTATAATGTGACCGTGACCCACTAAATCTAATTACGTTAGATGTTACAGTTTTGTTCAGTCATCACCTGTAATTTCTCAATATTGTATATTTAACCTAAAATACGAAACGGATTAAATTTATTTCGATTTGGCTGCGGTTGTGGTCTCCGAGACCTGTTCGGTCTGTGCAATGGTTCATTTGCTCCAGAAAGCAAAGGTGATTGGAAGTCGTCTATTATATCAGATGAATTAGTGTTTCCACTAAATTCATCATGGGTTTCTTCACTGAAAGAATCAATTTTCATTTCGTGAGTTAAATCAGTTGCAGTTGGCAGAGTTGTCGTTGTAGATTCTTTCATTTTATTATTCTGGAAACTGGTTATGTTAGCCACTAGTATCGTTGTAGCAACGGGGACTTCATTAGTCGTTGTTGGCGTTTTAACAGTGGTTTCGTAAGTGACCCCGGTTGAATTCGGCAATGTATCATTTTTAAAGACCGCATTGCTTGAAATATTAACAACAAGTCCTGTTTCGATGTATTGTGGTGTTGTTTGGGTATTCAAATATGTTGTTGGCAATATATCAGTAATATTGTGAACTTCATCAGGTGATTCTTTATAAGTCGTTGGCACTTTATCATTGGAAGTACTTTCCTGAATAAATGGTACTTTAGTTGTAATCTCAAACGTCATTGGAGTAACACTAGTATGGCCTTCAGAAATTATAGTAATTTTAATTACCTCATCATTCAGAGTTATATTTGGAGGAGAAGGATTTTCAGGTTTTGTCTGTTCTGTTGCTTCTACATCTACTAATTTGATCTCTGTCTCATTATTCAGTGTACTATTTTTTATTACTTCCAATTTAGACACATCACCAGTGTAATTTGTATAAAATATTTTTTCTTCGTGTATTTCTGGTTCATCTTTTAAGAAAATAGTAAGATCAAGAGCCGAATCGTCATCTAACTTACTTAATAATGTCACAGGTGTTATCTCAGTTTGTTTAACTACGATACTTGCTGGCGTAGTAGATCGCTCAGTTTTTTCTAACATTCCTGGTTTATTTTCTATCCCTTTTTGAACTTTACCTTTAGGATCATAGACTTTGTCGTTATACTTTTTGGGCATTGCAGATTTAACCTTCTCTTTTTTCGAATCGTCCTTATTTTTCATAATATTTATCAAGAGCCCCTTTTCAAGCGTCACTGGTTTTGGATCTTCTGTTGTTGATTTAACTATGTTGCTATGGTAAATGTGATCATTCTGCTCCATCTGCATACCTTGTTTAAAGTAATTTTGTTCTGCTAGCTGTTGTGCATGTTTTTCTTTTAAAGATAAAACGGTCATATCGTCACTAATTTTAGCTTTTGCCATTACTAGCGGAGGAACAAAATGATCTGTTGGTTGCGTAAATATGTTTTCAAGATTTCCAAGTCGCGCAATTTCTTCGTGTAACATTTTATGTTGCATGTGTTTTTCATCTTCAATTTTTTCCAACTGTTCATTTGTTATGTAGTTGTCTGCATTAGACATTTTAGGTATATAATTACTTTGTAAGTTATTGTTATGTACCAAATCTAAATCAACGGTTTTATCAAAGTTAACCCTGTTAAATTTATTGACATCAAGAAGTTTATGATAAATCGGTGACTTATATGGCGTTACAAAATTTATGTTTCGGACTGTTGTTGTAGTTGTCATGGTGCTAGACTGATTAATATCGTCTTCATGGTCAGTTGTCACAATTTCTTCAGTTGTGACTTCAGTTGTAGTTGTATCTTGGTCGGTAAATACAGCTTCAGTTGTTACCGGCCATGTATTACCCAAAGATGTAAAGTTGGAGTATGATGGAGTGCTTGTTATTTCTTCTTCTTCAGCACATGACAAGTCTCTGAGTAAATCTTCACGTTTCTGTGGAAAGGCAAGGTAAACCTAAGGAATTTTGTTTCATAATAGACTATTATGAAGTCTTATGATAAAAGTTTTGAGTATCTTACCACATTTCCCGTACACTGCACTCGTTTCACGCCAGCTAGGCCACAGTCAGCGGTAAGTTGCACAGCAGCACTTTCTGGCAAGTACAGGATCGTCAGCGCAGGCAGGGCACGAATCATGCATCCCTCGTTGCCTAATGCCCATTGAGGTACTGTCAACAATAGACACATTTTATAATTAAGTAAATAAAGTAATAAGGTTCATGTTCAATTGGGTAAATTTCACAGTTTTGGATAGCTTGACCTGCTGGCCTTCTACCGTCTGTACTTTGTATCTCTCATAAATTCGTACGAGATACTAAGTCACCATAAAGTAACTTTGGAGAACTAACTACGATGTTTAGCTCGGGGCTTATACTTATCATAACTTAACTCTTATCGCTATATATGTACCGTAACTAACCGTATGTGTGTAAATATTATTTCATACAGAGGAACTTATGAATTATGTATTTTTAAAGTAGATAATATTATCTCAATAATAAACTGGAGCATAAGTTGTTACTAGGAAGAGTTTGAGACTGATAAGTAATTTTTATACACTGAGTTTATGTAAGTCTATGATAGCTATTGACGTGTACAAAAACAAATAACATCTTGAAGAGAGTGCCAATAAACAATAGCAAACTCACTTGGCATACTTGTGTATCTATTTGTGTTACAATTCCAAATTCCTGTTGTTATTCCCATGTTCTACAGACCTACTATTGATTGGAGTTAAAAGAAAAGTAAAGATATGACGCCTAAAATAGCTACCCTTCAAACTTTGCCCAATTCAATAGGTTCGACGAGAAAGTGCTCTAGATTTTCAGCATTTTCTGGATTTTCAACTTTTATAATTGTAGTAAACTCCAGTAATCTAAGAGAAAACTAACCGGGTAGTTCACAGATGAAGGAGGCAACGGTAGGCCCTCCACAGGCGCGAGCTTCCCAACGGTAGTCGGCGGCAGGGTCGGCGGCCGCGCAGAGAGGTGCTGCGCGTGCGTCGGGCGAAGAGCTCCAGTACCCATCACCACTCAACCCGCGATAGTCACTAGTGCCAAGGACACAATTATAAGTAAATGTATAAGATTTCTGGACGACCTACGGACCTTATAAGATGAAAGGTTATTGGAGTCAATTTAAAATCCCAGGTATCATAGCTTGGTTTGGAACCGTGAATAATAAAAGCTTTAACTTATGCCTACGTAAATATGTACGCATGTAGCTATATCAGATCGCTGTGATTTCAAATAAAGGCATTGTAATCAGACTAATTTATTTGGTAAAAAAATAAATAATACACCATATAAATGACCCGCCACAAAAGGTTTAATACCTACTATATGACGTTAGATTTAATAATAATAATAAACTGGAACATAACTTACGTCCAGGTGAAGTCTCCATCAGGATTGCTTCGGATCAGGCCGACCCACACGGCGCTGGAAATATCCAGCTCCTTGAGGTACGCCCGCACCGCATCGTATTGTGCCGTCGTGTCCACTGCATAATACACACAGTTATCAATGCCAAGAGTATTTACCACAGAGCTTTTTTAAGAGAGGCATAGTGAGAGTAATTCCACTTAAATTGGAGCTCCCCGACTGAGGAGGTACCCCCGCCTTGCAGAAAAACGAAGTGATGATGCTTGGAGCTCTATGACTAGAGAAGTACCCCCGCCTTGCAGAAAATCGAAGTGAAGCTTTGGATTGTGTTGTGATGAACACTTGCCCACCTTGCCACCATTGAAACTTGCTCACCGTTATGAAACGGTGGGCAAGGTTGCCAGTGCTCCGCGAGAGCAGTGACTGCCAACCCAACTATTCCTCTTTCAACACAGGGTCGGCAACGCGCAAGTGATACTCCTGGTGTTGCAAGCGTCTATAGGCTACGGTAACCGCTTACCACCAGGTGGGCCGTATGCTTGTTTCACCTTAGTAGAATAAAAAAAAAGCATAATGGAATCTATGTTCATTACAGACGCAGTAAGTAGGTACCTAACTATTATTAACAAGGTAAATAATTGGTAAGTAAAACAAACTGCAGTCAGACTGGTACTATTAGAGCAAAGACGAAGACTTCTCTCTGCTTCTGTTTTAAAACCTTTTTTCTGAGACTTTAATTCCCCTCTGTTGCATAACCTCAATTCAGTCGTATAAAGAAACACAGCGTCCTACTTAATTATGTACATTAAGTATATTCCACTAACAAAATAAACAATCTTTCTTTTGTACCTTTGTGTTCCACTAAATACAAGGTAAATGAAGTTTGTTGAAGAACTCGGGGAATAGAAACAACTGTGTCAAAATAAGCAACGACAATGTATTATCTTATTAATTAGGACACAACATGTAGACTTCAATATTCTCTGGCTATAGGTTTTCACGAGTACACACACAGGTACAGGTTTTTTAACAGGTTTTCCGAATTATACAACTAAATGCTGTAAAAGCTACAAGCAGGGCTTCTTTTCAAATATTTTCTTCTGTCAGTTTTCGAATGTATATTTTGCTGTGCAAATAAATAAGTATTGAAGACTACCTTAGCAGAACCATCACGTGTTAGGTAGTCGACTCAGAAAACTGGCTGCAGGAATAACCGCGTTCGTTCGCGATGTTCCATTTAAATGATATCATAAATTTAGGTCCATCGACCGGCGAGCGTAGTCGGGAGGCGTGCCGCGGTTTATTAGAGATGCTCCGTATTATACAGAAATTGTCCCGAATTTTCCAAGAAACGACTTGGGAGTTGCCATATCCTTAGTTATGCGTCCTAGTGCGCGGTCACGACACCTATTTACGTAACCGGATTACTTAAACAAGACAGAAACATAAAGAGGGTCGTAAAAATTGTATCGTATGAACCTTTGAGGTACTATTTTCTTCAACAAATTCCTTTTTTTAATGTCCCATTTAGCCGCGCTATAAAACTCGATATCTGTAGCGTTAGATTTACGACGTATCGCACGTAATGTTCAGTTCGACGAAAATGCTAGAAATTCTTTTGCAATTTCCGCTAATACAGCAAGAAAGGAGTTTCTTTAGTGAGCAAATGGAAAAACGTAATTCATGTCCGGCGAATGTTCACGTAGTGCAGGTATGATTCGATTATATCGGTCTGTGAGGCTCCGTAGTGGTGCCCGTTGTTGTGCCCCACTCTATTTTTGTTTACGTCACGTATCCTTATAAACGGAGCCCGGGAGCTTTCTCATATCCTGTAATCTTATTAAATGATCTTTAGTAGTAAAGAGGGCAACGTTTATGGTCTAGTAAAAGGGAAATACAAAAGAAAAATGTCTGCTATGCTATATAGGTTGTACCTGTTATAAAAATTCAGAATATGAGACAGAAATATTCAAGGAAACATAGCTTAGGAAGACGGTGAGAAGACGGCTAGTATAGCTGCTAATTAACGGCTGACCTATTAACTAGACACCTGATCCCTTTCATGTCTGGAGCACTGGTCCAAGCTATTAAACACGGATAATCTATAGATTAGAAAATTTACAGGTAATAAGGTAGAGGTATTTAATTTAGAAATTCTACAATCAGATGAATAGCTCGGAATAATAGGTGGAATAAAGTAAATGTGGTTGGAGTTGAATAAGTTTGCCATTAGTACTCGAAGTCTAGACTTATTGTTCTGTATATAAATTAAAGTTGTTAAACCAAAGACAAATTGTTACCTTTAACAAAACATTGTACCTCACTGGGAAACAAAAAGTGTTTGAGGCTTGTTCTACCCTCCGTATGAGATTATACAAATAATATAGAAGTTTTGTTAGTGAACTAATAATGTTCTAACAAAAAATGCACAACGTTTCATATCGCGCTGATAATTATAAAACTCGATTAGAATTTATCTGTTTTGTTCGCTCCTGAACAAAAATAATAATCAGGGTTCTCTTAATTAATCGAGGTGATGTAAAAAGATCCCTTAACCTAATTACTAATTAAATATACATATATACACATGGGAGCGTGTCAAGCAAAAAAAAAAGAAAACTGGCGAGCAGCACCCGTGTGTAAATAAATGAAACATTTCGAGCTACTTTTGAACTCCTCATAACTTGAAAACTATTCAATTATAATTTATTCAATTTTGAAATTTAGGTATTCAATTATAATTTAAATTCAACTCACAAAGTCCTTGTATCGGCGAGTGTTTGTAGTACGTGGATCGAGTCAACTTCGCAAGGCCTTTCAGGCCATTTTCACATCGAATGATACGATCCACGCTAATTGTTCTGACAGTTAAAACCGATATTTAAATAATGTTCATTCCCTGTTCAAAATCCCACATCCATTTATCTACACACAGTCATACATAAATTAACGATCAAGTTCCCCAATCGCCAAATTGCTCATTCCGAGCGGTTCGATACAATCGCTCCTTGATTGACAGCCTATTTTAGCTGTCAAATAATACTAGGAAACTATGCCTTTGGGCTGACACGACCGGGAAATTCACATTACCGTGGAGTGGAGTTGAAGTCGACAAGTCGGTCGTATTCAAATTGACGTCATTAAGTTGGTTACACGGCCGCTAAGACGAAAGCTTTCAGTTATAACATTTACGTGAGCAAGAACAACCTCGTGTGCCTTCGAGCTAAGCCGGAAACTTGTTAATTACTAAAGAAGGATATAATATCAAAAATGATTTTTTAATTTCTTTTAGGTATGTCTTATAACAGATGTTTAAGAATAAGAATATTTTTTGAATTTTAGAAACTCGGTCCGTTCTTTGGCATGCTCTTCAGTAGAAAACACCGCTACTACTCACTATCGGATCAAAACGAAAGAGAAAAGATTCAGAGCAAAGAGAAAATATTACTTTACTATTTTATTTATTAATACTATTTGACGACGTCTCCGGTCTAGTGGTTCGAGAGACTGCTGATCATGGGGTCGTGGGTTCGATTCCCACAGGACACAAATATTTGTGTGGGTAAAACATGAGTATTTGTGTTTGTTATGTATTATAAGTATGTATTTATAAAAAAAAAGTATATATATATACTATGGGTACTAGACAATGGATATAATACTTATATCCATTGTCATTATAAGTATTATATCCATTGTCTAGTACCCATAGTTCAAGCTCTGCTTAATTTGGGACTAGATGATGTTGTGTAAAATGTCCCAAAAATATTTATAATATTTATATTTTATATTTATTATAAAAAAGATAGTATAAAGATCTACTCTCATGTAGATAAACGATTACCTGATTCCGTAGGTTTTACCTCTACAGTTATTTTGAAGTAAAGGCATACCTTTACTTCAAAATAACTGTAGAGGTAAAACCTTAATCTTTAAAATTTTAAATATAATAGTATAATAGGACAAGTTTTAAGCTTGCCTACCCAAAAATTGGTGCTAGCTCTCCTACTATAAAGCGCAATACAAGTTCTCTCTGAGCCAAAACATATGCGTCAGCATTGACACTACAAAAGAAACATTTAAATTTTAAGTATAGAAAAATCATTTCATTCTCCTTTGCCTCGCACACGCGGCTACTGATCGGAAGGTTCTGGTTTCGATTACCAGGTCAAGGAAAGTGTTTTTGGGTTTATTGAAATATTGTGTAGCTACTATTAGGACTGCACGTGGGCCTTTGTTGTCTAATAAATTAATAAATAATATTATTACCGCAACACGATTGATCATTAAACCTATCATATTGATTGACTCTCAGTAGCCGAAGAATAAAAACAGACACAAAGCCCGATAAATCCTTTCAGAACTCATAACAAAAGCGGATTAACTCGGTCTGTAATAACACATTGTGGTATTATCCGTCCGTGAAACCACTTTTTACTTAGAAGTAATTTTC
This sequence comes from Acronicta alni, assembly GCA_964056405.1. Classification (NCBI taxonomy): domain Eukaryota; kingdom Metazoa; phylum Arthropoda; class Insecta; order Lepidoptera; family Noctuidae; genus Acronicta; species Acronicta alni. Next base: position 13,360,807 of record OZ043916.1, on the reverse strand, counting down.
TTTTCGAGAATGCGAAAAGTGGGTTTTAATAAAATTAATATTCTCTTTAAATTTCCTAGCTTTTAGATATCACTTTGATAACATCTCAGTTACAACTTTTAATAACACTTAGATAGGTACGTAAATTCTATATGTGTAAGGCATGTTAAACTTTTAAAAAAAAATTGACATCATACGGGATTCGAACCTGGGTCCTCCGGCTTGCCACATCAGAGGCTGTAGTCAATCTCGGTAGCTTAGTTGGCTTAAGAGTCTGGTATACCAAAACGTAGGACGCAATTTCGATTTCAGCCTCAAATCGGAATCAAATATTTCTATCGTAAAAATTTGCAGCATTTGTATTTTGTAACTTTTAAAATGAAGACAGAATCATCAAGGTAAACGTTGAAGGAGAAATTACATCACGCGTTGTTCGAAGTAAATCATAAATTAAACGCTATCATAGGAGCGAAGTATCTTTACATATAAATTGCCAATGCAGATTAATGGTTGTTCCTATCCCTGATACAGTATCTATATACGACCACGACGTCTGTGGTCTAATGGTTCGCGAGTCGGACTGCTGATCTCGAGGTCGTGGGTTCGATTCCCACAAATCACAAATATTTATATGATGAACATAAGTGTTTGTGTTTATCTGGGTGTTTCTTATGTATTATAAGTAACAATGTATTTACAAAAAAAAATATAATTATTATATCCATTGTCTAGTACCCTTAGTACAAGCTCTGTTTAATTTGGGACTAGATGGTGCTGTGTAAAATTGTCCGAGAATATTTATTTATTTTATTATTTATATAGCTGTGAAATTAAGAAAATTTCCATAACACATCTTGGGGCTGAGTGTAGTGTAGGTACACAAACGGCTAGGTTGTTGGCGGGGAGCCAATGTCTCCGCGCAGGCTCCCGCCCGACAACTCGGGGTAACTCCAGAGAACCGCCAAGTCAATATTTGTGATGCCATTTAACTGTCCCACCACTCACGACTTACGATATTTTATTGCTTGCTTATCTTTGCTAACTTTTAATTTCACGATTGAATTACGATCGGAACGAATTGATAGGAAATGAAATTGGATACTTCCATACTTTCAAAATGTTATTCTATTTCTTTAGAAATGATACAAGACTGGAAAAAATACTCGTGAATAAAAATGGGTAGTAAATAAAAAACTGTTTCGCTTGCAGCGGCAACTGAATACGAAATCTAGATCTATAAATCTAGTTCTTACAGCCAACCACTATTTTACTCCCAACCTGTATAAGTCAATAAAGACAGACGGTATAACTAATGATGTAAATATTTTAACAGCCCCAGTGTGAAATGAAACCCCTTTCGAAACTTTAACTAAAACCAAACCAATCGCTTAAAATCCTCAGTTAAAACTACCGTGGCTTTGTTCAAAGCCGTTTAATATTTTAACAATATATCCTTAATATCAAAAACAGTAAGGGTCGGATCATAGAGCTATAAACCCGTTTAGTTAAGCTTCATGCCGTTTATTTCTAATCCTGAACCATAACATGTGAATTTAAGGGAATACGGAATCAGGAAATTTATTTTAGATTGTGAAGCACCGAGCCCGCCGCAATTTAGCCTCGGGGATCCCAATAACTACATTTGACGCCATTTGTAGGTACACGGAGCATCTCGGCTTGTTTATACCGCGGGCTATACGAGTTCGGAGGCGATAACACCACCTTTATTGCCAATAACCACTGCTTATTTTAGGCTATGAGATTTTGGAACGTGATGCGCGTGCGGTCAGTTTATACTTATATTGAAATTCATATCGTTGTTTACCCAATTTGTCCAATTTCTTCATGCACCTTTGTTTGGTAGTTTAAGTAGTTGGAAAACAAATTTGATGGATTGAATCTGAAATCTTCGCTGGGAATAAATAGACTTCGATGGAAATTGCCGATAAGACGATGTAACTATGCAACAGTAAAGTACCTAAATGTTGATGATAATTAATATTTACTGTTTTAACTTTTATCAAATCTTAATATGATACCTTGACAAATCTGGACCTAAACAATCACTTTATACAGGGTACTTTATATAATGGAATACTAAAAAAATACCATATTGATTTTGGTTTAAACGTCTAGAATATTCTAAGTTATAAACAGCTCCCTTCACCAAGTCGATCTCAAATTAACGTATATGATTAGCATTTCACACGTCGTTAAACAGTGCACAAATTGATCCAACTATGCAGCACGACTAAGCACCAGATTACCCGTGAGATGAGATCGTCGATACCTCCCGCCAGTCGTGGAAACACATCAAATCTACCTACCTATATCGATATATCGATACGTCGAATAAATGTATGCATCGACGGAACGAGCTAAGCTTTGGGATCAGCGCCGCGCTTTGAACGGCACGTACGCGGTTCCCTAGTATACGCTGATTGGATATTTTATAGCTGAAGATACTCCACTATTTTTTCAGCTTTTGTAACAATTGTATTTTATTGTCAGAAGATATTATTTTGCAGCCATGCACGGGGTGAGTCGGGATAAAACTTTGAAAGGGATTTTCAGCTTTAATTTTTCTAAGTTTAAAATATTTTTATTAAAATTTGGGATTGCTTAATTTGCATAAACTTCTTATTATTATTTCGCATTCCTTTTTTTTAGTCTGTACATCATTCAAAAAAATGAAAAAAAAAAAAAACTAATAATATGTAGTTATTAAAAACCTATAGTCTCTCGGCACCCACACTTCTTCCTAAGCAATAGTATTTTTTTTAAATACTACTGAGTTGACAAACAAGCTTTTCGGCCCACCTGATGGTAACCGGTTACCGTAACCTATAGACGCTTGGAACACCAGTATCACTTGTGCGTTGCCGACCCTGTAAAACGAATGGGGAATAGTTGGGTTGGTAGTATAATGGTCAAAGTTCCCACACTGCCATCACAACGTTTCCTCGTAGAGCACTGGCAACCTTGCAACCTTGCAACCTTGCTCACAGGAAGAAATACCACACAGTTCAAAGTTATTTTACTTCATACATAAGTATGGTACAGACGCCAGCAGGTCAAGCTATTGAAAACTGTCAAACTTTCCCAATCGAATATGAACCTTATTGCTTTGTATTAAAGTTGAAAATCTATCAAAGAAATTTGACAGATTGGGGTAGCTTTATGCGCTGGCCTCTGTACATACCTATGCTTATAAGAAATCTCGCACCCAACCCGGCAATTGCTTTTACCGTCATATTATTAGTTTATTATTATATAACAATCTGCAAAATAAATTACATCTTTAATACGGCTACATTGAAATATTTCGAAGAATGTCTCTCTTTTCTATTAGTATTCCAAATCTGCGAGATTGTATGCTGCTTCGATATTTAAGTAACTTAACTGAATACATTAAAACTTTTCTCAACGTCATGATAAGAATAGATAATCTATTAAAGTCTGTGAAGAACTCGAAATACAGAACTGTGAATACAAAATTATCATAATATTAATTCAAGATTGAATAATATAATGGTCTGCTTAATAAACTTAAATAAGTTTATCCCACTCAGTCATATTATATGAATATATATCACTGAGTGAATTCGTTAATTCAAAAATAACTAATTACATTTGCAATTAATGTACCTAATTAATATTATTCATGTTTTATTTTTGCAATAAGCACGTAAAAATACTTTTATGCTCAAACAAATAGGTATTATTATCATCATCAACATGGGTTGATGATGATCAGTACATGGATATGGATACTGTCCCACTGCTGGGCACGGGTTTCCTCTCAGAATGAGAGGGATAAGGCCACCACGATGGCCTAGTGCGGGTTAGCAGACTTCACACGCCTTCGAAAAAATCTTGCAGGCATAGGTAAGATACTATACCTTAACTTAGGCAAAAAAACTTACGAAAGTATTACCAGGGCCGGATTATGCCATATTACCGGGGCCTAGGCAATGCGACTCTTGAGGAAGGAACTCGTCTCATGTTCTACCTTCCTACAAAAAATACTTATTTTTCTCGGGGCCCCTAGGCAATTGCGTACTTTGCCTACGGGTAATCCATAAAGTAAATCTTGTATATAACGTAAATATATCTAACAGAAACCAAATCATTCAACAAGGTAAACACATTTTTCACCCTATACATTGTAGAACTGTGTTTATAAACAGAATTAGGCATAAATAAAACGCCGCGAAACGTCGTAGGCAAGTAAATACACGAGGAGATCCAATCTTTTCCGTCCAACCAAAACAATCTCGCGTTGGGTTCCTGACGCTTGCTACATAGGTATTTAATTAAACAATTTCAAGAATCTGCGTATCCAAGGGGCGAGTTGTGTAGCCAGAGGCGTTCGATCCGAAGTGAAATTAGCTGTTTGTAACAGTTAACAGGCGCGGTCGCTGCTACAGCCAGCCTTAATTAATTAAGTGGTAATTCTAACGGCTTGGATTCCGAGCACTTAACGTAGTTACAATGACCACTTTATGTGAGTGCGTGCATATTATAACATCCCCGTTAGTTTAGTGGTTCTAAGTGCGACTGCTATGCTAGCTTCTGGATACCAAACTCTGAGCTGCTACTGAGAATTTCATAAAAAAACATCAATAACACTTGATCGACCTAGGAATAGAACTCACAACCCCTAGGGTAGCAGTCATGCTCACGAACAATAGAAAAACGAAGTAGTTAAAAACTATACATTGAAATATCTAAGTTTTTTTTACTTTATTTTGAAATACATCAATTTTGCAATTTTATCGACACCTGAGCGTACGCTAAACCATAATATAAATTTACTGGGAACTAGTAAACTGATAGTCTCCTCTTGAGATCGGTTAGGAAGACGTTCAAGTTATAGCCAATGGTACCATATTTCTCGCTTGCCACAATAAAAGGAATAATTTTGTTTAGGAATATACGCATTCTCTTATATTGTTTTCATTAAAAGTTTAAGAGAGTAATAGCAGTATTGATTAAATTAATTATTATTAATGCACAAATCATTTCGAAGTCAATGCCCCTAGATTCAAACTCCCAACCTATGACCAGCGCCGTAGATCCGGCGCTGGGGGGGCAAGCCGTGGCCAATGTACCGGGCGGCAAATTCAGGGGGCGGCAAATTCGAACTTGTCGGCAGACGAATGTACGTTTCATCACTCATCATTAACGCAACTTTGACCACTGAGACAGATGTCCAGTACTAAGCACATGCATTATTTTTCGCGGGGCGCGTAGGCATAGGTCAATCTACATATAAAACATATGCAGGCGGGGGCGGCATTTTTATGTTTTTGCCCCGCCTCGAAAAATTTCTAATCCGGCGATGCCTATGACTCAGTACCTAGTCCACGGTCACTTTATTCGCAAAGGAAATGGTATAAAAATTTGAACATTACATAAACAACATAACATACCATCACGCCTGTATCCCCCGAAGGGTTAGGCAGAGGTGTATACTCACAGTTCGCCATTATTGCCATGAAAAGTTATTAAAATATATGATATTTCTTTTTTCACAATATCCGATTAAAATAAACTACAAAATAAACAGAGAGTACCAACGTTTTAAATTTATTGAATTACTAGCTTCTGCCTACGACTTCGTCCGGGTGGAAAAGTTACTTTTAATTATCGTTGTAATTTGGCTAATTAACTCAAAATCGTTATAAATTATAGCGTATATACGTTATTTTGATGTATAAACAATAATACTGTAAAGTTTCCTCAAAATCCGTTCAGCAGTTTTAGCTTGAAAGAGTAACAAACATCCATCCATCCATCCTCACAAACCACATTTATATTATTAGTAGGATTTATAATATTAGTAGGGTTGCAGCAAGAATGTTCTGTTATCCATGTAGGTACATCAAGCTACCACAATCTGTCAAATTTCTTTGATTGATTTTTAACTTTAGCACAAAGCAATAAGGTTCATATTCGATTGGGAAAATTTGACAGTTTTGGATAGCTTGACCTGCTGGCGTCTGTACTTTATTCTTAATAATTATGATAAAATACAATTGCCAAATCACTAGCAGGAGTCCTATAAAGCTCATTATCAAGTGTCAGAACGGGTAAGTATGAGATAGGATACCGAAACTTACGAATATTTGTACGATATTAATAAAAACCTGTTACTCTGCGAAACGCATACTTTACACAACTTCAACTTAATATCTCAATTTTCTGTCTATATTTTGTATATTTACCTCCTAATGAGGATAAGAGTGTCACCGAAGGTACATATTTGCCCGTTGTTGCCGAGAGGTGTTATGTAAATTGACAGGATTGCCTTTATCGCATTACATCCTTAAAGCCAAGATCACGCTCGAGACGATATCGTTAAAAAGGTTATTATAATATTTATAATAGAACACGGTCCACGGCTTTAATAAAATTTACATATCATCAAATCCTGCCGCACACGTGTTAAAATGTGGATAATGATATTATGTTTTTCAATTAAGTTCGTTGATGAGAAAATAAATGATACTCGTAATATGGGACACTGATTTGACTTGGTGCCAACCCGGGAAAACACTTTAATTTTCCTTTTTCAGTTACTGTAAACGGGTTAAAATTTTATAGCAACGAATGCAATTAAAAATCCACCAGTTTGCTGCAAAAATAAATAAAAGCGCGTCCTCCAAACTCAGTTGATGAGTCAACCAAAAAAAAAATCAATAAGATTTCAATTTATTTTATTTGCATTTCTATACATAAAGTGAACCAATATCCGTATGTTTACGGATGACAGCAATTAAGGGGCGCATGTTGTTTGCGTCCGGCGTCCGGTGTCAAGTGTCGGACATGGCGAGGCGTGTCGTCCCCGCACTCCCTTCCCAAGCGCCATTTATTGCCCATTTTTTTGAAAATAGAGTTTCGTTTATTAAAAAGTTAATATTGGTACTATTTTCAAAACGCATGTAACGTTCATTTATCGGAATGACCGCTTGGTCTAACATGGTTCCCTGCTATCAAATTAACTTGAGTGTAATGTAAAATTCATTTAAAAGTGGAGAATGCTGTTGAAACTGTCGCTACAAATGTACGTTTATAGTTAGTTGGCAGAAATTGCACGAAAATTTTCCGTTGCATTCAAATTATTACTTCAACAAACGTGTTAGCGGAATAATGGTCTCTGTGTTCACAATTTTGCATTCAGCAACTATCGTAATATTGTATGAGTTGCAATTCGCAACATTTGGCCGATCCGATCAACTGTGATACGCATCTATTGATTTTCAATAAGCCTAGCCTAGTTGTCGTGTGCTGTTTGCTAAATAAGTACTTATATTCAGCAAAGCTCACAAATTGTTTATTGTCAATGGACATAACATAATGGGTGTTAATAGTTAAAACCAATGCTGTGTAGGCTCAGACGCTTCATCATTCCAAAACATTTAGTTACTTTTATATGTCTGAAAAAAAAAAAAAAAAACAAAGATAAGTATTATGTACACCGGTACCTAACCCATGAATCGGATCAACATAAGGTTAATTTACTTAAAGGATTCCTTTATCTCCTATCTGATATCGTTTCGCAACTTTTCATAGCTGTGAGGAAGGACATTATAATATATTTTAGGGGAGAAATTGTAGGTTTTAATGTGTAGTAGTACATTTTGATGAATATTAAAGTGATACTTCAAATTTAAGTAAGCACCTAAGAGCGACTCTTAGGTTAATTGCATAATAAAAAGCCCCTGAGTGGGCGCTTGTATTTAATCAATTTACAATTTTATAACGATAAAGCAATTTGTGGAGTAAATGTGCTTTAATTGATACTTTTTTAAGCAAAATTATGCAGCTACTTTACTAGGGTAAATTATGCAATAAATGTATGCAGGAATACAGGCGAGATGGTGAATACCGGTGTTAACCGGTATTCGGTGTTTCCGGTATTCACCATCACGCTCGCACGTTCACTGGTATGTTTAGGTCTCATGTATAGGGGACAAGTATATTGCCATTAACCGGGCACACATCCAAACTCCGAGTTGCTACTGGGAATTTCACAGAAAAACCTAACAAACCTGTTTTCGACCCGGCAATCGAATTCCTTACCGGACCGGACCTCATGTCGTGCGTAGCAGTCGTGTTTACGACCACAAGACTAATATAAAATATTAAGCTCTGAACTCACTTGGCATTTTGACGTTACAGCCATTGGTTTTTGTAAGTAGTATTTTCTGTCACGTCAAGACTTCGATATTGGAATCCATACGTTACAATACCGATTGTGTTAAACGTCCAAATGTGTCACATATTGCACAAACTGCGTAGATCTAACTGTACGTACTGCGACTCAGCGAACGACGAATATGGGTATTTCCCTGAACCCAATCGTAAGAGAAATGATCGCATAAAAATACGAAATTGCCAACATTTTTTCGTCAAATTATTTCGATGCCACGGCAAAAATAATGGCTATTATTATTACTTTTTGTAGAGAACATACAATTCGATAGTAACAGTGCATACCTTTATGATAATGTACTCAATTTGTTCCGCATTGATCTTTTCCCATTCTTGTTATTACATCATCCTCCGAGCTCTTCTATTTTGGAGTCGGATTCCAGTCTTACCAGAAGTGGCTGAAATCAGTATTTTACACGAAGCGACTGCCATCAGACCCCGCAACCCTATTTCTGAGAAATACAAATATCTTGAGAATATTGAATAGAGGTTGTCAGGCTTTTTGGGCTGGATCAATCAGGACTGGCGGTTTTATGTGCTCTCATTACGTAAAAAGGTCTTAACAGATCTTTACGTGTTCTTCACCCACCCATAGACTGACCGGGGCTAGGGTTGCTTAACCTCGTAGATAATACTTAGCCATTCCATCCCGTTTCCGTTGCAATTACTTACTCTATATTCTATCTTACTAAAGCTTATAAGCCTAAAAGTTTCATCGGAATCGAATGTATGATATTATAGGAATACGGAGGACAAAGAAACAAACAAATACTCATATCTATATATAGTCTTATTATTATAACTACTGTATTGATAAATATATAAAATTATTCTCATCGAAATAAATGATCGAAGAATATTCGTAAACACATATTTTATGTAGTCACATAACACCACGACTAGTATGCGCAGTTCACGTACCAGCCGAGGTGGAAAAGATGATGGATGGCACAATTTATATGGCATTCGTATTGATATTACTCCTTTTAAAAGCTATCGTAGCTCGTGTGGATAGATTGTTCTACATATAATAAAGAGTTCCGCGGCCGTCGCATAAAACATGTTATATGGGGGTTTTTGGGGCGATTATTTGGCATTAGGCGTTTCACTAAGACTAAGGTATACATAGTAAGCACATACCTACTCTCAATATTGTATGATAATTATGTTATAAGTGTACTCCATTATTGGCGAATTCTTTAAAATTAGAGTATGCTTAAATATTGCAAGCCGTGAAGTTACGATGTGTAATTAAAAATAAATACATAAAATAACGTATATCGGTCTGAAAATAGATATTACAAAAAATATGCATCTGTGAAAAATGTCTTTAGGGCACTTGATTCTAGTTGAAGACTGCATAATTTTTCTATACCTACTCATGCAATGGCAAACAAAATTTATTCAGGAAAATGTAATATATTAGTATGTAGGTAGTATAGGTGTGTAGTAGTATGGTATTTACTATGAAGAACACAAATAAAATCAGATATATAAAAATAAAACATAGATTTCTTTTTATTATTTTATTTTATAGGTTATTTATTTGACGTTATCCGCATAATACATTATGTTGCAAATATACCTACCAGATTTTTAATGCAAGTTATAAAATGTTGTATGGAAAAATTATATACTTTCCGTGTTTCAATAAACCCATTGCTTCAAATGGACATGAGTACAGTTGTGTAAGCAGACAATGGCTCGGCAGATGTAAAGGTAAAATGACTCACATGACAGGAATAAAATAGGAGGGCGAGTGTTTAACGAAGGTGAAGTGCTGGAAATACCTATGTCAAATTTAAAAAAGGAATGGTAAAACTGACAGTTTTATTTTTATGTAAAGAACACGACATTTGTACCAGTTTAGTAAGTTAAAAAGAGGTTTGTTATTCGAACGAAAGTGTATGATTGCGGGTTTTATGGTAAATACACTTGAATAAAGCAATGTTTTAGAATTGATATAAAACTACTTTTTACGGATTTTATCGCGTTATATATTGATATTATTAATCCCGACATTTCGGACCCTTTACAGCGTGGTCACGGGTAGACTGAATATCAAATATAAATATACGCGATAAAATCCGTAAAAAGTAGTTTTATTTCAATTAAATATAATATAAAATAAAATCCGTAAAAAGTAGTTTTATTTCAATATTCGTGTAAATGTCAGATATCAAAATGTTTTAGAATTTTAGCAATCAAGCTGAATTATAGTCTCTGTTACTCTTTTTAAAGAGTAGACATAGATATATAAAAAATAAGTGAATGTCATGATGTAGGGCAATGTCTGAAATGGGCTTTTGAGGAAAGAGCAAGCGAAATCGTATCAAATACGTGAACGAGTACCTTTTTTTACAAGTGAAATAAGGATAAACGGTATCTTCCCGGTTATTCAGGAAGTTCCTATATTTGTTTCCAGTAGCTGTAGCTAGTACTATGAGTAACGTAAGTGAACGAAAGACGCTAGCGTTTTTGTTTTTTTTTTTTACTATTTCATATCCTGGTGTTGACTAGAGAATTTTCGCGAATTCAGTTTCTCAAATAACCGCTAGAAAGGTTTCTCTCCCTTAAAATACGCTATGGTTTATCGATCAGTAAATTCCTGGTACAGGGGGCCTACTCATATCGAACGTCGAAGTTTCGGATCGAAACGAAACAACAACGCCTTTAAACCTCCAAATACAGTCACATAATATTTCGGAATAGGGTCAACGCAATCGATCGTCAAGTCCAAGCAGTACCTCTGGAATTTTAATAGAGGTAGGGCATAGTAGGAGTAATTCCACTCAAATCGGAACTGCCCGACTGGGGCAGTACCTCCGCCTTGCAGAAAAACCATCATGGTACGCCATCAGGTGGGCCGAATGCTTATTTGCCACTTAAGCGGAATATAAAAAATTAAAAAACTCCGTAAAATTCCGTGGTATCCGAATAGAGAAATACGTGCGATCCATCAGCCAAAATTTTGAAATAAAAAAAACTTAGTAGGCCTTCTGTTACTGGGCGGTATTCAAAATGGCATCAGTGGCCCGATTTCGGGTCGATTCTTAAGATCTCATTTGGAGGCAAATAGCCTCTTAAAGTAATGGCGTATCGTTAAAACTGCTTCCAGCTTTCTTATTTCTTCGAATTAATCAAGTGCAATACATCTACAGATAAATTTAACGAAACGTTTCAGTTTCAGAATACCGGATGTGTTCACAATGCCAGATAAAACCCTTAGTAATGAATAACTTTTGTTGAACAACTTTTAGCATACTGACACAGAAATTCCATTTTTAATCATACATATAAATATAAACTCGACAAATGGTATTGTTATTTATTTATGTACACACACTACGAACGTACGAAACAAGAAAGTACCCAGCTTAGGACTATTTAGTACAAAGGTACTGCTTAGGTATTTCTAAAGAAATCTCTTCCAGCAGACCAGCGAGAGGAGAATTGAAAAGGAAGAAATGTAGACAAGAGTGTGAAAATAAGTAAAGCAACAAGCATACGAAGTTATATTATTGATGACAAATAGTGTTAATTGACACGTTTCTTAAAAATCAAGACAGTTTTACAGTCCCAGAATTTCAGGAGGGAGCGTGTTCCACAAACTAACCGCGTGCACAGACAGAGACTTGGATATTGTTGTATGAGAAGATAATTTAATTTTGGTAGGTATTTGCAAAAAGATCAGACCAAAATCTGTTCAACACCTTTTCAGGACTTCATTTGACATCTTACATCCTTGTGTGGAGAGGCGAGGTGTATTGCCCCTCCAACGAAAAGGAAAGCTGCGCTGATGTTCTGCTCGGGGTCACCAATGTGGAGACACTGGGATCACGTTGGCGTCACCAGTGTGGAGAGGCGAGGTGTGTTGCCCCTCCGACGACAAGGGAGGATCCTCCAACCAGGCATAACACCCGCCTGGTTGGAGGATCCTCCCTTGTCGTCGGAGGGGCAACACACCTCGCCTCTCCACACTTGTATACTGCAGCTACAAAGCGTAATAAAATCAACATGAAAAGACAATATCCTAAAGCTACCCAGCGTAATTAACTAGTATCTAATCCGATACACCTTTAAAACTTCATATAAATTAATCAAACGGGCATTACAGCCCATTCTGCAGCATCTAGGGACTTAATTGCCTATTAACTCCGCATTGTTCCCTTCTATTAAATAACCTTTTAAACAGACTTGACGGTCTATAAGATAGTCGTGAAACTTAACGTGGCGCATAACTTTAATAAGAGTACCTGAATATAGGCGATCGATAACGGGCACACCTTCCAGTCGCGTGGTGGGCAATACATAACGATAATAGGGCCGCACCTCGCCTTATTCCCGCTAATAAACCTGATTATGGCCAACAGAGTGCCCGCATACCAACAATACGCTGTTATGGACACAATATACCTAACCATCATATCGTATTCAACGTGGTATCTTTATCCAGATCATATTTTCCCGCGGAAACGGGAAGTACATTGAGCCTTGCCACACAAAACAGAATAATAGACTTTTTATAAAACTGTGTTCACATTGCAATATTGAAATTCGCAACCAAATCCGTGACAGCGTCAGCACACCCGCTCAGCCGCGGGACTAAATTGAAAAGCTTTTGGAAGCCTATTGGTCGAGCCTATTTTCGTATCGGCGCTAATCAATGAAATGATTTCGCTGGCAGTGCAAATACTCTTTCACATATGTTTCCGGATCCGCGAGCGTACGATGAAAAAAATACGCTTATTGAAAGTGATCACCTTGCTCCGTCAGTTATTTTCGTCGAGTTTTGACGATATATTATTAGATTAGAGTGTTTTCGGAAAATTACACAAAAACGCAAGTCATCTGCGTGATGTTATGTTATGATCTTCGTAAAACCTTTTCAAATATTTACGGAGAAGTGAATTTTCTTGGAAAAAACTTACCTTCTGATTTTTTATAGATCGTAAAAAACATGCATCCTTAATTTTGTTAGGGTTTCTTCTCGACGCTTTTCTTATCTGCTTACATAATAGATATGTGGGACAGGTATCACCTGTATTAAATATTCTTATAAGTAAAGATGTGGTGGCAAAACCTAAGAATAGCTCGCTCCTTTCAGATTAAAAAAAAATCGAGTACGGCTATTAAAATTTGTGACTTGACGATTTGCGTTGTTTTTGAGTGTTTACACAACTTGAACGTAACGGGCTACAAAACAGTCCTTAAATGTCTTTGAAATTGTTAATTATTGACAGTTTTGTTTAGTAAATATGTCAATTTATGTTATTATTTAATTTATTAATGTAATATTTAAATTGATGCTGGACAGTTTAGTAAGACGATCATATTAACAGGGTTGTCGAGCAGCCATGAGATCGAGTCAAAGGTAAGTAAGGAACCCTCACTACAAAGCGCATTACCATCGATTTACATAAACGGATTGGAATTCTTAGTACAGTTGGATTTAAATAATAAATGGATGCTATTCGAAACTCTGTGGCAAACTCAGAAGTTTATACAAAAGACTGGCCAGGGATGGCACATCATTTATTAACACCCGCCTTGCCCGCGGACACGTACTCGCTTTTTATGGGGAGATTAATAGATTATGACCTCCATCAAGCACATTGTGCCGTGTCGATGATGGAAATAAACGACGCACCAAATATTCTGTATTCACCTTTACTTGCCGTTAAAAAAATAAAATGTCTAGCTACGAAATAACTAAACAAGATTCTTTACGTAAAAATAAAAAGTTTCACGAAAGTATTTTTTCTTTATTTCGTTTTTTTCGTGGAAAATTAGTGAAATGTTGTATATTTTCTTTGACAGCCTGTCTGAAACCCACTAAATAGGTTATACTATATTTGGGTTTTCTTTAGGTAACTTTTATTATTGTCTCTGGATAATTCGCGAGTCTGTTAGTTATTATCAACTATTTTCGGGAGATATAGCTGTATTTTTTTAAAAGAATACTGCTTTAATATGCGTATAAATAGTATATTTTATACATCTAGTTATACCTACATCTGTTTTGTCAATTTTGCTGAAATACAAAAAGTAAAGTTCAAATGCAAAATATTAATAAGATAGATCGATAAAATTAAATATTACAATAAATTCATTATTATTTTAACAAAGTCAATCAATAGGTAGGTAGGTAGCGACCGAAACCGTTTTCATGATAATAATTATATACTTTTATTGAGGTCAAAAAGAAAAAAAAGTGACATCACATGTTTTTTTTTACCTCGAAAGGTAGTATCTCAATTTGTAAAAAGTGAAAATATAATTTCCTAAGTACCTACATACCTAATTCCCAGCAGGAAAATAAGCTTGAGAGAGCAATCAAACTAATCATGATTGTCTACACATATCCAGATTTACTAATAAACTTTTATTTCTCGTACAAAGCTCGCGGAACAAATTGGTCCGCACGGATTCTCTGGAGAAATTACATGTAAGTCCAAGAAGTTGTAGTGTTGCTTATTAACCGTGGCGAAAGAAACTAATGAAGAAAAGTCTGGTAAATCGCCTAGCTTTGCACGGAGCCGTAAGCTAAGTGTCATTACTTATATTAGCAATGGAAGGAAAATGTCCCAGAAACTAAATGTAACAAGTACAAATGAATGAGTATTTTATTGGCTTAGTTACAACAACAGTTTCTCGGCACAATCGGGAATCAGATTTGTAAAAATGTTAATTGACATGCGTTATTAGCATTCATGCGACATTTTGATTGATTCAGGCATGGCGTATTTATGTAGGCATGCATACGTTTCAATTACGTGTAATTGTGTGTTACTGCATAATCTAACCAGTTTCATTCCGTTACATTTATTTAATAACCATTTAGAAGTAGGTACATAATCTCACGCCTGTTTTTCCCGAAACATTAGGCCACCCACAGCTCGGCCGGCATGTTTTAGGACTCATGTAATAGAGAGCGAGCCTATTGCCTATAACCAGTACATTATTATAGATTTATTCAATTATCTATGAAATTTATTCAATTATTTATATATAAAATCAATCAGTAATAACAAAACAAAAACTACGTGAAAATAATTAAACGTTTCGTTTTACTTAAAAATGGATTAACCTAGGCTTATATTTCATTCAAACTTTCAATTACAATCGGAAATTGCCTAATATATAATTTGGAATTTTTCCTGCCAAATAAATGGTTCTTTTGCAAGTTCGCGAGTTATAACAGTGAGGCGGATTCGACTTTCAAGGCCGGAGATAAATTGGTGTAATTTGCGAATTTCTAAACTTGGTGCACGTGATCTTAGGAAATATTGTAAATACGTGTGTGCCCAGCATTGAAGACTTAATGGATTTAAACATTTGTTTCAAGTAATTCCACACATCATAAATAGGTATCTATTTTCAACATAGATATTACATTATTCATAGTGAATTTAAACATTATTTAGGTAGCTACTAATTCATGCTAAACATAAAATGTCAAATCAACAGCTCAAGAGGCTTGATGAGATAAAGCTTATGTATCCAGGGCATTTGTTATTCCAGCCACATAGCCGGAGGGGACGCTCACACCCCCCACCCCTCAGCATGATCGTAGGCCTGGGATCTTGCGGACGTGATGCGCCCCGGGTTAAACTACTTACACCACAAATATTAGTATAGAACACCAACTTCGTTTGTCACATTCACGTAGACACAAACCAGATGTAACGGCATGTTATATGTCCTTGTATTAGAAAAAACATTTGTAGGTACTGTCGCCAAAAAGTATTGTGGTAGCCGGTATGGTCACAAAGCATAATCGCAGGCCTAGAATTTTGGGAACGTATAAGGCGCTCACGGCATGGTTAATGTAAACATTCGTAAAAATTTGGCTTTATGAAATTAAAAAGTCGACTGTTTATAATTATGTCATTGAAATATGCAAAGCTCTCACTCGTCGTACTGTTGCAATGTCTACAGGAGTGATAATATTTGTACTAAATATTAATTTGCCTTCTCTATTTTCTTACTTTATGACAACATTGCCGGACGCACCTCAGTTTACGACTAGCAGTCACTACGAAATGTGATTTCGTTTTTATTTTCACATTTATGTAGGCAGTTGATAAAAAATATGTTTACGATTTATATTTATATTAAGTTTTTCATATTAATACATTTTTCATTCTGGTGATTTTAAAAATTGAGTGCTTGTGAGTCCAGAACTAAATAACCGAATCCATCATGAGCAATGACCACCGATTTTTTTATCGTAGTGCGTGCACTGTACTTTCTGCGGTACAAGTTGCTTGTCTCTACTTACTACTTCGGAGGGAAAGAAGAAAAAAAATAAATACTCGTCAATACTGGATTCATCCTTTTACAGCGGATAGATTTACTAAGGGTTTCTTTTATCAGAAACAATGATCTTCGGCTATATCCCAAAAATTTCTATGGCTATTAAAGAATGAAAAGTCAAACATTTGACAAATTACTAAGAATTGTTCGACCTCATATTGAATACAAAAATACTAGATGGCGAAATGCAATCTCAGCTGAAGAAAGGCAGTCACCCTCAACAAGAACGGAACACAAATGTGCGCCGGCCGGCCCGAGTATGCGATTTTTCTGTCGCAGTGCACGCGGGACGATACATTTCCATAAGTTGCTTTCGCGATAATCGCGTCGCGAGCAAACGCAGCAAGTTGTGACAAATCACAATTTTAAAATCGCTGCGATTTATTACTCGCATGTGCGCGCACTGCCGTACTAACTCATACGTTGCATTCCTGCGTCAAAATTATCGCGCGGCAAAAAATTGTAGAGCGCGCTTGGCCTAATATCGTTTAAAATCTTATGCCTAAACTTCCATGAATTCTTCTAAACGGGTATCGTGAGCTAAATAAACAAAACAAAAACGCTTTCTTCAGCAAATATGTAACAGAATTTACAAGAAAAAAACAGCGCACTATTTGCCTAGCTCATCGACTAAAACCTATTTACCGAAATCCCTCAAGTAGATATTATTTTGCATAGAAATTTCTTTGAGGCGTCGGCAAATCCCCGCTTTATCTTATCTCTCTTAGGACGTGATTTTGGGTAATACGGTTTTTGGATAAAGATTTCTTATATTCATGTTATGTGGCACTAATATATCGCTGCTGAAATTAGTTTTTTTTCATTAACAGTGTGTTCAGATTATTTTGTGTCGATTCAAAATGTTATAAAATGGAAGCCGGAAACTGTAGGTAAACAAACCGAGAAAATAATAACATCAAACGACGTGGAAACTATGACACTGAGGTTATGCTATGATAAAGAAAGAAAAGGTATATTTTAAACGTAACCTCATCCCCTCGGCTTTCCTCAACTACGAGATCGGCTTCGAGTCTAATCACATGCGGCTGAATATCTACATATTTTACGCGAACCGACTGCCATCAAACCTCCACAACACAATTTAAGGCCAATACCGTTATCTTAAGGATACAGTGTAGCATAGTGTTCAAGCTTTTTAGGAGCACAGACGATTACTATAACTGTTTTCATTTCATTTTATTTTTAATTGTTTAAGGTCAACTTATCTAATGAAACATGTTAAGTATTCTTGTGTTAAAATTAAATAACCTGGGGAAGGGCGGAGTATCCTAATACAAGCATACTTGTTGCTTAAAAGGAACTCCTAATTGTAACTTGCTTACTTGCTCTCCGTGTCACGGATTAAAACGTATTACCGCAATATAGAATTTTACTCATCACTTCATATTCAGAATATGTAGCAATCGCCAAAAAGTTAACGCAATAACGTATATGAGGAAATAAAGTAGCAATAACAGCTTATTGCTATTCTACTTCCTGTTATATAACATCTGCACAAACTTGTTTTTCTAGCGTCAAGCAATAAGGAACTTTATGAACAAAACGCGGAAGTCCAATAAAACTTAACGAATATGTATTTCAGGAGAGCTGAAATCTGGTTGATATACTACCCAGGGTCAGCCGTCGCCTGCCTGGCGACTATAATAACGCTGAAATAAAAGCTTCCATTTCCTGACGCCATTTTTCATTTTCGTAATAGGACTATGTGTGGAACTGTTCGTAATCTATGTCCCATTAAACATTGCCCAATTGCGTAATAAATCGTCGCACCTATGTATAAAGACGTCATATTTTTTTGGGGATGATGCTGTCATTAATGTAACATAATAGGTTAGTTGACAAAATTTAAAAATGATTGAATACTTTAGCTTAACTAGATGATACACCCCAAGAAAATATTATATTTTTTTAAAACATTATGTATTTAGTGGTTCCAAAAACCTATTTTTTACCGCGAAAAATCTCTACTGTCATGGCGTCTTGAATGACGTTACACCGTGCGCAACAATCGTGTGTGCTACTAAAATGTCAACAACAATGATGACGTTTCGTACGGCGTGGCGTCATACTCTCTCATTGCTGTTACAGAATGACTAAAATTCTGCCGAATTTATTTTCTGAAAATATTAATAAACTTTATTTTTTTAAATTGATTGTTATTTTTGGATTGGATTTTGGAATCTACTTATCATAATATTTTAATCATTAAAAATGCTCATCATCCGATTTATTCTTAGTGTAGAAACAAGCATATTGTATTGGAGTGTAGGTAGATATGTATTGCTTATTAATTGTAGTAGAGCTTCTGATGTATTTGAGCTAATTCAACAACTGCTTCATTCGCTTAGTGATCATAAGCTGCTATGCTGGAGGTCCTGGGCTCGAATCTCAGCAGTTTGTACCTTTCTGCCTTACCCTTCGGGGAATACAGGCGTGATGATATTATTAACATACGATGCGCAAGTGAATTTATATCACCACAATGTTTCTTGTATACTGTCCACCATTTAGGTTTCCATATTCATGAGTACGCCTGGCCGCACCGGCTCGTAAAGGATTACAGTGGTGGAAAGAAATACATTATGTAAGTACTCCGTTTTCTCTATGGAGACTCAACTATAAAGTGCCGACGTGACGTGGCGCCACGCACAAGTTTGTGAGTGATGTTGAGCTTCAGGGTCACATCAGTGTTTTATGCATAAGTGAAGGAGGTTGTTAATATATTATGTTGCTTGGTTCCTTCACTGTTTTTGTGTTTTAACAGTACCAGATTTTTTGTTTAAATATTATAGTGGATTAATTGTTAATGTACACATCAAACTGCATTGTTCTCATGAGCTATTCAGAACAAAAATGTAAACCAAGAATAATATTGTTAATCATGTTTTTTTAAGAGTAGGTATCTATGGAGGTTCTTGTCGGTTCTCCTCCATAAGAATATTTTTCTGTTCCATAATGATAATTTTGACTTTCCAGAAGTACTATTTTAATGGTCTAATTTAAATAAAGTTTAGCTTAAGTTATTTCTTGAGGTCTCCTAAAACTCTCTTTAAACAATTGATACCCGTGTGAAATGAACTTTTTTCTTTATATTGCATACGTACATAGTAGTACCCAACGCCTATATACCTGAAAGGGTTAGGCTTAGGGATACTACAGAGCTAAAAAGTCCGTTTTCTATTATTTACAATCATTATGATTCATATGAGAAAATTGTTAAAGATCTGCTACGAATTTTAATTTATTTTAATTAATTACAGAGAAATATATTGCTTATTGTGGTGTTCAGTTGTAGACCCACAGTATGCAGGTGATAGATGTCCCATGTAATAAATAAGAATCAAACCGAGCTGTTACTGATATAAATAATATGGGATATTGGGTAATTTCCACGGTATTGGGAAAATGGGATCATGGGTATACGCGTCGTCTTTGAATAGAAAGTTATGTGAATCTCTCCGAGAAAGCCGATTCGCAAAGTTAATATTCAGTGTTGGAGTGGCAATTTACACAATTATTCCATCTCAAAAGCCCAACTGTTAACTAGATGCTTGAATAATGTAAGCAGAAGCTGGCTCCGGAAGAGAACACTTCCCAACTTGCACAAAAAGAATTAATGTTAATGAACAATTGTGTTTGAACGTCCATAAGTCCTTATCGCAGTGGCCGCTAAAAAGTTTTATTCGCTTCGGAAATTATCTATTCTGAGTTTATTAAAATGTCTTCTTAACAAAATTGCTCGTAACAATATTTTAACGGGACAATATTTCTTCCGTCAAACGTGAAGGCAGGTGTAACAAAATATGTAACAAAAGTTCCGTTGGTTTTTCAGTTGAGATATTTATTTTTGTTTATTTATATTTTGTCATCAGATATTTCTTCTGTTTATAGGTACCTATATAAATTGAACTTTTGGATCAAACATTTCTTCATACTGTTACTACTACTTTACCGTGAAATAATCAGTGTAATGTTTATGGCCTACAGAAGCCTAATAATGTCTAAGGATCTAATAAGCCTCTTAGAATTTCAAATAACAGGAGGAATTCTTTTAAGTCGCATTTTGAAACTAATTAAAGTTTTCATTTTCAGGATAAAAGCGTCTTGTATTACAAAGGATTTGTTCGACAACATCACGAAGGCCTACAGCTTCAGCGCGACACACAAAGAAGAATAAGTAGGTATTGTTTTGTTTTCAACTGGCGCTCTTCAGTGTATAAATGAGACGCGGCTCGGGTAATGGGGACATTTCGTCAGCTCTTTTAAAGAAACGGCCATATTACTTGGAAAAATTAGATTGCAAAGTACTTTTTTTCCAAATCCTGTAGCTCTAATAGGTATTAGTCTAGTGAACGTTATCCGCTAGCGTCACTAATTATTTTGTTAAATAGAAGGTCACTTGAAAAATTAAAATTGGCCAACAAAAAAATAAGATTCTAAGTTACAAAGACAGGTTGAATATTATCTCCTGTCATGGTCGTGGCGAATTTCGCGGATCCCATGGCCATGACAATAGGGCAGGTGAAGGCAAGTGCGGTTTTTAGTCGGTATGAGTCCGACATAGCCTGCCACCTCCCCGGGTGGCGGAGGATTTGTGAGGATTTTCCGTACTATATAAAAAAAGGTTGAATATTATCTAATTGTTCGAGTGTAGAACAAATTAAATAAAGGTGAACAAAATCATATTATTCTGTTGTCGCCTAGCTCGATAGATGGCGTTAGGATCGAGTTAGATGGCGATATGGTTTCGTTCACATTCTAGTACTTAAGGTCAGTAATATTTTTGTTCAGCACGATTCTCGGGTGCAATATTGATGTGTATTGTAAATCGTCAACTAGTGCCCTCTAGTATAATATCATACGATTAATACGTATAAAGGGTTTTTATTTATCTCCCGATTCCCGGATCTGTACATGGTCCTATCGAGCCGGAACGGTTGAGAGCGTTTTTTGGTAGTCGTTAGGGTGTGATACGGCTGTCACCTGTCGCGTTAGGTTACTGATCAGCGGATTGTTGGTCAGAGCAATTATACTCCTCGGCTAAGTGCTGAGCACCAGTTCCGGGGGCTGAAGGAGTATCCAGTAGGCCAAAGATGCCCCATTGAGGGGTGCTGAGGACATCTGGAGGAACTACGCACGGGAGGCGCTAAGCAGAGACCGTGGGAGATTAGAAGACGGACATCATAGAGGGCGCCACCGGTTCAACGAGGAAATTGGATGCAACTTCAATTTGGGAGGTGTTGGCAAGTCAGTGTCAGTGTCTAAATTTGTGAGTACATTTTAAACTTTATTCTAAAGAAGATAATAACTTTGAAAATATCAAATCAGCAAGTAAAATTAGTCAAATTTCAACTTTAATTTAAAGACTTTATTAACTTAGTTTAATTTAATAGTATTTAGGACTTGTGTTAGTTTTAAGTAAAAAGTGGTTGAGACGGGGAACCTATGCCCGATTTCAGATCCAGTATAATTAAGTTAAAACACTTAGAAAAATTTCGGAGTTGTTGTTTTGAGACTTGGAATATTTTGATATATTTTAAACTTCAAGTACATTTTTATAGCATTAGTGACTTAGAATATTTTTTTGTAATTGAGATACAAGTCATAGAGTGTATTTGAACTTATAATTGTATAGCTGTTAAAATGGAGTCATATAATAGTCTACAGGAAGATATCAAAGAAAAAATTGTAAGGGCTAGATCTAATTTTAAGAAATCTCCAAAAGAACGTGTAACTGTTTCTTACATAGAGACTAGATTAGAGAATCTGGATAAACAATGGTCTTCATTTTCTAACAATCACAATTATATTATAGGCAATATTAAGAAGTCTGACCTCCATAGTTCTGACTACTACAAAAACTGTCTTTATGATGATGTCGAAGAACTTTATGTAGAATATAAGAGTGAGTTAAAAGAAAAGTTACGCAGTATTCCGGGTAATTCTACTAATTCGGAAGTAGAGGGTAATTCTTGTCGTCACGACGGAAAGGTAGTCAGTAGAGTTAAATTACCTGAAATCAAGATATCATCATTTTCTGGTAAATATTCTGAATGGAATACCTTCAGAGATTTATTTATAGGTTTAGTTCATGATAACAAAAATTTAGACGACTCACAAAAGTTTTATTATTTAAAGGGACACTTGACCGGGGAAGCGGAACAATTGTTGAGAAATTTAAAGGTTACCGCTGATAATTACAAAATAGCATGGGAAAAATTAGATAATACTTATAATAACAAAAAGTTTTTAGCAAATAATATATTAAAACGGTTATTAAATCAAAAACGTATATTAAATGAATCTGCATCTGAAATTAAGTCAATTCTAAATACTACTTCAGAATGCTTAGAGTCTATAAAGAATTTAGGGGTAGACATTGCGTCATGGGATATCCTTATTATCTACATAATTAGTGAAAAATTAGATAAAGAAACTCGGAAAGCGTGGGAATTAAAAATAGCTGCCGAACGTAACGATAAATTACCTACTTTAGAGCAGTTTACCGATTATCTTAATAGTCGCTTCCGAGGGCTTGAAAGTTTAGAAAACAATATAGAGGGACGTAAGAAAGAAAGGAATCCCAAGGGTACGCAATCCTTTCATGTATTAAAAGAAAAAGCGAATGTAACTTGTGCATATTGTTCCGCTGATCACAAAATAACAGTTTGTAAGCAATTTAGTAAGCAGTCCAACGAAAAACGACGTGATTTCGTCCAGGAAAATAATTTATGTTTTATATGCCTCTATAATAACCATTCTGCCAGGTTTTGCAAGGCGTCAATTCGGTGTCAGGTGTGTAAGCGTCGTCACCACACATTATTACACCCTCCAAGTGTTTCCGGGTCTGTAGGTGAAGGTACTATCGCTACACACGAAGAAGCTTTGTCGTCTGGGGTGAGGCAGGAAAAGAACAAAGAAGTGACCGCGCAAGCGGAGGGATCTAGCAATCCTTTGGTCTCGTGTCTTTCGATGGGGAATGGTCGGAAAACAGTTTTGTTAACTACAGCTGTAGTACAAGCTGAATCGAAAGATGGGACGTATCGAATGGTTAGAGCGTTGCTAGATCAAGGGTCGCAAGGCTCATTTATTACCGAATCAACGGTTCAATATTTGGGTCTTCGTAAGGTTGCGGCAAAACACACCGTTGTAGGTGTAGGTGGAGATAAAAGCGTAACATCTAAACACATAGTCGTCGTAAATGTTAGGTCTAGGAAAGATCCTAATGTGCAAATAACGGTGAGCGCCTATGTTTTAAAGTCAGTCACAGCTCTTCTCCCAGTTACAAAAGTAACTAGGGTAGAATGGGTAGACTTGGCTGAGGATGACTTGGCTGATCCGGAGTACTACAGGCCTAACAAAATTGATATTTTGTTAGGTGCTGAGGTTTATAGTCAAGTCATCCAAATGGGTATAAAACGTAACATAAACGGCACTCTGTTAGCACAGGATACTGCTTTAGGGTGGATATTGTCGGGCATATCTGAGGTGGATAATATATCCAAATGTTATTCTCACATTACGGTGATGCATTCTTCTCTTGAGGCAGACGACCTACTAAAAAGATTTTGGGAACTGGAAAACGAACCATCTGAAACAAGGAAAATGCTCACAGATGAGGAACAACGTTGCGAGGATTTATTTACAGCAACTACAAGACGTGCCGAGAGTGGCAGGTACATAGTACGTTTACCATTCCGTGATGTAGGCCTGATAGAACAATATGGTGACTCTAAGTCTATAGCTGCAAAAAGATTGTATAGTTTAGAAGCAAAATTAAATAAAAACATTGAATTAAGAGATGAATATAATAGAGTCTTACAAGAATATTTAAAGTTAGGTCATATGATAAAAGTACAAATTAATGAGAAAGATAAAAAAGCAGCTATATACTTACCTCACCATGCTGTCATCCGGGAGGATAAGACTACGACTAAAGTACGAGTCGTATTTGACGCGTCCTGTAAAGGCACCAATGGAATGTCGTTAAATGATGTTCTATTGGTAGGACCAACGTTACAGGCTGATCTTCGCCATATAATTATGCGTTGGAGGAAACATCCTATATGTTTAGTAGCTGACATAGAAAAAATGTATCGCCAGGTTTTGGTAGACAGAAATGATACAATGGTTCAAAGAATTCTTTGGAGGGATAGAACTGAAAAGCAAATAGAAGAGTACGAATTAATCACAGTAACATTTGGTACTGCGTCCGCCCCATATTTAGCCGTGCGTGCTCTTCATCAGGTTGCTTATGACGAATGTCAAGAGGATCCAGAGATAGCAGAAATCATCTTAAAAGATTTCTACATGGATGACATGATGTCTGGATCTGAAACTATTGAACAGGGATTTAATATTTACACAAAAATAAATACAGTCCTATCGAAGTGTGGTTTTAAATTACAAAAGTGGGTTAGTAATAGCAAGGAATTGTTAAATAAAATAAAGTATGTAAATAAAAATGAGAATGAAGAACTAAAGATAGAAATAGATAACATTACAAAGATACTGGGACTTACCTGGAACTCCAGCGACGATTCCTTTCAGTATGCAGTCAAACTCACGCCTTTAGTTGAACCTGTAACAAAAAGAAGGATAATATCCGATATTGCACGTCTATTCGATCCTTTAGGGTGGTTAGCACCATGTATTATCTTAGCAAAAACATTTATTCAAAAATTGTGGTTAGTAGGTTTAACATGGGATCAAGAAATTCCATCAAATTTGTTAGATGAATGGGTCACTTACCATAATAATTTAACTTCTTTAACGGGCGTGAAGATACCACGATGGCTGCACACCAATTCAAACATCGTAAAAACTGAGCTACATGGTTTTTCAGATGCCTCAAAGATCGCATATGCTGCCGTTATTTATATAAGAGTGATGGATGATAGAGGCAACATTCACAGTTCGTTAGTGACCTCAAAAACAAAAGTGGCTCCCATTAAGCAGGTGTCGATTCCAAGGCTGGAGCTTTGTGGAGCAGTGCTTTTAACCAATTTAATTTCCGAAGTGGGTAGGGTTTTGGACATACCAAAGGTGGACTGGTATATGTGGACAGATAGTGAAGTGGTTCTGGCATGGCTTAATAGTCACCCAAGTCGTTGGAAAACATTCATTGCCAACAGAGTTTCACATATCTTGACCCTCACAGAATCACAACGCTGGTTCCATGTACCATCAAAAAAGAATCCAGCGGATTGCGCATCTCGTGGCGTGTCACCTGCTGAACTTGAACACCACACTATATGGTGGAATGGTCCGGAATATTTAAATCAGCAGGTGATTGATTACAAGAAGCCTAGAAACAACAATACCCACTTGGAAGAGATTAAAGTGCACACTTCTATAGTCGAAATTGGGTTTTGGAATAGGTTTTCGTCTTTATCTAAGCTGATACGAGTAATAGCCTATTGCCGCAGATTTTTAATGTGTTTGAGGGAACGACGATCAACGAGAGTTAAAACAAAGTATTTGGTCAAACAAGAACTCGAGGAATCTCTTCAAAATTGTATTAAGAGATGCCAAGAAGAAAAATTTGCAGAAGAGTTGAAGTGGTTAAAAGGAGACAAGGGTCTAGAAAATCTGAAAGGGAATCTAAAGTCGTTGAATGTGTTTCTTGATTCTAAGGAAATTATAAGAGTTGGAGGTAGATTAGAGATGTCGCAACTGGATTATGATCGCATTCATCCTATTCTCATTCCAAAGGAATCATTTTTGACAAATCTCTTGGTGTCCGATGCACATGATAAAACTTTGCATGGTGGTCCCCAACTCATGATTACCTATTTGCGTTCAAAGTATTGGATTGTAGGAATTAAGCTATTAGCAAAAAAATATGTTAAGAGTTGCGTCAGATGTATTCGGTATACTGCCACAACACGAACACAACTTATGGGTCAATTGCCGGCTGCACGGGTTACGCCGAATAAACCATTTTTCTGTAGCGGAGTAGATTATGCAGGCCCTATAAGTATTAGAATGTCTAAAGGTCGAGGTAATAAATCTTATAAAGGGTACATCGCGTTATTTATATGCATGTCTACACGCGCAGTGCACTTGGAAGCGGTCAGCGATTTAAGTACCAAGGGATTTTTGGCTGCTTTCAAGCGGTTCGTAGCACGAAGAGGTCGAGTTGCTGAGTTATATAGTGACAATGGTACGAATTTCGTAGGTGCGGCCCGAGAACTACTTTACTTATATAACGAGGAAAGATCTGGTATTAATACCGAATTGGCGGAATATCTATCAAACAATGGGACTCAGTGGAACTTTATTCCTCCTCATTCCCCAAATTTCGGGGGACTGTGGGAGGCAGGAATAAAGTCTACTAAATTCCACCTCAAACGAGTCATAGGAAATTCCACGTTAACATTTGAGGAGATGGTGACCGTACTGTCACAAATAGAGGCTTGTCTTAACTCGAGACCCTTGTCCTATGTTGAAGATCAAGACAAGTTGACTATCTTAACCCCGGGTCATTTCTTGGTCGGAGAGCCACTAGTGGTTGTGCCTGATTCGAATTACGAAAGTTGTAACATTCAAAATTTATCTAGATGGCAACTTCACCAACGAATGATGCAGGACTTTTGGCGGAGGTGGTCACAGGACTACTTAAATCAATTTTTACAGCGTTATAAATGGGCACATCAAACCCCGGAACCATCTGTTGGTGCCGTGGTTTTAGTTAAAGAGGATGAATTGCCTCCTGGGAGATGGTTATTGGGTAGAGTTGAGCAAAAGCATCCTGGTCCCGACGAAATCACACGTGTCGTTACTCTGCGTACGCAAAATTCGGTCATAAAAAGACCTACTTCTAAGCTTTGTGTTTTACCAGTCACTGAATAAAGTGTCAATTTGAATAAAGTATTTTAAGTTTAGTGTAATTAGAAATTTTGAGTTTTATATTATTTTGTATTTTATTGGATTTATGTTCAACTTTGTAATAACTTGTAGTATGTTACCACCGACGACATACCCGATAAATGATCCTTTGAATTCGATGCTTTTCATTTAAAGTTAGATAGTTGCATGGTGGGCGGTGGTAAAGGACATTTTGTGGGATGTCCTTGGTGGGCGGTATGTTCGAGTGTAGAACAAATTAAATAAAGGTGAACAAAATCATATTATTCTGTTGTCGCCTAGCTCGATAGATGGCGTTAGGATCGAGTTAGATGGCGATATGGTTTCGTTCACATTCTAGTACTTAAGGTCAGTAATATTTTTGTTCAGCACGATTCTCGGGTGCAATATTGATGTGTATTGTAAATCGTCAACTAGTGCCCTCTAGTATAATATTATACGATTAATACGTATAAAGGGTTTTTATTTATCTCCCGATTCCCGGATCTGTACAAAGATTTTGAAACTAATTAAAGTTTTCATTTTCAGGATAAAAGCGTCTTGTATTACAAAGGATTTGTTCGACAACATCACGAAGGCCTACAGCTTCAGCGCGACACACAAAGAAGAATAAGTAGGTATTGTTTTGTTTTCAACTGGCGCTCTTCAGTGTATAAATGAGACGCGGCTCGGGTAATGGGGACATTTCGTCAGCTCTTTTAAAGAAACGGCCATATTACTTGGAAAAATTAGATTGCAAAGTACTTTTTTTCCAAATCCTGTAGCTCTAATAGGTATTAGTCTAGTGAACGTTATCCGCTAGCGTCACTAATTATTTTGTTAAATAGAAGGTCACTTGAAAAATTAAAATTGGCCAACAAAAAAATAAGATTCTAAGTTACAAAGACAGGTTGAATATTATCTCCTGTCATGGTCGTGGCGAATTTCGCGGATCCCATGGCCATGACAATAGGGC
Organism: Acronicta alni; assembly: GCA_964056405.1. NCBI lineage: Eukaryota > Metazoa > Arthropoda > Insecta > Lepidoptera > Noctuidae > Acronicta > Acronicta alni. The sequence goes on along the minus strand of OZ043916.1, from coordinate 13,332,444 downwards.
AGGTGAAGGCAAGTGCGGTTTTTAGTCGGTATGAGTCCGACATAGCCTGCCACCTCCCCGGGTGGCGGAGGATTTGTGAGGATTTTCCGTACTATATAAAAAAAGGTTGAATATTATCTAATAATAATTAATAATAGATTTCGCTTTCGGCCCCTAAAAGTCGTTGAATGTAAAGTAGAAATTCGATTTTTCTATTATAATAGTACGGAAAAACAATGTTACGTAATGTATGTCGAACTATGTTGGCAAGTGAAGGCAAGTGCGGTTTCTAGTCCGTACCGACTAGAAACCGCACTTGCCTTCACCTGCCCTATTGTCATGGCCATGGGATCCGTGAGATTCGCCACGACTATGACTGAGGTCAGAATCTTCCCTGAAATAAAAGTTTTCTTTCGCTAAAATATTTATCTTTGAAAATGTTTAGTATACGTTTTTAAATAATACGGGCAAACATCTAATTAACATTCACAAAGTGCACCCAGTTTTTTTGGGTGCCATCTGGAGAGGCGCCAGAGTACATCTAAAACTGCACGTGCCTTTTAACATTCGCAGTGACCATAACAGACAGTGGTCCAGCAAATCTAGACCCCTTCAAACCCCTCGGTATCATAATCGAAAGTGCGCACCGAAATGCACCCATATCTATGGGTCACCTAAATTCTCTTAAGAGTACCGAGGCGGGAACCAAAACATGAATGTAGTTAAAATAACATAACATACAACCACGTGTGTATTCCCAGAAGGGTTAAGGAGAGGTATACTGCAGTTGTACACCCGCAGTTCGACAATATGTTTAGGTCCCATGTAATAGGGGACGAGCCTATTGCCTTTAACCGGGCACAAATCCAAATTCCGAGCTGCTACTGAGAATTTTATAAAATAACCCTTAACAATTTTTTTATATTTTTTGGCATTTTAAATGCTAAGATTTTAAAGTTATTAAGCAAATTAATCCTGCCCGCGGTCGAATTTTTTCTTTGATTAATAACTTTATAACCCTTAACACTTTGCTCGACCTGGGAAGCGAACCCATGACATCTAGCGTTAAGTCGCGCTTAAGACCACTAGACTAATGAGGCAGTCGTATGTAGTTAAAATATTTTGAAATATTACGTCTATACCTAAACTCCAGCTAGAGTTAAGCTTGTAACAATTTTTCCTTTCATCTAAAATACTCTAGAATCCTCGGTTCTATACATCGCTAGACATCTCTAGCTGTGAATAGCAGGCGTGTCGTTTTGAAAGTGCAAGAGTAGTTACATGTTACTGGGCCATTAAGTCAGGCGCTTCCCTCCGTTTACTCTTACGACTTTCGCGGGAAAATAAGCGAGAAAACCATGTATTATATGTCTTCCGTGTATCTCTATGAGATTCAAGATAATTGTCAACATTAAAATGCATAATATTTTGGACGTTCTATCTCACGAAGGCCCTTACAAAATGAAATTTATATCAATGTTATCAAGGTATCACACGGGTCTTCGTCAGAATGACTTTATTGAAATAATTTTAATTTGTAAGTACTCTGCGAAATACAAAATATAAAAAGGTATAATGAAAATAATTCGATTACGCTTCGTTACAGATTCATTTAGAATTACGACTGCGAATAATGAATCGAAATCAAAATACATTTTAAATTATCGTTTTCATTTAGGGAGTGATATTGAAATGTTATCAATCGTGGGCCGAACGTAATCAGGGCAGGAATCAGGCTCGGGAAGGGACCGGGGCGTTCAGTCGTCATTACTGTTGCCAGCGAACCGAGCTCTACATCTAATGACTCGTCCATTTATGTATTTCTTGATGGCATCACTAAAATAAATTCACAGTCCTTTTAAAAAGAAGCCAATGACTTTCATGGAAAATTAAACAACATTCTATTATTGACACTTTAGGTATTTAGTATCGATTATTAAATCGATAATCGATACTACATACCTAAAGTGTCAAAAATAGAATCGGTAATTAAACTGTTACGTTGCTGCAATCACTAGTTCCATCTGTCAAAAAGTGCAAAAACGAGTGGACAGGGTATTTAAGAGGTACACGTAGTAAACCTCTATTAACTAATGACACTATAAAATATATTAGGTATATATTTTATAGTTTTATCTTTATCATTTTGATGGTAATTATGAGAGACGGCATTCTCTTAGTTAATGAGCCTTTTAGAATATCGGGGTTAGGTAATGTGGAAGGAATTAAGAAGTTCGGTGTCTGAGTATTTATGGTTGTTAATTTGTGATTGTAAACGTACCCTATGACATACGACTTAAATGTCCTTACTCGATTAGCATCAAGCAAGAACATTTAATTCGTCATTTATCCTAGTCTGATGGAAAGCATACGCAGGCTTATTTGATTTTAACCGGCGTTAAAAGTTTATTGTTGGCGTTTATGTTTTGAATAATACAAATTATTCTAAACTTTTTAGGACCGACTAAAAATCGCAACTTGCTTTCCCTTGCTCTTTAGTCATGGCCGTGAAATGATTCCGATCCTAAAAATACTCAACAGATCGAGGGCCTCATTAAGCCCATTTGAAGTAGATATCGGATAGCACTCATAAGTCGATACAAGTCTACAGGGTTCATATTATTACAATTTTTTGTATATTTTCTTGGAATTTTGCTGGCATCCTTTAATATAGAAACTCGTGTATTTTCTTTCATTTTGCTCTTTATTACAGGCACTCGTTTCTAGTATGTGCCTTTTAGAAATTCTATATATACAGTCCCAAAAGTATGGATGTATACCAAAAATGAAATTGAAACCTAAATTACACAATCTATACATAATATAAACGAAGTCGCTCCCCGCTGTCTCTCCCTCTGTACGCTGAGATCTTTTAAACTATGCAACAGATTTTAATGCGGTTTTCACTACATTTAGATGATATCATAAAATAATTTACACTTGTCCCGTCCCTGCTGGGTGACACTTATATTTTTTCCCCGTCTACTAATAATACGACATTAAGAAACTCCTATGGAAAAAAATGCTTCATCCATCGCTGGTGTCCGTCAGTCAATGTTATAGTTTTATTAAATAGATTTTTAATACAAAGAGGCGATGCTTGAGGTCTTGTTCAATTCCCGGGTCACTGTTGTTGAGTTTTTCTGTGAAATTCCCAATAGGAAATTGGAGTTGTACCCGGTTAACGGCAATCACCCCCTATTATATGAAACCTAAACATACCGGCGAACTGTGGGTGGGTGCACATTAGTTCACCTCTGCCTAACCTTTAGAGGAATACAGGCGTGATGACATGTTATGTTTTATTAAGAGGTGACAATATATTTTTATATTAAAAAAGTAAACAAGCAACGTATTCACTTCATTCTTTGCAAATGGTTTCTTAAACAAGTTAATGTTGTGTACAAAACGACAAGCCGTATATTTACATTTTCTTATCGGCACGTACATTTATATGTGACGGGTGGTATCTCGCGAGTGGCAGGGGTCGAGGGCGCTATCAAGGGTAATGGGGTCTTGGCTGGATTGCCGCCGATTAGACCTAACAGCCCGTGGGAATCTAAATATATCTACCTACCGCTTTTTGTGCACAACTAGCTTCTTCAACGAACAATGTACTGAGATACCTTTCTGAGAGATATCGTGAAACCTGACAATAACGGAGGCACTTAAGTAAATGGTATCTTACAATGTATTAATTTTTCTTATCTTTACAAAAGGCTTTGTAATACCTTAAGATAAGCGTACTTAAGCTTTTCAGAGATTCCGAAAAAACTTGTTATACTTTTTCTAGCTATTATGAAATGATTGCCTCGCCTACACAGAGGTAATATGAATTCTTTAACGTTTCATTTCATCGTAACTTCATTTCTTTTTTCAAAATTCCTGCGCTACCCACCCTTAGCACAATGCGGTATCTACTGCAGAAGTTTTAACCTTCCTTTCTTTATGGCGGAAAATAATCACGGATCTTGATTTATAAGAGTAACTAAGTTGCGAAAGCCATTTAAACTTTTCATAATTTTAATCTATGTTGGCCACTTGTGAGGTTAACCAAATTATTTTAAAAACGTTTATAAAGGAGGTTGAATATCAAATTAACCAAACTCCAGATTCCAAATCTAAAAGTTTCCTGTAGGCATTATACTTTTATGCATGTTATATAATAATGTTGTTAGTATTTATGTTATTACTTAGTAACCTATATTTATTATTATGTGGTACCTAACAGGACTTAGCAATTGTTCACTGTCTTGCTTGTCGAATTCCAATGTTTGTTAAGTAGAGTTGATTGATGAGATTAAGAAAATATTTTAGTTTATAATTTACTAAAATATTTATTTAAATAGATATTTAGGAGACTATTGTTAGTGTTCTTTACTAGCTTAAGAAGCTAGATGGAGCTTTCATTAACGCCTATCATACTAAAATAAACTCAAAATCTCAATGATCTTTTTAATGTTCAGATACCTGAAATAGCCATAGGACCTTTGACCTGTCCCAAATGATGGCATGCATCCAACAGTCATCGTTAACCATTGTTTAGGTTAACCAGCGATTGATTAAATTTGTCCAGTTAGAATTAACAGTTAACTAAGCACTGACCTGTAACGAGGTTGGCGTGATGGAACTGGCAGACAGCATCAGCCTCGTACCATGAGATGCGGTCCCTGAAGTAGCGATAGAAGACCGGGAAGCCCTCCTCAGGCAGGACCCATGTGTTACTGATGTTCACCTGAGTACACAAAAATAAAAAATAAGTTTGATGTCCATTTACATTTGATTTAGGTTTCTATATCATAAGCAAACGCGGCTGTCCTGTGTGAAGTTTTGGCTTTAATTGCCAAGACTAGCAGTGTTATTTTCTTTTTCTGCTGTTAGAGCCTGCTAATTTGCAATCTATTTTTAATATCTTTTTTATTTTAATTTTAAATGAGCTAATAAAACAGTGAATGTTTAAATTATGTCTACATTCCTAATTTTGGTGTTGTTGTATGCTGCAAGGACAAACAAATTAAAAAATAATTAAGTTTTGTTGGTATAACTCAATGCAATACCTGGTTGGCAATACTTGTGTAAACGCACAATGTAGTATAGATCACCATGACAATTCTTCTACTTTTACTAAAACACAAACTAAACTTTTACAAACTAAAACTATTTTGGTGCATAATAAAACTGCAATTTCAATTCCTTCAGCTTTATACTGCTTAAGCTCAGTAGACCACGTTAATTGCGGCGTCAATGGCGTTTTTAGGTGCAGGACTCGGTTAAAACTAATTAATTATCTTTTTTTTGTGTAAATGTATTGACTTTTAAAAGTCCTGAGGGCCATTATAAAAACTGCTAGCTTCGCCTCGTCTCAACTGAGTAATTTGTCACAGCGCCTGTCCATTGCAGACGTCAACTATTCATCTTATAGTCAGATAAGTCTATCGGCTTCTTCTTAATTTATTTGTTCTATTTTTAATTATACTGCCACGTAAAGTCACTCCCAATACAATCTGTCGAAGTCGAACTTTGTTTATCAGTGTAAGACTGCAGACTACCTACAAACACATCTGAACTTCTCCAAGACGAAAGTTTTTGAAGTCGCAGTGCCGCGCCTGCCGCTATGAATTTGTTCATGTGTGCGAATCGCATGCATAAACTTGTACAAATTCCGTGCAAAAAGCGTCGATATTTGCACAGGATTGTGCCTGGCGCGCCACTCTAATGAACTTTTCTCATTCGTAACAAAGAAAAACCGCATATGAAATGGCTTTTGATTATAGTTAACCTGTCGATAACAGGCCATTCCAAGATAACAAAGTAATATTTTGAATCGCAATAATATAATGTACGAAGTCACGACAAACAGCGGAGATGAGATTTTGGAACTATGATGAAACTTATTAGAACTTGTTGTAGATAATTTTGTCATCCACCCGTCCGCACCGTTGGGGCAAGTACAAATTAGGTAGATACCTAATTTAGGTCAAATTAACATTTATGGGCCGTAAATTAGAAGTTCCGACCGTTTTTAAATGAAACGTGTAATCTGACCGCCTTTAGTCTCAACAGAATCACGGTAGATTTAAGTTAATTTTTACTGATGTCGTCCGTGAAATTTACACGGGCCTTTTAATTTTCCTAAGTATAGTTTGAAGCAATATATTTTGCAATACGTTCTGCTTAAAAATAAACAATTATGATTATGATTCTTTTCCTTTTAGGTCTATAGGTTCAGTAATAGCAAAATACCTTACCTAATTTTATATAGCCATCCGAAAAATTGAGGCTAACATTTTTAATTAAAACAGGTTTCAATTATCAAGCTTCATTTAATCAAATATTTACATCATTTAACAAGGAATTCATTCCAATAATTGGTATTCCGATGTAGTTTGGGCGTGCGCAGTGAACTTGCAAAGCAGCCGTCGAACAAGCCGTTCCCGATAACTTAATTAACATGCTGAATTCTCAAGTCCTCCATTTGACTTCGTAATTCAAACAATCGCTTGTACCGTCATATTTCTGCGTAACAATTATTCAATTCGATTCAACTGATACATAATATTCTTGATGATACTCCACCAAAAGCCTTTCAATTCTATTGAATTGGTATAATATTATCTTTTGTAGTCAGTAAATGCTTGCACTGTTGGGGAATTTACTTCAAATAAGTAACGTCAAATAGATTACATTTAGGAGTAGTATTCATATATTATAGTTACCTACTTTACAACATTTTTAAAACTTTTGCTAGAATACCTACCTTCAAAGACTGCTAATAATGAAAGCAGAAACCAACTTTTAATCCCAAATCTCAATGTAAATACCACAAAATACAATTGTATAGTGTCACAAAGGCATTCATTGTATCAAACATAAAGACGTTTCATTTCTATTGTCGATGTCAATAAGGTCTACTTTGTTGTGGGCCCTTGACAGTGTATCTTTTGTCTTTAGCGATCAAGTTCACAAATAATTCGCGATTTGCGTTTGACAGTTGGAGTGGCTTAAAATAAAGCTGTAGCCTCCTTGCAGCTAGACTATACGATAAATATGTAACGTCAGCAAAAAAGTGTTCAATCTAAAAAAAACTAAGTTAATACACAATGTAGGGTGGTTATAAAATGGTCATAATTACTACTAAATTGTTTATCTTTAAGCTGTCTGTTATATTAAGACACTTGTAATAAAATTGTAGACGAGAAATGACACTTGTTAAGAACCATATAGAATAGAAGAGGAAATCTGTTTGACCACTTGATACGACACGACGATTAATTTAGAATTATACTACAAGGTAAAATTAAAGGAAAACGAGGACGGGGAAGACCTAGACAAAGTTTTGTGGAACAAGTGAAGAAAAGGGGATTGAGTCGTATCAAGAGGTGAAACGGAAATAGAGAATTGCTCCACCGACAAGAGTTGAGCACTTAAATTGAAGAAGAAGAATAAGATCGGTACTACAAATCATTTCTAGATTTTATTTTAGACTGCCTTATTAGCCTACATGTCGTAAATGCTACTGATACGCCTGAGGTGCTGGGTCCGATTCCCAGGCAATGTGTCATTGGATTTTTCAATGTATTTCTCATTTCTCGGAGTTTGGATTTGTGACGAGTTAATGGCAATAGGCTTGCGCCTTATTACATGGGACCTAAACATACCGACGAAATGTGACGGTATGTAGGTATGTTATGTTAATACTGCACATAACATTTTTATACAAACCGTTACAAATTTACCCGAAACGAAGCTAAATAGAAAATACATTCTATTTGGTTTTGCGTTGGTTGCCAAACGCAAACATTTGTGCAAATGTGTGACGCTGTGTGAATGTCATGTGTGCCAATAGATAGTGACCGAAACTGAACTAGCATTGATTGAACTACGAATAATAACATTCGACATTTAAAAGTTATGATGATCCATAGATAGCGGATGCAATGTTTTTCTTTCATTTCATACGAGCAGGGATATAAAAAGAAATATTAGGGAATAAACTCAGCACATAGTCGTAGCATGTGTGTGTCACACGAGTATAACTCTGTTATATCTAATATATAAAATTCTCGTGTCACAGTTTTCGTTGCCATACTCCTCCGAAACGGCTTGACCGATTTTGATGAAATTTTTTGTGCTTATCGGGGAGGTCTGAGAATAGGCCAACATCTACTTTTCATACCCCTAAATATTTTTTTTTATGGCAAAACAACGTTTGCTAGTCTTACTAATATAATAAAGCTGAAGAGTATTTTTGTTTGTTTGTTTGAACGCGCTTATCTCTGAATCTACCAGTCGGAATAGAAGAAATCTTTTTGCATTTGATAGCCCAATTCGTGAGAAATCAACTTCCAGTCAACTTCGAGGCCAACCAGTTGCAGCTGAATATCAGTATTTAACACGAAGCATCGGCCATCAGACCTCCGCAGCCCCAATATTTAGGTAATATCCTAAGGATAGACTGGTTGTCAGGCTTTTGCGGTTTTGACTACCACTAACGATTGTCATAGGTGTTCGCATGACAACCAGGACCGACGGCTTTATGTACTCTCCGAAGCACGGAAAGGTCTCGAAGTGTTAAGAATGGTCACCCATCCACAGAATAGCCGCGGCTACTGTAGCTTTACCTTACAGATCGGTTGATCAGCGTAGTTATTATTATTTAGCCACGAGCTCAGCACCCAACAGTATTTTCCTTCTATTACATAAAATCTGTACCTGTATTCTAACAAAATACTCTTATCAAATAGCTCAATTTGTATAAAAAATGGTCTCCATTTAGGTAATCGTTACGTCACTGTCAGGGCAGACGACGCAAGAACATTTGACGCAAAAGCTGCTTCATGATAACGTCGAGCCTAATGCCCAAGTTCGGCTTTTTCGTGTACTTATTCAATCCAATTTAATTTGATACTTAAAATTAAATTATTAGTCATAAAGACTGGTTCACGATAAATTCTAAAGTGTTCACTATATAATGCCTAGTCTACCTTCTTTAAGATAGTACTTAAGACATTAAATAAATTAGGCACAATAATTATTAGGCGTAAAATACTGCTCCATGATAACATCGTAGTTGCCCAACTTTGCCTCCAATCGTTACTAGTTTTAAGATGTAACTTGGGCATTAGTTACGACGATATAGAACGGGTTTGGTGCCTAACAATTTTAAGCCTTACAGTTTATTGTGTAACTTGAGGCACAAAATGATTAGGCACAAAAGCTGTTCTATCACGTGAATAATGCCCATATTTATCTCCAATCGTTACTAGTTTAATATATAACTTAAGGCATAAAATGATCAGGCACTACAGCCGTTCTATAACGTGATTAACGCCCATGTTTGCCTCCAATCGTTACTAGTTTAAGAAGTAACTTAAGGCATAAAATGATTAGGCACAAAAGCTGTTCTATCACGTGAATAATGCCCATATTTATCTCCAATCGTTACTAGTTTAATATATAACTTAAGGCATAAAATGATCAGGCACTACAGCCGTTCTATAACGTGATTAATGCCCATGTTTGCCTCCAATCGTTACTAGTTTAAGAAGTAACTTAAGGCATAAAATGATCAGGCACTACAGCCGTTCTATAACGTGATTAATGCCCATGTTTGCCTCCAATAGTTACTAGTTTAAGATGTAACTTAAGGCATAAAATGATCAGGCACTACAGCCGTTCTATAACGTGATTAACGCCCATGTTTGCCTCCAATCGTTACTAGTTTAAGAAGTAACTTAAGGCATAAAATGATTAGGCACAAAAGCTGTTCTATCACGTGAATAATGCCCATATTTATCTCCAATCGTTACTAGTTTAATATATAACTTAAGACATTAAAATGTTTAGGCACTACAGCCGTTCTATAACGTGATTAACGCCCATGTTTGCCTCCAATCGTTACTAGTTTAAGAAGTAACTTAAGGCATAAAATGATTAGGCACAAAAGCTGTTCTATAACGTGAATAATACTCATATTTGCCTCCAATCGTTAGTAGTTTAAGATGACTTAACTTAAGGCACAAAACTATTAGGCACAAAAGCTATTCTGTAACATCGCGGCTAATGCCCAAGTTCGGTTTGTTTGTGTATCCAACCGCTACTAGTTTAAGATGATACTTAAGACGGTTATGTCTGCACCCTCCAAATATAATGAGGCACGCGTGGAGCAACCCTATTCGAATTAACCCCTAGGGGAATACGAGTCCGAGGTGTACACATACCACGGGTTGAATGTATAATTGTGGTATTAATTTTACTTAATGAGCTAAGAGAGGCATCCCTGTGCTCAATGTGGTTGCGTGGAACACCGAAAATGGAACAAGTTTTATTGCATTTAAAAGTTTTTTAAAATTCATTGAACAAGTTTGATAAATATCTGGTTTAGAAGTTATAAGGTTTTTGGTTTTTTTAATAGAATTAATAAATTTTGTTACAACACACAGAATAAGTAAATTTGCGTATTTTTCTATTATTAAACTAGCTGTGCCCCGCGGTTCTAACCGCATTGATCTCGTAATTTCTAATCCTCTGGGAAATTCCCAAACTTTCTGTCATACAAAATTCAAACCTAGCCCTGACAATTACGAACCCAAAAAAAAATTACCAAATGGGTCGAGTCGTTCTCAAGTCATGATCATACACATGCGGCAATTAATTTTTATGGTATAGATATCTTAATTAGTAATATTGAGTTAAAATCCTTTTTTATTTATGTGCCTATTATTGTGGCACCTTACCTTTATATTTAAGTTATAAATTCACAAAACATCGATAAAGCAATTTATTCAAAGTTATTACTTTTAAATAACAATAATAAATTCATAAAATTAATTAGGAGTTAATATTACATTCCCTAATTCTAAAGTAGGTAAGTAATTAAAGTAAGAAAGTGTAGAAACTTTAAATAAAGTCGGCCTCGTACCTTCTCCGTGACTGCGTCATCAAACTTCAAAATTAACTAACGCAAGAGAGCTTCAAAGTATGGGGGTTTACAAGAAAAGAAGCTGAAAAGTCATTCTTACCGCACGTCCTTGGACGGAGGCGAACAGTGCCAACAGGGCGACCGAACACCACAACATTACGTGGCCGCGAACACTCGTAGCGTCGCGTAGCGACCGACTGTAACTCCCGCTCGCCGTAGCGTGACTGCCGCAAGCTACGACTCTGCTACGAGGCTACGGCTGTAGCGTGCCGCGCGCCATACGACCTCTATGCTCGGACCTTCGTAGTACATTATGTAAACAAAAGTATTTGACAATAACATAGAAGTAACGATCGACCTTCTTTGTTTACACCCCTGACTGTCTGTTTGTAGTAAAACAAGGTCAGGGATACTTATCAATAATGAAATCGTTGATGTTACTTCCAGATAATACTTTCCCTTTTACTTCAAAAGACATTAGTCTCTCGGAATAAAATAAAGCTAAAACAAAAAGGACGACCCGTACTTATTTAATTCTTAAGTCCATCCAAGTTTGACATTCAAAGTTTTTTATCACAATGTCTAATTAAAACAATTGTCCTTAAATTAGATTGAAGCAGCGAATTGTCTATTTATTTAATTATATTTTGAATTCTTGGAAGGTTCAGTAGGAAAACACGCATAGTAATAATTAAGTTCGCAAAAAAAATAAGAGTGATTAATCTGATAATTACAGCTACTGTTAAATATGGGTTCTTTCGATGGTTAGTAGATTGACCACACTGCACCAGGCCATCGTCCTCCGAGCCTTTTCCCAACTATATTAGGGTCCGCTTCCAGTCTGACCAGATGCAACTAAACATCAATATTTCATACAAAGTATCCAAATATTAGGATTTAAATAATGTATCAATATAACGCAATAATTGTAAAAAGCTGTTTTATTTCAAAACTTAGCATTTTTAGTGTAAACAATTATGTTATGACGTTATTATTTTTTATTAATAATTTGAGTGCGTTTGGCAGCACCTCGCCTGATGGTAAGTGACATTGCCGAGGATGTACGCAAACTCAAATAATGCTTAACATATTGATTTTTGACATTTACGCGAATATTATACTTTGAAATAAAACTACTTTTGACGGATTTTATTTCTACCCGTGACCATGGACGCTGCAAAGGGTCCGAAACGTCGGAATTAATAATATCAATATTCGCGATAAAATCCGTAAAAAGTAGTTTTATTTAAATCAAATAATGCTTATTCACTCTCACCTTGATGACTATTTGTTTTGTCCTTAAGCTACCTGCTTATGTTACTAATAAACTTTTTTTATCGTACGGAATTCCTCATGGATCATTCAGCACCAGGGGAGATTCCAGGGTATGTTAGACCCGCAGTGGAATCACGAAGGTTTTAGTCGGTGTGTTGGCCACCTGGCCGAAGTCCCCGACATAACCGTGCTGCGTCCTCGAGAGGGGCGGCATGCATATGGCGCATGGCCACACCAAAAAAAAGGGTATGTCAGACTACTACCGACGAAAAACCGAACTTACCTTCTCTAGCCCTTTAAGTCACGGTCATAGGATTCTTGACATTCACCACGACCGTGACAGATGTTAATAATAAACTTTATAATTACGACAGCTGACAGCTGTCAACGTGATCCAATTCAATGCAACTTACTTTAATATATTCACTTAAAATTCACAATTTGCATCCTAAATTCAAATATGTTATGAATTGATTATGCAAAACATAAATAATTAAGAGTATTCTCAAGACTGTTTGTTCATTAACAAATATTAAAAACTTTTGTAACGCTGACAAAATAATAAACTCGGTAAATTAATTCAATTGAAGCCACTGGTGTGAGTAAAATTAAAAACAATATCTAAAAAGTTCTCATCAGTTATTTAAACTCACTCAATATTTAATTTGGAGGCTGTTTGATCGTCGGATTTAAGGTATAAAGGTACTTGGAAATAGGTAGAAGGCTTAACAAACCTTTTGCGTGGCGGAAGGTTAATTTTCAAAGTTTACGCTTTGCCTTTTTAAGATTAACTTTTGTCGGATCACGCCTGCCTACCAATTAAGAAAACCTGTTTACTGATTGTTGAAATATTCAAAGGAAAATTAATGAATAAATAATTATATTTTGTTAAATATTGTTAAGATTTATTTAACTCGTCAAGTAACAAATTACGGACATAATGCAAAATCTGTTGTTCTTGAGCGCTGGAGGCCTTATGCGATTTACTGGATGTGAACAAAACTGCATAATTAGCCTAATTGCCATAAGTATGGTTGCGAAACATAAGATCCTGGGTTGAGTTATTAACCCGTATACAATAATATAATATTTTTGGGACATTTTACACAACACCATCTAGTCCCAAACTAAGCAGAGCTTGTACTATGGGTGGATAATACTTATATACTTTTTTTTTGTAAATACATACTTATAAAACATAAGAAACACCCTGCCAAACACAAATACTCATGTTTTTATCCATACAAATATTTGTGTCCTGTGGGAATCGAACCCACGACCCCATGATCAGCAGTCTCGAACCGCTAGACCACAGCTGAGGTCGTCTATATGCCATGTACTCTCACTATTTTACATGGATTCCATATCCTGTAGCGATGATGAGATGTGCGTGTACCTACACCATAACTAAGTTTGTCCTTCGAATAATTCAGGCGTGGTCGAGTCGCATTTAGGAATACTTAAAGACTTCTAGAACAAAATTGTTCAAATCTACAAATATTTTCACGGATATCTTCATAAAATTATGAGCACATGGTGGTACCACCGCATTCTTTATTCTATGTTAAACATATCTCTATTTTTTTTTGTTACGGTTTTATGACAATGTAGCCAGTAAAAACACTAGGTATATAGAGACTTAACAACTGAGGTCTCAAGATGACAATGCGCTAGTAATACCACTGGTGTAGCCAGCGTCTATAAGCCGCGGTTGCCGCTTACCATCTGGTGGCCCGTTGTTTGTGCCTCATAAAAAAACGCGGCAGGGAAAAACGCAATCTTAGGTATATCTATATAATATGTATATATGATTAATTATAAGCTCGACAGCAAAAGTACTTACAGTTTGTTAGAAACAAATGAAAATTCTAGCAAAACCCGTGAATAAAACATCAACGGGGTTACTGCACGTGAACTTTTTTAATTAATTCTCAGCTTCAATATAAAACGGACACTTACACACGACGAAACAATTTTAATTACAATTGCCACAAAATATTCATTGGAACTCGAAAATATTTTAATAAACCCGTATATTTTGCGAGCTTTCTAATATTTGTGTGATGTCTTACAAGTAAATTAATAAGCCTTTGAAGTGTTTCTCTTGAATTTCGTAAACAACAAAGCATTTTCTATAGACTTATTATATTAAATTTCAAGTTGGGCCTAGAATGTTAGGCAAGTGTAGCCTATTGGCAGTTTATTAACCCGTACATGCTCGAAGCTTATGACATAAGCTGAAGACAGATTGTCATAATACTGGAGGCAGCAACAGTAAACTAACAATCTTGAAACACAACAGAGCTGTGCTCTAATTTCATGGCAAGATGTGACGTCAAGATACATTGAAGTTGCTTCCAATAAATGTTCAAATCATAGTTTCAAACTACACTGTTCCACCAAAATCATTTCAGATATGTATACCTAAATAGACAGGAGGATAAAATAAATAACAATACTTTATAATTATCTTTTTGTATATTTTTGGCATTTTCCATGCTAAGATTTTAAAGTTATTTAGAAAAGGAAAAATACGACCGCGGGCAGGATTCGAACCTGCGTCTTCTGGTTCGGTACACCAGACGCTATGACCACTAAGCACCGCTTAGTGGTCATAGCAGTATAGGTTAACCATATAGGTTCGAATCCTGCCCGCGGTCGTATTTTTCCTTTTCTAAATAACTTTAAATACTTTATAATATTAATTAAACTTTCTAATATTATTAGCAACATCTTAATAATAGTAGATAACAAAGCAAAACCTAATATAATCTATAAAATCACCCTGAAGAGAGCTTATTTAATGATCTTCAAAATATCAGCCATAAATAAAAGAAAAAGACCGACCTTTCTATTAAAGAAAATCGATACAAAAAGGCACAAACACACATTCCCTGGCAGAAACCATATGAGGCGTAAGCGAAGTCACTTACATTCCTGATATCCGCACACAGCAGTTTCCTCATCACATAAAGTCACTTGCTAGCTAAGCACGGCACATTTACCAAATAACTAAATACATTACAGAAGGAATACTGTGTATGTCATACAAACAAAAAATCACGAATTCCAGTATATTTTAGTCGATTCGATCGAAAATAAAATTGTCCAAGAAAATTTATTATTTCTTCATTTATTATATTTAAAAATACGACTCAACTGCTTTGTACATTACTAAAGACTTTCAATAATACCTGAAGAATGCGGGCTTGTTTTTGGCACGTATAATCAGTTCATACCTGAACTTTTGCTTGTGTATCACTATTTTGTGGAACAAGTAAATGAGAAAAAGAGTGGAGTTGAGGAAACTAATGCTGTTTCCACGTCGATTGCGTGGCCCGGTAAATCCATTCCTGCGAGTTTCTTCAGCACGTGACCGGCATGCAAATATATACGATAATATAGCTAGTCCGCAGTCTTTTTTTATTTACTAGTGGCCCGTCACGGCTTCGCACGGGTGGATGTGTGATCGCGGACCTCAATTTTTTTTTCTAAAATAGCAATCACCTAAGTTGCTCCTATAGACAGACAGACAAAAATTTAAATAAAATATTTTTTTTTAAATGACAAAATTAAATAAATTCTAATGATTGTTTTGTATAGAATCCCAATAACAATGTATTTATTATGTTATTTTATTTTTAACAGATTAATTGTGCAAACGATGTAGCCGTGAGATTGCAATTACGCACTATGTAGGTATTGTATAAATATCAGTTTCAGGCTGTGTAAATTACTTTGAATATTAACCACTTATACCGATTCAATTTAAAAATTGGCACTCTCGATACACTTTTGCGTAAAAATCAACAATTGTAACGCTTGCATTCCAAAATACCCACGATTTTTTTACAATCAACTTTACCAGTTCATCGCACCTAGTACATTTTAAAAATGAATAAATATTTTTATATGTATGCTCTATAGAAAACTCATTCGCAGTATTACGAAAGCGATAACAACTCAGTATTCGCCTCGACGAACTATGATTGCAAATTTTACTCACAAATACTAGTACACTTTATCGGTTTGTTACCATTTTCTCTTTGTTTATTGTTGTTCCTAGCTTTACAACTTGGCTTTCGAGTCTCGGCGCTAACAAGCGACGCTCTTGAAAATATTTTCCATTATGCAGGACCCGCGGCCGGATCCGAATTAACTTTCATACTATTCACATTGAGGCGAGATGATTGCGTGAGTACTTACTGAATTTCCGTCTTCCACAGTGTTTGCATGGCTGAGTCCACCATTGGAATTTTAAATTACTTAAAATATAAGGCATTGCTTCATTAGAAAAAAGCGATCGAAAGTAACTGTAGCTAGTAAATACAGTCTCATTTTCCTTTGAGTTACTCTGGAAATCTGAAAGCGACATTTTCACTTAGTGTTTTATGTTAACGTGTATATAGACGTAATTACTTAACTAATTGTCTTGTATAGACGTAGATAGCTACTAACTTTTACCGAGAACTCGACCGAACGTAATTAGCGTGGACTTACTTGAACATGATTACTGTCTTAAGATAAAACATTTTTTCTCTATGAATATCCTCGTGGACGTCACCCGACTCTCAGAAAGGGTTTCAAAATTGAAACTTACCTACACTGTATATTCTAGAATAGTCTATAATAAAATAGAGACTTAAATCAGTTTACTAGTTTGTACGTGATTCGAGTGTAAACTGATCGGACTCGGAGGAATGCAAACGCCTCCAATTTCTTCCACACGTAGCTTATTTATGGTCTCGATAAGTTACGCTCACCGACATTATTTAGACGGAGTGTGTGCAAATAATAAAATATATATATATAGTATTATATATATATATTTATTCATAGTATTCGATTTTTTTAAATATTGAACCACACCACACCACACCAAGTAGATAAGACGTTTACCGTAAGCATAACATAAATAACATTAGCTTCTTCTTTACTTTC
The DNA here is from genome assembly GCA_964056405.1 of Acronicta alni. Lineage (NCBI taxonomy): Eukaryota > Metazoa > Arthropoda > Insecta > Lepidoptera > Noctuidae > Acronicta > Acronicta alni. The sequence continues at coordinate 13,315,328 of OZ043916.1, read as the reverse complement.
TATATATTGCACATACTATTAGCTAAATACTATTGTTCTATCTGCCTAAGGCAATGGCATTGAATACTGGTGTGATGGTATGTTTGTTTCCTTGTGAACTGAGTACCTACACAGTTCACATTTGTTCAAGTCCCACTCCCACATATCTAATGCATAAAAAGAGTCCTAACTCTGAGCTGCTATTAAGAATATCATAGGAAAATTAATAAAAACGCTCGACTTTTTTAAGAGAGGTAGGGCATAGTAGGAGTAATTCCACTTAAATTGGAGCTGCCCAACTGGAGAACTACCTCCGCCTTGCAGAAAATCGAAGTAAAATAACACTGCTTTGAGCTGTGTTGTGTTCCTTACAGTGAGCAAGCTTGTCAGTGCTCCGCGAGGAAACGTTGTGTTGGCAGTAGGGGGACTTTGACCCATATACTGCCAAACCAACTATTCCTCTTTCGTTTTACGGGGTCGACAACGCGCAAGTGACTCTCCTGGTGTTGCAAACGTCTATACGCTACGGTAACCGCTTACCATCAGGTGGGCCATATGCTTGTTTGCCTTAATAGTATCTATAAAAAAATGTTACATCATCATCAACCCATATACCGTCCCATTGCTGGGCACGGATTTCCTCTCAGAGAATGAGAGGGATTAGGCTATAGTCCACCACGCTGGCTTGGTGCGGGTTGGAAAACTTCACACACCGTCGAGAAAATCTCTAAGGCATGCAGGTTTCCTCGTGATATTTTCGTTCACCGTTTAAGCAGTGATAATTAATTATTAATACGAGAGGTTCGTGCTCTGCGGGGATTCGAACTCGAGACCTTTGACTTGGTAGTCCAATTTTCTTCTTCTTTCTTTCTTCTTATTTAAAACATTACCTCACACTAGGATATATGGCCATACCACGAGGCTATCACTGATTTCTTAGATGTTACACTGTTCATTTATTTTCCACAGATTACATCTGATATGGCTACTGAACTCCTTACTCCACGTTGCTTCGTATCGGTACCTGCCGAAGTATGAACTGCCGCTGTACTCGTATGGGGGACGAAACACGTTACACAAGTACCCCGCCTTACTTACCGACATACCATTTCATGTGCTGATAGTGTACAACAATCTGTATTGTTCTGGGACCCTGATACGCAGCAGGATTGTCCTCACGGCAGCCAGTTGCTTGCTCACTGATCAGATTAGGAGGCCAGTTGTCAAAGTTGGCGCGGACAGTGTTACGGGGAGCGGGTAAATACATGTATCTAACTTTCTATAATAGATCCTTTTGTCTAAGATTATATAAAGTTAGTTATTTTACCTAAGAAAAAAATCTACTGCGGGCAGGATTCCAACCTGCGTCTTCTGGTTAGGTACACCAGACGCTATGACCACTAACCACCGCGAGTCCCACCCCCCAGGTCGATATATGCCTTCACATTCTAAATTTAAGTATTTATGGTGACGTCAGTAACAATTACTATTGAAAAGCGAACTTTAAAATCTTAGCATGGAAAATATCAAATAATACAAATAGATGAGATAGATAATTATAAAGTTATTTTAGCGAAGGAAAGTAACTTGCTTTTCAATAGAGGTCACCTTAAAGACGTAAATTCAGAATTTGAAGGCTAATTTCGACTTCACCTGAGAGATTGATAACACCTAACCTACAATACCTAATTGTCAGCTAACACCTGACAATACCTAATTGACATTTTTAACAGATTATTCTAACAATCTGTCAGGCCTTCTGTCACTCAGTAAACATAAACGTAACATACCATCACGCCTGTATTCCCCGAAGGGTTAGGCAGAGGTTACCAATGTACAGCCAAAGTTCGCCGGTTCCAAGGTGGCGAGCCTATTGCCATTAACCGGGCACAAATCCAAGCTCCGAGCAGCTACTGAGAATTACATTGAAAATCCCAATAAAACATAGTTTGACCTGGGAATCGAACCCAGGACCTCTAGCGTAGCAGTTACGTTGGGACCACTAGACTAACGAGGCAGTAACTATGTTGATATAGCACAATTCTTAATTTCTACAGTTCTACAGTACAGTCTAAAATTAACTCTAAAACATTTAAAACCATACTTTACTGGTGTAATTTCATATTATAAATACTTACCTAAAACTCGTTTTATTAGTAGCTTCTTGAGCCAGTTGAAATTAATCTTTTAATATCAGTAACTGAGATTTATTAACCCGCCGTCTATAATGGATGAAGCTGCGAAGCTGTGATCTTCAACGAAATGGTCGAAGAAGCAACGAGAACACCTTATTTATATTAGTTAATAGTCCTCTTGCTCGAGCGCGCCACTCTAAGCTTTTAATGAATGGTTTTCAATATTAGAAGTCCACGACAGAATACCTATTTTAGAAGGTTCAATTCATAGTACTTTATTAGAAAAATATATGCAGTATTTTACACGAACGACTGCCATCAGACTTCCGCAACCCAAGTTCTGGGTACCTTTTTTTTTTTTTGTTTACGGGGGGAAACCTTCAAAAGGCTACCGGTCTACGGGGGTTAGACCGGGGAGTGTGGGATTCTTACCCACTAAAACCACCCCGGTGGCCACCATCAGCACATGGAGGGGGGCACTGGGTCCTAAGTTCTGGGTACCTAATACCGATATCCTGAGGATAGACTAGTTGTCAGGCTTTTTCCGAGGCACGGAGGGGTCTCAATATATTAAATTGTTTCCCATCCATAAACTGGCCTCGGCTAGTTCAGCTTTACCAGATTGGTTGATCAGCTTAGTTATTACTTAGCCATGAGCCAGTTGGCTTTGAATAATGATTGTAGAGCTTGTGGTGAATCCAGGGAAACAATGCAGCACATAATGTGTGATTGTGACGTCCTGGCGACGAAACGGATGAGTCATCTCGGCAACGGATACCCGAAGCCAGAGGACTACAGGTTCTTTCCTCTTAGTGGGCTAGCCGCCTTCATGAACCACGTCTTTGAAGAGTAAGGAATGTACCATGCTGGGGATAACACAACAGATCACATTTGGTCGAAGTGATGCTGGCGATGCCAACCCCCACAGCTAAGATTAATTAATTAACCATGAGTCCCTCTTATTACTTAGCCATATTCCCCTGATATAACTATATCAAACTAGATGTACTTAACAAATGACGTTTCCAGACAGATAATACCGGTGGTCGACATAAAGATCCACGAGTACTACAAGTATGTCAACAGAATAGACAACGATATCGCCATGCTGGTGCTGAAGGTACATGCCCACTTAACTTAATTATTGACGACTGAGTGTTGAGACGTGCGCTGTTATTTATATATTTTACGCTCAAAGATCTAAAACGCTCATTGAGCGAAACACCGCTCATAATGCGACTAAGTGGTAAGGCATTACCGTCATCTATAGGTGTCGGCTATGCCACGGACACAGCCAAGAGGTTGCCTACCTTGTAATAAAATTATATGTTTGATGTTATTTTGGTATAACTTTACACATTGTACCTGGGTTATGTTCACCGGAAGTAAAGCCACCATACCTATAGTATACTTACTGCAACTGTTGCGTGTGTTCAAGGTATAATAAAACTCACGCACATAATGTAAATGTAGACTATGTAAATTTTTACATATTGTACAATAAGGAAATGTAAATTGCATGGCTGCTATTCCATAGGGACAAAAAAAATACAGTGTTGCCAGTGAAAATAATATTAAACTTAAAATACTCGATGGACGTGGCTTGGTCCACATTTCGTCCAAATAAACTAAATTTTCGACACAAATATTTGATTTAAGAACACATTACACACAATAAAGATGAACTATCCTTAGGCACGTACTCAAATATCTTCGATATACTTACCTATGTATGTTTGTAAGATATGTAATATTATAGTGCTCTGTATCGGCTTCTTGCTCCGTGTGTTTCTCGGCTTACAATACCCTCCCCCTACTATTCTCGAGGGGATTTTAAGTGGCTCTTAAGGGATTAAATCAGATAGTAAGGCAGTATCATCTACCTATCTATCTAGCTTCAAATCGTGGATTTATTTAAAGGGGTTCTTATAATATTTGTTTCTTTATAAAATTATGAAAACATAACTGAAAACTTCATTGTTAGGTATAAGAGACATTTCATTGTTTATTTAAACGTAAATTTACAGTAAGTACAATCGCAGAAATTACAGTGACTTTTCGGTTGAGAAAATTCAGTTGGTTGCGTTGAAAAAGACATTCTTACTCATTTTTAGAATTAATAAAATCATAACCCCTCTGGCTTTACCGTTGGATGAAAATAATAATACCAAGAACACTTGAAAGCTTATAGAAGCAGAATACACAGGTAACTTATAGCAGACGTCAAGTGGAAAGAGGTCGTTACCCTCAGAGTTAAACTTTACGACCAACAATATCAACTTCAGAACAAGAGAGTGAAATGAAGTGCATTTAATTAAATAATACATGCATACAACGAAACTGTCTGAAATACGGTTTTAATTTATTTTGACTGCACGTTTGGCCAGTACTATTGCCGGTGTCATGGGTTCAATTCCCACCCGAGGCAAATGTTTGTGAAATATTTTTCGAGTCTGCGTGTAGGTACATTATGTCCGTTACTTGAAATATCGTATGTTAGAAAAATCCCTCGCGACACAGGGTTTATTCACTAATACTGACGTAATCTTTTAAAAAACAGAATGAGAGCTACTTATGTTTTGATTGATATTTTTATAACTAAGATAATAAAAATTAAAACTATTATTATATCCCTACCGGAAGGTATTAGCTGAAATGCTTAGGTAATTTATTGAATTCAAATTAACTCTATAGGGAGGGCGGCTAGATGGTTTTGAAATGCGGCGCTGTATAAAAAAAAAGACATTTCATCGACTTTTTCTAGTTTTACGAAAACCTAAGAAAACTGAACTTTTATTTCTAACATTTTTAAATTGTAGGTATGTATGCTCGCGTTTATTCTTGTCGTTTATAAAAAAAAACGTAATTTATTTGAAGTCAGTATTTTTTGTGGAATTATTTAATCTTCAACAAAAATACGGACTGAATATGTCCGTAAGAGACAATTTAAGAAAGAAATATTTAAGTTGTCTAGTTGTTAGAGTGAATCAAGAAAAGGTCCATGGCATGTAAATTATATACCTACTCGTGCAGACAGGGCGCGCCACCTATCGATAGAGCCTTGAAATACTGCGTGTAACTTCGCAAGCCAACACCCAGCAGCACTCGTGTGCAAGTATAGGCAAGCTATGCTACACTAAAATAATTCATGCCATCATAAATTATTTGCCAGTCTGCAAGTCGATAGTGAAGCCGACTGCTGAAGGTGCACCGGGCAATCATTTATTGTATCGTCACTAGTGGAGGCCCTTTTAGTAGTCTTCATCAAAAGGGCCTCCACGAGTGAACTTTTATGCCTTTACTAAAAAACTTTGATGCAATATTCCAAATGATCTACTATGGGTTCTGAACATAATTTGTGTGCACGATGTTGGTTTTTTTAGCCAGCCCGTGATGACCCTAGTGTAGGTACGTTATACTTAACTTAATAAATTACACAATACAAGCATACCTTCAGTTAAGTGGCTACACGCTGTTATCTAAATGTTTATTTATCTAGGAAGAATATTATAAATTATCTAATATTTATTATTATATGTCAAAGTCAAAAGGCAAATCAAAGTCAAACATTTTATTTCAATTAGACCATTATAGCACTTTTGAAAAGTAAACATTAGTTGCACGATTTCAAAAAGTCGGTCTTATAGAGAAAAACAGGCAACTCCATAGACACTCTTTTTAAAAAAACATGATTACAGTGTTAATCTTGGCTTACAATCTAAATAGTTCATGAAAACAATGCAGTTTGATGTGTAGGTACTATTAAATTAATCCAGATTAATAAAAAGAAAAAAGAAAGATTGCCATTGACAGTAATAGCTGACCAGCCCCGACAGATGGCATCCGTTCAGTATAACGTGCGTTATGTTATGTTTAGTATATGTACATGTCACGCCTGTATCCCCGAAGGATTAGGCAGGGAGGTACTAGTGTAAACTTACAATTGTAAACCAGTAATTGAAGGACTAAGTGACTTCGAGCTTCTACAGAAGAATTTCATAGAAAATACCAATGGCACATTACCTTTTTCTTATATAGTACGAAAAATCCTCATGGATCGTCCGCCACCAGGGCAGAGTATGTCGAACTCGTACTGACTACACAACTGACAACTGCACTTGCCTTTACTTGCCCTGTAGTCATGGCCATGGGATTCATTAAATTCGTCACGACTATGACAGGGTGACACTTTTACCTGGGAATGGAATACTGCACCCTACACTCAGCATGAATGCAATGAGGCAGCTAGAATGATACCACTTGCATCGTTGTATCATGTACTTGAGAGCTTAAAAATGAATGAATTTGGTAGATTTTCATTTTTTTCAACATTTATGTTTTCTGCCATTACAGGACAACGTGGAATTCAGCGATTATGTGAAAAAGGCTATTCTTGTGGAACCCGAGATAGTATTACGACCTGGTGTCTCAATTGTGGTGTCAGGCTGGGGAAGCACGGTGAGTACATAGAGCTTTCCCCTAGTTATCAATAAGGATCAATAAATTAACATTCTATAGCATGTAGATCTATCGTAGTCCACTACTTAACCATGGACTAGGCTATATAGGATATGCAGGTATTAGTATAGGTACCTACTTTTAAAATAGCAATAATAGCCTAGTGATTTGACCATTGAACTGCCAAGTCAAAGTTTACGAGTGGATTCAATCCAAGGCACGCCCCTCTGACTTTTCGAAAGCATGTGCGTATTCTCTAGCTTAAACAGTGAAAGAAAACATCGTCAGGAAACCTGCATACCTAAGAGATTTTTCTCGACGGTGTGTCAAGTCTGTCAACCCGCAATAAGGTCAGCGTGGTGGCCTTATCCCTCTCAATCTGAGAGGAGACCCGTGCCCAGCAGTGGGAGAGTATATGGGTTGATGATGATGACCTACTTTTAAAATTTATTTGAAAATCAAATATACTATTCAGCTGCTAATCTTGATTGGCCATACTGTCAAAATTTAATTATTCTAGTTTTAAGTGGCCCATGGTTAAGTAATAACTAAGCTGATCAACCGTTCTGCAAGGTTGAGCTCTGCTAGCCACAGTCAGTCTGTGGAAGGGAGACTATTCTTAAAACATCGAGATCCCTCCGTGCCTCGGAGAGCACGTAAAGCCGTCGGTCCCGGTTGTCATACGAACATTGTCGAACACATTGTCAGTGGTGGTCAGATGACCAAAAAACTTGTGATATAATATATGTATAGTGAAGATAGACTGGTTGCCTTCATGAGGACAGACAACCGATCTATCCTCAGGATACCGGTATTACCCAGAATTGGGTTGATAGCAGTCGCTTCGTGTAAAATACTGATATTCAGCCGCATCCGGTTAAACTGAAAGCCGACCCCAACATAGTTGGGAAAAGGTTGGAAGGATGATAGTGTTCTAGTTTACTGTCACAATATACTCCAAAAATTTTAGTTGTCTGTTTATAATTACTCCATACTATGTCTGCTAACGCCATCTGTCCGTTAAGTTGGAACTAACACAAATGAACGGTATCGTATGGCAACTTTTCTCACTGAGTGCAGTCGAAGCTCCTACGATTAAATATAGAGAACTGTTAGTAGATGGCGTGTTTAACATTGTTACACACCCTTTTTGTTTGTGTAAAATCCTCGTATATCATCCACGACCTGGGGAGGCGGCATGTCGGACTTGTACTGATTAAAACCGCACTTACCTTGCCATGGGATCCATTAAATGCGCCACGACTATGACAGAACACGATTATACTATCACGCCTGTATTTCCCGAAGGGTTAGGCAGAGGTGTACCGATGTACAGACGCCAGCAGGTCAAGCTATCCAAAACTGTAAAATTTTCCCAATTGAAAATGAATCTTAGTGTTTGTTTTTAGAAATTTGACAGGTTGTGGTAGCTTGATGTGCCACAGTTCATAGTAATAGTGGGCGAGCCTAATGCCACTAATCGGGCACAAATCCAAACTCCGAGCTGCTGCTGAGAATTTAATAGAAAAACCCAATAACACTTTGTTCGACCTGGGAATAGCATCCAGGACTTACTAGCGTAGTAGTCGCGCTTAGGACCACTAAATGAGGCAGTTTTGAAGCCTAATACAATAGGTTCTCCTATAAAACTGAAAATAGACAATTTGCTTAAAAGGTAAGGCATAATTTATATTATAAGATAAAGCTAAACATTTGCACATTTTATTTTTAAATCTCCTAAATAACACAATCTGTTTTGGCTGCTTGTAAATAGGTGTTTATCGAGTTATCCTATATAATTATAGGTACTGAACAGTGATAAGAAAAGATCGACTACGGTCAGTACACTATTCTCTTCAAGCAATCTGCTAGTTACACCCTGGGTGCGAAGTTGCCATAGTTAAAAAAAGAGTGGACAAATTTCGATATTATTTTTTCAAATACGTCATATACGTAATAAATTTGTTACAGAATTTGCCGCAGATCTACGTAAATCAACTTATATGGACAGAAATGGTGGTCTTGGATAAAGAGGAATGCGATACCATGTATAAACACCTAACAAGCCCGTCTAACTATTGTGCATCATATCAGGCAGTAAGTTATTTAATATTTCAATTCAAATCTGTATTATATTCATACATACTGTATACCCTTACGCCTTTCTCTCATACGGATAGACAGAAACTACATAACACGAGTTGTTCCGATTCTGCATGAAATATGCGTTTTCGTTCGTCTACATTCATGTTCTACATACGCAACTTTCGCAACAATTACGCACCACACTTTTAAAAGAACCTCGCCATTGATGTTATATTAAGAACTATTATTACTACACTAATTATGATATTTAGACAAAAAAACATTTATTTTTTGGTTCGGTTTTTCATCAAAATTATCTCTTCAAATCAGTTGTTTAGTACCAATAACAAAAACCATCATAAATATTCTAAGTAACATTTAATAATTCTTCTATTCTTAGCAAACTATATTATTTAATCTGTGGTCTTGGCCTTTACGTCATCCTCCAAAAGAAATATCAGCGAACAACATCGATCATTGATCTGTAAAATTAATATGTCTGGGAGTGTATCAGACTGGAGTTAATCCACCGGAGAAAAAACATGCTACATCATGATCATGGGTGAAATATAAAATACGAGTCGATCGCTTGCCAAGCACACGACCACTTCCTCCGCACAAAGCGAAATTTGGCTTCAGGCCAAGATGATACGAGGATCAAGGAAAGGAATTTGCATCGCAATTTACAAAAAAAAAAAATATTCATTTTAAATTTACGGGTCTTCTGTTATTATCACAAACCATTATATTATATTTTTATTTAGTTCCAAACATAATAGAATTTGCATATTAATTTGTAGGTATGCATAGTGTCTTCACTATCACACTTCACTGCAACAACATTTTAATTCCAAAAGCAAACATTTAAGCAATTGTTATATTATGTTAATGTTATTTCGACGATAATCTTAATAATAAATTGCACTTATTTATGGCGTTCCAATTATTATGTATCTATAACATGAATTTGAATGAGAGATCTTAATAATTTATTCCTTTTACGAACTATACTTTAAGAACATACATTAAATTATTTAATTATTAAAAGTACTCCTATGGTTTCTATAAGATCAGTCTGTTATGGGTAATTCTAAAGATAAGTAATAGCCAACTGAGTTCATATTAAAATCATTTCAGCAAAATAGGCGAAATTACAAACAAAATATACATAATAAAACAACAAAAATCGTCACTTTCATAGCACGCCCTTAAAGGCTTCAGCTATCAAATAAGACATCAGGCGAAAAGTCACGTACCAAATTCCCTAAGCCACACGTGCGTATTTCACGTAGATCTAACCGGTTCAGTGATCCCAGGAGCGTCGTCTGAGCGACAGCGGCGGCCCGGCCGTGTATAACAAGGAGCTGATGGTCGGCATTCTATCCTACGGGGGCATCAGTAATGAGGAGCCATACATCGCTATCTTCACTAACATCTCCTATTTTCACAGGTTTGTTAAACTATTGACTCTCCCTCTGCTGTAGGTCACGGGTGAGAGGGGCTAGGCTAGGCTATGGTCCACCACGGCCCAGTGCGGCATGACACACAATATAATATTACTGCAAGTTTGGTAAAGCAGGTTGCCACTAGCATTGCGCCGAGTGTCGTGGCTTAGATTACCACCTACTGTCCCTCTGCTGGGCACGGGTCTTCTCTCACAGAATGAGAGGGATTAGGCTATAGTCCACCACGCTGGCCTAGTACGGGTTGGGAGACTTCACACGCCATCAAGAAAATTGTATGCATGTCTAAATAATAATAATTTATTCATTAAAAAAATATTTGAAAATAAACTTTCATGACCTGATTTTGCATGCTGTATTGTAATTAGCAAAACATGATTTGATCAAAATAATTATAACTTTGTAACAGCTTCTTATACCTAATGCAAATAAAGAATTTGAACTTAATGAAAAAAGGCCTCCGCCGTGATTTTTACATATTACCATTTAAACTCACTCAATAATTAATTTGGAGGTTTTATCGTCGGATTAAATAATATAAAAATACATAATACCATTACGCCTATATACCCCGAAGGGTTAGGCAGAGGTATACATTAATAATGTGCATCACTGTATCATCGTCATTGCCTCCAGAATTTAGGTTCTACGTAGATAGCTGGACGAGCCTATTGCCACTAACCGGACACAAACCCGAACTCCGAGCTGCTACTAAGAATTTCATCGAAATATCTACAACACTTGATCCAGCCAGGGATCGAATCCACGGCTTCTTACTTAGCAGCCATGCTTCACTGAATCAATGTAATTCAGAATACTAATAAAGTCTATCGTGAAATCCCAAATCTTGCGTTAATATTACATTGACAAATTACCTATACTTATACGTAAGCATCGTTTTAGATCGTCGGTCTCCTTTATATTATAATAATAAGTATATGATAAGTCTACATTTTTAGATTGCCTCTAAACATAAGTATTGCTAAGTAAAAAGACGTTGTTATACTAATAATTTTAATTGAAATAACAACATTTCCTCTGTAAACACATGATGAAAACATTACAGTGGGTATTTTTTTCGCAAACAATATCACCATATTATCAGTATCACATTTATCTGTATGACGGATGGGTTAAGTATGACAAAACTGATCTCAAAATATATTTAGAGAAAAAGAAGTTTATTTTGAGTAAATGTTCAAGACGCTATCTTTATTAAGTATTTATTTTGTTCTCAGGTGGATTCTACTCAACACCAAAAGATATCTTGAAAAATATTGCGTGCCGCGGAACGACACATCATATTCCTTACTAAGTAGTGATGAAACCATCGAATCGTCTCAATAAAACATAATAATACATCTCATATATTCTATTCATATTCGTCAGTAATTGTTCTTTCGAAATAACCTTTATTTTTGCAGTAATTCGCTGCGAACCGATTCACTTGTTGTTTTATCCAGCTTTTTAGGTACCAGATGTTTGAATACACACTTGGTTTACCTTTCTTCGCACATCCGTCGCCGTGTGACGTTAAACCCACTATTCTCCTGAAAATCACATGATAACAAGATTGTGTATGATTTAAACTACGTAAATGATAAAACGATATTAAATTATTTAAGTGATTTGCCGGTCTTAAGAGAAATTATATATGCATGGGAGGTTCCTATATGACGTAGTTAAGTACTAAGACTCATGTTTTCGGCTGACGCAGGTCCTCTCGAGACACGAGTGTTCCAGAAGTACCTGAGTTGCATACACCGAGAGTCAACGCCTGGTTGTCACCACTATGAGGACTGCCCCGACACGGCACAGCAAACATTAGAATCGCGGCAGTGGGTGGTGGATGACCTCTCGCTTCCAGTCGCAATTCAGTCCATGGTCGAGAGCGTGGGTAGCCGATACCTCTTACTGCGAGTAAATTAACTGGCAAATGAGTTCCAACGATGGGGAGTCCGCCACTCGATCAGGAAATGGCCCCAGTAGGCGGTGCGCGTGTTTTGGCATACGCGTGTCTTCGATTAGGATGCGACGCAAGGCCTCGCCAATTGAAGGTGTCCAGTGGCTGCTGGTCTACAGCTTATCATGGTTGTGGCGAATTCCAAGAAACCATGACCATGACAATAGGCCAAAAGAAGAGAAGTGCGGTTTTTAGTCAGTGCAGCAGACTTCCAAATGGAAAAAAAAAAACAATAATCATCACTTACCCACGCCAAAGCACTCCACCTCCAGAGTCTCCCCTGCAGGTATCCCGCTCGCCGTCTCCATACAAACAGAACATGTCCTCAGACATCGTGAGATTATGTAATCGGCTGCACGTCTTCAGTGGCACGAACCGCAGGTACGTCATCATGAGGCTCATCTCTGATAGAGCACCACCGTACTGAAAATATAAATCATATCGATATAATCTCTGCCTAATACAACAATCTGCAACATTAGCCTAGGCATAAGCGTGACTGCAGAGTATTGAGCTGGATCGAAGAAGTGTTGAGTTCGACTCCCGGGTCGATCAAAGTGTTGGGCTCAATAACTCTTTTCGATATTTTCAACAACGCCCCCTATATTATCCACACTCATTGAAAAAGGTTTCAACTACGAAACAAAGTTTCTGCACCCACTCTTCTTATTCATTGTATTCTTTTGCCAAAGAGTTATACAGTTTCCATACTTTTAAAATTAGTAACTGTTTATATAAGATCTAATATTAAGTAAAGATATTAAACTAGTTAACAATATTCCGCCTAGTCTACTAACTTAACATCAATAGCGAGATACCTATTTTCCTTCATATATTAACATACTGTAACTTTGAAGATTATCTTGACTAGCTGTTGCCAGCGGTTTACTCGCATGCCAATGGACTTTTTGATACAAAAGGCTATGTGCTTTTCCAAGGTCCAATCTAACTTTATACCAAAATTCATTTAAATTGGTTCAGCGGTTTGGGCGTGAAGACATATCAAACAAACAGAGTAACTTTTGCATTTGTAATATTAATTCGTCCGCATACACACATAATCTCAAGTCTTTCTTCCACAGGCACTAGGCTATTGAAACAGCTAATCTGCTTTTATGATTGAAGTAAAATAACTTTTTACGGATTTTATCGCCTTATATTGTTATTATTAATCCCGACGTTTCGGACCCTTTACAGCGTCCATGGTCACAAGTAGACTACCCGTGACCATGGATATTTATTTTACATATTTCAATGTATAATATTTGCGTAAATGTCAGATATCAATATGCTTTTATGATACTATTAAATGTTACCTTTTGCCAGCCCCAGCCAGTAACCACGAATTTCTTCTCCTTTGCATCCATCCACTTGTCACTGTCGACAAGTATACCCTTTTTCGCCAGTTTACCAAACTTCATCGGCCTCTTAACAAATATCAGAGCAATGTCATGCTCAAAAGGAATCACTCTGCTATAGTTGGCGTGTATAACATAAGATTCTATTTCGTATTTTTGTGCGTTAAAATCATATATGTATTTCGAGCCTGTGGGATTAAAAGTATTTGAAAATATTTAATTCCATACATACCATAAAACTCTCAACAATAAACCTGTGTTATCTTATCATGCTGTTGAAAGTAAAACTACGATTTACATGTCACATGATTTTATTCCTCAAAAATCTACAAAATATCATGTTTCGGCTCTAAGACAGGAAATACTATGTCTACTGACAAAATACAACTAATATGTTGATTTTAAAATACGAAGATGTTGTGTTTTTAAAATACGAACATGCGCTTTTAAAATTTGAACATGTTGTATTTTAAAATACGAATATGTTGTGTTTTTAACACGTAAGATTTTTTTACTCAAGCGTTGGTGACGTTTGAGTTCGTAAACGCGAAGAAAAAAAATCTTAAATCATAATACTTGGAAAATTCTGTATTATTTGCCTTTTACCAAGTCTAGTACAGTCCTACCTCATAGTACAGTCACAATTAGGAATCTTTTTCAATAGAGAATTACATAAAGACAGCTTAACTTACCAATTTGAATTCTCATTTCTTTGATGTTTTTGTTAGTGTCTAGACAGTGGGCCGACGTTAATACCGCCCAGCTATTCAAAATAACACCACCACATAGAGCACCATAGTTAAAGAATTGTACGGCATAAGGAAACATTTCCAGAGACACAGCCTTCCCACCTACAATCTTAGGCCCAAATTCCTTATTGTGGTGTCTATGTTTTCCTTTACAAACATTCATGTACGAATAGATTACCATGCACATTATGAAAAATCTAACTCGATCTTTTTTCGACATTTTAATGTACAGGAGCTTGACGCAAATGTAGGTAATGCATCATTAAACAAACGGCAATGAATGGCTGCTCAAGGAAAATTGAAAATGATTAGGATTTTATGACGCATAAAAAGATTGAGATTAAGCAGGATTTTATGTGATACGCATACGTACTTATGTCAAATTAAGTAATAGGTATAGAAGCATGCAGAGTGATCTCCGAAATCCATACTGTAGCATAATGTTGGACGTCCGGCATCAAACACCACGCGTGTCGACTGTCTTGAGAATACTTGATCATGAAAAGTTCATCGTGGTCGTCCATCAATGTTCGTAGATACTGTTAGAATAACACACCATCACGCCTGTACTCCCCGAAGGGTTAGGCAGAGGGTGTACTAATGAACACCCACAATTCACTGGTGTGAATTGTGGGTGTTCATTGAGACATACCCATGTAATAGGGGGCGAACCTATTGCCATTAACCAGACTTACTGTGACAATATAATAAACAGTCGTAAAATTTTATAAACAATAATGTTTCATCCGCATTTTTCGCCTATCTCTTTCGCCTGGAAATTGGTAGGAGGAAATTAAGACCATTTCCCTGCAGTGGGACGATCACCGCTGAAACTAAATAAATTCGCCTATATGTAAATATAATAAATAATCAAGTTCCTTACACTTTACATACAAAAAAGTATAATTACAAAAAGTTTTGTTCTCTGTAAGGCAATTCATACGAAAAACAATCAGTACCGTAATATTAGTTACTTTAAGCCAAATTTGACACAAATGGGGTTGTGGGCTGTGGGTTTAAAGTCAATAATATATTCGTATAAATGTCCACTAGGTGTACGGATTTGGCTCCCTGCCAAACCATGCGCTATCGAGTACCTTCCATGGAATCAATTTCTGTAACCCTGTAGGTATAAAATATAGCGGAACGTATAAGCATTGCCATTCAACGTGGCAATGCTGCCAGTCTTCTGGGCAGGTTGCCGGAAGACAGCGATGCCGAGGAATAGTTTGACCCTTAGTAGCGTCTTTTTATGTATATTTTGTAAATATACAAGTATTATTTTGATAAGTATAATTTAGATACTGTACAAATATTATTTGTTCTATTATACCTTATCGAATAAAATTAAATTTCTGTCTCTGCATCACCCTAAGTTCGACTGGTAGAAAATGCCTTAAGTCAGCCTTTGTACTATGTTTGTGCATAAAGTATTAAAATAAAATAAATAAATAAAACGTTCAAATCATTGCACTAGGAAGTTAGAAGACCTATCTTAGTTTTTGATAGCCTTTAGTTTGGGATATCTTTATAACTGACCGTGACTAGAAAATTTCTAGTCTGTCCTAGGTTTTTCTAAATGAAATATAAATACACTATATTGATTTTCTGACGTCTGTATTACTTGTAAAGTACTTTAACAGAGACCATCAAAACTAGCAGATAGAGTAATCTTAAGTTATCCATACTGATATTATAAATGTGAAAGTATTTAGGTCTTTCTGTCTGTTAGTTACCTCTTCACGCTTAAACCACTGAACCGATTTAGATGAAATTTGATACAGGGATATTAAGACTTTGGAAAAGAACATAGGATACCTTTTAGGTATCTAAAGGAGTCATTTGAGATGCGAGTGACTTCGCGGGCAACAGCGGCCATAAATTATTATTAACATAAATTATTAAAATAAAACTACTTTTTACGGATTTTATCGCGTTATATTGATATTATTAATCCCGACGTTTCGGACCCTTTGCAGCGTCCATGGTCACGGGTTGACTGAGGTGGTGGTCGTCTTGATGATATAATTACTGACAGCTACCATACATTTTTATTGTTAAAAGATAAATGATATTTATTTCTGCAAATAGATCTTTTAAAGACACTTATACAAGTCAATATTTAATTGCTGCTAGCTGACGACCTCTGAGAAGAAAAGGAGAAATAAATCATCAGGCGCCTCTAACTAAAGGCGGCGACTAACTGGGTTCGATTCCCAGGTGAAACAAAGTGTTAAGTGTTACTATTTTCTATAAATTCTCAGTAGCAGCTCGGAGTTTGGATTTGTACCCGGTCAATGACAATAGGCTCGCACCCTATTACAATACATGGAACCTAAACATATTATCGGCTAACTGAGTGAACAACTGTGCTCTGCTCGTACTCACCTCTGACTAACCCTTCGGGGAATATAGGCGTGATGGTATGTTATATTTTACTATTAAGATTCAAGCAAAAATTCAAGTCATGTTTCAAATACTTTCAGCCAAACTATAACGTAAATATATAAATACAAATTTTAATTCAAAATTGATCCACTAAAATTTCTCTATATATACGAAAGTTTCACTCAGTATTCCAAAATGATTACGCATTCTAAATAAACACTTGCTTCCCAGTGCAAATGACATTGTCATCTCGACCACACTGAAGGCCAGAATTATTTAAGAACGAGACAGAAAGTTTTATTTTGGCGAGGTGTAGGTACCGATGATGGCGATGCCGCCCGCCCTCACGACGCGCGCTCAGTCGCCCATCGCCGGTTGCCGAAAGCGCCGCGCGCGGCTCTCCCACGCACTACTCAACATAACCTATAACACGGCCTACTGACATAAACATCAATCATTACAATTAGCATTCAACAAAATGATCATTTAAACTATACTCCAAACATGAAACAATATGTGATGTGATATAAAACTTAGTTCCCCTACGTGTAAGTCACTGAAATTTGACAAATGAAAGAGGGCGAGCAAATCAAAACAAAGGTGTATATTGATTGTGTGTATGCGGTTGTTTTAAAGCGGTTGGTATGTACGATGCTTCATGTCTTTAATATTTAGTTTGGTAGAGGTAAACTTGAATAAATAAAGAATTGTATAATAAAATTATTCATAAAAAATATAACGTCTTCACGGATTAGCGACACCTGTTTGAGTCGTTTTAATAATTCTTTTATTTTATGACTTAAAACTATAATAATACTAGCTTTAAAAATAGAATACAAAACAAACACACAATTTACACAGGTATTGTCTTTGACACCATGTATAATGAAATAAAAACAAAAGACAGTCGACAATATAAGTTCATTTTCAACTTGTCTAATGTTTTTTCACACAACACAAGCAAGACAGACAACAGACTAATGGACAATGAAATAAAATAAAACCGTCACAGTAAATACAGTGTAAGTCGTGTACGTTCTGCAGATTGAGGAGAGAAATAAAGTCTGAAGCGAGCCGTGCGCTGAAAGCTATAAATGTCTAGATCTCTCTACTTAAAACCTGCTTACTCAACTGACATGACAAACGATATGAAATATGATTTCCGTGTCCAAGGAGTTACAGTAACAGGATTGGAAACACGAGCTTTCGCCTGACCTACTTATTTTAAAATACACACGTATAAATACATAGGAACTCGTGGGTATATTCGTTGACATTCAAAGACTTAATCTAAATGTTGCTCTATAGTTAGATCTGAACTTTCATTATGAATAACTTGTAGATTTCCTTAGTTTTACTGCGATCTACTTGACGGGCTCGTGGCTAGGTAATAACTATGCTGATCAACTGATCTGCAAGGTTAAGCTGCGCTAATCGCGGCCAGCCTATGGATGGGTGATCATTCTTAACACATCGAGACCCATCTGTTCCTCTGAGAGCACGTAAAGCCGTCGGAACCGGTTGTCATATATGAACCATGAAATCTGACAACCGTCAGTTCACAGTCTGATATCGGTATTGCCTAGAAATTGGGTCTGACAGCAGTCGCTTCGTGTAAAATACTGACATTCAGCCGCATCTGGTTAGACTGGCAGACGACCCCAACATAGGAAAGGATGATGACTGCGACCTACTTAAATTGAATTAGGTACGTAGGCGGAGCCCATCGTTTGACCAGATTCAGTAAGAAAACCTATGGATAAGAGAACCTACCTACGTTTCCCGTCATCTCAAGTCCAAGTCAAAATAAATTATTCAAGATAGATTACTTGATGAACGTAATAGATATATAGTTAGTAACTATTAATAAATCAATAACTCGTTAACATTTACTTATCATTAATATCATTTATCACCGTCAGGCGAGCTGCTTGCATGTTGGCCCTCTAAAGTATTTAACAAGAAATTATACCTTCAGTTACGTCTAGTGAACGTTTAAGCATATTCTAATGGGGTAAATGTTTTATATTAATTATAATAGGATTGTTGTTTATAGGTATACCAATTAACAAAACCTATGATAACCTATCATAATTTAAGTTTCTGAGTTTCTCCGGGAAATAATCTACGCACACAGCTGCCAGTGCTCCACGAGGAAACGTTATGTTGACAGTGGGGGGACTTTGACCCTTAGGTATACTGCTAACCCAAATCCTCTTTCGTTTCACAGGGTCGACAAAGCGCAAGTGATACCTTGGTGTTACAAGCGTCTATAGGCTACGGTAACCGCTTACCATCAGCATCACAAGCATATGGCCCACGTATGCTTGTTTGCCACCTTAGTAGTATATAAAAAACACACACACACAGATTACATGTGTATATTCAACAGACCCAAAACCAGAGCAACAATGAGGTCGATCTTTATTGTAATACCGGAACGCCGCGTTCAGCGGTGTCGAGGTGGGAAACCTTTGAATAATTCAAGTACGGCTAGCGCACGTGAGGCCACGGTCACAGGCGCACGTGCCTAAGCCTGGCCTTAGTCTAGCCAATCTGTAGTATTATTAACTACTTGTTGCCCACAATTTCACTCGCATCCCAAAAGCCTTTTTGAGAGTAAAGGTAGTCTATGTTCTTCCTCAAGATGCAATCTATCTCCTTATCAAATTTCAGCGAAATGTTCAGAGGTTTAGTCTTGAAAACACACAAATACTTTAACAATTATAATATTTGTAGGGATGATTTTTGTGTGTTATATAAAGTAAAAGATTTATATCAAATGATGAAACTAAACTAAATAGTAATAGGAAAAAAAGTTGTTGCAAGTGATTGATGACAACATCTATTTTTGTATTTCTTATTTTGATATAATATGACATGCATACCTGTGAGTGACGTATTATAGCGTATGAAAATTCTTGTGACAAGTATAACATAGTTTTAAATTGTAAATATGTTGTTGGTGTGTGAAGCATACGGGTTGCCTGTTAACTGTAAGCAAAGCAGTGATAGCCTAGTGATATGTCCATTGTACTGCCAAGTCAAAGGTCTCGTGTTCGAATCCAAGGCACGCACCTCTGATTTTTCGAATTCATATGCGTATTCATAAACTAATGATCACTCGTTTAAACGGTGAAGGAAAACATCGCGAGGAAACCTGCATGCCTGATTTTTCTCAAAGGTTTGTAAAGTCTGCCAACCCGCACTAGGCCAGCGTGGTGGAGCCTAATCCCTCTTATTCTGTGAGAGGAGACCCGTACCCAGCAGTGGGACAGTATATGGATTAATGATGATGAATTGTAAGCGGCAACCGCAGCCTATAGATGCAACAACACCAGTGGTATCACTCGCGCGTTATTATTATTATCATAATTATTCGTTCTTCCAAACTTATGGTACGTGTTTTTTTTTTCAAGTTTTAATACAAGTTGTCGTTACGAAAGGAAAGTTCCTGCTACAGAAACACAATAGTTTAAAAGGAAATTTCCCTTTGGAATTCATTTACTCGTAAGTAAACCGACATTTTATTTCCTTTCTCCATATTAACTTCCTTCATTAAAATAAAATAATATCGAGTGATTGTCACTGTTGTATGTATGCAAATCAATCTCTTATTGAAAAGCCGCGCAAGTGTACACGATACAGTTTTGCACTGGACAAACTTTCTATTTAAAACCTAGCTATCCATACTTTATAGTATAAATAAGTAACACCAAGTGGTGTTCCTTATAAATAATTAAAAAAAAGTTGAATTGATATCAAATGTGTTAGTACAAGTGCCCTTTCTCATTGAGTTGTAAACTCGGTGTACGAACTATGGAGGCGTGGAATAGAGAGTAGAGCCCAATCACCCGCTTGTAATCGCGTTACTTGCCGCGTTGCGTCTGAACGCTAGGGTTGAACGACTGGCAAACGATGATAATTTATATGAAATTAAGTTTTTGCATCTGCAGTTGAATAAACAGGTAAAATATACTGCGGCAAAAGTGTGTTATGATAAATACAAACTGCAATGCGGAAATTTTGTACTAACATAAATATGTTTTCTATTTCGAATATATAGCAGGCTCTCTTACTTTCTAAAAGCGAGTGCACAATCAAAATTATCGCCGTATCGGATTGTGAGGATTTCTATATGCCTGATAGATTTTGGTGACGGCGTGAGAAGACCCACCCTACACCAACGAAGTGGCCCTAACTTAATCTCTCTCGTTCTGAGAGAGAATTCGTGCAAATATGCAATATTTTTAAATCGGTTTACACTGTAACAATATCACATTGAATTTAAAACGTAGAAAAAAACTCATCATGCCGTGACATAAATACTTAAACACATTAACCTCTTAATTACTGGTCAAGTTCTTCAGCGTTCCAAAGCATGTTGACAAAAAAACTGTGCCACTCATCTTAATCATTAGTCTCTTTCCACATCCAAATCCCCATTCCAATCCCTGTGATGATAATAATCGTCCACAAATTACTTCAAACCAGTACAGTGACGCGCACATAAATCACAATGAAGGATAAGCAACTTCCTTGGTGCTTAATCCATTCGGAAGCTGAAACGCCAACTCTTTCAAAGAAAATTTTCCTTTGTGTGATTACTGTGAAAGAAAAAAATATATATGTTTATTAAAAAGATCTATAAGCTGTCAGATGAATGGAGAGAAGAGGTGGACAGTCTTCTTCTCAATTGAAATAGGGGGCGACGCTATTGCCACAAATCGAAACTCCAAGCTGCTAGTGAGAATGTAATAATTATTATATTTAAGTAATTAATTTAATTAAAGTAATTAAATGAATAAAGGAAAAGTCAATAAAACTTTGCTTGACCTGGGAATCGAATCCAGAACATATAGCGTAACAATCACGCTTACGACAACTAGACTAATGAGGCAGTTACCTACAAAAGAATATTATATCTGACAAGAATAGAAAGGAGGTCCAAACAAACTTATTGATTGAACAGGAACTGTTACACAAATATGAATAAAAAAGTTACTCGCATTTGTTTTTCGTTACCATAACCAAAAGCCGCGGTTGACAGCCCTGTCAAGTGGACCGCGTTGTTCATCGGCGGCAAATCAATTGTGCGAATACTGTTTCGATGAACGATGTGTTTATTCTCCAATTTTTACGCTTCTCTGTTTCATTAGCTGCCCTTCAGTGCTTTGAATAAGATAACAAGCCGGAGAATAACAACTTATTTATCTTTTCTTGTCTACTTTGTTGTTGAATAAATGAAAGGATGTTTATCGTATTTTATGAAACGAAAGTTTAATTATTGAGAACTGCTGCTAAGAAATTTAAGCTTTTGAAACAGTTGAACCCACGTAAAATAAATATACCAAATAACCTCGATCTAAAAAGTAGAGTCCTTTTGTACTTTGTATTCTTAAACAACATACTAGCATATTTTGTTAGTCGTTATTCGACCCTAAAATTGCTTTACCATCCTGAGAGTGAATGTCGTTTGCATGTCACAAAACAATAAGGTCTATTTTTGCTTACAAGACCAAGTGACAGATAACGTTGTCATCAATGTTGTCAATATCACTTAAGAAAATTAATAATGAGTCTTAGTGTAATTTAATTTGGTTGGAAGTTCTTATCAATATGTATTTGTAAAGCGTAATTATAGTGCAATAGTTACTGCTCCGAATATGAAGATTACCAAAATTATATTTAATTTAATATAATAAGGTAGTACACTCGTATATTCAACCTTATATATGATTGGATACAGCACTTATTTCCAATTATTAAATTAAAAACTCTTTAGATGTTTAATACGTTATACGCAAGGCCGACTGTTGAGGGCTCGATTCCCAGAACGAAAAGTTTTATTGGATTTTTCTATGAAATTCTCAGTAGTAGCTGGGAGTTTGGGTTTTGACCGATTAATGGCAATAGGACTTAAAAACATGACGACAAACTGTGGCTCATCAGTTTATATTTTTGCAGGCCAGAATATATTGAGCAAAGATTAACAAAGGTCTCCCCCATAGATACATCAACCCTTATACTGTCCCACTGCTGGGCACGCACGGGCATTCTCTCACAGAATGATATTAGTCCCCATAGATTAGTTTCGACAAAATCCGTTTATTTATTTATTTATTTAAGGATCTCCAACAAAGAGAGTACACAATTTGCTACATATGGTTAATCAAAATTAATTTGAGTTAGTGTACTCCTTCACTTACAGGAGACCACATCATGCTTATGAAACTAAACACAGAAATAATTAGAACAATTATCTAAATGAAAATTAAAATAATTATTTGTCTAATAGCTAAGAAGAATGTTAATTTTGTTTGATAGGATACATGATAGATACATTAAAAACAATAAAAAAAGGGCATTTATGGTACTTAGTAGATTACTTAATATGAGAGCACTTCCTTAAAAAATACAAAAAAATATTTATTTTCTTTCACAAACATCAGGTTTTTTTAAAGTTAGTCATGGATGTCTTAATATAACAAGTTACAATTTATAATGTTTGTGAGAGACTGGTGTCTGAACTAGGCATAATGCCTGTACTACAGATCACCAGGATCTCACTTCTGAGTTTGTATGTGCTTGTGAAAAATAACCATAATTTAAATAATTATATCTTGGTCATATTACAAACCGTTATTATGTGAATGGGATAGAGTGATTGAGTGAGGTGTATGTGTGAGTGCGTGAGTTTAGTGTTTATAATTAAGTGTGTGAAAATGTAATTAATCATGATTATGAGGTACGTAGTTTAATTTTAAACTGGGTGAGTAAGAAGCACTTCAGTGGCATCATAATTCAAATTTAGAAGCCACTTGGTTATCGCTATTTTACAGGATTTTAAAGGGAGATGATAGATAAAGATGACTTTATTGATTTTATTGTAAAGGTGATTACCGAGGAAAGTAAAAAATCTTTGAGCGAACCTAGTGCTACACTTTGTGAGGGGACAAACAGCATAACTCCGTCTTTTCTTTGGAGGTAAGGGATTATATGGTAAAAGTGAATGTTTTTTACCATATAATCCCTTATATGCTTTTTGTACTTAGGCAGACTGTCGCTGATGTCTGTCACATCAGCTTTAGAGAACTTATTGTACTGCCTACAAAGCCTTGGCACGGCAGCATGATATCCGAGGTTTGTTTTAGAATAAGGAATATGAAAAAGTGTATAAGTATTTTTTCTAGGTACACGAGTGGGGATATTAATTTGAAGTTTACTTATTAATTCTTTACAGTCTATGATTCCGTTAAATAGTTTATACAGGAAAATAGCATCTGACATCTTTCTACGGTTAGTAAGTGAATACTTTATACGATAATGTTTTAATCTGGCCGAGTAGCCGGAGAGTTGTTTTGCTTTGTTATCTCTGTAACAAAGGTGGTACAGAAAACGCTTCTGAACACTTTCCAGGCGCTTATTATAAACTTCATAATGTGGATTCCATATTACTGAATTATACTCAATAATTGGGCGAACTAAGGTGTTAAATAGTCTAATTTTTGTGGATACATTTTTAAATTCTCTACAGTTACGTAGAACAAAACCCAGAACTTTGAAACTTTTAGATTACCGATTTATTAGTTTCTGAAACTTACGCAAATATTTGACATTGAAAAAAAATAACACTTTTTACGGATTTTATTACGTTATTATGATCAATATAATTATAATGATTAATTATATCAAATGCGATAAAATCTGTAAAAAGTAGTTTTTATTTCAATAATTATCGATTTACGCTAAGAATTAGTTATTCTATTGTGATAAACAATAGAATAACTACTAGAATTACTAATAATTCAACAAGTCACATTCACACGTGGCAAAGATGACGAAAAACACATAAGAACACCACCACACCAAGATAAAATTGGAAGCGCTTCAATAACTTTCAAAAGAGGAACTGCACCAAAATCTGGAAAGTTACCAAATGCACAAAAGAAATGTGAACAGAATACGCTGTATAAAGAATAAAGTATTCTGAAACAAAGGACAGTCTTTCTTTGAAGTGGAAAGTGCACGGTGTGTCTAAGGCATTGACCTTTACCCATATACTCGTATTACTTTGTAAACACATGCATAATGTAACACATTAATATGTGCTCGTATGTACTTTCCATTGATGCCTGTATTTCTTTGTTTCAGTTGATGTCAATGTACTCGATAGTACATGATCAGATGTAATCAGATGCTTTGTATCAAGTGTACTATATACCTATATTTTTATAATTATATAGGTACATATATAATATCACGCCTGTATTTAATCATCATTTATCCGCTCTTCACGAAAAAGGTTTCTTATTTCTAGGTGCATACGTACTTATTAGCAGTGCAAACCTGTTTTGTAAGAGCCTGATCCCTGAGATAGGTTTGTAAAAACTGTATTACAAGTATTTCCTGTAGGGTAAAACAGGTAGGCTAATGATACAGTCTTATAATTATGTAATAATAATAAAATAGATATCTCTAATGTTACAAAACGCTAAAACGTTCCCTAGACGCAAATTATGATTTTTCACAATAATGTTCTTCAATATTGTTTATAACAACATTTCTGGACTTCTACGAAGCAAAAGAAGTATGCAACAACGACTTACAGTTAGTGGCATATTTTTGCCTATAGGAAAAAGTCGTGATTATTCTTTAAAAGGTCTATTACATACATACAAAATACTCATACTCATTCATACTCACTCGTTTCAGGCACGAAGCTCATATAAATAATAATAAGTCTCCCCCTTAGGTCTCCCCCTTTGTATTTCCGACCCTCGTGAACAAATAAAGTCTAGACTTCTAGAGGTGTTCCTTAATGTTTATCTAACCTTTCCATAAAGCCTTTTTATAAGCGTTGTCTAGACTGTGTTCGTAATCTACTATTAAATTGTATAAAATCTAAAATATTGTCTTTAAAAAATGTTTATACCTCAGAATTACTCACTGGTTTAAAAATACATTGACATTAAATCAATCATTCATTGTTTATGTTCATGCTGTAAATGTCAAACACATACAATTATGTTAATATGTCAATTGATTTTTAAATAAACTTTGGCAAAAATTTGTTATTTAGACTATAAAGGTTAATTTTATTTTTAGCTTTTCTGTTTTCGAAAGAATTTGGTATACACTTATACAGGTAGCGAACGAAATCTGCATCTTTACACAGATGGTGATTTAAATAATTACCCGTCAAAGGGTTTGATGTGTAGCATTTACAATATATATACACGCTTACAATACTACACAATCTTTAAAAAAACACGATGTTTTATTAGCTGCCTGTATACTTAACTCTTTTGTCGACCGTACCAAATGACGTAAAATTCACGGGTTCCAGAACTTCGTTTTACGTCATGTGGTACTTAAAAACTCTGCTTATTCCAACCCCTGCTCACCAGGGTGACGGCTACACTTGAGATACATACCATCTCGCATGTATTCCCCTTCCTTTATTTTCTGTATGGGAGTACATTCCCATACCTTACTTTAAATATAGCTAAGTCAAGTCTACAGTTCTCATCAAGATTCGATTGTCTTCCGTCTCCTAATCTAACAATAATTCGATTATTTCAAATTTTTCTGTTTCACTTTTTTTGTTGAAGAGTTCCTTGGTGTATCTACTGAGCCCAAGGTCGAATACCAATGAAATGAATATGCTTAGGATCAAATTGGAACTATATCGAGCCCAATGCAAAAGAGTAAAGAAAATACAAAAACATACAGTCAAATTGATATCCTTCTCCGTTTTTCGTCGGTTCAAAAGAGTTTCTATCATTCAAACTTTAAAAGGTCGAATTTCTACGACTACGTGCTAGTTTTATTTTTTTATCATGGATGGGTTTGCGCTTGACCACAATTTCTCCTGATGGTAAGTGTAGATGTGATCTAAGATAGACCGCGCTTACCCACAAGATACCTATTCACTCTGGCCTTCAAAAGACCCATATTGTAGGTGACAGGGAACAGTCGCCGGTAGAGAATTCCACAGTTTTGCCGTGCGCACAAGAAAAGATGAAGCGAAACGCTTAGTGCGCAAAGTAGATAGGTATTATTAATACACACAAGAATAGGAATAGTCAGAGGTGCATGCTTTGGATTATCATACCAATAGCCTATCACCTATAACGATTATTGGGCGATTATGGGTACACACAACAACTACTAGTTTAATCAAACACACTGAAAATAAATCGTAAAACTCTGACATCTTCAATTCGTTTTCCAAGCAATTAAATTCAAGCAGCCTTGTAAGTAGGTATGTTTGCGGACCAGTCGACCTCCGACCGATATGCGGCTGATCCGAACGGCAATCAACATAAGAATGAGGGCATACTCAAACGCAGCAACTATTGCACACATCCAAACAGTTTGCACATTGATAAAATACCTATTTAATAACTTGACGGTTTGGACATTACGAGTACATTATGTAAGTATTATTTAGTATGTCGTTCTGTTTGTTTTTTTTTTTCACTACGTAGCACGACATATAAGAGTGAGAGATATTCTTATTTGGAATAAATGTGTAACCTAGCTAACGATTACCAGGGCTGTGCAATGTGAATAAAAGAACTATGCCCCAAGGAGGAAGCATATCGACTCGAAGACACACCTGCTAACTGTTGTCAGCTTTAGTAAGATCCAGATTGATATTACAATCTTTTGGAATCTATAAATCATTATACTCGTATATTTACTTATTTATTATGTATTATTATGCCTACGTAGAAGCAATATATTAGAAAGTTGACGGCAAGAATTAAGCGGTGTTTATAATAATCCCGCTTACAGGAACAGTATAGCGTTCCCGGAGATAGCCCGCATTAAATGAGATTATCCAAGTAAATACGATGCTCATAACGGATATTGTGAAGGGCCTCCTATAAATATTTTTAATAAAAATGCCACATATGACGCGGATTTATTTCTTGGACAAACTGCTTGACTTTTTGGCTGTAGGTACCTAAATATTAATATGTTGATATAAATGAATAGCTGTGTCCTGCGTTGTTTTTTATCTCTATTTCGCAAAAAAACCCAAAAATCTCGTCTTATTGGACGTCAACATCATGGGTTGTTGTTGGTTTGTGAATAATAAATATATCTAGCTACCGACCGACATGCCAAATTCCAAAACTTAAAATATTTTTTGTGCGTTGATAGATCAATGTACAGATTACATTTTATTAGAGATACAGAAAATCTTCATAGGTATATGTAATTGGTTAAAATAATTACAAAATACCACCAAATTAGCATTTCATATATTTGATAGGCAAGGATTATATTACTATTATTAAATTTCTTTGGCTTCTTCAATTATAAATAATCAATCACTTTAAAGAAATAAAGAATATTGATGAAATAGTATTCTACCAAATTAGTATATTTGTAAAGTCAGTCACCCAACCAACGAACTAGGTCAGTAATTAATATTTTTGTAACACAAAGTCTGGAGAGAATTGCGAGTTTATGTAAGTACACTTACGGCTAGCAACATGTTAACAGCGAAATGAACGAAGGAATAATTGAAATTCCGTATGTAAAGTACGCATATCAAGGTAATCCAACCTCAAGTAGGTACAATAATTATGTTTGAGGGGTTTCCTTTCAAGACGTAGGTATCCACTGACGAGGAATTTAGGGAAATTACTAGATTGGCAAAGAGACCAACACGGATAACACTGCGAGACAGACCTGTATATATAAGTTTAGCTATAAGTTTAGCTCCGTAACTGAAACTATCTACCCGAAACCTTAACCGTCTTTTTTTAAATTTTATTACAAAATGTTGCCGCATAAGTACTAGAATTTCTGCTGTATTGTGGGTATGTTTACAAACACAAACTTTCACATACAAAAACAGACCGGAAACAAATACCTGTAGATCATACAAATATTTGTTCCGTGTGGTGATCGAAACTACAACCCGATGCAGAGAAGCTGATCGCTCAGCCACTGCGCCAAATGTGTCGTTGAAATCTGATACAAAAGAGTCGATGAATTTCGGGTAGGAGTCTGAATGAGACACCTTATGACAGGTTTATCTACCCAAACCGACACACTAGCCGCGACGCTTGCATTGTTTACATAGGAACTAGTAAAAAATCTATTATCCGAAACTATCGGATAATCAGAAACAACATCCATAACATAGAGGATCAATCAAATAAATCGTTTGATAACGTAAAACATACTTCTTAATTACACTTTGTAAACGCAGCACAGCATGTGGGCAATTTACATACCTCTATGACATACATACACACAGACAACATACTTATTACAACTACTAGCTGTTGCCCGCAGTTCCATCGGGATGAGGGCATCCCAAAAGCTTTTATGAGACAAAAGGTAGCCTCATATCCTTCTCCAAGGTCTATCTGTACCAAATTTCATCAATATTGGTTCCACGCTTTAGGCTTAGCTTAGGAAAGCCTAACAGACAGAGTTACTTTGGCATTTATAATATTAGTTGCAATTGAATTTTCCATCGAAATGCCATAAAATACATCAATCGACCAATTACTATGTATGGCATGAATTTACTATGCCGAAACCTCTAGCCGTGATCAGCCCTACGAGAAATCGCTTAGATAATTTTATCTGACCTAGTAACTTAAACATACCTACGACGCTGTGAGACATAGTTTAATATATAATCTGTGTTGACCTCAATACCTAAGATACACGATTTATCATTGACAGGTGGGATAAAAGTAATGTGCCTGGTTTTTTTTCTAGAATAATGCGATCATCAGCTGATATTTTTAACAGAAGTCCACCACGCGATGATCGCATGGACTTTTCAAATAAAATTCATGCATTTACATCAGAATTGATATTGCTATTTTTAATTGTTAGGTTACGCGTCGTCGCCAACAAAGAATTTACTTCAATTTGAAAACAGCTGTTTGAATTAGGAACAGAAGGTGACGGAAGTAAATATACTCTGCGATCTCGAACAATCCTGGTACATATTAATTTCATTACATATCTTTTTTGTTTTTTAATTAATAGAGCGATATGTATAGGAAAAACTAACGCAATCCAATTATTTTTTTACATTATACAATGTTATATTGGAATTCGTTACTGATATTTTCCGCGATAAAACTAAATCAATTACGTCTCGTGTTGATAACGTTTTCAGGCAACTAAAAACTAAAATAAACTTTTCCACATTTTTTTTTCAAGTAACAGAATAAATAAAGTTCTTTATTTATTCCAAAGCTCTATAATCTAAGCTATAAACAAATAAAATATTATCAAATAATATAAGCTGAGCGTTTCCTCGGTTATCTGTTATTTTAGTTGTCAGTCTAAGAGCGGGAGCGCGCGCGATTGGACGCCCGGCCGGTCGGCACGTCACCGTGTTTTCTTAGTTTTTCTTCTACGCTACGTAGATCACATAAAAAGAGTTTCAATTTAAAAAACGAACAAAGAGTTGAATTTTATGCGGTTTAAATTAACAGACTTTATTCTCCACAGTAAGTGAGTGTATTTTTGTTTCGTTTTGACAGTGAACACATTATGTTATTTTATATTGTTACATGTTTTGTATTAAATTTGTTGTTGAATATGTTGCCCGTGAAAGGTGTTTTCAGCTTGCAACGTATATTTAATGTTGTTGAACTAAACTAAAGACATGGTAGCACGTGCGCCAAGTGTTATTTACGTTGTGCATCTGACATGCAGTTTTCTAAAACAAAGACGCTGGAGCGGAAGTCTCACAGTTTTGTTTTGTGTTTTTACTTAACCGGATATTATAAACGTGCCAAAATAAACAAAAGGCTATTCACGTCTCGATATTCGATCTCATTAATATACATGTCCGTTCTAAGTTTTGATATAATATTTAATATTCACGATTTTGCTAACAATGTAAAATAATGTAAACTTTGCGTATTTTAGTAGCATGTATAAGCAAACTTAGCCAATAACGTCAATTAATAATAAACAAAGACTGAATTATCCAACCCAATTCATTAACTTCATTATCACATTTCCTTTGTTTAAAGCTGTGTTTGTTCGAACTATGTAGTTTAATTACAGTAGTTTGTTATTTACCCATTAATGGCATACAATAAGGTCATTGATGTTATTACGTTCTAGTACTACGCTTGATACACTGACTCACTGCTCTATGGCGCAAACATTTGAAGCTAATTGGTTATTTGGGGTCCAATTGTAAGGCATCTCCAGTGGCCATCAACAATGTTTGTAACCCAATTCTAATTATGATTATGATGGAATTATTTAGGAACTGTGTAAACAAAAGAATTTGATCAAATCTATAAGTACAGAGGCCAGCACATCAAGCTACCCCGATCTGTCAAATTTCTTTGAAAGATTTTCAATTTTCATACGATGTAATAAGGTTCATGTTCAATTGGGAAATTTTGACAGTTTTGGATAGCTTGACCTGCTGGCGTCTGTACATACATAATTACTTGTCGTGACTCACTGATTCATCGAAACCCTAAACCGCTGGGGCTACAAACTTGAAATTTTGTAGTTGATGCCTTTTATGCTGTAAGCATCCAAAGAAGGATTTTTGAAAATTTCACGGGCATTAAAAATGAAGATACACATGCGAAGCCTGGATAGGTCGCTAGTATAAAATAAAGATAAATAACTGAAGTAGGTAAATAGCCACGAAACAGTGACTATTAATAGGTGTAATGTGCACGTTTCTGCGAAGATGCGATTTCTTGTATTGCTTTATTTTTTAACGCAACTTCGCATTAATTTTAGCCTATATCAGTAATAAAATTCCATTGGAATTAAACTACTTTTTACGGATTTTATCGCGTTATATTGATATTATTAATCCCGACGTTTACCCGTCGTAGTCTACCCGTGACCATGGACGCTGTAAAGGATCCGAAACGTCGGGATTAATAATATCTATATAAGGCGATAAAATCCGTAAATAGTAGTTTTATTCCAATGTATAATATTCGCATAAATGTCAAAAGTCCATTGTTTTAGAATAATAATAGAAGATTTCCCATCAGTTGACTAGTTTATCTTATATGCCAAGATAAAAATCGTAATCTGCATCCTGTATGTAATAACAGAATACCAACGATTCAATCTTTATCAGTAAAAGAAAGAATGACCGTATTTGTTAGGGATCCAATATAATATTTTGACCGCACTGTTTAGTTCGGTTAAGTCACTTAATACCAGGTGCTCGAAAACAATAGATTTTCCTAAGATAAACAATAGGAAAATCTATTGTTTTCGAGCACCCGATAGCCGATACCGAATACCTCTTATCGTAAGGAGCAGAGGTTGAAGCCCTGTCATCATCCACCTAGCTTACCCCAAATATATTTTTATACGTGGCAGTATTTTATATTCTTCGTCTTCTCCAACTCTTATCCTCAGAAGAATGTGCACTGTTGAACACATGAGCCTAATGACCGCAACGGTCAAGCAGTAATTGCCAAGTTTGAGGAATTCTAGTGATTATAATTTCTTGGTATAAATACGTCACTTCATGGCGAACACCTTGCTTCAAATCCTATTCATTGATTTGAAATCACTTACAAAACTGTAATGATCATGTGACTAATATTAACTAATAATACTGATAACTGTAATTATGTAATGAATTATCATTAAGTTAGATTTGCGACTAGAATACGACGGACTTTAATTGTGGAACAAAAATGAAATAGGTTAGATACTTGTGTCGAAATTTGTTCCTCGCTGTCCTACAGTTAACTAATTACTAACTTAATGTAATGGAACTTGTAGAAATTTTCGTCATCCAAACTTATGGTCATTAAGAGAATGTTGTACACGAGGCGGTGAAGTTTTTCCCCTGTATGGAATTTCATTAATTTTTGCATTTATTTAATTTTTTTTTAAAACACATACATTAACAAAAGACACGTCACAAAAACCTAATTAGGTTTGTCTGGATGTTAAGACACTGCTGCGGATCTAATATGATAATCAATAATCAAAAACGTACATTGTTGTTATTCTTACGCTAAACAACAGAACATGAAGAAAATATAACTATAGTATAAATCTATACATATATAATATTTTTATAATTACTTGTGCTCTTATGATATCGACCTTCAAAAGTCTACTGTTACCTAATCCCTTTACAAATAAATCTTACAGGTGTATTGCTTACTACGACTACTGAACTGGGGTCCTAGTTTAAATTCCCAGTAGAGCAATGTCATTCCATATTTCGTTTAAAATTCTCAGCAGCAGTTCGCACCTGTTACTAAAAACCAACCATATACCAGTACCAATGGGGCTTAACCCTTGAACGGGGAATACAGGTACAATTAAAACAATAAAACAAATAAATTAAAAATCAAAATCCCGACTGCAAAAAAGGACTATTTAAAAGTAATAGTTACCTAAACTAAAAACACTGAAACAAGATTGAGAATAGAAAACAAAATTATAATTAACTTTAAACAAATTAAATTCTACTTCGGTTTAACAGATTGAGCTGAAAACCTAAGTAAAATATCCGCTTTAAGCTTAGTTGCAAGCGGAACCGGATTAATTTTCTTTCGGTTTATTATAATAGCGATACCTTAATTGTTGAAATCCACCCCGCACTTTGGAAGGTATGATGTTGTAAAGAAATGTACAAACATACACACAAGATACGCGCGAAAAACATTCCTTGGCAGTCGGGTAAAAAAGGTAGATACTAATAATAACATTCAAATGAAATCAACAAAACAATGCGTGACTCGCAGACAGACGCACAGTCAGAACTATACACGGCTGTTAGTGTTCACATACAACATATTTAGTACCTACCTTAGTAACAAATATTTGTAAGGGGTTGGGTACCTATATAATATTATTTGTTTACCATTAAACGTTCATCGTAGTGTTACATTACAATACGTCCATAAATATAACAATATTGTGACGTAAACATCAGCAATGTAGAAAATGTACAATTGAGACGGGTTTTAAAGAGTAAATTATTATATGGAAATAATATTGCGCAACATCAAAGATACGGAGGTCTTCAAACTATTCAGTCACCTCTCTCTCCCTGTAGACTTTTGAAACTGGCAGAGATAAGCCTCTGATACTGAAGCCCACAGTAGCTACAATGTTGCATTTACTTTACACAACTAAGCACATTTATAAATATATACTAGGTATATACTAGATGTTGACCGCGGTTTCAGCTGCAAAAGGTAGTATGCCTTTCCTCTGGATGCAATCAACCTCCTTGGAAAATTGTATCAATCAATCTGTCCCGCGGCACATGTGAAAAGATACCAGGACAGAGTTACTTCGGCATTTATAATATTCTTAATATGGTATGAAAAATAATTATTTATTTTAAAAATACTTACCAAATAATTACATATTTACAAAATATACATACTTACCAAAACAAAAAATAAAATAGAAATAAATAAAAGTATAAACGCTAGTAGGCGTCAAAGTATTCATCGGCATCGCTGTCGTCCGGCAACGTGCCCAGAAGACTGGCTGCATTGCCACGTTGAATGGAAATGCTTATGCGTTCCGCTAGAAACAAGCCAGCCCTCTGATCACGTAAAGAGTCGACCAGTCTCCTTGATATTTCCTTGAAAAGGAGACGGGCACTCGGACCCCACGACCCGAGCGTTTCGACCCCAAACGGCCCAAAAATATAGTTACCAGATAGGTTATGGTATGATATATTCTTAATATATAATATTTGACTACATTGTAATGTCTATATCATACTAGCCTTGGAAGACATTCGTATATAAGGAAAAGAACCCCAAGTATGCTCGATTTAGGGCTCATTAGTGTGTGTAGCTATGTTTAATGTCGCTGTGTTTTCTTTCTATATAAAGTACCCCTATAGAAAATAATTGTATTAGTGAACGGGACAAGAAGCAACTGTGTTGTCACCACAAAATTGATTACCCATAGCAATATGTACAATGTGCGAAACATGTCTTGCTGATCTGGTATCGGCGTGCAGGGAACCTAAATAATGGTTGAGCTACACGATGACTGATGTATGCGTGCCGTCAGTAAAGACTGGTCAATTCAAAGCTGCTATGGCTCTTCAGATTTGCCTACTTGTAAAATACATATATGATAAGCATTAAATACTGTTATTGTCTGGACTCAAAAAAGAGACCACGATTTTCTGAGTTTGTTTCGGCGTTTCTTCTGAGGTCGTCAGCTAGGAAATGCCGGCGCCATATTGAATTATTAATTAAATATTGACTTGTGTCTTTAAAACATCGATTTACAGGATTTAAGCATCATTTATCCTCAATATATCCTCTATAGTTTCACTGTTAATAATGTCGTCAGAACGCAAATCCTGAACAAGAATGATTATGGAAAAATCTGTTTCTGACAAGCCCTTGTTACACAACATTTATATACCACTAAACTTCCAATATTGTTGTTTACATAAGTGTTTTATAATACGTGACGAACGATCGATAAAATAGTGATGTAACAATGTTCAGTTTGGGGTGTAGCAGGGAACGTAAGCGACCTTTTATCTCGCTGCGATAACAGGCGGTCGCGAGAACAGAGCGTGTCATGTCATCTTGACAAGTTCTTACAGCATATCGGACTATTCAACGGAGTAATAAACATGTTAGGATTGGATAGGTACTTCAACTTATTTAAGTACAGAGTTAAAACTTCGTTATCATGTAATAACGAAGTTTTAAATATATCATATACAAAATACCATCACTCCAATGTACACTCACAGTTCTTCGGTATGTTTGGGTCCCATGTAATAGGGCGAGTCTATTGCCGACTGCTAATTGCTAGGTACTGAAATTAAAATCCGTAATAAAAATCATTGCCTTATGCTAAAAGATCTGTTTAGAGAACGCTACATTTATGGATTAGAGAAATAAATATAATTTACTTGATACAGTGCTAATTTTAAGTAGTTTTTGCAGCTGATCACAGCGAGTCATGCACTTTTTTTGTAGTGCGGGAAATCCTCATTGATCAGCCTTCGCCTGGGGAAGCGGTGGAGTATGTCGGACTGGTACCGACTAAAAACCGCACTTACCTTTCCTTGCATATATAGGGCCTTGGGAATGTTATTACATTCCCCAAGAATGACAAATGACTAAGATACCTTTTACTATGGTCCCTCTACAGGCCAAAATCCTCTGTTCTTCCTTACATTCTTCCCAGTTGAGAGCTTTCTGCATCCACCCTTTACAGTATATATTGTCAAACTCGTCCCACTACGCAATCTCATTCTGGGTGTGACGAGACGTATTTTTAATTTTAGTTCTAAAAATAATTAGCAGATTAGATAAGATCACTGCAGTTGCTAGAATAAATACTAACTGGGTGGATAGCTATTATAACCTTCATGGAAGAACAACGAAGCAATCGAAGCGTGTGATTTCGCGATGCATAGAGTCGCCAAAAAACACGATGTGGCATCACAGCAAGACACTGTGACGCTGGTCGCCCAGCGCCGATGCAAAAAGCATCGTGTTTTGCCCTTAGGTACCCTTTTTAAATGTTAACGGACCAAGTCACGAAAATATGATCTGTAGGAATATTTCCGATGCTTCAAATAGCTCGGTGGCTTGATAACTTCAATCCCATCGGTGAAATACTATATTAGAAATCACGCTTTGTTTTTAAATTAAGGAAAATAAGGAAATCTCAATTTTTATCTGACATTTCTGTCAGATTCTATGTAGAATATATGTAGTATGTCTACTGTACGTATTTTACTTGTATGTGAGAGTATTTGTACATAGTGCACTGATTAAAATTGTTATGATCTTACTTCTGAGAAGTTTACATTAATCAATTATATCGGGATGTTTAACTTTTTTATTAAAATATTCCTTATCTTTGTATTACTGATTACATTTTATATTAGCTGTGACAATGGTTCTGCCTGAAAAATCTTAAATTTTCCGACGTATAACGTAGAAAATTACACTGTCTGAAGGAACACTATCCACAATCCTATTATGTCACTTACGTCTATGTCCTCACAAGTTCTTATTGTGGAAATGGATATCGCTATTAAACGTGTAGAGCGGCATCCTTCTCTAACAACTTAAATATATTAATTCCACCGTCACCGTGCCAAACATTAACAAAATATCTAAGTATCTAATTAATTAAATTTCGGTCATCAAAACTTTCTTAATAATTTAATAAAACTTACCTAAACATCGACATTAGACTGCAAAAGTTTAAGAAAACTTCAAACGACATTAATTAGTAACGACAGTATTCTGGAAGTAGTACTGACCAATCGGAATTTGGTAGGTACTAATGACAAGGAAAAGATCGTAGGTATATTAAAAAGTGTTATACAT
This sequence comes from Acronicta alni, assembly GCA_964056405.1. Taxonomy (NCBI): domain Eukaryota; kingdom Metazoa; phylum Arthropoda; class Insecta; order Lepidoptera; family Noctuidae; genus Acronicta; species Acronicta alni. Next base: position 13,278,399 of record OZ043916.1, on the reverse strand, counting down.
AAATTTTATTTACGAAAATTTTATATTTTCCCTCGACGTATCCTATACGTCGAGGGAAAATATAAAATTTGTCAAAATAATAACCCAATAGTCAACATATAATACTCAGAACTTTATATATTATATAAAGTTCTATATTGTTCTGTACTTTATATATTATATAAAGTTCTATTATTAACAGCATGTAATAGAACTTTATAGCCCCACTTAAATCACGTTTTATCGAAACGAAAATGTCAGATACAGACTTTATCGATCACGACACGTTTTTAATAATAAAGAGGTTAGTATCTAGACAGCCGTATCTTATACATCTATATATCATTGGCTGATAAGAAATAATGATGAAAGATGTATAAAAAGTAATGTTCTCCTTTTGATAACTCCCCTTTGATAACTTTATGGTTCATCATACCATGGTATGGAGAATTGTTATACACGTACATTTATAACTTGCGTAATCGTGAATTAGTAAAGACCCGTCTCGGCATCGGCATCGCACGAGTGAAATGCATGCATGTATTACACATATAATCCTTCCGGAGGAAATTATCCAAATGTTAGTGAAAATTCCATTAAAATCCGTTTTGTAGTTTAAAAGATTTCAGTGTAAAGAGGTAAGACAGCGGGGAGCGGCTTTGTTTTATACTATGTACTAGCGATCCGCCCCCACTTCGCACGGCTGCAATGTACAGTCAGCAACGAAAGTCGCTGAACACAGCAAAATTTTTTTATTGTCACAGCTCCAGAACTTGGCAACAGGTCTTTTCTACTAAGGTAACCTAAATATTTAATGGTCATCTATGCAATTATTTCGCATAACCTTCGTAGGTCACTAACTTCATACTTGTTAAAAATCATATTGAAGATTGCAACATGTTCAGCGACTTTCGTTGCTGACTGTACTAATAACATACATGTATTATATATGTAAAACTTCCTCTTGAATCACTCTATCTATTAAAAAACCGCATCAAAATCCATTGCGTAGTTTTAAAGATCTAAGCATACATAGGGACAGACAGACAGCGGGAAGCGACTTTGTTTTATACTATGTATATTCGGAAATAATTTATTATGAATTAGAATTATTGATTAGACAATGTTCAGAGATACTATGCATGTCAACTTGTCATTACTGAACGCGTAGGTACATAATCATAGTGATTTTAATGGAACATCGAACGTCAATCATATATTATAATAAAACGTGGCTATAACATTAAACCATAGAGTCACACATCGAGACACCTCTGCTGCCCTACCATATTATAAAACTACATGTTGCCCGCGGTTTCAATCGCGGTCCAAAATAACTTTACCTTCATTCTGTTGGCGACGCGTAGTTGTTCACTATTTCATTCGCAGAACTCTTTTTCTTTTTTTCTAAAATAAAAGTAGCCTAAGTTACTCCTTATAACATCAGCTATCTGCCAGTGAAAGTCCCGTTAAAATCATTCCAGCCGTTGCAGAGATTAGCCGGAACAAACAAACAGACAGACAGACAGAATTGTTTTTGTAAGTACCGTAGGTATATACTTTCATATGCACTTAGTGAAAAGCTGTTAATTTGGAATTACAAACAGACACTTCAATGTTATTTATGTGTATAGATATGGTCGCCTGCTCATAATAAGTAATTTCTTTTTGATATTACTGATAACATTCATCCAATATCCGTTATCTGAGACGAAAATAGGGTAGGTATCTTTCTATTGGTGACGTCAGAGGTGTCTACAGAACTAACATTGTGTGGGCCGCGGGATTCTCGTAGAAATCGCGGAACGTTATCTGTCCGTACAAAACCACCTAATGCTGTGTTCGTGGATTACATAGAGTACGTACCTACTCAATGTACAAATGTACTCAATATCGAGTCCATATCAGCCAGTAGACATTCCGATAAACATTGCCCCCTCGCTTTCCGGGAAATAAAGGTCGGTTCTGACCAAAAATCTACTTTTTTGTTTCTTGAGATATTTTTTTGAAATTTTGCACAAATGTAAATTACTTAGTGAGCTTCTAATGAATTTATGCATTATGAAATAATTTTTCGGTAGGTATACAAAAAAAACAGATATGACCCCTGCGAATACTTCGCACCGAATTATAATGTAATGTTTAACGGAAATAAACTAAATTTTTTTTTAACTATTTGTCGTCATTAGAGGGAAATATTTCATAACTCTGCAAAAATACACCTTTGAGAAATAATAAAAATATAGAGATCAACAAGAAAGCCACCGCGAGTCCCACTCTCCATGACGAATTTTGCCTTCACATTCAGAATTTACGTGTTTACGGTGACGTCAGTAACACCTACTGAAAAGCAATTTTTTGCTTCTCAACCAATAGACATCAAGATTTATTTTCATTTAAGTATTATTAATCTACAGGATTATGAGACGACATATTTTTTGTCATGTCATGATATATCTATTGTGACAAAGTGAACTGTGTGACTGGCTGGTTAGGTAATAAAACCGAACTCATATCGCAGATGTCTTATCAACAAATCACTTACATAATATATCTTGACGGCTCAACTGTCGCAGTGGTCAAGCAATCAGCCGCTACGCTTACCACAACGTGTTAATAAGATCATTTTTAGGTTGTGAGAAAGGGATGGCGCTATGTAATTTATAGAGCGACATCCCTCTCTCTCAATCGGAAAACGATCGCAATAATAAGTGGTGGTACGGCCTCAGGAGTCGACTAATGCTAGATTAAATCCTTATATAAAACAACATTTAAAAAAATACAAGGTACGATTTCATCAAATGAGCAATAATAAGATAGATACAGGGAGATCTTTCATGTAAACATAGGCAGGCACAATTTTTTTTGTATGTTGAGAAATTGGTAAACTTTATACATAAACTGCTTTCCTGTTCCACGCCTCGTTACCTCTCTTCATACAATTCCAATATTCTTTATATTGAGTTTGCCAGTCCGAAATTTACATTCTTTTGGAAACACAATTTTTATGCTTGTTGATTTTTTCTGCTTATTTTGTGACTTCACCGTCAGAACTCTGAAAAAGTGTTACTTAGTAATGTAAAACACTTATATACTTCCTAAGTAATCCATCCATAATCCTTATACATATAATACTAATATTCTGCAGTGTAATACAAAATTATACGATGAGTGGTTTCCTATGCGCGTCCAATATTCTGCTTGGCACTATTTCACCCAATTTGAGGTTGAAATAAATTACAAACTTAATTTATTATTGAACTAAACGAAATTAGGATTACCTAACAAAATGGAATTAAGCTTAGGTAAGAATAATGCGCTATCATTCACAAATACAAGAAGATAAAGATATCGCGTCAAACCGATTATCCGATTAATAAAATCAAAATCGATAAATAAAATCAAAGTCACACACTTTATTGCTTTATCGCTACGTTTCATTCAGATATTGATCATATATTTATTCCAATCATGTGTTATATCAACTTAATAAACTTTTATCTTTCACAAATCATGTAGATTGACAAAGACAAAATATGTGTTAGCTAATTCTATAGCTTTAATCAACTACTTGCTTAAGATATGAGCAAACTAATAAGCGGGAATGAATTTACTTCTGCCAAAAAGGCCACTAAGAATAATTATTCTTAATTTTTTTTTATGAGAACCATATTAACGTATATTAATACGCGAAGAGAATACTTTGTACCCCTTTTGAAATATATTGCGTAGATATAAAATAAATGAAAGTTAAACGCTATAGCTCTGCTTATATTATATTCAAGAATATTACCATCATCCAAAAGGTGCTTCATATTAATAGGTTAGTAAATATTATTGGTTTCTAAATCATCCAACCATATGAAGCACCTTTTTAGTCCATTGCCATTGGCATAAGCTGGCAACCCCGACTGATAGAGATTGTTACCCTTACAATTTCCTAACAGATTACCACTTTTACACTTAGCTTGACAATGAAATCCATTTAGTACCGTTCCATTACGGCTACAACTTCGACCATTAGACTTATAAGATGGTTACGCACGAACCGACAAAAATATGTTTTTTTCTGCCGTTTTAAGAGAGGTAGGGCATAGTGGGAGTAATTCCACTCAAATTGGAGCTGTCCGATTGGGGAAGTACCTCCGCTTTGCAGAAAATCGAAGTAAAATAACACTGCTTTGAGCTGTGTTGTGATGATGACGGTGAGTAAGGTTGCCAGTGCTCCACGAGTTAACGTTGTGTCGGAAGTGGGAGGACTTTGATCCTTATATTGCCAACACAACTATTCCTATTTCAATACAGGGTCGGCAACGCGCAAGTGATACTCCTAGTGTTGTAAGCGTCTATAGGCTACGGTAACCGCTTACCATCAGGTGGACCGTATGCTTGTTTGCCACCTTAGTGGTATAAAAAAAAGTTTGCTTGATTTTGAAGGACTAGAGCAGAACAAAGACTGTAAAAGGGCTTCTCCTTTTTAATAAACTTTCTTTCTTTCTTCTTTCTTGAAACGAAATAAAAGTTATCCTCAGAATAAATTGTTGATAATGTCTCAATTATCTTTCTGCCATCAAAATACGAAAAGAGTATTTTACGTTTCTAACACTTTATAAGTTGTAATTGGAGCAATACGCCCAAGGAACGTACGTAATTCAATAGTCTAACGTGTCGGTTTAATTTCCACTGGTGTAATTGTTGTAGCTTAAATAAAAAATAAAGTATAAATATTGAAATTCTTTATATTATGCTATTTAAAAATGTGCTTCTGTTTATTTCACCTATGCTTAATGTACAGTCTTCGTATTACATATACGAAAACTGTGACTATACACTACATATATGTAGTGATTATGAACCATTTGGAATTATGAAAATCGGTATTTTGAAATTCGTACTTGTAACTGATGTAAATTAAAGATTTTCGTATTTATGTAGTTTACGCCAATCCTGCATTACAGTGGAGATTGACTATTAAACTATAAAAAAAATTGAAACATAATGTCAAGAGCGATATTGTTAAAAAATATTTATGATATGCTGTTGTTCCTGGCGATTTTCCTCAGAGCGTAACTCCCCGAGTTGCACGCCACCGCCACTAAAATCAGAGTCGTGGCCAGGCCGTGTAATATACTTACTTAAATTGCATATTGATGTAATTGTATCCTGTAAACTATCTGATAAATATTGGCAGAAATATAATTAAGTTTGTGTAAATTAAGTCAAATTTTAAAAATAATATTTTGTGCAATTAGAAATACTTATCGAATCTGTCATTCTGTATTTTTTGTTTACGGATAAAATTTAATATTTTGATTTAAATAATCAAGAATTTATTCGATTCGACCTACGTTAGTTCCCTATAGGCAAACAACGCAGGAGCCATTAAACAGTAACAATCATAAACTAACCTACATAAATGCAAAACACCACGTTAAATTAATTTAGTTTGAAAAACAAATACAAAGAGAACAAGCCACCAAGGATAGGTACTAAAGATCAGGCAAATAGTTCCAGATAGACACTATATATAGATATTTATAGTGCCTATCAATCCCAAGAATTGATACATTACTGGAAACGTAAATTGATAAGCAGACCTCTTTCAAAGTAAACGGCCATGGCGCCAGACAGACCCTTTCGATCGTGAACTTTGGAAGAATGACGTCACTAGTAATGGGCGCCGCGAGAATATTAAATCTTATACTTGTCAACATAAAATACCTTTTCGTATATAGGTACAAGATATTGCCAAAATTTGACTCAATAATGAGTACCTACTTAAATTTTATTATTGTTGTCCAAATTCACTTTCAAGTGTCACATATTTTATGCAATTTTAATCACGTTGCGCAGAAAATCGCAATAAAAAATCTTTGCAATGCGGACCTACTTTTGCAACGTACCTACTTAAGTAATATAAAATATACTAAGTGCAGATTAAACTCTGCAAAGTATTATCCGATGCAGCCAGTTGTTTATTCGGTTAGCTTTATGTTGCTTTTAAACATTTAAAAATTTAATTTACAGTAATAATATATAATTATAATGTCTTATTGAATTCAAAACTGTATTAATGTAGGATATTGGATAATGGTTAATATGTCGGCTTCTAAACATAATGTTCATCATAACATAACATACCATCACGCCTGTATTCCCCGAAGGGTTAGGCAGAGATGTACTAATGTACACCCACATTTCGCCGGTATGTTTTAGGTCCCATAGTATAGTAATAGGGGGCGAACCTATTGCCATTAACCGGGCACAAATCCAGACTCCGAGCTGCTACTGAGAATTTCATAGAAACACCCAATAACACTGCTCGACCTGGGGATCGAACCCAGGACCTTTAGCGTAGCAGTCGCGCTTAGGACCACTAGATTAATGAGGCAGTCTTATATTCATCACCATCTTGTATATCTATATACATATTATAATATTTCTATCATATTATGATAAATGTCGGTTATAAGTACCTGCTTCCAAAGACAAGGGGTGGCAACGTTTTAGAGGGCAATGTCCTAAAAACTAGGTACCTACCATGTTAATCTGATTTGTGGTCGATAAAGGGTAAAACAATGGTACTTACTATCTTTTGATATGACGCTTATTTTGTGATACTCATCACTTTTCATCACATCACTCTTCTATGTTTAGTGAAATTATTTATTTATTTATTATTAATGTACAAAAATGGAATGGAAGTGGGCCGGTCACATAGCACGCCTACATGATCAAAGGTGGACAAAAAGAGTAACAGAATGGAGGGGACCAGTGGGCAAAAGAAAGAAAGGCAGCCCTTGCAACAGATGGGAGGATGAAATTAAACGCACAGCGGGTCCAAACTGGATACAAACGGCGAAATCCAGAGAAAACTGGCTAAAATTGGAGGAGCTCTTTACCTGTAGAGGGGTTCTTATAGAATAATTTCACTACACTACTAACTAAAACTATCTAAAATTATTCTATAAAACTGTAACCACTAACATAACTAATTAACTTTTGTAAACTAGCATTTTCTAGAAGAAATAAAAGGCTTTTTTATTTTTATTTTATTTTATTTATTTATTAATGTACAAAAGAACGCGTTCTTGATGTTAATTGCAATTTCTTTTGTTTCAGATAAGAAAATACCCACAAATAAAAGAAGATGTTTTGCGTATCCTGGCACACATCGATATTTGACACAGAAGTCTTAAACCGCAGATAGATTTGAAGACAATGGTCTATGACCATACGTAGGATTTAATACTTATAATTATTTCTATCATCTCTTCCCCAGTCTCTTCCCCTTGTACTTTAATTAACAATATTTTATTACATATAGCAAGTATATTTTATTATTAAGTAGTATTTCATCAAGTAATAATAATAAAAGCACATAATAAATCAATAACATATCTTAGCGACAATATACTAAAATAGCGTACAACATATTTTTAATATAAAGTCAAATTTTTGAAGATAAAATAATCAAGAGAATTATATTTAGGGAATCTTATTAAGAATTCATATCAAAGAAAAGCCTTAGCTTGAACGAAAATACCGTAATATCGTGCCAAAGAGAGTTATTTAAACTTGGTACTGGAAGATGTCTCACGGTGTGGTGCAGAAGAGCGAGAAAAATGGCAATGGTGCGCACGCGCCGGAGTCTTCGCGGGAGAGCTCCGAGAGCCCGCCGCCCCCGCCCGACGGAGGCTGGGGATGGATGGTCGTCTTCGCCTCGTTCATGATCCACATTGTCAGTGAGTACTCAATGTTATAGCAATTATAACTGAACCATTAATGTGCAACATCTAGCATTTTTTTCTAGACGTTTAAAAACTGTGCTTGTAAAACATGTTTTCCGGCTATCGATCTTTATTTTGATTTTAAATGTAGGAGTGCCTTTATTTAACAATCAGTTTAGTTTATAATTAATATAAATAATTTAAGTATTTACCATTGACATGAAAAGAAGAAGAAATTCAAAACAAGTAATAAACTATTCGATTCCTAAAGACTATTAGACATTATACATTATAATATTAAAATATTAGATAACGTTATCCTATAGATATGAATTCAGTAAATAACTTAAGGGTCTGGCGCCGATTACTTCATAGCTTCTAACAAAGGAATTCTGATGATAAGATGGTAATATTTTATAAATTAGCTCTCCCGCTTTATTTAATGGGGTTAAGAACACAAGAATGTTATTATTAGTTGATGTTATTATATTACAAATTCATTACAAAACGATTAAAAACTCTCTGAAAGAGTTCGCTTTATGCGATAATAAGAGCGCCCAGAGTACAGACGCCAGCACATCAAGCTACCACAATCTGTCAAATATCTTTGATTGATTTTTAACTTTGGCATAAAGCAATAAGGTTCATATTCGATTGAGAAAATTTGACAGTTTTGGATAGCTTGACGTGCTGGCGTCTGTACGTACTCTAACTTTTCCACATTTTATTTTTGTAATTGTGTTTTGGTGTGCAGTAAATCGTATATACAATAAAAACATGTAAACAGTATAACTCAAAAAAATACCACAGTTTATTTTACTTACAATAAGTTTTATCATAACTAATAATCATTTCAAAAGGACTTTTAATTACATAGTCAAACGTAATTCATTACAAGAATTGTATTATTGTCCCTACATTTATGCCAAAAAATAGCAGGTTATGCTCAGGTTTCTAACTCGCGAGGATCCACTAGCTTATCACAAGCAAAATGCCATTAATGAAGCTAAGTTCTGATCCCAGAATGTAAGTAAAATATCCAACGATTTGTAAAGAACCTTGTCTATACTGAAGATGTCTATACTTTAGGCGGTAAATTCGTGATTTACCGCCTAAAGTATTTATTATAATTTACGAGAAGACGAAGAGGAAGAAAAAGAAGAGACTGAAAAATAACCTCACGATATTTTGCTTAACCATTAAGCGAGAGACAATTATCACTAAGCTATAACTGTTTCCAGGGCACTCCTGTTTCCCCCATAGTTAGACTTAGTAGAAATAGAACATTATTTTACAAATCTGTGGATGCGTGACTATTCTTAACCACCCGAGATCTCTGCGTGCCTCGGACTACACGTAAAGCCCTCAGTCCCGATTATCATACGAACACCTAAGACAATCGTTTGCGGTAGTCAGAAGCCCAAAAAGTGTCTGACAGACCAGACTAACCTCAGGATACCGGGAAATGCCCAAAATTACTTTACGGTTACGGAGATCTGATAGAAATAGCTTTGTGCAAAATACTATATTATGATCTTCAGCCACATCTAGTTACACTGGAAGCCGATCCCAATATAGACGGAAAAGACTATGAGGTTGATGATGATATGTTATGGTATAATATTCCTAAGAGATTTTCGAAGTCAAGCAGACTACGAAGTCTGCCGCACTAGACTAGCCACTACTATAAACTACGTAAAGCCTCAAACTTCTTATTCCAAGAGGAGACTATGACGATAAACAGATATGACGGTTTTTATTTCGATATACGGCCTTGATGTTTTATCAACTGCGTCTGCTAACTCCAAACCCACATGCGACGATTGCTCGATTGGTTTGTTATCACAAAATTGATCAATCGTGTCTTTTAGCAAGTCATCCACCCTTTGGCACCACAGCACCTGTGTCTATTTATATAGATAAATTACTGGCCGAATCTTATGTAAGTAGGTGGATCTTTTATTTAAAATACATTGTGAGTCAATGTTCTATTTATAACTATAAAACGTACGTATTTAGCCAAGAAAGTTCTTCATCAGTTTTATTAGCCCGAAAGATTACAAAAAATGTGGCATCTAGAGTGAAGAAAACCGTAGAACTAGGTACATGTTTAAATACTAGCTGTGCCCCCAGGTGCCATCCGTGTTGGTATCCTCTTTCCCGATCCAATAGGAAATTCACAAATTTTGTTTCATACTAAAAAAAACAGCCAAATCTTTCTCAAATGAAGCTATATAAATATATGCGACTATTGGTTTTTATTTTTCTCATTTTCCAATTCCATAACGAATTTGTACATAAACTATTACCGTAGCAACTGTATTATTCTCCGAAGGGTTAGGCAGAGGTGTATTAATGTACGCCATAGTTCTCCAGGGCGTTTAGGTCCCATGTAATATAATTTTGATTCCATTTACATATTATGCATACAGAAATTAGATTAACTGTTTTAACAAACTGATCTGGCAGTTCCGATAAATACCTCCTTAGTACGTACGTAAATTACGGTAATGATTAATATAATATTTCTAGTCATACTAGAAACATGTTTTAGTAGTTGCTCTTGTGTTAAAATTTATTCTTAAATATTAATCTATGACGTAGGTACATATCAAGGTGTTTGCAAACAGTCAACAGTACCGTTTAATTTCACAGTACTTCACAATATCTAGTGTTAACTAAACATTTTGATAACCGCTTCTGTAGTTTTATTGCAAACATAATATGACGTAAGTGATAAACGGACGAGTTATAACCAAATATCACAATCAAAATATTACAAATCTCGGATACTTACCGTCTTAATTTAAAATCCCACGATTATTTTATTTTATTTTATAGGTACCACTAAGGTGGCAAACAAGCATAGGTCCCACCTGATGGCGAGCGGTAACCGGTGCCTATAGTATAGACGCATGCAACACCAGGGGTATCACATGGAAAACAAATGAGCAATGGTTGGGTTGCCAGTATAAGAGTCAAAGTCCCCCAACTGTCAACACAACGTTTGCTCGCGGAGCACTGGCAACTTTTGAGTTACTTCTATGACTAAATGACTTAGAGAAGACGTGCCCAGCAGTGGAACAGTGAAATGGCTTGATTATGATGAAAACAGAAATTGCAAACAGTAAATTGAAAACATGTTTTTTGAATTAAACATTAGGAGAACCGAGAGTCCACACAGCGTCACAAGTCACAACAGATCCGTTTATCACGTCCTTTATTTCCCGACATGAGATTTATGCCGGCGCGACGTATATATAAGCCTTCATATTTATAGTCCCGACACCAGCTTCACAGACCATCCCTTTGTAAATAAAGAATCAGAGCCTGTGATGAATGTGAGCCATTCATTAACTCTAGTGCCCTTCCAGTGTTCCACTTTATTCGTAAAGGGGATGTGAATTATTATGATCTCAATTGCGAGACTGTTTAAAATGGTTTAAAATACACGGTATATTTCTAATAAGGTAAATTTCAGCTATGCTTTCTACCATGACTGAAACGCACATCTAAAAAACATAATGCTATATTTATTTACCCGAAATACGTTCAGGGTAATTATAGAATACTCCCAAGCAAGAGGTACTTTGTAACCGATATAAGTACATATTATGTATAATCTGCCACAATTCAATATGGCAGCACAAAGATGCATAATATTTCAAACATCTCACGCTTTTGGCTCTTATCTGTATTATATGAAAACATTAAGTATACATACCTACATAAAATGGGACATGTGTACACAAAATCTATATTTACTCATGTTGCATCTATCAAGTGGTATTTAAATTGTCTTAATACCACTTGATACTTTAATTATGCGTAAGTTTTGACATTTTCACGTGATTTTACTAGCGTTGTTTGTTAATGGTGTACCCAACGATATTGTGTCGGATATAAAGTATAGGTATATAATGTGTAGGTACTTTGAAGATTTTACCTTTATCAAGAGTCAAGCACTTACACAGATATAGATATTTTTTAACCCGGTGCGTGATAAATGTCGGTGTCAAGAATGAATTTCGCGTGACAAGGAGAACAAAATTACATGGTTCACGAGTGACGTCACTTCCCGACGGATGAGAGATAATTTGAGTTATCAGGACACCTAAATGAAACCATCTTTTATCTAAGTAGATCTGGACATTTACGATCTTTTCTGGACAAAGGCAGACAGAGTTTCAACACGCAATTCCTAGAACACTCTCAGTTTGTAGCTACGAGTACTTATCTATTGACACGTATTTAAGTCTCGCTTAGTCTCCAAATCTTTTTAAGACAGCTTTTATTTTGTGACGTGTTATTCATTCATGAACCTATCACGTATTCCGTCGAGGTTTCAATGATTCATTTGTTTTACTCATGCGTACCTACTTAATTCTTCTATCATGTGGCTATGACTATTCTATGCCGTAGTAAAGAGATTAATAAGTCAGCAAGTTGATAAGAAGGCTAAAAGTATTATTAGAGCCCCCCCAAATTATATTCCGATAGTTTGGAGTCGGTTGGATTGGATTGCACTTTATTATCTGCTAATTTCAAATCGATGCGATGTAGTGTGCGCACTCTCTTAAATGTGCATTATAAAAGACATAATTAGCACAGTGCAAGCGACACGCTGCGCTTGGCAAGGACCAAACGCAAGGTCTTATAGCATAGGATCTTATAAATGAAATTTATTTCTGTAATTTTTTTTAAGACACTTTAATATGTCATTGAATCATATTTTTTAAGCTAGATGGCGCCGGTATTTCTCAACTGGCGACCTCTGAGAAGTAACACCGTAACAAACTCAGAGAAAAAATATATTTTTAAAGTCCAAAAATAGTCCAGCAAATACCTACGTGTGTTACAATGCAGTGTAATGTCTGAAATGATATTTTGAAGAAAGAGCCATAGCGGCTTTGAGTTTGCCAGTCCCAACTGATGGCACGTAAAATTCTCAAAGCCGTGTATGTATATTTAGCCTACATAATATTCACATTTACATTTTCTTTTTATTATTAAACTAGCGGCTTATCCCGGATTCGCACGGGTACTATGTATTGTACATATAAACCTTCCAGAAGGAATTAACTAAATGATAGTGAAAACCATATCAAAATCCGTTGCGTAGTTTAAAAGACCTCATCGTACAGAGGAACAGACAGCGGTAAGTGAATTTGTTTCATACTATGTACGTATAGACAGATTAATTTCGTGTCACAGTAAAAACATTGCTCCTAGTCTAGCGGAACCCTCTGATTGCCACGTATAGTGTCGCCTTAGCCTTATTATTCGTAGGTTCGCACAACTAAGCTCTCTCAACCGTTTGTTGTAGCAACTGGTCATCGAAAATACAATCAGCTACGATACTGAGATAAGATACTGTTATCGATAGAGTCCGAATATGTATTGAATATGATGTTGATAACGCAGAGTTTGTTCAGTTATATTGAAAATATTTCTGGCCAATTGCCAGATAATATCTGTATACGTACGCCCACTAATTGTTATTACATAGATTATGTTAATATATCGACAGTCGATCATGGAAATTACTAAATATTTAATATTGAAGGTATACTCGTATGAGCGGTAGGTTGGATTATTGATATCAAATGCGCATGACAGATTTGTGTTATAAAAACATTGAAATTTGAGTAATTCTAGTATAAGCATAAGAAATGATATAATTTGTTATTCTTATAGTATGATAAACATATTTTTATGTATAAAAAACTCTGTCTAAGCTCTAAAGGTAGATCAAACTAAGGCTATTATATCACTAACAACAGTTACACACCACGTGACAACAGAAGCTATTCAAAAATCGCCGGTATTACATTGAAATACGGTCTATCCAAAATGCAAACTGTAGATATCACCTCAATGTGCCGTGTTGTGTACCTGTAGAACATTTCAACATTTATAATCAAAGTAAATGTTGGACATTTCAAGATAAAAATAAACAAAGTTAAAAGAAAATTAGAAAACCTAATTATCATGAGGTCGGGCCGGTTCTACGAACTTGATTTACCTTGTTAATTTTGTAATGAAGCCTTACATTTAATTAAGTAGGTATTCACGTTATATGACCAATAAAATGTAATTATGTTGTACAAGAAGGCGTTATCAAATCCTGGAACACTTACGTGACTTGTACCTACTTAATTAGCTACTAAATTAGTGTAGACACAACGCTATAGCTCTTGTTCTTATGGAATATTAACTTTACCTGAAGAAATTATGAATTAAATTCATAATAATTTATTATGAACAAGCTTTTACCCGCGACTTCGTACGCCTAGACTTAGTAACACAATTGTTGTCGGATTGTATTCATGGGATAAGAAATACTCAATATTAGGGAAATTCCCGCCAGCGCCAATCACAAACTATTAGGGTACCAAATTTAATGCAAATCGGTTCAGCCGTTTTTGCGTGATTGAGTAACAAATAAACTAACAGACAAACATCCAAACTTTCACATTTATAATATTAGTATGATTACCTCATACTAAGGTAGCTTAAGCAATATAATTATGTATCTATAGTATAGTGGGGCTTGTGGCTATTATAAGTAATAACTGCGCTGAGCAACCGATCTGCAATGATAAGCTGCGTTAGCCGCAGCCAGTCTGTGGATGGGTGACCATTCTTAACACTTCTAGACCCCCTCTGTGCCTCGGAGAGGACGTAAACGTCGGTCCCAGTTGTCATACGAACATCTATGACAGTCGTTAGCGAAGCCCAGAACTACCCAAAGAACCTCAGAATATCGGTATTACCCAGAAATTGGGTTGCGGAGGCCTGATGGTAGTCCCTTCGTGTAAAATATTGATATTCAGCCTCATCTGGTTAGACTGGACGCTATTCCAACATAGCTAGGAAAGGGCACAGTGAATGTCATCATCCACTGTGCCCTTCACTGATATCTCAGCCTTGATAATCCATAAAGCAGTAATTCAGAAAAGGCGGTTTCGAGAAAACAGCGCGCAAAGATTTTAAATGATTTTTTGTTATGTTTAGAGAATGTTTCATCATCATCATCATCAGCCCATATTCGTCCACTGCTGGACGTGGGCCTCTCCCAGTGAACGCCACAGTTCCAGTTCTTTATTACTCATAAAGAACATAGTTCGCTTACAATGAGCTTAAATTACTGACTAATTAATAGCTATTACAATGGTTAAGCTACAAAGATCGTACGATTTTAAAAGATGTTCTCGTAAATATATTTTTCAATTGACGTTTTAACAAAGAAATTGACTGACATTCCTTGATATTATAAGTTAGTTTATTATACAGTTGTGCTCCTTCATAGATAATGATTCTCTTACCGTATTTTTTAATAAATAAAATCTAGGTATTTTAATAAAAAATAAATAAAATCTTTGCGCGCTATTTTCTCGAAACTGCCTTTTCTGACTTTTTAATGCTATATCGATTACTAGGGCAGATCTATAGTAAGTACCTATAAATCTATACATTTATTTGAAAACGAAATACTACTCACTTAGTGACTAATCACGAAATCTCGGAAATTGTAAGGTCGAGAAACTTGGGACCCAGTGTTTTGGAGAATTCCACGGGATTGGGAAATACGACATCAATACAGCAGCACCACGGAAGCTAGTATCTAACAAAGTTATTACGTAAATATTATGTAACAGCAACGTAACTCTATCAAATCTGACATTGTTTTACGTGATAATAACGGCACATAGCGATAGCCGACACTTACCCCCTCACCGTGGGGGTGAGGTACTACGGCACGAGCTGTTAATCCGTATTACACGTGCATCGTGCTCACACAATACATGGTGACACATGACACAGCCATGTACTGTGCTTGTATTAGCGGATAATCGCATCGTACAACGACCTATTGAATAGATTACATTATAAGCCCATATTAATCACCTTATTATAGAACCTAATGTAATGTAATTCCATCCTCCGAGTCTTTTCCCAATTTTGTTGGGGTCGGCTTCCAGTCTAACCAGATACGGCTGAATACCGGTATTTAACACGGAGCGACTGCCGTCGGACCTTCGCAAAACAATTTCTGGGCGGTACCGATATTCTAAGAATAGACTGATCGTCAGGTTTTTTGGGCTTCTGATATGCTCTCTCTACGTACTCTCCGAGGCACAGAGGGTACTCGATTTATTAAAAATGGTCACCCATCCACATATTGACCGCGGCTTGCGCAGCTTAAAGCAATAACGGAACTTATTAGCTTTCATCGATATAACGATGCTGTTATAACGTTATTTGTCTATCGTTATTATGAATGTAGTTTATAGGTACTGCATTCAACTATGTTTTGGGTACAAATTATTTTCACATAAAAACAGAAATCGTTATTTTTATTATAATCAGGTTAATGACATTATTTTCAATAGGCTCCACTAGGACGAAAATGAGCTGACATTAAATTAATCGCAAGGTCGTTAAGAGAAATAATGATTCTTTGTTACAAAGCAATTAGTACCCGGCGGGAATAGAATATTTTGATCGCAAATCAATGTTTCATGGACGATTTGAACCATTAAATTCCTATAATTTAGTTTTTATGAAATAAGATTAGTAAAATAATCAGTCTCATTGGTGTAATGGTCATAAGCGCGACTGCTGTGCTAGATGACCCGGGTTCGATTCCCAGGTCGAGAAAAGTGTTTTTTTTTTTATGGAAGAGGGAGGCAAACGAGCATGCGGGTCACCTGATGGTAAGTGATCACCGCCGCCCATTGACACCCACAATACCAGAGGGGTTTCAAGTGCGTTGCCGGCCTTTGAGATAAGAATAGGCTCGCTTCTTGAAGGTTGCCATGTCGTACCGGATCGGAAATACCTCCGCTGGTAATTGATTCCAGTGTTATCGGGCTTTTCTATGAAATTGTCGAAGTTTAGATTTGTGCCCGGTTAAATGGCAATAGGTTTACCCCTATTACAGATATAAGACTAAAACATACCGGTACACTAAGGTTACCTACGAGGAATACAGGCATGATAGTATGAGAAGTTATGTAAGTAATGAAATATATTTCTAAAATAAATTTAGTAGCCATCATCATCAGTCGTCCTCGTCAAAGTCATCATCAGTCGTCAGTACTCAAAGCTCCAGAAATAGAATAATAACTACTGCTTTTCCTTTTGAGTACTGTAATCCAGAGACTCGCCATACTGTACCATTTGATTCAATCATCAATTTTCATTAAATTGTAAAATTGGCGCCTAAATTGAGTAAACAAACTTATTTTACTGTAGCATTACGAATGATATATAACAAATTTTGTATGATATGTACATGCTAAAATTATAACAGGATTTCGATAGTATACCTATTTAACAAGTATGTATTTACATACCTACATATTGTTATGTATTGTGTTTGTTTTAGCGAGCGTCGCATTACTGACAATGTGACCTTTTGTTGATCTATTATTGTTATCTGTGCAGACATTGGCCGACGACCCCAAGCTATATAATATTTATCAAAACAATAATATATGTATAGTCATGACATTGCTGTTATGTTACATTGGTTTTTTTTTCAGTAATGATCTTTTTAGTAGGTAACCTAATTATTGAAGGGTTATACTTAATAATACATGTAGGAAAGAGACTAAGCTTTTTAAATGTTTTCGGATAACATTTACTCCAAAACTAAGCAGAGCTTGTACTATGGGTACTAGACAATGGATGTATACACTTTTTTTGTAAATAACTACTTACATAAATGTTCGTCACGTAAAGATTTGAGTCCCGTGCGAATGTAACTAGTGTCACATTCGCACAGGAAAGGTCTAGTGACCACAGACGTCGTAAATTGCTTACTTTGTTTCTAGAGAGATGCACAGACCAAGTAAATTATAAGAAGAAGGAATGCCACAAACGACTATACTGCAAGGAATACATACCATTGCAGTAAGTGGCAGCAAGGTATCGGGCTAGTGTGCGTACTCGATCTCGATTGAATTTCAATGTTGATCGAGTACGCACACTAGCCCGATACCTTACTGGCTCATTTAGTGCATCTCGGATGTACACCATTGCTCTTTCTAGTTATTAATTTTATGTAAGGAGAAATGGAGCTAATATAACCGAAATATTTATGCTATTTACAAGTAAACGTTCTGAAGCCACGATTCGATTCTAAGGAAACAAGTAAAAAGTTCAAATTCAAAAGATCCCTAAAACAGCTACTTATATAAGATGGTGGTGATCGATAGGTAATAGCTAGATAAATTATTTAAGTATTCGATACTAAATGATAATACTAATCAAACAAAACAATTCAACGATAACCATTTTCAAATAACATAACCCCTCTAACACGTATTCCCCCAATCTGATATCATTCACGTTTATTGCGAATATCGTCGACTATTTCATAAAAATCCTGCTGTTTATTTAGAAAATACAAGTCATGGTTGGGTGTTACTGTAATAAGAATATGACGATACGTAAGTCGGGAATCTTCTAGATATTTTATATGGTCACATCAAAGTTTGCGACATTGGTCTCCAATGATAACCCTGTTTGATATGGAACGGAAGCGAATTCAAGGTCTTATCGTATCGTAGATAGCGAAATAAAATAGACTATTTTTCGCATACCAGTTTATCGCTATTATTATCGCTAAACCTACGAACTTAAATATTTTTTGAAGTAAGGTAGGTTTGAAGCCTTTGTTGTCTGGTAAACGTATGAGCCAATGAGGGTTTTCTGAAATGTTCTACGTGAGATAGCAGCACTGTAGCGTCAGGTCTAACCACCTGTCAAAATACATACACGATTTGTATTTTCCAATGATTTTTTTTATTTATTTATTCTTAAAAACGTTATAGTTAAAATAGTTTAAAAAAAACTATTCAAATTGTGGAAACAAATGCTATTAAATTATGTTACCTTTCAATGAGCTTTTTCTAGGTACCAGTTACATTTGCGCCTTTGTTTTTGAGGTCAATCTTCAGTTTGGCATCCTTTCTTTGGCTGTAATCCATAATAAAATCAATAACACTTCCAAATACGTAGAAGTAGACTAAAAAATTATACGTTCGGTAGGAATCTATGCTATCTGACAGCTGTTTTGATCTGATGCATACGAAGCGCCGTCTGGCAGAAAAAGTTTCGTAAACCCTCATTTCAGAGTAACTTTATTTGTCTCATTGGGACGGTACCGAGAGCACTTTAGGTACTTCACCAAGAGCCTGGGACCGGAGCTTCTTACCATATAATTATTTTCTTCAAGACTTGAGCCTTGTAGTACTTAGTACAGAAAATAGGTATTAAATAAGTATTTGGGACATTTTACACAGCACCATCTACTCCCAAACTAAATCTTTATGGATCGTCTGCCGCCTGAACAGGTCGCTGGGCAGGGTAGCTAAATACCGAACTTGCTCTCACTTATAGTCATGGCCATGGGATCTGTGAAATCCGCCACGACCATGACAGGCTGTATCCCTTCAACTGGCGAGAACAGACATCACGGCCCTTTGTTTATGGTACGGAAAATCCTCATGAATCATCCGCGGGGAGGCGGCAAGGTATATCGGACTCATACCGACTAATACCGCACTTTCCTTAACTTTCCATAAAGTCATGGCCAGACATCACTGCCCTGCCTATATCTTTTTTGTATGTCTATGCTTTTAAACTTGTATTTATTGCGTTTTTTTAAGCAGGTATTTTGATCTGTCATGGGAAAATTTAATAACCGTAGGTAAATTCTGAATAGGTAGCACAAATTACTGCGTAAATACCATGTAGGTACGCATATAAAATGCAGATATAACATTGTAATGTAAACAATGCAATAAATCACAATGATTGCAGATTTTTCTTTCTATAGGTATTCTCGACTTAAGTATTTAAGATATCATATATATGTAGTTACTATCCCTGTCATTCCATGATTCTGATACAGTAATACTAATAACATAGTTACGTGTAAAGTAACATCAGTAGGTAATGCATTTCGAAACCATTCATTTTCACATAATATGTGTTGCAAGAGCTCAAGTCTGTAAATTACGGAATACTGGAAATCTGAGGAAAGGCCATTGTCCACTGATGATATAGACTAACAACAACAACATATTAACTTATTACGTAGGAACAGTGGAAACAAGCCAGGAAACACGTAACTGAATTTATTAGTAAACTGATCGTGTACCCGTGGGGTCTAAGTGACAATTAAAGCCATGACATTGTATCGATTGTGGTGTTACACAATACACATCATTGTAATTTCATAAAAACATAACATAGCTTATATTCCCGGAAAGATTATAGAAAAGGTGTACTTATGTACAATTGTACACCCACAATAGGTAATAGAGCCGAGCTTATTTTTTTTTAATACTGTATTATTTTCTTCCAGCATTTCGAGGTTTATCTTCAGAAATGTTCAGACAACAACTGAAACCACCATTTCGGTAGTACATTCAAATAAGAAACCTATGTATGTTTTCAAATAACAAAGTTATCGGGACAATACTTAAAAAAATATGGCGATAAATTGAAAACCTCCTCTTTTTTGAAGTCGGTTAAAGTCATTTTCCCGCATACGAAGTCAACACAGCCCTTTGAGTACATGTTCTCAAACCTTGGTTAGACGTTTAGTCAGAAAATTGGATAAAGAAGAATAATGTCAGTGAACTCGCGACCAAATCATTACGAAAGGTAAAAGTATTTAAAAGAAATATTTATATAATTAAAGATAAGATAATGATAATCGGATATATAATTAGACAATAGATAGTCTAATTAAGATTAAAACAAACACAGCTGTACAATAATATCATAAACTGATTACTGTTGCCGCGACTTTTACTAAGCTAAGATAACACGGTAACACTGAGCTACTCGTAATAAATCTTATATAATCCTTCAGATATATAAACTATTACAGTGATTCATAGTACTTATGTACTTAAGTAAGTATACTATATAAGTATAGGTACTCAAAAGATTACCTACACTAGAAGCAATCGTCGGTGTTTCCGTATATATTTTTTTTAAAGAACCGTCGAATTCATTAAAGGGTTCTGTGGTCCTCCAGAGGGTTAAAACAATTGTTTTTCTACTGTCTGCTTTTTGATCCCTGATGGGTTAAGTATTACATTTTTGGTTATTTTTCTAAAAAACTAATACATTTATTAGGTAATCAACCAAACATACTCAATCCATTGTATGTACAGAGGCCAGCACATCAGGCTACCACAATCTGTCAAATTTCTTTGATTGATTTTCAACTTTTATCCAACAATATAAGGTCCATTTTCAATTAGGAAAAATTTACAGTTTTGAATAGCTTGACCTGCTGGCGTCTGCACATCATAAAATGAGTTAAGAGTTGAACACGCTAATTAACACATCTGTAACTGTTATTTATGAGTTATATTCTTCTTAATTCGTATTCCTCAATGATGAATTATCATAACTCCAAAATTAATAACGTAGGGTTCCAAACTGATACCGGTTATGACGTAACGGAGACATCGATGCGTAATATTTAGCTAGCGGTCCCCGACCTTGGGTTCACAATTTTCGCGATATTAACAGTTCTGGGTAACCCCAGCGCACCCATCAAACGGCGCTGCGTGCTAATTTGGGACTGCGATTTATATATGTTTATTTATATCGCCAGAAGTCAAGGTCATGGCATTTAAAACAGCGCTCTTGTATTCAGCGCTTATGTATATCTGACGTTTACACTGCAACATTAGCAGTGTCACTGCGGATATTTTGCTGCAATAGTAAATTCGCAACAACTAAGTGAATTATTGTACGTTTTATTAATAAAATAAAAATATAACCCTATGTGTACTGGTTTTTTAAGCTTTCAGATGTAGAACTAAGTAATAAGAAACTCTTATTGATTTTAAAAAAAAGTTTTTTATCGCCAACATATACGTTACAACAAATAAAGTACCAATATGTATCTTTTAGTACTTTGCCCTTTGCACTAACACGTTTAAATATACCGTTATCGATCTTTTAGTAAGTTGTCCTTTGCTCAAAGGCATATAATAAAAAACATTTTTTTCTTTTGCTCTAAGAAAAATATACTTCATAGAAGTAATGTGAAATAGTATTTTCTCGTTCGGAATTTACAAAAAGCAACGTCTGAAAATAATCAAATTTATGTTACAGTAACAATTAATTCATAAATAGAACCGGGGAATTTTAAAAAAATATTCATATTGTAACAATTCGTGCCAATTGACAATATTTACATATCGAAGGCCGTTGACCCTGCAGTATGCCTTATAGTTCATTTACCGTAAATTTCATATTTTTCAGGACTGGCAACTAAAGATGGTGATCAGATAAATCAATACCTGTTAGGTATGATTGTTTAAACACGGGGATTTAAACTAAATGCCAAATAAAACAAATTTCACAAGAACCACAAATAATGAATATTAAAAACGAATCTGTCTGGTATAATGTATCTGTTTTTTTTTCAATATGAACGCAAGATTTTGTTCTAGAGTGGTAATACATTCCAGTGAAAGTAGTAAAGAGTTCATAATCAGTTTATACCTCGCCTTAGTGAAATAGTTTTTTATATCTATTTACTTTAGTAAGTACTACTGCCTACTGTAATCTTATAATACAAATGAGTAACCACTTATAGCCAAGTGTATGCTTACTTATAGCCACTTACATAATTATAACCTTTATACGAGAGGAAAACATACATACGACATTGACATCTAACATCCCAGAATATAAATACCGTAATTGTGTGTCATTTACATCGTTTTATACGTGGAACAAGGTTGATCGTTCTACTGAATACTTTTGATATGATAACTATATAACACGTATATTATAGGTAAGGTTAAATAATAATTAATAGAAAATCCACGTCTGTCTATTATGTCCTACTGGCTTAAATTAATCACTAACTAACGTTTCGTGAAACTTTAATTCTGAAAGTCTTAAACTCGAAGATATCTCGATTTAACATTAAAGTATCTGAGTAGAAGAGCAAGCGGAATTTGTCGAGTTTAAAATTGAGAAATCATTATCCACATCCACGATAAGAAATAAATAATACAGCCTATATCTGTCCCACTGTTGGACCTCTTCTTATACTGAGACTTGACTACCACGTTGGCCTATTGTGGGTTAGCAGACTTCGCAATATCAAAAACTTTAGTTTCTGAGGTTTGTAGGTTTCCTCATTATAGTTTTCTTCACCTGCAAAGCTTATAGCGTCTACTTAAAACAGTTACAACCTATCCAAGTAAAAGATTGTTTAATGTTTATTTCACATAAACTGTTATTAATATTAATTTAGTTCTTTTAAAAATAAGATATTTTAAATCTATAATTAAATAAAAATAAACTTATCTACACTACTTACTAACAAACTATAATTAATCCAAGTATATAATGTTTCCAAAACAAAGTTTTATTTGCTGCGAGGTCAAGAACTGGTTCTCCGTTCTCTAGCGACTTAGAAATAAATAAAATATTTATATATCTGTTAAAGTCTTTCACCTTACCTAAGGAGAAGGGTTGCCAAAATTTCTTCAGTAAAGTACTATAGTATTTTTCAGACGAAGAAGTTATAAAACATAAAGTACACTTCGAAATAAAATAGCATTTTATGAAAAACGCAAAAAGTAGACGAAGATATATTTGTGAATTATTTATTTTTATAAAAACTATATTTATTTGCACTTCATGCATTTTTTAACAATATTTTGAAAGATTTTTTTGTTAGATTTAGGTGTTGAAAATATTGTATTTTTGCGTACTATGTGTTTCTTTAACAGTACGCAGACCCGAAACACAGTACAATACTATATATTATAGAACGGCTGGCAACCCTACTAAGAAGTTAAGCACTTAAGGGAACATGATCTACTATAATACAGATAGAACAATGTAATTTTCTCTTTGCGCTGCTCTCTAATTTATGTAAAAGCTGAGGCATTTAATATTGTATTTTGATTGCCCAACAAATAATAAATAGGTACCTTACTTATGGTTGTGTCGTGTTTTCGACATTTCCATTATTTCATTGTTTTTAATAACTGCCCCACACTAGTTTTCTCCTGTAATATGGGTGTGTTGACAAAGACATTTTATTTCATACCTACAAAAACATACAGACCCGAGACATCTACCTGTAGGGCAACAAATATTTGTTCCATTTGGGAATGGTCTCCACGACGGCAAACATAACGTCAAACATTGTTATTCTTAACATTCAGAACATCCTTTAAAAGGAAAATGTACATACATATGAATGGCTTTTCCGGTGGAAATCCGAAACTTATTATTACTCTTTTTTTGTTATTACCAAATGGTTTGGGCATATCGGGAGAATGGAAGTAAGGCGACTAACAAAAGGGATTTATATGGCGAATGTCAGTGGAACCGCCGAGAGGGAACACCCTAGAAAAACTTACGTCGTCATTATTGGTAAGGTTTTTCAAAAAGGTCAAGTGCGTAGTACTCGCAACCGGCGTGTATGTATGACAAGATGTATGAATGTGGTCGAAGCAAAAGAAGTATGCAAGAATCGTAGCAAGTGGTGTTCTTTAGTTTCTGCCTACGCCCATGGTAAAAAGGCGTGAGGGTAAAAAGTATATTGTACTACTTTTATTTTTGCTACGTTTTCGTGGACGTAATATAGTTGTCAAAATTGCGCAAAATCTTGGGCACAATACTACAGTCCAGCTTTCTAGGATTAGGTACAAGAGTTTCTTTATTTTTGGGCATAGTAAGTATTCTGTATATTAATCCTGGATTCCAGCTTTGTCATTATTAAGTAACGAATATCTATACTTTCGCATTTATTGGTAATATTATTCGAGTAATAGGATTAACAATGGATTAACAGGATTCATTATACTCCGCTCGAAGATAAACTCTTTACGTGAGACTTATAATAGAAGTATGAGTTTGATCCCCACAGATTACCTGATACAACTTTAATCAAAGCTGCAACGAAGTTAATAGCCGTACCAACGAAGTTAACACCCGTACCAAGGAAGTTAACAAACTTTTTATAAAGCCTTACAAGCTTTTTATATGATTATTGGTGAAATTTTCCAAAGTTTACCAATTTTGCAGCTTTTCTTGGTACTTTAAATAACATAATGTAGGTATGGGGAGAGTTTGGCCACCATAATTTCAAAACATTGAATTTATTTATTAATTTACTAAGTACAATATAAGAGTAGTATTTTATCTGATGCACATGACTAATTGTCGGCGTACATAACACTCCTAATTAGTTAGCTAAGTGATTTATATCTAGAGAATATTAAAGAATATATATGACAACACCGTTTTACCGTGGGAGAGCCGTGCTTCGGCACGAATGGGCCGGCTCGACCGGACTTGATACCACGGCCTCACAGAAAACCGGCGTGAAATAACGTTTTCGTTGTGTTTCGTCGAGTGAGTGAGGATACCGGAGGCCCAAACCCCTTAAAAGGGCGGCAACGCACCTGAAACTCCTCTGGTGTTGCGGGTGTCCATGGGCGGCGGTAATCGCTTACCATCAGGCGATCCGTCTGCTCGTTTGCCCACCCTATCACATAAAAAAAAAAAAAACAACAATTAAAAGTATCACACTATTGTTATATATGTATAGTATTAAAAAAAAAAAATTAAATTAAACAATTAAATTAAAGTTAAATTATTTTTTTGCGACGTAGAGTAAAAGCTAAAATTTGAGATACATAAGTATCCTCAGTAACATCTAGTTACCATGTATACATTGAATTCAAACTAAATTGGTGTAATCAGTCCTCAACAATATCTCTGACAACATACAGCAATATTATCTTCTACTGTGCTACTTCGTAAATGTCAAACGATTGATTGATATTTGAACATCACGTGAAGTTTATAAGAATGTTATGATATTTTTCGCCACATGGTAACAAAAACCACCTTCAAAAGATCAAGGTTTTTATTTTATTAGATTATTATTAACTTGTGGACTTTTTAAGGAAATACTTTTTTGATATTTCCAAAATTCGTAGAACAAAAGATGATCATTTTAATGAGGCTCTTTTGAATTGGTATACCTTATACTAATAACCCTGTATAGCGGCAGCTGTGCTCAGAAAAGCAGTACTTTATCAAAACCTCCAACATGTAGAATCAACTTGAATAATTTGGGTTTAAATTTAAACTGGCAATGTAGAGTAGGTATAATATGAACAATACAAAAACATATTTCCCTCTTGAAAACCAAATTATGAACAGCTGATGTTTTCATTTAGCGTACAAAGTAAATGTACTGCATGATCTGCTTCTATTTATAAACAACTAAATTACAACGACAAATTGTACAAGATGTATATTTCAGATATATTGTGGCCAAAGATATTTGAATATTACGAGTGATCAGATAGGAGGTGCTCGTGGCTAAGTAACAACTCTGATCAACCGATTTGCAAGGTTAAGCTGCGGTAGACGCGGCCTGTCTGTGGATGGGTGACCATTCTTAAGAATGGCTTAACAGTTTGAGACCCCTCCGTGCCTCGGAGAGCACATAAAGCCGTCGCTCCCAGTTGTCATACTAACATGTATGACAGTCAGAAACCTAAAAAGTCTGACTACTAGTTTAACCTCAGGATATCAGTATTACCCAGGAAATTTTGGTTGTGGAGGTTTGATGGCAGTCGCTTCATGTAGAATACTGATATTCGGCTGAATATACTGATATTCAGCCGAATATCAGTATTCTACATGAAGCGACTGATATAGTAGATGATAGACATGTTCGTGTAGAATACTGATTCTACACGAACATGTCTATCATTCCATATGGTCAGACTGGAAGCCGACCACATTACGTAGTTGAGTAAAGGCTCGGAGAATGATAGAACAGCACGAAGACAATCGGGATCAAAGATTTTGATTATGAAAATGTTTTCAATATTTTTGATTGTGACCAAAATATTGATCATGAGTATCAAAATTAAAATTAGACCTTTAGAGATTGCAATACCTGTACAGGGCTAAACTAAATTTAGTATTGATGAAGATCGACAGCCAATGCAATTAATTACATCTGACAACAAGTCAGATGCTCATTTCTGCATCTGACTTATTGTCAGAGCTATTGTTTATGTTAACCAGGTTCAATAATTATCTGAACTCGTAGAAATTTCGCCGTGTAAAATGTTTAAAATTTCAAACACTTAAATCAACCTATCTATAATGTGTACACTGAGATCCATTTAGCCAAATATTTATCTTGTGGCATCGAATCTTTATCTCTTTTAAGCGACGAAATAAGCAAAACGGGCAAGGAAAGGAAAACTGTCGTTTGGATAAGACTTTTAGGAATTAAAGTATATTTACCCAATTTAGTATAAACATCTTTCGAGATATTTGCCGTGCGTGTTTAATTGACAGTATAGGGTTAACCTTTGCCATTTTTGATCCATTAAACTGGATTTAAATCAGCTACTTAGGCAGTCTACTGCCAAGCTTAGGGTATTCATTATTATAAATCTGTTTCTTTAAAGGCGATTAAGTTGCCGTAATGATGATACATTCAGGCTCTGAAACAGACATTCTCTTTCAAAAAATATTAAGCACCGAAATGAATGAATTTCATTTCACTGAAACTGTAATGAGGTAAAGCGATTCATCAGTTTCTTCAATAAATCAGGTGTTTCTTTGTTCATCCTTCTGAGAATGCTGTATTTATAATACTATAAAACAGCTTCCGAACAATGCAAACACTTTTCTCGTTTATACAAACGAAAATAAAAGTGCAAACAACGTACATTATACATTTTCAATCTTAGCTCATTTTAGAAAAAGCTCCTGTACTTCAATTCTTTTGATCGTCGCTAAGATTTTTCTCTCATATCATTGAATGGCAAAGGAAGCCGCTTTGACGTCGACTCTCGTCCTATTGTCACCGCGTGCCTTTGTTTAGTAGTGGTCCCGATTCAAGTTTTATATTGCATCGATGTTATACCTGCATGTGCCTATCATGTTAACCTACTTTGTCATAAAAGCGCGCCATTATTGTACCACTCGACCGATAAACGGTGGTGGACGGAGTGGGCGATGATGGAGTCGGATATTTGTGGATTTTGCGAATATTAAACGTGACATTAAATGACACTAGGTTGGTGGTTTGATAATAAAGTTATCACAAACGAACTCTCTCGCTATCTACACACATGTGCTTATTATTTGTACCATTACACAAACGTTGTTGATATAAAGAAAGGTGATTGATTTTTGACTTTAGCTAAAGCCGACCACCTGAGATATCTAGGTGTCACGATTGACACACATTTTAATTTTCGTAAACATATTGATTTACAATGCACCCGTGTGCGCAAATTAATATATATTTTTAAGTACTTACGTAACATAGCTGACTTTAAATTAATTAAACAGGTTTACTTGGCGTTGTGTCAATCTATTCTTACCTATTGCATTACTTCCTGGGGTGGCACTGCAAAATCAATTTTACTTCCCCTAGAAAGTGCTCAAAGAGCAATTCTAAAGGTAGCGACCTCTCGTCCATATAGATTTCCTACACACAAGCTGTACGTAACTTGTAAGGTACTAACAGTACATCAATTATTTATTCGGGGCATCATTCTACACCAGCACGGAGAACTACCTTTTGTCTTGGTTCCTTTGGACAGGCGAAGAAATGATTTGGTTTGCATGAATTCCCAAACTAAACATGCTTTTGCTAGAAGATTTTATGTGTTTTTGGGTCCATTTTTGTATAATAAGCTCAACAAATTACTTAATTTATATAGTGTAAATTATAAGAAATGCAGTTTAGTGTTATCTACTATTCTACACAGAAAACCTAATAGAAGTTGTTAAATGATAGTACTCTGTAAGTTAAAAGTAAGTTATAGTTATACGTAGTCTTAATCGCACTATTGTTTGCTTTCTCTCATAGAACTTTTATGTTTTCATATTACTTTTATTTCTAATAACTTGTCCTAATTATAAATATGTGGTAAAATGATGGCCTGAAACACAGGTTTGTATAAACCTCGATCAGGCCGGACGCTTTTATAGTTTTATTTGAGTAGGTTTATTTTTTCTTGTACCGCT
The DNA here is from genome assembly GCA_964056405.1 of Acronicta alni. Classification (NCBI taxonomy): domain Eukaryota; kingdom Metazoa; phylum Arthropoda; class Insecta; order Lepidoptera; family Noctuidae; genus Acronicta; species Acronicta alni. The sequence continues at coordinate 13,249,600 of OZ043916.1, read as the reverse complement.
AATTAATATATTTTAATTATATACAATTTTATTTAGGCCTTATTAACACCTTTCGTATTTCTACTACTAACCCACTACTGCAAATTTATGTATTTCATTGTTGTTGTTAATTTTTTTTGAAATAAATTTATTATTATTATTGTTTATATTATTTTAATCCGGAAAAAAAACTTATTATTTCGTTACAGCTGAAATTAGCTTTTGTACTAAAAACAAGTTAATATATTATTATTATTTTTTTGTCTCTTTATCACTCTGATGGTTGGCAAAATATGCCAATTGCATTGAATGCACGGCTATGCTTTTTATTTATTTTTTATTGTATTCAATATATTGGTTTCTGTCCTCATCCAACAGTTTTATTATCGGCAAAAAAAATCTCGAAAACAAAAGCATAAGGTTACATTCCCCACGGGCTGATTTCTTGCAAATCACAAAATTATGTATAATGGCTGTGCGTACATTGTATAAAAACGGAATACAGTTTATTTCATGGCTCAATAACAACATGATCGTTTTTTGTTTCAGCCGATGGCATGACCTATTCGTTCGGCGTGTTCTATGCAGAGTTCCTGACCTACTTCGATGAGGGCAAAGGCAAGACCGCGTGGATCGTGTCTATCCTCGTAGGGGTCACGCTCAGTTCGGGTAAGTAATCAATTTAACATAGCACAATTCTGCCTTTATACATTCAAGTTGGTCGAAGTAATGATGCCATCTAACCGAAGTGCTTATGATCCGGAACCCAACCGCGCGATCCGAATAATGTATTATCCGAGTAGAATGTGAAGTGAATTTATCCTAAAGGATTATCCCACCACGCTTTTCATTTGGCAAATTAACTTTACAAAGTGTTAAACTAAGTATGTGCTGGATTCTTGGTGATTCTCTTTTCTTAACGAAAAGTACATGAGCTTCTCATTCTTAATATTCGTATAATTAACTAAGTAATTTATCAAGATACACACTGTTGTATTCAAGTAAAGTATTTGCTATAGAGTTGAACACATGAATCATTCTGCAATAATTCAGCTGATATGTTTTGAACTTTGATCATATGCACCAAGTGCGTGATAACAAAATACTGTTTTTATTCAAAAACAATATATTATAACGTTTAAATGAATTACTCCATTATTCATTTAAACGTTAAACTACGCCCTCAGGGTTTATTGAACCTACAAAGTTTTGATTGGTTACCCTTAATTACCTGAACAAAACTTTAGAAATAACATGGGCCATAAAACCAACGTGTAACAAAGCAGAACAAAGTATTTAATGCTAATAACCTCTTAATTTAATTCCAGGTCCTATATCAAGTTCGTTCGTGAACCGCTGGGGATGTCGCGCAGTGACGGTGGCAGGCGCGCTCCTGGCGTCAGTGTGCGTGGTGCTCTCGGCCTTCGCGAACAATGTACTGACGCTCATCTTTACGATCGGCGTCGGCACTGGTTTCGGCTTCGGCCTCATCTACCTCCCCGCCATCGTCAGCGTCACAGTATGGTTCGAACGCTACAGAAGTCTCGCCACCGGTAAATATATCCTTAGAAACTAAATTTATTCGAAAACGCTCTTTAGTTAGAAGACCACTAAAGTCAGTTTAAGTTAAAGGTATTATGTCTAGGTCTATCTCACTGTATTGAGGTTTGAGATAATAAATATAATTCAATAATAATTTGATTTATTTATTGGAACCTCATCAAAGGTTTATAATAATGAAATATGCACGATAATAGCTACATTAGTTCAGAAACTCTGTGCAAGCTACTGACGCCCACCTCCACAGACGGCGGCGCAGCGTTCCAACATAACGTTCCAGATAACTTTATTCTCCTAAGAATGCAATCATTAGTTCACTTACATGAGAATATGGAAAATAAGTATTTAATATTGTTGGGAGGTTAAAAAACATCATTTTTTTCATTATAAGAAGTTGCGAGTGTAATAAACCAGATCGATATTCGGTGCCGATGGTGCGATAAACAAGTTAAGGAAACTTAGATTAAGGATAGCTGGAAATGGCTTGTAGCCATTCATTACTGATTGTTTATTATGTAGAATTTTTGTAGTTTTTTAAAAGTAATCATTGGTGTTGCTTCTCTTATGTCTTCCGGTAATTACGAGATCCTTTATACTCTTTTGACCGTAGTTTGTGCATATAATTTTATGTCGTGAATACGCCTTAGGTTCAGTTTTTTTATTTGTATTTTTTTTTTCAGAATTTAACATATAAGTATGCAATTATTAAACAATCGTATGGCTATGTTCATTAGTTTGGTGTTTTTATATAGTATTTTTGTTGATGTAAGGTACTTAGTCGTAGTTAACTAGCTTTTTAGTAAGTTGTTTTGTGCCGTTGGTAGTATATTGATATAAGTTTGGGCCGCCGTATTGATATCATCATAATCACAATAACGAAGATGGCTTTTTATTATGAATATTGTAAGTCTAATAAAATAAAAGGAGCCTTTATCATCAAAAACGACTGCTGGGAACTGGTCTCCTCTCTAAATGAGAGTGATTATGCTACAGTCCATCACGCTTGCCTAATGTGGGTTAACAGCAGACTTCACACGCAGTCAAGAAAATCTCTAAGGCATGTATATAGTTTTCCTCACGATGTTTTCCTTCTCCGTTTAAGCGAGTGACGAGATTTCGAAAAGTCAGAGGTGCGTGCCTTGGATTTTAACTCGACCCCTTTGACTTGGCAGTCCAATGATCATTACTAAGCAACCGAAGGGGCCTTAGCTATATGGTTTATCCACAAAAATATAATATTATGGTTTGTTATAATATTATGTTCTTCTTTCTTTTCAGGTATTGCCGTATGCGGATCAGGACTTGGAACATTTTTGTTTGCACCAATCACATCATTTTTAATAGATAACTATGGTTGGCGCGGTGCTATGGCTATCATTGGTGCCTTAATACTAAACTGTGTGCCATTGGGCCTTATATTTAAACCCGTTCCCGAACCCCCACGAACTCCAGCCACAGAACCAATGCTGCCCAAACATAACAAGTCGCCTTTAAAAAGATCCCAAAGTACAGAACATGTGCTCAGAGTTAATGGAAAAGTGGATGACAATGATGTTGCAAGACTGACCCTATCCCAGCCTGCCCTAAATAAACCTCATGAACAAAAGCCACCACATTCGCGGCACGGGAGTGGAATCATGCAAAGGCCTGACGTTTTATACCAAGGAAGTATGACGAGTCTCGCCAGATTTAGATCAACGTCTCCTGAAAGAACATTCACCTCTTCTACCACGAAAGAAGAACCTGAAGCGAGATGTGGTTGGTTACCTTGTTCATCAGAATTCAAAGCAGCGCTTGCTGAAATGCTGGATATGTCCCTCCTAGTGGACCCTATTTTTATTTTGTTCGCAGTATCGAACTTTTTGACCAGTATCGGTTTTTATATACCGTACGTATACACAGTACCAATGAGCGAAGCCCTAGGAGTTGAGAATCCTCCGTACTTGATCTCTATAATCGGTGGATCAAACTTGGTGGGGAGAATAATTCTTGGATACATAAGCGATAAGCCATGGGTAAACCGCTTGTTGGCTTATAATTTGTGCCTTACGATTGCAGGCATTGGTGGGTACCCAATTCATATTTATGATAATACTATCAGATTTAGATCTTTAAATTAAATGATTAATTCAAACGCACATTCTTTTCAGGTACGGCAATGGCCATGGCCTGCTGGGAATTCTGGGGTCTCGCCTTATACGCCACCACATTTGGCTTTACCATCGGTGCCTATGTCGGCTTGACTTCAGTAGTCCTTGTCGATCTTCTAGGCATAGAGAAGCTCACTAATGCATTTGGTCTACTTTTGCTGTTCCAAGGAATTGCTTCTCTTATAGGACCACCATTTGCAGGTAAACTATTGTAGAAACATTTGATATTATTTTGATTGACTATAAATTTGTTGATTTGAACCAATATCTAACTTGAGTTCTTTACCAACAGGGTGGTTGTACGACACACTTCATTCGTATGCGCCAGGATTTTACGTAGCAGGCGGTACGATATCGCTCAGTGGGTTAATTTTGTTCTTTATCCCGGTGATCGAGAGGCGGCAGAAAAGGCGGTGGGATGAGAACACGGCGATGGAACAAATATAGCAGGACGAGGCGCGAGGGCCGCTCGGATGCCCGCTGATCGTGCTCAACAGCCCCTCCACGCCGACCTCCGCCGGCTCCACTGAGGACACCTACAGGGTATACAAAACTACAATAATAGATGAGAAAAATAATTATTATGTAGATGACGATGAAGATAGCTGTGACTGTGTAAATATCGATACGATGGATGAATGCGACGAACGATTCGATGAAAATTATCGAACCCATTCCAGAGAAAATGTTGTGTGTGCGTGTGAGATGTATCAATAGTGTTAAGAAAAAAGGTGCAATATAAATCTTTACTTTCATCTTTGTATAGATTTAATTTAAAACATTATATATGAAGTGCCGCTACAATACGTTTCCTATATACGCAACCAATAAATTTTAATAGTAACTAAGGTGTATAATAAATATATCTGTAATACAAATACGTCATAGATTAGAATTAATGTAAAAAAGTTCATATTAGTCCTAATTTTCGCGAAGAACGACATAAAGACAATGGTAGTTATTGTACTATCAATGGACAGTTGAAATAGGAAAAAGTTTTGTTGAGAAGTGTCGGTTAGTCGTGCTGTATTGTGTACGTGTAATTTTACTCTATATACGGCCTTACTGTGGACCAATCGTGGGTAAAATGTGATGTCATCAAAACTACCTATAGTTCGTTTCTTAATCTCAGAGACCAATCTGACGATGTCCTATGCCTAACTTTGTTAGAATTTCATTATAATGTAATTTTATTAATAAAACAATACTTTTTAAAGTTTGTTTTGTGAACGATTATTATCAATAATTCCAAAAAGTGTCAGTTTAGTCTCCGGAATTGAAAAACTGATGTATACAGTACCGACAATATAACCACGGTAATGTTATCTATACCATTACCGTGATATAACTGTGCCTCTCTGAAGTTGTGCGCAATTGGTTGCGCAGTTGTCAACACTCGGTGTGAAGACAGCGGGGTCGTAATCGTAAATATTATGCATTTGTGATTATATTCCTAAGAAATTTCGATATTTTTGCACAATAACACTTTTTTATGTGACTTTACCTGAGGGCCGCTTGAAAACGTCAGCGGGGCACAGTTACATTAATCGTACTGTAAAGGCATACTGAGCTTTTTGTAAGTTTAGAAGTAAATATAGTGAATTACATAATACAACGGTTATTTAAATTTCTTCATAGGCTACTGTTATTCTTTTCTGTAAGTAGTGATATTTTTCCACGTTGTGTTCAGTAGTATAATTTGTTGATTAGGACTAGGTTGAATTCGGTGTCCCTTCGCTAAAATATACATGTAATGTACATTTCGACTGAATTAGGTAACCAAACAATGTATCATACTATGTAACTGGACTGCGCTGATATTCTTCGTACAAATCTTTTTCTCTTTGTATTATATTGTTGGCAATCTTGTAATCGTATCTAATACGGTTTCATACATTATTTAATGTTACTAATATGTATACTATACATAAATATCTAAAATTATAATATATTTAAACTGTCTCTGTCTGTTTTATTCATGAATTTTAAACCTAAAATCCATATTATTTGTTGTTAATGTCCTATATATGATATCAGAATATTGTACACATTTTGTTTAGTAACATTTCAAATAATATAATAATTAAGGAAGGTGGCAAGAAATGTAAAAATATGTAAGTATCAATGTCAAAAAGTTATCAACACAAAGTGCAATCACAATACTAACAAGGAATAACTACTATTGGTTAAATACCAAGGAAATCGAACAAAGGCATTTTAATTGACTCAATCGTCATATTATGTGCAATAAGGCCTTCGCGGCTGGACCTTTAATTAATTCCTACGCGTAAACATGCCATGTTGTCTTCCATTTATATGAGTACTTATAAGAATGTTGATTGTTGTCTGATGTTGTCTATCTATATAAAAAAAGTAACTACTATATACATAATAATAGTACCTTAATTGTTACATTGGTACATTACACAATCAAAATCTTTCTACGTAGTTTATTATTCTCTTATTCTGTTTACTAAATTAAAAACATTTCACCATCATCATCATCAACCCATATATTGTCCCATTGCTGGGCAGAGGTCTCCTCTGAGATTGAGAGGGATAGTCCTCCAAGCTGGCCTATTGCGGGTTGGCAGACTTTACACAACGCGTTGAGAAAAATCACTAAGGTATGCAGGTTTCCTCGCGATGTTTTCCTTCACCGTTTTTAGCGATTGATCATTAATTATTAATACGTAGGTACATAAATTCGAAAAGTCAGAGGTGCATGTCTTGCATGCGAACTCGAAACTTAGCAGGTTTCGTATCGCATCGCTAATAAACTCAAGAAATTATGTGCTCAAGCAGTATGGGAGCACACAACGCTCTCACCCTGGTGAGAGTGGTCTCCCAGTTGCCAATAATATTAATATGGGAGCAGGGATCATAATGATAAAATCTAAACATTGACAACAAATGTAGTAAAGAAATGTATTTTCCCTTTTGACCATTTAACTAAAACCACAAATAAAGTCTGGAAACATCAATTAAAGTTCTACCTACTGACATAAATTTTTGTTTATGGAAACATTTGTTTATGGTGTACAATAAAGAATATTCTATTCTATAAATTTAAACATAGGTGACGTTGTTACAATTTCAATCAGTAAATTAGATTCGTAGAAAATTAATAATTGGTGTTCGAACAAAACACACAACTTCTAAAATACAAAAAATGGTTAAACAATAAATTATTCATTAGTCTTTCTTTTCATCATTTACTTCTTGAATGCCCGAACATACGTTAAACATATTGCCTCGGACGTTATCGTCGATCAGAAACAGTGCTATAGCTGTGAGCGCAGGCGCAACCTGGAAAAAATTAAAGGTAAGTAAGTAAAATATTAAGGACTTCATGTTTCAAATTGTTTATATTTGTAGTTTAACAGAATAAAAATAAGGAACAAGGCGATAAAGATTACACTGATTATTTTTTATCATTTATGTTCTTTGTCAACGTTAAAATTATAAAAATAAATATCCTTAAGGTATGTATCATCAAGAATCGTAGCAAGTGGCGTTCTTTAGTTTCTACCTACCCCTATGGGAAAAAGGCGTGAGTGTATGTATGTATCATTGTTAATTTTAGAGTTAGAAAAAACATTACATGCGTCTTTAGAACAGATAATCTGTAACCTCCTGTAGATTACAGATTATCTGGCATGGCAAGGTAACGCCTTTCCAAAATGAAGCTAATCATTACTCTACGTTCAAGAAAACATTGCTAAGTTTCTAACTTTAAAAACATGATAACCGACAAGTTTTAGTGTATACAGTGTTTGATTGCGAATTTGTGTAAAGTGCGATTAGAGACACCTTGATACACACAAATTGAGTGTACACACTGAGTGTACAGTCTATAGTGTTGTAGTCTAATTGCACCTTTAGATAAAGCCCCCTTGGCCATCGGCTTCTATTCGATTCCTACTGTTTCGTGAATATTTCTATGGCCTACAGGTAGTTCCGGGTTTGAGTATTTGTGTATCTAGTGAGAAATTTATTGTAAACACACCATGATGCAGGAGAAAATCCTAATATTCGAAAAGGAAAATAAAAGTATTGTTAAGGGCACATTAGAATAAGAAGGTTAAGACATGGAGGTTTGTCATTTTTACGATCAAAGAAACAGTTAATAAAATGATAGGTATTTATTTGGCAGACGCCGCCGCCGTCGTGTGCGCGTTGAGTCACAGATGGTTTGGCGTCTCGTGGGATTCAGCGTATGCCTATTCACTATTTCGCAATTACGTCAGTCTTCATAAAGCTTACACAACATTCGATTGGTGAGCCTAGTTCATTATGCATTCGTAGTTAGTACTATTTAACGCATTATTATTATTTAGGTACACTCGGGTTCCACGAGTTCATAATTATAGTGACTATTTCACAGTACCGATGCCTGAAAATATCACTTTTTCGGGCATCGGTCATTTTATAACATAATATTGCGCATGTATTCCCGAAGGGTTACGCAGAGGCGTATAAATATACAGTTCGTGGGTATGTTTAGGTCCAATGTAATGCAAACTCGAAGCTGCTACTGAGAATTTAGACATAGTAATAGTATAAATAGTAATAATATAATAATATAGAATAGTAAAACCCAATAGTGCTATTGGGTTTTACTATTCTATATTATTATATTATTACTATCTCTATCTCTCGATCTGCGAATCGATCTCTAGCGTAAAGATATTTTTTTTTTATATTCCTCAATTGCTGTCCAAGTTTTCCATACAAAATATACTAAGTATAGATTTAATAATTACTATCCTGGTTAGGTTACTAACAAACATTTTATTGTTGCACTGCGGGTCGAGCTCTCAAAATCAAAATAAAAAATCAAAATAGTTATATTTTCATGCAAACCGTACAGGCACTTATGAAATGTCGAGTCTAAGTGCACGGTTCCAAATTAGGTACTCGTTTCCTATTGAGAAGAACCGGCAAGAAACTCCTAACTCTTTTAAATTATCGTTTTGTACAATGATGTTCGATACAATAATAATTATAAATTGGATACTTACATGAGAGAACAATTTAGGCCTGTTGCGAAGATTACAAATATATAAAGCTAGCTCTAGCGTCAACAATCAAGTAACAATTTGACTTACCCAATGAATCCACATGGCCCACATTATGTAAGGTGTTGGAGGAGTCAGAGGCTCATCAACATACATCATGTAAGACAACACTACACTTCCTCTGATCAGTGCGATAGGTGTCCAGCACAGAATGTTTACCAGTGTTATGGCGGCTACACTCTGAAATTATAATGTCCACTTATTATTTTAATATGTCCAAGATAAAAGGATTCAGTTTGGAAGTCAGGATTTCATTGATTTTGGGAAACCAACTGTCTTAAAATTAAACTATCTACAGATCATAGTTATAGTGCATACCACACCATTATACCTATATTCCCCAAAAGGTGAATGTAATGTGCAGAGGTGTAATCTGTGTTTAGGTCCCATTTAATAGAGATCCAAACTCCGAGCTAATGAGGATGTCATAGAAAAACCCAGTAGCACTTTGCTCGACCTGGGATCGACCCACGACCTCTAGTGTACCTCTAGAGTCGCGCTTACGACCACTAGGCTATTGTAGTAATAAGTAGAACTTATTGATTATTTGTATAAGGTACTTTCTTTCAAATAAACAATATTTATTATTAAGATTAATACCTTAAAGCAAGCAAGCTCTGATTAATAAAATACACTAAAGTTATCGAATTTTGGAAACAGAGATCAAAGAACACAGCAAAAAATAATAGTATTTGGATACCTTTGGATAATAAATATTTGGGTCATTTTACACATAACCATCTAGTCCCAAACTAAGCAGAGCTTTTACTGTGGGAACTAGACAATGGATATAATACTTATATACTTTTTTTTTTTAAATACATACATACTTGTAATAGACTCTGTTCTGAACTTATCAAAGTTTTCTACTACTACCTACTCACTTAATTAAAACTTTTTCGTAGTACTTACCCGAGTAAAATATTGGTTCTGCATAGAGCTACGAAACTTCCTCTCACGCCCATGGGCCCATATTAGCATCATTGTCCTGAAAAATTATAACTTTCATGTTGAATATAATTCAGACAAATTTTCTTTTTCATTATACATCTAGGATTATAAGGCGATAACGATTGTTTTCTTTAGCAATTATGTTATGCATTAGTAATTGCAAAGGCAAAGGAAACTAGATAAAATTCCATTTCGAATTTCATAATTCTTTTATTTCTCTCTATTTATTTAGGCTTTTGGTCAGTATGCGACCATGCCAGCCCCATCGTAAATTGTTAAAATTGTATCGTTGTTTATAACTTGCATTAATTTAAAATACTAAGGTATAATTGCACTAATTATGTGCCATTATCAAAGCTTCTCATCAATGCGATCTAATTGCATAAACAAGTCTCAAGTTAAACCTCTCTGATTTAGTTAAACTGACACAATTATGGTTCAATTTAGTTTACACAACTAGTTCGATGTGAGGTAAATGGTTTCCATGAACTAATCACGAAGCATAGTTCCGTTTACCTACATTTGCATACTAATTAGTTTTAATTATTATACTCACATTACGACTGCAGGCTTGACGCTTCGAAGACTAAAAATGGTTACGATGAAGTATCTCAGCCAAGTGTCTGGTAGCACCATGTCAAAGGTGCATGAAGTACATTGGAAGTCGGATCCATACTTCCCAAATCCAAACAGTGGTGGAACAGAATAAAGACAAGAAAAGAAGACACACAGAAAAACGTACAAGTAGTAGTGATTCTTTTGTATCTGCCAACCTTGAAAATATATAACAATGAAGCAACTATGATTTAGTATGAAGATATAGAACAGCATAAAAATAAAGAATCACTTACCGTTAGTTATGTATTTTGCAACAACATATCTTTCAATACAGACGTGAGTTAGGCATTCGACCTCGAGCACTGCCAAAAACGTCTCCAAGAAAGCAAAAAGTTCGCAAGAGAATGTTTCAAATCCGTACAAACTGAAAGGTCAGTACACTTGGAGCCATTAAAAAGATTAATAAAGATTTTAGACGAGACTTAATATTGTTTTTACGAAAACATATTAGGGAATTAAGATAATTAACTGTCGTGTGATCGTGCACATGAATTCTAATAATATTTTAAGGGAAACAAACCAAATGTACGTATTCTCGTAATTAACTACGGCAAACAGTATAATTATTGCGTTTAAAATATAATAATTAATAATAATAATCAAATTTAATCAGTGGCTATAGTATAACAATATGCACTATAAAAAGCATATTTGTCGAACTTCACTTTCTAAAAATATACAAGGACTATGTATAATTGTTAATGTTACCCATCTATGTATTTGACAAGCGGTATGTGCGAAAATATAGGTACGATACGCCTAATGCACGCCACCACGGTGAAATTAGCCAGGTTAAGATAACTTCTATCCATCCGAAGGTTCGTCAACAACAGTGTCATGCTCAACCAGGAACTAAAAATAACTGAGAGTAGGCCTAAAATTATAAAACACTGTCAATGTTAATAGAAAGTAATTAAGTTTATGCCGCCAAACTCAGATAGGTCAGTAAAATCCTTACCTGTTAATAAAAAACCTCTTTGCAAAGTGAATCTTTCATCATTAGTGAATAATTCCGTCCAAACACATGTTTCTGCATTGTTTTCACTATAATTTACTAGTCTCATTGTTAAATTAATGCGAATCTTTGTAATACTGACAATTAAATGGTATAATTAAGACTTTTATTTCAATTTCACAAAAAAGTAAAAAAAAACAATGATATGCACTTAAAGAGTGAAGAAGACGTGTGGCAAGACACATTAGAAATAAGAAGATGTATGAAACCTGAATCTCAAGTTGCATCTTGGGTCTTCAGCTACAACACCAGTTACTTCACGCTCTGCTTCGCCCATTGTTTTAACATAAGTACAAACAAGGATTGTGCGTTATTGTGCCTACGCAGGGTGTAAACGACAACGCAATTAGAATTCAAATACAAATAGATGGTGTCTGTGGAACTTAAACTTTATTTTAAGCGTAGGGATACATTTCAAATTTTACACAATTCTTTTAGACCACTGAACGTTTCTTGGGAGGGCGTCATTTGAAATACTTCAGATAAGGGCCCTAAAGACACGAACTATGCAAGGGTATGCTTTATCTTGCTAAGCCCTATGGTACCGTTTAGCCCGTTCTGGCTGGAGAAGGGCGTAATGCTTGCGCATGCGTCCAAGTAGTGCAGCGCGGAGCCTCTCGTCACCAGCTATAAAACATAGTACTGGAATACTCGTTGCTGCCTGAAATTCAATATTTGTCTTTATAGTAGAGATGTTACACTTATTAATAAAACTTACGGTTATTTCAACAAACAATCCAAGAAACCCATTCAATAACTTGCAATGCCTCTGCAGTTATTGAACTTCACTATACAAATTGGGTCCGTGTTCTTCAAAAGTGTAGAAAAGAAAATGCAATGATTAATACACAAACCTCTGAAGCGATGGGCGCAATCAACGCCAAAGCTGGTGGTACATGTGGTCTGTACCCATATATAAGTAAAGGGAGCCACTGCCATCCTACCAAAATGGCAGCAGGAATCCATAACGCTAACGTAGCTACACACACGGCATGTATACTCTGAAATGGATAGATATTTGACTATTTGATTCTGTTAGTCTGTTAGATCACAGTGCAGAATTAGTTCTGAAATAATTATAAGTAGGCAAGTAAAATTTTTAACTATCATTATCACTCGTGAATCTTATTTTTTTATAATTATTAAACATATAACTACAACTTGCCAAACCTCCAAAGGTCATCTACATTAAAAGGTTTTAAATATCTATTTGTATTGTATTTTTTTCTGATTAATTACCTGCGTAAGCCGCGTTTGTTCCTTTTGTAGTTCTCCTTTGTAGAATATTCTTTCTAATCGAACAGCCTTGCCCATGTAATAGAATCTGTCGACAGTATTAAACAAATGATTCGTCTGACTTTGTTAACACTATTTTATATATTAATATCCAAAACTCTAAACTTACATAGCAATTACTGGTATGACTCCACATATAAGTATGTAAGGTACAGAGAAACCTATGTGTTTTGCACCAGATGGTAATGATGGCCATAAGAGTGTGCAAGTTGTTCCAGTAGAGTCACAAGAAAACTTTCCATATCCAAATAAAGGAGGAGTAGCGAATATCACTGAGTTAAACCAACTGATTCCAACCAATGACCAATAAAATCGCGCATAGAGTGATTTCTCTGAAATAAAAGAGAACATGAATATTAAGAAAATAGATACAGTACACTCTAACGTCGCATTCAATTTAAATACTTACCATGTCTGTAGAATTTTGCTAATAAATATCGCTCCAAAACTGCCACAAGTAAAGCAGTCATTTGAAAGACACCAAAGAATAGATTCAGAAATGCAAATAGCTGACAGCACGATGGACCGAAGAGCCATCTAGAACAATATTGTGACAATATAACTATCCTAAGTATTCGTTATTGGTTTAAAAACTTTACATACCTATTTACCTTTTAGCTACAGCGGAAGATCCCGCAAATGGAAATCCGACAAGATTTCGACCGAGTGATGCTGTGCACAGATTAAGTACCAAAATATGACTCTTGAATATGAGCAGGTGACTGTGGATGAAAGTGGCAAAAAGCCAACCATTGAGCAGCACCCCGAACACACCTATTGAATTATGATCCATATTAGCATAGTATAACGTAAAACCAAACACACATACATTCAACATTTTTCGATTCACTTTCACATCTTTATCTTCTAGAGCTAGGATTTTAACGGGCATTGAACTGCTCAGAAACTAACCGAATACAAAAAGGCAAGCTCCCAGAAGCAGTTTGTAAGAACCATCGAAATAATACCACGGGCACTCATCTTCGAGATCCTCAAACAAGCTTTGCATCTCTGGGAACAACCACTTCGTGTAATCACTGCGCGTCAGGCACCGTGGAAAAGTTCGCGAGGTTATATTGATGTAAATTGTGCATTTAGATTATTTTATCGTAAACATATAAACGTCCACGTAGTCCAAGTGGTTACAGAGACTGGATAGGTTGACGAACCACCACGTAGGGACTAACTTCAACAAAGGGAATGGATCTTATTACATTCCCTGACGCCACTTTGTGTGCGACATCGAGGGCGTGAACGTGCGGTGTGTCCTGCTACGTTGAACAAGTAAAAGTACTCTATGAATGATGACCATCTATCCCAAACTAAGCATAGCATGTACTATAAGTACTAGGCTATGTATTATAATACTTACATAGGTATATACCTACGTTTTTTGAAACACCCCAGACAATCACAAACACAAACGCTTATATTCATCACAAATATTTTTATCCTGTGGGAATCGAACCCGTGATCAGCAGTCCGACACTCGAACCACTAGACCTCAGACATCGTCAAAATCTTTAATAAATACCTTATGTTACACAATTAAAAAAACTACAATTATTAAGGAGACAATTGTTGTTCAAAGGCTGTGTGCTGGTTTATATTATAATTGCCTAGTAAAAAATCGTGAGTAACCTCCCTTAATCTTAATAGAAAGCAAACAGTTAATGCAAAACAAGTTTATCAGTTTATTCATAAATTTTAATCAATTGTTCCAATTTTACAAACTTAGAATCCGAAGCATGAAAAATTTTAAAGATAAAATATCTACGTTATAGAACTATTTTAATATTGTTATACATATTATATAAAGTATCTATAGTATAATTAAGTAAATTTCCTTTTAAAAGTGTCATTAAAAGATCTATTTACAGAAATAAATATAATTTATTCGAATTTTGTTCATATCACTGACGATCGCCATTTTATCCATATAATTTTTTTAATGTGGTATGTCATTTGCTTTTGTTACATTCAGAATTACGATTTCAAATAGAACTTATAATAAAACTAATAATAGATCTCAAGTTTTATAAAAAACATATTAGAATCTAATGAAATATAATAAAAATTAATCTATAATAAAAAATTAAATATAAAACACAATAAATAAAAATATTGTTTTAAAATAATAGGCAGCAACCTCGGGAAGAAAAAACATTGTCTTTTCATTAGTAGCAAAACGGTACGGGAAAAAATATTTTTGTATATTTAACATGAGCTGTAAGCCCCTAATATATTTCTATACACGCTCATTTAAAAATAGTTATCATCTCGTACTATATTTACATCATAGGCAACATATGACTTTTTCCCAGATGTCACGGCTTCGTCTTTCACGCGTTTGTAGGACGAGCTCAGGTAACCGCTGATTCGTGTGATTCGAGAACGTTGAGCCACATACAAAACTTGCACTAGTTTACCTGTAAATCTCTACGTTATTGGCTTGGCAACGCCCGTGAAGAATACGTCAGGCCCGTATACGTACTCCACGCGGCCGGCACACTTCGATCGGAGGTTAATTGCGGAGAAGATCGCGTACGTTTTTGGCGATACCTATAACCGATCATCGCCTAGCTGTTATCAAACTCGCTGATTTGTATATTCGCATTGAGCGCGCAGTGCAGTGCCGTCATCGGGTCGCGGCAGGATGTTGTCGTTGGAGCAATTGTCGCAAATGGTGAAGGAACACCTCGGACTGTGCGACGATATCGACGGTATACAGTATACGTGTAAATGGACAATCGACGAATCTCCCTTAGGTGGGCGCGGTCTCATCGCCACCGAAAATATTATGGCTGGCGACGTACTGTTTGTTGACCGTCCTATCGTCTATGGGCCGCGAGCTGGATCCATTATAGAACAAGGATGTACAGTGTGCGGCAAGCTAGACAGCGATACATTTTATAAGTGTTCAAAGTGTGCATTGTTGTTGTGTTCAGAACAGTGTCAGAATACTAACGAACATTTAAACGACTGTGGTATAATTTCCCGCTGGAATAACAAAACATCCATTGAGGAAGTCGATGTCAGTATACTGTGTCGTGCTCTGACACCAATAAGGGCTCTGATTTTAAATAACGACCAAAGAGTTCTTATGGCTGCACTGCAGGCGCACAATTTACCTCAACACGGAACTGAAATTCGAAACTTAAAACAGTATTATGATATACCCGAAGAAGAAGAGCATCTCATGACCCTGGCTTGTTGTGCGCTAGACACTAATGCATTTCAAATTGGCGCTTCATACAGTAAAAAGGAAACGAGCATGCGTGGCTTGTATCCTGTGTCAGGATTGATGAATCACAACTGTGTTCCAAATACGAGATTTCACTTTAATAGTGACCTTCAAATGACAGTGAAAGCTGTAAAACCTATAAGAATGGGAACTGAAATATTTACGTGCTACTCTGGAATGTTATGGGGAACGCCAGCTCGGAGAACCCATCTGTACAAAACGAAACATTTCTTGTGTCAATGTGATCGTTGCTCTGATCCCACTGAACGTGGAACACTCCTCAGTGCGCTGAAATGTTTTCATAATCCATGTCCAGGATATATGCTTCCGATTGAACCATTAAAGTCATCTAGTGCTTGGCGGTGTTTGGAGTGTGATATGCGAGTTCCTTACAAAAATATTTGTGCCGTACAGGGGGCCCTCGGAAGCCTCATGGGTACATTGAACTTTGAGAATGTTGCAGATTTAGAAAACTTTTTAGTTAATCGGATAACAAAGTTTGTCCCCAAGACAAATCAAATCGTAGTCGATCTGCAGTGTCGTCTAATATGGTCACTTGGGGAGGTCGAAGGATATCGCTGGCATGGTAAGCTTAGTTTACATACATTTTTATTTTAATGGCATTAAAGTTAAAACAATAACTCAATAGATAACTGTGCACAGTTTCATATAATTATAATTTATTTACCTCTTTGGTCGGACGGGATCAAGGTCGTTTGAATCGTTAACTGTCCTTAGTTAAGTGTTAAACACTAGAAATAAAAATATTGACATTCGTAAATAATTTCGTTTTCAGGTTAAGATTTATTGAATTGATTCAAATTATCAGATACAAAGATATATTTTATCGTTATCTCGGCTGTGTTTTGAAATACATCTTGTGTTGATATTGAAAAATGAAGATCTATGAAAATATGGCTGAACCAAAATATATTTTTGTTTTCATTATGGCATTATTATTTTGTAAACATATTTTATTAGTTAGGAGCTACTTAGCATTTTGTGACGTCAATACTTATCGATTGTTCCTTCAACTGTGTCGATAAAGGCTTACGTTAATATAAAAATAAATGCCTTCCTATCATACCTACGTAACAATTAAATTCAGATCAAGTACAAGCGACATAAAAAAAGTAAACATGTTCAAATTGCGTTACTACGCTGCAATTGTAAAGTGATTTAGTAGGTACCGATTACCTTAAAAAACATACTTCAGAAAGCTTAGAAAGGGTACATTAATGGGCTACCAGTGTTCCAACCTTAATATTATTCTCTTTAAAATAGTATTATTCCCACATACCATCAAATAAAATTAACTATATTAATGTAATTTAGCAGTTCGTATCAGACATTTCCTGTTACATAAGGATAGCCGAGGGATAAAGTAACAAGGATTCAACCAATTGTACGATACGCGTCGGTTTGTATACTTGTGTCATTACTTTATGCTCCATCTTAGTGCACTTGCACTTGTTACATTTTTTCTAGTGTAATAAATTATTCCCTTAGGTAATGACGAATATGCGACGAATGCTAACATTGCTAACTTTTATTTTATACTACTTAGGTGGCAAACAACATACGGCCTACCTGATGGTAAGCGGTTACCGTAGCCTATAGACGCTTGCAACACCAGGGGTATCACTTGCGCGTTGCCGACCCTGTATTGAAAGATGAATAGTTGGGTTAGCTGTGGGGCCAAATGCCAACATAACGTTTCCTCGTAGAGCAACTTATATGATAGTACGCGATATCATATTATTTTTATTTTTTTATTACCATTGACCCTATTGGATTTGGTAAATTATTACTGAAGTCCTCCATCAAAAGTCACCTTATTACTTGAAATCCAACAGGTTTGCACTTCTTCTTCTTTTCGTGTCGATGGTAAATACATTATTTATATTGCTTGAGCCCAGTAGGTGGCCATGTTAATTGCGGCATCAGTGGTATGCAGTAAATTGCATATTCATAACAACAAAGAGTATTTTGTTGCGGATTCACATCATAACGCTGTTAAACACTAATATTATATTTGATAAAAACCATTCATAATGTTTATGGTATTATTTCTTTTAAAGTACGACATACGAGAGTATGTATGATCAATATCTGAAATGAGCCTAATTATGCTATAATTAGGCTCATTTCAGATATTGATCATTAAAAAGTATTTTAAACTACGTAGGTATTACCTTATACCATAACTTCATATTGAGATAGAACTTGGATGACTCCACGCTATCTTTGTGTGCAACCAGCCAACAATTCCAATCAAAACGTGTAAATAGCAATGCAATTAATAAATAGGTACGTGTCTGTTCACTGGTAGCCGGTAGCTAATCTGTAAACATCCTGGTCTTGAATATTGTACTGTTGACGTAGACCGATTAAATACATATACTTACATAATGTATATGTATAGTACCTATACGGGAATGCAGTCGGTACATCGACCCACTTTCAAGAAAGTAAACATTTTGCGTTCGCAAATCGACCGATCTTCCAAAAATCTATGATGATTCTATCTCTATATTATTATCCTATGTATATACATACCTATATGCGCTTTAAAATATATCTACCCAAAACACATTAGGTATTTCTCTCCATTTCTAAAACTTAGTATAAATGTAGACCCTCCCTTGAATGTTACCATAATTAAAATGAAAAGAAAACCATTTTCTTTATGCTAACAGAAAAAAGACAAAGTTGACAATGCGATTAGCCTGGCTGCTCACGCAATCACGCAATCTGTCGACGAATGAAAACGATTTGTTACAATTCACGAGTACAAAGTAGAGTAAAGCATTATTAATCGCATAACTTTTTTATATGTGTTAAACAGTAAAGATCGAATGTATATCATTCATAGGTACGGCCAACAAAGATTCTGATTAAAAAAACACAACGCACATAAAAAAAACTATTTTTTTCAGTGAGTGATGAAAGGACCTCTAAGTAACAGAAATCTTGAAAACTAATCTTTAATCCTCGATTAGCACTCCGAGCTACCAATTTAAACAATTTTATTGATAGTTAAACATGCTGCCCCGGCTTTTAGGTCGCAACGCGCCATAGTAAACTAAACATAAATCGCTAAACCGACTTACATTACGTCAGATTCGACACGTGAGCTGGCTCCATGGAACAGATGAGATTTATTATTTCCAGTGGCTATTTTCATAACGGGTCATGTACATCGATATCGGGTGGATTGGCGGCGTCAGTCAGCCGCGGCGCGCTGGAACACCTACCATGCCATCCAGCGCACTAGCACTTCAACACCAGCCCCGACATGGCGCACACTACCAAAGAAACACAGCTTCTAATGGAATACCTTGAAGAGCCTTCACAGCCCATCTGGGCTATCAGACCATCGAACCTTGGCGGAAGAGGATTATTTGCATATCAAGCAATCAAGAAAGGATCCCTCATCTTCAGGAACAAACCACTAGTGACTGCACCACGGGCCGATCGCGCTGGAGACACTTACTGCACAGTATGTTACAAAGCCAGTGATTCCTGTTATGCTTGTGAACGATGTTTTTTAATGCTTTGCTCGGAAGAATGCAAAACAACTTGCGGCCACAAATCGGAATGTAACTTCATTGTAAATAACTGGACGCCGAAGCCTGATAGTGACAAGGACTCAAACATTTTAGCGCAAATGCAAATTTATTTGCGTTTTTTACTCTTAACAAAGACGAAAAAGTCACTGTTATCTATCCTCCAAAACTCAAATGCAGAGTCTAAATTTGAAGAGTTAAAAACACTATGTACAAAATATATCATTCCTGAAGATCAGATCTCATTTATTAAATTGGTCCACTCCATAATGAAAACGAATTCATTCAGAATTACTAGCAATCCACATGACAGAAAAATGCCTTTACGAGGGTTATACCCTTTATCAGCATTCCTAAATCACAGTTGTGTGCCGAATACTAGGAATGTGTTTAACAACGATTACAGCATGGCTGTTTATGCAACACGAGATATAGAAGTCGGTGAAGAACTGGTGACTTGCTACACAGGACTACTATGGTGTACTCCCGCTAGAAGATGTCAACTTTATAAAACAAAACAGTTTTGGTGCAAGTGTGAACGGTGTAAAGATGCTACCGAGAGGGGAACAAAACTGTCAGCACTGAAATGTTTCAACAAGGAATGCGTAGGAGTCCTCCTGCCGATGTCGCCTCTGAATCCAAGGATTGAATGGTGCTGTGACAACTGTTCTACGAAAGTCCCACCAGATGAAATAAGTACGATTCAGAGTATTCTAGGAAGTTTGGTTGGATCTCTAGACTTAGATGATCAATTCCGCCTAGAAGCAGCCATCCTAGCCAGATTAGCTAATTTCATACCTTACTCAAATCATATCTTCATCGACCTGCGTTTGCGACTTGTATTAAAAATTGGATTCACAGAAGGACTGAAACTGAACGGTATTTAGAACATATTTTTAATAAACTTTTGGTGGATTATCTAAAGTAACATCTATTATTTAGACATGCTTGATTAACTGAACTAAAAAGTACAATAGAATATAAACTTTTATATGAAAACAAACAGCTTTGTTTAATTCATAACTAGTAATATACTCGTAAGTACTTAATATTACGTTATTTGTATCGTGATGTACATCATCTAATTAGGTGCCTACTAAATCTAATGTTAACCCAAACACGTTTACCTAACTTTAACTTTCTAATTTCCATCCCAGAGTTGGTTAAACTAAATTAATTATGTGTAATGGCATAAGCAAAGGGACGCCTTTATAGTGAATAGCGTATCTATTCACTGTAAAACCCCGGCCTTTGCTTAGGCTGTGAATTATGTAATTACGGTTATTCGTTTTTAACTGCAATTAGGTATATCTTAAACATAACAAGGCATAGAATTATAATTTTAAAATAAACCGTATCATCTACTTACTGAATTAAATAGGTCACAAAAGATCATTTACTATATGTCGTGTTGATCTATGCAAAGAGTACAGCAGTAGTCTCTATATAAAGCTCCGCTAATATACTCAATTGTTCCCAACTAGCAGAGATACACATAACTACGTAGCACATAGGTGCCTAGCCTTTGTTATTGGACAAAGGCTAGGTATGTGTGTGAGTTTTCAAACATTTGTTTCATCTTAGAAACTTATCAACGTGCAAGTATCTGACATATCAACCTACCTACTTAATCATAATGAACCAGTCGTGAAAATGTGTCGTTCCGCGCGACTGCTACGATTAACTATCCTGGGTGAATCTAGATATGTCACAGTCACTACGCTTGGCAACTGTTAATGTGCGTGTGTTATGTGAATCCAACAGTGAATGTGTAATGTGGGCGATAGATTTTAAAAAATCCTTTTTAAAATCTTAAATTTTCACATGGTTACACATTCTCGTAATGTCCGTTAAATTATTGAAATTGTAGAATGTATGGTTCTGCTATTGTGGTAGGCGTAAGATTAATTTCAATTAATTATTAATTATCGTAAGAATGCACCAAAAAACTATGACTCGTATGTACCTATATTAAAAATGTTTTCATTAAATGTTACAGTAAATTACATTACGGCGAAGCTTCCTTGATACGATTTATTGTTGAATAACAATCTTCAATAATATGTATTCCGACAATTCACAGTAAGTACCTCGGTACTATTCGTTCCCACAGTACTCTAATAATATTCTATTATTATTCTATTATTTTATTAGTCTGCCTAAAAGCTGAAGGACATAAAGCCCTGTAAATTTAATTATTTCAAAAGCTATTATCATAACATAATCACCCTCTCATAGTCGGCATTTTTCAATCTGACCCGGCATTATGAATAAAGTCCTAATTATCACTTGGTCCACAACATATACCTACATTGGAGATCCGGAATCTAAGAGAGAAAGAAAACTTTGCTACTGCTTTAGCAAGTCATGTATTTTTAGCAGAACACAAACAAACTGAATGAATCGTTTGTTTTCATCACACGTCAGCATCAGAATCGTTTTAACGTAATAGCTTTTAACGTCTCCCATCAATATATTTCATTTTCAAGGTCAAAACTAAGTCGTTACGTAACAAACTATAATTATCAAAGTTTCCGCTTCGATGTGATCACAATAAAACAGCTTATGTCACTCAGGGATAATTTAGCTTTCTATTAACGAAGGATTTTTTGTAATCGGATCAGTAGTTTTAGAGATAGCTTACACAGACAAGCAAAATTACAACATTTACTCTTTTAAACATTGGTGTAGATAAAAAACTGTTTTATTGGTCGCAGGTGCAGCTCCTTATCTTGAAATCCTAGGTTCGATTCTTAAATCGAGCAAAGTGTTTTTGATTTTTTAATTACGAAATTCTTAGTAGCAACTGGAAGTTCGGATGTGTGGACTTACATCTGTTGAAATAATGCGCCACATGTTACGCCACTACGACACCTCTGCCTATCCCTTTGGAGAATACAGGAGAGATGTTATTCTTTTATTTATCTGTTATGTATCTGATTTATTCTTTTATTTATCTGGAAAATGTGAGAATTATGTTAAATACTATAATTTTTGTAGCGTTTTGCTTGTAAACCTTTAACGTAGTAATGAATATTATGAGTGAAGCCAACTGCGACGGTATCAAATTTCTAGGCCATGTTGTGGTATCTACTATGTCAAGGTTCATCGTAATAACACATCTATCAATAAATATCTAAGGCCTAACATGCAAAGTATGGACTTTGCATGTTAATTGTGTTGTTATTAATGTTGTTTTTATTAATTATTTCTCAAATTATATAACAAATTTTGGGTTCATGAAAATATGAATCGTGAATACAAAAGTCAAAACTACTAAAACTATTGTTATAAATTGCTATTACAGTTACGGAAGCGCCTGACTAATTTTATACATTAAAATTAATGTATAATAATTATAATTAATCAATAATAATAATACATAGGTATAATTAAAAATATTTTTTTCTTTTATTAACAAGTATTTGAAGATTCTTTTTTCTCTATTATTATTTTCTTTGAATCATAACCATTTATTTGCTAAAAGTGTTGATACAGTCAAGGCACAGTAGGTAATTTAGTATCCTAGTACTTTGTCATAACTATGACAAGCAAATTGAATTAATTATATAATTATTTATTAATTTCATCTAATACTTTTACTTTTTAAACATCAATACGTCTACGTGTAACCGCATACATTAGCTATTAGGTACCAATTACTTAATATTAGTGTTGTTTCAATACCTAGTCCTTTACAGAATTAAATCGTTTTTCCACCAACCGTAGGTACCTTTCGTTATTTTATAAAGTAAGCTATTACGCAACTCTCTTTTGGTATATTATACTTTTTTGTCCGATTTACTACCAAAACTTTCGCGTTTTGGTAATAAATCGTATAGAGGACGACCAAACAGTACAATACCTATACCAATTAATATACTTAAATGAATATTGTTGCTGTCTGGGCGTTAAAAAATACCTACCATGATTTTCTGAGTTTGTTTCTGTGTTTCTCCTCGGTCGGTCGTCAGGTAGGAAATGCCGGTGCCATCTAGTATTATAATATGTATTATATTGACTTGTAAAAGTGTCTTAAATATTTATTCACATAAATATATATAATTTATCATTTAATGTACAAATAGAAATTGCCTAATTATAAAATGAAATTTTAAATGTTTTCATGAATTCATACTTAATTTAAAACTTCAGTTTGTCTATATAGTCAAATTCTTTTATTAAATACCAGATTAACATAATAAGAAAAGACGGTAATTAAATACCTAACGTCAATAAATAGTCTAAACATAATGTTATATCACGTTATATTATAATTATATTTATACCTACTTGTTTTCACTACATATCGAGATAATTTTTATAATGCGGAAGTAAAGTTACGTAAATTAAAAATGGTTTAATTTTCTCGTAGGAACATATGCTTGTGTGCATATTTTCAGAAATGTTTGTTAAAAATAAAAATGTTTTTTTAAAGCTAAGCGCGACTGCTACTCTAAAGGTCTTGGGTTCGATTCCCAGTTCGAGCAGATTAATTGGGTTTTCTATGAAAATTTCAGTAGCAGCTAGCAATAGGCTGGCCCCCTATTACATGAGATCGATCTAAACATACCGGCGAACTGTGGGTTTAAATTAGGTAGTAGATAGACATCTGTGCTTATGACCGCTTAACCAATGAGGTAGTTTATTATTGAATACTTATTTAAAAAGTAATAAGCATATGTAACACCACAGTAAAAACGTAATTTCAGTCAGGCGTATTTGTATCCAGTCGTTATATAGCATTTGAGTAAATACGTCACGGCTGATGCACATTCGGAGCAGATAGCACTTGTACATACGCTGCACTCCTAACAAACATTATAATGGATTTCATAATAAAATTCAAAATATAACAACTGCTCGTTAAATTTTATTTATGTTAAATAGGTAATTAAAAGTAAATTAATATTTTATTTATATGGTGATATAATGCAGATGTGAAGAGCTTGTTACCAGAAAAGATTAAAGCATGAATACCTATGGAATAATATACAGGAAGAGAAAAATCAAAGAAAGACATGACGGCTAATAGACCCGTAGATATGGAAAAATAAACACTGATCCGTCCCCACGTAATATGTGCATAAAATGCTACAAAGAAAATAAATAAAAGATTGAGAAAATAACCCATAAAGCGAAAAAATTAGCCATTCTTACATTTATGATCACTCAACTTGATAAATGTATGGAACAGGCGACATTTTAATGAGTTTTTTTTTTGTAGCACAGCAGATAATTTTTTATAGTAAAAGTTGTTGATAATTCTGAGAACAATGGCTTAGTTGCAGATTTAGTTAGTCTTTATTCGGGATGATAAATTATACATAATGTATTTTCCGTATCGAGGCATCTTATGATCTGCCATGCCATCTAAAACATGTCTAGCAATATTTAATGGCATAAATGTGGGTAGGTACTATTTTAAGAGCAACAAGAATAATTATAACATATACCTACATGTTACTTTATTTTATTCGCGCACTTGTAACTGCGTCATTCCGTAAAAGCAAATACGTAAAACTTTAAAGGCTTGTGTCGAATGTAGTTAGAGTTGCATTGTGAGTTCAGAATAACGTGTGCGGCATGCGACGAGTACTACGCAACAAGTGAATAAAATCGAGCACGATAATATCGTGAGAGGCAGTAGCGCGATTGACCGCCGATTGACATGGGCGCCGCGGCTAAGAACGCTCGTCCTCACGTCGTGACCAGGTGGATCTGTCTACCTGTACCGTTAGTACATACTTATCATTCATAATTCTCACGCCCAAATATTTTATCCGCTAATCACTGCCAAACATGTGCGAAATATTATTAAATCGTTTGGCATTGACAATGAACTGCAGCCGACCACTGCACCAGTGATTAAGGTGACAATATGTGCCTTGGGTGTAACAGATTACTTCATTTATGTGGTGATAGATAAGACATGACGAGTGCCCTTAAAACTGCTACTCAGCATTCGGAGCGTGCGTGGACTTGGCGTTGTGCCGTTACACCGATATCTATGAAGGTCTGCAATTTCTATACTGCCAACTATTTCTATTTCTTCGCCAAGATTTAATATATTGAGAATCAATTTGTTGGTCAGTTTAACCAGTTAAAAGCCAACTATTAAAATACTCTTAACATAATTATATTATGGCCTCATTAAAGACAAAATGGGGATGTATAAATAGTTATTCTGAGAAAATCGAAGAGAATTTCTATCTCAGACAGGGTTCGAACCTTTGATTATATACTTGTCTAGATGCCACATTGACACGTACAGAACGGCCCAAATAAAGTCTACTAAAATTGGTAGACTCTCTTCTCACTTACGTCAGTGTCATTTGGATCACTTCAGGGTGTGGAGTTCTCGAAAAATAATTAATTATGTCGGTATGTGCTGTCAAAATGTGTCGCAATTATGTGGGAAAACCGTATAATTACACTAAGATCACATTACATCGGTAAGTTTTGTTATTTAACCTCTATTATTTTATGAAAACATGATTTTTCAATTCGTTAATTTGTAGGTTCGATAGATTAGCCGGTGTTGTCAATTTATTACAAGGGAGATTTGGCGAAACTATGGGAGATAAAATGCAAATATCAGTCATCATCTTTCGATGAGAAAATTTTATTATAATAATAATTACCTACATAATTTATTTGATCAGTAAATGATAACTTGCCTGGACACGAAATGAAATATTAAAAAAAAACTATTTCGAAAACAAATACAAAGAGATGGATTTTAATCTATAAATTGCTGTATATATTTTTTCATTGTATTTTTTGTTTTTATTAAAATAAATAAAACACTAATCTACAAAATAATTACTTTATTCAGCCTATTTCGTTTAACTGTCATCCCATTAAATAATGGAGAAAAGGTAAGTTAATAATTTGGAGCAGGCATCCCTAAACACGCACACCTTGACAGTTTGACTACAATAAGTACACAAGCGGTACTCACACATATCACGCAATTTGGCCCCAGTTTTCACGTGTCGTTTGTTTGCATTGCTCCATCTAGACAAGTATATAATCAAAGGTTCGAACGCTTCAGCTGTGTGCATTTCACCGTAAAGACACGATTCGACCCCTGAGAATTTTTCTTAAGCTATAATTAAATAAGCAGTGATAGCCTAGTGGTATGACCATTGGACTGCCAAGTCGAAGGTCTCGAGTTTGAACCCAAGGCACGCACCTCTTGACTTTTCGTATTCATGTGCGTATTAATAATTAATTATCACTCGCTTAAAACGGTGAAGGAAAACATCGTGAGGAAACCTGCATACCTTAGAGATATTTCTCGACGGTTTGTGAAGTCTGCCAACCCGCACTAGGCGTGTTGGACTATAGCCTAATCCCTCTCAATATGAGAGGAGACCCGTGCCCAGCAGTGGGACAGTATATGGGTTGATGATGATGATGATAATTAATTTATATATTTAAAAGCGCATGCCAAATACTTGTTATTTGCCGTTACAAAATAATGTCTAATTGAATTGATCGAAATTGTGACGAACTACCCTTTTTTAAACTTGAGCATTAATAAATTTAAAATTGAGTATCTACCCACGGAATTGTAACAAAATATTGATACATTGAAACTCCGAAGGTTTCCACCACCTGATGAAACTACCTAAATTTATTTTTTAAATAAGTATAACTGTTATTTAGGTAAATGCTAATATTAGGCACATAAAAAAAATACCTACGTAAGTATTTACCAAAAGTACTGAACATCAATAGCATTAAGAACGTTTACACTGACTTATATCGCCGTATGACGCTCCTGATCTCGTCTCCAGACAGTTTCGGTTCGAGATAGGCAATGACAGATTTGTTTATTGAGCGATAATAATGCTATACGAGTCTGACTTGGTTTTGCGATTTAAGTTCGACAAAAAAATAACCTGAGACGCTATGACGCTTATCGCCTAATCAAGTTAAAGTTATTTTCTATATTTTTTCAGAGCTGTCGGAGTCCCGGCTGTCGCTGAAAGAGAGCCTGTGCCGAGGCACTCTGCGCACGGTGGCGGCGCTGGGCGCGGGCGACGCGCACCTGCGCGGCCTGCTGCTGTACCACCTGCACGCCGCGCTGGCAGAACGCGCCAGGCGCTCGCCAGACCTGTATGAGGTAACAACGACATATTTAACACTTAACACAGCTACATACTGACATGAGGAAATTTAACCGCCTTCGCAAACTATGGGGCAGACCCTAAATACCCAAATTTGCCACGAAGATTAAAAATATTATATTTTTTATCCATACACATATGTAGCAAATCTTACATAGCTTTGGTTGCAATGTTAAATAATTATTCATCTTGATGAATTTAATACACCGGGATATGTACAGAGGCCAGCATATCACGCAGCAACTTTAACACATAACAATAAGGTCTATATTCAATTGGGAAAATTTTACAGTTTTGGATAGCTTGACGTGTTGGCGTCTGTACATACGATAGATCAACCAACAGTCCACTACATTATTACTTACCAAAATATCAACGCCACTAAACCACCTGTTTCATGTTTGATGTATCAAAAACTCGCTACGAGATCGATAGTTCATTAGATCAACAAGTCATTAAATCAACAGTTTAAAATTTCAGTCGGGCTGAAGGGGGTTGGCTACTTGGTGTATTATCATAGATTTGGGTCATTCATTACCCCACGCAGTAGCCAAGACATCTTTAATCATAGTCTGTGGTATTATAGTACTGGCTATGAGATTATCCTTTTATGATATTGGTTTAATGACATTGATATTTTTTAAATGTGAATCTAGTAACTGTTGATCTACCGTGTAGGTATATCTCTTTAAATCGTTTCCTTTTTTTTGTACCGTCTCATCTGATCTCTTATCTTCTGTTATAGGAATTAAAATCTGAAATCGAGAGTACTATAGAACAAGCCTACAATATTCTTCAAGGCGGCATATCCGCGCCTCCCGACCTCGAACTGAGGCGCCGCTACCTTGGCCCAGGCTGTGATAAACCCCAAGAAGAAAGATTCTTTATTCTAGATGTATAATAAGTAAAATGTAATATGTATGTAATAGATACCTACTTATATTATTTTTATATGTAATTTACGTTAATTTTATTATTTAGCCCTAAAACAAAAACATTTAGATATGAACATAAGTGTTAGGAACATTGTAACAAGTTAAGTGGAACAATAAAATTCTAAATATAGCAGCGTATGAAACAAGTTATTGTAATTATTTTTAGTTATTGTGTAACTACTCGCACCCATTTCGCACGGGTATGATCATAAATTATAGCCTATAGGTAGACATATCTAAACCTTCCTAAAAATAAATTCTTTCTATTGGTGAAAACCGGATTAAAATCCGTAGTTTTTGAGATTGAGATTGAAATAACCTACAGGAACGTACTGAAATTTACAACTCTACTAAATTTAGGTACCTATAATATTGCCAAATAATATTATAGGTCCTAAATTTAGTCAAGTTGTAAATTTCAGTACGTTCCTGTAGGTTATTTGCATATTTTTTGTAGTGATTTTTTCCGATGAGTTGAAAGGTCATTGAATAGATAGGTATCTAATTTTACATTATAGGTAATATTGAGTAATCAAGCACATATATTGAATTTATAATTTTACTAAAATTATGAATTGCCATGCCTTTTTTGACACCGACTGGTCGCTACAACCGCGGTTAGCTACAACCGTATGCATAGCACCATTTACTTTATTTCCCGCATTCACTTTTCTTTCCACATCTGCTCCCCAAGTAAACAAACTTATTCGCTTGTTCAACACTTACCTTTAATATTTCTATCGCATACACATACTCGTACAAATCTTCATCTTATTTCAAGAACTATAACTTTCGTCATAATTACATTTATTTTCATTCCCGTCAACTTAAATGTCGTAACCGTTAAAAATAACCTTTAAACTAATAAGTTATAAAAAATAAGTAAGTATGCAGACATTATTATTAATAAGTGACATAATTTAAATCCGTTATGGCCACCTCTGCTTACAGGGTCTAAGATGGAGCACTATTTTAGTTGTACCTTGCGCTACCTGACTTTGAACTTTCAAACACACATGAGGAAACACAGCAAAACTGATTTGGTGTATTCCCGTTGGTCCCCATTGACGCTGTTATGCAGACATCGGGAACTTATAAAATATACTTTCTTTTCCCCGATTGACATAAAGCGATTGGCATAACAGGGTTTGAAACAAATATGAAAAAATCTAATAAAAAAACTTACTCAAATAACAATTTAATGTTATAAAAGAGTAAAAATTATAAAAAGTAAAAAAAACAATTGTTCATTTGGTTCATAGAACCAACATTGTAAATTTATAAAAAAAAATCACAATTATTTTTTTAAATTATAGAATTAATATTAAAGAGTGGGGTGATAAAGAGAACCGAATCGCTGTGATTGCATTACACAAAGTAGGTATGGAGCCAAATGCAATTTTTAAAGTCTCCATACGCTTGGTATTAGTCAAATGTTTGTGTACCGGGCTATTAATAGGTACAATGAGACCTCCTCTATGTGTGACAGAAAAAGATCTGGCCGTCCACGTAGTGTTCGTACGAAAAAGGTGGTCAAAGCAGTAAGGGAAAGAATTCGAAGAAATCCTGTCCGAAAGCAAAAGATTTTATCTCGGGAGATGAAGATAACACCTAGAACCATGATGCGTATTTTAAAAGATGACTTAGGACTTGCAGCCTATATGAGAAGCGCTGGTCATTTCTTATCTGATAATTTAAAAAAAGAATAGGGTAGTAAAATCGAAACAACTACTGAAGCGGTACGCAAAAGGAGGTCACAGAAAAATTTTGTTTATGGATGAGATTGTTTTTACAATTGAGCAACATTTTAACAAACAAAATGACCGTATTTATGCTCAAAGCTCTAAGAAATCTTCCCAATTAGTCGACAGAGTGCAACGTGGGCATTATCCGACTTCAGTGATGGTTTGGTGGGGTGTTAGCTATGAAGGAGTAACTGTACCATATTTTTGTGAAAAAGGTATCAAAACATCGGCACAAGTGTATCAAGATACCATTCTTGAGAAGATAGTTAAGCCCCTTAACAACACCATGTTCAATAACTAAGAATGGTCCTTCCAGCAAGACTCGGCTCCGGGTCATAAAGACCGCAGTCTTGTTTGGAAACGAAAGTTTCGGACTTCATCAGAGCTGAAGACTGGTCGTCGTCTAGTCCCGATCTTAATCCGCTGGATTACGATTTATGGTCAGTTTTAGAGAGTACGGCTTGCTCTAAACGTCATGATAATTTGGAGTCCCTAAAACAATCCATACGATTGGCAGTGAAGAATTTTCCCATGGAAAGAGTGCGTGTTTGTATTGATAACTGGCCTCAACGTTTAAAGGACTGTATTGCAGCCAATGGAGACCACTTCGAATAAGCTTTTTATATTTTAAATTGTTTTATATTTATGTATTAAACTAACACACAGTAAAAGTTATAAATGTTATTTGCAATAGAAAAACATATTTTTTCTTTGTTACAATATTTATGGCAAGACTAGGTACCTATGTACTTATAATTTAAAATAAAGATGCAATTTGAACCGCACAATTTGACGTGAGTTGTACGTTTTAAAAATGTGCTATCTGTCAAGTGCGGTCTATCAAGTGATAAAAATGGACTAACAACAGCTAAGGAGTTCCTTAGTAGTAGTTAGCTAGTATAAACGTTTTTGTAAACTTACAAAAACACAATTTTGTATATAAATGTCCTGCTGATGGTGCCGTTGTGTGTCGGGTCGTTTTATTCCCTGCAACATGGTAGAGTCGAACGACGCCGATACGCGCGTCATACTCGTGAACGGGTGCCGTCGATCGGGACTGGTCAGCTCTTACTGGTGGTTGTAATGACAATCTGTTTCCTTTTTTTTCTGATTAGTAGGCTGGATTAATTTAATAGTACAGTCCAACAAGCTAATTAGTTTACATCAACACATGGATAACTGCCATTGTTATTGTGTGCGTAAACTGATAAGATGATGCAAATCAGTATACGCATACTAACGTCCAAGTGAGTTCTACTACACACACCAACAACAATACACATAGTATGGTTAATACTATAATAGTCCTTAATATTAATTCATGTGGTTCAATTGGTTACACTATTTCGCTCTAAGTCATTATAGCAGCATTAGCACCGTTGCCAACGCCGTATTATTTCAATCTTTTACAACTATTATAACCTGTTTATAAAATGACTATCGAAGTTTGCAACGTTTGAGATATGCCATTGTAACTAACTCTAAGCAATTTATTTTGTGTCCTTAGTAGACAAAGCTACACACATCAAACTGCATTGTTCTCATGAACTATTCAGATTTAGATTGTACCTAAACCAATGGGGTTACTGTATATTTTTTCTTATTATTTAATAATGTTTAACTCAATAAAATGTAAATGTGAGTACTTTGTACGTTAAATATAATAATAATATACATACTCAGCTTTGAACAGTCTGGTGGCTTTGAACCTTTTTTTATATGGCCTACGTAAATGTTCCTCTGATCTGGTATCGTCGTGCGAAGGGTTGTTGAGCTCCCTAAATTATGGTTGAGCTACACAATGACTGATGTATGCGTGCCGTCGGTTGGGACTGGTCTATCAAAGCCGCTATGGCTCTTTCTTCATAAGGCCGTTTCAGACGTTGCCCTACATTTTAAGACACATATTTATTACAATTTTGTCTGGACTTAGAGACTATGATTCTCTGAGTTTGTTTCTTCTCAGAGGTCGTCAGTTAGGGAATGCCGGAGCCATCTAGCTTAAAAAATATGTAAAAATATGTAAAATGTTGACTTATAAAAGTGTCTTTAAAAGATCTATTTACAGAAATAAATATTATTTAGCATTTAATGATATCACATTTGGTGTTTACACTTAAGTTGATTACTTAAGTGTAAATGAAAACACCAACTTACAACAAACACAACTACATAATTATATTTGTGTTTTAATTATCCACGCAAGATCTTGGATCATCTAAGGCCTAATTCACGACCCTTCTTCCAAACTGCTTTTTGTAAAAGGTAATAACAACCATGCAGATCTATAGCTGCAAAAACTTCCCTAATTGCTAACAGGTTTGCTTCTTCGAAATCACATGTAAAAGGCGATGGATTCCAATCGGAAATTTGGGACTTAATAAGTCTGTAAAGAATTTCATATCAGTGCAGTGCTTTCATTGTTGCTTCTTAAATCGGCATGAATTGTAAATATTAGATGAAATATAGCTGGGCAACTTTTGAAAGTGCCATCTTCAAAAAAGGCTTTAAGTATCATCTCTCTAAGGTCTCCTTCAAAGTATCACCTTCATGTAATTAAATGAAAGGTGTAAGTAGACGTATTTTATTTAATATTGTCTTAATAAACGTCGGAAATGGCAGAATATGACTTAGGTGGCTTATGTTAATATACTTATCTGAGTTTTTTACACTTTCACTTACAACACCACAATTCACCACTTATCAATACGGCACACCGCACAACTAAGTAACTCCCAGTCACTAGTTCCTTTTTTATTAAGGATTTTCTGGAGTGGGATAATAAGCCAATAAGAGCTTCGCAAAAACAATGTTATATATGTTATCTATGCACTTTTGTTCCCTAGCTGCATCGCCATGCGCCTCGGCCGCCGCCTGCGCATCCTTTTCAAAGACACTTGTTTTATTATATAATAATAATAATAAATATTTTTGGGACATTTTACACAGCACCATCTAGTCCCAAACTAAGCAGAGCTTGTACTATGGGTACTAGACAATGGATATAATACTTACTTAGATATTATATATATTTAAATAGTTTAGACAACTAGGAAACAAATAATAAACTATTTTACACAGTAACAAAGTCACACATGTAAGGCAAACTAATAAAAATGTTTTATTAAGTTTCGCTTATCTCCGTTAATAAAATATACTTATTTTTATTGAGTTTCGATGTCCCCGTTAGCAGAGATAGCGTCAGTGGGGACAACGGGAATAAATTTTAATTATTTTTATTGAGTTTCGCTGTCCCCATTAACTATTACATGGCAATGGGGACAACAGGAATACATTTTAATTATTATTTTTATTGAGTTCCGTTGTCCCCACTGAGTGGGGACAGCGTCAGTGGGGACAACGGGAATACACCACTGATGGTGTTCTGCCGTTGAGTTCTGTGAATCTTACACCCGTGTGTAATAAAAGGTGGTTGATTATATCCTACCAACCACTGTTTCATTTCATAGTAAATTAATTCGTTTTTAGGTATTTTATGATTTCAATAACGTTGAAAATATTAGACGAGATGTTGCTATAAATTTACTAACAAATTAAATCAAGTTCTTATGTTTAATATTTTGTAAGTTTAGTTTTAAGTAAAACTTATTTCGTATACCTATTATTGATCATAATCAAATTAACGTTAGGTATATCGTTATAATGGTAACGTTATATCGTATTAAATCCCCCCCCATCGGAGCGCGACGATTCTCTCGCTTCCGGCTTGCAGATGCGCGTGGCGGAAAACTCACGCGCCGTCTACTGGGACCACTGGGAAGGTACAGACGCAGGTCAAGCTATCCAAAACTCAAATTTTCAATTGAGTATGAACCTTATCGTTTGTTGAAAATCAATAAAAGAATGTTGACAGATTGTGAATACTTTGACTAGCTTGATATGCTGGCCCCTGTACCATGGAGTTATAATATAACTCCACGGTACAGGGGCCAGCTGTTATATTATAACAAAATAGCAGGTATGCAAAATACCTACCTACCAACCAAACCTGAGCACCAAACAGCGTTGCCATCTGTCACCTACGAAGTACTGTCCCAGAATCTACGTATTTTCTTTCAAATTGTACAAACTTGCTAAACAATAAATCTCATTATGCTGAAGAAGCCTATTTTCCGTTACTTTACCTAAAGACAATGGCGTCCCCGTCTGTGGGACAAATCCGCAAGATGATAGATTTTGAAAAACTGTCCTTTAATATTCTAAAGTATCTGCATATCCAAAATAATATTTTAAAAAATGCTATTGTAATAAATATAATAAAATGCAATAAATAATGTTGAATAAAATACTCATATTATGGGCAGTTTCAACTACTCTTACCTCTTCCCAGAAAAAAAATACGTACATCTACGAACTTTTACTATATACTACGTAATCTTCTAGTCTGGCGTTGCACTTGCCTTGCATTTACAAAATCGGAGTTGGCAGCACTGGAACCAAAAAATTCAAATATTAATGGCACAAAGGCCTCTGAAGCCATACCAAAAATATTTAAAAAAAAAACAAATTAACAATTATGTCAATGTCAAATCAATCTAAAGAAGTACCTAATGTCAAAATGGAAATTGCATTGTTGCAAATTTGCAATGTGTTGCCATCGTTACGGCAAAGTCCGTAGGATAGGGCATTTTGAGCACTATTTTGCGGACATACGGCACATCGGTAACATTTTACAGCAATATTTGCGTTGTACAAATAATGAAAATGAACAAAAAAAAATTATTACGGCGATTTAGTTTATTTTATTAATATATACGGCAATTTAGATTCTTTGATACGGCAACTCTTATTTCGGTAATGATGGGTGGACACTGTTGACTGTTGTTGCAGCCTAATCTATGCAGATTGGCATTTGGCACCAAACAACATTATTTTCTTTTCACAATATACATTGACCTTTTATAAGTTTTAATTATTAAAATGTACTAAGAAGTGGGTACTACCGAATAAAGTGTACAGCTAAAATAATAAACATAACAATTTATTTTGGCCTTTCTCAGTTTCTCTACTTATCCGTTCAAGCTCAAATCAATTATCTGATAGGAACTTTTTTTTTTCATTTGATAACAAGACATTTTCACGTTAATGCCCTATTTCAAGATATTTTATCTGCATTTATATCGGCATTCACTAAGAATTTCCAAGTTCAGTATATATTGGAAGATTATACAAAGTGTACATTTCTCAACATCTATAATGCTGCCGTCTCGTCGTCAAGCCTTGTTACTTTCTTCATCAAATTGCCATAATTATTCCTTGTTGGAGTTTGCAAAAGAAGAAATATGCAATTTTTTAAGAAAGTAAGTATTTGGCTATTTGTTATTACTGTAAGATTACCTTGTTTTAATAATGAATTGTATTTAAACTGTATTTGTATTACATGCATTCCAGAAATGATGTAAATGAATTAGTCTTCATTCCATATGCTCAAAAAGACTATGATAATTACACAGCTAAGATCAAGGAAGTCATTGATCCATGGGGATTTACAGTCACTGGAATACATAGCTACCCTAATGCTCCAGAGAAAATAAATTCCTCTAAGGCTATATTTGTAGGTGGGGGAAATACATTTCTCCTACTAAAAACATTATATGAAAAACATTTGGTTAGTTTGATAAGAAATAAAGTTGAAGATGGCAGCCTAGTATACATGGGTAGCAGTGCCGGAACAAATGTTGCAACAAAAAGTATTCACACAACAAATGATATGCCCATAGTATATCCTCCGACCTTTGAAGCAATTGGAATTATTCCTTTTAACATAAACCCCCATTATATTGAAATAGTGAGTGAGATACACAAAGGTGAAACCAGGGATCAAAGAATATATGAATACTTGGAAATGAGTCATGCAAAACCAGTGCTAGGGCTAAAAGAGGGTTCAATGTTACATGTTGATGGATATAAATTGACAATAAAAGGAATTGCTGGTGCAGTTTTATTTACAAAGTAAGTACCTATCTCTGTCCTCAGACATAAATATATGTCGTTATGATAATGTTTAGATGCCAATGTTTTGAGATAGATTCTGGTTGAAAATGCATGTATTTGTATATTTTTTTTTAGGACTGACAAGAAGCCAGAACATTATCCTGTAGGTTCAGATGTATCATTTCTGTTTGGACAAGACAAAGATCTTTAGATGCCAACAAATCTGATGGAATCCAGAAACATGTCCATAAAAACCACAATGTAGTTGCACAATATTATGTTATGATGGTGCTCAGCTTAAGGTTGCATAACCCAAGCTT
The DNA here is from genome assembly GCA_964056405.1 of Acronicta alni. NCBI lineage: Eukaryota > Metazoa > Arthropoda > Insecta > Lepidoptera > Noctuidae > Acronicta > Acronicta alni. The sequence continues at coordinate 13,213,044 of OZ043916.1, read as the reverse complement.
AGAATTAGGAATTGAGAGTAAGGAGCTTCCTATCCAATTAGTTTTAATAACAAAACAATAAAATGTTTGGGTAAAAGAAATATAATTGCATATAATAAAAGGAACAATAATTTTAATGTTTTGAAACCACTATGCACTTATCCTAAGTTATTCAAAGTCAGGTTCTAATCAGAGTAGTTCATTGAGTTCATATTTTGTCTGTTACACTTTGCTGCATGTGTCAAGTAGGTACACTACAGTGACACTTAAAATCCACAATTTTCACTACCAGCTGTAATCAAAAGCTATCAATCTTCCACCATTTGTACTATTTATTGAATTCAACTAATCACTTTTTCTGATAAACAGCAAATAGTGTCTGAATATTGCACTTGAAGTTATTTTTGTCTAGCTAACAATCTAGGGAGTCCAGGTTTGGGGTTTTCGTCAGCCTGTGACTGGGGCATGCAATAACAGAGATCTAGCTGCATGAAACAAAGAAGCTTGTGGCGTCACGCGAGATTGCCCAGTTCTTTCTGCTGTAGGTAAATGACACAAATATCGTCGCAAAGCAAGATCTCGGCGTGCGCTCAAGCCACGAGTTATCTCACAACCAGACCCAAACAATACGGCACGTTGACGCTTTCTCTTTTCCACAGCAACCTAAAAGAATTTAAAGTCGAATAAATATTTCTTTAAACTGATTTGCACTTAGTAACAGGGAATGATAGCATAAATAGAAACCTGAATAGCAGCAACTGGATGTAATGTCGAAACATCAGGCACAGATTCAATTTTAGCTTCAATTTCTTCTGAACCATTTTGTAGAACAGTATCTTTTTGGTCAGGATGATCTGATAATTGTGCTTGTTTCTTATTAACTAAGTGAAGGCTTTCAGTATTTTTCTGTAATATATCTTGTATGATTTCCTTCCCAGCCATTTGTAGGGAAAGCCCAACATTTGCGAGAACTCGCTCTGGTCTCCAACGATCTCGAGCTCCGCCAGAAGAGACGCCAGTCTGTTCACGTCGACGAACATCCGCCACTAAGCTAGCCCAATCTACTCCAAGAGCATCGCCTAAACCAGCTGAAAAATGTTTTATATATTAGCAAAATGTTAATTTTACATCAATAGAGAACTTATTTACATGACATTACCTCTTGTACGCTCCTCTTCAAGTTCTCCATCAGATATTTCCTCAAAGTCCAAATTAGCTACATCTTCATCATCCTTCGTCTCCTGTGATTCTTTTTCTTCACCTGCAGCACTTGTATCCTATAAATAAAATTATATTTTGAAATGTTATCCAGCTGCAAGATGTACAATCGTATTTAAGGAAGTCAAATACCTGTGTAGACTCTTTTTCGGAGCCTTCTGGTTTAGATACTGTTTCATCATTTGGTAAAGCAGTTTGACTATCTTCATCCAAAATTTGATCAGCCATCTAACACAAATAATATAAAAGATTATTGCAATGTGTGTATGATTTTTAAAGTATATTCAACAAAGTTGTTCACTTACATCTTCCCTATTAAGTATATCATCAGGATCATCACTTATTTCACTAAGATCATCAGGGATTGGTTTATCATCAATTTCAGGTTCTTGTCGTGGTGGTGCTGTGGATGCTGTTTGAGTAGCAGGTGGTGTTTCCTTAGCAGTTTGCTCTGGTTCATTTCTGGGAGCACGCCGTTTAACGTCACCTCGAGCAAGATCCATTCTCATACCGCGTCCATACTCATCTTAAAAGTAACATTGAAATATATAACTGGAAATAATCTATCTATATTGTGTTTATATAAAAATAAATCTCTATTTCCCTTGGTCATCGCATCACGCGTCAACGGATGGAACAATTTCGCTTATTCTTTTTTGTTGTGTTAATTATTGCCAGGAGGTTCTTATAAAAAAATAAAAAAAAAAATATTGTGCAAGAAAGCAAGAAGACTTTACCTGAAAGTATCTCGTTGTTTAGTTTTATACTAAACAACGAGATACTTTCAGGTAAAGTCTACGCAGACGAAGTCGCGGGCAGAAGCTAGTTATTAATAAAAAAACCTAAAATGATGGCCCAAAACCAATTCATAACTATAATCTTTGAAACAACTCAATTCTTACCATGCATTCGTCCTCGATGAGGTCCAGGAGGATGGCCTCTATGGTGCCAAGCATCAACATCAGGATCTTTATCACCCCACTCGTTCATCTGTAATCACAACGTAAATTATAATTATTTTATCTGATTCAGATTGAAAAATATGAAAAAATTAAATTAATATTAACATCAACATACCAAAATGAGGATAAGGACAGCCAAGGAATATGTGGGATAAAATAAGGCAAGGGTTTTTATTGTCTTTACGGTAATCGATTGGTTCATTCCGATATAAAGTTTGATAGTATAAACTCACCTATAGCGAAAAAATTAGAAAGAACATTTGTTTATTATTCAAATTTTTAACAATCAGTAAAATTATTTATTTATCTATGCAATAATACTTTATAAAAATAAATTGATTGATCACCTGTGGGTCATGCATAGACCAGTGTCGCTCCCGACCCCAATCTCCTGGACGGTAATCGTCATTATCCCATTCTTTATGGGGATGCATATAGCCACGTTCACGATCCATGGAACCAGAGCGCCCTTCCCAGGAACGATCGCGATGAGGCCGACGGTCATCATAACCTTAAACACACATATGTACTTAGGAAAGCAAGCCCCCTATACATAGCCACAATGAATCAAACTCCAGCCTTACCCATTTCAACACCCCTGTGGTCTCCCATATGTTCACCATATAACCTATCATCATCTTCAGGATATCCCCTTGGGGGCCCTGACATATCATAACCAGAATCATAGTGTCTTTCCCTTCCTTGCATATTGTAACCTGGAGACCTTTCAGCTTCTCTCGGTCCATCATCATAACGATCATCAGCTCTATCATAATGATCCAAGTTGCGATCATTGTCATATTGACGCTCCATACCCATTTCATAGTCACCTTGATCTCGGTCCATGCTGTCTAATCTCTCTCTCTTTGTAGAACGATCCCTTTCAAGCCTGTCCTGCTTACGACCACCTCTTTCAGAATGTGAATCCTGTCGATCTTTAGATGTTGAAGAATTTTTATCTATATCGAGAGCTCTATTTGAAATTGCGGCGAGAGCTGCTAGGCGCTCCTCGGGTCTAGGAAGGAGTCTTTCCATTGGTTTATTTGGCTTTTCTAATCCTTTATCAGTCCCTCCTCTCCCACCTAAGCCTCTATCTCTGCCTCTTCTCTTACTATCATCTCTTTTATTGTCTTTATTCCTGTCACGACCACCTCTGTCCTTTCTATCATGTCTATCTTTGTCATCATGTTTATCTTTTCTCCTCTCCAGAGATCTATCTTTATGGTCACGTCCTCTATCCCGATCTCTACTTGCAGATCTCTTCCTGTATCTTTCAGCACTACCATCTCGGCGGGTGAGTTTTTTAGGTGATACAGGTCTACTACGCTCTGAGCTTTCTTTCTTCCGTACATCTTTTGAATTTGATGAACGCTGTCGTGGAGATCTGGACCTTGCTTTCTTGGGAGATCTACTGCGAATTCTGGTCCTATCTCGATCCTTTTCACGTTCCCTTTCTTTTTCTTTCTCTCTTTCTTTTTCTTTAGGGCGTTCTTTATCTTTGTCTCTCTCTCTAACACTATGAGGAGAAGCACTTCTATTTCTGTCTCTCCTTGGTGGAGATTTTCCATGCTTTACTGCATTTTTTGCAAGGCTTTTTGTTGTAATGGGTGGTGTTCCACCAGATTTTTTTCCTGGTGATAATGACTTTTTTCCAATAGTAGTTTTGGTAGCTGTTTTCTTCTTGCTAGTATCTTGCTTTTTCAAAATCCTGTCATCTTTCTTTGCAGCTGTCTTCTTAGGTTCACTTTTGTCCCTTTTTAAAGCTTCTGTTTTAATGAATTTCTTTTTTGATGGTGCATCCCCATCTGAAGAAGAACTGGAATTTCGTTTTAGCTTTCCTTTCTTTAATTTCCGCCTAGCTTCTCTAGAATAAAATTTAACTTACAATTGACCTATTTTCTAAATAAAGGTAATGATTAAATATGAGATTAGATTATAGTAAATATAAAATAACAAATTTAACCACAGATTGAAATCTGTACCTGCCAGAAGATGAAGATGATGAACTATTGTCTGATGATGAAGAAGAGACGCTTGACGAACTAGAACTGCGTGACGAAGAAGTGCTTGACATAGTTTTCTTTTTGTCTTTACGAATATCTTTTCCAGAGTCCATTTTCAGCTGCAACTCTAATTCTCGTTGCAGCTGTTGTCGCCTTTTTTCAAGGACGTCTGTATCTGCGTACTCTAAGTCATTTTGGTCCCAGTTGTCGATTTCACCATCTGGACTACGGCCGGAGCGCACGACCACAGTGGAATGCAGTCTACTTTTAGGGTCATCTTTCACAGCACGTTTATTTTCACTATCTTTATTTGCTGCACGTTGTTTCGATGGACTTATTAATGTATGGGTTGATGCAAATTTGCAACTTTTACCGTAAGCGCAACTCCCGTTTTGAGCCCACTGCCTACAATGTTCAGTTGTTTTTTTAGCGCTCGATTTCTTAGTACCGAGGCGCTCAAAAACACTGGGTCTATTAGCTAGATCTTTCGATTTCGGTAACTCGACAGTAATTTTTCTTTTGCCTTGTTTTGACATTATAAAGAAAAAACATTGGTCTCACACAACTAAAAGCGACTAATAACACACATTTCTACCGGCGCTGTTTCCATCGCCATTGTTGATTTATTTGTTGTTTATGATCGGCTGTACTCTACTCTATCTATAAGGTAGTCTATCTAGTCTATAGCAACTGATGGCACCATAGACTATACAATTATATAGGCTCACAAGAGTAGGCACTGACCTCTATAATACAAGGACGCACGTAGGCCTTTCATGCATAAAAAAATGATAAAGTACTCTTTGCTGTTGCTGTGAGAGATGTCGACATCTAGTCTGGCACAAAGGCCACTGAAGCCATGCAAAAAAAAATTACAACGTCAAGTCAATCAATCAATTCCAGCAAGTGACCAGTGTTGCCATATATACAGATTTCTCCGTATTTATACAGATTTACGATGTGCGATACAGATTACCATTGGATATAGATTTTTATACAGAATTTTCACATTCTATTGACTACATTGGCGTAATCTGCTTAAAACGGAACAAATCAATATAAATAACACACTCAAACGCCATCCGTAATTAAAATATTAAAGAAAAATTTAAAAATGTTGTCTGCGTCTATTTTTTTAAGTCGTGCCGTTCATTTTTTAATATGACCACATTACTAGTTTGGAATGGAGGGAATTCCATAACCAATAACTTTTGTGTGCTCTCCAAGATACTGCGCTCTCGTGATGCATAATTCTCGAAAGTAATTCGTATCGCACTTACATAATATCTTACTTTTAGTAGTAATTGGTATTATAGTGATTGGTATTTAATTGATTTAGTACCTTTTTATCGACTTAAGTAATTATTTATACACTTGCTTATTATAAATATTTTTGTTTTTATTAATAATTTTTTTTATACAACATTATTATTAGTATATGCGAAACCTGAATATAGTTTGTTCAGAATCAGTAACTGAATCGATTCCAATAATTTTTACATCATGTTATATTTTGTCCCAAAAACATTTAAAAAATGTTACGAGTAGGACACCGAGCGACACTAAGTACCTATCCGCAATCATATGCGCGCAACACAGGTCACTGACACTGAGCGGTCAGCGCGGGCGCAGTGGGGCGGGCGGGGCCCGGGGGTGAACCAACCAGGCAACCACTTCAGTCGCCCGGCAGCTATAGGGAAGTGTGCACGTATGTCGCTCCCGTTCAGATAAGTAGGTACAAAACGAGAGCGCGACCGCGAGCGCAAGCATTTCGGTTGATCTGTACCTATCGTATGTAAAAAGCATAGGTAGTGTTCGTTTAAGAAATGGTAAGTACAGTAGCGGTTTGTGGTGATAACGCGAGCGCGCGGCAGTTGTGTTTCGGTTGACGTGTACCTATCGTATGTAAAAAGCATAGTGTTCGTGTAAGAAATGGTACGGATACTAGCGGTTTGTGGTGATAAGTGATAACGTATTCCTGGCAGTGCGGCACGAGGAGCTATCTGACATTAAAGTATCGTCACACACATGAACACACGTTTTTATTTGTACCTACAGCCTGTTGTGGTTAAGTAGTGCGATTTTTAACACTTTTCATCCATTTTGAACTTACAGTGTTTGGTATAAGGTGCAACATATCGCATTGACTACATTTAATCACTTACGGCTGCATTTACAAATAAAGTACTTATTAATGTCTACCTACACTTGACCATTACGACAGTTCAAAGACTGGAAGTGTGATGGAAAATGTGGAAAGTGTGATGTATCATCAGTTAAATACAATGCAATCGGAAATCGCCGTACGGTTAGGTACCTACTGCCACATTATTATCAATGAGCGCCGCGACAACGCGGGCGCGGGGCGGCGCCTGCGCGTGATGAGCATGTTTTTGTACGGACAACCAGGTAACTTAACAAGCTTATAACTTTGTGATTTTTCATGATACAAGTTTTGAAATTTTGTACATAGATTATTTACATAAAAATACTAGACACGTGTTTCAGGTTTCGCATATACTAATAATAATGTTGTATAATTTTGTTTAAACTCATGTTGTATTGAATTTTGTAAAGTATGAGAGTCGTGCAGCCATTGGTGTTGCATATACCTAATGCCTATATTTATAAATGACATTAAATTCTATTGTTCCCTTTAGTGAGCATGACAAGCTCAGACCGCAAAGCAATTTGCGGTCTGAGCTTGTCATGCTCACTAAAATGTCCTGCTGATGGTGGCGTTGTGTGTTGGGTCGTTTTATTCCCTGCAACATGGTTGAGTCGAACCACGCCGATACACACGTCATACTCGTGAACGGGTGTTATGTAATTTAAGTATGTACTTATTTACAAAAAAGTTTATAAGTAATATATCCATTGTCTAGTACCCATAGTACAGAAATTTGACAGATTGTGGTAGCTTGATGTGCTGGCCTCTGTACAAGCTCTGCTTAGTTTGGGACTAGATGGTGTTCTGTGAAATCGTCCAGGGATATTATTATTATTAATTAGAAATGGCATCTTAAAAATCGGAAAGTTTAATCGGAATTGGATGGAAGAGTCTTGATTGAGACCGAGTCATAAAGGTGAATATTTTAATTTTTGTACAGACGCCAGCAGGTCAAGCTATCCAAAACTGACAATATTTCCCAATTGAACGTGGACCTTATTACATCGTATGAAAGAAGAAAATCTATCAAAGAAATATGACAGATTGAGGTAGCTTGATGTGTTGGTCTCTGTACATTCTGTAAAACAGATCTTTCAAAAGCGGCAGAACAAGCCTGCTTATGTTAAGTAGGTTCTGTTTTGGTTCTTTTGACCATACAGATTATATACAGATTTCAATATAAAAAAAGCATACAGATTTTAGCCGTCTCCACTCTCCAATATTCAATGCATTTGGCAACACTGCAAGTGAGGTGAAAGTGACTGTCAGTGTCAGTCAAGTGTCCAATTGAGATTGTTGCGTCGCATATCCTAATGAATTTTGGGCTGTGTACAGTCGTACAACGTACACCGTACAAACTCTATGAATAAAATCATTACCCACGCATTGCTATTACATTAAACTTGATTGAAAAATTAGTCAGCGTTATAACGTAAAATAGCATACTATAAAATGCCGCTGCTCGACGGCAAAGAAATTGATATATTTTTCGTAAGTGCGAACTCATATTACTCATGTCATTTTGTACTAGTATCTAATATTACTTAAAGGATTCTATTCGGAAACTGTACTATAATTAAATATGAAACCTATATTTTATTGATTCTCTCAGTAAGTTTCATGTCTTGTTGAGCTTTCTTCCACTCCCGCCCCGACGACGACTAACCCATCCTAACGTCCTTGTTCTTTTAGGCCTTTGAGGCTACTTTATCCCCACATAAACTTAATCAACAGGATGGGCACTAATCATAACTACCATTTGATACATTTTGAAAATTAATTTTGTTTCAGAGTGAAGAAGATCTTCCATATGAAGAAGAGATATTAAGAAATCCTTTCTCAGTTAAACATTGGCTTAGATACATTGAACACAAAAAAGCTGCACCTAAACATGAAATTAATATGATATATGAGAGAGCTCTAAAAGAGTTGCCTGGATCATTTAAATTATGGTATAACTATCTTAAATTAAGAAGGAGTCAAATCCGAGGCAGATGCATCATGGATCCATGTTTTGAAGATGTAAACAACTGTTTTGAAAGATCTTTAGTATTCATGCATAAAATGCCCAGAATATGGATGGATTATTGCACATTTCTTACTGATCAGTGCAAGATAACGGGAACACGAAAAGCCTTTGATAGTGCTTTGAGAGCGTTACCTATAACACAGCACCACAGAATATGGCCCCTTTACTTGAACTTTCTAAAGAAACATAATATTTCTGAGACAGCAGTAAGAGTATTTAGAAGATATCTGAAACTGTGTCCAGAAGACACAGAAGAATATATTGATTATTTGATTTCAATAAATAAATTGGATGAATCTGCAGTTAAGTTGGCTGAAATAGTAAATAATGAAAATTTTCAATCTAAACATGGTAAATCCAACCATCAGCTGTGGAATGAACTTTGTGAATTAATATCTAAAAACCCTGATCAAATACATACTTTAAATGTGGATGCCATTATAAGAGGTGGACTAAGGCGCTACACAGATCAGTTAGGACATTTGTGGAATTCTCTTGCTGATTACTATGTAAGAAGTGGTTTATTTGAAAGAGCTAGGGATATTTATGAAGAAGCCATCCAAACAGTAACTACTGTTAGAGATTTTACTCAAGTATTTGATGCATATGCTCAATTTGAAGAACTTAGTTTAAGCAAAAAAATGGAAGAAGTGGCAAAGAAGCCTAGCCCTACAGAAGACGATGACATTGATCTTGAACTAAGACTTGCAAGGTTTGAATACCTTATGGAAAGAAGATTATTGTTGCTTAATTCTGTTCTTCTAAGGCAGAACCCACATAATGTTGCTGAATGGCATAAAAGAGTTAAACTTTATGAAGATAAACCTCATGAAATTATTGATACTTACACTGAGGCTGTACAAACAGTAGATCCTAAACTGGCAGTGGGTAAGCTATATACTTTGTGGGTTGGCTTTGCAAAGTTTTATGAAAAAAATGAACAAATAGAAGATGCAAGACTAATTTTTGAAAAGGCTACACAAGTTAACTATGCTAAAGTGGATGATCTGGCTTCAGTCTGGTGTGAATGGGCAGAAATGGAAATAAGACATGAAAACTATGAAGAAGCTCTGAAATTAATGCAAAGAGCTACAGTTTTACCTAGTAGAAAAGTTGCTTATCATGATGATGCTGAAACAGTACAGATGCGTTTATATAAATCGTTAAAAGTATGGTCTATGTATGCTGATTTGGAAGAAAGTTTTGGTACTTATAAATCATGTAAAGCAGTATATGATCACATTATCGATTTAAAAATTGCAACACCACAAATTATCATAAACTATGGGCTCTTTTTGGAGGAGCATAACTACTTTGAAGAAGCCTTTAGGGCATATGAAAAGGGTATTGCATTATTTAAATGGCCCAATGTATATGACATTTGGAATACATACCTGACAAAGTTTCTAAAAAGATATGGAGGATCCAAACTTGAGAGAGCTAGAGATTTATTTGAACAATGTTTAGAACATTGTCCACCTGAGTTTGCAAAATCAATATTTTTACTTTATGCTAAATTGGAAGAAGAGCATGGATTGGCAAGACATGCCATGGCAGTCTATGAAAGAGCTACCACTGCTGTTCTCACAGAAGAAATGTTTGAAATGTTCAATATCTACATAAAAAAAGCTGCTGAAATATATGGTGTGCCTAAAACGCGTCAGATATATGAAAAAGCTATTGAAACCCTTCCTGATGAAAAATCTAGGGAAATGTGTGTACGCTTTTCAGAAATGGAAACACGTCTTGGGGAAATTGACAGGGCGCGTGCTATATACGCGCATTGCAGTCAAATGTGTGACCCAAGAATTACTGCTGAGTTTTGGAACACATGGAAAGAATTTGAAGTAAGACATGGTAATGAAGATACTATGAGAGAAATGCTTAGAATCAAACGAAGTGTTCAGGCCACATATAACACACAAGTGAATATGATGTCTGCGCAAATGTTGAGTTCAGCAGCACAAGCAGCTGGTACTATTTCAGATCTTGCACCAGGTATGAAGGATGGTATGAGAATGCTAGAGGCAAAAGCTGCTGAAATGGCAGTTCAAAGTAAAGGAAATATTTCATTTGTACGTGGAGAAACACAAGGACTTAAAGAAAGTGCTGATAAAGTGGTCAACCCTGATGAAATTGATATCGATGAAGAATCAGAAAATAGTGAAGATGAAGGAGAAGTTGCTCCTGTTCAGAAAAAAGAAATTCCAGCAGCTGTGTTTGGAGGACTGGTTAAAGACACAGACTGATTAAAGAAGCATCATTGTAATTAGGAATACTTTAATTAAATATTTTTAGTAATAAATCAACTTTTATTGTAAGCTTAGTTACATTATACAATAAGCCATATTTACAACAGAAATCACAGAACACATTTTCATTCATTATTATTAAGATTGCCGATTTTATAATTACCATAACAGGATTAGTAGTGTAAAAGTAAGACTATACATAATTCTTCCAGTAAAGCAAATATCATTAATATGCCAACTATAACATGATAAACAAAAATATTCATATTATAACTGAACAAATTTTTTTACTTAAAGGCATAAGAACTAGTCATTATTTTTTCAGAGAGTCAGCAGGCGTAAACAACTGGTATACCTAGAAAAATATACATAAATTAAAAAGTGAAGGACAAAGAAATAAGTATGAATCCCAAATTTCAAATTTAAATTATGTCCCTGGGTGGTGTAATAAAATGCAGCGAATTTGAGTACATATTTTGGTGTTCAGAGTAACTTAATATACTGATATCATTATGAACACCACCAAACATAATTAGTTCGCCATTTCCTTTTACTAGTGAATACATAACTAATTCTTCTGGTGCTCCAGTCATTTCTCCTAAACGAGGACAGAGCCATGCCACATAATTCAGTGAATTTCCATTAACAACAGTAGAAATATCCAAAACATGCATTGTCAAAGTATTTCGTTTCACTTTCTTCACTGCAGGTTGTATGGGTTGAGGGTTAGGTGGAGATGGCAATAGTTCTCTTCTATTTTCTAAGTGAGCGATTTGTCTTTGATTAATGAGATCGTTTTCTGGAGATGTATTATTTTGAGATGTATCACATGCAAATGCTGCCATCCTATACTTATTAGCTTCTTGCAACTGTCTTACTATTTTCATTCCCTTATTCTGGAAAAAACAAATCTTTATTTTAGTCACAACAACAAAATATTTATATAAATTTCTAATGTCATCCAAACATTAGATTTATTGTAAAAGAATGGTGTTTATGATTGGGTGTACAGCTTGTATACTGTTGAAAGATGGGTGAAAGCCCATGGGATTTCCCAAAATATAATCTGCATTGCTTTAGTTAGGCCATGCATTATATATCAGTCAGTCATTGTATGTGTATTTTGTTCTAAACAATTAATATAAATATGTGATAGGCCTCTTAGAATAAAATTAAAACTGTTGCTCTAGTTTTAAACTCAAATTCTTAATGCTTACCTTATTTTTGTTTCTTCTCATAGCCAAGTCTTTTTTACTAGCATCTAGTCCATTGCTTTGTTTAAAATCTGAACCGGTTCCAGCATGCAACCCATTCTGATCTGAAATATTTTCAATACCCACTACTAAGTGTAGAGGTCTCTCTTGTTCATTACTTGGACCAGCAACTGGCTCATTGTTAGGGTTTATTAGTTCTTGTCTTGGAGGATTTAATGGTCGCCTTGGCAGTATTCCCCTCCTTCCATTTATGTTTTGATCTCTATCCAAAGGCCTTTGTAAACTTTGTTCAACTCTAACTGAGACTGGTGCACTTTCAGGTCTACTTAGGGCAGATAACCTCACTGCAGAAGTAACTAAAGGCTTCGCACTATTCCAACCATTTCTACTCCTACTTAAACTCACAACCTTATCTCCAACCCTACATGCTGGATTACACCATATGTTTGCTGAAGCCCACTCTTTATTTTTGACAGCCAGTTCTTTCCATGTCCAAGTAGGACCTTTCATGGTCAGTATCCAACAGTCACTGTAGACAAAGCGGTTGTGTAACTGAACTCCTCCTAAAAGCATCAATCTGTCAGAGTCCAAACAGATGAGAGATTGAGCATATCTTGGTGATGGTCTTGGCTTGGTGGTTGCTTGTTTTCTCCATGTTAATGTAGGTACATCCAGTACCCAAACATCATTAGAACATTGTATTTGATAATTTTGCACAGCTGACATAACAAGTCCTCCGAATACAACCATTTCATCACCTCTCATGCAAGCTGAATGTCCAGACATAGGTGGTGGGCTATTTTTTGCATTTATTAAGATCCATTTATTTGTGTTTACACAGTAAAAGTGTATCTCATTAAACATAGTAACATTTTGATAATATTGAGAGAGTGAAGGATAAGTCCAGCCACCAAAAACAATTAAACAGTCTTTGTAATGAACCATTGAAGTGTATGCTTTTGGAACAGGATATGTGCCTGTTGCAAGGGGTCTTACCCACTGTCTAATGGATAAATCAAACCTCCACAGATCATTGAATGAGGTAGCATTAGTTGTGCAACCACCAAATATGTACATGTTGTTCTCCAGAACACATGCAGCATGTGAAAATCTTTTAGTAATAGTGGGAACCATGTCAGTTGCAGCAATATTTTTCCATAATATATTAAACTCTCCCACGGCTTTTATCAATTTTATTGATGTTTTGTGTAAGACATCTGGAAAAAAAAAATATTAAGTATGCATGCACATAACACACAGGATAAGGAATAATTTAATCTTTAAATTAAGAACCCACTTTGAGAGCAATTGTACCATCGTTTGCAAACTACCATACAGTTCTGTAAATCTTTATAAGGAGGCAGAAACCCTAAAATAAATTCCAGGACCTCATCTGGAAGATCTACAATCGTGCTTTGTAAAGTTTGTTGACTCAAAGATTGATGTATCACGTCCATTTTTTTTATTAATTGAGTGAGTTATCTGCTAGATATTCATCACATTACTCTAATTAAAAAATATATCGGTAAAATACTCGGACTCAAAATTGAAAACATTGAGAAATTAAATTATTGTAAATTGATTGAATTTGATGACAGAATTTGTTATTTGACAGACCAGACTAGCAAGACTGACTTAGAATCATGACATTTGCTTGATATTTTTTTTTTTTGTTGCTGCTTCTGCTTACTGTCTAGCTGACAGTTGCTGTTGACACAGTTCACTATTATGTAGTGATGTTGATAATCGATTAATCAATTATTGATAATGGATTGAAACAGGTAAAATTATCTTAATTATCTCAAAGGTATACATATCTCACTCAAATAATCAATAATCATCAATGAATGTTGAATGAAGCTAAAGATTTATTTACCTTTGCTTCCTGTCATCTCAATGCTGTGATAGTAATGTTGATAATCGATTATGGATAATTAATCGATTATTAACATCACTACTATTATGCTGTTGCTGGATGCTGGAAAAGCTTTATTTGACACGAGTTTACGACCATAGGACAACAGGAACCTCAGCAGCTACCCTCTATACTCAGCAGGAACCAAAACAAAGGGCAAAAAAGGCAAGGGAAAACTATGTTTTATTGTAATAGGGATGTAACACCTCAGATTATTTGTAAAGGCCACAAGGAGCCGTCTGTGCCTCAGAGAACACGTAAAGCCAGTCAGTCCCGGTTACAAAAACAATTCCTAAGACAGTAAGTAATAAGAAACCCAAAAAGCTTGACAACTAGTCTATCCTTAAATACTAATATTCAGCCGCATGTGGTTACTCTGGAAGCTGACCCCAAAGTAGTAGAAAAAAGTCAGATGATGATGCTGTAAAATAAATGAAATGATTATATAGTTTATTTATTAGTATTTTAGGAGTACGACTTAGAGCAAGATAGACTAGGTTCAGATGGCATTATTTTTCTTTATACCTACGGAATGACATTTTATTTAAATAAAAAAGTGATAACAGAATCCCTATCGAAAACTTAAAAGATTTTTAAACGGAGTCCATGCGTGGTAATTTTGTTTGTGAGAATCATTTTTACCGTGTACTCTACACTCTACAAACTTGTGACTGCGTCTGGAAACGATTTTATCGAACTTGATAAGCAATGGCGCTCATGTTTTTGTTGTATAATTTACGCAAACATACTGATTCCCCGAACCTGAGAGTCCCAAGACCCTCACTGACTGGCTGCCTTTCTCTCGTTATACGTTAAAACGATAATACAAAAAAATGAATCAAATAGTCGTCGTGCACTGACCCCTATAATTTATAGAGGTCAGTGTCGTCGTGTGTATGTACAACTCATAGAGGAAAGTAATATACAACCTTAGCAATAGATTACTATTTATTTAAATTAGTCTAAGCAAAACCTGAATATAGTTTGTTTAGAATAAGTAACTGAATCGATTCCAATAATTTATACACCAAAAATATTTAAAAAATGTTACGAGTAGGACACCGAGCGACACTCTCCGCAATCATATGCCCGCAACACGGGTCACGGCAGGTTAAGGTCATAGCGGTGCATTGAGCGCCCAGCGCAGGCCCATAGCGGGGCAGGGGTGAAGGTGAACCAACCACTTCAGTCACCTGGATGCTACAGTGCACGTGTCGTATGATCCTTTCGGCCTCCGACAGCTGTTAAGAAATGAGTGAGTTAATTGTAGAAAGTTATTATTTGTATTGTACCTATTATTTATTTTTACCTAGTCCGTTGTGGTTAAGTAATGCGATGTTTAACACTTTTCATCCACTTTGAACTTACATTGGTCTGCATAAGGTGCAGCAAATCGCATTGACTACATTTAATCACTTACGGCTGCATTTACAAATAAAGTACTTATTAATGTCTACCTACACTTGACCATTACGTACGACAGTCCAGAAACTACAAGTGTGATGGAAAATGTGAAAAATGTATATATCAATAATAACAACACAATCGCAATTCGCCGTACGCCTAACTACGGCGATTTGCGATTATCTGCGGTCCAGCCGTTTCGAAGGAGTTTGGTATCAAACACCGCGACACGAGAATTTTATATATTAGATTATATATAAATAAATAGTGAAATCATTCATTTCATTACTGAAATTTTCAGCCAACGGAATTATATTGGGGCGTTTTTATGTAATACTGTTACATTAGTAATAATCCCTCGATTGCCGTTGGCCATCCCGGGCCATCCTCATTTGGACGCGAAAGAATGTAGACAGAGGAAACTACGCGAAAGAAGATTGAATAATTGATTGTTAGTCTGTCGGTCGATATTCATTTTTCATTACCTAGGCTATACCTATCTATCAATGTCAAGTCTAATATCTAAGTTTGTCATATGGTTATGACAGAGGAAAGCGCGAATATTTAAATTGTCTTCAATGTTGAATACGACAACACTAGTTTCCCTTGTTATTTTTATTCGACATGTTTGTTTAATAAATTAAGTAAACTGTAAAAAATACAAATATTGTTAGTCTAAAGTGATACAATTATAAACTTCAGATGTTAAGTGCTGTGTTTTGACAGATAACCTAGAAGAACTGTGATTATATCAGCGTTGTAAATAAAAGGATAAAGAGATTTTACACTGTGTATATATTTTATAATATTGAATAATGCAGCTGTTAATTCAGGCGAGCCCGTTAATCGATAAGTTAAAACATTGGCATCGAGCTATATCATTTAACGAAGTGCAGTTAACAACATCACAGAAGGTCAGTATTCGGTTTATAATAAAATAATACTTACCTGTGTATTTATATCATAATTTAAACTAAAACTATTGTTCTGTTATTATTTATTATTCCATCTGACCGTCTTTATGTCGCCTATTATGAAATATTCTTCTTTTTCAAATGTCTCTTTCATGAAAGTACACTCAGAAGATAAAAATGTAATCCAACAAATTGTACTATTTTGTAAGAATGTTCATAATTACATACATTATTTAGATATTCAGATAATTTGTTAAAATTTACATACGTATTTGCTGTTTGATATTAATGAATGTTACAAGTTGTTTATCTAAACAAATATTTGTCAACTTGTTTAATTCAGGATAAATTAAAATGATTTATCAAGTTTGACATATTTCCAGGTGGTGCTATGGAGTATAGGAGTGGTTGGCACTAGTGCAGTAGTGGTGGGTGTACTGTCAAGGTATCTAGCGAGGAGGCGGGTCAAACCCATTATGAATCCCCGAATTCAAAGGGCTATTAACAAGAGAATCTCCCGTATGAGGAGTCCTAATGGAGGTAATATTGATATTTTTTATGATATTGGTTTTATTATCCTATTATTATTAGCCTAACCCCTTTCTTAGATTGATGATTACATTTATAACTGAGTGTATATGTAATATGAAGTATGTATGTTATAGGTAAAAACATTACACAGTCTTGTAAAAATGAAACAACAGATTTGTCTGCACATCAAAAATCATATTTCTTCATTGTAGGTAATTGCTACATAACTTTTTTCAGGAATGGGGTCAGTTGCAAGTAGTGGCGGTCGTAGCAGTCCTCTCGGCTTCAGTGAACGGCTTTCGCTTGCTTCGGGCTCCATCGGGTCAGGGGCTGGTGACGCTGCACCATTGTCGCCGCAGCAACTTGGTGTCATGGGTAAGTATAAAACCTGCTACAATTACGCCATCTATTATCCAGTAGAGATACTATTTGAAATTACTTTTTCAATGACTTTGAAATTTAATAGTATTTGAGTGTTTTACATAATCAAATTGATTACGGTAATGATAACCAATACCAAAAATATATAAATGCTTTCAAAACAATATAGTTCTATTTTTATGTGTTTAAGATATAATTGTTTCATGGTACAAACACCATATATTAAAAAATACCATAATTATGTTGTTTTGATACATTTCATTACAGATTTGGTTTACACTGTTTTATTAGTTTGTTTTAATAACGGTTTTTATGTATTACATGGTATTAATTAACGGTCATGGATGAATACGTAACAGCGGGGTTGTAACAAAAATTTTGAAGCGCCATCTCTTATCGAGTAGTAAAAGTGAGTAGCTGTGTAGTATTCTTAATTCCTACATCATTTAAGTTTGAAACTGTAGATGTCTCTGTTTTAAACAAATTGAAGTAGAAGTTTTGGAATTTCTTTTATAAAACTTTTATCTTCTATAAAATTACGGTTTCAAGCTATCATTCTCCACAGCTAGACAAAGGCGGTGGCCTTTTTTTCGTTTCATAACCCAAGTTTTTATGTAGACCGACTTTAATTTTGGAGAGTGAGATGTAATATATAAAATTATAAGATTGTTTTTGTTTTGTCTGATTGGTTATTGTAATACTGGAATAATTAAGACCCGGTTGATCCTTTCCATATCATCTTCATTCATCATTCTTTGATATCACTAATCGATACTAAAATTAAAACTGAAATAATAAAACATTCATTTTAAACTACACCGTTATTGCACCTATCAATTTCTGTTTCTGGATCAATGATCGTCCTAAGGTCGACTGTAGAGCAATATTTGGTACATCTTTGTGCATAACGAATTAAATAAGTACTTAATAAAATATATACTTAACTAAAAAATCTATCCCCCTTAGCGTTGGAGCTACATAAATTTTCCTGAACCTTGATTTTTTTCAAGTGGGTTCAAGTTACTTTGAAGGTATGGTACCTTCAAAGTAACTTGAGAGAGTAAGTGAGTGAGAACTGATAATACTATGTTCTTGATATAATTCTCTTGGATAGGGGAAAGATTATTATTGGAGGATTTTAGGATCGCTTAAACGGTGAAGGAAAACATCGTGAGGTTACCTGCCTTAAGAGATTTTCCCGTCAGCGTGGCGGACTATTTCTCATTCTGAGAGGAGACCCGTGCTCAAAAGTGGAACAGTATATGGGTTGATGATGAAACAAAATACACGTACCTATACTTTATAAAACAAATAGCTACGATTATCTCAAGGTGACGCGACGGCAAGTAATTAATTGAACTGTTTGCAGAATCGGTATTATTAATTCAATAACGTCGCTAATAATCCACGATTTCTGATGTCAGAAGTAAACTGCCTTCGCCTCGACCTACTAGAATTATACCTACGAGTAGGTAAACTAATAAATATACGATTTTATTGCTCTGCGGTGTGTGGTGTACATATGAATGAATAAATAAACAAAAACAAAACATGAAATCGGAATGTGCGTGCGCGACAACGCATTTAAGTTTTATATATCACAGAACATAATACTAAGTTTTTTTATTGTTCTGTAGATTAAGTAGATATATTTTCTACTACAGGTAAGCCGAACGGATGAAAAAGTTGATCAAAATGGCATAAGTACATAAATATTAATTTAAAAAAGTATTAAACGCTGTACCTTCGTAATAATTATTATCGCCCCTAAGTTAACATTAAACATCCATCGATTGATAAGTTACAAATTATTTCAAACTTATGATTTAAATTTAAATTAGTCGAGGTAGGTTGTCTTATAGTCTTTTGTATTCTCTCTTTTGTATCTTAATGTACTTACGTATAGAAAAAAATACTTTTTCCTTTACCTACTTGTTAAAATGTCAAGGTTAGGTTAAATAACACTGCTACCACTTGCCATTTGGAAGTAACTGAAGCGTTTGAAACCAACTGGTTCCGCTTTGTAAGTACATTATGTATACCGTAGGTATGTTAGAGCACCGTCTGAGCCACTCTGAACCTTTCACCGGAGGCTCCGTTATCGCTAATGTAATGACGTATTCTATATCACGTCATGTCGAGGCCAGGCGCGATCATGAATTTCACGGATTGTAAGTGTGGCTCGTTGGTCTAGGGGTATGATTCTCGCTTTGGGTGCGAGAGGTCCCGGGTTCAAATCCCGGACGAGCCCGTCTTTTGTTTTTTTTTTTTAAGTAATGTTATGAAACGAAGTTTATGAACGAAGAATTTAGTTTAAAATAATGAATTATTTATTATAAGATTAAAACAAATTATTATTATTTTTGTCAAATTTTGTTAGTATGTTACCTACTGACAATAGATAATACCTCACTGCTGTTTAGACATATATCAACCTACCTACTCGTAACGCAAGGACTTCTATTTATACATTGTTAACCTATGACATAATAGCATAAGTAGTACTGTCATGTTATTCAACAAACGAATAGGTACCTACTTACTTACCTAAAATTGTGCTAAAAGATGTACATTACGTTTAGAAGTAGGTACTTACAAAAACATCCGGAAACTAAATCGTGTTTCGGTCCATTATCAAGTAGGAGCGCGTAAATAGGTAGGTAAGATATATAACATACCCACATTAGCAATTACGCACACGTTATAGCCCGCTTCACAATAGCCGTACTATAAAACAATAGTTAGCTGTAACCAAGATCCCTGGGGACTAACTTATGGGACCAAGTACTTATTCCCGGCACGTGCCGACCCACTGACACGACGGGATGACGACTGATTGCGAGATAAGTCACCGAAGCTATTGTATAATGCCCTTAATACGAAGGTGCCCCATAAACCGAAGATTATTATTGCCATTTTAAGCACCTGTTATACCTTTACGAGTATATAAAAAGCTACTTAAATCATAATAAAAGCACGTTCGAGCCTAATGTTTAGGGTAATTTTCATTTGTAATCATCATCATTATAAATATTTAAGGCTATCACAATTCAGAAGCACGGTAAATCCAAAAGCATGAAAAAGAAACAAACGTTAAATATTTACACATTTATAGGTATTTTTAGCGTACTCATATACATAAATTAAGACGTGGAAGATATGATTTAAGATTTGACAGATTTCCTACTGCCCAACAGATGGCGCTTTCACAAGTAAAAACTCCACTTATCACGTTTTTATTAGGTACTATTCAATTTTGTACGGTACGATGTTTGTATTTTACAATAAATTTAAAAATAAACACAACTTGATGAAGTTACTTATTTGAATTAAAGATTATAATTATGTATTTATGTTGATACTGGATGACAATTTCGACTTGACTCTCACCGGCTCGTTGGTCTAGGGGTATGATTTTCGCTTAGGGTGCGAGAGGTCCCGGGTTCAAATCCCGGACGAGCCCAAATCTTTTTGTTTTTTTTTATTCCAATATGTTTTCTTTTTGTGATAATTTTTATCATCATTCAAACAAAAAATCTTCTGATTGCCATTTCTTGCTGTTATAAGATTTATATTTCAAGACTAGACAACATTTTAAACATTAGTATGTATCAGGCGCTGCTCCCGACGATTGCACCCGTTTAGTAAACAAACGTTACCTGCGGGACCCCTAGGGAAAGCTTCTCTGATCCCTTTTCTTGTTCCGACTCCCTAACATGTGGGGAATAATTAAAGCGCCTTCAACCTACCTTTGAGCGTGCCTCAGCTGAAATGTCTCTACAAAGGGACGTGAATGCGCCTCGGGTGAAAAGGAACATCCACTATTTATGCAACGCTTTCTTTTAAGCTTCTGCATCCGACGTAGTTTTTATTGTTTTGAATGTCTCCCGCTGAAAGATGGTGGTAAATGCAGCATTGTATGAATATAGTTGTTTTTCTGCATTATAAATTCATTGAAATAATTTACGGAAATTCCCGCAACGAAACCGTACGACAAATTGATGTGACTAAGTAGGTAGGTACATAAAAATAAAAACAACCTTGTTTATTTAATTTGTTGTAGGTGTATTTTTAGTATACTTAATTAATTATCACTCGATTAAACGGTGAAGGAAAACATCGTGAGGAAACCTGCATGCCTTAGAGATTTTATCGATGATGTGTAAAATGTGCCAACTCGCACTAGGCCAGTGTGGTGGACTACTTATAGGTTAATACCTCTCAATCTGGAAGGAGACCCGTGCCCAACAGTGGGACAGTATACAGGGTCACAATTCATTACAAGGTGTATTTTTGGTGTTGTACCGAATGGCTGGTTCCTCTCCCTACCCGTAGCTAGCCGTAGCACCGACAATACCGTGTGCAAGTAAATTATGCAACACGCTACGCAGTTGAACAACTGAACCCTTCCGGCTGATTTATTGTGACTTCATAGCCGTTATGCCATTCTGCGAAATTTTTAACCTTGTTGCAAAACTTGGTCGTTTCCGACAACTGTCGGCGGACGGGATATAAAAGCAGTAACATTGCATTATTTCCTACAGTTTTTTTTAAATCTTGGGAACATGTTTTGTTTTTCAGCAATGCTTCTTATCTTAAAACATGTGCGAAATATAATATGGGCATTGTTTACTTTTATAGCGTGTTTGTTCTAATTCTAATCTAGGTTATCACAATGCTTCGATATCCTGCAAGTAGGGCATAAATTCAATATTTTCTTCTCCACTGAAACGTAATGAGACTTCTTGCAGTGTTTATAGCTATGCGGACGTGCCGCTGGGTCGTAGTATCCTCCTTAGTACTAAGGCAACCAAAGACAACGGTGCCTCAGTGAAATGGTCGTTTTATAGGACTTTGTGGGTGGATGACTACCGTTGCAAGACGTACAAAGCGGTATTGGGAAGAAATGTCAGTGCCGTGAACTTTCAAACTGACGGCATTTACTGCAATTATATATTTATGTAGATCTTTACATATTTAAATGCCAAGGCAATAAACGCCATTGGTAATTGTTAGGTACGTCTATCTATTTATTTGTTATGCAAATGATATTTATTCTTTACAGAATACCTATTATTTTTTTGTGTATGTTGTATCCAGTCGACTATTTTTTTTTGTCATTTCTGCTCTCCTACGTAGATGATCTTTCAACAAATTGGCGGTTGAATTTTATAACATTTGTCTTGCGTCAGTAAGTTAAAAATAACCACAGCGGTTGTCTCGATGAGTCATCGAAGCGGACCCATCCCAAACTTGAATTTTGGACGACATTTTGTGATCTTCATACCCGTTACATAAGTAACGTAATTTACAAAAAAAAGGTACCTACATAATTAATTAAAATTTCAATTTGGTATCAAGTTCAGTCTTAATCGATTTGTAAAGCTGATTTTAAATTTAAGTCAAGACTTAGAGCAAATTTAATTCAAATATAGGTATTTTATTTTGCAACATTTAATAGACACGATTAGTCGGAAATGATAAATGTTGCAATTTGCAGATTTCGTGGGAACATTTTCTTTTATGTAATCAGCCTTAGTCATGATTTTGCAAAGATCTGTCACATAATGCATCTGTAATGATATCCGTCGTAAAGTAATCACTTACCTATCATGAATATTATGTATGTACTGAGGCCAGCACCCCAATATGTATAATTTCTTTGATAGATTCTCAACTTTTAATACAAAAGTATAAGGTTCACATTAAATTGAGAAATTTGTCAATTTTGGATAGCTTGAACTGCTGATGTCTGTAGTTCTAAAAAAGTGCTACGGACTAGCGTACGGAGTTTTTTTGTTAGTTTGAAATTTTGAATGCGCTAATCTCTGAAACTAGCAGTCGGAATTAGAAATGCCTGCGGTTTCACCCCCCTCCCAAATGGCTTTTTTGAGAGAAAAGGTCTAGCCTATGTCCTTCTTCAAGGTCTTAGCTATGTCTGTCTGTACTTACCAAATTTCATCAAAATTGGTTCAGCGGTTTAGGCGTGAAAGCGTAAGAGACAGACAGACAGAGTTACTTTCGCATTTATAAGTAATATAAGTAGGTATTCAATTTATTATCTACTGTAAAATGAATCATGAATCATAGTAAACGTAGTAGTTGTCTTTATATTAATATTTTAACATCTGTTTGTTTATAGACAATCTTGACAGTGTTTATCAATATTTTAACGAACTGCCTCGTTAATGTTTGATCGTAGATGTAGGCGGGGAAAGTCAAACTAATTTGATGATATTTTGACGTTAATGAGCTAGACTGGCGTTCATTCTTCCTCATTATAGGCGCAGATTGCAACAGATAAGTAGGTAGATACTCGGATACGGAGATAAGAAATCGTGATTTCTTCAATTATCAGCCTCTGTAATGGGAAGAGATTTGTCTCAAACTTGACAGTAGATAGGTGTGCACTTGAAGCAACTGTGGCAGTTCACCTGTACTGATGTACAGCCATCACAGTTCATATTCTATGGTATCATTTTAGATCCTTTGTAATAGGGGGCGAATCTATTCTACACTCGAGAGCTGTTACTAAAAATGTTATATAAAAACACAATGACACTTTCTTCGACCTGGAAATCGAACCCAGGGCCTCACGGTCACTTACTTACAAGTGGTGTCTGTGCCTAGACCACCGAGGCTATATTTTTACCTAAATTGTACCTACCTCACAACTTCACACGTTTTTCTATGAAACTCTTAGTAGCAGGACGAAGTCTGGATTCGAACCCTATTACGTGGGACCTAATCATACAGGCGAATTGTAGAATGTACCGAACATACTAAGCCCCACACATACTAAGGTGTACACTTCTGCCTAACCCTTCGCGGAATACAGGCGTGATGATATGCTATATAACTTCACGTGGATACGCACAGATGTAGAACGAAAAGTAGCATAAGTTGCTAATGTCGTGGAGTTCAATTAGTTATCCCTTGCCTATACCGTGCAGATGTGTTCGTTACATTGCTACTAAATAAACATAATACCAATAATATGTAACAATAATTAAAATATGCAGAAGCGTATTAAGTAGGTAGGTACTTATAATGTAATATTATGAATGACAAACAAAGAAACAAATTAAACAATGTTCAATTGGATATTGCTCATGAATTATTTTTTAATTTTCATCATACCACCATAGTATTGGTTGGGGAATCCCTTGAGTCATTTTATTTGTTTAGATCTCGAAAAATCCCCCTTATTGTATTATTTTGAAGAGTTTTCTCATTTATAATTACCAAAGTAATCCCTTTACCAGAGTATTATTATTAGTAACCCATCAAGTAACAAATTACATCTTTTTGTATATTTTTGGCATTTTCCATGCTAAGATTTTAAAGTTATTTAGAAAAGGAAAAATTTGACCGCGGGTTACCGATTTGTCGGTTGAAAAGCAAAAACTTGCATTTCAATAGGTGTTACTGACGTCACCATAAAGACGTAAATTCAGTATGTGAAGGAAAAATTCGACATGACGGGTAGGTATCGCGGTGGCTTAGTGGTCATAGCGTCTGGTGTACCTAACCAGAAGACGCAGGTTCGAATCCTGCCCGCGGTCAAATTTTTCCTTTTCTAAATAACAACAAATTACATATTGCAAAATCTAGACGGAACGGCTTGAAAATGCCAATTCTATGTGTATAACAATTACCAATACCTATATATATAAAATAAGTAATCCCCGAAAGTTTAGAGAGAAGTTTATTGCTGTAACCCACAGTTTGCCGGTATGTTTAGGTCCCATGTAATAGGGCGCGAGCCTATTCATCAACAGCCCGTATTAATCCACTGCTGGACGTAAAGCTTTTTTTAGTGAGCCCCACTGAGCCCCACTGAGCCCAATCTTCAGCTCTTTTTATCCAGTCGCTGTCAGCTGCCTTCTGCAAGTCGGCCCTCCATCTGACCGGCGGGCGTCCAACACCACGTTTTCCTAGACGCGGTCTTCACTCAAGAACTCGTATGCTCCAACGTTTGCCGGTCCTCTGAGATACGTGACCAGCCCATTGCCACTTCAGTGTGCTAATCTTTTGAGCTATGTCGGTTACTTTGGTTCTCTGATGGATAACTTTAATAACTGAACCTCCCCCAAATCCGAACTCCGAGATAGTACTAAAAATTTCATGGAAATGCCTAATGTCTTCCATCTGGGAATCGAACCCATCACGACCTCTAGCATAGCAGTCGCACTTACGACCACAAGATTAATGTGGCAGTTCTAAAAATATAATTATGTATGTTGTTTTTGACAAACAATAAGCATTTATACGGGCCACCTGATGGTAAGCGGCAACCACAGCCTTAGAGACGCCTGCAACACCAATAGTATCATTGTTGTTGTATATTTCACAGATAACACCACAGATAAACTCAAATCACATTTCAACCACCTTATAAAGTTCTGAAGTCTTGCATACGAGGGACAGGTTTTCAATAGAAACAGTTTAAAAACTGCAGCTCTATTTTGAAGTATTGGAAAATACAGCTGAAAATACGGAAGTGGAATTCGAAAACTATTCAGGATGACATAATTTTTAATATGAAATCATAACAAATGAAGATGGTAATGGTAATATTATAATTCAATACCGAGTAGATCACCCGGGTTTTGATAGATATGTGTGTCACACTCACACTCAACCAACAAAGAAGTGTCACAATGCTTGCTGGTCCATTATAAATTACTCCGGCATGCGACCTTACAGTTATATTACTAGGAAATAATAACAGGGTTCTAGCTAAATGGTTAGGTGAGCGATGACGTGAGTGTTGGTCCTGGCGCCGATGACAGATTGCTGCCGTCGCGTCCACGAGGATAATAATAATGTGCGTATATACTTACATATATCGTATTATACCTAATATAGGGTAGGTCGTATAACCTACGTTTTACCTCGCTATTATACTAGGTACTAGCGACCCGCACCGGGTTCGCACGGGTGCAATGTACTACCTAATAACATGCATATAATAAATTATACATCAATATTATTATAGCCTATGACACTCATAAATAATGTGGCTTTCTATTGGTAAAATAATTTTCAAAATCGGTTCAGTAGATCCAGAGATTAACCCCTACAACCTCACAAACTTTACCTCTTTACAATATTGGTACATAAAGAATATTATTTTTGGAATTGTGGTTATTAACTCATTACCACATTAAAAAATAATCTGTGCTTTATTCAATCGTATTACACTTTATTGTTTCTGTTGGTGTAAAACCGTAATAATGATTAATTATGCCACAGTATTGTTTGTGGTTGTTTTTAATTTCTAGAAAAGTGTTCAATAAAAGTTTCATTAGTCATTAATATTTATTATAATTTACTTTAAACGCATCAATTTTACAGTAATGTATCATAAGTTCATGACTTTTTTTGAATTGACGACCTATGTGGTCTAGCCGTTCGAGTGCCGGACTGCTGATCATGGGTTCGATTCCCACAGGACACAAATATTTGTGTGGATAAAACATGAGTGTTTGTGTTTGTCTGGGTGTTTCTTATGTATTATAAGTATGTATTTAAGTACAAAAAAAAAGTATATAAGTATTATATCCATTGTCTAGTACCCATAGTACAAGCTCTGCTTAGTTTGGGACTAGATGCTGTTGTGTAAAATGTCCCAAAAATATTATTATTATTTATTATATTATTAACTGTTTGTTTGATAATCTGGTTATAGACTGTCGCTTAGTTCCTTATCTACGTATGATTTTGTGCAAGTCAAGTGCCTTGAACTCATATTTAATTAAAATACATACCAACCTACCATAACTACTGTAAATAACAGAGGCATGAATGCAATTAGGTATTGACTAACAATGAGGTCAATTATGTGAACGTACGACGACTCGATTGGCGCAGTGGCTATCGGTTTCTGACCCACGGATCAAGGGTTCCATTCCCGTACGAAACAAAAATGTTTGTATAACATACAAGTTCCGGCCTTGGGTGCTCACGCGTTTGAGAGTTAGAGCGGTTTCGCATTACGTCCGATCCGAATTCGATTCGAATCTGTACAAATACAGATTCACGGATGACGTAGAGAAATCGGATGACGGAAATCGTATCTAGTGTGTAAACTATCATACAAATAGTTCTACGACTACTCCGGACCGTATTTTCACGGATTGTGATCGGATTCGGATCGGACCTATTGCGAAACCGCTCTTAGTCGTTTTTAAACGCACCCACTGTCAAGAGAAAATCCTAAACCTCTCCATGGTTTTAAAAATATTTTATTTTTCACAATGCTAATTCAGTTGTCGAAACTAGTTTCTTGACTTTCACGAAATCTCAAAAAAATTGTATAGTACCTAAAATACTACTCGTCAGTAAATTCAATGTACCTATGTAGATTTATCTGCATAGTTTGGTGTTTTAGGTATATGT
This sequence comes from Acronicta alni, assembly GCA_964056405.1. Lineage (NCBI taxonomy): Eukaryota > Metazoa > Arthropoda > Insecta > Lepidoptera > Noctuidae > Acronicta > Acronicta alni. Next base: position 13,185,668 of record OZ043916.1, on the reverse strand, counting down.
AGGTACCCAATCTACGCAGTATATTGAGTGAAGGACTGTGGTCCCACCCCTGCCTTTGCGAAGGCCATGAAATACTTTCACGGGGGACGTTTTCTAGGCCCCGTATTACAAGGGTACGGACAAATTTGCTTTTTATGATCATATCAACGCTATCTCGACATTTTATGTGTTCTGTATACGTATAGTTCAGGGGTCGGCAACCTTTAGAGACGGGAGAGCCAAAACACATTACAAAAAATCATAATTTTTAGGGAACCTGTTAACATTTTTGTTTCTATATTTTAGTATTTATAATGTATAATAGCAGTGATAACCTACTGATATGACCATTGGACTGCCAAGTCAAAGGTCTCGAGTTCGAATCTAAAGCATGCACCTCTGACTTTGAAATCATGTGCGTATTAATAATTAATTATCACTCGCTCAAGCGGTGAAGGAAAACATCGTGAGGAAACCTGAAGTCTGCCAATCCGCACTGGGCCAGCGTGGTGGACTAATAACCCGTGCCCAGCAGTGGGATCTGTTATTTTAGTAGGGTTTATGATGATGACGATTTTAGTATTTGCTTAAATACATTTGATTTTTTATTTAAAATAAATGACTAAAATGTTTGCGTATGGAACTGGAACCGCAACTTTACATCGAAAGCGCCGCAACCCCTGGTAATGTATAGCCTTTTACATGTGTACGATTACTTTCATACAATTTTAATACGTTTGACATGGATGTTTGCGATCCCCTATTTCGATTTGGAAGCAGATTTGTGTTTTATTAGGTAAGTAGTAGGTATATCAGGATATAATTGCAGCCATATGAGAGAAAAATTAGCAAGTAAACTTCGATCAATAATAGTACTTACTTTACAAGTAAATGATGGATCATAAATTGATAAGATCTCGCTATAAAATTTTCCTTCCTATGATAGTATATTGGTACCTAGTCTACTTGGCGAACGTACCTTTAACGTTTGTCTTGGCTCACCTTTGCCTTTTATATATCACCGCCACCAACTGTCCTGCCTGCCTCTCTCACAACCGGCAACCTGAGCATCGTATAATATATTTCACGAAAGTTAGTAATATTCTGCCACGCTAGTTTCATCTTGATTTATAACCAGTTACATAATGGGCTAGCTAGAATGTTAATACTTATATGTACGAGGTACTGCCAAAGTAATCTTCCTGAATCTCTAAAAACTTGAACCTGTTACTTTTCTTGCGTATCTGAGTTCATTGCCTTTCTAATCGACTTTTTTTAGTATAGCGTTATGATCTAAGTATGATTTTGATAGATCATAGTTGGAGTAATTGTACATCAATAATGTCAAGGTGACGATTCTTTGAATGATCTTAATTTAATCAGCAACGCCAGGTGCGCAATTTTAATTACTTAAATAAGTCTTAATATATTTATTAAATTAATTCAAATTACCTTTTTTGGGTAATAAAAATAAACCAATGGAAAATGTTAAATTGAACGAGCGCCCAATTTTTTATATTGCTGTAGAATAGGCACCTAATTCCGTCATGCTCCGTTAAGCCAGATACAATGAGACCCTCAGGCGCCGTGTTCCCCCTAGCTCTGTTGTCGAGACGTCTCACACTAATGCGTCTGCAAATCCTACAACGTTTGCCAATTCGGAACAACACATAAAAGAAACTGAAAATACAAGTGCATATTTTAAAAAACATGTTGCGATACCTGGCCAAATTAGAATTTTGTTTTAAATAGCAAGATTGGTTCAGGAGACTGGAAAATTAATTAAAATGTCAATAAATTACAAATTTAAATGTAATTAAAGCCAGCTTTTTATAAGAATCATTTTCTGCAAAAAATGTAATCAATAATATGTATCGACAGATAATAAACATATAAACATTTCAATGGTATTTGGATCAGACTATACCTAACTATCGCTATGTCAAACTTTTAGTCTTAAAATATGACCAAGGACTGGGATAATGTCCTGATAACTAAGATGCTTAGGACGACGTGGTTAGGATTCTCAGGACATAATAAAAAAATAGTAGGCTGTTATTGTTAAATACTGAAAGTCTTAAAAATCTTAAGTCTACATTAGTAATGTCATAAACGTATTGATGATTCAATATCGTAGCGGTTCTTAGGGCGTGTTCAGGAGAGAACAAATACGTAATGTGCGTTATTTTGTGATAGCCTACCATCAGTATAATGTCATCTAAATTGAATTGGATAGAATAATGCTAATAACTGTGGGAACAAGTTGAGTAAACAATTTGAATATCACTCAGAAGTGACGTCGCTATATCTGCATTTATTTGCATACGGGTGCGGCGAGAAACCATGCTAAGTTGACGTTTAGAACATTATTTCTAAGTACAAGGAGCAACAACCACGATATGCACGGACTTGTCATAGATAATTTAATAATAAACTATCCAAATAGTTACTTCGTGAATCATTATTTAGAGAGTAACCAAAATACCTAGTTGTAGGTGTTTTAAAATAGGTAATATTTAGTTATTTTGTTTGAAAAATATTTCCGTTTTTCTTGGTACACCCTTTTCTGAAGTGTTGTGTTGTGTTACATGTTTGTTATGTATGCAATCATGTTTAAATATAAATGACGAATGAATTAAAATAAAAACACAAAACATTTCAGTTACACTTTTATGAATTGAACAAAGTAAACTTACACAGAACATCACAATTATGCTTCGCAAAACAATGTTGATGTCATGAGATTCATTGTTATAATATCTAACCAATTAGCAGAGACTATTTCAATAATATAGATACAACAATAGAACATGCCTTAATATTATGGAATAGATTTTCTACCTAATGGGAAATAGAAGCAATTTCCTAAAATATTAGACGTTGAACATACAGGCATCGACTTTTCACTTGTAAATATTATTAAATGTTTGGCAAAAAGTTCTAACATCAATTTATGACATCGGAGACAAATATTTTGAAGCTGAAAAGTGACAAATAAATATAACTATATTCTTGTTATAATATTTAAGTCTTATCCAATAATGGTACGCTAGGTGGGACGTTGATTTAACGTTAATTTGTAAAATTATATGTTAACCAAGATTATACCGTTTGTTTTATTAAACTAAAATAAATTCATGTCACGAAGTAGAATACTGAAGCATTCGAATCCAAAGAAATAAAAATTAATCGAAAAGAAATATAAAGAGATGAAGATTTGACAGTTCACTTACAATTAAGGCGAACACTTACAATCGATTTTCAATTCATACAAAAATATCATCCAATTTCTTTACACATTGACAAAAGTCCGCTAAGCATACTACTACCAAACGATTCCGAATCTATTATTCTACTTGTTACTAAGAACTAACAAGAATGATGAGTTCATTTGACGGAGGGATGAAAATTTAATGGATTAGTGGCCTAAACTAACAAATGTAGGCAAACTTACGAAGTATAACTTTGGCTTATATAACAAAGTCATAATTATTAATCTTCAGTTAAACCTCACGCCTCACACTATGGGTATTTTCATCTTAACTATAATTATCTGAACTTAGACGTATGAATACATATTATAAGAAGAGAATAAAAACAAAAAATAAATTATTTGTGAATAAAAGCTATATGCTTTAAACTAATAATATCTCTTAATTCTGGATTTTTAGACTCTTGTAACTTAAAACTAAAAATAACAATTAAAATTATGGAAATACATAATACTAAAAGATAAGAGGTACTAAACGATGTGCTTATTTACTATTGCGCGAAAAGAAATGAACGGTGAATAAAACAATTCATAACTAAAGGACACATTTTTAGTATTAATACGTAACCACATACATTGTAATTATGATTTTATTTTACGAATTTAATGCTTTTTGAATTTAATGCAAAACAAGTTGCCATAGTTTACAAAGCTAATCAAGCGAGGACTACACAGTTGGACGATTTTAATCAACGAATTCCTAAAGTGTATTAATATTAGGTAACGCAATAAGATAAAAATAAATTACTTAAAATTTACAAATAACTTTTTACGGTGATTATAATAACAATTACTCAAAAACATGGCTATAGCCCATAAGACAAACAAATTTATTTAAAGTTTATAGAAAATCTTAATATTGTGTTTTGTACATTGCAACATTTAAAATATTGTAGGTAACGTATTTATTTTTTTATAAACTTGATTTTGAATTTTGAAATTCATTCAGATATCACAAATGTGAGATTACTGTCCTGAGAATATCCAAGGTAATTTAAGTCTGATTTCATTACAGTTTGCCATTGGTAACAGTGTCTTACTTCTCTCGGTATCATTATCCCTATCTACGATGTTTCCACTGTCATTACATATAATGACAGTCTCCTCGCGCCGCTCTGCGACTCCCATATCAGTTAACTATTTACAGAATATCTATTTACAGTTATGCGGTTAATTTTGGCTCTTCATATTTTACATTGGAATGAAATCATGTAACAGGAATGTCATGAAAACAAAAACACATTATATTTACACAATTTCGTCGAAGAAAAGGATAAAACCTTTTGCCTCGGTTTATAAACAACAGCATCAAGCTCAAATTGCCAAAACGTACGTACATGTATAAAGGACCAAGCAACTATAAATTTTAATGATATTTTTTTCGCTATTTACATAGATTAGCTTATCATTTTAAAGTAGAAGAATAATAAGCGCTGGGATAAATAATGACATCGTAACAATCCCCATAGTAGCTCCATTGGGTTTGCTGCCGAGTCCACCGACAACAGATTTTTTTATATCTTCTTTTGGCACCTGAGGGTTAACCATTTCTTCACCACTTTCATTTAACATCTCACTGCTATCCATCTGATCGGGTTGGTCGGGTTTTTTCATAGCGGCGACGTCATTATCTTCAGGCACTGGGGGCGCAATCTCTGGGGGAGCAGTAGTAGTAGTGGTTGTTGTTGTTGTTGTTGTCGTAGTCGTAGTAGTTGTTGGAACCAAGGTATTGTTTGCCAGAAAATATATTTCACCATAAATAGCTTCCACCTCCAAAGTATTTTCAATTCTTTGTCCTCTCATTTGCCTCGACCGAGGGTCATTATCTTTATAGAAAGTTACTAATTTAGCAGTGTACTGGACGTCGCTGTTTGTGAGATTTCCTCTGAATGTGACATTACATGCTGTACCCGGTTCCAGATATTGTTCAAGTTTGTAAAACTTGGTTCTCCGCTCTGTGAACGGGTTAGCCCATTGTATGTGCGGAAATAAAGTGCCATCATCTAATTCAATCGTCGTATTCAGACCAATAGCTATTCCATGTCCGTGACCCCAAGATAATGTGTAATTAAAGTCATATTCGATTTCTGTTGTCACCGTTGCAGCAACTTCGTCCTCGTTTTTTAGAATTCTTTCTTCAAACACTTCAGGTTCTGTTTGACGAACATGTTCTGTAGTTCGATCTAAAATGACATTCTCTAATTTGTAACTGATAGGTTCAATTTCTTTTAAGATTTCACCACTATTTTCTATCATTTCGTTATTCTTATCGTCCCAGGTGATTAACTGACCAATAACGTTTTCGTAAGCAATTCGTCCGATGTAATGTGAATATCCACTTTGTGCTTTCATTCTTCCGATAAATACCGAATCCACAGAGGAGTCCACCACTACACCACCAGTAGGTTTGGCATGAAACCTGAACCACGGTATCCAGTTGATTAAAGATGCATTTTCAATGTTTTCAAGCACCTCGAATATATTATAGCTTTTGCTGGCAGATACAGCACAGGATGTATAGTCTGGTTTCAACTGTCCTAGAATCATATCACCTTCGTGACGTGCTCTGCAAAGGTATATAGGTCCTGAAATAAAAAGATCTTGTAAATGATCAAATATTCCTAACAACTTTAAATTGATGTATACCTAATGTTATTCTCTCTGCACGAATTTTGTTTGGGGCTAATAATTTGATATCAATAGCCGATAAAAAAGTCTAGTAAACGTAACGTCTATTAAGTAGCGGATCTAAGAATCATACCGAAACAGTTTAAAACAAAGTAAAACTGACAAAAAAGTATTCCTTATAGAGCTATACATATAAGTACGCACGCACAGTGGCATCGAGGGTAACAAAGCAAAGAAATTACCTTGCTCAGATTCAGCACCTATCACGTAGTTGCTCATGGATTCTTTTTTGATATTAGTCCACTTCAAGGTACTTGAGGTGACGACTTGTTTTAGCATAGAGTTGTACAGCCCAACTCCGGCTTCTGCCGCCGCTGGGACCGCCAGGGTGGCTGTTAGGAGCACCACCCACCAACCACTTTGACAGTTTCTATTTTTCTTCATTTTAGCACTGTAACAAATAGAAACAAGTTCTAGAAACTTTTTTAACAATAGATGGAAAGAGAACAAGTTATGTATTATTTTTAACGCTCAGTATCCATTGGAATAGTACAACGATTACGACAGCTTATTCACTAGTTATCTATTTTAAACTGATGGATAAAGATTATATTTTGCTACTCGACCTCAATATTTATGCTTATGGAATTAAATACGTACGTACGTACGTAAAAAGAAGTACATATTTATAGTGCACTACATTAGATGAAATATTTCTGAGAAAGAACAACATAACGATGAAAATAATTTAGTCTTAAAAAAAATTTAACTTTCAACATCAGTAAACAAACGAAATTGAATGTAGCACGTCTTGTTTTCCGACCGATTGTGTTTTGAAACAATTCACATGTTAGGATAATTGGGTCCTGTCTGATAAGATATTACCTATGTGTTTAAAATTCTTCTCGTTGTCCTCGTGGTTTACATTAAGAATTTTGTGAGCTCACTCTGTGAATAGCATTAGGTACATTCAAACGACCCTCCTGTTATAAATTTCCGCGTCCCCCAAACTTTATCTAGATGAACATTCAGAAGATATAAAAGCATTCGAATTTCCCAGCTTATTGCTTTTTATAATTGGAAGTAAACATGTTAGAAAAAGAATATTGTTTTAATATGAATAAAAGGGAATTTATATTATTATATTTTTTATCTACCCTTGGACGTACTGTATCTAACTGTATCTCGACATAAAAGGTTGTGGCAGAGTTTCGATCTCCCGGAAACTCAATTTACTTGACAAAGTTACGTTACGGAAAGCAGATTGCGCTGAGCTTAGCAATGTCGCCCCTATCAAAGTGATGATGCGGGAGATAAGGTTTTGTCTTACATTATGTTGAGCAAATTTTCTGATCACAACATAACTTATTTTGCAATAGTTCTTGAGACGACGGAAAAGATAATGGAATAAAAACGTAGTAGTGTATGAGGGAAAGGACTAACTGAAGTATGCACAAGACAATCGATTGAGGAAACTGCACGAGGAAAATTGCATTTGCTTAAACTATCTTTCTTATATGATGAACTGATGTTATCCAATCTGTTTTCGATTACTAATACCTACCATGACTATGCAGGTTTCCTTTAATGTTATATTTTTAATTAACTTTAGTAATTTTAATCTAGTTTAAGATTATTTCGGGTAATTCTATTGTTTTAAAATTTCAAGATAAGATTTATACCAAGTTTGTGTAAAATAAATTAAAATTTAAGATCATAGCGATTACTATGTGATTAATTTCTCATGAGTGTCTGCTATGGTGAGTCTAGGTACGTTGACTGGTCATTTATAAATGTCTGTACTTATTAGGCCACAGGGCTTACAAGGCCAACATGTACACTAAATGCTTTTAAATAATCGGTTTCGAGAGAATAGAAAGTAAAGTTTTAGAAATCAATCAATCACATATTAGTAACTAAATTGCGTGAGACTAAGTAATGTACCAATTTTTTGTTCTATTTCTTATACGCTTTTTCTATATTTTCAGGTACGTTTACAGTTCCAGTAGTTTCTTAAAATACACTATAGTCCTCAATATTAAGGTACGTTTCTTTAGTACAACTTGATTCAAAATTTTATTAGTAAAAATTTCGTTGTAAAATGAGAAGTCTATATAAAAATTCCAACACAACGCTTAACTTCGCTTCGCGTAGCCAAAGTGCCATAGGTGGTTATGTATGACAAATTTATTATTCATCTTTAGTGTATGGGTCACATGTATGTATGATGTCTTGAAATTATATTTTATTTAGATTTTCTATTGTTTTTCTTAAGATTTACTTTTATAGAATTAATCTAGAGTATTAGAGATTGTCCAATTATCAATAAATCATCATCTCATCAGTGCCCCTACAAATGGAGTAAATTTAATTTAATAAGTTCAATTGGAGACTGACACGGACCATTTCGTGCACCACAAATACCGACGCTTCGTTCCTTTGTTATTTGATTAAATTCGGATTTATTGCTTTTCAAATAAGGATCATCCTTCATAAAGTATTTGTAATTAGTCACGGTAGCTTTAGATATTTAAATTGTAAATGCCCTCTTTATGTATCACCAGATGTGTTTCGAAATAACTGTAGTATAGATAAAGTCTGTAATAGTTATGTCGCAATGGTGCTTCCAACAATCACCTATTATTATTATGAGATAGGTAAGATGATATTCTAAAACAAGCCTCATATAATTATCCCATCTGATCGATTTTGCCAATGAAAAGCTCTACGTTCCGACCTACAGTCGTACACCGTACGTGGAACTTAACTTTGGCTAGGTTGCATTCCATCAGCCCGAGCGAGTCCCTTTGTGGCGGGGCACATAGCGTGACCAAACATAGCCTTTGTGTGCCCGCCAATATGACACCTAACACAATCGATTAACTGATTTCACTATACATAGAAATGCATGTGGTAATGGTACTATGGCCCAGTTTCAATTGTGAATCTGTTTAATTTTGACAGTCGAATTCTCAAATGATTAGTATGAATACACGCGGATTTTCTGAATATGTAAACGTTGTAACGAATTTGCTTCTTATCTGTTCGAATAACAACTAACTTAAACCAAGGTTTTTGTCGTAGAGCTTGATTTTAAAGGGATAACGTATACAAAGGAAGCTCAGAAATTACTCAGCGGTAGTGGCTTTAATGAGTCGATTTAAACACCCCATACGTTCATTCCAACACAATACCTTCCGTCTGCGTGTTTTCGAGCAACTCTCGATGCGACGAGGGGAGACAAACTACAAACAAAACAGGGAAGTCTGAGTTACCTCTCTTCACTGAATCATCACTACCCTTCCTACTGCCACTACAATGAATTTTTTCTATAATTTTCCTCAAATGTAGTGCAAAATGTTCATTAATTTTTTGTAGTGTTTAAAATTTAAAGGAACAAAAACAACTTAAAGGTTTGTTGTAGTTTTTAATGACAACAATAAAATAACTTCTGAATGCTTCATTATTTTACCCGGACGAAAGGTCAACCATTGTAAATTCGAAATACGAGAAACTGTGTAAAACGTTGTTGGCAAAGTTTTTGTATATTATAGTATATTTAAAACATGACATCAGGTTAGGTAAAGGTAAACTTGTATTTTGTAACAATATTGTGGGCAATAAAATTTTATGATGTTCAGCGACGTGTTCTGTGGTGACTGCACCGTGCGAGGTTACATTTTATGAATAGTGCGCCCGTAGTACATACCATAACTAAATTGCAAACATGTCAATGTCTCTATCATTGTCAATATTTAGTCGTAGATCGTAGGGGATCACGGCTACCATCATTGGAATGTTATCATTCCTATCAATTGAGTAAATATATATAAAAAAATTACAAATACATATATTTCTAACGTTCTGTATGCATCTATTAAAGTAAATTGGTGAAGAAATGGTAAAATATCTATCTTCAGAACATCTAAAACGAATACAAGACTGATTCTGGTAATTAAAAATATAGCTAACTCCAATCTAATCTTTGTTGTAAATGTCAATACTAACAAACAACGTCAAAGGTGATCGAAAATTAACTCGGACGTGACATTTGTGGCTGACATAGACTAGATCGGAACGATATTTTGAACATTTCATAATTATTTACAACAATAAAATGGACCTTTTGTTTGTAACTTTGAAGTCATAACCAAAATAACCTAAAAAAGTTTATTCAAGCATTAAACTTTTGTAGGTATTCTCATACGAATCATTGAACTGTTTCGCTTATATTATTTCCTCAGCACCAAGTGCTTGAGATGGTACTTGTTTATCTTTAGTTCCAACGCCTCATTGTCCCGATAGAGATCATTAATCTTGTCGTTAACTATGAACTCTTATTATAACTACGTCGCTTATATGTGAGTCACACTTGTTAAATTAGCTTCAATATAAATAAAAGCCTAATTCCGTTTGCATTTAATATAGTCGAGAAAAATTAATATAAGAACTCATACTATGGTAAGCACTTTAAGATATCGGTCTTTAACGATCGTCCGATGTTACTTATTGTAAGGAGGTAAGCTCCCCAGGCAATAGCTCGCACACTAATCGCATTACCCACATGCAATCAATAATACTAGACAAGATTACTGTCGACTGCAAAGTACAACACTTACTTATAAAATGATGCAATAAAAACGTCTGGGAGAGAAATAGAAGCTTAGGTTTAAAAAAAATTCTCAGATGATGATTTGAGAATCGGAGAATTCAAAGATGTAGGTAAGATTATTCAAATCTAATCACATTATTTAAATAATTGTTTATTTAATTAAAAAAGATTGTACATATTCGCTAAATATAACTTGTAATACACGTGTCTGTGAAGCACGTTTAGGTTCACTAGAAGCAAATAAATATCATCGGTACTGACCCAGAAAACCCTCACGGCTCATGAATAATATTAATAAATACTTTTGATCAAAGCCATAATATTTTGAAATAGCGTAATTCGTCGAAGTAACAGAAGGGACAAAATAATGTGAAAGTAGCAAAGTGATGAAATAACTTATATCCTCTCTACACGAGTACTATGCTCGATTGTTGTCTTGACCTGACTGTGAAACAGCACTAAGCTTTTATCCTAGTTGAGCTGCTTACAATGCAAATATTCCGTTAGTGTTAGCGCAAAGGCTGGGGTAAGTCGGACACTGCTAATTTAATAACATGTCGCATATAGTTTTAAAAAGTACTTTCTGTAGTTAGTCTGCAGCATTGATGAAGTTATTACTATAACGGGATACAAAATTAGTAGAGAATTCTTTAGTAATTGAACCAATCTTATCTGTAGCCGTACTGTTGTGTACATAACCATCTATTAATGTCTGGTATACAATTGCATTACATCTAACTTCCATCATATGCAGACCTTGCGTTATGTGAAGGTCTTCTTTGGTATATAATTTTATCGTAAAATAAAAAAAACGTTTCTATTTATAGTTGCACAGAAAGTTAACACTAGCATCCAATTTATTCTATTAAGCGTAAGTTTATGTCCATACGCCGAGGGTCTCAATGACCTTTTCTTCATATCTCGCAACAGGATAAAGCCATTAAGAATACAGTTTCTTTGTATCATGGATATGAATAATAGAGTCCACTGTTGCTCTTCAGTGTCAGCAACTTCCTATATTTAGAATTCCAATTTGTCATGTCTTGGTTAAAAACACTGCACTTGTCTTGTCTGGGTAGTATCTTGGTTAGTTGGGTGTTCGATGGGCGGTCCTCTTAGGGAGGCAATTATTGCAGTAATGACTTCGTTATCAAACGCTGTTTCATCTATATCGCTGTAATAAAACGAGTTCGGCTTTCTTTTAATATGTTTATATCTGTTTATTGTCTGTTGATACGGTGAAAGCATGGACAAGGTTGCATTAATGCCGTAACAGCTTTTTTGTCAAGCTTGTGCCTTCAAAGAGAAGCCATGTTCTACATTCTCTATAAATCAGCACCACTTGATTATCGTCGAATGTTCTGTAACGGAGTACTCACAAAATTGGATTTTGAAGTACCGTTACCAATTTGTGGTTTTTCTTTTGAGATACACAATTATTCTATCTTGGTATAAAGAATAAATTGCAGTGCAATGAACTGAAGGGTTTCCCATTAACGTAATACTGTTTATTCATAAACCTTTCTTTAAAAGCAGGTACTACCTACGTATTTCTTGACGAGTAATCTTTACAGTTAGCGGTACCCGCGGAACAATGCAACATACGTAAGTCAACTGAATGCCGGTGATATAAGTTTTTGCGTTGCTGCAAATTGCTCTCCCGGGCGCCATCGCCTCTCGTGTACCGCTGCTAACTGTCAATAAAACATCCTCTTTATTATTAGTCACCGCCTCTTCCCTAGTAAGCTGCCAAATTTGCTACGCTTCTGCCGCGTTGTTTTTTTTTAGTAACGTAGTTTCTCAATTTTATCATTTTATTATTATTTTAATCGCTTGTTTTTCATTTAATAACACTATTTTTAACTTTTGAAACATGCATGTTCTTGGTTCGTGTGGTTTGTTATCGGCCCGATGGTGGTGGTGACGCTGGTAGTGTCGCGGGCCGTTGCGCGTGCGCGCTGACGCGTGAACCAGCTGATAGCGTGGGAATAACTTCATACATCGAAACCATATTGCTTGCTTCCCATATTGGCACACTATGGAGCCTCAGATTTGTATTTAGTTCGAAATTTTAATTCGCTGTTTTTCAGTGAAGTTTGTAAATAAAAAATATGGTAACTATCCGAATAAATTTACATTGGCATGTCTGTATTCTTTTATAACGTGTGGTAATGCACTGTATGACATAGCCGCGACTTGCGAAGGGTGTCGCTACCGTTTCTCCGGCACACTTGTATATTTCTAAGTTAACAATAGGATGCGGGCTTTGTGGTTTGTTGACGATGTTGCCTTGAGCTCCTAGACGTAGTTGACAACACAATTAAGTGCTCAATGAGCGCCAATAAAATGAATTTAAGCTTTGTACTATCTATCGCTAACTTGTCATGTTGGGTGTTTTGGAGAATTCTCAGTTTGCATAAGAACTTTGATTATTTCTTATCGTTTTTGACCGGAAATTTCGTTGGGCTTATCTTGTATTATATGTTTGGCTTTACTTTTTTAAAATATCCTATTATATTTTCACTAAGCATACGAATGTTATTTTCACCAATGAATTCTGCTTATAATTTTATATTAAGAATTTCTATAGTATTTTCAGTAGGAACCGCTTGCCTACATTCATCGTACCCCATTTCTGGTATCTCTTTCATTACCTTGATGAAAGTCATTGGCAATGTAATTATGTATACATGTATACGCAATGAATTTTTTGCTTTATAATGGTTTATAGAACAGTTAACTTCCGCTTGTTAAGGTTATGAATGAGATAGTTCCGTTTGGGCGGGTAGTATTTGTTCGCATTGAGTTCGCAGCGCCATCCGCGCACTGCGAGGCGTGACGGTGTCGGGAGATGTCCCATGATAATAACGGCAAAGCTGTTTTAATCATAATTACAGTTCAGGTTCCTGCAGTAATTTCCGCTAAAAGTTCGTTGTACTGTCTGCAAAAACTTTCCAAGTGTTCCGTGTTTGTGACTCGTGCTTGGTATATTTAAATCTTGGTTTTTAAAAACTATGGTAAATTGTGGCTTCGATATTTATCTTATAATTTAAAACACTTTTTTGTCCTATTTTTGTACTAAATGCTACTTTAACATTCCACGAGGAATAACAGGTGACTTGAGTACGCTATCCTAGTAACCTGTTTTCCACAGTTTATTTCTACAGATTATGCGGGCTTTAACCAGCTGCATAGCTTTTAGTTCTTATCTAAATCAAAGTAAATTATCTAGGAATATTTTTTTTACGCTGCTAACATTAAATTTATTATATCTGAACGGACGTTCACAGTTTTAGCATGTCATCGGCTGCAGTTTGCGCTTAGATAAATTAAACCCGGTTTATCCCAAGACAAAGTTAGACAATAAATCAACCGGCAAGAGGCTAATTAACACTAGCTCGGATAAAGTCGCTATCATCGCACCTGCCGCCTTCGCCGATCTCCCGACGGATACTGGAGGAGATCGAAATGAGCTATTTGCTTTTTTTTTTCTTTAAAAAAGCAAGTAAAATAATTTAACTCATTCATATAAAAAACTACTTTTCATGGGTATAGTAGGTATCTGGTTTTAGGATTAGGCAACAACTCGGAAAGGATAACCTGCCTTTTAAGAGCATGGCCCTTGTTTGCCAACCGTAAGACGCAATAAGGCAACGTAAAATTTATTTGAACTTATGTGCTGAGATATTAGTTTCTAATTACAACTTATTTATCCTGTTAGATACTTATCAAGTAATGTTAGCTTACGAACCGCACAAGCCTGACTTGTACGGAACCTGAATGTGTTCGAAGTTCGAAAAGGAAAATACTCTTCACACCTGGATGGTGGATGTGCACATAGGTAGAAACATATTTTAATTTAGCTAAATAAAAACACTACGCTCAGAAAGTTAGAATTGATATACTTTACAAGCATAATATCGATATGTGTCAATGTGTTTATTGCCTAGCATAATTTATGTTATTACGTATGGTTATACCCATACAGGAATATACATACATGTCCTTTTGTTATTGGTATTATGGTCTTAAAATATCGCAAACGGAAGTTTTAGCCTGACTAAAAGCAAACATTGATGAATCTCCATTATACACACCCGACATAACATTACCAACCGAAGTCGTTTGTGCACTCCAAACAAACTTTGTTGAACGACAACTTTTTCAACACTTAATTATATGAGTACTAATTCAACCTGTTTCCTAAACGACATTATTTAGGCAGCAAAAAGTTAAAAAACTAACGTGCTTTTCGTTTTTGCGAACTATGCGTTTAATCGAATATTACTTTACTTTTTCATTAAAACTTAATGCTCGATTAGTTTCGGAATTAGTTTCCCAATCTGAATCCTATTATGAACTCGACCAGGCCGCGAGTTAAACTCATTGATACAAAGAATTTCATATGGAATCTATTAAACTCAAAACAAAAGGTAACGTGAGAAACATAAACAACAGAGTAACATTACGAACGACAGACATTAGAAAGCATTGTGTATTAGACCGGGTGAAAACCGACACCTCAATTGCTGAAGATAAGTCATATTGATTACGGCAATTTGTTGGGCTCAGACAAGTCGTTGTCCATTTTAGAACGTGTCGCAGTCGACTATCGCGATGTATACGCACACAACTGACAAACGTGTTATAGAACTTTATTGAGTTTGACAACCGTGTTAACTAACTAAATCATTGATAATTTTCCGCTTGTCACTATTAATGTGAAGTATGAAGAGGTTTATTGTTTCACTTCTGCATAAACTTGCCAAATCGGAAATTAGAAAGTATGATTTGTATATCATTTTTTGCTCTGTAAAGAAGGCCTCCCCAATATGAGCACGATAGCACACACATCAAGGGTACACACATCGAGGCAAATCACCGAATTAATCTTGCAGATCGAATGATCCGCGCAGTTGTTATTTAGCCACAAGATGATACACTTGAATCTGGGATATTATATAATGAAGTGCAAAAAGCGGATGCCGGAATGGAGACGATGACAATCTGCGGCTCCCCACGATTTGAACGACAACGAGCAGCAAGGTCGCTGTCTGATTGTCGGTAATAGTGGCACTTATGATATACTGACGACACATTGGCCCAATTTTAACTGCACTTTTCTACTCCGGAGTTTGAGCGATTCCGAAACCTTCTTCCAGTTTTACAATAAAACTCATCGTTAAGCAACTATGGTCGGATGTTGTTATTAACGCAACGAACTCCGCAAATTCTACAACCAGAAACGTCTCAGAATTTTCCAGGCGAATTCTGTATTTCCCTATTAAGTCGTTAGGATAATGGTCATTTGTGTAACTCGCGATGCAGATCCGGCACTTGTTTGATATTGAGAGGCCAATTGTGGTTCGTCCTGACTCCTGACAGGATGATAGTGGGCAACTCTCGAACGTGCTCGTCGTGACTATTTTTAGAACGTTGATGGCATCACCGAAACATTCCATTGAATTGTCAATTTCGTGTTTTTTTTGCGTTGAGTGCGTCTCGTTTCAGTGGTTGGGCATGTTTGGTATGTCTACTATGAAATTGCGCCGTGACTGAGTTACAAATTGTAATTGACTTTGTCAAGTTCAAACAGATTACTGTGAGGTACGCGTAATCTAAATGTTTGTAACAATAAATATATTTTGTAATCTAGATATTTTACTATTAATAGGAATTATTTACCTTTTTTAGAAAAGGCTATAAAAGGTCCAGTGTTGCACAAACAAATCTCGGCTGGTGTACCAAATCTGAAAAAATAAAACATAAATTAATTAAGCCTTTTGCTGTTTCAACGCCTTAAAACATAAAAGACAATTGTCATTTAGTTCAATCGATACTATTTTAGTCCAATTTCGTATAAGACCTTGTCCTTAATTTCTTGCGTAAGTAAATTAAAAACATCTTCTAACCGTAACTGTGTTGCTTTATAAAACCGAGTAATGTTATAGAATCGTCAGGATGTAGTGAGAATTTCTTGTGTTTAATAATTGTAAACACAAATGTATTTGATTACTACGTTCTTCGTATCAGCTACATAACAGTATTACGAGGAACATAATTATTTAATGGTCGCGAACGTGAAGAATCTTTGCAATAATAACTAGTTGCAGTAAAGTGGTTGCAGCTGTCTATTATGTTTTGCCTGTCGTTTAATGCAACAGATGTCCTACAATATCAAGTTTAAGCAGCTGCTTAGATTAGTCATAATTCAGTAAAACTGTATACTTACGTGCTATTGCATTGTGTAAGAAGTCATAAATGTATAAATTTTATACCTTTACATAAGCCTTAACTGACAAAGAGTTAAAAATGCTAATGTTTGCAACCGCGAAGCAGTCAATAGTAAATATGCGGTTAACCATAACAATGGAGCAGAAGTAAAGAGATAATGTGGCGCTAGAATATATTTACATATAATATTAATATTGAAGAAGATAATATATAACGTAATGTCATTCTGGAAAAATCCCTGATTATGCAACAAGTCATAAGAATGCGTGTTAAAGTTGATGCAACTGCGTTTTATAATGCAGTCGTTATGCGGCGTTGACTCGGCCTTCGCTACGGCAACGGTCCTATTGTCTGCGACTGTTACAATGAGCACTTGGAAACCAGATACCCGCGTCTTATGTCTCGTGTCTCCGGTTTAATAATTACAATGTACACGGGAAGTGCTTGGTTCATGCGAGCCCTGATAATTATACTTGACTGCTCTGAGTTCCGTATTTGCAATGTAGTGACCCAAAACCTTTTTTATCGATCGATCCATTAACTTGTAGATTCGCCGACACCACCCGGACGCAGCGGTATCAAGCTCTTCGTTAGCTAATGGTTCTTTGTCTGATACAGATCTGTATTGAATCAATTTATAATCAAGTCAAGTTCATTTGTTCTCTATCTTTCATTAAATTTGTTAAGCCTGGTGAGAACTGACTCGTGACAGTCGTATTAAAGACATTTATGTTAAATCGTTTACAATTTCTGTGAACAATAATGCCTTCTTTCACGTTTACTTATTGTATAGGCACTATAACAGACATAAATTCCGTATGTGTTGTGTATATGTGGTTTATAGTCCCATTTTGCAGATTGCTCAGTTAACCACAAGAGCGCGCAAGGAAACCGGGATTTCCAATATTGCGAGGGGAAGCCGATGGACAGGCAATTGTCTTGACAGGGGTCAAATAACCAAAGAGGCAAGGGTCTCAGAAAATGCGATCGAAGTTTGGATTATATATCTAGGTATATGTACTGTATTTAAACAATTTTGAATTCCATTTCATGTGCTCATTGTATCAATTTTGTATTATTGTACATTTGTTGGCCATTTTTAAGTCCATTGATTGAAAGGGCACCAAATGACTAAGGCTTTTTTATTTTAACAAAATGTTTAAAAATGGTAATTTAAGATAACCCTAGTTGATAATGCTTTAAAATAGATTATATTGTTTTAATTCCCAAAATGTTCGTATCTAAAATCGGACTCTTAAATCAAATCTCTTTGTCTAACATAAGACCCGCCTATACAATATGTCGCACGTCTTTTGATGTGCGATATGGCTGTCCATGCAGACCGCCCCCACACTCCCATTCTAAATTGCCTGACAAAATCTCTCATCCCTTTGTGTTATAGAGTTGTTATTACGGGCCGTTGATTTGATGAGATTTCCTCAGCAGTTTTATTTTATGTTACAATACCTTCCCATAAAAAATATGATATAGTTTATATTTTTAGGATGAAAAAATCTCTGGCGTTTTCAATGTCCTTGTGTAATGTTTCCTTATTTATTTTCTTTTATATCTAAGTTATGTAAAGTAAGCTCATTTTCAGAGCATAAAGGAAAAAAATTAAGCTCAACAACATAAATAATAGCCTTATCCACTCGGCTGACGTAGGAAATTCCGGGGCTAGAGGTCGTTCCCGTAGGGTGGGGAGTTGTGAAACTGCGTAGTTTCCCGTGTTGCCATGGCGACGCCCCACACGTGGTCGGGCCTTTTTGCAGTCTGCCACCGAATTAGCAGACTGAAACATGACCCATCTACTCATAGGTACCCCATTATGGTGGCGGGTTACACCGAGGATGTCCCATCACAAATGTAATCGCTCGCGTAATATCGGCACCAGATAATTTAAAACCCTTCACGTAAATGAATCGCTGCAATGTTGGGCCGGAAAAGTGTATTGTCACACCATATTACATTTAAATAGAAATTCGCACCTCCCCTTTCTGACTGCTATTATTTTATGTTTTCCTAAACGGTTTCTCTTACTGTAGCGTGCTACGTGTTACTATGAGGCGGCACCCCTGGTCTAATTGCATTTTATTTATTCAAGACTGTAGTACCCTCGAACGATCATAAAAACAACATGAGGGTTCCTGCCCTAGTTGCTCATTAGTTTATGTTTCTGCATTGAATATAATAATCAAAGTAATGTATTCATTAGCACTTTCTACTTTCAAGCTTAAGCAGGAGACCTGTTATCATAGTTTTAGCAGACTAGCTGTGCCCTACGGTATTACAGACGCTGATTTCTTTGTGATTATCAGATTTATCAATACCGCGAGGAGTCCGAGGACGTACCTGAACACCATATATTTTTTCTAGATAACTGACCTGTCGTTTCTTTATACATCAGTGTGTCGACAGTATACCAATCAGACGAATATCTTATATATTAAATAGATCAATAGCGTTTGATGGATAAATGTTCCGAAGTAATAACAAATTATTTCTTTATTTCCGACGCTTTCGATTTTTAATGGAAGATTAGGATCCACCGTCATTAGCTGAAAAAAGGTTTCATTAATCGCTTGGTCGGTATCAAGGTTCCCCCTCGGATAACGCTCTGATAAATGGTTAGAAAACAATTTGGTTCGAAATTCAAATGGTATTAAATTTCCAGATAATCTAACTTTAACTTTGACACTTATCTATAACAATTTCTGTATCTGTATTTTATAACTTCAATCTTTGGCGGAGTGTATAAAAACTTACCTATTAATTGTTTAACAATCGAATTGTTTTTCAAAATATTTTTGTATCATTTATATTATATTTCGTCTTAACGTGACTTATACAAATCATTACTGACCCACTCTTGGGCACGGGTCTCCTAAGAAGGGAAGCTTGGTTATAGACACCATGCTGGTCTAGTGCTGGTAAATCAAATTAAAATTCTATTAACACACTTTACTTCTGGGAATCAACTAATCATACTTAGTGTTTCCATTAGAACATCCCATAATTACTCTATAATAATGTTCGTGTTGATACTAGACTAACGAAGAGTATGCCATGTAACAAATTGTTGCTGATGTCATGCTTGTTTGGTAATAAAAACTCCCCTCTAGTAATACAATCGATACCGGGTACATATTTATAGCAGACAGGGTCTTGATACTACTCTAAGGAAAATGGAAATGTTCGCACCACTTTATTTGCCGCTTCGTTTTTAGATTTTATCATAATTGCTGATCACGAAACCGACCTAGTAACATTTAGATGTACCTGTTAGGATTCTAAAGTAGAATATTTAGGGCTGTATAATATAGGGCTGAATATTTATATCGGTTTCAAATCAGTAGTGAAATGTACCAGTGTTCAATTCACGTAATAATATTCTTTCGCCTACGCTTAGTTCACCCGATGGATCATTTCGATGGACGATTTAAAAATGCGCGTGCTATGAATGTAAACCGTTTTCATTAGAAACAATGCTAGTATAATCGCCAACAGATTAAATTGTTTGAATGAAATATTAAAACAGTGTGCAATAAATTAGTTTTATACGCATACATAACGTGAGCTGCAAATGAATCGATATCTTTACAAAGAAATTGCTATTTAGAATAGTTCCGGTTATATCAGCCTTGAGCATACCCACTGTGAATTATAAATTACTTGTATATTGCTATACTTTATGGCCTTATTTCTATATAATATAAACTAAAATTTTAAGTCTGAATCACAAGGTGTTGATTGCTAATATGATTGGAATTTGTAACTTACACTTCCTAAAGTATAATACATATTTATTTCTGTAGGTTCAATAGTCTATACTTACATGTACAATACTGATGGCTGATAACTTTGCGTTTATATGGCCCGAGAGCTTTCAAACTTTGCATTAATTACTGCCGAGCAACTTTGGCCGTGGAAGAAATTCTTCAAGCAATAAACATTGTACAATATCTCACTAATTTAGTTCCTCCTCAAGTTAGCGCACGGAGCTCAACGAATGTCAATATTATTTTTATTCATGTTAACAGAGAAATATTCCTGTTCCACACTATCACTACAACTTTTATAAACAGAATAAGTACGTGTATCTATAACGAGTTCAAAATAGCAGACCTTCGAATAGTAACTATTTTAAAAGTAACTTTGCTACGTGGACAGAAATGTATTTTTTCCGGCCTCTCAATTATTGCAAATGTACCAAGTTTTTGCTCCCCCAATGAAAAAGTTTTACGCTTTGTAAACAGCGCGGGCAGTTCGCCGTTTGCATATGAAATGCTGTTAGTGGTCCTGGGGATTAAATCACACGTACGAGGGACTATAATATGTATGTTTACGTATTGCGGAGAGAAATGAGTCATCTTAATAGTGATACAACTCCATAGTATACGCGTAACTTACTACGAATTACTCACAAATTAATGCGTCACATTACAATCCCTCGATGAGTAATTTAATCTGGAATTAAGATGAATAATAAATAATTTACTTATAAAATTAATATAGTAAGAAAGAATACATCTAAAACTGATGTAAATTCGTCTTGAGTAGAAGCGATAGCGGCTGCTGTAAGTTACAGGAGGTCGACGAACTTATCGCCACAGTGAGTCATCGGTGACGGTGACCGTAGCATTTTGAATTCACCATTCGCTTGCAAAAAGACGTCTCCGTTTGTAGATGAGACGCAAATGAACTCGCTTACTTCTCAGTCACGTATGAATGATAACATTCTTTATGCATGTACCACTCACACGCAAACATTGTATAGTTATTTTTTGTGTCAGTAGGTACCCACTTATCACATTCCCTGGAGAACCTCTCAAATCTTACAAATAGGAGTTAATTGATGTTTTCGAATATGACTCTGTACTCGACGGTAAAGGAACAAAGCGTACATATCGAATATTCATTAATGAACGCCATAATAACGAAAGGATTCGAGAGCCCTGCATTCCGCGTGGTGAGAGCCATTAACAATGCTGAGAGCTACGCACGGAATGGACCGGGAGGGTACGATAATTTACCGGAGTTCTGCTGCAATAAATGAAGTGTAATAGAGAGAGAGAGTTATAGATCTATACACGCACAGAATCTTCTGAATACTTATTTTGTTCGATTTCACACATTATTATACAATCATTCATCCATTTATAATAATGGAGGTCTTATCAAGACATCATTAATTTTGAACATATTATTAATATTATTGTGTAGGTATGACATAATTATTTATTATTTATTGTGTACAGTGTACACACAACAAATAAAGTAAATTGAGAACATAGGACTAGAGACAGATTTTTTCAGGCTTACAGGTATTTCATTAAAATGTTATATCGTTCAATTCATTTAAGCTCACATCAATGTAATTGCCGGCAATTTTTTATTTTGCCACCTTTTATCTTTTATTATCTATTATAGAGAAACATTTACCTAGAATTACATACTTTACCTTTTATAGATTTTCGCAATAAAGGCCATTATCTACATTTGCATAGTTATATTTGTCGATACATATTTTAGGGTATTTGTTTCACCCACTCTTCGGTACTGTCCAGCCGATTACATGTCTCTATTTTTATATTATTTTGATGATATAATAGTATTTTCTCAATAAAAGCTTCATTCGTATTTCCTATTTGTATAAACTTGACCTAGTTACGTTTTGAGGACAAATAAGAGCCATGGCCTTCATCCAGTTTCCAATGCGAACATGTAGAAAATTTTGTTGAGTGAGAGAATACGTCAATTATGCCGACAACGCGACCTGTAGCTGTAGCTTCCCGTTTTTCATTCCCAGTACAAAAACAGCTCTCGTGAAAATTCATTTTAGAGTTTCGCTTTCGAACAGTGGTGTTTGTTTCAATCAATTTGTTGGTTTACGTTTTGTTGTTCCATGAATACAAAGAGAAAACTCTTTGAGTAAAAAAGGTCAATTGTTACATTTCTCTGTTTACTTTCATCTTAACTGAGAAGGGTAGCCTCAATAAAATGAGCTCTACTGATTGCCAAAATGAATAGGTATGAATAATGAGTACGCCAATTTGATAGCCAGACGCCATTTTCTTCTGGCAAAAGAAGGTAAAAACGATATTCATGTAGCTCAAATCATTTTACTTTCACATTTCAATTTTGCACTCTTGCTTCCAGCTGTATTCCTATAGTGCAGATATAGACTGGCTTAGTTTGGTGTCTTATGCGTCATATAAGATCAAAGCCCTCACTTCCCGTTGACCTCCAAAGGACTTGACGACCGTCTTTGTCTAGGAAGACATGACGAGAAATCCGAAACTAACTAAATAATATAATAACGCTAGTTATTAACATGTTAACGGTTTAAATGTCTTTTCACTTTGGCTTGCAGACTACTCGCGAGATACCTACTAAACAATATATTTTTGCCTTCAACAATATTAATTTGAAAAATGACGTGCAAACGATTACGAAGCAAGGTCGTCGATTAATTTCCGCGGTCATTTCAAACCACGCGTGACACAGATGACACGAACATTACAGAGCGAATGTGTTTATGTTATTATGCCTCAAAATATAATTAACCTTAGAATATTTTTAAATCTGACCTCATAATATCGCACTACTTGAGATCTTCTCATCACAAGAATTTTAATGTGTATAGGCAGGCAGACTGTATACTTAAGTTATCCTTACATCGCAATCTAAAGCCCGTGAAGCCTTAGGTATCTAAAAGCTTTCTGACAAATGATCCGTTGCAGAAACAGGATGTACCTATAATGTTTTCTTTCTTGATATTGAATCCTCTTAATTATATCTCTTGTAACACGTCCAGCTCAATTCAGCGCTAGGTAGGTACTCTGAGCAAGTGTAGTAATGAGAGACTGATAATCAGTGGAGCGTGCTCTAACGGGAGTCACACTTCAAGTGCAACGGTCATATGATACATTGAAATGAAATATCTTTAATCTAGAAGTATTAAATTTATTAGTCTCTAGAATGCCTACATTTATCTTTAGAATGCAATTGATATGAAGTGAAAAATCTTGCAACATTCAAATGTTAAGGATAAACACATAAAGGCTTGACGTAATAATAACGAGCTTTATTATTACCAGCCATAGCAATAAATTGTAGAGTTTATTGCTCAGACGGTGGACTGCGTGCGATCAGGCTTCGAACTTCAAGTGGAGCGATTTTACGATCAAAGCTTAAATAAATAAATCATTTCACCTACTTTGACAAGGGTTTCATAACAATTGTGATTGATATCGTCGTCGCCAGTACAAACGATAAATTAAACGTGTCTGCAAATTCTAAAATTACGTTTCACTGTTTCCATATCACAAATAGTTTCGAATGATTTGGTCCATTCATTGTAAACAAACATTCCCTCTTGTCCTTTGTTCTCAAACAAAGAACAAAGTTTACCGTGGGCTAGAGTACTCTCTAGTGAAGTTACGTGTGGTAGCTTCAACTACAAGTCGAGTGGAGAACTTGTTCAACATGTCTCCTGTGAAGATGTCGCAACACTCCTGCCTACTACTTCTGTCCACACTACTTACATGCTCATACTTGCATAGACTAACATTCGTATTGGATTCTGTAACTATGATATTTTGAGACAGTATCGGTAGTTATAATTTTGTTGGTAAAAATGAATACTTTACGTTTAGTTTATTTTATAATTATGTTGATTTAATGGACATGCAATGTTTTTGTTTCTTACAAGTTGAACTAGAAAATTATATTTCTATTTGCTTTCGAAAATTATTTTTCCTCAATTTAAATATTCTAAATTAATTCTGATTACCTAGTTCGGTATTGTAAAATACGTAAACGTGCGTGTGTTCCGAGTTCGTGACCAGCGAGTATGATAAAACAATTTCTTCGATAGTCTTGGCACGTTCACCGCGAACTACATACGACTTATTATATTAATTCATTGTCTACTTAATAATGGCTTACTTAGGTTCTACTTGAAGACATTTAAAAGAGTTCTCATTTTATGTTTGGATTTTTTACAAAACGGCTCGTTTTGAATATTATTTCGAGTTCTAGAATAAACAGGAATTCCCATCTACATAACCCATCACATCACACAATCATTGTTCGTCGTGAAGCTGTGAATTCAAATTCATGTACCGTTATCATTTAGTGTTCGCTGTCTGGAGGCTGACGGTGAAAATCCGAAAAGCGTTTGGCTTAAAACTTGGAGCACTTTGGCAGAATTAAACTGCTCGCTTTTTACATCGGCTACGCGGAATGACTTGTGGTTTTGTCGTTTTAAAAATGTTTTAAGTTCAGTTTTTACGATTTATTCCATTCTAATACCAAAAACTAATACCACTGGTATTTGTTTCAACTCATATTTTTTTTCTATTCCGAACCGATACCATTGTTTAAACTAATACCAAAACAAGTTCAAAGATATAAGGTACAGTCAGTAAAAATGCTTTGTATGTAAATATAAGACCTTTAATTGAAAAAAAAACAGATAACTCCAAAAAAATCAAATTTTGTTAGCAAACGTCTTGTTCAATGATAAAATATCACTTAAATAATCAACTTTAATATAATTTTAGTTCCTCTCTATACCTGTATAATATTTTTTTTGCAAAAACATCAAACAGGAAGAATTTACTTACAATCTAAAAATTACAAAATATCTCAAAAAATTAACTCTTAATTTATATTGAAATTTATCTGACATAGTTATTATTAGACAGGTACGTAATTATTCACGTCTACCTATCTCATAACAACTATGTCAGGTAAATTTTTAACAAAAATAAATCACTTTTTATCTAACAATTGTAAAATATCACAGAAAATCAACTTTTTGTATAATCTAATCAGTCATTCATCACCTACATAGCAATGAATCAGCATTTTTTTTTTGCAATAATATCTAATATGAAAAATTCACTTTAAATCTAACAATTATAAAATATCACAGAAAATCAACTTTTTGTATAATCAAATCAGTCATTCATCACTTACATAGCAATGAATCAGCAATTTTTTTTGCAATGAATTCTAACCTTACCTAACAATTGTAAAATTTCACAGAAAATCAACTTTTTGTTTAATCAAATCAGTCTTCACCTATATAGCAATGAATCAGCAATTTTTTTTTGCAAAAACGTCATGTATGAATAATTCACTTATAATCTAAGAATTATAAAATATCACAGAAAATCAACTATTAGTATAATCAGCTAAATGACGTGTAAATAATTTCTTATATTTCAACAATTAGTAGCTAAACCCTTAATTTTTCTAAGCAGTGACCTACGGAGATTTTGTTTTTGAGGAGTTGGTCAGTTACGTATGTGATCCACGAATTTTTCATAATAGTTGTCTGTGCACATCGTTTTGCGGGGGGTGCGTTTGATTTATATTGAGTAACAACCACTGTTTGTAAATCTGCGTCCTCTTTCAGCACGTTCAGAAGCTGATATAAATTAGCATTCTTTGGCACAGCCGAGTTTAATTTCTTATGCCAAGATTCTACGGCATTTGTGGTTCGATGGCGTTCACCATGAACGCACCAAATGTCTACAAAACTCTCGTTCTCTAGCCATTGTGACACCATGTAGTCATTAAATGTTTGAATGGCGTCAGTATCAGGACAGTCTTCCATTATGTAGCACCATCCTTCTGATATGAATTTACGAGGAAGTAAAGGCAGTAAAGCTGAAAGTCTTACATGTCTTTGGGTGATAGCATCTTTTGTCAGATCCAACTGTTTTGCTTTTTTCCATACATTTTTGGAATAATGAAAGTAGCATCCTTTAATCACAACTGACGGAAAAACAATTGTAATGGCGTTCATTGCGGCTAGTTCAAAATCTGTTAAAAATTTTACGGGTTCCCACCCAGGAATGTTTTGTTTCAAAATTTCAAATAATTTTTTGTATATTTCTTCTGTTTTTTTGTTAAGTAAAACATAAATAAGAGGAACTATACGAGTGTGATCTTCGTCACTTCCCAGATCTCCGTGGATAGTATATAACTGCACAAAAGGCTCAGGGGTGCAATCGAATGTTCCGTCGCTTTCAAAAAATTTAATGCTCGGAATTATCTCTAGTTGATTTGGACTGACCAAGATTATTATTCGGGTATTGGAAGACTCATCTTTATAATCGTAAAACAAAAAATCTCTAAATTGTAATGGAACTTCTACTTCATCAATTGATTTACATTTAATTTTTTTTACACCAGCTGCGTTGTTTCTTGCATAATACAATTTTGATTTGATGTTTGCAAACGATGGGATATTTCTCACCAAATCTGATTCAGTAGCGCAGAATTGTGATTTGAATTTGTTATATATGTTTGGTATTGGGGCGAAATCAGACTTCATCACTTTATCTCTTAAATCATCCAGCTTTTTTGCCATTACATTTTTGAATTCATCGGGCTCGCAGCTATGATTTTTCTCATTGGAAATATTGCCATCCTGTGAGGACAACAAAATAGCTTTAGCAAAATAGTTTTCGGATAAAAATACATATTGAAAGATGGAACACTAACTGTCTTATTCATAATATAACGCTTACCGAAGGTATAAACCTTCATTAGTTAAAACATGTTTTAAGGTGGATGCTCCTGGGTGGCCCGCAAAATTCAAATTATCGTAAGTTTTTTGCAATTTGCAGCTCAGTATGGGATAGTATGGTAAATAGAAACTAAATTCGCGGTACTGGCATGTATGTATTTATATCATTATATTAGTTAAATTTATCAATGTAACCCACTAAGTTAAAATTTATATTAAACGTAAAGTTATTATTAAAATGGCACATTTTCTCTTTTCTCTAAGTTAGACAATTATATTGAAGGTTTTAATAAGTATAATTGTGTAAATACATACATGCCAGTACCGCGAATTTAGTTTCTATTAATAAAATATCCGATACTCAGCTGCAAATTGCAAAAAACGTACGGAAATTTGAATTTCGCGGGCTACCCTGGAGCATTCACCTTAAGCCTACCGAACGTTCGATAAAAATTCTTATTCATAATCGTTTCTTAGAGCTCCCATAACTAAACGCCACTATCGTACACAATGTTGCCATTTTGTAGAAAAATATGCGATTTTAGTCGATTTTAACGTTGTTTGCCTCTGGTCACAGAAAATTTGTCTATGCATTTTTAAACACTGTCATAAAAAACGTACACCAAGGTAAAGGAGGGAATAGTTTGAACTACCTAGTCTTTTGAACAATTTGTTGAATTTGTTATCATGCAATCTGGGAAAAAGCGGCAAAGGCCGTTGCCGTTAATACTTGTAATTCTGGTGAAGTACCACACCACCGACTAAATTAATTATAAAAGCAGCCGTTTCTTTGGAAAAACTGTACCATTTACGAAATTCTTCGTCATCCAGATAAAATGCATCGAATCTCTGCTAATACAATTTTATACGCGAACAACCACAATGCTATGTAGGGATTTTAAAGTAGGTATTTTAATACTAACTGACTGACATTGTAAACCGAACGTCAAACACGAAACAACTGATCGATGTCGGCCATTTGTTTCCCTTTTTTTTTGTTTATCTAGTGTTTTTTTTTACTCTTGCTATTCCAATTCACTTTTGACAATGGCAGAATTGTCGAACAACGGCATCGGTACTAATTGCCATTTAAAGAAATAGAATAGAATTGATGTCGGCCATTTTATTGTTAACGAACGTTTAAAGAAGGGTCATGGCTTCTTTAAATCAAATTAACTTTAATGGAGAAATAAAGAGTGTTTTTACCTCTAAAATACGATTATGAATACCATTTTTTTAACAAGCTTCCTACAAAGGCCTTATAAAGCTCCACTAATCCATTATAAATAAGCCAGTTAAACTCTATGTAAGAAGTTGGTAACATACCTTTATCTGTAAAGATCCACTGCACTCTTTAACATTCACACATCTCCAATGGGTCCATCCATTTTTATTTTCCCTTTTTTTTGTGTACTGGTAACCAGCTCTCATTAAAACCAAGCCACCATTTCTTGTTATGAAAGTCAAGCTTCCTGTTTTTCCCGAAGATGTTGAGGGCTGATTATCAGCTTCCTCAGACATATCTAAAAAAAATTATATATTGTATGTAACTTTTACATTTGATTGGATTATGATAAAAAAATCAAATAATAGGTATTTTAAATAAAACACTAATTTTAATAAAGAGAAGTAAATTATACAAAAGAACAAATTAATATACTCACTTAATAAATAAAAATCACTGTCACTCTGATACCAATACGCCACCGCCACCGCACGGAAATGTACTGAGGAATTTATGTAGATAAAATTTCTCTCCGAGTCAAAGCACAACATTCCAGTCACACTTGACTCTGATTGGTTGTTTCGAATTTTGGAACAATAGAGCAAACTCACCCTTTCTCGCAGGTAAAAAAAATAGCAAGATGATTCACTAAAACTACTCTTACCTATGCTAACCTTTGTAAAAATATTGGAGTGAAGTGAATTTGGAAAGTTTTAAGCATTATATTACGATTACATAAAAATATTGAAAAACAAATTTACTTTGATTAGGTTTGACTGCGCTGACTGTACCAAATTCAAGTTGTTGGTATTCGTTCGTACATTAAATTAAATTATTTAAAAAGTGGTATCCGTTCGGAATAGAAAAAAAATATGAGTTGAAACAAATACCAGTGGTATTAGTTTTTGGTATTAGAATGGAATAAATCGTTTTTACCCAGCTCTGTAAAAAAATACGGTATTCCATTTATATCATAGTCATTCCGGTCTAAGCGTCCGCTGGTATTTTTATGTTTCCACTTCACCCAAATGTTATAATTTTTGGTCTCGGGACGCAGTAGACAGGTGTGGTGCAGTGGCGCAACGGGTAACGGAAGACTTCAGTTCTCGGTTCACAATTAGTGCCTGGTCCCGTTACCGACGCATTGTCCGCTATACTACTCCATCGGTTATATTCCTTTGTGCAGCCTTAATGGAAAATTTCCGATTGTTTGTTTTTTGCGCTTAGTATTTTACCAGCAAAGTGCCCATTGTAAAGGTGTTATATTCATACTCTTAAATGTTACATAAATCTGTAAAGGAACCTAATTATTTTTGCAGACCTAACTAGTTTAGTTTTATACTAGGTACTTATTCTTGTAAGAGAATTAAAAAAACACCGAAACTACATTAAAACAGAGGCTGCAGTGGCAATGCCATTACGACTTATTGAACAAACCGCTGCCAACAATATCTCAGTCCAATCAGTGCTGAAGTTTATAATATTAGTGCATCTCTCAGTTTTATCTTATGGCCCTTTTACTATTAATTTATCATTAAGAGGACTATCTGTCTGTCTGTCTATTTGAAAATAATAATTCAAACAATACGCAACGGTGTGCCCTCGAAAAGGGACCTACAGCCGGAAATAAAGTTATGACTCACGGTATATTAAATTAGAAAGTTACAAGTTATACATATGTCAATATTTATTTATGATTTCTCATTTAAGAAAACAAATAAATAGCCTGATCGACTATATATATGTGACTATATGAATATGAACTCTACAGTAGACATTGTGTAAGACAGGCATCGTCTAAGTAAAAATTATCTGGAGTCTAATGAGAGTACAAAAGGTCGAAACCTTTAATCAGCCTTCACAGAAAGCCAAGGACACCAGCCGCTTGCCCGGGCGAGGCTTTCCTTTAACCTTGGATGAGAAATGTACGTCATGTCCTTGAGCATTAAGTAGGAATTCGTAACTCATAACGACTGATACATTTGCATTTATATCTTTCAATACTTTTACTAAACGTTATCAATACTTTGATTATTATATCCTGATCTTAAGTTTAAATACGGGAAAGTCATGTTTTTTTTCTATGAATTTGTTTTTCTATGGAAATCTGTCATACCAAATCGTCATACAGTTTACAAATTGTTGAATCTGCTGCCATAACATTCCGCTTGACACGAAAATGTTTATGAATGAGCTCTCAGGTTAGTATCGACAAACATACCTATCTGTTTCTGCTCCACTTGTCTTCAAGTATTACAATTTATTATTCCATGACTTACAATATAATGCAGTATTCTACATCTATTTTCATCGTTTACCATAATCCAGTTTTCCATGGTCGACTTTTGAGTCCATTATTTTTAGTTTTAATTTTTGTACCACTAGAATCTTGAATTATTTACGGATTTAAGTTTATATCTATCTGTTTCATTATCTAAGTTACGCTTCTAGGATATAATATTTTATCTTACTTAGCAAATCCGTTGCTATTAAATTGCCTCTTATTTTACAGCCAATTAATCACTCCCATGACATGATCCATCACAAGCTGAACATAGAAAACGTTTCATAACGGACTTTTCAACTAGCCTCCTTCCTTATTATTAGATTTCATTGCTCTCACTGGTCGACTACTTAACCCAAAATTTTAAGATAATTCATCAATATAAACAAGTTGCATTTGTTAAAAGCTTTGTTCTATTCTATTTAAATCCTGAATTCCATACATGAACAAAGTTAGGCGAACTCCTACAAAAGTGTATTTCATCAATGTCAAGGACATATTATATACAAGCATAAGTAATATGCCGAGGAAATGGGATTATTTTCGGGCGGATATTAAATTATAGCCGGTGAGAGCCGGATTACGTGGTGCGGGTTCCATTGTAGTCGAAACTTTACAACCCAATTATCAATCATGAAGAATAAATCACGGTATCACTAAAAAGGATAGGTTCAAGTGGCTGTAAATTATTCTAGCGGCACTCTGACGCCTTTTAAAGAATTAACACCGATTAACATTTCCTTTCGATGTAATAACATGACAATAAAAGTCCCATAACGTTTGTTTGTAATTGTGCGTGGACACAACACGTGGTTGCGCACGCGCCGGAAGCTCAGGATAGTCGATACTTGCGTGACATTGTTTAACCGCCGACACCTGCCGCCTCCTGTCATGCGAAGAATTCAAAATAGATGCTTCCGAAATAATCAATGAGAAATTAAGTAGAACTTGATACTGTAATTATTACCCAGCTAGCAAAACTTGGTATTACAAGTATCCTAAGAGCATATTTTTCTTACTCTTTTAGTACACTTACAAACGTTGGTAAGTGTGGAATTGGGCGCACTTTGTAAGAGCGTTTGCCCTTATTGTTATTGTATTAAACTCTTATGAAGAGTGTTTTCAATCTTACAGTGATCTGCCTAGTGCCGTTGTAAAAGCAAGTGTCTTACAGAGGCATGGTGTAAGGGTAAAATATGCCATTGTGTAGTCCCACGAATGCCGTTCTAAGTGTGATTTGCCTTATTTACTTCTTTGTGATCTCAATGTAAGAGTATTTTTAAGCGTGGCGAACATTTTAACAAACCGTTAATGGTGCGCATGCAGAGAATATAATAAAAATCTTAAAAAATGTAAGTACTTTGTATATTAACTTTATAATTTAAAAATTTCTATGTTACTTGTATCTTACTATTATTATAATGTTGAACTACCTGCGGAGTAGGATTTTTCGAAGTATTTTTAATGTAAATAACATTAAAGTCTCGGGCCATTTCTGAGATGTGTTTTTGAATAATCGTTATTGATTTATTAAAATGTGAAATAATACAAAATATCACCATTTTCCATTATTTACAATCTTACTTATAGTGTACTTCATCAGAACATTTAAAAGTTCAATCGTTTTTAGTTAAATGAACTGTCAGACTAGTTAGTCTTATATGACTCTAGTTAAGTGTGTTTAAAGACCATTGCTCCTATTAAACACTAGCCTAAAACAATGATCGGTGGCCATTGTTCATAATGTTAGGGTTCCTTAACATTAAGAAGGAACAGTGGAAGAACCAAATGTCCCACCTAATAATTTTAACTTATAGGTAATGTAAATATGCTTATAACATTTAGTTTGTATGTTAATTATTTGTTCTAGCGTAGCAACTGCTGTACCCAAATAATTATGGGCATTAAGAATGAAGAAGAAGAAGTAATAATATCCAGACTAAATTTACATTACATAAAAAGCAGTTCGTATAGGTACAGACGCCAGCAGGTCAACCTATCCAAAACTGTTATTTAATATGAACCTTACGGTTTAGTATTAAACAAAGAAATATGACAGATTGTGGTAGCTTGATGTGCTGGCCTCTGTACATTGTAGTGTTCAAGTCAAGTTAGTTTGATACAATTTGTTGATATTGTTTTAATAAAATGCTAGTGATAAATCATTGACATTGCTTAATCGGAATTTTCGTAAATTTTCATACATTTCTTTATTTCAGATTAGCTGTTTAAACTATGCCCTTTAAAATAGTGCAGACTATAGAAAGAGGCAGGCCTCTATTGACTGCAGTACCGCACGAGTGGGAAAATAATGGAATTTTGTTTTGGCCAAAAAAACATAAACAATTACGGAGAATAAGAAACTCAAAACTGTGTTAAATTGTGTATATTGCTTGAGATGTAGTCTTTTCCATAAATATTTTTAAAGATATCAATAAAAATTTCTATATAGACTTTTTCTATATCTTTGCTGCACCATTTAGTAAAATATTTACCAAAATTACAGTCTCTCCATCCAGTTAACAAATGTTTCATAACACCAAGATCAATCAAGTGGAGCGAGTCACAAACTGGAAAGTCTTCTACCATATCGATATTAAGTTATAAAAGAGGAGAATCTAGCTTATGGTGTTCCTCGTCCTTTTTTGATCGAAAATCCTTGTCATTTCTTTTAGGACAATCATAGTTTGGAAACGTGACAGTGCGAGACACCTGTGAATATTCACCTACAACCGTACATTTCAGACATCCGTGCTTGCCGTTAAAATTGGCAAACCATCGATATTAATATTCAATTAAATATTATTAGGCATGTAATCAAAGTGTTCTAAGTGTTTTCTTATTTGTTTAATTGAGCCATTATGCCAATAATTTCCTGTCCCTAAGCAGCAATCTGTATTTCTTGTCTCGTTGTTTGAAGAAGCGTGCGAGCATCCTTAGGTAAACAGTGTTTACAATTTTTATTTAAAATCACTGCAAGTTCATTGTACGTTGAGTGTGATATGTTATATTTAATGGCCCAGATTTTAATATCTTCGCGCAACTGCAGATTATTTTCATACTCCACCAAAGTTTTCGAGGTCAAACTCACGTTCACTGTCATCGCTAGACGTAATATCAGTACCACTAGAATTACAACTTTCTTTTTGTGCGGAACCACCAACCATATTGCTGGATCCAGCTTGTTCTGTTCCTGTTCCTCGTAAAACTTGTGAAGATGCTGGCTCTTTCATTAATTTCATGTATTCTTTATTTTACTTTTCTGCGGTATGCACAACTTCTTTTAAACCGTTTCCACCTATTTAAATCCATTATTAAATACGGTACTTTATCTTCATTACAACGCAGTGAAGAATACTTATATAAATAAATGAGATCAGTAATATACTTAATAAAGCATGTTTACGACGTTTGTGAGCTTAAATGTTCTTTTATACATCATACTATTCTTTAATATGATTTAGATCAGACAAATCACTCTTATAATTTTTTGGTTCTTCAACAGTTGTATATCATGTTATAGTAAGATCAGTACTCTTTTAAAATACTTACCCAAGAAATCTATAAGAACATTCGATCTTTTATGATGCCTCAATAAGTATAAAAAAATATCAAGAGTAATTAGTCTTACACAAGTGTGCTTGTAAACTTTTGTTCTTATAAATATTTTTACAAGGAGGTCTTCTATATATCTATAAGACTCCTTTATAAGTTTAAACATTCTTTTAGTTCAAATCACCATTATACATGCCTTTATAAGAGGCCCCTTCTTAATCAGGACACTTATAAATGTTTTATAATGCTTTTATTCTTTAAAGTAATTATTTACAAGACTATTTTGCTAGCTGGGTATGGCTCTGCAAAGCGAAATGCCGGAAACCAATAATACATTTTAGTACTTAGGTATAGATTAGTTAGTATTGGAAAACAGTAAGTGTTAAAAGTTACTGTACACAAACATTCCTTTTTACCACTATAACATCGCGGTGCATTCTAATACCTAATGCCCACTAAGAAGCGACTGGTGTGTTCACTTAATTTCCTCGCGGTGACCGCGACAACCGCTTGTTGGTTCAATGGAAGTAATTAATTTTACCGAGCTTCGTTAATGCGGTCTGGACAACTTAATAACACCTCTCTTCGCGTTGGTTAAAGCAACAAGAATGTTTGTGGTGCACTGAAACACATCATACATTCTGAAATTGTATTGTGTTACAAAATAATGAATATTCGCAACGATGTGTTGCATACTTGTGCTTCATTGTGTTGAGCTTCACTAACAATGTAATGGTATGAATTCTTCTTAAACTATAACAAACAACTTAATATCGGAAAAGACTTAAAACGTATCTATAAATCAAAGTTGTACATACATTTAATTAATTACCTACTCGAAAACATATTCAGTGCGCGCGTGTGCTCAACTTGAATTCGCGGTATTGATTAACATACAAATAATGTAGTCGTATGGCAAATAAGTACTTGACTTAGTCAAGGCCAGTAGCAAAACCCAACCTCCTACCGGAGCCTGGTACGCACGCAACTGGCTCACAAATCTCGCCAATCGATTGTTCCAGTGGCCATGAACTCAAACCTCCTCTCGCACCACACCGGTGTTTCACAGAAAGCCCTCCGAACAAGTAAAATAACATCACGTTCCTACATCCGATTGAAAACAAAACCCAGTTTTAAAATATCCTCACGATTCTATTACAATATTCGATATGGGGTATCATAACCCTTCGTTCGCTGTTAATCGAAACAGGGAAATTGATCACTATTCATGAAGTAGAAACTCGGTGGGACTCTCGTGACAGCGAGGTGTCGCCAGTGTCTGGCGCCTGAGGAAAAAGTTGCACACTTACAGAATGAGGACCACATTGCGTTTCACGTTGCGTCATACATATATGTTGGAGCAGACGCATCTCGACCACTTTTTACAGTGCTGAGAAACGGTCTCAATCAACTTTCAACTTACAAAGTAGGTAAACTAAGAAACCACAGCAAATAAATGAAACTAAGAATGTATGTTTGCAACGAAATATTTGATAGTTGTATAAACTTTCCCACTTTTTTTAAAATAACATTATAATTATTAGCGATTTTATATCTAACTCGTTTATGACACCAAACAGTTCACATTTTGTTGTCTTATCGGAGAAAATACAATTGGCCTCATTTTGTGACCCAGTTACTTGCTTTAGCAACGATTAGAAGAATTTGTAAAAAAAAGGAGCAGCTGCATCTCGCTCCCCTCACTCTAATCATTGTTCGTCTAAAGGGTCGTCCGAAATGGGTAGCAATGGCCGCTTTATAAAAAAACAATAAAGATACGCATCCAGGTACCCTCGCAGGGATACATAAATGTTATCCTATTTAGCGGAGATTTCACTAGACAGCGTGATTTGCTAGTACACAAAAATATATGTATATAGGACAAATAGCTCGTTAAATAAAGCGTGAGCTACCCTAAATTTACATGGCATCACATGGCAGTTGTTTCCTCTTCCGAGATATATCCGAACTATCTATACATATATTGTACTCACTCATAGTCTAAACTCAGGCAACCTCATTTAATCGTGGACAAATTGCCTGATATAGATACAAGTCATAGTACAGCTGTAGGTGAAAGCATGCGGGCATGCAGTAGCAACGAACAAACTCGCAATGCGTACGTTTGTGCAATGCGTTGCGGACTTGTTCAGTTATGACGATGACGTAGCCGCACTCCTGTACATCTGTTAATTGAAATTCATTGATTCGAACTGCCAACCATAGTTATGTTATACTGGACGTATAATTAGTCTATTTGAGCTAAATTCCTTATTAACATTCACGAAATTATTACGGCTGCAAATTACTTGCATTCGTTATGACATCGGCGCCATAAACAAAGACGGATATTTAACATAAGCCATCAGAGAAAGAAAGAGACGAAGAGACTCCGTTGAACGAAATATGCTCTAGCAACGTATATTATTTAACTTCAGGATCCCCTTATTGATAGCACCCTTTATGTACGTCCGACTGCCATTGGAAGTGCATTAAAGCTATTAGTAAGTAGTTAGTTTATTCCACCAAAATAGATAGGAGAGAAATGCTGGATTCACATTAATATACAATTTCTGTTAATATTATTTTGTAGTATATGGACATATACAGGAAATACGTGCTACTTCAACGTGAATTAAACAACCTTGCTTCTACTCCATGGCACTGAACACCCACGCTGTTTTTGCCATGTGAATCATTTAATAAGGCAACTTCACCATTTAGGGCGACAAACAAAATCACAATTAAGGTATTTCAACCTGTTAACAAGTCATATAATAGGTACGTAATTATTAGATGACTGTGACATGGAAACATACGCAATATACTTAGAGACTTATATAATATAATTTTTAAAATTTCTCAATGTATGTGTTGGTTCGTCAACATCTTACACGGTCACGGAAGGTCATCACCGAGCTTGTTCCGTCAAGATCAGGGCCACGCGGTCACCGGCCGAGCGTGTTCCACGCCTCACTGATCGGTTTGTTCACGTCAACAGTTTTTATTAACTCCCTTGGTTGTTCCTGTTGATGATGTCATTTTCTTATCTTACGAATACTCAGTATGTAGTCGCGCTATGATGGTTAAATAATTACAATTGCAAATTCTCAATTTATTCCCAAACATGGTCTTCTTTTATATTCTATATGTGTTCGGGTGTTGTTGTGTAGATTCAGGGGTTATGCATAATGTCAAAGGCCACACAGATTATAGCACATGTTCCCCTTCTGGTGTCGAGTCTCGAGTCTCCTCTCAGAGTGAGAAGACTTAGGCTATAGACCACCATGCTCGCCTAATAGCAGCACTTAAAATCAATTATTGTACTATATTCCGAAACAAAAGGAACGAAAAGAAAATACCATACACAGCAGTAGACAAAGCAGTACAGCAAGTTTCGTACCTATTTCTGTTTCACAAGATGGTGCAATAGATTCCCCAGTTATTTACAAGTTCTCTTAAAGAAATTTAATAAGCTCAGTATTTGTTGTAGCAGACTTGAGTCGTATAGCGAGGGAGGCGACGCGCGGGCGCGTATCGATCGCGCCGCCACCGCGCGGCCTGCATACGAATACCAGAATCGCCCTCCGTTCAGCCCCTTATCAAACACTTCCACCTACCAGACCCCAAGCTCTTAGTTAGTATCGTGACCTCGTTGATTGTTATGTCAACTCTACACTGACTGAACACAATTAGCCTAGCTATAAAAGCTGCGATAATTATTTTAGAAAGTATGAAAGCTGGAATAGAAATAAAGCACTTAAACAAAAAGAAACGTTAAATCTGTTTTAGTAACATGTACCTATTTTATGTTTGACATGTTTGAGGCTCTGATGTGGCAATGTTATATTACAAAAAGCTTTCCCTGTTTTCCCTCGGTGCGATGTGACCTCGTTTCGTACAAATTGGACAAACGACATTTACCTAGACCTAACGATGACATCACGGATTAAGTCATATTTCGGAAGCAGAAGTGGCTATTTAAGAAATATTTCTAATAGCTAAACAAAGCATGATAAATCTCTATTCTGATAAGGTTGTCTCATTGTTTATAAACATCGTTTAGATCGCGATCCATTTATAGGAGATGTTTACGTCATGAATAATCAGTGATTGTATACGCTATTATACGCTACGCTACCCAAACTTTAACAAGTGTCATGAAAGAGAATCTGAAGTTTAACAAAACAAACTCTAGAAACATTTTTGTTTTATTTGCTGTCCGAAAACATCGCAAGGAATCCGTGTTGAGAATGTGAACTTGACAGCTTTAGAATATCTAGGTACCCAAGAAGTTTTATACGTACAAAAATGAGTTGTTGCCATTTATTAATATTTTTTCGTCTTCGCAAATTGGAAATTTAGGTATCTTTTGGTAGAGGCTATTTTGCTGATTAAATTTTGGGGTAGTTCCCACCCTAAAAATATTAGCAATTTACCAACCATAAATTCGCTTACTTATAGCGTCGCAAATCGTATCTTTACCGCCTGCACGACGAACTGGAGCACCCAACCCAAGGCATGGGGGACTTGAATTTATTTATAGTTAATGGTGTAAATTTTGTAACTGAAGTTCGGAATCCAGAATATTAAGTTTATATTAATGTAAGTATAGTATAGTGTACAATCAAACAAAACTAAAATCAAACAAAATTATTTTTAACTTTCTCTGTGCCGACGATTTGCGATGATCGATTGTTATTTTCTCAGATAGTTATGTTACATTGACTTGAATAAGATTTATGTTAACGGTACCAAAATCATATTGTTATTAGTGCATTGAACTCTCTTTAAGTAAATGAAAAACTCAACAGTATCGATACATAACCAGCAGCAAGTTAAACGAGCAAACGGAAATGGCCAACTTGTAGCGGAGGCGACTCGATGAAGCCAATTTAGCCAGACTTCTCCCGGGGCATCGTCTTATTAACAATCGCCTTATGATAATCACCGCTTACTAGTTTCTCATAGTTAATAGAGAAAGCCTAACGACTTGCAAATTTAATACGTTTATGGGAAAATATACCTATAGCCAAATCTGCGACGGTTGAAGTATTCAATCAAACTGAATTAAGATGTCTATTTTAGTGTATGGACAGTGTCTCGATGACGTAGTTGCTAGAATGAACTCGCAAATCGATACGACGACGCCAATTGGTCGGTGTCGCGACTCACGACATCACGAGGGTTTCATCAAACAAAACATTCGAAACTGTTCCTAAGTTTACTGTTGTTTGCACACGTTCAGGGCTATGTGAAAAAAGATCGAAACTACTACGATCGCACACAATGGAAAACAACCAATCAATATCTCTACTGATTCGTCCCAAATAGTTAGTAAGGTTTTTCTGTGAAATCAGTTTGCCGGATTTCGACACAATGTGAATTCCAGCAATTGTGTCTGCACATTATTTGTATTGACATTATACACGTGGAACCGCAGCTGCAGCTTACGATGTAGAATAAAAACAGTCACAATACACCTTCAGTG
Source organism: Acronicta alni (assembly GCA_964056405.1). NCBI lineage: Eukaryota > Metazoa > Arthropoda > Insecta > Lepidoptera > Noctuidae > Acronicta > Acronicta alni. Next base: position 13,145,843 of record OZ043916.1, on the reverse strand, counting down.
TCCTGTCCCTAGCAGATGTTTGCACGATTCTGCACGCTGATATCAAACCGCGGCTTATAAAAGCTATGATGTTAAATAATCTAAGATATAATAAATGTAAATAGTGTTCGAATATACATAATGTAATGTAAAGTTAAATTAACTATACAAATATCTGGACGTAAATTGATGTGTACTGCTGTCACTGTTATTGAATCCAATGGACATTCCCCATTCCACATTATACCCATTTAAAAGTGATATTTTTATTGATACTTCCCACATTTTTTAGCTTATTTGTAGTATGTTTAGGACAGTTTGCTTCTGTTTGAAATTAAGCAAATATTAGGCACTTGCTACACCTATATGTATGTAGACATTCCATCTAGACCGCAGATAATCATAGGTAGTCAAACTTGTAAATGTAATATTAGATAAACGAGTACCTAATAATAAGAGATGAGATGAACTCCCGTAAACAATGCTTCCCTAAGTATTATTTTTATTTAGACGATTGTCTGAACACGGTACTCCGAATAGTTTCAAAAGTATTTTGGACATTGCTTAGTCGATTAGAGTTACGATTGCATAAGTCGTGTTACCGAGTGAACCGGTTTATAAGAAACGTGTCAGGAGATTCTTTTCTGAGTGCTCACGGTCCCAAAGAATGCTTACAGCGCTTTGCTCTCGAGACCTCCTATAGTGTCCCGCGATTTATATTCTTCGTCGCCGTCGTGATCAAAGTCAGTTTCATTGAATCTTCAACTACATTGTTTATAGTTGAAGATGGAATGAAATTTACCTTACCTTCTCGCCACGTAAAGAGTTGCAAGAAATGTTTTTCATAATATCAAAGAATAATGTAGAATAGAATAACATTAAAGGATAGTAAAATACAAATGATAAAAAAAAACTAAAATAATGATTAAATTCTTATTACACATTCTACCAGAAAAACACCATAATATCGTAAGGAAATATTTTATTTTATAACCAGATCTAGATTCCTAATAAATGCATTATCTCACCTGTCGGAAACAATACAAATCGGCGTCAATATAACCGGGATGAGCAGCGAAGCCTTAAGAAACGTCACAGAATTCGCGGTTTTTCATACACAACACTTGGAACTTATTTATTAATCACTTGGCAGTTAATATTTGGATTTAAATCCACATTACTTTGAAGTTGACGATTAGGATAATAACGTTACGGATATGTGTAGCACGGTGGTAGTACAGAGCTCAGCAGTATGACATACCGCCGCAGTGCGGTGTCTCGGGTAGACTGGCGGGTCTGGCGGGCGGAGGCCGGCCGGAGACCATGCTCGAATGACGCTCGCGACGCGAACGCGTGCTGCTGCACCGCTGTCACTGTCGCACGTCGGTTGTTTATATTTAAAATATTATTTGTGTTATATTTTTTTTACTATTTTTTTGTGGTTGGTTATTTATTTATAATAATAGGTACTCCAACGACTTATCCACTATTTCAGTACAACTTAGTGAAGGAACATTAATATAATATTATGATGAATTCGTCACTTAAAGAAGTACACAGCATTTTCACAAAATCTAAATTCATATCTAAAATTTAAATTAAAATCAAAATGAAATACAAATTAAATATCAAAATTAAATACCTACTTATACATTATTGGGTTAAGAACTTGCTAGCGAGTGCAATAAGTAGTTCTGGAAGATAGAGATATTGTTTTTTTTTATAGGTATAACAGCGATGTTTAAGTAGGTGATTCGTCTATAACAACAGAATGTACGATCTTTTGGTTCACATACTTATACCTTAATTAACTTGTACCACCAACTCAGATCGCATTTAGTTCTACACTAGCTTCTGCTCGCGACTTCGTCCGCATGGAAAAGTTACCTTTAATAACCTATCGTTGTAATTTGGCTAATTAACTCAAAATCGTTATAAATTATAGCCTATATGTTATTCTGATGTATAAATAATAATACTGTAAAGTTTCATCAAAATCCGTTCAGTAGTTTTAGCGTGAAAGAGTAACAAATATACATCCATCCATCCATCCTCACAATCTTTCACATTTATAATATTAGTAGGATTATGTATCGACTAGGTACATACGTATCTTACACACATACATAAATTTCCATACTTTTCTGAAAAACAGTGTACCTAGGTACCTACTTACTTATTTTTATTAAACTCACAAAACGGTTCATAGGTCACTTGCTTTACTTTAATTTATTATATTTTTTTCACAATATACTAGTACAATAAATATGTTCTTTTTGTTTTTTACTAATAGTATAATAATTATGTTCTTTTTTAACGGAGACCGGCCTTTTACACCGAACTCGAACAAATTTCGGTTAGCTTATAAAAACGAAGGTGGCACATTGGCGCATATTCTTCTTTATTAATTGTATGTACCTACGCCATAACAATATATTTTAAGAAGTGGGCTGTGATTACGGCTAAGAATGTATGTTTTTATGTAAATTTAATTACAACCTGACATTATAGCCAATACGTAGGCACATGACGGGTACTTGTAATAAGTAGGTACTCCATCTGGTTAGATTGGAATCACACATTTCCTTAAAACACTTTTGAAAATTTTATAAAAAGCGCAAAATTTATCTTGCTAAGGTTTCGCGGAAAAGCCGCTTACCCTCTTCATATGAAACCTTTGCTTAGTTGGACTGTAATGTCTAAATTGATAAAAGTATTATATGACAGACTTGTTTAACGTAGATAATTAACTAGATTAATTAGTTGAATTCATAAAAGATTTACTTTATTTTAAATGTTATAGAGCTGGCACCTCACCGCAGCATAATATTACATTATTTTAATTTATCTTGTGGCTATCGGCCCCTGTTATCAATTATTGGAGTTAGGTACTTGTCAAACCGGTTTGGAGGTTCTAAATTCGCAAGCACCGACGATCATGGCAAATCCACTGTTAGGAAAAAAATATAACGCACGTACTTATTACAAAGTAGGTACCTATACATATATGTAGATTAGTAAGAAGTTAGTTACAGAAAAAAATAAGGTAAGTACCTATATCAATTAATCTGGACAAATCAAATATTAATTAAATATTTATATTATTAGTCACCATATTCAATTTACATACGTTTTAAAACAATTTCCATCTTTTGTTAATAGAACATATAAGAACAAAATCAACACATAAGTAGGTACATTTATAGTACCTAATTAATATCTATTACTACTTATTTTATGGCACTGAGCTATATTTTTAATTGTCGTGAGTCACGGAGACAATAAAAATAACCGTAACGTTTACGTGTGAATTTAATAAGTGAAATTCCAGGCAAATTAATTAGTGCGGCGGTCTTAAGCTGGTAAGCTGACACTTGACTGCTTTGGGAGGGTACCCACCCCACAAACAGATTTGCATGTTCCATAACATGCTCAAATTAATTGCTTTGCCGACATTATTGTATAATAATTTGGCTAAAACTACCACACGTGCGCGAAGTTTGAAAACGTAATGGCATTATGACTATTGATAAGTATACAGTACAGAATATGTAAATAAAAGTATGGAAGCTAGTGGCCTGTGGCCTGTGGCGCTATACCTACCTTTGTTTATGATACAGTAAGTTTTAGATTTTCCCTACCTTAAAAGTACCTAAGCTAATTTGAGACGTTTTGAAATGAGCAATTCTTGCACACTAAAAAAAATTAGGTAAGCTTATAAGTACAAGTACATATCAACATAATTATCATCCACACACAGCTTGTGTTTATCACTGCATAGTCTCTGCCAGATTTGTCCAGACTTGGCTAACATCTGTCATGGTCGTGGCATACCGCATGAGTCACGAATCCCATGGCCAGGACATAAACAGGGCAAGGAAGTGCAACTGCGGTTTTTAATTTGTAATAGTCCGACTTACCCCGCCGCCTCCCCAGGTGACAGACAATCCATGAGGATCTCCCGCAACCCAAAATAAAAAAGGGATGGCTAACATAATACCCGAAACAGCGTTGCAGTCGCCCTCGCATTATCTCGGCATGAGTTATTTACTATGCTGTACCATCAACCTAACTCTTCTCTTACTTATACATAATTATATGATTAGCATTCTAACTAAAACTCATTTTAGCAAAATGAAAAGTTACAAAAAGAAGTCGATGTTGGTTGGGTAGAGATCACCAACCTGTTTACGGCTAATAAATTATATATTTACCTATACGTATACTATGGCTGGCAAGGCTTTTGGGAGCTCAAACATAGATGAGGAGATCTTTCTGCTTCTGATCTGCATTCATGTATGGATTAAAGATAGGAAGCGGTAATTGCTTCGTACTATAGCTGATAAGCTACCCTTTATTATTAATCCATTTTTTTATTATTACCTTAACCTGTTGTAAAAGAAACCGGTATTGATAAAATTAGTCATAGTACATAATGCCATAAATTATTCACAATACAATCTTGGTCATAGCCACTAATATTAATACAAGCAGATGAAAATTGTGTAACCATCACGTGCCTCAGTTGCTAGTACATACAGCTACTCAACGCTAGATGGCGCTTTAATACAAAACTATGTTGACAATGATGTTACGAAAGGGTAAAAAAATATATCTCTTCTTTTTGTAGATTCTATAAAAACTATTGTGTTTTTGTATGATTTGGCTGGTTATGATAATATTCGTACATAATGTATTGAATATTTCCATTATTTACATTTTATCTGTAAATGAGAAATATAGGTATTTGGAACACAAAAGAACACACAAAAAAACCAACAATATCATCAAAACATATTTTTAACAAATATGTAGTGTAAAACTATGGTGTTAAATTAATGTCCATCAGTCAAAAACCAAAATCGATAATAGCTTGAGGAGGAAAGCACATCACTATCGCTGATCGCATCATCGCAGTCGCCATTACATGTCGCTTGTTTTTGTTGCGTTTGTGAAGGAGATTGCTTATGTCAAATAAACAGCGCGCGATTAATAAATTCTTGAATTAAAAATTTGTGAATGTTGTTATTGTTTATTCCGTTATTCTTTTAAATCATTAAAGGTAAGTTACTTTTATATTTTCGTCTAAATTACCTCCCTAATACGCATATTAATAATTAAAAAACAGTTATGGGACAAATTTCTATTTTTTTAATGTATCAATTCCCTTCAAACTTTATTTGTAAGTTTACGAATGTTATTTGTTTTCTCTTTTTTTAGATGGCACCGCCTCGCCGAATTTTAAGGCAACAGTTAGAGATTCTAATGGGTTTTCTTGAAGAAAATAGATACATGTCAAAAGGATTGCTGCCTGGTGCACCGGTTTCTCACCACAAGATGCGGCAAAAATGGGCAGTCCTGGCTAAACAACTCAATGCTGTACAGTCCGGGGCTTTAAAGACCCCAGATGGCTGGAAAAAGGTAATTATTATGACTTTGTAAACCAAAACCCTAGAATGACTTGTTTCGACCTAAATATAACTTTAGAAATATATACTTTTGTTACAATATACTGACTGAATACTTCTTTTTAATTCCAGTATTGGTTTGAATGGCGACATAAATGTAGGAAAAAAGCAGCAAATGCCCGTAGATTGCAGTCTGGTTCAGATGCAGGTCCAAACCGATGCATACCACTCAATGATTTAGAAGTAAGAGTTCTCGAACTTAGTGGAAAAGGTTCAGTTGCTGCAGATGTATCCTCATCATCCAATGAACTCCATAATTTTCTGGCTGACGACTCCGACTCAGAGCCACTAGAAAACCTAAAAGTCAAGTGTGCACCAGCCAATGTAAAGGTTAGAAGTTCCTTCAATAGTGCCCCAAGATCTTCTATAGGTAAGTAAGATAATATAATTATTTAGAATAGAAAGATTAGAATTTTACTGAAAAAATTAATTATACTTAATAATAATTAAGATATTATAAATCCTAATAGCAATTTATTAACTATCATTTCAGAAGATAATTCAAATGGTGTCTCCCCTCCACCCAAATGGGTGATAGACTTTGAAGAACGGAGGGTAGCAGCTGAAGAGAGAATGGCAGAGGCACTAGAGTCAATGGCAAGTGTTATGAGATCTCAAGAGGAAAGGCGTGGGCTACTAGAGGAACGGATAGCAGATGCACTGACAGCTATAGCAGGAACAGTACAGGATCTTAACAGTGGTATACAGGAATGCCTGCAACAAATACATCCAGTGCAAGCAAATGGACCAGACTTGAAAGAAGATGTGTTTTTATAAACATTTACATATTAAAAATGAAATTCTAAATTTGGTAGGTAGGTACTGTACTGAGATAATAATTATTGGTAGAAAGCCAAGGATGAATTTAGTTAATTAATTGATTATGAGTATGACTGCGAGGAAGTAAACATTGTCAAAGCTATATAAAAAAATGCTCTGAATTTTTACTCTGTATTTTATTGCATTTTTTTTAGTTCAATGATATTGAGTAACTAAATGTGTTTTGATTGTACAGTCTATAATAATTAGTACCTATTATAATAATAGTAGGTACTTACAGTAATTAAAATAGTATTAATAAACCCTTGCATTTGTAATAATAAATACACTAAATAACTTGTAAATAATATAATGTAAATATATTATTGACATTCAGTAATATAATAATTTATTATAATGATAAAATAATTGAGAAAAGCTTAAATATAATTTGTTTTATTTCCAACAATAATCTTGTAACCAAGAATTGTGGCTATAAATAGTGCAGCTATAATGACAATAAATGCATAGCTATGTAGGTAAATAAATTAAATTAAGCTCTATTGTATCTATGTAATACAGGCTAAACTAAATTTCTATTCCAACTTGTTTTTAATTGTCAGTTAAACTATGTACAGACGCCAGCAGGTCAAGCAATCCAAAACTGTAAAATTTTCCCAATTAAATTTGAATCTTATTACTTCATCTTAAAGTTGAAAATCAATCAAAGAAATTTGACAGATTGTGGTAGCTTGATGTGCTGGCCTCTGTACTACAGATTTCCGTTTAAATTGCGCTGGCTCACAAGGGCATCTAAAGGAACTACTTATTTAGTGACTTGTGCAATGTGCATGCAATATGAAATCCACATAGGCCAGATTTGTAGTGACCTTTAAGTATTCTAGGAATCACACAGGCTGGTACCAATCTGATAAAACATATCAATCGTTATTTATATTTGTATAATTTACTAGTTTATTTGTTTGGGGAACCTAGATCTCTATTTTTCTTTAGGACACATCTGTCCTACATTCTAAACGAACAAATTATATATTATACATAATATTATAAAACAAAAAACTGGTCACATCCAGGTATGGAGGCGTTAGAGACGAGTATAAACTACTGGGAGGACGCGCTGGCAGCGTTCTCACTGGGCGCGCGCGGCGGCGTGTCCGGCACACTGGCACTCACCTCGCCTGAAGAGGCTGAGTTCTGCAGAGAGATACAGGACCTACTGCAAAACGCATACCTTTTACAGGTACCTTTTACGTATCATATTATGGAAGAAACATATTTTTATTTACTCTGAACTAAGTAGGTATTATTATTGCTGACGATGTCTGTGTTCTAGTAGTTCGAGAGTCGGACTGTTGATCACGAGGTAGTGTGTTCGATTCCCACATGACACATATTAATGTGATGAACATAAGTGTTTGTATTTTTCTGGGTGTTTCTTATTATATGTATGTATTTACGAAAAAAAAGTTTATAAGTAATTTATATTTATCGTCTAGTAACCTTAGTACAAGTTCTGCTTAGTTTGGGACTAGATCGTGCTATGTGAAATGTCTTAAATATTTTCTGCAATGCAAATGGGATTTATCGTGCTTTTACCGAATAGAATCATGAATACTGTAGATACCTACTATTCTTCTTCATCATCAACTCATATAATATAATATAGGTAGTGTACCACTGATGGGCACGGGTCTCCTACAAAAATGAGAGGGATTAGGCTAGTCATATTAAATCAATTTTACTAGTAAGTACCTACTAAGGTGTCTTCTGTTAAATACCCACCTAGAGTAATCGGCACTGATCTTAAGCGCTGACCTGCATCTGCGCAGTAGAGAAGAATTATTTCGATTTGTTTGGCAGTATGACGTGAGGTGAGGTTTTATGACGCATTGCATACGATGCGTAGGTACGCGGGATCGGTCTGTTTCTACCTTTATTCTTCTTTTCTGTCGTTTCGCGATCGCGAAGATACTAGGTATGATTATAGTATTTGGTATCTGTAACATAGGAGCGGTGCGAGCTGTTGTTCCTGGACCAGCGGTCGGTGCTGTTCCGTTCGGAGAGCGGCGGGGCGGTCGGGGCGGGGGGAGCGGGCGAGGGTGGCGAGGTCCCGGCGGCTCGTCGCGGCCGCCTGCTGTCCACGCACACCGGCTCCTCACACACGCGCCGTGAGCTCCACTCCAGCGCAGAGTCCTTCGCTTCAGCCGAGGATCAGGTACCTAGCTTTGATATATATTTATTCGTCCGAACCGAATGAAACTATTCAACTCAACACGTTTGGCGTGATCAGTTGATCTTAGATCCGCTAGTCCATTTCCCTTTACATTAGTCTAACATCATCTGTGTAAGCTTTCATGTTTGTTCGTTTCCATCCCAGAGCCCAGTTGAATGAGATTTAATTCGAAATCTTAACTTCTACCGCTTGAGAGACCGCCGAGAACTTAAAGCTTTTCCAAATTATAATTTTAAACAAAAACATACTGTACAACTCCAGCTCTAATCAAATCAAATAGGACCTGCCTAATGATTCGGTGATACTAAAATTCTGTCTTAGTGTTCACCTATGTTATTATGGAAATCTTGTGCAAAATCTCACGTCTCTTTTATAGACCCATGGATTTTAACTGTATTTTATCTGTCTAAGACATAATGTTACTATATCTACCCTTACTGGGTTTCATGTTGAACCTGACTATTATTTATAAATGTAACGCAAATGCAATAAATTTGAAGTTGAACAGTTAGTGTTAGTTTTTTTTGTTATACTAGCGGCCCGTCCCGGCTTCGCACGGGTGTGTGCGATCACGGGTTTCTTTCTAAAATAAAAGTAGCCTAAGTTACTCCTTATAACACCACCTCTCTGCCAGTGAAAGTCCCGTTAAAATTGGTCCAGCCGTTTCAGAGATTAGCCGGAAAAAACAGACAGACAATAATTTTTATTTTTTGTAATGTAAGTACCGTAGGTATATACTTTCATATGTATTTAGTGAAAAGCTAATTAAAAAATTTGGAATTACAAACAGACACTTCAACTTTATTTATGTGTATAGATGTAGATCTTTCTAGGACGATTATCTGATTTAATTAAGTATAGACGCCAGCAGGTCAACCTACCCAAAACTCAAATTTTCACAATTGAATATGAACCTTATTACATTCCTTTAAAGTTGAAAATCAATTAAAGAAATTTGACAGATTGTGGTAGCTTGATGTGCTGGCCTCTGTACAGACGCCAGCAGGGCAAGCTATCCAAATCTGTCAAATTTTCCCAATTGAATATGAACCTTATCGCTTTGTAATAAAGTTGAAAATCAATCAAAGAAATTTGACAGATTGTGGTAGCTTGATGTGCAGGCCTCTGTACAGACGCCAGCAGGGCAAGCTATCCAAATCTGTCAAATTTTCCCAATTGAATATGAACCTTATCGCTTTGTAATAAAGTTGAAAATCAATCAAAGAAATTTGACAGATTGTGGTAGCTTGATGTGCTGGCCTCTGTACAGACGCCAGCAGGGCAAGCTATCCAAATCTGTCAAATTTTCCCAATTGAATATGAACCTTATCGCTTTGTAATAAAGTTGAAAATCAATCAAAGAAATTTGACAGATTGTGGTAGCTTGATGTGCTGGCCTCTGTACAGACGCCAGCAGGGCAAGCTATCCAAATCTGTCAAATTTTCCCAATTGAATATGAACCTTATCGCTTTGTAATAAAGTTGAAAATCAATCAAAGAAATTTGACAGATTGTGGTAGCTTGATGTGCTGGCCTCTGTACATACAGCAAGTTGCAAGTCTAAATTATTGCTTGCAGGTCGGAAAGCGGTTATCTGAGTTCACATGATGGTTTGTTTGCAGGTCGCCGACCTTAGAGATTTTGATGATTTGACGGAAGCATTACCAGAATTAGAAAACTTGGAACTATATCAGACTGCTGTCAAACAATTCGAAGTCGGTATACCTTACAGGTAAACCTATTCAATAGCCTTCGTTTTCTCAGGCTATGATCGCATAAGGTACCTACAGCGTATAATAGGTACCTACCTTGTGCTCCAAGCCGACAAATGTAAAACTTCAAATTAACTGGAATCCAGTCACTCACCTATACTTATATCACACGTCAGTAGAACCTATATATGTGTGAACTCTTTCCCGCCTAATTATTTAGTTTAGTGTAAATAAACTGTTGTTGATACAATTTATGCAGCATTATGATTCTTCTTATTCTTTATAACTATTAGGTACAAATTTGTGAAATATATGTTTTTTTGAGATTAGATTATGAGTAACTTAGTGGTCTCAGTTCAAGAATGTTAGGGGTTCAAACTTGGCTCAAGGACCTATAGTTCCGAGGTCGAGTTGATGAGATATTTACCACTGAAGAAATTATCAGTTTGTTTGTATAAGGTGATCCTACCTCAAATACCTTTAGTTTTACCCATATTATACATATAAATAAATAAAATAAATATTCATATTTTAAACAAACGCTAAACTCAAATTCATATACACTATGATATTTTCTTAATACAAATTGGACTTTATCGTGTTACATGCGCTTTTAGAACTTTACGCACAGAAGTGGTCCAGTGCAGCTCAGACTCAGAGTTCCTGTGTAAACTGCACTGTCTGCGGCTAGCCTTCACGCAAGTGTTCAAGGACGCCGCCGTGTGGGCGTGGTTCGTGGACGCCGGCAGACAAGTTCTCACCGACTTGTTGTTGTTTGCTGATAAGGTACATCTACATAATTATCATTAATTCGTCATATTTTATTGTTACCTACGGGTTTACTTATTTTGTGGTTAATTAGTAAATAATGAAGGGTTCCGCACATAAATTGAGTTTTGACAAATGTTTGATAGCTAACCTCTGAATGAACAGGTTATCTTTAACTTGCCTGGCCTACAAAGACCATGTGCCCCACGTTGGTAACATGGCTGACCAATAGTTATGTTAGCAGTAGGTAGGTACTTCTCGAACTCGAAAAAGACTGGGAACTGGTCAACCTACGGTCTCTAAATAGTGCATATGGACTGAGTTTGTTGTGTTTTGCGCCAGGAACCAAAAGAATTTCTGGTGGCATACGAGGAAATGGTTTCATGGGCAACAGACGGCGCCAACTGGTCAACGATAGAAAGTGAACTTACTACTAAGGGTGTTAAGGTATTTAAATGATCTATAAAAATATAGCCTCCTATACTTTTCGCAATAATTATATGACGACTACACAACAGGATTAAGTATGGAAAGATTAGAAATAAGTTAATTGGCAATTTTCCAGGCGTTGACATTCTATGATGTGGTGCTGGATTACATTTTGTTGGATGCATTTGAAGACCTCGCATCTCCGCCCTCGTCGGTGCTTGCTGTAGTGCGCAATCGATGGCTATCGGATGGATTTAAAGAAAGTGTACGTTGCTTTATATTAGAAAATGCATTAAAAGAAATTTAGTTCAAGTTATAATAGCAGTTCTACATAAATGATCTATTTTCCAGGCATTAACAACAGCTGTGTGGTCCGTAATAAAGGCTAAGCGGCGGTACCTACAGTATCCAGACGGTTTCATGGCGCATTTTTACTCTATATCAGAGCATTTACTGCCAGTGCTTGTGTGGGGATTCCTGGGACCTCACGAACGTCTTCGTGACGTATGCGAATCCTTCCAAGCAGAAATTGTAGGTTTTATATCAGACCTATTTAACTTCCAGAAATGTCGGTACACAAATGTGGAGGACCTTGCCGCTGACATAATGCAACACGCTAGATTACGTTCTGCTAACATTACTGATAAACTAGCTGAGAGAATTTAAAAATATCGCGTGGATATTATATAGTAGATCTTATAGACTACATGCATGTATTTGCTTTTAGCTCAAATAGTAATGTTATTAAGGAGTATCTTGTTTAACAAGTCGGCGTAACATGTTAACAATATTTAGGCAAACATTTTACCAAGAAATGGTATTATTATAAGAGAAGCTAGTTAGTGTTACCGTAATGAGCAAAAGCTCGCCTAAGTTTAGGTATTTGGTTAATACTAAAAATATACGATAGGTAGGTAGATAGGGATTTGGTTACCTGGAATATAACATTCCTATGGTTACAATTTTTTTGAAAACGCGCCATTTTTCTAGAGTTCAAATCAAGGCTTATTTATACGTACATAATATATTAGTCGTAAGATAAAAGTGTTCACTATTCTCGTTGTAAATACGAATTATCAGCCAATATGCAGCATTTGTTACGCAATTAATTTAATAATATCGGTAATATAAGAAAGACCCACAAAAAAAAAAGAGAGAAGCCGTATAAAATTATCGTGTACATAAAAACAGTTGCATTTACCAGATACGCTTTGTATCGGGAAAGTTAAGAACGTGCAGAAATTATTTGTTGTTATTACATTATGCAGCGTATTATTACGTATTCCGCTTTTTCAAATTAATGTCACATTTCTATTAAACAGCTTTCCACAAAGCGTGTTCGCCTTCCGTATAGTGATATGGTAGAAGAAACTTTACGTCTATATAACCTATCGAATATTGTTGAAGAATCTTATTTAGGAAAATGTGACGCCTAAAAACGTACAAATATTTGTAGGCTTCTCTGAGGGCGACCTATCTAAGTTATACTGTATAATCTTTGCATTTCATTAAAGCTATGCATTCCATGTTGGGAGCTACCTGCTGGTACTTTTATAGAAATCTGTAATTATTATATACCTAATCAATCATACACGAAATATTGCTTCCATAAGAACCCGTTAAACTATTAATTTAAATTTGCATTTGTGAAAATTAAGTTTTAAAAGTAATCGACTGTATTATTTTTGTAAATAATAGAATAAATTTATTACAAATATAAATAAGTTTTATTAGATCTAAAGATTGCACTTGGACCTCCGGAAGGGTCCTTCGATGGACATTGCTATCGCGGAATGTGTCTTTACCTAGCGATTGACCATGCCCTGCGTTTTAACGAATATATTTAAATAATTAGATCTTTATTTGTTCTATAGAAATATGCATAATACGCAATTTGTTCAGTTTTAGTTTTTATAAAAAATGACATCTTCTCTAACAGTTAGCCAGCGATGTACTTTTAAAATTACGCACTTTAAAAAAACAAAATCTAGATAGGCGATTAGTTTGGATTTTTTATTAATTTTATTAATATTTTTTATTTAATGGATTGCGAGAAAGAAAAATATTAATAAAATCTAATTTGAATTGTAATTGGGACAAAACTGTCACATTATAAGCGAAAGAAATTAATTTACTAAGAAATACATCGCTAGATTTGCTTCTTTGTATTGTCTTTTTTAACTTATATGTTTAGGTCCCATGTAATAGGGGGCGAGCCTGTTGCCATTAATCGGACACAAATCCAGACTCAGTAATGAATTTTAAAACTAAAAAGTAGTTAAGTACCTAATTAGAGTCAATGTAGAACTAATCGCCTTAAGCTAACAAGACCCATTACATAACATTTTCACTTAGTTTGGACAGTATAGTTTCTTTGAATAACTGTCGTATTTAATTTTTATAATTTATCAAAAAGAGCACTTGTTTTTACAATATTGTATCCATACCTCCTTTTAAGCCAGCGGTTAAAAGGAGGTATGGATACAATATTGTGTGAGATAATCTAAATTAATGTTTTTTACGTCTGTTTCTTTAAATAAAAGCAATAACAGTGCTTTTATAAAAGCAAAAACAGATCATTTTATTGAGACCGTAAATATTGTTTTAAATGAAGTTTTAAATAATATTCTATAGGTTGGGAAATAAAACTCTTCTATATTAGAAAATTTAGTATATCAATTTTCACAATTATAGCCATACGTCTATGATATAAAAACAAATGTGTAAACATAAATCTTTAATTACAAATTCAACGATAATACTTCCCCAAGGAGTAAGCACCAATTATTATGTTTTTTTTTACCAGAAGAAGTTATTTGTGAGGAATCACTCGCTAGCCTCATCCAAAATAAAATTAAACAAAAATAGTCTTTATTATTAATACCTGTACGTGATTAATTTTTACTTTAATACTTTGGGTTTACAAATTTATAAGGTGAGCGAGTGACTATATAATAAACTCTTTTTACGCCGGTTTAGCCGACTAAATATAACTACGAATTTCTCGCAACATGGAAATAAAATCATCTCATCGATTTAAGTGATCGAGATCGGTTACTATAACCGTTTAAAAGATAAAGAAAGCCTGGCCAACCAAATTCGTTAGTTTAATATATTTTAGGATTCACTACAATAATTATTTGGTTTTAGTGCACAGCAAGTTTATTTAAAAGCTCTAATAGTATAACAAAAATAATATAACAATATTTTAAATAATATAACGAAACTATAACATCTAATCATCTTTTTAATGAATGTAATATATTGATTGGCAGGCTTCCTCGGAAATATAAAAGCTTACGATATAGTGAGAATCGACATCTACTCGTCAGGACTAGACACTAGAAAGTCTGAAAATGAGTATACAAACACACGAAAGAAATGCATGCATTCTTCTTATAATAATAAATGGAATCACGCTATGATATCCGAAACTAACGTCAATATATACAACAAAATAATGAAGTGCTGTTTTCAAGACGTAATTAAACATTATCCGACTGTTCAGAATGTGTTTTATATTATGTGTAAATCGGTAATAACGTTGGAAATAATAAAAAAAACATTGATGGGAGATCAACGTAGACTGTGGATTAGTGTAAATTGTATAATATTTTTGAGTTTAGCATGTTTTTTGACGTGTTTTATCACATTAACCATTTTATAACCAGATCCACAGCTAATTTATGAAATAAAACATCCACAAAAATGAGGTATACTATACCACTAAAAATAAATATTTTGGCGTGCTAATACTTTTAAAATGTCTGCTAAATTAGTATTCAGAATGAAGCTCGCTAAAATAAAGAGTTCTAAAGAACGGACGACGTCGAGGGGCTCGAGGCGAGGCGCCCCCATATTTGGCACGGCGTCTTCTGCCTCAATGAGGATCAAGCGGCCTCCGGGTACAGCTGCCAGAACGTGCGTATCGACAGTTCGCTCACGTGAGTGCGTACCGTGTAATACTCGTACGTGCCTACGTATTGTATTAGAATTTAGTAGTATTGTGTGCTATGTGAAGGTTGCGTGCGAGGCGAGCGAACCGCGGCGACGAGTATTACTCGGGCTCGGGCTCGGGAGAGTCCGGCGCGTCTACGGCGGCCACGGTGGTGCCCCCCGCTGCACGAACCTTCTTCAGGTAGCTGGCGCTGTCGAACTCCAGGCAACTCTGTCGGACACGATAGCATATTTATCGACAGGAGCTTTCCATGTTGATCACCGAATGTGTTAGTGCTGGAGATGGTGCGAGCGTTGTGTTAGTGTTCTGTAAGCGTTCTACCTATTTATATTATACTAGTTATTTACAAGAAAATCCCGGCTTCCGCAGTGTAACGTTCGAAAGTGGGTTAGTTAGGAGGTAAGCGTAAGAGAACAGGCAAAAGACGATGATATTTTGAAATTTTTATATTTAAAAACCATAAATTGACAATCTTATGGAAACAACACTGATAATTTTAATGCTTACTCAAATTAAAAACAATAACAATAAACGAACACAACAGAAAATCAACAGTGACAATTTAGAACTTCACTCAAATTAAATAGGCGAACAGTTTCTACCTGTAGCGAACCCCTCTCGAATACCCATTCTGTCCGAGCAGCATGAACAAAGAGACATCACAAATTTATATTAGCATTGGTTATAAACACTTAATAAAGCTTTCAAAACTATTTACTCATGTAAATAACGTTGCGTAAAAGATTTATCAATATTATTCTGTCAATAAACACCTTTATATATTAGTACTAAAAAATTCTTCCATTAATTCAATAATGAAAAATATTTTTTTTCTAAAACAATAATGAATTTCCAGCGCTATAATGGTCAGATTCTTATCCTTATTCAGTCTTCAGTTTGGAACGACGGTTGAGTACTTTTCAGTGACACGTAGTCAATAGTGGCGTTCGTAATTGCGAGCGGCAACCTTTGCGTCGCCACTCCCGAACTCTGTCAGAGGCCACTCCCCACATAATACTAGCGTCAGTCTTATCAATTAACTTACAACTTACGCTACTGAGATCAACATATTTCCTACTTTAAGAATCGCTTATAATTTATAACTAGCGTTACGCTTATTCGGCTATTGGGGAGTCGGGCCTAGAGCCCAAAGACGGCTAAAATATGTGGGACTAGAAATTTTCGACTAACCTAACTATAAATAGGAGGTACCTCGAGTGAGCTATGAATAAAAAGCACCATGCACACGGGTTAGCAGGCGAGTGAAAATAAAAGCAAGCCAGGACGCGTGCATGAGGTGCGCCCGCGCACGCGTGCCCACCGCCGCACGCGCCGCCGGGGCACGCGCCGCCGGGGCACGCGCCGCCGGGGCACGCAGCGAGCAGCGCGGCGCCGCAGGACGATACTGATATAAATATCGAGCAAAAGTAAAACTTATGTCTGATATTTAAGTGCGTCCAGCGGCGCCGCGGCCGAGGGGAGAGAGGTTTCGCGCCGGCCCGCGCCGTTAGTAGAAGTTGCGACACAGCAGCGCCGCCAGGTAGTTGGGGTGGTGCAGTGGCGCCCACACGCGGAAGGGCGTGAGCAGGCGCGGCGCCGCGTGCGGGGCGTGCGGGGCGAGCGCGGCGTGCGGGGCGAGCGGGGAGTGCGGGGCGTGGGGCGCGGGCGGCGCGGGCCGGCGAGCCGCGCTCAGCGTTACCTTGCGCGCGAGCTCGGCCGGGAAGGCGGCCAGCCCGCTGGGCGGCAGCTTGCTCAGCGGCGAGTCGGCGTACTGCACCAGCGTCTCGTAAGTGTACGTCTGCCGCGAACCGCTCGCTCCACCTGTAAAGTGTGAACCGCCGTCAGCTTCTTGACCCCACTGACCTCGATAATATGTCGTGTACCTATACTATTGCGATCTATATTGTATTCCATTACAAAAATATGCACACTCATGTCAATATTCTTCGGGAATTAGCAAATAAATAAAATGAATGCTATGTACTTTTAAGCAATAATTATATTATATATTTAATAATTATGCAAGCGCAAAAACACCTGCACATGACGCACACATGCAATTAATCTTTACCCTTGTAGCAATTAGTATTTTGCTTGTTATAAATACACACAAACAATAGCACTAACCAATTTTTGACTGACTGTTGCATTTTGGATATTTTTATGGCACGATAATGTACATGAAGAATTACAATTCAAAATATTAACACAATACAGAATGACGTGAATGTTATAATAGATAGATTTTTTTCAAGACAAAACCGTCAATGATATGGTTGATTGTAATGTATGACAAAGACAAAACCTACTATGTATGACATTTAGGCCAATTAAGGTATACCTATACCTTATATATATTTAGCTGTATAGGGGTGACACTGAAAATTTTTAGAACCTGCCATTTAACAACAACAGCATACAGCAAGGTTGTGATTTGAAATTTGTGCTTTATCTACGTTTCTGTTCCATATTAATTTTGTTATATTTGTAATTTTACCTGGATTTGGAATAATTTCCCACCCACACATTATAAATCTTGCAGTTGATGTCTTTTTATTTTACAAATTGACCATTCGAAAACTGCGTCCTAAACGCTTTGGCCCGGTGTTATAAATTGAATGCGAGACTTCCAGTCTATCACTTATTACAATTTTCAGTACTTTCGTTTAAATACCAGCAAAGTTATGACATGAACATGATGAAGTCCCATTTCGCGTCATGTTTACAACTGGTGGAATGATGAAGGATTAGGCAGAAGTGGACCGATGTAAACCCACACGATCTGTAGGTTTATAAGAGTACTAGCTTTTACCCGCGACTTCGTACGTAACACAATTGTTGTCGGATTGTATTCATGGGATAAGAAGTACTCAATGTTAGGGAAATTCCCGCTTTGTTCCGAGAAAAGAAGTATTCAATATGCCAGCGCAATTCACAAACTATTAGTACCAACATTTCATTTAAATCCCGTAAGTAGGTCTCCTACATAATTTTCTGGGAAATTCCACATAATTTTGGGGTAAAATGTATCCTATTTGTTATTCCCGGTCACATACTGTGTCTGTATGAAATTTCATTCAAATCCCGTAAGTAGTTCTCCTATATTAGTTTTTCCGGGATTTCCGGGATATTCCCACATTTTTCTGGGGTAAAATATATCCTATTTGTTATTCCCAGTCACATACTATGTGTGTATGAAATTTCATTCGAATCCCGTAAGATATTAGTTTTTCGGGATTTTCGGGATATTCCCACATTTTTCTGGGGTAAAATATATCCTATTTGTTATTCCCGGTCCCTTACTATGTGTGTATGAAATTTCATTCAAATCCCGTTATCTATTCGTTTTTCGGGATATTCCCATATTTTTCTGGGGCAAAATATATCCTATGTGTTATTCCCGATCACATACTATGTGTGTATGAAATTTCATTCAAATCCCGTAAGCTATGAGTTCGGGATTTCCGGGATATTCTCACATTTTTCTGGGGTAAAATATATCCTATTTGTTATTCCCGGTCACATACTATGTGTGTATGAAATTTCATTCAAATCCCGTAACCTATTCGTTTTTCGGGATATTCCCATATTTTTCTGGGGCAAAATATATGCTATGTGTTATTCCCGGTCACATACTATGTGTGTATGAAATTTCATTCGAATCCCATAAGACACTCGTTTTTCGGGATTTTCCCACATTTTTCTGGGGCAAAATATATCCTATGTGTTATTCCCGGTCACATACTATGTGAGTATGAAATTTCATTCAAATCCCGTAAGTAGTTCTCCTCCATATCCGTATTTCGGGATTTCCGGGATACTCCCACATTTTTCTGGTATAAAAAGTAGCGTATACTTTATTCCCAGTCACATACTATTAGGGTACCAAATTTCATGCAAATCGGTTCAGCCGTTTTTGCGTGATTGAGTAACAAATAAACAAACAAAGAAACATCCAAACTTTCACATTTATAATATTAGTATGATGGTATGTTTTAGATCCCATGAAATAGGGGGTAGAGCCAATTACCGAGCACGAATGCATTTTCAATAGTGACCTTATTAAGGTATGACTTTCAATAACGACTATGCGGATGCGAGTAAGGAGAACCAAATGCTGTTATTGGTATCTTCGCAGACCTGCCTAAGCCTGTTATATTTAAACGAACCCGAAACCCAAAAAATCTACACAGTGGGCGGCCTTTGTCAAGGATTGATAACAACCTAACAAAAGTAAAGAACAGAAGAGTCATTTCACAAGTAGCGCAGGAATATATAAACCGACAGTTGCTGCAGATTGGAATCCAAAACAATCTGCACAGTAGGTGGCCCTTCTCAGGGATAGAGGACTAACAAAATTAAGGAAAGAAGAACGGACGAGTCATTTCGAAAATTGCGCAGGAGTATAAAAACGACAGTTATTGCAGAGCGGTATCTACCAGTTTACTTTCTAAAAAAATTATCGGCATTGAAGCAGAACTCTCCTTCACACCATGATACTCCTTCAGCGCATTGCGCCAGACGGAAAGTTAAAAATTTGGCCCTGGCATGTAGGCAACCGTTATAATAGGTCCAAGTTCTTATTTGGCACTGGCTCCTAGCACCTTGAGACATATCTAAAAATTAGAGGATAAGTGACTATGTTTCACACTGTATCTCAATTTTTATTTACAGCAGGGAATGGAGACTACCCACTGTCAATCAATAAACATTTATTATCAAACTATTTTGAATTGATATTCTAAAAACTTCCAGCGAAACCACTTATTGTATAGACATTAAGTTCTTATGAAAGAGATAATACACATACAAATACTAGTATACAATAGTTATTGTGTGACCTGTTTAGAGATTTAAGTATCTGCAATATTTTTAGCTTCAATTGTAAATTATACCCATTTTTAATAAGATTTGATGAAGTATTTTCCAAATATCATGTGGTGTATTTTGTAATATTTAGTGATACTTACAATTAAAGTAAAGCTGTGTGGTGGCAAATGGTAGGTATGTTTAAGACGTGCCAATAAAGAATGAATATAGAAATAGTTCTTTGCTAATATATTTATATATTCTATAATAAGGTTTATGTTTGCTTTTTATCGTATTTTTGTAAATATTTAGTGGTTTAAAACTACTTTAGGTATATATTTATTTATTTAATTACAGGTTTTTCTATTGTTTAACAATCTTGAATGTGCGAAAAACAGTTTATCCAAAATGAATTAAGTAAATGATTAATAATTAATCATTAATTAATCAAAAATTAATCATTTTAATTATTATAATGACTGTTTTTGCTAGCCGTACAGTGCGAGACAAAGATAGCAATATAGTCAGCCGCCATCGATATCCCTTCCTTATTGACATATTCCAATTATAATTATGTGAATGTGCGCGTGTGTGTGTGTATGTGTGTATGTGTATGTTTACCTTGGTTCTTGTCAATGCTGGTGGCGCGCGAGAAGCGCGGGCGGCGCGGAGTGCTGTCGCAGTCCGGCGCCGACGCCGCTGCACACACCCGCACAGTGACGTCACACACCCGCCCGCCCACGGCCGGCACTACCTACTCTATACCCAAACAACCACACCACCACACCACCCGCACTGCCTGAGTGCCTGCAACCCTGCCACTCAATACACCACGCCTTTTCTGCGCTCTACTAGATTAATGCAAATAACTGTATTTTCTTACTGTGCCATAATCTTAATAATATTAAGCATACTTAATAATAGTTATTGTTTCCAAACATTCAAACAAGGTGGTGTATCAATGTGGTGAAGTTGTTTTAGTATAGAATATTTTAGGTTAAGCATCATGGCAGGTAATAGTGATAACTAATGATCTGTTACGAAATGTTTGATGTTAAATGAAAATAATTTTGAAAATACACTGCCCCGACCGTGGATCAAGGTGGGTTGAAGATAAATATAAAATATCAGTGATATACATATACTGAATAAAATATTATAAATATTGTTTATTTCATACACAATTAAATACTGAGAAATGAGACTAAACACAATCCGAAAGAAATTACTTTGAATTCAATGTTATGAGATGTTGAATATTTATTATATAATATAACAAGTTTACATGCTTCAGTCAGCCTCATCCTCTAAAGTAGACCTGCCCCACCCGTTATTAAGAAATTGCACACCGTAAGTGCGATCATGCTTTAAATTCAACTCCTGCACTAACTACTATCTCATGCTCTTTTAATAGATTAGAAAAAAAAAACTAAAAAGTATTTTAAAGTGTCACTATGCTGCCTATATTTAAAAAAAAAAATTTTTTCAAAAAGGGTTATTCTAGCGTAAGGATAACTTACTGCGTGATTTTCATGCTTCAAAATCCTAAACGCGGTTCGTAAAATGCGCAGCAATAACACTTAAGGTGTTTGTCTGGCTGGATGGAAGTTGAGAAATTAGACTAGATAGATACTACAATCGGAAGCACCAAAAGATCATCAACTCACTTTTTATTTTTCCAAAAACCAGTTATCTTGTATGACATAAGCATTGATATGACCCGCACAAATAAAGAAAAGATTTATGCACAAGACTATACGTGTCTGTGTGGGAGAAAAGGCATGAAATTAAATTGTTTCATACACATATATTCTTTATTGCCGCAGATTATGTTGGTGTAAGTGTGTTACCGTTATCACGGGCGCGTTACCGGCGCGGTCGGGCTCGACGGTAGCGTGTGTGTGTGCGTGTGCTTTTGGCTCGGCGGTGGCGTGAGTGTGTGCGTATGTTACCGGCGCGGTCGGGCTCGACGGTGGCGTGAGTGTGTGCGTATGTTACCGGCGCGGTCGGGCTCGACGGTGGCGTGAGTGTGTGCGTATGTTACCGGCGCGGTCGGGCTCGACGGTGGCGTGAGTGTGTGCGTATGTTACCGGCGCGGTCGGGCTCGACGGTGGCGTGAGTGTGTGCGTATGTTACCGGCGCGGTCGGGCTCGACGGTGGCGTGAGTGTGTGCGTATGTTACCGGCGCGGTCGGGCTCGACGGTGGCGTGAGTGTGTGCGTATGTTACCGGCGCGGTCGGGCTCGACGGTGGCGTGAGTGTGTGCGTATGTTACCGGCGCGGTCGGGCTCGACGGTGGCGTGAGTGTGTGCGTATGTTACCGGCGCGGTCGGGCTCGACGGTGGCGTGAGTGTGTGCGTATGTTACCGGCGCGGTCGGGCTCGGCGGTGGCGTGAGTGTGTGCGTATGTTACCGGCGCGGTCGGGCTCGGCGGTGGCGTGAGTGTGTGCGTATGTTACCGGCGCGATCGGGCTCGGCGGTGGCGTGAGTGTGTGCGTATGTTACCGGCGCGGTCGGGCTCGGCGGTGGCGTGAGTGTGTGCGTATGTTACCGGCGCGGTCGGGCTCGACGGTGGCGTGAGTGTGTGCGTATGTTACCGGCGCGGTCGGGCTCGACGGTGGCGTGAGTGTGTGCGTATGTTACCGGCGCGGTCGGGCTCGACGGTGGCGTGAGTGTGTGCGTATGTTACCGGCGCGGTCGGGCTCGACGGTGGCGTGAGTGTGTGCGTATGTTACCGGCGCGGTCGGGCTCGACGGTGGCGTGAGTGTGTGCGTATGTTACCGGCGCGGTCGGGCTCGACGGTGGCGTGAGTGTGTGCGTATGTTACCGGCGCGGTCGGGCTCGGCGGTGGCGTGAGTGTGTGCGTATGTTACCGGCGCGGTCGGGCTCGGCGGTGGCGTGAGTGTGTGCGTATGTTACCGGCGCGATCGGGCTCGGCGGTGGCGTGAGTGTGTGCGTATGTTACCGGCGCGGTCGGGCTCGGCGGTGGCGTGAGTGTGTGCGTATGTTACCGGCGCGGTCGGGCTCGGCGGTGGCGTGAGTGTGTGCGTATGTTACCGGCGCGGTCGGGCTCGGCGGTGGCGTGAGTGTGTGCGTATGTTACCGGCGCGGTCGAGCTCGGCGGTGGCGAGTGTGTGTGCGTATGTTACCGGCGCGGTCGTGCTCGGCGATGGCGTGTGTGTGTTACCGGCGCGGTGGGGCTCAGCGGTGGCGTGTGTGTGTGCGTGTTACCGGCGCGGTCGGGCCCGGCGGTGACGTGAGTGTGTCTGTGAGTGCGTGTGCGCGTGTTACCGGCGTTGTCGGGCTCAGTGGAGACGAACACGTCGTCATCGGCGCCGTTGAGCGCGGCGTCGTCCCGCAGCAGCAGTGCGGCGGCGGGTCGCTGCGACAGCGTGAAGAAGTCGCCCGACCCCGCGCCCATCGCCTCCAGCGCACCCGCGCTCTCGAAGTACTCGTCTAACACTAACTTCGCAGTCTGCAAACGACAATATACACTGTTCACCAGATCACATTTACATTTATTTTGGTGATCAGATAGCCAGAATTCATAATACACAGTGAGTGCAAAGGCTCTGACTGCATAAGAAATGTATAGTAATGCAAATATCATGACTTAAAATGTTGTTAAAAAAAAGTACCTTTACAAGATCCAAATTATGACCCGTGATCTTAATGGAATGTTGCCCAAAAGTCACAGTGTACTTATATTCCCCCAGTGCAGCGTCATTCGTAGAGAAGCTATGGAGTAGAGCCCGGGCATTATGAGGAGATTTCTGGAACGCAATGCAATTAGAGCACAATTATTGTAAAAAAAAAAATATTGAATGTTATTTTTATTATCACAAATAATAAAATGCTTGGAATGTAAAACAACTCTTTCTGGCTACCACTTTGCTAAACTGGCATATTTAACAAAAACATTCACAACAACTGGGTGTATTCACAATCTGGTTTAATAATAAACAAGGTATAGTAAAATAAGTATAGTTAATCTGTTTTGTTACTGTCAAATGATTTTAAAGTCACAGAAACAAGAAAGAGAGAAAAGACGAAATGAGTATCTCTATGATAAATAAAAATGTTAAGGTTGGTTTGTTTACAAAATCAAGTTCATCAATTGGTATTAAAGGGGTTCGAACCTTTTTGTATGGAAGTTGGCATATGGGACCCGTCGTCATTTTGTTTTTTTTTTCGAAATCGCGGCGCACGGTTAAAATATTATGTATGGGTAGAGGACCCAAACAAACAAAAAATGTCAGTAACATGGTATCCCAAAATGTGACGTTACTGAGATATTTGGAGGTAAAGATCAACATATAATATCACTTTCATGTGGCCGCGATCTTGAAAAAAATCGAAATGGCGGGCGGGTCAATACATTGCATTCGAATACGCGTGTTTTTACAAATTTCGGAGCCGTAGCAAGATCGGATTATAGGTAGTAAGCGGTGAAGTTGTTGGTGTTAGTATTGATGCAGTTGTGGTGTTGTTGTTACCTCCCGAGGTCGCGGCGCGTCGTCGGAGCCGGCCGAGTCCAGCGAGGCGCGCGAGTCCGCCAGCGCGCCCGCCTCCAGCGCGCCCTCCAGCCGCACGGGCGACGCGTTGCGACGGATCGTGTCGCCGATCAGGTGCTTCGCGTGGCTACAACACAACACAACACAACTCAACACAACTCAAGCCAAACCAAACCAACTCACAAACATACACACACATTCAACATCTATATAACCGCAAATTAGCCTGGCCCCACATACTTAAAAGACGACTAGCACACAATTTCTAAGGCGCACTTTGATTGATTGACCCCGCCATTACCGCTGTGCCGGAGTATTGAATTCGACTTCCACAAAGACAAATATTTGTATGAAATTTACATGTTAACTAGCTGACCCCGCAAACGTTGTTTTGCCATAAAAAATTTAGGGGTATGAAAAATAGATGTTGGCCTATTCTCAGACCTCCCCGATAAGCACAAAAAATTTCATCAAAATCGGTCAAGCCGTTTCGGAGGAGTATGGCAACGAAAACTGTGACACGAGAATTTTATATATTAGATTATCTTTCTTAAGACCCCGAGACACAGGAAATATCAGTGCGTTTTTTAATACTGGCAGGCAAAACTATTTTTAATTCTATTATTAATTAAAAATAAGCAAAATTAAATGAGTAGTACTCACTTAACATTCTCCTCGTTAGGACCGGTAATCTGAACAAGACGCTCTTTAGCACCAGGACTCACTGAAATCACCAACATTCTTGTGACTGGCAAGCTCACACAACTTGATCGTATTAGTATTTACTACTGAGTGGACAAGCTCACAGCTAGTTGCGATTAATAGGCGGTGAAATATGACTATTTTGAAAATTAACTCTTGTAAACCATTCCCAACCTATTATGATTGTTGTAAACATTAGTAGTTAAGGCTTGAAAGGGATATAAAATGTAATTGTTATGTTTGATTAGATTTCAGGTGAAGACGAAGAAACTTTTGTTAAGGTGATTTATGTGTTAAAATTATGGATAGTTAAAGATTTTTGGTATAGAAACAAGAGTATATGGGAAGAGCCCGCCACACCATGCGCAAGCGCCTCACAGCCCGCACCGTGCGTTCATACCTCGCTGAAACGATATAATCGTGTCACTTAGCTCCTCGATCATGTGCACCCTCCTGCCCTTGATACCCATCACTGTAACACCACAACAAAACTTCAGATATGCCGCCAGGGCTCTCCTGTAGCGACCATCCAAATTCCTTAGCTTCAAAATCGTTTTAGAAGGTTTCAAGTCATAAATATTCTATGTTTAATAGGATGCTGAGAAATTGACACAGTAAGATCATGGATCCCTTCACAAATTGAAGAAAATTGAGTAAAATAATAAAAAAATACAGTTTCGTTCCTTACTGACATGCACTATCCGAGTACACATACACAAAACTGGTTTAAGTAATACAAAGATCAGATAAGCATAATATCAATCTCAGTCATGCATTTAATTTCTCCCCGATTTATGGACATAATACTCGCAAAGTAGTTGACATGCAAGTACCCATTATGATATTCATAATAAGAATGTATCATCACCTTTCCCAGAATCAGCATTCCTGATAACGACTTCATCCTTGGAGTAGTTCTTGCCAGGGATCTTTGTGGGCTTTGGGAACTTTCCCGAGGGCTTGATGATCTCGCCGGGGCCAAGCAGCGAGGGCGGCTCGGCGGGCGCAGCCAGCGTAGGGGACACCGAGCCGCCCGACCCCGACCCCTCCATCGTCGGCACTAGCAGTGGCTGCCATCGCATATTGTACACAATTAAAATACGCCACTACACTCGATTTCGGATGTATGTCATTAGTTAACTAGGCCGGCCAGCCGACGGCCGTTTACCGGAAGTTTGTATAACTGCAAAATGTTTTTGCAGATTGGATGGATTTTAGTCAGTTAAGTCTACACTTAATTAGAAAATTGGATTATTATTAATAAGAAATAATACATTACCTCAGCATGGGTGCCGCGGTGTCTATAATATTGACTCATATAGTCAGAGCCCTGCCAGAGTTTGGCGCGCAGCTCAATTAGCTCGAGAAGATGAAGTCTAGTTTTCTTATCCAGTCGTTCATCCTGTGAACCATTACGGAACACAACAAAGTATCTGAAAGATAAATAATTTACTGAACACTAAATTTATTCATACATACAAATAAATTTACACATGTGACATGTGATATATCTTTTAAGAAATAAAGAAATATAAAACGAAGTACTTATACCATTCCTTAGAATAAATACTTTCTAATGTTTTTAATTTACTTACCATACAAGTATACTCATCTACATATTATGTAGATGAGTATTCTTTTTGTACACCAAAAGACAAATCGGAATAAAAAGATACACAGATGTCACAATACAGGACAAGTACAGTTGTCGGTGTCATTGCAATCTTATTTTATACATAATACCTATATTATTTTTAAAATTTGAACAAACCTATCAAGAAAGTCCTTATAAAGTGCTTCGAGCTGAGCGCCATAAAGCTTTAGGTTAGAGTACATGGTGGCCACATTGCTTTGAAGCGCACGGTCATAATTACCCTGCATCATTTGGTATGCCACAGCTTCTGTCAACACTATGAGGTCATCAACTGCAAGAAGAAACAAATTACAAATCACACCAGAAATTTTTGGCTACAAGTTCTTGGGCTCCAGGGCACTTGTGGCTTACTTATTGCTGAATATGGTGAATAAAAACAATGTGTAAATGGTATTGCTAGGATATTAAGCTGCAGTAAACACTCTATATTATGGTCATTACACATGCATGCAATTGTAACACATACACACATGACAGACACATACTTCTTTGATACCTTACAGGGAAAGCCATTAAGAAAAACCTTAATAATTTAAAATGTTAATCTGGGCATGCAAATCAGTTATGAAACTAAGGATAGTTAGAAAATCAATAGAGCTATCTAAAATTAAGGTGCCTTAATAAATTTTTTTGTATGATAAACCTAAAAAAACGAATTTCAGTAAAATAGTATTTCTGCCATTGGTAAAGGTTTTTATAACTCGCCATTTCACTGACACAATATTGGTACAATTGTTTGTTATACTTATCTGATGTGCTAGATTGCTAATAGAGACTCGTTAAAGCAAACAAACAAGCTGCTTACAGATACCGACAACACAGTTGTTTGAAATTGGCTAAATTTTTAACTAAATTTAAAGTTAATTATAATAGTTATTTACATATTTTTCTATATTACTTACATGTTACATCAGCTGCATGTAATTAAGTGTGAATTGAATCTAAAGTTAATACATTAATGTTAAAATTGAAACTGCGAAGGCTTTAAAAATATATATATTTTTTTTTAATAAATATATTTGGACAATTTTACACAGCACCATCTAGTCCCAAACTAAGCAGAGCTTGTACTATGGGTACTAGACAATAGATATAATACTTATATACTTTTTTTTTTGTAAATACATACTTATAATACATAGGAAACACCCAGACAAACACAAACACTTATGTCCATCACATAAATATTTGTGGTTTGTAGGAATCGAACCCACGACCTCGTGATCAGCAGTCCGATACACGAACCACTAGACCACAGACGTCGTCAAATTAAATCTATCTAATTAAACCTATCTCATAAAAAATATCTAATTAAATTTCCATTAAATAATAAGTAAGTTTATAATATATAATTGACACTTCATCAATCAAATCAAGTATCAAAGTATTATTTTATAATATTGCTTTTTTTTGTATTATAAAATTACTTTAACCTTTATTATGTTGTGTCATACATTATTTACTATATTTTGTGAGACTATGATAGAGTCTAACCCTGTTATTCATAAAAAATTAAAATGCTCAAACCAATTTTAGTTAAAATATGTTTTGTCCCTTTCTTTCAAATTTCAACCTGAAGATAAAAGAAAGGGACAAAACATATTTTAACTAAAATAGGTTTATAGTGTTTTAAGTTTTTATGAATAACGGGGTAAATCTATAATAAAAATGAAAATAATAAAATGAAATGCTGTTCTGAGGAAATTTTGTATGAAATTTGGACATGACAGTATCTGTTGTCACAGAAAAGATGAAATTAATTATTTTACAAAAAAAAATTAAAAAAATTATCTTAATAATTATTGTTTAATTTAAGAGCTTGTAGTCACATATTAGACCATGTCAGCCCCATCATTACCCTAATTTTTTTTTTTTTATGTAATATGAAATTAGCTTAGTTACTGCTAAATGCTATATTGTGGGTTTAAGACTAATTTATCCAGTTTATTTTATTCAAAAATAAACCTATATTGAAACAAAAAAACAATAATACCTACACAGTATAATACAAACCTAATTATCAATTGCTTTGCATACATAAACAATGGTTGGAAGACTTATCTGAAGCGGCAAGTCTAAAAGTATAGCTGATATTATGATTGACCACTTGGTGAGACAGATCTGTCAATAAATTTATAGTGATAGCATGTTTTTTTACTAAGACAGCAGCAGACGGCAGTACTGCATTGTCATTAGCTCAATAGGTAAGTACCAAATTATTGCCACATTTTTCTCTTGTATTAACAATCAATAACAAATTGCTAGTGACTTCTACTGTTTGCTTTCCAATTAGAAATGAAATGGTTACCTACAGAAACAGCTAATTAAAAAAACGTAAATACACAATGTAATTGATAGGAGCTTACCAGAGTTTATTTTGACGTCCAACACAGAATTACGGTTGTGTGCGGAACTGGTCGTCGATTTCAGGGGTCTGGGCACCTCCAGTTTTTTAACCGTGCGGGTCATTTTCGTTAGGGTCGACATGGTGCTAATAAAAGAAATAACGAACATTAGAAATGTTTTAATATTATTCGCTAGAAATCGCTTGTTTACCGACACAGAACAATCACGAACAATGATTGTCATATTTTTGTTGGATGATATGAATAACCTAATTATTCACAATGAAACAACCAAATACGGGGGAAATTATCGGGAAACTTACTCATCCATGGCGACAGTGCCTCGATGCACACTAGAACCACTATTATAGCAAATCGTGTGAAAAGTGAAAGTGATGACAATGAATGATCCTAGCGAATAAATTCGGAACAAATCCAATACGTGTTCATTACTCGTAATATATTGTTTTTTCGTGTAATAAAAACGGTCTAAGTGGAAAAATTTTGACTTTATAGAAGATTAAATATTTTGCTCGATGAAAAACATTTAGACAAAACAATTGAAAGCCATGGAACACTATGAAATAAGAAATAAACAAGAAAACTCACCTGGCTACGCCATTAATTCGCAATAAAAATAAATTCTATCTAGTGGTGCGTACCTGAGACTAAAATCGAAATTTATATAATTTTTATTATGAAATAATTTTAGAAATATCTCTCCGAAAATGTTGTTTGAATTATTTTTATTCCATAGTTTAAATATTGTTAGGAATTTTATGATTTCTTGATAAACCGATAATATTACCTCATAAAAATCGAAACAGCGCCACACTAGTAACTAGTAGTGTAGGAGGAAATAAAAATTCTACTCAAATAGTAGTAATTAGAATTATTCATAAAATGTTGGTCGAAGCCATCGCGCACCAGTGATTCAAAAATATAAACATGGCCCAGGTGCAAGCCCGGCTTAGCCTAGAATTTTAATAATTGGTGTTTGATCTTAATTGATTTGATCTGTAAACGAAAACTCTTTTTAACACTGACATGACACTTTTCATTTTTACTACCCAACCCTGCAGCGCAGCGCCTATTGGCTGACTCATCGATCCTTAAACTGTCCCACAGAACAAGAGGTCTCCTTTCACAGAACAAGAGGGCTTAGGCTATAGTCCACCACGCTGGCCTAACGCGGGTTGGCAGACTTCCTGGCATGCAGGTTTCTCCACGATGTTTTCCTTCACCGTTTAAACGAGTGATAAGTAATTATTAATATGAACATAATTTTGAAGTTCCTTCCACTTGGCAGTCCAATGGTCATACGTCATATCACTGCTTTTTGCCTATTGATTCCCCAATTTAAATAATGCAGTGTGCATTGGTTAGTAGTGGTGCATTTATTAGGTAAGGCAATAAAGGAACATAAGAATTGATTGAACCTCCTCGCCCCTAGTCTTTCAATCTTACGTTAGCCTCAAAAAAGCTTGGTGTGCTCAGTAGATCGAGACGGTATTTCACTCCGGCCCACCGCCTACTACATTATAAGGCGCAGGTCCGGCCCCATATGGAATACTGTTCGCATCTCTGGGCAGGGGCACCCCAGTACCAACTTCTCCCTCTGGACCGCATCCAACGGAGAGCGATTCGAATCGTCGACTGCCAAGATATTTCAAACCGGCTAGACCCCTTGGCGCTGCGTAGAGATGTGGCCTCGCTATGCATCTTCTATCGCATGTACTATGGGGAATGCTCCGAGGAATTGTTCGGATTGATCCCTGCTGCTACTTTCCACCATCGTTCCACGCGACAGCAGTTCCATCCACATCATCTAGATGGTTGGCAGTCCACTACTGTGCGTTTCTCTAGAAACTTTCAAGAAAAGAGCGTACTCCCTTTTAAAGGCCGGCAACGCGCTTGTGACTCCTCTGGTGTTGCGGGTGTCCATGGGCGGCGGAAATCGCTTATCATCAGGCGATCCGTCTGCTCGATTGCCACCTATCCCATAAAAAAAAAAAAAAACGTAAAATCAGTATCTACCAAAATTAGCAAAACTAGCGGAACTAGCGTCGGATTCCCTGCCTCATTTAACAGAATAACGTAACGGCATTCTTCAATATTTTAACTGCTGAAACAATAGGTATCCTATGTTCTCCGCCAAGTAGGGCACACTTGGCGAAGAACATAAGTTATCTTTTGTACTTAGTAACTCTTCTGTCTGACAGACAGAGTTACTTTCGCATTTATAATATTAAGTAGAGGGAAGGTTTTGGAAGTATTTTTACTTTTCGTCTGGTCAACCCATTTTCTTGTGTCAGTTCGGGTGTAGTGGAGTGGGTGGTCGTGTTTTTGTTTTAAGAAATTCAACGATGTCTTAAAATGTTCGAATGCATGAATTTATTTCTACAAATAGTATCGAATTTTGACTTATTTTTAAAGTAATTGTGTGTTATTGAAATTATGTGATAATTTGGGTGAAAGATAAAAAGAGGTAAGTATAGAAACCGCTAAGGACTAACATAACTACGAAGTTTTCGTCGTTTGGCTAAAATAAAGTTACTAATAATATGTTTACCTAATTAGTCTCGTAATCAAAAAACTATATATTTTATCAAAGCTATATATTAAGTTTATTATTATTTAAGTAAGTACTTACTTTAATTTAATATCAAATTATGGGGGTACATAATTACATCAAAATAATTTTATTTTGTAAACTATTAAGACGTGAGTTAAGGGCTGATTTGGTGCGATAAAAATATGCCCATACAACAGGTACCTATTATTGGATATTTTATTTTTACTAACTCTAATACCTATATTTTTTAAGATAATAAAATTTAGCCAAATGCCCACTAATAAGAATATTTTTATCTGATTTATTAGTCCTATAGATTTTCTGATACATTAAAGATATTAAAAAGGATAATATTATTGGCTATTCAAGCAAGACAGTACATTACCATACAATGTTTATTTTTTTCAATTTTCTACCAAATTTAGCTTTAAGTTGTAATAGTATCAATGTTATTTTTGTTTATTTTCAGTGAACAACATGTCTAAGCACTACATTTCAATAGTACTTGTGCGGCTGGTCCTGCCTGTAGTTCTCTTGCTTAGTAAGTATGATTGTGTTAAGTTACTACCATTACTTACTGCACTATAGTCTTAACCTTACCCTAAAGATTTGGCTTGCAAACCAATTAACATAGAAAAAAATAGTATTGTGTCTGGCTTATAGTATTACCTGACCATTTATCAATTCTAAATTTATCAAAGAAATGAAATATCACTTTGTTAATAAAGTGTATTTTTGTGACTTTAAACTGAACTACTTATGTAGGAATTAATTATATCCAATTACCTAATATAGTAGAAAATCACTCTTTAACATGTGCATTTGGGAAAATTTCTGTTTATGTCATAGGTAAATAGGCTTCACAAAACTAGCCAATATTGTGACAAATGAGAATGTTATAGATAGTTGCAATTATTAGAGTAACTCATGGCTAAGCTATGCTATGCTATGCTGATCAATGATTCTGCAATGTTAAGCTGTGCTAGCTGCAGTTAGTCTGTGGATTGGTAACCATTCTTAACACATTGAGACCCCTCCATGATGTTGTCATGTAAACACCTATGACAGTGGTTGTCAGAGGCCCAAGAAACCTGACAATCAGTCTATCCTCAGGATATTGGTATTACCCAGAAATTCAGATTTAGAGGTCTAATGGCAGTCACTTTATGTGAAATACTGACATTCAGCCTCATCTAGTAAGGCTGGAACCCTACCCCAAAATAGGCTGGGAAAAGGCTAGGCGCTAGGGGATTCATGATTATACTTAGGTAGTTGTAATTATAATTTACAACTGTCATACATATTTTACAGCTGTTTTACAGGCAAACTTAATGATACATACCATACCTTTAAATGTAATTAATTAATAAGCGGGAGTTTAATGACACGTAGGTAAATTATTGCCTACTTATTGCAACACAGAAATACAAAAATACTATCAAACATCCAGCAACATTCTTGTGATCACACTCATGTGACGCAATGTTCCCTTCCGGCAGCGGCCGCGCCGCGCGCCGGCCGGCGTCCACATCGGTCGTTGATGCACCGATTGTATGGCCACGCCTTTATAATATTACGTATTTTATTCTCATCACTGCTACATAAACACTGCCGAAATAAATCTGACGTCATTGCTGCGCTCGATAATTCTGCGACATTTTATAACCGCCACAGATACCTATGCCAGTTCATAATAAACATTGGGTGACGTGTTAATGTTTTCAAATGTTTATCAACCTAGAAGTTTTTAAAAGTTGTCCAAAACATTTTTTTCAGACTAAATGTACTTATTGAAGTACGCATCGTCGCATTGCGGGAAGGAGTAACGTCCTCATATCCTCCCTCCCGCTGGGCGCGCCGCCCCAGCTTGTTCTGGGTGCGTCCTCACGATTCGTACTCTGACCCGTTGACCGAGTTGTCGTGCCCTTGTAGTGGACCCTTTAATGGATGTGTTACAGAATATGCATGAGATTTGCATCACGCAACGCTAAGGGTTTCATTAGTGCAGGCTGCCTTGCCACGCTTCAGTGATTTGTCCTCAGTTGGGTTTGTTGAACTATGTACATTCACAAAACATGATTATTATCGAGTACTTATATCTAGTAGGTATACTCGAGGTCGGCGCAGTATTTAAGAAAAAAAAAGTAGGTATCTATCCTATAATTTTTTCCCTGATGCTACATTCAATCTGTGTCATACAGGTATTTCTTTTTTACATTTTCGCTTCACCACTAGTACCATACTAAGCAGAGCGTGTAGTATGGGTACTAGACTGAATTTATTAATTACTCATAATAAACTACTATTTTTAATAAATACGAAAAACGCAGACAAGCACAAACACTTATATTCATCACAATCATAAATATTTGTGTCCTGTGAGAATCGAACCCACGGCAATCACCAATCCGACATCGAATCATTGAACCAACTGTTTTTACTGTTAACAGTAATTTTAACCTCATTGTTGACTAGTATTCAATGTATGGTATGGTATAGCGGACTGGTTTCCGCAAATCCACGACAAAGCACGTATTTTGCGTGCGGGGTATTCAATGTAACAATGAGCTTTTAATTTTACTTTTTTTTTTTTAGTTTTGATAAGTTCAATTAAGAATGTGGTAAGTAGCTGATCTCTAAATCGCAGAAATAGACTTTTATTTTTGTGTAAAAGCTATACAAATAAATCTTGTTAACGCATTACATTTACTACCTACATGCATGATGCAGGCTAAATTATGGCTATCTTACTGATCTAGATATATTGGATGCGATTAAGAAAGAAAAAATAAGTCTGATTTTTTACATAAAACACATGATGCGATACAAAGTATCAAATAATGAATATATCCGTTGTTTATTTTCTGACTTTTCTTGCTGGTTTCATAGTTAGCATTAGCATTATTTGACTACGCACATAAAAATTGTAAGTCGTGAGTCGTCCATGAAAATGTTTTAAAAGCAAATGCGTGTCATAGTCGTAAAGGACACAAGTCCTGACCCTAATTCCCCCATGGCCTATAAATCCGCAAATGTGGAACGTACCTGCTCGACCCTCTATTTGCACCTTTGTCTATTATATCATATTTGCACGCACGGAATACGCGGTTATCCTAGAAAGGTACTCATTTTCTAGGATAACCGCGTATTCCGTGCGTAAAATAGGTAAAATAAAGTGTTACTTTTAATTTGGTTGGTGGGCCTTGGTTTAACCTATTAGTAGTGTTGCGTAAGGGCAGTATTGCTCTCACTGTCACTCACTATTAACAGATACAGTTATAGTGGTTCTTTTTTTGTAATTTAAAAAATCCTGTTTAAATATCGTTCTTAAAAATCATGCTTAGTCAGTTTTTATCTTATAGACTTGCCGATTTGAGGATGGAAGCTTTTAGAATTTATAAATAACATACCTAGTTTAAGTAAGGCAGAGCGTTACTAAAGTTCACCCACAGTTCGCTAGTATGTTTAGATCCGGATTTACAAATGTAGCAATCATTAACTTTACCTATCATATTAAAGTAAATAAGCTATAAAATCGACCTCCTATTATTATTTTGACACATAAACATAGAAGTGCTTGATAATGTACTACTTGCTAAACAAAGGGTTTTGTTAAAGTACAAGTGAATGTAGTAAGCGAGTAATGTACATTGTACACATTAGAGGATGTCGTGAGCCCGCTATGTTTGGACAGCTAATGGGGCACACCCGCCTTCACAAAACGCCATTAATTAAACCTCTCCACCCTTTGTAAGTCAAATTGGTCTCCGGCACCTTCATAAAGGAAGACAAGGCGTGATAACCTAGCGTTATCGTGCACGACATGGTTATCAACCGAAAAGTACTGTTTATAGACAATTTGGTGTTCCATCACTCGCTTTCCTAATTTCCGTTATCTATAAACCATTTTGGGTACGGCTGCGGTGGTTTAAAGCATCCTTTTTACGAAGGTCCCGTGCACATGACTTTTCCTCGCGCCTTTCACGAATGCTCATGTCACGAAGATATTCGTGTATCGCGAAATTATATCTTTCTGCTTGGAAATCTCCAAGAGGAAACGTTGCGTTAAAAAAAAACATGCCGGTATCATGCAAAACCACGTGTTGAAGTAAATAAACGCTGTAAGGGTAAATTCAAATTGGCGCGGTAGGGAAGCGGAAGCCAAATAGGCCAAAAAGCTGATTTTAAAAAAGGACGCGCCAGAATTCTAAAAAAAGTGAGCGTTATTTGTATCAAAATATGAATACAATAAATTCCATTATGCAGAGTCGTTTTCCCTAATAATCTGTCGTTTTCGTTCTTTTCCGCGATTAAGTAATTTGATTCAAGGATCAAGGTCAAGATTTTAGCGCATCACTAGCTAGTACCTTTATAGTCTTATATCCTTATGTCTGGCCTATGTCTAACACAGTAGAGCAGAGCAAAGCGTTTGTCATTGCCCTATTAAATGAGTCATCAGTCCCGTCATGATTTCGTTATAGACCGTCTATGTTGCTATGGAATATTTTAAATGTAATAGAACATTGAGTTTTCATTTAATAAATACGTAAGTCCTTAGAAGCATATGTTTACAGTAGGTACACGCCCTGAGCTCCTGATAGACAATCGCGTTACAGTACACGACTGGTCACCCGCCCTGTTATATCCACTGGTCTTAATTACACATGATACAAACTCACCTCGTACAGCACTTAAACATATTAAAAACAAAATCTAATTCCATGAAACAATATAACCTGACATTCACAGTATTACATGGGCGGTGGCTTATTTTAATTAATAGGAACGTTAATTAAAAACTTACTATAAATCTGGCCGTATTAACTTTAACGTTAAGTAACGTTGTTTGCGTTAATAAAACGAAATTCGACAAGCATCTTCCCTGCCATACTGGTATATTTCAAATAGGTTGCCTTGTTGCTGATCTACTTATTTTTCTTTTACATAACCCATGGTTACCCGCAAAGATATGCGCGCAGTCTATTATTTTACAAAAAAAAAATCTACAATACGCAATATTACATTTACATTTTTTTTAATGGTTTAGGCTTGTCGTCCCGTCGTTTCCCTGTTTCTATGGTTGTCATATTTCAATGTGGATGTAATAACAATCTGATGCATGCGTGTGACCTTCACTAGTTCGTTTTAGCGTCATGGTGTATAAGGAAGGTCCAGGCCGAGCACTGAATAATTAATTTACAGAGTTATATTTATTTTGTAACTGGCCTAGACTATACATATAGACCATATAGTCCACCTAATAAACAGCAGCAATCGTATTTAGATCATTGAACTAATATTGATAAACAAATCAAAATACAAGCCTAATTAAATTATAAATGTTTGACAACAGGAATCCCGTAAATAAGGTACAACATTGTAGATGATGTTAACATATTATTCAGGTTATCATTTCCTACAATAAAGTTTATATTTTTGTAATACAGAGTTAGATATGGATTCAGGCAAAGAAATAACTAAGTTTAACCTTTGCTCATTATGCGGTGTTGTTACTTGTTAGTAGGCAGTAACGTAGAAGGAACATTATATTCGGCACGGGGCAGCGGTGTAGGTATACATGGCCATATCGGAACGTCTGATTCACAAGGTCACGCCACAGTTCAACTGGTTAACTGGCAAGTGGCAACCTACATAACAGTGATCTCATCTATACAATCGACTTTTTAAGACAAGTTTTCGGTAATAATTACACAATACGCACGGAATTTTAACCTGTACACGGATTTCGTTCTTGTTAATTATTTTTTCATATTCATACTTAATATAGGTACCTACTTACTGTAATGTCATAGTACCACTGACCTCTATAATACAAGTACGCATAGTATGGATTTAAGTACTTAGATGATTTTTTATTAACGCCAGCACGCTTCGAAAATAATTTTAACTACAGTTTGGTTTTTAATTCATAGACAACACTTTAAATAATAAAGAAAATTATGAAAAAAAGAACATAATATTATTATGATAGAAAACTTGTACTTAATTGACCCTAAGAAAGTTTGATATACAGAGTTAGGGTTTATAGCCCTGCTGCTATTTGATATTTGGTTGATAATCCGCTGCACCTGATTATTAATGTTTTCTGATTTTAATAAGGCCACTGTTAGTACGGAAGGGTAATAAAATTCTGCATGATGTTCCATGCAGAATATAAATATATGGAAAAATTAAAACATTACCTAGGTGTATTGGAAATTTGTAATAATGCGGGCACGTAGGTAATTGTTTTGAATCTGAATGCTCCCCGTGTTTAAATTTCCTGGCTTATTTTTAACTTGGCTCGTATTTGTGTCAGCAAAACTGTATGTTGCAGAAACACATTATTGAAGCTTGCGTTTGATGATTCAATGTATACACACGTTTTGACAGATTTCAGTAAATTCAAGGAACAATGACTTCATAGTCGGCGTTGCGATTTCATACACATAGTTTCATACACGTA
Source organism: Acronicta alni (assembly GCA_964056405.1). NCBI lineage: Eukaryota > Metazoa > Arthropoda > Insecta > Lepidoptera > Noctuidae > Acronicta > Acronicta alni. The sequence continues at coordinate 13,107,452 of OZ043916.1, read as the reverse complement.
GTTTCATTTATGGACTATCTATTACCATTAATTTGTGTGTAGTAAACTTAGAAGTACAACTTTTATCTGTTAGGTAAATGTGTCATACTCATAATCAGTTTGAGTTATAATTAAAACGGCTCCTACCCAAAACGTAATACTCAACTGGCTACGTATCGACTCCCTCTCACCATTGCGTTTTCAAAGAAAACTAAAAATAAAAAAATAGAAATAATTCTAGACCGTACTGATATTATGATGATACATCATTAAATTTATATTTTTATGTTTGCTTCAAAATATCTTCATTTCGTATCTATTGTTAAAAAAAATAATGATCGGTAGTGGAGATCAGGTTTATCGCGGTTATACATATTATTCAACGAAGTATTTTTAGTGTTTAATAATGTAAGAGGGCAGAATTTTTTTTGCTTTGATGGCAGACATATTCTCGATATTTTGTTTAATTTAAAATTCTCTTAGATTGTCCCCTACGACATACCCAGCCACCTGGGGGATTTTTTCCCTTGACGTCGAGTCCCGCTACGTCGAGTCTCCTCCATGTCTACTTTGAAAACGTCGGGAATAAATGTGCGAGTTTTTTAAGTAGACGTGGAGGAGACTCGACGTAGCGGGACTCGACGTCAAGGGAATAAAGCCCTGGAGGACCTGGGGGACGTGGCAAGATATGTCGGACTCGTACCTATAAAAACCGCCATATATGTAACGACCATTGGGATTCGGGACATCCACGACCGTGGAGGCGACGGGCTGCCAAAGGTCCGCAGGGAACAGCTCATGCAGGGCGGTGGTCTGTTTGCGCCCGGTGCGTCTACTGTGGATAGGAAGAGAGGTTTTTTTATGGAAGAGGGAAGTAAGCGAGCAAACGGTTCACCGGATGGTATGGATGGCCGCCCATTGACACACACAACACCAGAGTGCAAGTGCGTAGCCGGTCATTGAGAAAAGAATAGGCTCGCTTCTTGAAGGTTGCTATGTCGTACCGGCTCAGAAATACCTCCGCTGGTAATTGATTCCATAAAGCAGGCGTTCGCGGTAAAAAGTTTCTTGAGAAACGCATGGGCACACCCATTCATCCAGGTGAAATGGATGAAATTTCGATCTCTGGCGAGTGGATCTGTGGCGGACCGTAGCGGGAGGTACAAGTTCGAACAATTCCTCAGAACACTACCCTTGATAAATGCGGTAGAGCATACATAGAAACGCCACGTCTTTACGCAGAGTAAGACGATCAAGCCGATCAGTGGGCTCTCATCACCGAACAATTCTCTAATTTATAAACTTTACTATTCGAAATTGGACGATCGAGAATGTAATTTATAGAACTCTCCACTTAAGCTCTACCGCAACGCTGTGCGCGCTGTCTCGGTTCCTAACACGTTTATAATTAGGAGTATTTTTATGGGTTTGAATACCCACGTAAATATATCTAGTTCTCTCAAGGCAATTCGGTTGATTTTATGTGAATAACCTGTACTTCTGTTAGTGTAGAGTGTAGAGCTGTGGAGAATACTTAAGTGTGACTTGAAAGAGCTTTACAGAACTTCAGATAAGATGTCCTTTATGTTAATAGTACCTATCGCATTTAAGGGTGTGTAAGTAGATACATTTTATCTATCCTTATCGTAATTATGAAAAAAAAACCACTATAATGGAGAGTCTAAATTAATAATAATTACTTGTAGGTTTTATTTTGAGTATAAGGATGGGCCGTTCGGTCCTTCTGACTGGCTAATTGACAGGCGGAAGGACGGAATAGTGTGAATTAAAAAAATAATTCATTCAACGAAAGCCGAAAAATATGCAGTAAATGATACTGGAATATCTTTTGTGTACAGTATCGATGAATTTAGTACGGTACAGATTAGATAAGTAGCTGCAACTTTTATCAATGTGGTTTTGGCACTTCAGTGGTATTTAATTATAACAAAATTAGGTAGGAATTCCGTAATTCGGTGTTCGGGATTCCAGACAATGTATTATTATATTTTATAGCTCTGACTGAACTGTTTTGAATCTATATCAAGCCTTGTCGACTTAGCGATATTTGTTTTTCGTCAAAGTAGATATGGGATTTTTGTTTTTGTGCCTGGACAGGATGTAGGTATTATAATTAAAATATGTAGCTATGAAACCTGTTTCGCAATAATTATGAATGCGAGTGGACGGCCGAAGTGTAACAAAATATTGAAAAACGTATAAACGTATACCTACCTATTGTAATACGATTAGAAGTTTCGGCAGGATTATCTAGGCAATTAGAATATAATTATGTATTTATATTTACAAAATATATTAACAAAATTCAAAATAATATTTTAAACTACATATTCCAAACGTTTAGGTAAAAAAATATTAAATTGAACAAATCTAAATGTTCCAAATAATAGTAAAGTAAATACAAGTCCCGCAACTTCTTTCGTTGTTCCCATTGTCCCCATTGACGCTGTCCCTATTGACGCTGTCCCCATTGACGCTGTCCCCATTCAATGGGGACAACGGGACTCGTAAGTCCCGTAAGTCTAATTTTTTCTGTTGTCCCGTTATCCCCATTAACAGGGATATCGTCAATGGGGACATTGACGGTATCCCTGTTAATGGGGACAACGTAACATTTCGATTATCGAATTGATTATCGATTCGATTATTGGCACTTCAATTGGTATGTTACTATCGCTTGAGAAAGAATACTTTTCCTTATATTATTATAAATACAGGGAAACAAAATTCCCGGTGTAATATATCAATCATAAACATAAAACTAAATACTTATAATTTCACTGTTTTTATTAAATATTCAACCATTACTATTATTAGAGAATATTGCATGTAAATAATGGAATACCGTGACACAATAATTGCACGACATGCAAGTCTCCTTTTTGTTAATTAATAAAATTCAAGTCGTAGGTATACGTTATAAATGTAATATCTAAGGTGGGCTTTGTAAATGATATTTATTTCTGTAAATTGATCTTTCAAAGACACAAGTTAATAATTAATACTAAATGGCGCTGGCATTTCCTAGCTGACGACCTCTGAAAAGAAATGTCGAAGCAAAGAGAATTATGGTCTCTGAATTCCATACTATCACGCCTGTATTCCCCAAAGGTTTAGGCAGAAGTGAACCACAGTTTTACACCCACAGTTCTCCGTTATGTTTAGCTCCCATGTAATATTAGGGGGCTGGCGAGGCTATTGCCGTGAATTGAGCATAAATCTAAGCACCTAGCTGAGAAATTCATAGTAAACCCAAGACCACTGCTCGACCTGGGAATCGAACCCAGGATCTCTAGCGTATCAGTTGCGCTTAGGACCACTAGACTAACGAGGCAGTCTCGTAGTCTAATGCAATATTCATGCTTATCAGATAATATGTGAATTTTACAATGTTAGGCAAAATCTGAACTACCCTTTTGAAGATAGAGTCATATCTGATTATATATGATTTTTTGAGAGCAGCTTTGTGTTCAGTAAACCGTTATTTGGGGAGCTCAACAACCCGTGGTATGATGATACCAGATCAGCAAGAATAATAAAGCTGTTTATGTCGTAAAGTTATTTTGTATAAAGATCTAAGTCTGAATTTTTCTACGGCATTTACAACACACTATGATACTACAGGGATAAACTACACAGTTGACTTTCTAGGAGAAAATATAGACAAATTATCTGCTTCAGTTCAATATTACCCTTCTCCCTGGAGATTATGTCCTCACCGCCAGCAGCTTTTTACTTTAAGCTTTTTTAAAACGCATATTCGCCTCACGTACAAGATATATCGTAGATGTCTGAATTCTCAGGAGGTCAAGTAAACTTTCTCAATTAACCTCACCTTTAATCTGATAAACTTGTTTTATACAGTATGAAATATCCACTGGCAATTCATACTTTCAGAAAGTTACGTGTATTTTGCGTATATCTGAGAACTTATGTGTTTCTTTGGGAACGGTTCGCATTTAGTTTAACTTAACGCCTTGTGTTTCGAGGGATTCATAAATAAGCTAAGCCTAACTTCACCTTCAGCACCGAGGGCCTAATTCCTGAGAGGTGGGTAATTTGGAACTGAAGTATTTGTCTATAGCAGCGCCCCGAAGGTCAACTGTGTCAGTCTGTAGCCCTAATAGTGTCATAATGTGTTCTAATGGCATTATTTTTTTTGCAAATTGGCAAAAGTTGAATTGACAAAAGGTTTTTCACACCTTGCTGCAGCAGAGTGCTGAGATAGGGACCTATTCTGACATCGCACAAGACAACGTACCTACTTAGGTGCAGTCTTAAATCTCTCGTTTTCTTCTGTTTGTTATATTGTCTTCTATTGTGTCTGTATGAAAAAAATATTTCTTTCTTTAACAATAAAAGTCCCGTATTTCATTTCATGGATGCACTTTATCGGATTTATTTTCTTTGCTGATTGGATAAAGCTATTTTAAAAATGATTGCAGATTATGGTATTTTAATTTTATAGCCTTCATGCCATTTAAATAAGAACAATATATCGATATCAAGTCATTGATTTTATATGGATAAGCCCTGTACTTATTATAAAACTATGCGTGCGATCGTTGAAATGAAGTTCACCAATGCGAAATCCACAAAATTGACATAAAACATCAATAACTTATTCCCATTCAAATAAAAGCATGTATTGGTGCAAAGTCGCGCATTTCGGATTTCAGTGTCCTTAGATAGAGCGTTTAATACGTCAACATTGTTCTGATTCATAGTATTCGTAAACGTTTACTTAGCACGTCTTGGTTTATCTATTGGCACCTACTTGCTACTGTAACGTAACATAATTTCAAGTAAAACCAATATTAACATTTTATGGGAAGTGATGATGTGTTACATTCAACATATATCATCTAACTCATCAAATTCGATCATTTATTGATTGACTGTTTATAATATGAAACGAGATTTAGGAACCTTCGTTTCCCATTCCATGTCTCTAGCAAAACAGTTTATACATAAAGTATTATAAGCAAAGTTTATTATGGCAGTGGTTGGACGTGAGAAAAAATAGGGCAAGGTATAAAACGATGTGGAACAAATTCTAAATGTTACTGTGGCATTTGGGACGGCCATAACGAACGTTGCCCGACAATATCGTGTTCTCTCCTGACTATAGCTTTTCACCACCTTTATGTGTTTGTCAATGGAATGTTTTAATAATAAACAATAAATTCACTAAAGAAACAGAGAACCTCTGGAGGGTCGAAATAAATGTTTTTATGTTTTTCTATTGTGTCTACTAATTGTTAGTGACATGTCAAAGTTTAACTAAAAGCTGATTGTAGTAACACGGAAAATAACAAAGACGTCAATAGACGTCAAAGAATCGATGGCGATTACGAAACCTGGAAACCTACCGTTATGTTTACAGAAACTGGCAAACACCACCATGCACACTAATGTGAAAACCAACTTGTTGTAAGTTATATTAGAAGCCCATGCTTCAGGTTCTGTCAATATTTCTAAATAGTTTCCTGTAAGTAGGGCAACAGTTCTTGAATGAACAACTCTTTGTTTTCCGAATTCAATATCATATAGGTACCACGAATTGAAGCTATCTATGCTTCTGAAGTTAAGCTAATCGTAATCTATTTTTTTGACAATTGTTCGTAATAAAAGATCATAGGGCTTTATTTTCTATGAGAACGGTCTTCGCTAGAAATAGATTGAAAACTAATATCTAAAAGCTGTAATAACGAAACTGAAATGGAAAATGTTCATGACCTCGCCATAATTATTAAGAATTATTTTTATTTCTCTGTTCTAACATTAATAACTAATTTTTCTAAACTTAACTAAACTCTAGCACATAGCTAGCCGGTCGATAGAGGACGTAAAGGAGGCTAAAACAGTTCGGGCGTCCTATTGCCTTTGCCAATCGGCGGCGGCGGCGGCGCCGCGCTGCCTGTGATTTATAGTGTCTGCGACTTTCCCTTTCGTGTTTCGGAATTTTTCATTTTCACATCACATACATACCTGTTTCATTCTGCAGTATGATTATCGATGTATTAGACTAAACAAAGAATCATTGTACTAACAGCAATGCAATGCTAATTATTGTTATGAATAGGAAGAATAGTCATCTACAACACTTCGCATCACACTTAATTTTTTCGTCATAATAATCTTAGTACTAAATGTATCGTTATTTCTAAGGGTCCTGGACCAATAGGGTCAAGAGGAAACCTTAAATTACTAAACCTACTATGTTATTGCCTGTATCTTCGCTTTAGGCAAATCATAAGTTTTAACATTTATGGTGTGGTTACTTATCATATTATATACGAAATATATTATATTACTATATTCAATACGAAAAATTGCTGATGTTGACCAATTTTTCGTTTTTTTACTCATCAAGTGCACACATTAAATGTACGTGTCAGTTGATGTGTGAACTTTTTCAATTTTATTGCATGACTACCCAATTTGTGTACAACTAAAATTATTAGTAACCGGAAGAGCGAATTCTTACTACAAGGATCTTCTATTCCATTCCAACGTATGTTAGGTAAATACTACTATTAAATTAGTAGAAATAAACATTTTTATTTTATTATTTGTTATCTAACGTACCTAGGCCATTTTCAGCAAAGCGAGGCGCTTGTTTAGTATATTTATTTAGCCGGTTTTAAACCAGAGTGGATTTTTTATTTTTGTTTTTCATCATATTTTTCATTATTAGTTCTGTATTTTTTTAATAATTTTCCGTCATATCGAAGTATGAAATGTCCAATCCAAATAGAATACTATCAAAAGTCTTATTAGAACCAAAGATTTATTTAGAAACCTTTATTAGAACGAAATTGGCAGGATTTGCAATTATTCAGTGGTGACTGCATCAAGTCGAACCCCCAAAAGCTGATAAGTTAGCTGCTCTATTATTATAATGATATAATACGGTGGTAAAAGTACCACCGTTTTTTCTATGTGAGCTTTGCTTTTTAAAGAAAAAGCAAAGCTCACATAGGTACCTAAACTAAATATAAAATTAACTTTTGCTCATGTATTTTGTGCTGTGATTCATGTCTCCCATAATTTACTATCTTATTACAGGTATAGCACTCCGACCATTCGGCCTTTCATGTATATATCTGCTGCTGTACCTATTAGCACCGCTTGCACAAGTACCAGACGAACGAACATTTAATGGTAAGAAACTGGCTACATTTTAATGATTTATTAGGAATAATGAAGATCATATAAATTGCCAAGCAATAGTAAATAAATCTTTGTTATGAAAATTTTGTATGGTCTGCAAATGTTAATAGATAATTGTTAATTAATGTTAATAAATGTATGTTTACAACGTACTAGCGCAAGTATACCTCTTGCAAGTAGTACCTATAAATATCACTGAAATATATTTGTTGTATTTAAACTTTATTATGAGGGCCTTATCTCGCCAACATACGTGACCAGCCGGATCGTTGAAAAATATTGGCAATGTGGTACTTATGCAAAGAATAATAAAAACATAAGAGCTAACCTGAACACTTAAACTCAACTATTATACCTACTTAAGTATTGATAATTTTATTAACTACTTTAGCGTAAATATGTGTAGGTAAGGCTACAGTTAGACGACGCGAGATTTTGCGTTGGGTCGCAATCAAATTCGTGCCATATAAATGTGCCATAAAGGTAACTTTCCGATGTCAGCACCCTCGATAAACACGACCCGATTGCCCTAGGCTAGAAGTCACAGAGTCACAATACATTTAAGAATACATATAATCATTATTTTTATTTAACTTTTGAATGAAGTAGGTACGACTTGATTGATGCAGTTGAACAATCTACAGCTGCCTGCGCTACGAGTGGGTTCGATTCCCATTACGCTAACGCTAACCTTATCTATGTATTTTATGATACCATTATAGCGTCATCGCGAAGCTGAATTGCTATTTACATGAGCCTGTTGCGCACAGGCGACACGACGTCTCCTATGGCAGCAGTCCTGTTATAAAAGTGCAAGAAGTGCGCCAATAAGTAAAGCAGCATTTCGCAGCGTTAACACGACATGAAAATGTCATCAAAATCATTTTCATGTTGATGCAAGTAGCAAACTACTGAACCGGTTAAGAATTTTAGATCGCGGAACGCATTTCCGAGTTAGGGTCCGAGGGGAAGGTACTGCACAGTGTGATAAAGACCCGTTTTTTGTACCATCATGTTTTATTCAACTAATCCAGAATTTATATAATTATTTATATAATAAGAACATGTCACAAAAATTGGGTTTAAAACACACTGTGTATTGGTCGATAATCATCTTTTGATTTTAGGTGGTAAGGCGCCGACCTAAATAAATTAACTACCTACTTAATACACAATTTTAGATTAAGACCATTGCGATTGCTCTTGAAATTGCATAAATAAACAGTACAATTTATTTTTCAGGATGGAACGGAAAGTATTTGTTGCTAAACGTGATAATGTCGTTCTTGATGATGTTTCTGCACATAGTATGGCACACGGTGTTGGCAGCGTTTGCGCCCTACGGCTCTTTACTCATCAAGTACCCTCTGCTACAGTTTCTTGGTCACAATATGGGCTTCGTGTCTTATTCTACGATAGAACCTCTTATGGCGGTGCATTATATGGTACCCGAGGTAAGTTTGAATATATTAATAAATTACCCGCGACCTCGTACGCGTAGACTTAGCACAATTTAACACAAATTTTTGCCGGATTTTTTTCATGTCAACAGGATCAACAGGACATTTTGATAATCAGTACTTTGCATGTTAATAACTTGTCATGAAATAGAATTATTTTTCCGGTGTAAATATTAACTAATAATCAATAGTAGGTACGTATATTTGGATGAATATGGTAATTTATTAATATACGTAACTACTGTGTGACGCTTGATTCATTCCAAAAAAAAATCTGTATGCTAATTTTAAAAAGTGTCGATCTATAACATTATACGGCAACTAAATACATCATCTTTAATAATTTCAGATCTTAATGAGTTCGACATCACTACTAGTGTATATAGTAGTTCAAAAAGTGGTAATAGCGACGCCGTCCGATGTTCAGAAGAATGATTCGAAATATCAACAGTATCCACTATTGACGAGTGCAGGTATTTTCATCTCCTTAGACCTTATTTATTTTCTATAAACTTGTAAGTTTCACTTCACTTTGCTGTGAGTAAATAAGCAAAGTAGGCATGAATTAATCACACTTCACACTTATAATATGTATTATAAAGGCGAAAGTTTGTGAGTGTGTATGTTTGTTACTTCTTCACGTCTAAACGGCTGGAGAGATTTTAATAAAATTTCGTATGGAGTTAGCTGACACCCTGGATTAACACATAGACTACGTTTTACTGCGGGAAAATACACAATTTATTTTCCCTAATAAACCGCGGGTAACACCGCGGGGCACAGCTAGTATGAAATAAATATCAAAGTATAAAATTACTATCTAGAAATATAAGTGAATATTTTATAAGCCGGAGCAAGCGGCTTTTATAAGTTAAAAAATCTGCAAAACCACAGTGAATTCGTAAATTGAAATTATTAACTAGTTCAGGCTCTCATTGAGAAAACATTAGCATCTCATGTAGGTAAAACTAATCCAGTAGGTAGTTTACGGAAATCTTAATTATGTTAGTTCCAGTTTCCAAGACCAAGTATTACAAAGATATAGCAACAATAACAAATAACAAATTTCCAAGACCAAGTAATTTGTTATAGTATTCTCTTTATGCAAAATAATATATTGTATGTATAGTATTTATATACATTATTAATATTTATTTTATTAGATATTTATTTTATTTTCTATATCTATTATATATCTATCTATCTATTATTTTTTAATTAGACTTCTAAGCACACAACCGCCCGTTACCCGTTTCTTACATGACTTGTCCATCCCATGGTTGTCTGTAAGAAATTGCTTTAAGCGATAAGACCGCCAATTGTATATACATTATGTGACGTTTGTTTTCTTTTTATCATTTTCTCTGTATTGTGTTATACAATAAAGAATATTCTATCTATCTATCTATCTACATTGGGACGCGTGCATCCAATTTCTTCAATCCAATTTCCTCTACATATAACTCTTACGCTAATGGGCACGCGACAGCTTACAGCTAAAACCTGTGTGAAGTGAGCTTATTTTCTAAAGTATCTATCAGAAGCCCCTTCTAAGTATGCATATTGTGAACGGGCAATTACTGGTGCCTACACTGCGTGATCATATCACTAAGCGATCACTGATTCTTATTTATATTTCAGGGAAATATATTTGCCTGGTTCTAATAATGTTCTCCGGCATAATGCGACCAAGCATCACGTCGGGAATCTACTTCCTGACGTTCATGGGGACCGCGACTGCGTGGGCACTGGGCCGCCCGTTGAGCCGGGGGTTCGCAGTCGTCAGCCGCTGTCTTATGGCCATCATGGCTGTCCACGTCACAGTCCTATTGGTTTATCAGTGTTCATGGGTGATGGAACATTATCCACCTGAGAGAGATCTAGCTAGGTAAGCATTTTGGATATAGGAAACAGGATTACGTAAATCAGGTTTATGTATTGCTGTAATAATTTAACAAGACAAAATGCATGAACGAGGACGAAGCAAAAGAAGTATGCAAGAATTGTAGCACGTGGCTTTCTGTAGTTTCTGCATACCCTTTTATCTCTATATCCAGTAAATAAAAAACAAGAATGAGTGTCTGGTAGCCGGGACTAAATAACCAATATAAATAACAAAGAAATGCTGTCCGTTGGTAAGCGCATCAGTTGAGGACGGCTGAACCAATTTACCGATTTTTTTAATATGTTCGTTATAGCACAGTAAATATACAGACTGTCCAAGACCGAGTCACAGTGTGTTATAAACCCGATTTTTGCGAAATTATGTTTTTATTAAAGTAATCGATAGTTTATATAATTTCTAGTACCTTAGTTTAACTCCGCCTTCGATACGACTTTTTATTTTGATTATTAATTGGTCGCGTTGGTCGGAATACAGACAAGTAAAGATATTACAATACTAAGTACCTACCTATCAGATAAGTAGAGTCTTAACACATTGATGATAAATAACCTTCGTATCCTGTCCTGGTTCTACACTATCTAAGAATTTTCAAGCCAAATTTAGCACTATGTTGAATAGTTTCTGCAAATTGTCATATAATTCAATTAAAAACGTAAAATTTCATTTTTTAAATGGTGAATATACCACAGGTTGGCCCAATTATATACCTATTATTGAATAGATTTATAGGACCTACTACCCCACATTTCTACCACTCGGTCTGGGACACCCTGTAGGTATAGAAATAATATACAGCTATAGCAGTATGGAAACTAGGGCCAATTGTCGTAATAAATACTAGCTCCGTTGGAACGTTAGGGTTGTCCTCGTAATTTATGTAAAGCTAAAGTCGAAAATGTTTTTGGAATAGTTAGCGCTGTATCTCAGCTGATAGCACAAACATTATATATATATTTTTTGGTTAACGTCAATTGAATCGAAATCGAAGTGTTTTATTATTTTTTAAATATTTAGTAGATTGTTCACCATGAGGAGAAAGTGACAGATTACCATAGGTCGGAATTAGGTAGAGTTATTTATGTACTTGCATCGAAATGTTGTTAATAATATGGATCCTTCCGAGATTTCTAAAAATCTAGTGCATTTTGTTAAGCGGGGAGTGCTCCGCATTTCCCCTATTATATTATTTTGTTCTCACAAGCTATGTTGTGCGAACTACAAATGTGGCAACATCGCGGGTGTGCGCATTGGAATTTTGCAACTTCGGACATCCGATGTCGTTAATTAAAGTCAAATAAATCGTGTAAGTTTGGCAACGTCGCGCGTGCAGTGGTTTAAATTCTGTAAAAGTAAATAACTTTTTTATTTAATAAATTACGGGATTTTTTCTGCTCTTTAAAATTAATCTCGCGATTTGAGGCATATCCACTTTATTCTTTCGCTGTATGAAATCAGTGTAAGTGCTTAAATAACTCTACCTAATTCCGACCTCTGCAGATTATTAACGGTTAATAAAACTTCACGGTCATAGGGCTGTGAAAAAGTACTTTCTGCCCCGGTATTATTGTAGAAATGGGGCGCTTTTCGCTCAAAAAAAAATCATCTGTGCCATTTTTAAAAATACATTTAACACGACTTTCGCAATACGTCATCCGCGACTGATCGCACTTTGACGTCCGCTTAAGGGTCTCGTCGATGCGTGCGTATATTTCGAGAGTTCGTACGTAGTTTCCATACTGCTTTAGCTTATACATTTACTGTGGCAATATTGGACAGAACAACGACAAAATAGGAGGCAGCTAGTATTAAACACCTACCTGATTATTGTCTCTAATTTACTCGCTGTATGCATCTTTTGGTAAACTAGGATCTATATTTAAGCTCCCGTGACAATGCCAGTAGTTCATCTAAACTAAAATTTTCAGGTACTTTGGTCTTACAAAATTAGTTATAATAAACGATACAAACCCATCGCTTTTTACATATGAAGTAACAGATGACCATATGTGGGGGACATTAGCGAGCCCTTTCGTCATACTATTTACTTATTTCATTCTCGCAATGGAGACCCGAGAATTGTTTAAACCTAAGGTATGTACCTTCTAAGAATATTGTGAATTGCATTGTGAATTAAATAATAATTAATTTTACTAATAAACTAACCTTAGGACTGTTATGGCTCGATATCACAAAGCAAATAAAAATGATAAGATTAATTAATCTTATGGTATATTAATATTTTAATTAGTAAGAAAATTAATATTTTAAGTAGTAATAAAGGATTGCAGCAGCTTTGCCTGTATGTTGTCCACAGTTTTTAAATTTAATCTAAAACGCAATTTTTGGAGAAAAAAATATTAATTTTAAGTAAGGAGAATGTACAGAGAATGCACATCAAGCTACTACAATCTGTCAAATTTTTTTGATTGATTTTCAACTTTAATACCAAAAAGGTTCTTATTCAATTGGGAAAATTTGACAGTTTCGGATAGATCGACCTGCTGGCGTCTGTACATAATAGTATAGGTTTACAGTAATACAATTTTTTTTGGTGATTTTCACTAATCTTTGAGTATTGTAATATGGGGCCAAACTGTACGCTTCTTAAAATACTTTGAGATTAGTAATTTTGCGATGCGTTTCTTGATTAATGCTAAGATTAGGCTTACAAAAACTAAATTAAGCATTACTATTTAAGCCTGTTGCCCTATAACTCCTGTCATTACTAGGAAAATAAGTTACCATGATTTATTAGTAAACACAATCGTATTGCAGATTGCTATTCAAATTCAACCAAAATCATTATGGTGTATAAAGTAGTTTTATAGAAATATTATTATTCATTTGACTTACATTTGTTTTTACTAATATATTCTGATAGTCGTCACATTCAACTAGAGCTAACATATAAAAGTCAAAAGAAATATAAATTTCTTGTGCTATCAATCTGGGAACTTAAGGCGAAAAGAAAGAGCATGTTTTCCGGCGTAGAAGGGGGCAAGCTCAACGGTTCCCTGGTGCGTGGCATATCCTTCCACCGCGGCAGCCGACGCTCTACTTTGGAAAAATGGAAGAATGCCACTAAAAAAGTTCGAGTAAGCTCGAATCAATCACTTGTCCGTTGTTATTTATTATTTCACTTATTGTCTCTAATGATTTACCTATTCTAAATACAAGTGCTAATTATTATTTGATATAATATTATTTGCGTAGTGGCAAAGCAATCTTCGACTGTTATTTGCATCACTTGTATTTGGGTTCAGGCACTCATAACTAAGAATTGTTAATCGTTTTAGCTCTGTAAATAAATTATTATTTAGCGCTTCGGACACTTTGATACAGCACTTAGAATCCTGATCATATTATTTACTATACATATTGGCTTTACTTAGTTTTTTTAGTTCGTAACTATTATACTAATTACTTCTCAAAAGCATGGTAGGTTCATGTAGATAATTTGTACATTAATACCCTTTTAATAGTTTTTCACACAACCAAGCACTGAGGGATGGTCAAGGGATGGGTGCTTCTGCTAGACACTGGACGGGACTTTTTGTTTTATTTTGGCGTACCTACTAGATATTTATCAAAATTGTAAAATTTGGTTTTGCAATCGGCTTTCGTTCTTTTATAGGTTGCAATTTCATACATAAGTTCAAAAGCACGAGGTGAAGCCAGTGAAACCGATCCTGTAGGTATCTTATTTTTTCTGTTTTGTGTTTTGTTTGTGGGAAACGTGTTATGCGTCTGAACTATGAAATATTTGACCTTATTTAACTTTTAAACTCATTTCATATTTCCTGGTTTGGATGACATTTTAACCTTAGTGTAACTGGAATTCTCAATATGCAAAGCTTGGTCATCACAGTAACGATACAATGGTACATAAACATATCATGCGTATCATGCACCTCACTTATGTTTCGTGCCTACTATGTTTGCAGTTATCATGTTGCCAGTGTTAAATACTGTTGAATGCTTGTGCTATTTGTGTTGTTTGTGCAATTTTTATATTTATTCTCACCAAATAATCCATTTTTTACATATTAATTATCCGTCCCAACAGAGAATGGTTCTATGAAACAAATGCCAATGTCGTGCCATCTCTATTGCACCTTATACATATACTGTACGTCGATGTACTGTGCGAGAGAGATGCTACGGGATCAGGAGTTGTTAGAAAAAAATAATGACAAGGCTAAAATTTGTAAAAAAAACATTGAGTAAAAAGTAAATCCTTAAAGATTATGTTATTTTTTTTATTTTTTATTGAACTGAAAAGAAAGGATTCTTACATATTGGTTCATACACAGCTAATACGAACAAACTCTTCGAAGAGATGGTCATTAAATCAGACTGGGTCCGCTACAAGACAGATGCATCAAGACTCCACGGGCTCCGTCGTTCTTAACGAAGATGGTAATCATAAAATGTTGTTTTTTTTTGTCAGTTAAAAAATAATATCCAATATAATGTTTATCACGTTATCTTCAGTAATAATGTATGTAATTTTACAGAATCATTGATCGAAGAAAGTAACCCTACCTTGTTGGATGATATTATTACAGCGATCATCGACTTCTTTCAAGTTCTAGTCAGGTGACGTAGATATTAAAATAAAATCCTTTGTTAATCAAATGAACATTAACTGTGTGCATATAAATGTCTGATGTAATAAAAGGCATTCTGTTGTAATCAGGATGTGTCCCAGTTTTCATTGATTACTATGCTATAATTACATTGTGTTAACGACTGAATGGCGGTCATGGGTTGGTAGAAAATACGTACAACGAAGATGGGCGGTTTGATCTAAGCGAAATCTATATTATGTACTATGTAGTAGACGAATACGGATACCTGCAAATGGAAACCTGATGCACAAGTGATACAAGAGAAAATGTGTATATTTGTTTTTGTGGGACTATTGTATAGCGAAAATGCACTTGACTATTTTAAATAAAACTTACTTAGTACACTAAGTAACTTGTGCACCAAGGTATTCAAATACTTAGAGTGATGATGGTGATCAATATTGATATTATTTTGCAGGTCATCGTATATTGCGACGACGATCACGATGATGGCATGGAGTATTATGTTCCATTCGTGGCTGACGTTTGTGTTCCTTATGTGGGCGAACGTTGTTTGGCTGGTTCAGAACGGGCGCGCTTTCATGCTGAAGACAAGCCCACTTCTCGTCTGCTACGCGATGCTGCTTCTCATAGCACAGTACATATACGGCATGAACCTCTATGAATCTGAGCTGCCGTCTAACATCACGGTTAGTATAACGTAGCATGATTACGAGTTTGAAGTTAAACCACATTATTATTAATTTATTTTCCCTAAAACAACACCGATTAAACATTTTCGTCAGATTGCCATACCTAATATGTATACCAAATTTAATACATTTAAAACCTAAAAATAATTTAGTTTTACAACTATTGGAACTTAAAACATTTTTGCACAAACTATTTTATTTATGGTATTTTGAAAATTATCGAATAAGTTTTAGGTACCTACCTACATACATAATCATGTTCATTAACCTTAACCCTGCAGATCTATTAGCTTATCTATCAGTGTAGTTCTTAAGAGCCATTTCACATTTTCGTGCGAATATCTAACATTTTAATCGCTTATTTTACCATTTTAGGAAATACTCTGTGATTGTTGAATACATGTAAAAATAGACCAACCTTTCGTATTGACACTTTTAGAAACACATTTTGAAAAACTAGTTTCCTTATTTTGTGGTAGTTAATCTCCCACAACCAGTTTACTGAAAAATCATCGCAGAGTATATTTCGGACTCCAATATCTATCAATAATACTAATAAATTAGACAGAAAAAAATACACAAAGCATCAGTCATATAATCTTGTCCTCACATATAGTCGTAGAATATAGATTATTTATAACATAAATTAGAAAAAAAATAAAGTGCCAAGCAAATTTTTACGTTTTATATTGTTATTTTATCCCGACTTTTTGGTTTGAATAAAGCGAAATTACATTTTAAAAAAAATGTCATAATAAACTATGTCCTTTAACAAATCTAATTCTAAAGTTTCATTAAAATCCCTTTATTTATTTAGAAATAATAACGATAATAACATCACTCTAATATTAGATAAATGACGATGCACATGCGGGCATCGATTAGTACGGCGCGAGCGCCCGGCGCTAGTCGAGGACCTGTGTCACTTTTTTCCGCGCCCCAATATATATATATAAATACGAGCTTACGTATCGTGAACGCATAATTATACTCCGACTACAACATTTTGATACACTTCATATTTTTTTCTTTATTACTATTTATACTAACTTAAGAAAAAATAAGTTTTGTTTATTATCAAATAGTAAAGTATTATTTTAGTAGTTTATACAATAATTATAATAATAGGAGTTAAAATATGAAATTGCCGTTTTATTGTAATAGGTACTTCGAATTGACATAGAACCTTCATGGTTTGAGATTTTTGAGTGAAACTTTTTTCACATGGTAACTATGAAGTTTTTCTTTTAAAAAATGTGTAACATTCGATTATCGACTTTCAGTTGTTTTTTTTTTATTCAGCTTAGACAAGAAAGATCGATATTTCAAAAAATCGAGTGATTTTTGAAAACGAGTTCCGACGCGGAACTAACGCGCCAGTAACAGCTCGCTATCAATATTGCGTTTGGAGAGGGGACTACTAATGAACGCACCATACGGTTTTGGTTTAAACGCTTTCGTGATGGAAACTTTGATTTGAAGAATGAACCACGTGGAAGACCGGACACAGATGAATAACAATGAATTGAAAGAGATGGTGGAAGCCGATCCAAGTCAAACTACCCAGGAATTCGCGGCATGGTTTAACGTTACCTTACCAACAATATCGACTAATTTGCGTCAAATCAATAAAATAAATAAATATGAAAAATGGCTAGCTCAGGATTTGACTGATCTGCAGAAAGAAACACGTGTTGAAAATTGTGTTGCCTTGTTGAATTGATACAGAAATGAAGGAATATTGGATTGAATTGTGACATCTGATAAAAAGTGGATTCTTTACGCTAACCGTAAGCGAAAAATGCAATAGCTGACCCCAGGTCAAACGCCGCAACAGTGTCCTAAAGCAAAGCTTACCAATAAAAAGGTAATCGTAACTGTTTGGTGGTCACAGCATGGTGTTATTCACAATAGCTTTATCCGATCTGGTCAAGCAATAACGGCAGATGTCTACTGTGCCGAACTCCGAACAATGATAGCAATACTAGTAAACTTTATTTTTTTTATTTATATCTATTTAATTAGAAACCATTCATCACCCTCTGTATTGGCCAGACCTTGCTCCAACGGATTACCATTTTTTTCGTGATTTGGACAATTTTCTACGTGATAATAAGTTTTTTTCCCAGGAGGCAGTACAAAATCCTTTCACACAGCTTGTCTAGATCACCATAGTTCTATCACAAAAGCATAAATGACTTCCTATTAGATGGCAGCAATGTATAGTTAATAATGGTAAAAATTTTGAATATATAAATATGTTAAATTAAAAAAAACTAATTTCAAATCTGCAATTTCATACTTTAACCCCTAATATATTATGTTTATGTTTTACTCGTTTTACCAATGGGAAAAATAAACATCGTGCAGCCTTAAAGAAAGCAACAGAAGCGAGGTAAGTACTAAATATTTATTTTTGTTTGATTGATAACCACAGTGATCAGAGACAAAGTAGTTAGATATTATTTGTAGTCCGCTCAAGTTAGCCCAGAAAATAGGGGTAAGGTTACTAAAATTCGCATAGAGCTGAAAATTTATACCTATGTTTGGAACACTATTGAGCATAAACTACCTTTTGCCCGCTACTTCGTCCGCGTGAAATAATTACTTTGAAGTATTTTTATTTTCTAAATGCAAATAATATAGCGCAACGTCCTAGGGCCTCAGCTTCGCTCGGAAGTAATTTAGAACAAAAAAGCTTACTAATAACTACCGCCATCGAATTATTTTGTCTCGTGGCGCCATCCGTTTCACTACACCACTAATGTTTTTTTCAATCGCGTGTAAATTTAGTTCGGTGATATCTTTTAAAATATTAAATGGCCGATAATTAACATACTTATTTTGATAAGGATTATTATTTATCATGCATGATAAATATTTAATTAATTTTAGAATACATTTTATATTTGTATTTGCGAACTTTGACCTTAGGTAGTTTTTTTTGCAAAAGTCTGGTTGATAGGAACTTTACGAGTTTCATTTATAATGGTGTTCCGAACATTCGTACAAATTTTCAGCTCTATGTGAATTTTAGTAATCTTGCATATCTAACTTGAGCGGATTATAAATAAACTTGACGGTTATTTTTATTTTATTTTAGAATGAGAAAACACATGGATTGACTACAGCAGGATAATAGAAAAGACGCAGTAGGTACCGGGTACAAGTGCAAAGTCACATTAATTTTTCTGTTCATATTTTATTATAGGTATACTTTACATAAATAATACAAATGTGTGTTTTTTTTCATTCGTTTACAAAACCTTGTTAGATTGAATAAATAAAATAATTTATTTCATAAATCTCTTTCATAAATCAAGGTAAATAAAGGTAACCAAATAATTTTAATGATTATAAGGCGACGGCTCAAGATTGTATAGTCCGTCTCGACACTCGCGCTACACTGCTTGCATTGTGTAAGTAGGGGTAGCTACGCACACATATACAATGCTGCCGTCTTTTACCTAAACTCGAGCGTACCTAAAGATTTTGTGAAATGGCTCTTAAAGCCACGAGTCCCTCGTTTAAAAAACCTTAAAACGTTAATGATATTAACCTTTTGACCGCCACGGACGTGTACCTATAGACGTCAAATGAAAACTTGTTCACGACGCCAACGACGGCATGGCACGTCAAAAATACCACTTTTTTTTAGTTCAAAATACATACCGATACAAAAGTTTGTTGTTTTTTTTTTACCTATTATTAAATACTAGAATTTGTTGCTTGGCGTAGAGAACACGGATTTTCGTTATTGACGTGGCGGTCAAAAGGTTAACCTTAACCCTGCAGATCTATTAGCTTATCTATGAGTGTAGTTTTTAAAGCCACGAGTCACGCGTCTAAACGACAAACTGCCTTGCAGTTTGGCAGATGTAATTTTATGAGCCCTGTAATTACTTTTTTCAATAAATAAAAAAAAAAAAAAAAAATACCATAAAACGTTAATGATATTAGGTAATAATAATAATTATTTTAATAATGATTATTATTTATATTTGTCAGGAGGTGAATCTACGTCAGATAGGGCTGGGCCGCTCGGAGGGTGAGACGTGCGTGCCGCTGCTGATCAAGTCGCTGTTCACGTGCATGTTCTGGGTGACGCTGCGCCAGCGCGTGCAGGACATGCGCCAGCGCAAACAGTCCGCAGTCATCGCCGACATGGCGGCGCCTCTGCAGCTCACGGCATCAACTGCAGCTAGCGGTTTGTGCAATACTTTGTTCTTCTTAGATTATAACAAAATCGAACATGTTCTTATTTATAATTCATTCAATTAAATAAAATGTTTTCTATTTTCTCTCTACCCTGGGACAGGCCTAATGAATGGTAATCTAAGTACATATTTACAAGATTTGGCTTAGAAATGGAGGCTCTACGTTTTAAAATTCCTATTTCTTAATTTCAGCTAAAACTATCTTTGCTTATCACTCTGAAATATTAAACATAACTATTATTTCAAAAGCACGTTATTTATATTACTCCTTAACAAAAAATTGAATAAACCGAAAAATACCTATAGCAAATTAAGTGATATAATATTATATATATAGAATATACATTATTCAACAAAGGTTCATCGTACTCATAAACTACTCTATGATGAATAAGAAACAGTAATGTATATTTTAGTACAGTCACCGGCATAAAGATGTATGTGTGAACAAAGTTCCATTAAAATGTCTACATTCGTTATGCCAAAATGTATCAAGTGTAACGAGGTATTCATTCTAAGTGACTAAACATGCTATTCACTGTGACTTGTCTTTTCTAAGTAAATATAGGTTCAAGACGTGGCTAAACGTGGCTGTTTCATAAGTCCGTATGTACAAACGCCAGGCAGTCAAGCTATCCAAAACTGTCACATTTTTCAATTGAACATGAACCTTATTACTTTGCATTAAAGTTGAAAATCTATTAAAGAAATTTGACAGATTGGGGTAGCTTGATGTGCTGGCCTCGGTACTTTATAATCCAAAATGATGAACCTATTGTTAAATGCTGGCACCAAATGATATGTGTACCAAATCCCGAAGGTTCTGGGATTTCCGGGAGAATCCCGTATTTTCCCGAAATGGATGTAGACATTTTAATGGAACTTTGTTCACATACAAATTGAGGGCGACTATACATACCAACTGCATTATTTTATAACTAGACTACGTACTTACTTCATTTATTTAGTAGCACCGTTTTATTCAAATTAATAATATAATTAATGCTCGTACAAAAGAATTAGTGACACTTGTTTCCTATGTTAGTAACCAGAATAATTCTTATTCACCGATACTCGTCCGTTTATCATAGCAACGTTCGTTTTATTGCTCAAGAGGACAGACATACTTCCGCACTACTTACATGAATTGTTAAAATTAGTGTTTTATGCCTTTAAAATTACTGCGTATAAAGTAAACTAATGGTCGTCGTCAAGAACAAGGCGTTACTCTTCACATCGTAACCATGGAGTCTAGATTTATTTTTATTGTAATAAAAACAATCATTCGGCCGTTTGATAGTACCTATACGGCAATCGCAGCCCATAGACGCCTGCGACACCAGTAGTATCATTAACACGTCAATCTTAGCCCTCAGTGGTTTAGTCTCATATATGCCCAATAACATTGCCCTTCAAACTGGAACACAATTTAATAATATTAGCACATTATTGCTTACCGTCAGAATATTTAGCAATGCGTTAATACCTGTCGAGACGTACTCTGCAGCATGAGAGAGCCATCTTAAGCAGAGCTTACCACCTTAAACCTTAGCTTCATCAATAAGCTAGTGAGTTAATAATACTGTGTTTAGTTTTGGATACCCAACAACGCGAGCAGAGTCACTCGCGGCTGCTGCGCGCGCTGGGCGAGATGCTCCGCGCCCTGTGCGCGCGCTACTGGATCTATGTCGTGGTCATCATGCTGTTCGTTATTGGCATCACTGGCGAGCGCATGACCATTTTCAGGATCATTTACATGTTCCTCTTCCTCTCGTTTATACTTATGTTCCAGGTAAGTAAACTTTTATTACTGATGAATTATTATTTACGTAAATTCATAGATTTTTTTATATTCTTTAGATATCTCTGAATGAAAACTCATCATGTAAGGAAATTTTCCTTTTGTAATTCTATTAAATTACTACTATTCTTACTATTAGGTACTTATTGATGATTTATACAGATTTTGATGACAACGTAGGTAATACATTAAAGTATTTTATAAGATTTATTTATTTTGTTTTGTCTGTTTACAGATAAGTTGGTTTTGGTGGCGAAAAACAATGTACATGTTTTGGATTGTGGTGATAATTTACTCAATGATAAATCTTATTTTAATATACATATATCAGTTCGACAACACCGCAAAGCTAATAGAACAATATTTGCTGATCAATGAAAGTTTGTAAGTAGAATTATTTTAAAGATCCTCTAAAAACTTTATTTTCTACTATTGCTTCACTAACCTGTGGTGTGGTGATCATAAGAGCGACTGCTTCGTGTGAGCTCCTGGGTTCGATTCCCAGGTCTATTAAAGTGTATTTGGGTTTTTCTATTAAATTCTCAGTAGCAGATCGGAGTTTGCATTTCTGCCCGGTTAATGGCAAAAGACTCCCCCCTATTACATGGGACCCAAACATACCGGAGAATTGTGGGTGTACACCTCTTCCTAACCGTTCAGGGAATACAGGCGTGATGTTGTGTT
This sequence comes from Acronicta alni, assembly GCA_964056405.1. Classification (NCBI taxonomy): domain Eukaryota; kingdom Metazoa; phylum Arthropoda; class Insecta; order Lepidoptera; family Noctuidae; genus Acronicta; species Acronicta alni. Next base: position 13,084,924 of record OZ043916.1, on the reverse strand, counting down.
ATTATGGTGTGTGGTGTGTTATTTTCTACGAGTACGGAAACTAGTTTTCTATTATTTTTTTTAATTATTTTCAGACAACAAGATTTGGGATTAGACGAGTATGATCCGGCGGACCTTTTTGTCAAACTATTGACGCCGACGTTATTTCTAATCATAACTATAATGCAGGTTCATTATTTCCACAAAGATTTTATGGCGTTATCGGACCCAAGGACGAGGTTACTATTCTACATTTGTTGTTTTAAAACAGGCAACTTCCGAGAAGAAATGTTAAATAATGTTTATATGGTTATGTTTACAGAACAAATAGTTTAGATCCCAATCCACCACAATCAGGTAGACCAAGCCAAGATGGGGCATCCACGATGAAAGATGACGTAAGTATAAATTAAAACGTCCTACAGTAAATAATTATTTTTGATATCGTTTTTTTGGTATTGGTCTAGAATTTGTACATTTATTCTATCTTATAAAACTTTTAAATTCTACTCAGTTGCCACCGCTACCATCTGAAGGCGATGGGAATCCACGTTTATCACAGGCCAGTGTCACAGAAGCAGATCAGTCCATTAATACGACTTCAGCATACGCAGAACCTAGGAGATCTTCTCAACCTAGGTCAGTTAAATATGTTTTTCTAGCGCCTAGTCACATTTTACCTTCACTAAGTATAATTGACATAACTTTTAGTCTATTTTTTCTTATTTATGCAAGCTCTTAATGTATTAATATTACCTAATAAATAAGCGTTGCCTATCGCCATTTTTTTCTGTATAGTAAAACATCACCATCAAACTGATATGTCCGCAGGAGATCGCAGTCGCGGTCGCAAGTTCGTTCCTCGGTGTCAGAACGTCCGAAAAATACGCTGTTCACGCTACTGAAACGATTCTTCCTAGAGTCTAAGCAAACTATTCTGGAATTTATAGACAAAGTGTTCATGTACTTGGACTTACATCTCACAAAGGTCGTCTTCATATCTTTAATGCTGCTCTGCGTTATGAACGTTAGTAAACTATACTTTTACATTTGTGAAGTTTTGACAGCTAGCTCTATCTCTTTTTCGTCATGATATGCATATACTTTCATTAAAACTGTGTGTTTACTAAGCTTTATTAGAAGACTAATGCAAACTTGGATTGGCATTTGGCTAGTCTAGAAGGTCAAGGAAATGTCAGCCAAAGGTCAAACCGCACTACGGCGGTCCTTGCTCCATTGCCGTGCGTGGCATAGGTAAACCAATAAGAATAAATATTGTATGATTTATACATATTTTTCAATTATTACAACTATTACACAATTTTCAACGATGGATCAGCGCGACGTCTGAGTAACTATTGAGAATATATTACCAATTTTCTCCAAAGAAAACTTGACAAACTGAAACCGTCCAAGCAAAATTTCATTTTTGAATAATGAAAGGCTAGTAGGAAACGAAAAAGTCTTGTATCCAGTTCAAATCTTTTTTCAGGTATGCGCTATGCACGTCCCTATAATTTTAATGATCTCACCAGCATTGTGGTTGAATTCACGCAAACAGCGGGCTTGTATACTGTTTATATCGACATTAATAAGTATCTACTTCATGGCCAAGATGGTTTACCAGATAGATTACATTAAACATCATGCCTTTGATGTCAATTGCACAAATAGAAAAGTGAGTACGACCCTAATAAGGACTTAAATAGCTTAAAGGTTTTGCAAGCTAGTGATTTTTTTAATCTTTTTTTTTCAGATCCAACATAATGTCTCAAACATGACAGCATTTAACAACGCTGAATGGATAGGCTTTCATAAGGCTACAACAAAGAAACCGCTAGTGGTGGTTCTCGAGGGATATATAGGACTTTTAGCCGTATTTACATTCACTTCTCTCGTCTCGTACAGACAACAATCCATCAGGTGTGAACTTTAACTTGCACTAAATAAATTTATTTTTCTTGTTTTATTATTATCATTACAGATACAATAATATTTGATATTTCAACAGAATAATGTCGGGGGCGCTACCCAAAGTAAAGGGTAAAACATTATTTCCGGAAGTGACGCGTAACGACGCTGACAAAGACTTGATACATTGTTTTAAGTACTTAATGAACTATGGATTCTATAAATTTGGAGTAGAGGTTAGTTTATTTTCACTGCGTACTATATCCCTACTGGAAGTTTATTTTGGACGGTCACTAGCGTCGCGTAGAAAAATGATTTTATGAAAATATCTTAGTCTAGACTATCACGGTCACGCGAGAAACTAAATATATTATGCATTTTATGACTTCAATGGGTGATAAACGCTAGCAATCATCGCTAATATGCAATAAAAAAAAAAGAATTCCGGATAGATAACACATAACACATACATTGTGTGTATTGTAGATAACATTGATCTGCCTGATGGGCGTGATCGGGTCTCGGATGGACGTGTACGCGGTGCTGTACGGGGGCTGGCTGCTGGTGCTGGTGTCCATGCGGCGCGGGGCTCAGCGCCATCTGTGGCCCACCTTCACCGCCACTGTCACCCTCCTGGTGCCCGTGCAGTACATGATCGCCGTCGGCTTCCTGCCGCAGTTCTGTGTCACATACCCGTGGGGCGGCGATGATCAGGTTACCTAACATTATTTTATTACTATTCTAGACACCTTTAGTAAAAGCAACTAATAATGATACGCACATTATAAACGCCTTAGACTAATATTCACAAACCAAACTTAGCGTACAATAGAGAAGTTTTCAATTTTTTTTTATGGATTAATTTAGAAATGAAGAAAAAAAAAACAAAATGTGAATGAATCATTGCAATATGACGACTTACGATTTTTCTGTTTTCCAGTCTTAGGGATGGATTTCAAGAATATTTTATTGATTTTAATCTGTATTTTAATTCCATTGCGTTAAATATTAATATCATGAAACTTCTCCATTATGTGAAAAAATAAAACAATTTTCACGTTTCACGTTTTCGTGTCTTTACCTGATGATATAATTCAATACATCATTTATCGAAAAAATGTTTTTAGAAAATGGGCCAATTCCGCACGTGGATGTTTCTGCCATACGCTGAGCATCCTCCGCACGCGTACAAGATTGTCTTCGATTTCTTCCTTTTGTTATTCGCTACTCGCCAGTTGAAAGTGTTCCGCATTGAAAAGTTACGAGGTGCGAACTACCCCGGCGGCTCGAACAGCGAAGACATTGGGAAAGACTGGGAGACGCCCAACTTTGTTAATCCCGTGCCAGATTTCCTTGGTTATGTTGGGTGAGTTGATTTCCTCCTTTCCTCCACTGTGACGTAAAAGCGCATCTTCTGTAATTATCAGTTCACATTTAGCGGAACTATTTTAGCTGGACACATAGAATACGCATCTTGAAACTTATGCGTCCGTCTAAGAACAGCTCCAGTTTTTCGCATTTTGATCGCAAAAATTAGTCACTCAAAAATGTTTTTATTGCGATACAGTGGTTACAAGATGTTATTTATAAATATAAATAATGGATGTGAAAATGTATTACCCATATGCGTGCGCATGTTCATACCAATACATACATATTTGTTCTAAGTAAACTTCTATATCTATGCTGACGGTTCAGTCTACCGGAGGCAAAACGTCTATTTCACTAAATTTTACTTTTAGTTTTTTCAATATTCCACAATCTTGGTATCAAGCACTACACCCTTGCCTTCTGCCTATACACAACATTTTAAAATATTTGTTAACTTTTAAATTATGCAAGTGATTTGTTTCCAGGACATGGCTTGACGTAGTCAAACGCATGGTATTCTTGGGTATGTTATGGGTGACCCTCGCCATTATGTTCATGACCGGCACCAATCGAGTAAACCTGTTCTCTATGGGATACCTCATCGGTTCCTTCATATTTCTCTGGCAAGGAACTGACTTCTATCTGCGACCCAAAGAAGCTATATTACAATGGTAAGTCTAGAAATTAAAGATTGATTTTCATTATTTGAAGATGACGTATTAAAAATTATTATGAATAAGAATATGATTATTATTATTCCAAGAATAAGGCGAAATAAATGTATTTAGGCAGACCGCGATTTAAACGCACATACTTAGGGCGTCTTTTCGTCGACTATACCATAGTGCCTTAACACAAATATCTTGAACCAGTGTGTAGTAACGACATAATATGGCACAGAGATAATGGTCGCTCACTATGGGTCTCATAAGAAAGCTTTCACTGAGAGAGCTATGACTAGTACTTCTCTACGCGATCGAATCAGAAATACGGAGATCCTTAGAAGAACCAAAGTTGCCGACGATAACTGAAAACTAAAACTGCCAAGTCGTAGGTCTAGCGGAAGATTCCAAGGAACGCATCTCTGACTTTTCAGAACTGCCACGTAGTGGTATAAATTGGTTGGGGAATATCATTTTGTCCATACTGTTACGCCGGATACCAAATAGAACGACTGAGATGGCTCACGAAGGTTCTAGAAACGCGTGGAAGTTTAATCTCGAAACTCGCGTAGGTATAGGTAGGTACTTATATCTATAAGTGCCTATAACAATACCTCAAGGACACGCGGCTCGCGACACAATAGGCCGAGGTCAACGCCCGCGAAACAATAGGCGCGCGAGTACCTACTCGTATTTTTTGTAGCATTTTCGGGATTATTCGATTCTGGAACTTTCTGAGCCATATAAATAGCGGTCCTAAGGGGCCGGCATGGCAGTTCAATTGTGGACACGGACAAGTGAAGATCGAAGCGAACTACGAAGCGACTACAGTGCGATAGTGAATTGTGAAGTGAACTAGTATAGCGACATACTGGTGATTTGTGTTTTGTATTCGTGTGGATAATTAAAGTTTTGACTGTTTATCGGTTAAATTGGTGTCAATTAATTTATCCCAAACCCCAGCTCGTAACAATACTAAAACGTGCCCTAACCGCAATTTTTTAACATTCCTTACAATAACAGGTGGTCGTGGCTGTTACGATACAATGTGTCAGTGGTAGTAGTGAAGACTTTGCTCCAAATCCCAGGCTGTATATTCAGCAAGGTAATGCAGGAACATGCGTGTTGGCTGGTCCAACTGCTTGGCATTGGATGTGTCGACAAGTTTGCCGGTGGCAATATTGCAAGGTTTTTGAAGATGGACTATGTTAAAGTAAGTGTAGATGTAGATACTGAGAATATTTTCAAGGTGCGATTTAATATTCATATCTGTTTTCAATCTAGTTTCAGAAGTAATATAATACAGTAAAATATGGGTGTTATACATGTTACTTAAATTGATTGGAAATTGTAGGTCTATTAAAACTTATTATTTTTAATTATTTTGTAGGAGGCAGGCTGTTCTGTTCCTCAAGAGGATATAGGGTTAGCCTGGGATGGAGTTTGCTTTGCATTCCTTATATTACAACGGAGGCTATTCCACAGTTACTATTTTTATAGAGTTATCGACGAAAGCAAAGCTACGACTGTGCTCGCCTCGAGGTAATATTGTTTTCGTATTATACAAATTATATAACAAGAAACATACTAATGTCTTGTATTATAATAGTTATAATAATTTATAGAGGCGCGGAATTAATAGAGGAGCTCCGCCAAAAACAAATGAAAGTACAAGAGGATCAAGAGTCGAAAATTTTGGAGAAAATCAAAGTAAAGATGGAGAGGATAAAGGCCAACCAGAAAAAGATACAAGGCGCCATGTCGAAGGAGCCGCAGCACCACGATATCGGTATGTGCTGTTACAATTGTATCTTGTTTGTTAGGGAGGGATGACGGTATATTGAACGTTTTGTTAGACTGTAATAAGACTTAATGTTATAATAACTTATTACTGAAGGCTACCCTATATTTTAGTGAATTATTGGCAATCTGATTCACGCAGAACGATCTCACCGTATCCTTTGGTCTTGTAGTTGTAATCTTGGATTTTGATTTAACGCGATAAACTCCCTGAAAAGTTGTTTTATTTCAATATAATTATATTATTCGCGTATCTGATGATATCATTTTAAATTTGATATGAGATGATATGATTTTTAATTTTAAATTTAAATTTATATTGACATGATCTATATTTTTTATAATTTTGAGGATAGAATAATATAAAAATTTTGCTAATCTGTCGGGCCATAACCAAAGGAGTAGAGAATAATTATTTTTGGTGACCGTTTCCTCGCGCTGCACGGCCGGAGCAGACGACGAAGAGGAGACCATGGCGGGCGAGTCCGAGCAGGTGCCCCTCGTGCGCGGCGACTCCGACGCGTCCGCGCGCGGCTACCACACGCCCGACAGCGCCGACCCGCCCGGCTTCCGCACGCCGCTCAGCGAGCCCTCCGCGCCACCCTCGCCCGAGCGCCGCCCCACCCCCGCCCCCGCCCCGCTTCCGACCCTGCCTGCCCTGCCCGCCCCGGCGCCGACGTCCCAGGCTGGCCCGCCTTCCCCTTCCTCGGCGCTCATGACAGTATCGCTCGACGCTTACCTGGAGCCGCGGCGCATCTCGTTCGAGTCGCCGCCTTCATCGGAACTGATGCCGCGCGCGCAGAGCCCAGAAGAGTCGTACCCGGTGTTCTCCCCGCCGCCCATCCGGCGCCGGCACACGGTCGCGAGCCCCAGCCCGCACCGGCAGTCCGTGGTGTCGCAGTCGAGCCGCGCCGAGCCGCACTCGCACCACACGTGTAACCGCCCCCCTCGCCCTGCCTGTCGCCTGTCGCCTGCCGCCTGTCGCCTGCCGTGTCGTCCCCGGCCCTCGCGGACTCCGTCCTGTTCGCCGTTGTGCCGCGTGACGAGATCCGCGCGGGCTTTGATGTTGAATCACGACCAGTTGAACATACACTCAGTGTCGCACCGTGTACATAATGTATAGCATACTGTTTTGGATTTACATAGACGTTATAATAATTGTGTTTCATACTTCTTTTTTCCTTTCGTTTAGGAATTGAGTCAGGTTCAGAGGGTCCGCGTAAACGGCGTGTGTACGCAAAGAGACACGAAGGTAAATATTCGTGTCGTTCTCTCGGGTGTGGGAGGTGTTTGTTATTGTGTTCTCACACTGTGCGCTGGTCGTTCGAACTCGAACAAAAGACATGGCATTTCTTTTTTTTGTAAATAAATGACTCGCAACGTCATTTATCTACATCCTAAAAATCTTTTATCAACAACCTAAAAAATCTTTTATCATTTGACTATAGTAAAATGGTCGCCAACTGATTAAACTGTGTTGCAGGTAACTTCGAATTACAACGATTTCTGTACTTAATAATTATTTCATATGTAGCTACCTTTCTCCAGGGAAAACGAATCAGGCCATATCTATCATGTCTTGACCAGCTGTGTTTCGTCTATAACTACCAAATACAGCTTCATTAATAATAATTTCCTGATTTGGGTGGTATTTAACTGTGTCAAGTATAGATATTAATAATAATTCCCAATAATAATTCGGATGGTGTGCGAGCTGCCGTTGAGTAATGCTTTTTTCTTGTAGTGCGGGACAGACCATCGTATAAGCCGCCAGCAAGCCATCAGAAGGGTAATGTTCTCGAACAAGGCTCCCTATAAATCGTACCTAACGCATTATTAACCCCTCCTCGGCTTGTCGGTGATGGTATTTAGATACATTGCATTGTCATGGCGGGAACTGTCTTATTTATTGTATATTCTGTTAATATTTGTACATTTTGTATTAAAATTTAAATGTAAATAAATAAATGTAAGACAGAATGCGCCGGTTGTCGGCTTTGATTGTGTTTGCGCGCCTGTACCGTAGTCAAATGTCTGCATGTTACATAATGCTCACCCTGTGCATGTTGTGTGGATATGTCTGCAATTACATTTAACTTTTAGATATATACAAATAATCACTATATTAGATAATAATAATTGTTTATTATTGTCAAAAACTGACCACTCAACTTTTTTATTTCGATGTATTATTTTATTTTTCATACAGCATGAAATTGAACTTTTAATTCACTCGAAGGCTTTCTCAAAACCAACACTACTTTTTAAAATGCTTTATGCAAGTTTTTCTAATAGGCGTAACTGGAAAATATGGCTTTAATTAAAATGATTGAAAAAAATATATTACGCTATAGATATAATAATTCAAACAATTGCTTAAAGTTACGCCTATTTTTTCTAGGATAATGAATTTAATATTAAAATGTTGTTCTTACAGCTATACGTTCTGGAGACTACTACATGTTTGATGAATTCGACGACACTGAAATTCATATGAAAGATGACGAATCTAGCTCCGACGAGGACGCACCGAGAGAAATGGGCATTGGCAAGGTCAGCTATTTTATGTCATACAGGATTCTACTAACCAGCTGGATTATGAGGTGGCTGTTTGAAAAGTCCTAGACTCTTTTACAGTAATGTTGCAAATATAAAGTCAAATACGGTCATCATAATATTTGGTGGACTCGTTGACACATAAGTTTTGACGAGCCCACCATTTTTAATGTATATCAATACTCTCTATTTCCACAGCCATTCTGGGATGTGATTAACATGATTCTCTTGCCACAACAATTATTGAAAAAGTACATAAATGCATTAGATTGATTGTTTTCATAATCCTGCTGGTTACCTATTAGAACGGTTTTGTGGGTGGAGGGACATGCTGTTGTGACTTGTGGGTTATGCTAGTGTAAGAGAACATTGTCATCAGTATTCGTGCTTATGCAACTTCACAATGCACAAACAAGTGCTTGTACTCAACCTTTCGGACATTTCAGTAGCGTTTTTTAGACACATTAAAACACGAAATTATGGGAACACCAGACTGAGTTGAAAATTTAAGGGGATACTGAGGAAGACAATGTTTCAAAATGGTGTATTGTACTATATATTGATATAGTGAGCATGTTTGAGCATCTTTATTAGAAGTATTTATTGGTGATATGATATCGTTATTATAGACGTCCTGGGTGTTCCCGCATGTACGCTTACCCCATATACTTTTTAAATAAAGCGGTTTGTCAAGCTATCCGACTTAGTATAGAAGTATAAGGAAAACTATTTTTTGTAGCGTAAGTTTTACGTCGAATCAGCTTTAATGTGATTAACCATAATGCCCCGTATTAATTTTGCACCGCCATGCTACTCCAATCGGCACACGTTACTCATATGACGAAGTTTCAACCATCACTTACTTGAAAATAACGACTGGGTCGGTCCAATCGATTCTTGTTTGTTTAATACGTTACCAAGAAAAGCCAAAATGACCTAAGAAGGCTAGTTAAAACAAACGTGTGCCGAATATGAGTGCGTGTGAGCTTACGAGTGTGTCGCGTGGGGGAGCAGCTGCTGTCGACGATGATCAAGACGGACGTGAAGCACGCCGTGTCTCTGCGCCGAGCCTCCGCCCCCAACGTCCGCTCCACCAGACACGCTTCCTTCGGCAGCGAACCGCCGGTCTCCTACCCGCAGGTAACGGTCCACAAACACAATCGACATCAATAGGATTTGCCATAGGTTTTAAATGGACCGACGATCAGTGGTGCGTATTTAGGGATAATATAATATATGGAATATTCATAAAGATATAGGTATAAGGGCCTCTACAAAATCACACGTATTACTTATCACATATTTGCACGTTTCTCCATGGAACACGTCGACACGTCTGACTTAGTAGAAGCTCTTATTTTTTATATTGCTTGCATTTTTGTTTTGGCTTTTGCATGGAATGTTATGTTTTATTTATTTGGGAAATATTTGTTTTATTTTCACTATCACATATTTCGAGTATAACTAATTTATATTTCAATAAACAACGTTGATATTTAAATTATGTTGAAATTTCAAATTGTTTTTTTATTTTTAATGTTGAACATTATTTTGAAACTATTAATTTTAACATTATGCTTTCTTCTTTAAGTAAATTTTTTTTGGGACAATAATAAGAGTTGGTGTTATACCTAATTCAGGATCGGCGAAGATCAACGTTGGAGAAAACTGAAGTCGATATGCCGTTGACAGAAGAGCGTGGGGGACCTTCAACGGACATAGAAGAGTTCGCACCAATGCCAGGTTTGTAATATATTATTATCTTTCTTTCTTGCTTTATGTGTCCCGCTACTAATTCTGACCTGGTATACTGGCGCATGTAGGGAAACTATAGATTCCAAAAATGGAAAATGGCTCACTTAAATAAATCTGCCTGTATACAATTATATTCAGAAAAAGGCTCGGCTTAGCGGCACATACCTACACAGTGTACCTAAAACATGCCAGGCTATGATCACAGATTTGCCCATGGGCATCAGCGGAATGAAAGTCGAATATATGTAATAATTGCTTCGGATCGGGTTTGTGGTTCAACAAATTTCCGATACTTCCTATTAAATACAATAACACCTAAATTTAGCTATATTTATTAATGCACATATAGCTTCATTGAATTGAGTCTCTCTTTGTACCTATGTAGGTACTTCAGATGATGTTAGAATCATTATAAAAACTATACATTACAGAACATGAAGAGACAACGTTGGACAAAATAAGACAATACGGCGAAACGGGGTGGGCATTTATATCGAGTCTCCTAGTGTCGCTCACCCGACATTTGATGAAGTACTCAAGAGATTATCGATATGTATCACGAACGCTCTCTATTGAGAAGAAAATACTAAAGGTGAAAAAAAGTATTACCTAAACTTAAAACTAAACGTCTATACCTACTACATATTTTAAAGAAAAATAATCTTTTTTTATTTTTTGATTACGAATAGTATTAGAAAATATTTATTTCATCTCTATGTTCTTATTCTAGGAAAAAGAGGGTTTCGGCATCGGTCTGAGAGAAGGTTCACAGATGATATGGGAACCACTCCCGGAAACGCTAGCGAAGCAGTGAGTTATAAAACAACTATAGTATATTAATTTATAACTAGCATTTGCACACCTAGCATCTTATTTATAAGGAAAACTTACTTTTAAAGTTTTGTTTTGGATTCTGCAAAGCGTCCTCGTAGGTAGTAGTTACCAATTGCCATTAGCATCGCCCATGCTTCCTGCATGTTTAGTATAGTTTTAGTTTTTAGTGATACAGACATACTTCGTAGATATTTAGTGATTTTGAAACGTTGTTTAAAATAATTACGACATTCTGCAGATGGCATTTATTCGTTCGTGATGAGAAGATTGGCAGTAATGATAATTTCCAATGATCTTTTCTTGAAAAACAATATCTTACTTTTTATTGTATGTCTGGATGTGACTCAGAATAACTTTAAACAACGTTACAAGCAATATTAGACTTTAATTTTGAATGTTTTGTGAGTGACAGTTTATTTAGTCATGTAGCCATGATTAGTAAGTAGTGTTTTGTTTGCATGCTGCGTAGTACTCGGGACATGGAACTAATTGACAAAAATCTACTCGCACCGACAGTAGAGATGGGGTTTGTATTACCGTTGGCATTCTAAACCGACAACTTTAATATTGATGAACCGTTGTAATTCGATGTTAGTGGAGATATGGAACACTTAAGAATATTTACTCTTAAGTTTAAAATTTAAAAGCATATTCATTCAGTTTATAATAAATTATATTATCATCATGCTAAAAAATTCACATCATTTAGTAGAGCCTTCTCAAAAAGAATGATACACAACGTATGTGATGACGATTTCGGGGTTGCCGTGTTATTCAAGAAGAAGGTACAGTATATGATAGAGGTGGGGTGTTTCCAGCCGTAAGTTAAGCGAAATAAGTGTTCCGGAGATTCGCATCCTGGCGCCCAGCATGGAGTGCGGCCTGGACGAGTCCCCGCCGCCACGCAGGCCGCCGCCGCCGCTCTCTGACGGCGATCGCGACCGCTCCGACGACGACACCTCGGAACACGAGAGCGCCTTTAGCTTGCAGACTACGCAGAGGTGGAGTGGCCCCATACCACACGACCACTTGTACTGTATCTACACAGTTACCCGTATATAAATACTTACTTGCTAGTTGAAATCGGTCGATAATGTACAGACGCCAGCAGGTGAACCTATACAAAACTGTAAAATTTTCCCAATTGAATATGAACCTTATCGTTTTTCATTAAAGTTGAGAATCTATCGATGAAATTTTACAGATTGGAGTAGCTTGATGTGCTGGCCTCTGTACCACAGTCCAATTCGATCCGATCCAATAAATGTATATGCTCTAAATTGTCTCATCAAAATAAGGAGGTACTTTTACGATATTCAAAATATTGTCACTAGTAAAAAAGTTTTAAAGTTTGATAAAATTACAGTACAAGTGCCGTTGGTTGTTAATGGTCGTTTGCGATGGGCTTTTGCTGTTCCTACATCTTTCGAATAAATCTTTAATTTCTCTCACATATCTATTTGACACATGTCGCAGCTTTTGTTTAATTGATTATGTTTTAGAATCGGTAAGTATATTTCAGAGTTAATATATGTATGAACTGTTCTTTTAAATCAATGTAAATATTCCTTATATATGTATATGTACAGATTATTGGTACTTTGCATGGATTATAAATGTATTGAATTTCAAAACTATCGTCATTTAAAATAATCAGAAGCACCCGCTGCTGCGTTATTCGTGTATTGGTTCTCTGAAATATTTATTTCCTCTGTTCGTCACGCGATTTTATTTACACCAAATGCAAGAAGGGTTCAAAACGAAGATCATCACTTATTTGTTTCCTTTTAGCACAAATGTCGTGGTTAACTGTGTCTAAATGTACATAATGAATCGATTGTATTACTAATTTGTGTCCAGGCTAAACTTTTAGCAATTTGCATTCGAATTTTAACGATAAAATATGGCCGTTTGCAGTAAGGACGTGACCACACTGGAGGAGCACGATGACTCGATGTTCAAACAAGATCGGTCTTCGTTCGTGCACCTCGGCTACGCGTTGTGGTATGCTGTGCTGGCGCATACAGACATAGTCTGTTATATCATGGTGTTTATTAATCAGGTACCATAATAAAACGCATTGAGATTTATTTTATTTATTCTTTCTGCACAAAATAATTGTACAAAGGTGGTCTTAATCCTATTAGGCATTTTTTACCAGACAACCTCTTATCTGCATTAACCATTTAATGTTTAATTAAATTTAATTTATCTCTAAAAATACTCAGTTCTTTGGAAACATGAAGATTGTTAAAGCACATACCGCTTAATTGATTTTATATTAGGTTCTGCATTTCTACTGTTCAAACATAATTATTACCATGATATCTAAGGTTGAATATTACACTTTACAGATACAATCAGCTACTATATTATCAATACCTCTACCTCTGATGGTATTCATGTGGGGAACTCTCACAATACCGCGCCCTACCAAGACGTTCTGGGTTACACTGATTGCTTATACTGAGGTATGTCATATACTTATAACAATATTTAGGTATAATTACTAAACTTACCCCTCGAGCCGAACAATCCTATAGTTTCCCATGCTAGCGAAGTGCGGAATGGCAGATTTAAAAATAATATCTTCAATTACTTGTGTACAGTAAGTAGAGACATTCAGCATAAACATTCAGCTTTAAGTACAGCCTTCATCGTGATGTTTTATTTTTATTTATGTAAGACTTTTGTTTTATTTTTTTTTGAAAATTGCAGGTGATCGTCCTTATAAAAAGTATGTTCCAATTTGAGATACTACCGTGGAATCAGAAGGCAATACCTGCCAATATGCCGTTCACCGCGCCGCGCATCATCGGTATTGAGAGGAAGTTCAATTACGCCCTCTATGATCTATTACTACTACTTATCATCTTTTTGCATAGGTACCTATTTTGTTGTAAATTAAAAATCATTAACGGCCACAGCTATACCATTAATAAAGATGTTGATTGACTTTTAATAGGCTGTACTAAAAGTTTGGTTGAATTTTCAGATTTATGCTAAAATCTCTGGGTCTATGGAAGGAATCCACGCCAGAGATCGAGTTACGAGAAGATATGGAGTATCATCTTAATCCTGAAGATACACAGCTAGTCGTAGAAGGCCAGATCACAGAAGTAGGACGCAAATATGTCAAGCTGCACGACCGGACGGGCCCGTGAGTGTCCTTTATTTTTACATTTTTCTTTTAACTTAACCTTTTGTTAACGAATTTGTGTATTAAGGAATAGGAAGTTAGTTCCCTCTAGGTTTTTTGGACGGAAGTAAAATTTGAGTAGTTCAATGGAAACGGAAATAATGTTTTCTAAATCTCACATACACCTGGGTGGCTATCCAACTCAAACTACTTATATAATTTGTATAGGAGTTCCCAGCATACTCAATTTTGAAAAATTAAAGCTGCGACTGTATAAGGTATTACAAAGACAGTTAGCTTTCCAATTTATTGCTATTATGTAATGATTACGCACAGAATATAATCGTGGTTCTCCAGTTATTGATGATAATGACGACGACATGTAAGGCATGGCGCTAGGTAGCGGTAGAGTTTGGTTCGGATAGTACATAGCAGGGTGTGCGGATCAGACAGTCGTCACCGGCTGGTGGACCGGCTGTACCACGTGCAGGCGACGATCGCGGCCGCCATGCGCGAGCTGGACGCCTCGCGCTCCGACCCGCGCGTGGCGCACCTCGTGTGGCAGCGCCTGCGCCAGCGCCGCCGCTACCGGACCCGACGACACCACCGCCTGCACCGCCAGCACCGCCAGCACCGCCAACACCGCCTACACCGCCGCCGACGATACGCGCACCCCCGGTACTGACACGCTCACTGCACTGCACATCGCCGCAGCGACCAACAGCCCCGCGCTGTGAACTCGATGCGGGGCTGACGTGCAATGCTGAGACAACAGTGTTTCCTAGCTTAGAAACTATATTATATATAGTAGTTGTTAGATTAATTATTTCGAGATTTGAAACGTGTAGAAATATAAACATTGAACTTTTCCACTAGGAATTGATAATTGTATGTACCTAGATAGTAATAAATACATTATATTATATAATTGTAATTAGTATGTATATAATTGTAATTTAAACTAATAGTTATGACAACATCTTATTTAATTTAGTTTTAAGTTAATGTAAAGGTAATAAGGATACTAATAGCTACATAACTATCTAATGCGTAGGTAATCATAATGCATTAGGTAGCCAAATTATTTTTTTAAGGCAACACACTGCCTGCAATAAAGACTGAGTAGTCTCATATTCATACAAGTTCCCTCTATGCCTTTATCCTTTAAGCGAGTGATATCATTATTATCATGTGTAACATAATTTACATAAATCATTCCTTGTATTCGAAACACGAGACCTATAACTTAGCAGGGTCTGCCAAGGTCGTATCACTAGGCTATCATTGTTTATGTCTTGATAAGGTTTCTGGCCCGATTCATATCACTGGGGTGGGCAACGGCGGCCTCTCGCTCCTTCTTATTATATAAATAAAAAAAATATGTTTATGAGGTTCCTTTGCTGTCCTTATGAAGTCTACATTTTGTTTACAACTATGTATTTACGAGTTCGCTTACCTGATGCGATCGGTATAATTAAAATGCAGTATTGGGAAACTTGTATTTATTAAAATTCATTGTTAATTAAAAAATGTTATGAGTATTTCAATACTATTATATTATATTCTCACATACAGGCCCGAAGAATTGGATGAAAATCATCCAACGAGGCATGCGGCTGGTTATGAGAGTCCGACGCAAGAAGACTCCGATGACCACGAGGCCGGGCCATCAAAGGCGGCGGATGACGACCACTACAAGTATGTAAAGTGCAATTTAAAAGAGTACCCATGGAGTTTTTGTCTGTTCTTCTCCAATTCAAACGACTAATTTGGAACCGTGCACCTAGACTCGATATTTCATAAGTGTCTCTACACAGATTTTATGAAAATAAAACTAATTATTTTGATTTTAAAATGAAATTTAGAATCATTGGATTCTATAATATTTATTATCGCTTCTTATCTTTCACATAAAACTTCATAATTCACACATTGAACAAACAAACATTGTAAAAATTATTTAAAGGAGTATCTATCTAGTTCTTGCCAGTTCATCTCCATAACCCTCACTATTTGATATAAACGTTTAAAATTGGAGTAAAAAAAGTTCAGATATCTGTTCCGAATAAGGGGGTTTGTATGATTAAGATGGTAAACGGAATATTCCGACGTGAATGTCATATTTACATTCTTAGGAATATTGGAATACCACGAATTATACATATAAGTTTATTTATAGACATCTCTATTATTTAAAATAGTTTTTCACGTATTTTGAAGATATTGATGTTGTCTAATCTTACTTTTCAGAGTAAACGATGATCAAGAACCGATTATCGCAGTAACCACTACATTGGAAAACACTTACAAGCATTACCCAGAAGTTATGCTCTTGTCGTAAGTATCGAGTATATTATTGAGAATTTTACCAAATGCAGCTGAATATCAACGTTTGTGACCTTCACAACCAAAAAATTTAACAAACCGAAATCCTAAAACTAGAGTAGTTCTCCGACTTTCTTATATCAATACGTATAATAAGAATGTTAGTGTCGCGTGTCTGTACATTGCTTATATTTGCAAAAAAAAGTGTTATTTGGACCCCGTTAGTTTTGATTTTTTGCAAGACAGCTGTTCGTCTGTTCCTTTGGGGAATGGAGCCGTGATGGTATTTTATGATATGTATTCCGAAGCATGTCAGTTCTACGTTAAATGTATGTAAAGTGAAGGCCAATAAATATGAATCCTAAAATTCTATTAAGTATGTGAATCCGGTTTATATCCAGGGTAAAACGCTACCTTCGTCCGACGCACCGCTTCTTCCAGCGGATGTTAGCGCCGGGCGCGCGAGTCACTGCGGACATATACGCCTACATGTTCCTGTGTGACTTCTTCAACTTCCTTGTGGTTATCTTCGGATTCGCCGCATTTGGAGTAAGTTTATGGTTAACATTCTTTTTCTAATAATATTACAAGTAAACCATTTAAACCATTTATTTTGCCACACATTAATTACATAAAAAAGGTGAAGATACATAAATATAAAAGACAGGCAACATGTGCAGCACGGAAACCAGCTCAGTGTTTGCTGTGCGGAGGGTATAAGTATAAGGTAATAGGTAGCCCTAATGGTAAATGGCAACCGTAAACTATAGACGCCATTAACACATGGTAATACTCGTGCATTGTCATCTGGGGGCTCAGTTCTTAAGTCTGGCATATGCCCAGTAATTTCACTGGCTACATTGCGCGTCAAAATGGAAGACAATAATGTAGCACATTATTGTCTTGTCTCAGCGGCAGAATATTTAGCGAGCAGAGTTCTGCAACTTTAGTTAGATGCCTGTATAGAATACTAGCTTCTGCCCGCGACTTCGTCCGCTCGGAAAAGTTACTTTTAATTATCGTTGTAATTTGGCTAATTAACTCAAAATTGTTATAAATTGTAGCCTATATGTTATTCTGATGTATAAATAATAATACTGTAAAGTTTCATCACAATCCGTTCAGTAGTTTTAGCGTGAAAGCGTAACAAACATCCATCCGTCCATCCATTTTCACATTTATAATATTAGTAGGATAGGATTATTCATTGCACACCAAAAACAAATGCAAAGTAAAAGTTCATAAAACACACCAGCGTTATAATACTAAAGTTAACATTTCTTTACCCTGCATTTCTTTTGAAATGTATCATTTTCTACAGTTTTTTTCATAACGTCTATTTGTCCACAGACACACCAAGGCGACGGTGGTGTTCAAGCTTACTTGGAAGAGAACAAAGTGCCGATTCCCTTCCTCATAATGTTGATCCTTCAGTTCGCGTTAATCATCATAGATCGCGCGCTGTACTTGCGCAAGTTTATGCTCGGCAAGATACTGTTCCAGTACGCCCTCATCATTGGCGTACACATCTGGATGTTCTTCGTACTCCCCTTCATTACTGAGAGGTGAGTTTGATTAGTAGTTTCTGCATTAAGAGTGAACGTGAATTATTTGAATTTTAATTCTATGTCTGTGGTCTTAAGAGTCATATAAAGCACATTAAGTATATTTTGAATCGTCATTCACTTTGCCAAATCAATATCTGCGCACTTTCATGTTTGTGAACGTAATGCTGCAATAAAATAGAGTATGAGATCATCGTGTAAGAGATCACAGTATTTCTGGTATTTATCATAAATATTGTGATATCACAGTATTGTGTTACAATAGAATAAGTCGATATTGTTCTTGGTAAGTCTTTAGTCGAATGGTAAATTTATTTTGACGACATACTCACACTGAAAAAATTAGTAAACTTCTGTATAGAAAAATATGCAGTAAATAGTCACACTGTTTTATGATGATGTTTCATCAGACTCAGTCTGGGCCGTCCAATCTGACAGACTGGACGGTGATGAGTGATGACGCACTATTAACTTGGTGACCGTCGATTCTTCTATAACAAGACGTAAAAAATATAATAGGTACATATTTCATGCCAACACGCTTGAAAAATAAAAGTCGGGCAATGAAGATGTGAATAATATAAGACTGTAAATATGTTATTTAGGACTTTCAACGCGTTGCTGCCGCCTCCGATGTGGTACATGGTGAAGTGCATCTACCTGCTGCTGTCCGCCTACCAGATCCGTTGCGGGTACCCGCGCCGCATCATCGGGAACTTCCTCTGCAAGTCCTATCACTTCCTTAACATGATGTTCTTTAGAGGGTGAGATACCTTTTTTGTTTTATATTTATTTTTATTTATTTATATCAGATCGATTTACAAAATCCATATTATTATGTTGTTAGTAAAGTTCTTAACCTAATGTTAGTAAAAAGCCACACTATGTACAAAATAGAAACGACTAACACCTGTGTGCAGCCGTATCCATTGAGCCAGCATGGCTCCACCCTGTCCCACCTATCACACAATACACTCAGGATGCTGTGTGAGCTAGCACGTATTCTACAGAGAATAGAAGATTTTAATTTTGTTTTTATTTTCAAAGAAAATTGAAGTTACAGTAATATTCATGATACCCCATAATACTTCATCATAATAACACAATTCAGTGTCTTATGCAGTTTCTCTCTAAGTAAACGATAACGTCCCCTTGTGGGTATCTACGGCTTTCTACAATAGCCGTTTCCAAAATAAGCAAGCATCTTTTTTCCAATCATTGGCGTTAATTTAATTCAAATTTTCAAGGTTTATGGCGATACCGTTCTTATTCGAGCTGCGCACGCTCATGGACTGGATATGGACAGACACGTCCATGAATCTCATGGATTGGCTCAAGATGGAGGACATATTCGCCAGTGTATTCTTACTAAAGGTAAACCTGGGATACTAATTACTGTTAATTGTCAACCCAATTAGCCCAGTGGTCGAGTAATCAGCTGCCTATTGGTCGCGGGTTCGATCCTCGGAGGGAACAAATATTTGTGTGAGCTATAGATAGTCGTTTCGGGTTTCGGTTTTAATGCATGTGTGATTTGTGTTTGTAAACGCATCCACTACACACCGCATACACTAATTATCTCCTCACTGTATCCAGAGTAGTATATTATGGAGTTGGACCTGACCATGGCATTAGGTATACTTACCAACTGAGCATCCGCGTATAACCATAACCATCTCTAGTGAGCCAAAGGTTTTTCTATTATCAGCGAACATTGGCAAAGTACGCACTGCACTGGACCTACAAAGGAAGAGTTTGATTTTTTTATTGTATTCAGAATATTATTTTGTGTAAATAAGCTACATGTCTCAGAAATTGTTTCAAATAAAGGCTTATTATAATTTTAGCGATGGAAAAAGTGACCGCGGGCACGATTCGAACCTGCGTCTTCTTACGTACACCAGACGCTATGACCACAAAACCACCGCGACACCTACCCGCCAGGTCGAAATTTGCCTTCACATTTTGAATTTATGGTGATGTCTTTACGGTGAATCCTGTTCGCGGTCTAATTTTTCCTTTGCTAAAATAACTTTAAAATCCTAGCATGGAAAATGCAAAAAAAAAGCTCATGATTTTATTTTCGTCCTTTGTTCATTCCATATTTGTTTTGCAGTGTTCGCGCTACTTAGAGGACGAGTTCCCTCAACCGCGTGGCTCCAAGAAGTCCAACTCTTCCAAATACATACTTGGTGGGGGCGTGCTCGCCTTCATTATCGCCATTATTTGGTTCCCTCTTGTTTTCTTCGCATTCGGAAATACGGTAATTTAATATTATAATATTTTTTATACAAACCCTTGATCATAATATAACATGCCATATCGCCTGAACTGCCCGAAGGTTTAGGTGGAGGTGTACTAATGAAAACATTTAAAATTGAAACAATTGTCATGTGTTTTAGGTACACATGTACAGACGCCAGCAGGTTAAGCAATCAAAAACTGTCAAATTTTACCAATTGAATATGAACCTTATGCTTTTGAGTTAAAGTTGAAAATCTATCAAAGAAATTTGACAGATTGTGGTAGCTTGATGTGCTGGCCTCTGTACATTGGTACACCTATGCCTAACCCTTCGCTGAATACACGCGTGAAGGTATATTTTGTACATTATGTTTATATTTCGCTTTTCAGTTTTTGTTATCATGTTTTGTAAACAAGTTATTATTATTTATAAATATTGGATTTTAGTGTATCTACTTACTACAACTTTTTTTATTGTAGGTTGGTCAACCTAATCCGCCAACGGACGTCACGGTGAAGATACGCATCGGACCATTCCTACCTGTGTATCAAATGTCAGCTCAATCACACAATATTGACGTGTAAGTTTTTTTACTAATTTTTTTACGTATGCTCTTCCCCCTAAATGCATATTGTTAGCAATAAGAGATGTTGTTAGTATAATAATAATATATAAAAATATTGTGTGTATTTATGTTACTCTCGCAGCTTATTATTAATCGCTGCTTTAGATGAATTTGTAACAAGTTTATTTTAAATTTAGTTTCACGGAGCAAGACTACACTCAGCTAAGCAACATGTACGCGCGCGACCGCACTGCGCAAACGTTCCTGTCCAACTACATGTACAATGACGTTGCCGTCATCACAATCAACCCCAATTCTACCCTCAAATGGGAGATCTCACCGCCTGAGCTCGATCGACTCAAGAGAGAGGCGGCCTCTAGTGAGTATACCATAACTTACAACTTAATGCACAATAACCTAGCAGATATCCCAATCGACCCCAACTTAACCCAAATATCTTGCCGCCTGAGCTCGAACGACTCAACATACCAAGATCTAGAATTTTGTGACGGTCATGAACCGCCAGAGTCGATGGCCTCTACCTTAGTACAGCAAAAAATATTTTGTAATATATTTGAACTCCAGATCAAGCTATACTACTATAAATATACTGTCAAATTTTCCCAATTGAACCTTCGATATTGAATTTTCGAATTCATGTGCGTATTAATACTTAATTTTCACTCGCTTAAACGGTGAAGGAAAACATCGTGAGGAAACCTGCATACCTTAGAGATTTTTCTCGACGGTTTGTGAAGTCTGCCAACCCGCACTAGGCCAGCGTGGTGGACTAAAACCTGATCCCTCTCAATATAGGAGGAGACCGTGCCCAGCAGTGGGACAGTATATGGGTTGATGATGAATATGAACCTTACTGGTTGGAATTAAAGTTGAAAATCTATCAAATAAATTTGACAGATTGTGGTAGCTTGATGTGCTGCCTCTGTACATATTATTTCCATTATCAACAGATGCGTCATTGCAAGTGAAGTTTACGTACGTTATAACGCACCCGACGAACGCAGTACCAAACCCACCGACTATAGAGGACCATCGCGAGGTGTCGATCGAAGCCTACACGGGCAGCCATCCGAACCCGGAGAGAGAAACACTAAGGAAGCTGCTGGACAATGGCACATCCGAATGGTTAGTTCTACTTTTAAAAGTGTTGAATCGCCGTCAATGCTGTGTGAAGCATTATTTTTCAGTGTTGTTCATAAGTATTTATTAATAGAGTTCAGAAAATGGGATACCTGCTTTCAAGAAAATACTAATATTCTATTACAAAAAGAATTTTTGGAAAGAACAATCATTTCACGAGTTATAATCGCTTAGTTTTGAGTAAAATAACCATTATGAAGATTTTTGTCAAAATATTGTTGTATTACTTTCGGTTCTCATTTTCCTTCCTCTTAACGATGTTTAAAAATCATTCAAATCAATTCATCAGGAGGTATTCACGTTATACTATACCATAATAATAAATCAGGTATCCCGTTTTCACGGACATTCTGTATAATGGGACAGTCGAAATACTAGTTCTGAAGCTACCAAGCCATAAAGCAATAATTTTATTAATATTGGCGACGAACTTACTTACCATCGGAAAAAATAGGAAGTTAGAAAACTTCATATTGTAATAATAAGTATCTTTAACTTTTTTTTTGAGCAGCTGAAGGAGATTTTTACTAGCTGGCGTGTCGACGTTTGGATATACTAACTTACAATATTCTTTGATAACGTAATAATATTGCTTTTAAAGGATACTTAAATTTTGTGTTTATCAGCCTTAGAAAATGTTAGAATCTCTGTGGACCCGGATTCTATGCTTAAAGTTTTCTACTAAAAAGAACGTCATTATACTAAAAAGGTTTATTATTTTTTGTTGATATCTTTGTAAATTTTGACAGGTTAAACGTAAAGTACTTATTCCCAAAATTTGTGAAAGTATTCAACAAGGGTACAACAAAACCGGCTTACCAACTAATGCCGGCACCTCAAGAAGACGGTGAGTCCATTGAGGAAGAGGGTGAGTTTGCTTTAAACAGCTTTAATTAGATCGCCGCATAGGTAGGTTGGTGGTGGTCGTGGCATCAAGTAACGGGACACATTTTGGCTTTCGTTACTCCTAACTTTTAATTTAATTTTATAAATGTTGCATGTTTTTTTTTTGTTGCCTGCAATAAAAAAATCTTTTTTTTTTTTAGTACTTATTTGGTTTTATTTAAATTCATATAATAACAGCGTCGGCTTTCAGATGAGGAGGCACGTCTGTACCGGGACGTGCAAATGCGTTTGGAGAAAGATGACCGCGACGTCATGTACTGGCGCGTTCGAGAATCCTGTTCTATGCGGGCACGTTGCATTTATTTATTATATTTCGTCTGGTTTATGATACAATGATAATCAAATTAAAAAAAAAACTGTTAAGATCAGCCTTAGCAAAGCCTAGTAATTTATTCAATTATTGTTATGTAACATATTTTTTATTATAAATTAAAAAAAAATTACCGCTTCCAAAAAGCGAAAGAGCTGTTGTTTCGTCTGTTAGTTAATTATTATTTATATTGTTCTATATTTTGTTTTTTGCAGGATCCATTGATGTCGGTCCCCCTAAACAATTGCGATATGCTCGTGATGTACACTTTTAACGACAAATTGTTCCCAGAAACGCTTAACTTTATATCTGGTAGTGGGTGAGTATTGTTACCTATTTAACTTCAATCGATACGGAAAATCAATACGTACCTAAGTACGTAGCCTTATAGATAAGGCTATGACTACTGCGTGTATTTACAATATATATATTTTTAACAGTATCATCGGATTGTATACCACATTCGTATTCTTGGCGTCTCGAGTGTTGCGAGGATTCTTCTCGGGTATCTATACAAAGATCATGTTTGATGACCTGCCAAACGTTGATAGAGTGCTGCAACTCTGTCTTGACATTTATCTGGTGAGTTTAAATTAATTATGTAACTTTTCTAACAACTGACTATAGACAACTAAAATACATGTTAGTGTTCCATAAAAAGTTCGAAAAGGAATTCCCTTACGGTTTAACTTGGTTGGATGTTAATACTAATATATACCTAATAATTGTTTTTTTATTATGCTAATAGGTCCGGGAGGCACTTGAACTGGCATTAGAAGAAGATCTATTTGCTAAATTAGTGTTCCTGTATCGGTCTCCTGAAACCATGATAAAGTGGAGCCGACCTAAGGATGATGATAATATTGAACAGCGGGCGCTGCCGCCATCACGCTGAACTCATTAATATCATATGGTTTAAAGAAAACCATAACATGATGCTAATCAAACTTCTATTTATAAAGTTAATGCTACTACAATTTATAGAAGTCATGAATTGCCATTGGTATACATGCGGTTCAGTCTTGTGTTCTTTTGTAAGTAGCTTTATTTTTATACTGGAACACATGCCAATTCTATGTATGTAGGAAATCGTGATTAGATAAAATCAGTTCAATTTGCAATTTACATTCTATGAATCATAGATTGAACATAAAATAAATTATAATAATATGACAGGGGAAGTACCTACAAGATTTTAGCTGTTGTTATGTTGCTTTAACTATCTTAAACGTCCATATATTGTAATTATTTATAATTTAAATGAGGACTGCATACAGAACACATCGATGATAGATACGTAAGTTGTACAGTAAAATAGTAATAATGTAAGAATAATCATGGTGCTTATTTTTATTCAGGAACTTCTAAAATTGGCAAAATCTTGCAACAATATTCCCTTACGATACATAAGCCTACGAGCCCATAGATAAATAAATCCTACGATATGATTGTTTTCGAAAGTGAAATTCAATGAAATTAAATTGTAGTGTTGCTCTAAAAAGTCTATAAAATTTCAGACATACACTCGCACTTAAATCTATAAAGCGCACAAACAGGAAGTACCTACTTAATTTTTTTTTTGTGCATTTCCTAGAATATACAATGAAATGCTCTCTTATATTAAATGATTGAAAGTTACTATAGAAGTTAAGTTCATGCAAGCTCACTATTGTTATTTTATTTTCTGGTCAATTTTTATTTGCTTTGTTTGTATTATAAAGACTAGATTTTGTATATTATAGAACATTATGTGGTTTATGTAATGTTTTATAGCGTGCATGTTCGTTTTAGTGGAAAAGTTACCAGTAAGTAAAAGGTATCATTCTAAAATTCCTTGAACTATAATGTTATAATATGTGCAATGTTAAGAAGATTTTAGTTATTTAATTAATAATTATAGCATTACTTAAATAATATATTAAAAATATTTCACACCTAACTGCACAAAATTATGTACTTTTGTAATACTTTATATTAATTTATCATTTTATACATAGTTACGTCATATAAACGCAAGTTTATTTATACCTCAATTTACAAAACTTTTACTGCATTTGATATTACTTAAATAAATTATTGGAGTAAGAGAATTATACATATTGTACACTTTTGTATTATGGTTGTTGTGTTTAAGCTGCATTTAATGTTGTCGATTTATTATAATAAAAGTCAAATGAAATTTGTATACTTTTATTGAACTTATTAATACATATTTTCAAGGACATGTAAATTATTAATGAGTTTACAATCAGTGTGGTGGATATTTTCTTATAGTTTAATTCTTAATTAACTACCATCAATCTTGGAGCTATGTTCATAGACATGAGTTCTTGGAAAAGTAATTTGGCTGCATACGGCAATCGAATTTGCGAAATTTGAGTCTTGTTTTTGCATCCCTTGCATTCAAATGTGTTATTACGCAAGTTTGCAATTGCTATCAAACCACAGAAATTGCAAACATGTATACGGTACGGATCAGAAACTTCAAAAAGACGTTCGCGTAAAAATTGAGCGGCACCATGTGCGATTTGACAATCACGTTCCATTTCACCAAAACGTAGTCCACCATCTCTAGCTCTGCCCTCCATGGGCTGTCTGACCAAAATTTGCACTGGTCCTCTAGCCCTAGAATGAATTTTGTCATCCACCATATGCTTCAAACGTTGGTAATATGTGGGACCTAAAAATACTTGAGCATTTATCTTTCGCCCTGTGTGTCCATTATACATAACTTCATTCCCACGAAGATGATAACCATACTCTTGTAAAAGAGAAGAAATTTTTTGCACATTTACAGCATCATTGAATGGTGTAGCATCACCAATTTCTCCTTTGTTAGAAGATACTTTACCTTGAATGCACTCAATCAAGTGACCAATTGTCATACGAGAAGGGATAGCATGTGGATTAATAATGATGTCAGGAGTAATTCCTTCACACGTAAATGGCATATCCTCTTGTCTATATTGAATTCCACAGGTTCCTTTTTGACCATGGCGGGAAGCAAACTTGTCTCCAATCTGAGGAATGCGCACAGATCTGACTCGAATTTTACAAAATTTGTATCCCTCACTGTTTAGTGTTAGCATTACTTGATCAACAATACCAGTTTCACTGTTACGTAAAAATGTTGATGCATCACGCTTAGTGTAACGCTTTGTTGTGCCTTCTAACTCATCATCATTTTCTGGTAATGTAATTGTCTTTCCAATAACAACATCATCACCAGATACTCTTATACCAGGTGCAATAATACCATCATCATCTAATTTGTCATATAGGGCATTTCTCATGCCTTGACAGGTTTGTCGAGTAGGTTTTTCAAACTGTTCTTCTTGGTCACCAATCCTTTTGGATTCAGAATCCTTATAGGATCGGTAAAACACAGATCTGAAGAATCCTCTTTCTACAGCAGAAGCATTCAAAATGACACTGTCTTCTTGATTGTACCCAGTATAGCAAAGAATTGCAACTATGGAATTAATGCCTGCTGGCAGTTCTCTGAATCGCAGATACTCCATAGACCGTGTAGTAACCAATGGTTTGTGTGGATAGTACAATACATGAGCCAGTGTGTCCATTCTGACATGGAAGTTAGTAATGTACACCCCCATAGCTTGTTTACCCATAGCACTTTGGTATGTATTCCTAGGACTCTGATTGTGATCAGGAAATGGAATAATAGAAGCACACACACCCAATATCATGGCAGGGTGAATTTCACAGTGAGTGTATGTAGTACAGTATGCATACTCTTTCACTTGGGCTAAGTCATCTGGGCTCATAGCAATCATTACTGTCTCTTCTTCCAAGGTGTCAATATATTCAACAACACCACTTGCTACCAAATTTTGCCAGCCATAGTTATTGAAATCTCGCTCCTTAAGATCATCAATATGCTTTTTCTTTAACAACAAAGCTCCATTTTCGACAATCAATAAGGGACGACATATTCTTCCAGCGTCAGTGTATATTCTGATTTCTCTGTCTCTGATATCACGGATCATACTCACTTCAGATACAATGATGTCCATCTGACGTCTCAGTTTTCTCAAAGTAGCCATCAGTTGTTCTGGGTCTCTATGAATACCAACCCAACAACCATTTACAAATATTTTAGTTGCATCAGCAATAGCTGAGGGTGCAATTTCCTCTAAATTTTCCATAGACCATTCTTCCAAGAATTCTAGAATTGGTGATGGCTGACTGCCCACAGAGATGTAGGCCATTAGAGCTAGATTCTTTACCAAGCCTACAGCTGCACCTTCAGGAGTTTCAGCAGGACAAATCATGCCCCATAAAGTATTATGTAATTGTCGAGGTTTGGCTAACTTACCATCACGACCAATTGGAGAGTTGACACGTCTTAAATGTGACAGTGTTGAGGCAAAGGTCAGTCTATTCAATACTTGTGATACACCAGCTCTTGCCTGGTGAGCTTTCTTTTGATCACCCCAATTTCCAGTAGCAAGCGAATATCTTAGGCCATCAGTTATAATCTTAGTTTTAATTGCTAATTCAAGATTGAAGTCCTTTCCTCTATCAATAAATTTCTGAGCATACATTCTCACTTCTTTTAGAAGGTTTTTGAATAAACCCCTGAATAAGAATGCAAGTAGGGGACCAGCTAAATCTAGACGCTTGTTCCCATAATGATCTCTGTCATCTAGTTCACGGCGACCTAAAGCAGCCAGTAATAATCTGTGAACCATGTATCCCAAAAAGTAAGCCTTTTTAGTTTCACAGAAATCTGAGACGCCAACATGAGGTAACATTTCTTTTTGTAATATTTCTCTAGCATATTTGATTCGCTTCTCCTTAGTGACACCAGGACGAGCACCACGGGCTCCAATAAAATTGAGAGCCACATTCTGTTCTTGAATGACAAAGGCTTCATCTAGGGACGGCTTTACCATTTCCATCATTTCTGGATCATCAAAATCATAAATAATGTGTTCTAATATATCTCTGTCTGCTACAAAACCAAGAGCTCTAAATACAATCATGATTGGAATTTCTTGTTTGATGTATGGGACTATAGCAATAATTCTTTGTCCAATTGCAGATTTCTTTATATTTTGTCCTCCACGAGCCATCATGTTAACCCATAAAGTAGAAGTAGGTCTGGAACTATGTTCAAGACAAGACCGAATTTCAGTCTTGTATGCAAACTTACCATCTTTCATACTGAATACATATACAGTATTTGTTGCCATTTTTTCCTGGGCAATCAATACTTTTTCAGATCCATTGATGATAAAATAACCACCAGGGTCAAGCGGGCATTCATTCAATTCAGACAAATCTCTGTCAGTCAAGTTATTCAAAAGGCAATAAGTAGATCTTAGCATGATAGGAATTTTCCCAATAAATGTTTTTTGATGCTGTGTTTCAACAGGGTCTTCATGTTCTTTTACAATAGTTTTTGTTATATCTACATAAAGTGGTGCAGAGTAAGTCAAATTGCGAAGACGTGCTTCGTTAGGCATCATAGGTGATGGTGCACCATCCTTTTCCCAATGAGTTGGTTTGGATAAATAGATTTGATCAAATTTCAGAAGATACCTCGGCGGTGTTTCTATTTCACCTGATGCATGTTGAGCTTCAGCTTGTAACTCTATGGGTGGCGAATCTTCTACAATACGTTGAACAGACATTTGAATAAATTCGTCAAAGCTATCCAATTGCTGGCGCACTAAACCTTTTTCGTCAAAGTAAGCGTTGATGACAATCCAGCAGGCTTCTTGCCATAGTTCTGAAGAAATTTCTTCCACATCAATTTCTTCATATTGATCATCTTCAGTGTCGTACATGATTACAGAGGAAATAAGGAGAACTCCCCTCAATCCGTTAAAAAAGTACTTGTTTTCCAGTAAGCGCTTAACACTTTTTCCTGGCAGTTTTCTTCCAAAGCAACAAGGAATAATCAGGAATAATTGTTAGTTGGTTTGATTTACAAGAATCAAAAATGGTTCAATCAATGTCTGTCTGTCTCTTTTTAGTTTTATTGTTTGGTTTGACTTTGACTATGGTCTAGTGATGTCGATGATCGATTATCAATAATCGATTATTTAAATAATTTATGGCGGATTTATGTAATCGTTTATGTGATTGAATAAACTAAATAATAGTCAAATTACTGACTAAATTAAGATCAGAAATGTATTTTTTATCTACACAATTTACTAACCAAAGCAGATTTTATTAGGCTTAATAATATTGTAAGTGACTCTTAAAAATGGTGAGTAAATTTTTCGTTTTACACATTTGACATGCAATTGATAAATCGATTATGAAATAAATTCGACCAACATCACTACCATGGTCTATGGTTTGACTCTTCGTTTGTTTTTAATTTTATATTTATTTTACGGCCTTGGATACATGTGCATTATGCCACTCTCCGTTTGACTAAGGGAGTATTGCCACTTTCAGGATGTAAAATTTTTAATTTCCCTAAATACCTAAAATTTGATTTGTAATTATTATAATATATATATATATATAATAAATAACGAAATTTAAGCCAACAAAAGAAATGTTAAAAAATATGACCACAGAAAAATTGTACGTCTAACAAATAGTTTTATAGCATTTCTTTTCTAAAACTAAACGATATGATTTTTTTGTAGTTTGTTTACGATCACACCTTTTTTGCACCTGGCAGCCCTGTGTTGCAGGCTTATTGTCCCCAAGCAAAGCAACTCTAGACGCCAAAATTGTCGAACATAATTAATTATTGAACGTAAAACGATTAAATATTCATCATCATCATCATATCAGCCACAGGAAGTCCACTGCTGAACAAAGGCCTCCCCCATAGACTTCCACAAGGACCGGTTACAAGCCGTCTGCATCCAACGACTTCCAGCGATGACAATGACCGATTAAATATTATACACTACGATCAAATATACATATTGAGTTTCAGTGCTACTTATTGGGAAATTTTCTCCCAATGGGTAACAGTTAGGATAAAGAACCGGGAAATCCCGGTCCTGAAAATCCCGGGAATTCCCGGTCCTTTTCAGTTACTGTAAGAACCGGGAATTCAAAATGCGATGCGGGAAATTCGGGATTTTCGGGACTCAGAAACATTTTTAAATTATTCTTGTAAATCGGTCATTCTCAGGCGATTCATTATTTGGTTGACTTCGATGGCACATTTTTTTTGGTTAGATGAGACATACTAACATGTTATATAAATTCTATATTTAATTTAAAAAATATATGTAGCCCAGGGAACTTAATTGACCAAACGGTTACGAAGTTATTAAATTATATTGATTTCTGACATTTACGCGAATATTATACATTGAAATAAAACTACTTTTTACGGATTTTATCGCTTATATACATATTATTAATCCCGACGTTTCGGACCCTTTACAGCGTCCATGGTCACGGGTAGACTGAGGTGGTGAGTGTCTTGATGATATCATTACTGACAGCTACCCTACATTTTTTATTGTTACATGATCAATGACATTTATTACTAATTATTAATTAAAACTAGATGGAGCCGGTATTTCCTAGCTGACGACCTCTGAGAAGAAACGCCAAAACAAACTCAGAGAATCATGGTCTCTTTTAAAGTAACAATATTCAATGATAATGTTTTAGTTATTAATTATTGGCAATCCGATTGACGCAGAACGAGCTCACAGTATCCTTTGGTCTTGCAGTTGTAGGCCTGGATTTTGGTTTAATAGAATCTATAACAGGATTCCAAGCAGGTTCCCAGCCATTAAGCCAGCCATCTACTCTATTGAAATTTGGATGTTTTTTAATTTCAATAGCGTCACGAATCATCCTGGGTAGGTATCGACTTTCCTTCGCAAGAATTTGTGGTTTATCAAATCTGATATAATGCTGGGCCTTGTCAAATGTATGTTTACAAACTGCTGACTTCTTGGAACGGCGGTGTTTGACATCGGCGATGTGTTCTTTTACGCGGGTCCCTATGCTTCTTTTAGTTTGGCCTATATATGAGAGACCGCAATCACAATCAAGCTTGTATATGCCCGCATCTTGTAGAGGTATGTGGCACTTACAGATGGTAAGAACTGGCTAATCTTCTTCAGCAGCTTGAAGTATGTTTTAATTGAAGCACGCTTCAAGATGTAGCCAATTTTGTCGGTGACTCCTCTAACATATGGTAGTACGGCAGGTATCCATAGCCCTCTCCATTGCACGTTGCGTGACTCTGAGCCTCCTTATAAGTCCCATGGTGAACGACCATGTCTCAGTTCCGTAGGTCATCACTGACAGCACGCTCTGTTTCGTCTTAAGGCACTTAGGAATTTTGGAGGAGAAGATATGTCCTAATTTCCCGAATGCTGCCCAGCCGAGTTGGATTCGACGATTGACCTCCTTCTCAAAGTTGGACCTACCTAGCTGGACACCGTTACCATCTTATCTTTCCCTAATTTTTATTTTATAATACCTGCGTAACTGCGTACCGCTCTGGGTTACTCATGATTCAAGTTTCCTGTCTTTTTTTAGCTAAGCGATTTTCTGTCGAATCTGCCTTAATCATAATACTGAAACAAGAATTATTCTTTTGAATACTATAGTATTTTAAGTGTAATTATAAGTACAAATGCATTGATTTCCACCGAAAACACTGAATTCAGTGCCACTGAAATCAAAGTAATAGATATATTCAAAAATTACCCATATTTGAAATATTAGCCTTTTCTATTGGAATCTAGTACATGAAACATATACTTAATTTTATTATATTTTAGAAATAATAGTTTAAGTGGATGTGAATAAAATCTGTTCACCGAAATCACCTTTATGGATATACCAAACCACCGAAAACGATTACTTACCTCAATAAAAGAGTAACGCATAGTCGCAAAGGCATGCCATCCTTACTACTGGTGCGGGGCGTAGGAATTATTATCTTATGCGAACAGCTATCCTCTCAGTCACTAGAGTACACAAGATATAAGCGAATCTGTGCGCGCCACTGATATCAATGCTAAACGCCGGACGTGCAGAGAACCACTTGTAACCACTTTGTAGACACAAAGGCCTATTAGTACTTAACAATATTAGATATGCAAGTAACTAGTACTAGTTATTTGTGAACACATGCAAAATAGCGTATATCTTAGAGGAAAAAAAAGATAAAAAATAATTTCCGCTGCAACATGGGGCCACGCGCCACCGAGTTCCATATTAGCAGTTTTTATTTTTTTAAGCTAACTTATATTGATTTTATCAAAAAAAGGACATTGCCCCCCCAATGGATTTATCATATCTACCTACTAAACAAAAAAAAACAAGTGGCTAGTAATCCATTTCATACAGGTTTTCGACCCAGACACGCATATTTCAGCCGTGTGAGAATGACCGAAATTATTTTAAACAGACTGGACGCAGATGGTGGCTATTGTTGGAGACTTTTATGAAGAACTTTATGCTTCTAAGTCCGTAGAACCACAATCCTAGAGCTAAATCTATTGAGCCCCAAAACATGGAAATCTTACCACCTATTTTACCGTGGGAAGTCAGAAAAGCTTTACATGATATGAAAGCAGATAAGTCTCCTGGAGAAGATGGAATCACGGTGGAACTGCTTCGAGCAGGTGGTGAACCAATTGAAAAGATTCTCTTAAAACTTTTTAATAGGGTTATGTATGACGTCCGTACTCAAAAACTATGGAAAAACGCCATAGTCACCAATAGTCATCATAATTCACAAAAAGGGTAACATGTCAAAGTTAAACAATTGCCGTCCCATTAGTTTACTTTCTCAGATATCTACGCTTTTCGCCACGATACTTAACTTATCGGTTTATCCGTGAGTCGAACGAAGCCCAGCCCATCGAACATGCTGGTTTCCGGTACGGAAAGCAATTGATGGAGAAGTGTCACGAATATAACCGATCCCTTTGCATGACCTTCGTAGACTAGGAGAATTCTGAGGCCTTTTGATATCGTCGAACATTAGACTTTGTTTAACGCTCTTCATCGCTGCCAAATCGATTCCTATTATGTGGATATGCTCCGGGAGCTATACACCTCAGCCACTCTGCAGGTTCGTATGCATGACTTGACCAAACCCGTACTGATCAAGCGGAGGGTGAGACAGGACGACACCATTTTGCCGTCATGAAAAATTTAGATTGGGGTTCTCTAGGTGTTAACATCAACGGTGTCTACTTGTCTCACTTAAGATTTGCAGATGATCTTGTGCTTTTTGTGGAAAATTTTGAGGAATGCAGATAATGCTTCAAACAAAATCTCTAAGATGCCTCTTTACATGTTGGACTAAGGATGAATATGACCAAGACAGTGATTATGGAAAACATCTTTAGGTGTTCAAATTTTGCTATTAAAGTTGGAAATGAATAGCTTGAATTGGTTGACCGATTTATAATAACTTGGCCATATTCTTTTCTTTGGTAAAAAGCTTCCAAAAGAGCAGATATCGAGGAAATTACAGCTTGGGTGGGCTGCATTTGGCAAATTGGACTAATTTTCCACAATGTCTCAAGACCTGCCTCGAGAACCAGTGTGTTCTGCCCACTATGACATATGGTGCTGAGACATGGACGCTCACACAGGGGATGGTGTACAGGTTGAGGGTTGTTCAAAGAGCAATGGTGCGTTCTATGCTTGGCATAAGGCTGACAGATCGAGCTCTAAAAAGATCGAGTTATTAGAATAAGTACTCTACCTTAAAGTTATCTTCCTTTTTTATTTTATAATAATTTTATTTGAGCATTTAATTGTACCTCATGTCAAAAAACTAAAAAAGAAGTACCAAAATTCCCGAAAGCCCCGGTGTTTCGCGGTTCCTTAAAGGTACAGTCCCGAAAATCCCGGTTCCTCTAAATAGAACCGGTTCTCGATTTCCTAGTAACAGTGTAACACAACATGATGTGACTCAACGGGAAGAAACGGTATGTTATAATTCGCCGTCCCCGGAGAATGATAATTGCAAAAACGCAACTTTTCAGGAAAAATAAAAAAACATGTTTTCGTCGATTGCTCCTTAAATTAATACTGAACCTAGACTGATGGTTGTTAGATTTGTGCAAAGGTTATTTTTTGTGTGTAAACACGCCTAATTATTAAAATACAGATATTATTAAAATAATAAGAATTTAGTCCAAATCAATCATCGTCTAAGTTGTTTAATGTCGATTATCATTTTATTCTCCGTAAATCCTGATCAGAATCAAATATTGTACTGTTTACTTATCATTTTATTCTACGGGCTTTTATGGCACGAGTAACGATTATAATATTTTAATATCAGTTTGTCCTCGTAAATATTGTTTTTTTTCTGTTAAAGACTTTGAATTTGTTTTTCCAATGAAACTATGATATGGTAATAAAATGATAGCTGCTTTTATCATTATCTAGACAAACATTTTTCACGAGAACATAATTACTATTTGTCATAATAACAAGTGAAAATACAATGCGATAATAGTATATTAACAGTTTATTCTAGTAATTTAAGGCCCGTGTTAAATCTATGAATAGTATTGTAAAATTTTGTAACTTCGTAAATAACTGTATAAAAATTACGAAAAAATTGAGCAGATGTATAACCGGGTGGTTATACATCTGCTCAATTTTTTACAGATCCCAAAAATGACATAACACTAAAACTAAGATAATGGCAGTTATCATTTTATTCTCCGGGGACGGCGAATTATGTTACTTTGTTACTAAAAACGAGCCATGCGAAAGTTATCGAAAAGGAGTTTGTCTCTGTCTACTAGGGTGATAAATATTATTTAAATAAGGATTTTATAAACCTATGCGATCCTGTTTGAGTATACCATCAATAATACATTCATGATAATTATATTAAAATCAGTCAGGCCAATGTGAGCGAAATACATCATCAATCAATCTATGAACGAATAGTCAATGTTGTATAAATAGTACTATGTACATACTATGCGTTTCAAATAAGAATAGGACTGACCTCCAGCCATCTTGTGACGACATAGCTGTCAATTCAAACCAGCTAGGTAGGGTGAGCAAAACAGATATATAAGAAATAATATTTTTGATGTATTTAAAATATTCCACCGATTGTTATTTAGAAGAAAATTAGATATTTTATTACCCGTGTTTATAATAAAACTGTAGTTATTTTTGTCTTGAAATATTTCCCTTTTTTTGGTTTTTAGTTTCGATTCATTTGACGTAGTTAATTTCTTTTTCCAATCGTCACTGGTAATTGAATCAATAGTTTCCAGTGTTAGATTCTCAATTTGGCTTTCTAATTGTTGACATTATTGTCAGCTACCCTACGTTTATCAAGTGCCAGGTATATTCAATTGGATTTAAATAACAATTATAGGGTGTCAGTTTCAAAACTTCAAAGCCATGGTAGTTTAAAATATTGTCTATAATATGGTTTTTTGGCAAATTGTGCCTTTTTATTAACACAGAGAGTTCCGGATTTGGTATTACTGCTTAAAAATATATTATAAAGTTTTAAAATTTCAAAAGATAAAATTAATTTTCTTTGCAAGCTGTACTTTTTTGACAGTTCGGGGTCATTCGAGGTCACTGACATTCCTATTTTAATAAAATCACGCATGTACCTAAAACATAGTATGATCGTAGTCTGCCTGCACGTCTGCAGTAGTCTGCATTGTACTAGTCAATTATTTAGGA
This sequence comes from Acronicta alni, assembly GCA_964056405.1. Lineage (NCBI taxonomy): Eukaryota > Metazoa > Arthropoda > Insecta > Lepidoptera > Noctuidae > Acronicta > Acronicta alni. The sequence continues at coordinate 13,049,180 of OZ043916.1, read as the reverse complement.
ACTCACGATTTCGGATTTATATCGATATACTATAGCTTCTTTACTTTATTGTGAGGGCATCGGTGTCAATTTTCCAATGAATATCGATCTTGGTTGTTAGATCTTAGACATCACTAGTGGATTGATGTTTTGTTTGAGTTGAGAGTCCAGTCCAACCAATGTGACGATTTTTGAGTCTGAGATGATTCATTCGGACTGAAGTGCTTTGAACTAAACATTTATTTTATTTTCGCTGCAATATTTCATACTATGGATTCATCACGAAGAAGTAACTCAGATGAACAACGTTGTATACTTGGTCTTCAAGATTTGAAAATATCAAATAAAGTTGAAGATGTTACTGAGCAAGCGCACGGCGCCGTAACATCAAACACAAGTTCTCTTGCCAAAACTCGACCTGTGGGAGCTATTGAGAGCTTTGTACTGGATAACAGCCAAAACAATCGTCAAGATTACAGTTTTTATGAGCGATCTAATGTCATAGCTGCTTCAAAGTTTGCTACGCCTAAACGAGTTGAAACTATTGCGTCGATCAATAAACGCGATATAAACACTGCAGCTTTGCCTTCAAGTCCTACACGTTCTATAGATTCTATATCACAAAGGTCACTCAGTTATCAAACCGACGACCTATACGAAATTCCGGCCATTCCAAATGCTCAATATCCGCCACCAGTTTATGAAAATATAGATTATTACGGTGAACAGCGGTCGCCGCAACCACCCTACTACCATCAGCTGTACCAGCAAGCACCACCGCCGCCTGTATCCGACGGTTACTACGATACACGTTATAGCAAAGCCCAACCCCAAGTGCCAGTTAATTCCAAGACTAAACTTAATCCTTTAGTGTATGAAAACATGTTGTGTTCTGATAACGATAAGAAAAGTGAATTTAAGCCTCAAAACCATGATCAGCGTTTTATACAACAGGGGTCAGTTCCTGGCCCACAAGTGCCAAATACTGGTGTCACTAGGAATATGGCACAAATGTTACCAAGTGATAAAGTGAAAATAGACAAGGCTCCACCTCCACCGCCATACAATACATCATCTCATGACAATCCAAGCAGTGACTACACAGTGATGAAGTCTGCCCCTCCTAAGTACACTGATGTCAGTGCTCTCCTGAAGAATGACAACACTATTAGTTTTGATGATAAAATTGTAACTATACCTTCTACAGCAATATATGCATCTATAGCCCCAAGTGCCCAAAGACCGAAAGCTAATATTGCTACAGAAGTACAAACTGCTACAGCAAGTCCAAAATTCTTTCATCCTAAACCAAATATTGGAAATAATATTGGAAAGGAGAAACAACCTTTAATAAATGGAGGTTTTAATTCAAAGCCTTCAGGTGGTAGTAGAATGCAGATAGTGGAAGACACAAATGGCTCAGACTATGTGTGCATGACTGGTGGCTCCCCTGCTGCTGCAGTTGCAGCAGCTAATAGAGATAATATGTCACTTGCCTCTGAATCCATTGTGTCTAGGAATTTAGTATCAGGCCTCACATCATTGTGTTCTCCGGCCCAGTCCCCAGCACCTAGTCCTACTCCAAGCTCTGTGTCTCAAGTGTCAGGTGGTTCTCGAGGCTCAGGTGGTCGTGGCAAGAGCTTATTGCCATACAGCATTACACCACCACGCCCTCCGGGCCCCAGTGAAGCTCAACGTAAAATAGAGGAACTGACTAGGCAACTTGAAGAAGAAATGGAAAGGCAAGATGAGGAGGGTGAATATTTTGGTAAGGCCAATATTTACTTGGTTATATTCTTGGTAAAACTTATGAATTAAAAGAATGGCTACTTAGTAAAAGTGGAAATGGAACCTACAATTTGATACTTTTTGTCACCTAGGTATCTGCCACACATGCGGTGCTGGCGTAACAGGGGCAGGACAAGCTTGCCAGGCAATGGGGAACCTCTACCACACCAACTGCTTCATCTGCTGTTCGTGTGGTCGTGCATTACGAGGCAAAGCTTTCTACAATGTGCATGGAAAAGTATACTGCGAAGAAGACTATTTGGTTTGTAGAAAATTTGATAAAGCACTTTTTTTGAATTATAGTTATTTATAAATAAAAACTTGACTAATGCTGGCAAATTAATAATTTCAGTATTCTGGATTTCAACAAACAGCAGAAAAATGTGCAATATGTGGTCACTTAATTATGGAAATGGTAAGATTAATGAGTTTTACTTTTTTATTATGATAATTACTTTGATAAGTTAGTGTAGATAGCAAGCATATAAAATAATATAATTATTTTACAGATTTTGCAAGCTATGGGCAAATCATATCACCCAGGTTGTTTCCGTTGCTGTGTGTGTAATGAGTGTCTGGATGGGGTGCCCTTTACTGTGGATGTTGACAACAAGATATACTGTGTAAATGACTATCATCGCATGTTTGCTCCTAAATGCGCTAGCTGTGGAAAAGGTTAGTTCTTTCCTCAATGTTTATTCATACTTAAATTTAACAATAACACAACTACATAATTGATACAGAAACATCATTATTATTGATTTCAAGAGAGACTGGATTCAGTTTTTTTTAAACTAAGTACCAGTAGATAGTACTAATTACTGTTATAATACATGTTTTTAACACAGGACAAAGACATTGTCTCATTGTCTATTTTCTATATACTCAGTATAGATACTTCATTAAAGAAAGTAGAAATGAAATCAATATCACCCTGTAGTGATATACTGCATTGCATTTTAATTTTTATCTCTCTGTATCTAGGTTTATATAATAATATAAGTTTAATAGATAAGATAAAAGTCTTTAATAGAAATGAAATGTAACATTGTTTGTTATCTGATTATTTTTTATTATCATTGATTGCAGGTATTACACCTGTGGAGGGGACAGATGAGACAGTGAGGGTGGTGTCAATGGATCGGGATTTCCATGTAGACTGCTACATGTGTTGTGTATGTGGGATGCAACTGACTGATGAACCTGACAAACGCTGCTACCCTTTGGCTGGTAAGTTATGTGGATGCAAGTAAAAAGCCAAAGTCAAAAATAGTTATTTCTGAAATAACAAATTTCTTTTTTTTTAGATTATGTAAATACAGCTACATAATAATCTACATATAAATAAATTGTTGTTCATTAGTCTCGCTAAAATTCAAAAACGGCTTTACCGACTTTCATGAAATTTTTTAATATTTTTAGTTACCTACCTGTTTATAAAAGCACAATACTACTCACTGATTAATTATACAGTATAGATCAGCTAAGAAAGGATTTTGGGAATTTCCCAAGGGATTGGGAATAATGATATCAATATGGGTAACATCATGAGTATAGTAGACACTAGTGGGCACAACTAGTGTATACTATACTCATAATGCAATCGTAATGGCATGATGACCATTAATTATTACAATGATGTATGATTAATAGGAATATCTTTGTTTATATACATATTAACAGTTTATATTAACAATGTACAGACGTCAGCGGGTCAAGCTATCCAAAACTGTCAAATATTCCCAATTGAATATAAACCTTATTATAATGCGTTAAAGTTGAAAATCTATCAAAGAAGTTTGACAGATTGGGGTAGCTTGATGTGCTGGCCTCTGTACACAAGTTTTTAAGTTAGTTGGGGTAACATTCTGATAAAGCCAAATAAAAAAATATCATACCTTGACCAAAACCGGCATTCTATTTTATATTTTATTATGTTAATTTGCCTGGAAACATCTTCAATACAATTCGATTATTTTTCATACATTCGTTATAACTTGGGTTTTTTCAAGTTGGTGGTCTATTAAAAAAAAATAATGTTCTCATGGTATGCTCCAGTTGCTATTTTGGACGTTGTATTCCTTTTTAAATTTTTTTTTTTTTTTTAAATACAGCTATCACCATTATACAAAGTATATAAATGTGAAGTGATATAAATAACTATTATAACAATGACAATATTTCAGGTAAGTTAATGTGTCGTGCTTGTCACTTGGCCACGATCGGAGCAGCGACGGGTCCGGGACTCTCGCCAGCACCTCATCTCTCCCCCGCTTCTTATCAGTACATGGGCTGAGCTTTATTGCTTCGGCTGCGTCTAGTGTTAAAATAATTACATTGCATTAGAATATGTAGTTGACAGACTAATATTTCTATTATCCAATAATGTATGTGCTCAAAAACGATTTTGTATAGCAAATTTTGCATCTATTAGCTTCTAATGTATTTAGCTTTAATTATATGTAACATAAGTTTTAATAAACTCAGGTTAAATATTTTAACTGTTGTTACTATTGATAAATAACTCAAAATAATGTGATTAAAATGTGTGTCATGAATCAAAATCTATCAATTTGATTATAATACAGGAGATGATTTTATGATAGGTTTGTAAGAGGTTAGTGGATTCCATAAGGATACATATTATGAGGTAACAAAATTATGAATTAGGTGATTAAAATGTATTAGACTTGTATGTATAATAATTATAATTACTATAGAATTAAAATGTGAATTGTGATTTGTTTTAGCCAAGCATAGGTTTGCCTATTATAATTATTTAGTGATATACAATATCTTATTTCAATGTAAACGTATCAAAGGAATTGATTTGAGTGAAGTGATAACACAATATACCATGGAATTGGTTTGAGTAATAGCTGTTAAATAAGGCATGCGCTCGCTTGGCCCGCCAAGATAAAATTTTATTTGATTTTTCGCAAATTGTGGGTCTAAAACTATGCCCAATATGTTACAGATAACATATTGGGCAAAGTACCCCCAATATTCTAGGTTAGTCAACCACTTACAGCAGTTTTAGTAAATATGATAACTGTTTTGTTTACAATCCAGCACGAAATTGACATATATAATGTCACGGGAATGTAAACTTATTGTAATGAATTGATAAATTGCAAAAACCAAATAAAATCTGAATTTGAGGGCAAACAAGCAGTAAGTGATTGGAAGAAGTTGCATTTCTGTTATCATTATGGTACAAGAAATAATAGATGTTAAATAAAACCCCTAAGTATTATGGCTGCTAGTTAATTTGCCATTGATGTGAAATGCATTTATTAATTTTACACACTAGACAGGGCAGCACTCCTGGTTGGTGTGTATACTTAGGCCCGGTATCCACCAATCCGGAGAGGAGAGATGTGTTTTGAATAACCAATCAGATTTCATTATTTCCACATCTCTCCGCTTAGCTACGGTGGAAATGGATTAAGCGGAGAGGAGAGAAGATGTCTCATTTCTCTATAGAATGTTGTGCCGCGAGCGAGTAAGCGGCTCGTCATAGCGGAGATGCACTCGCGCTCCCCGTTGCCTTCTCCCCGCGCCTCGCACACCCGAAAGCGTCACAGCTCACATCTCCGCTACTACGCATAGCTCACATCTCCTCTTCGCTATGCTCTCCTCCCGCTTTGGTGGAAATAATCTGCCAGCTTCGCAGCACATCTCTCGTCTCTTCTCTCCGCTTTGGTGGATACCGGGCCTTACTACATAATCATGGTATGTCATGACGATGCGATATGAACAAGTTTATATTTATTGTTTTTGTCACAATTTTAGAAATATTTAATTATGAAAGGCGCAATAAAACATTCCAGTAATGTGCTGTCTTGTTTTGTACTTAATATAATTCGATTTAAGTTGTTTTTATATGTACATTTTGATGAAAAATTATGTGATTATTATGTCATTACCTATTTTATATGAAATAAACATGATTTTGTTAATTAATTCTTTTTATATTTAAATAATAAATATTACAAAATTTTTAACTGCTTTTAATTTAAACTTCATCCTAGGGCCTATTTCATAATGGGTTAATAACTAACAAATCATTTTTTAATTCATACTTATAGTATGGTTTATTTGTTTGTAAGTATTTGTATTTGAAAGAGGCTCTAAGTATTCTTTTCAATTTGAAGTTTATTTAAAATTAACGACAACAGCTGATATGAAATCTTTAAAAGATTTCACATTTTCTTCACCTTATTTTTCATATTCCGCATTTCGGATTTGTAACGTTTCATTTCCTGCATAACCTGAGTTCGCTTTTCTTTCATCTGCACTTGATAGTGTTCTTTGCTTTCTTTGAAGCGGTCTTGAAGAGTATCGCGCTTTTCTTGGAATATTTCTTTAATCCTCTCTCTGGAAGGCACTGGTTTGATCAAGCCTATTGCTTTTAACTTTCTAATAGCAACAGTAGTTCCTCCTAAAACAATAACATTTTTATGAGTAGGTACCATTAATTAATATGACTTGACCATAACAACTTCACTTCAAATTAAAAACGACCAAAAAAATTCAAATTCAATTCTGATATATTGTTTGTAGTGATTTATATTATCCAGTTACTATAGCATTAGACAAAGGCGAAATAAAGAGTTATTGTGTTGAAATTGTATTTTATGGAATAAAATTATTTGGAAATGGTAAATGTATTAGATAGGTACAGACGCCAGCAGCTCAAGCTATCAAACTGTCAATTTTTTTCAATTGGAAATGAACCTTATCTTTTTGTCTTAAAGTCAAAAATCTAACAAAGAAATTTGACAGATTGGGGTAGCTTGATGTGCTGGCCTTTGTACCATAATATTTATCGTGAAATAACGGGGCGTATTAGACGCTTTCATCGAATTAACCTGATCGATGACCTTATTTCTCCGACGTTATACTGAATGCAGTATTTTACTACATTTTTTGTACAGATGTATGTATCACAACCAGGACCATTTATTTAATCAGTTCAATTTTGTCTTTGCCTATTAATACTCTCCGAGGGATGAATTAATATACAAAGTTCTATTATCAACCCATACGCCCCACTGCACGGGCACGGGTAACTAGCTAGCTAGGAAGCTAGCTATAGTCCACCACTCTGGCCGAATGCAGGTTAACAGACTACACACACTGCGCCTTCGAGAAAATCTAAGGCATGCAGATTTCCTCAAAATGTTTTTGTTAATAGGTAAGGTAGCATCGTTCGACATCGACATCGAGTCGGTTGAGAAGCAAAAACTTGCTTTTCAATAGATGTTACTGATGTCATCATAAAGACGTAAATTCAGAATGTGAAGGCAAATTTTGACCTGACGGGTGGGACTCGCGATGGCTTAGTGGCCATAGCGTCTGGTGTCCTAACCAGAAGAAGCAGATTCGAATCCTGCCCGCAGTCGAATTTTTCTTTCGCTAAAATAACTTTAAAATCTTAGTATGGAAAATGCAAAAAAAATAAAAAACGATTATATCTACCTACTTAATTTCATATTATCTAGTTACTTCTTTATTATTAATTCTTTGAATATTTTATTTAGAGAACCAGGTATTAACATTTTAATTACAGTCAGATACTGCAAGAGGTCTGTTGTCCTAATTTCTAATTTAAAATATATAATTATACCGGCTCCAGTCACTTGCTGATAGGTAACTCGTTCTCGACAAATCATCCGTAACGAGTAAGTGCTACAACAAAAGTATATATTGATATATTAACTTTATGGTGGGTCGTTCAACTCGACCCATGGCCATAATAATGTAGTAGAGACGACCCATGTATGAGGTTTATTTTTCCTAAAACTGTTTTGACTACTTCTGACTATTATTAAATATTTTTCTTAGTAGTTGCATAAGCATTTTGATACTAGACTCTATTTTTGAAAAAGTAGGGTAGTAGGTAGCTGTCGGTCGATAATCACCAGTGTCAGATTGATCTCCTTTTTTGTTGATAGGTTTTATTGTAGATGCTTCTAATAGAACCGTTACAATTCCTTCTGCTAGAGATTGTTTGATAAGATAATTATATTATGGGTAAGTATTATAAAAAAAAACTGCGCATTATTTCACAAGAACTGGTGGAATGGTGGTGATCAGTAGTAGTAGCAGTTACTCAGCGCAAATAAAAAAAAATCTATTACAAGTATGTTCTATTTTACTGCTCGATTTCCTCCAATAAGTATTTCTGCCTAAGATTTGCTAGGATTAATCGAGTTGAACCGAGGTCGACTGTTATGCGGAATTACTACTGGATGTTTAATTTTTCTATCTCGGCTTTACCTAATCGTACTCGTAAGATTCCTTCTTGATCCCTAATATGACTTTAGTTTGGGTTAATTATCTACTCTTAATGCTTAATTTGCCATGTTGTCTAATTAATAATCCAATAACTAGCTCTAAAAATGTTCTTTGCACATATTTTACAATTAATGGTTTGGTATTTTTCAATTGACGTAATATGTACCTATCTCTAGACGAGGGGAATGACTTGCTATGTAGTTGATACTGCGTCATTCGATAAAAGTATTGTTTTTATAACTCGACGTTACCATGACACTATTTTGATATTTTTTGAAAATAACCTTCATCATCATCATCACCATCAACCCATATACTGTCCCACTGCTGGGCACGAGTCTCCTCTCATATTGAGAGGGATTAGGCTATAGTCCACCACGCTGGCCTAGTGCGGGTTGGCAGACTTCACAAACCGTCGAGAAAAATCTCTAAGGTATGCAGGTTTCCTCACGATGTTTTCCTTCACCGTTTAAGCGAGTGATAATTAATTATTAATACGCACATGAATTCGAAAAGTCAGAGGTGCGTGCCTTGGGTTCGAACTCGAGACCTTCGACTTGGCAGTCCAATGGTCATACCACTAGGCTATCACTGCTTTCAAAAAAAACCCTTTAAAATAACCTTGGTTTTCTAGTATTTTTAGCTTTCCGACTGCTGGAAAATTTGTTGCTGGCAGCGGCAAGCTATATTATTATTTTAAAAGTAAAGAAATAAAACATAATTGTTTGTAGTTTAAGTACAGAGGCCAGCACATCAAGCTACCCCAATCTGTCAAATTTCTTTGATAGATTTTCAACTTTAATACAAAATGATAAGGTTCATATTCGATTGGGAAAGTTTGACAGTTTTGGATACCTTGACCTGCTGGCGTCTGTACTTAAACGTTTCTAATGTAAAGATCACCAACTTAACGAATAGTTTCACCTAGGGTTGCCAACCGTAATATAATATTGTATTGTATTGTACTGTATTTCGGATCTGCGTACTATATACTGTTGAAGAAACACATAGTACGCAAAAATACTACTTATATTTTCAACACCAAAATCTAACAAACAAGTCTTTCAAAATATTGTAAAAAATGCAAGAAGTGCAAATAAATATAGTTTATACTTAAATAAATAATTCACAAATATATCTTCGTCTACTTTTTGCGTTTTTCATAAAATACTATTTTATTTTGAAGTGTACTATATTTTTTTATAGCTTGGTACTCATGGATTTCTGCCCTCTTGAAATCTCTGAAGTACTTATAGATTCGAGTTGCCAGCAGTTCCCCAGAGTTCTATTCCATAGGTCCAAATTGGTTTTATGATAGCCATAAATACATGCAGTTTGTTGCTGAAAGACAGACAGGTTTGTCGACCTAAAAGCCACAACAGGTTCCCGAGTTTCATCTTTGGTTCGATTCTCTTAGCTTTAATATGATTAGCCAAAGTTAGCCCTCTATCAAAGTGTAAGCCCAGGTATTTCACTGATTTGTTAGTTGGCAAGGATTTGCCTTCCGAGTCAACAGGATCCCCTTGTCAGAGGGTCAAAGTTACTTGTGTGGACTTTATTATGCTAGGCTTGATTCTTTATTTTTGGAGCCACATGTGTGTCACTATCTTATCCAACAGGGCCTACAATTTAGTGGATGCCTTTTCAGGGTCTGTGTCACTTGAGAGACATGCAGTATCATCTGCATAGGTCGTTGTCAGTACATCAGGTGTCTCAGGCAGGATATGCACAGATATGCATATAATTTTTCTGATAATAATATAAACAGCTCTCAAGTAATTCCAATCGACATTTGAAATATTTTTCAGATTTCCTATCAGCTCAGTCCTTTTTTAAGCTATATGATGAAAAAAAATTTCACCACAACTAATCAAGTTTGCTTATATTAGTTATTTAAAAAACGGAAAGATCTTACTCAAGTTCTCCATTGTGGACTACTGTATGTTGAATGTTACATTCTGTGTTGGATCTGCTGATGGCAAAGTCCTGCTGCTAATGTTTTGCTGTGGTATACTTCAACTGCTGTAGTCACTATGCTGTTAGTTCACTGATCAAGTTAACTTACTAACTTAAAAAACTCACAAGTTCCTTCCCACATAAATCGTGGATATCTATTAAAACTATATTGTCACATTTGTCACTATTACAATGACTGTGTGATGTGGTTTTTACATACTATTTTGAATATATAGTATTTATGTGAGCTGCATAATGTGCTGATTAAACTAAATTGTTATATGGTTCACTGTACAATAAGACTGATATTGAGGGACTCCAGCCAGGTTCAGGTGCACTAGCCATGGGTAGTCTGTGGATGGGTGATCATTCTTAACACACTGAGACCCATCTGTGCCTCAGAGAGTATGTAAAGCTGTCAGTCTTGATTGTCATACAAACATCTTTGACAATTGTTAGTAGGCACAAAAAGCCTGACAACCAGTCTATCCTGAGGATATTAGTATTACCCAGACATTGGGTTGTGGAGGTCTGAGGACAGTTGCTTTGTGTAAAATACTGATATTCAGCCAGATCTAGTTACACTGGAACCTGACCCCAACATAGTTGGAAACTTGCTTGAAGGATGATGTTATATTTTGTTATAAAATACACATTGGTTTTACCTATTGTCACTGCATACCGTAGAGGTGTTGCTAGCTTGTATAGTGCTAAAGTAAGGGCAAAATATCCTGCAGTTGAGTCACGTAGAGGAGCAATTATTGATTCACTGACACCTAATGACTGCAATATAGCTAAAACATCAACACCACTGCAAAGAAAAAATATTGTACTATTAAACATTAATAATTAGAGCATTTATAATATATTACTTTACCCTTACAAGACTTGTACAAACCTTCTAATGGTGTAATAAAAAGTTCCGAACCAAAAAATTGAAGTAGCCACATGAACAGGCAGTAACACATACCAATAATCCCTGTACATAAGTTTAAATTTTTGTATGAGCCCTTTTTTAGTTTTGGGTATGTCACCATCTGGAGGAGGAGGAGAGCTGTCTTGTGTAGAAAATTTTCTGAAGTTCATGGACAGTAAAGTTTTCTCTTTTGTATCAAATAAGGGCCTGTAAGCATAGGTATTCTGATAACAAATACCACTTGCCAGAATCCTTGTTGGATATTTTTTTCCGACACACCATTTCACCGGTTTGGTTATATTTTGCAGGTAATAACAATTTTTATATAAAGTCCTATATGTAAGAGCCATTTTTATATTTGTTATTTATATTGCACAAAAATCTTACGAACTATACATTTTTTTAAACTATTCGAATAAAATTAAAATGTGTTACGGGTTAAAATTATTGTTGACAGAATGTGACGTTATGATGACAAGTGATGAAGTGAAGTAGTGATAGTGACAGACAAGACAACTGACAAACCTAAAATTGTCAACTGACAGACGGTATTCCTAGTGTTACCAGTTTACCAGCTACTAAAAATCCGAGTAGTTAGGCACTTGACATTTTAAAACGCACAATACCAAGTCGCTAAATTAAAAACTGAATCAACCAGGGGCGGACTCAGGATTTCTGTTAAGGGGGACAAAATAGTTCAGATTGCGGTCGTAACGGTGGATTAAGGGAAAAATAATGAAATTTTGTACTATTGAACACGATCTTTTTTTTATAGAAACTTTTTTAAGAACCAAGCAACTCAACCAATAAAATAAAAAAACCCTCAATCTCACTTGTGAATAATAGCAATGAAAAAAGTCACAGTTGGATAACAGGTGTCATTATGTGCCTAATTGCAGTGAAATAAGAGCCATTTTATGAGCAGGTGTGTTGAAAAATATATTTTTTACCATTGCCACTCGAAAAAGGGCATTTTATTCATCGTTAACAGTGAATAAAACTCTCTTTTAGTCACTGAGTGAATAAAAACATTTTGAATTTGGAACAAGCACGAATATACGAATTATGTACAAAAATAAATAAAACGTGGTGAAAGTATGTATACGTACTGGCTGGCTATATGGAGCTATTCCATAGAGCTATAAAATTAAATTTAAAAAAATATATCCCGCCAATTTAGGTTCATTTCTATCTGTTTCGCCCAAACATCCAAATCATTAGCTAAAACGACCGTTTCAAAACCAAACAAGAACATTACACTAAATTTCGATTCTACTTTCAATTAGAGATTGAAAGTAGAATCGAAATTTAGTGTTTCACCATTAATTTTTAATGTTTATAAATTAATCCTTTGTTCTATTATTACCGATTATAAAATAAAATGTGATAAATACTATACTGCTATTTATTTTCTCGCAGTCAATGGTAAAAAGTAGAGTACACAACTCGTGAAAAAAATAATTTATCTCGGTCCTTGTATCCCTCGAATTAAATTCCCTTTTTTTTCTCTTGTTGTATAATCTAATATTCTAACAGGTTTTAACATTCACGTAAGTACCTAGGTATGTTAAATTTCATTCATCCACGTACTTACCTAATTTTGAATAAATACTTAAATAATTTCCCTAAATATTCAATAAAACTGATTTTATTTCTTACTTTATTTACATTAATAAGTATAGAAAATAAAAAATGAACTATATAGGGACAGGAGGAGAGAGAGAAAGGGAAAGTCGCATGGAGGGCACACAAAGCTGTTTTCTTGAATATCAAATTAAATTCGGAGTTAAAGACTTGGACCTCCATTTAGGTCGCTTACTTTTAAATACTCGCTTTACTTTTAAATACTTTATTGAACTTATTTTAAATAGTTGCTTCTTCCACTTCCATTCTGTACTTAATTCCGCCCAATTGCTAAGTACCTATTTACTTTGTTAAGTCAAGAAGGTAATATAGAAATATAATGCTTTCGTCTAGCTGTCCTAAGCGTGACTGCTACGCTAGAGGTCCTGGGTTCGAGTGTTATTTGGTTTTTCTATAAAATTCTCAGTACCAGCTCCGAGTTTAAATTTGTGCCTGGTTAATGCCAATAGGCTTGCCTTCTATTACATGGGACGTAAACATACCAGCGAACTTTGGGTGTATATTAGTACCTACACCTCTACCTAACCCTTCGGGGAATACAGGTGTGATGGTATGTTATAAAAATATGCGTGCAAGATTCACTCATTATGATGGTACGGGGTAGATCAATTTGTTTATATCTATATCTATAAGAAGCTGACCCAATCCTTTGTCTTTTACCTTTGTCTTTTTTTTTTTAGAAATGCAGATGATTGGTGGATTTTTTTCTTCACTTTCTTCGCGCACTGCTCAGCTTTATCGCTTTATCGCATATCAGGACTCTAGTTTAAGCCTTAAAAGGACACTTAGTAGGCTCATAGTGAAAAAATAATTCAATTGATTAAACAAATTAACCGCAATAGCAATACATTTTAACTGCAGCGTCGGTCACACAATTACTTTGGTTACGGTAAAGATTTAAGCGGCTCACTGTTCCAGAGATAGTCCAGTGAGATGCGTCATGGATGAGAGTTCCATCAAAAATACCGCCACCCGGTCTTGTTTCCGCCATTACTGTATAAATTCGCCATTGCTTATTATTTTCTATTAAATAGACATCGTATATATAGCCCAGGACTAATTTGTGACATTGTGGATAATCTTTTAGAAGTCTGTTAATATGCACAATGAGATTATGAGCTGCCATTGTTTTTACATTGTTATGAACTTTAATTTTCTCCCCTTTACGGCAGGCGCACCAATGTTCTTCAATACCGATTGACTTGCAATTTCTCATTGATGATACAGGGCGAAATAAACTTGATTTACCCATTACAGAAACAGACTTTGTTCTTTCTTTGACTATATTATTTTCTAGTAAACTTGGATTCACGAGATCTAAAAGTGTCTCATAAATATCAAAAGGTGTAGTCAGCCGATTTGCATTCCGTTGAATATTTTGAAAAGCAAATTTATGACGACGCCTGAATTCTTCAGGAAAAAGTATTCCGAGCAGCGGTAAACGTTCTTCCAGCCGTCCTTGTTCCGTTTGTACAATTTCACCCCATCTCATTCCATGATCACTTAATAATATCAGTACGGTTTTATTCAAGTAGTTGTCTCTATATAAAGAAGTTAAAAAGTCAAAATAAGACTCGTCCATAATTCGTGGGGTATTAAGATTCTCGTGGCTTATCGATTCTTCCCAAAACATACCGAACAATTTATTTACCTCTAATTGACGCGTTAATCCATATATATAGTCTAAAAGAATTTTGAAATAAAATTTAGAACCCATGCACTGATGAAAATTATAGTGTTGGTTTTTGAACAGTTTTCTTGTTTCAAAAATGAATGGCTGTAAATAAAAATCTGTTGGCATCAGGGGTAGGCTGTACTCATAGTTGCCTAGCAGGCCGGCGATACTGTCGGAACCGAGTGCTGTGTGATATCCTAAATCTTTAAATTTATCCCAGATAAATCCACACTTATCGACATCAATAATGTTTTCATGAACACATGTTCGTTTCACAAATTCAAACGAGAGTCCTGTCAATGCGGGAAACAGATTGGGATAAGAGTTATCTCCTAATTTATTGTATCCAAGCAACTCTACCATGTTTTTTTCCGTTAAAAAGTTTGCCGTTAACGGCATAGTACGATGAAAATTCAATCGTGACATACTTTCGATTCCAAGTATAAGTATATTATAGGATTCTGAGATAGTGGAATTCTTAGGTGCTATCGTTTTATGTGAAGGAAATAAAAAGAAATCATCATAAATAACTTCGTCTAAATGATAACATTCAATTCGCACAAATTCGTGCTCCACTTTTATAACTGCTACAAATTCTTTGCAGTCAGCATAAATAATATTATCTATGTTAGTTACTGCTGAAAAGCTTCTGTAACAACAATAGAAAGTATCTTCCCTAAATACATTGAAAGAGTAGAGAGCTTCGTGAACCACCCAAATATGTGTTGAATTTGATGTGACGAGTTGGCTGGTATCAGAGCAGTTTAGTAATTTTGGTGGTGAATCCACAATCTTTTTTATTTTATCACTAATGTGTGGAATAGCTATAGTACATCCTTCTGTACGTACGGTGAACACACTGTTTGTAATCAACGATAGCACTCTGTTTATGACATTTATTAAAATACAACACAACAGCACGGAAAAACGCATTGTACCTATACAAAAAGAAATGTCCCTTTTGTAGCCTAAGCGAGATTAAATCGACCACTACAGGCAGCTCGTTTCTTAGGTAATTCGGTACAAGTTTCACAACATTTACTCATAATTTGTAAACATTTCGATAGCTATTGGTGAATTGAATAATATAATCGCGCGTGCAACCACAGCAGCATCAAGTGACGTATACCAGAGTATGTCAAATAAGAGGAGATATTACTTGTTAATATAAGTACCTATCGGTGATACTAATCTTGATGGGGTTCGGTCAAGTCATGGTCGTGGCGAATGTCACAAACATACCTTGACAACAGGGCATGGCAAGGTTCCTCAACCTATCTAGTGTGGCGACACATTAATTAAGTAAACAATATTGCGGCCCCTTCACTGCAATGATATTTATTTGAACTGTATCAAAGTTTTACATCGGCTAATTTTGACGGTGGCCACGTTACGAATCCCATGGCTATAGGGCAAAGAAAGGCAAGGCAATACCATGCCGCCTCCCTGGGAGACGATCCATGAGGATTTTTAATGAGTAATTTAAAAAAACTAAATGAATTAGGTAATTTTGTAATTCTGGAATGTTATATACCTATTAAATGATAGGAATTTATGTAAATTTGAGATAATAATGAATAGGTATAATAATATATAAATGCTCCATAAAAATAACAAGAAGTAGTAACTTAACACATTTTTATTATTTTACAGATGAAATACTAATTTTAGCTAGGTATAAAAACACAATATGTTTAAAGAAGGTAAATTCAAAATATCACAGATAGTTGAAGCAGTAAGTAGGTAGTTTATTATTTTATAATGATTGCGTTTTGTAGCACAATATAATAGTTTGTGCGTTCTTTTGATACTTTAGACGCAGTAGCAATACAATTTCAGTTTATCATTGTGTACACAGTGGCTCTGCTCGCCATATAGATTGAGTCTACTGACCGTGCCCGAGAGAGTCCACCCAAGGTCGTCGTGCCGCACCGTGGCTTCAAAAACACCATCACCTGGCCCTTGCCACCACCATGAATTCTCTCCATCCGATTTCTGTTTTGTCTATCGTACCAACCTCCAGTTCTGTGATTTCTAGTACTTCCGCTAGCGACAAGCGCGCGCATTCATGATTCTCTCTCATTAAAGAATTTAAGTGCCTTATGACATATGCTGAAGCTTCTAGACCTTCTGAACTATCTTGAGGTAATGCTATTCCTTTGTGGCACGTACACCAATGATCGTCTATTCCTGCCATTTTACATGTTCGATTGTTTGGTATAGGCAAAAACAAACTTATGCCAATATTATTTGCGTAAGACTCATCGATTCTAGTCGATATAACATTATTTTGAATGTTATCTATATTAACGAGGTCTATCAATGTTTTGTGGATATCAAAGGGAGTCGTTAAACGTTTACCATTTAATTTCAAATTATTGTAAGCATTTGAATACTTTTTACGGAATGAAGGAGGAACCATTAGGAACATAAACGGTAACCGTTCTTCCAATCGCCCTTGTTTCGTAGAACGTATTTTACCCCAACGTATCCCATGGTCACTCATCAGAAATATTATTGTTTGACTTAAGTAATTTGAAGTTTCCATCCTCTTGAAGAACTCGAAGTAGCTGTCGTCCATAACCATGGGATAATTGAGATAGTCATGAGTCATCGTAATTTCCCAGAAAAAGCCAAATAATTTAGTATTTTTCAAGGTATTTGTAAGATTTTCAACGTAATCTAGTAGCACCTTATAAAAATATTTGTCATTCAAGCACAAAAAGCTATTGAAATCCTTATTGTAACCGGCGTTTTTTTCAGCTTCATGCATAAATGTGTGTGAGTAGTAATCCGTCGGTGTTTTGATAAAACCATTTTTAACATAGTTGAAGGTGCCAAGTGACGAGCTATCTTCTGCGAACGCTGTATAATATCCCGCCTGTTTATACCATTCCCACACAAATGGGCAGTTATCAAATGTAGCGTCCGTGTGCGGGAAACATGTTCCTTTCAACTCGGTATCTTTAATGCCCAAAAGTAATGGAATTATATTAGGGAAAGTATTATCTCCCACTTTGTTGTACCCTACCAAGTCTATAGCGCCATATTTTTTTATATAAGACACTGTTTTAGGCATCGTCCTATATAAATTTAATCTTGATACAGCATCGATGCCTAATATTAATACGTTAAATAAACTTGTATTAGCTGGTAATTCACCTTTGTCGTCATGTTCTATAAAGTTTTTTTTTGGTGCTGTCAAATAAAATTGATCGTAAACACGATTAGTTAAATCAAAATAACATGAAACTCTAACAAATTCATCGTTCACTTCAATAGAATCATTGAAATAGGTACATTTCTTGTATTCAATGCGGTCGTCCACATTAGAAGACGTGATGTCTGCGACGGAGTAGGGTCGGTAGAAAGCCTGATAGCAGCAAAATAACTGTGTGCTGTTATTAATGTTATAATAATGTATATTTTCCATCTTAATCGATATTCGAGCATTATTGTATTCTAGCAAAGTAATGTTCGGATCACGACATGGTTTAATATACTTAGGATATTCAACGTATTTCTTTACATTTTCATCTAAGGCCCGTAAGAATGGTATACTACAACCATCTGTTTTAATAGTAAACCTTTCATCGCTATCGATTGGAGAATGATGATAGTGTCCATGTCCCCACGGGGCATTGACAGGTGAGCCAGTAAATAGTACAAACTTCGTTGTTTTGTAGAAAATTAAGATGCAGCTGCCGCTACCACAGATGATTGCCAGTAAAAGGAAACGTCTGAATCGAACCATCAAGGTGCCCAGTTTGTCACGATTCATACTGAAAACAACCGAATTAGGTATCAATGTTATTGTATGGCTTAGTCCAACGAAACGAGATCAAGATTTAGATACCTACCATGTTAATCTTCGAATGATTCAGTATAAATTAGAGAAAATGACGTCGCTGAATCTACAACGAAGTTTCAGAATTTCAGAAATATCAGCATTCCTTACACAGTTCTTGGACAGACTCCAGGAACAAATTTTGTTCACCTTGCAGATCGATTTATCAGCCTAAGTCACATGCAGCGTAGGCCACTTAATTAATTGGATAAGAATTATATTAATAGAGGAATTACTTAAGGTAGGTAGTAGATATCTATCAAACGTGGGAGTACAATATTGCTAAACGACTAGAAAATAATCAACTATCGTACCTATACGTAAAAAATATTATTCAGTGTTTTGTAGTACTTAGTTCAATTATTATGTCTTGTACTAGTCAGGGTACAAAGAAAAGGTGGATGAAGTTTGTTAAACCGGACATTATAGAAAAGAGAGTGACTGATGATGTGACGGCTGACAGAGATACGCCGATCCCAAATAAATTGGGACAAGGGCAGGAAGATGATGATGTACTAGTCAGGATACAAGTATTAATAAAAAACAAACAATTCGCTTAGGTACTCGTAGGTATGGACCCTAGGTATTTACTTACTAATATCTGCAACGACCTGTTTGGTCTTAGGTACCTACTGCCCTAAACTAAAAAAATAAATTTGAGTGCAAATTGACAAAATGACCATCAGGCTAGTTGTGCAGTGTTTAACCCTATTCCATCAAAGTAGAAGAGATATTTATCAAATAAGTGGCTTTTACATGTAGTGAGGTATCTACCTTTATAATTTTTAGTAGGCATAGGTAAGTATATTAACAGTAACAATTATAAATTAAAAGGATTACTTACTTGCTCGATACGAGGCTGTTTCAGATTAAATGATAACCGTGTTAATTTTGCATTGTTACTTACAATGCAAGATTAACACGGCATACAGCAATAAATACCATGTAAATAGCATGAAAATCTGCAGAAAATTTTAAGATATAATAATGTTAGTAATACTTACCTATTTGATAATTGTACCTAAGGCAAATAATGACTAATTAATTTAATAATAAAATAAAGCCTTTAAAAAAATCGGTACGTTTCTTTTTTGAGGGCGTGCTCTAATAGTACCTACCTATAATATGTAGGTACCTACTAGCGACCTTCCCCGGCCTCGCACGAGTGCAATGTAGATACCTACCTACTAATATAATAACGCGCATGTATTAATAGGTATAACCCTTCCGGAAGGAATTTTCTAAATGAGAGTAAAATACCGTATCAAAATCCGTTACGCAATTTAAAAGATCTAGGTACAAAATTTAACAAAAGACTAATTAATTTTACAATTGTAGACCTCTACCTAATATTTCTATTTATCAGAAAAACTGAATAATACTTTTCTCGACTGAATAATACTTTGCTGCCCATCAGACAGCGACGGATCCCAAGTGCCAGCTTGCTTTATTTAGTACGTATGTTAGCAGTGCTTATTGCATGTTCCACGTCAGCCTTTGGTCGATAGTGACGTCCATATATTTATTTGACTTCCGGGGATTAATAATCTTCTTACCGTTCAGCTTTGGCATTGTGAGTTTGTCCAAACGCCATCCGAAAGGTTACGTTAATATAAAAATAAACGTTTTGGAGCAGGAAACGCTGACAAAAAAAATATTTATTTCAAACTTATACTCATAATACGCTTGAAATAAGTTATTATTCTGATAACCTGACCAGGAAGATAAAATTATTAACAAAGACAATATTTAATTTTTATTAAAAATTAAAATATTAAGCTGAATTTAAAAAAATATATCAGTACAATTTAATATTTAGCGAAACTTCTCTTTTGATGTCTTAATCTATATTTTAGATAATATTTGCACAAATAAATGATTACGCTAATTATATTATAGATACATAAATAAAACTATTGATAACAATACATTGATGTTTAACTGGAAGATACACTATATTTATGGGAACAGTTAATGAATTTAAAATAGGTAAGTATCTATATGGTATTGTGTAAGATGTAAAAGTTATTGCTTTTTGAAATGTTTGATATTGGAGAGTTGGCTATATTGTCCCCCCTAAGGGTTAGCAAGCACTAAAATATTTTTATATAATTATTTAAAATAATGGTGGCGCGGGCGTTCAAAAGTGTTGTCATTCGAAAAAATAAATTTATTTGGTAGAAAACACTGTAGTGGTAAGATTCAACTAACGGTACAATATAGCCGACTCTCCCCTGTAGGTATACTTCTACATGTTTGATTATGTTTGATATATGTACTACTAGTTTCGGTACAAAAACACACACATATTTAATTAAATATTGTATACCTATATATATCGTCAAACACAAGTCAGTATATCGTTGTGATATGTGATTATTCTCAAACTACTTAATTCCTAATTTCCTACAATTATTTTGGCACCTTACTGTTATCAATTATTGTTCCGTTAAAATTATACGTTACACGTAAATTGAAGTTATTGAATGTTGCGTTTGAAAGTCGCCTCTTTATGCATCCTTCTTTCTCACAAAAACATGGCAAATTGTTACCATATAAAAATATCTATATGATTTTAGACAAATCTACGAGATTCACTAATAAACTACAAAGATGCATATTTTAGAGTTTTAGACACTAAGTATATCTAGTCACGTTTAACAGGTAAAACATTTTTTTTAAATGATACTGTATTGATACAAGTTATAAATTAAAACACGTACATAATTAATTTGGTATGGTACCTAGGGGTTCCTACATAACTTTATGTAAGTATAAGCACATGTCGCACAGGTGGATTATGGGTCTACTTCGAGTACTTTTACCTAATTTAATAACAACAATCTTTGGGAAGTGATAATAACATAATTTAATAGAAGATATGTCATTATTTCATAAAAGATATGTACATTCTGATAACTTATAGGCAAACCAATTAAAATTCTACAACATTATAGGTACGTATCTACTAATTCGTATATACCTATTTAATAAATATTTACGTGTACTATAATGCAAATAGTCTATGTATCACGTACCTACCTGGCAAACAAAACCGATATTTATTACATATTAGGTATATTAGGCCTGGATTTCTCATCAATATCCTTCAAGTAACTAAAATATTTTGTTCTCATACAGCTACGTTACCTGTCTATAAACATTTCGTAGAATCAACACTTCGTAATATCACAGATTTTTAACATTATTTGTTTTGTGAACAAATTGTGATAGTTATCGACAATAGCAATACAGTTTAAGTTGATAATGATGCACGCAGTGGCTTTGGTCTCCGTATAGATTGAGGCGGCTAATGGTGCCCGCGAGGCTCCATTTGTCGTTGCGTTTGCGCAGCGTGCCCTCGAACACGGCGTCTCCCGGCGTTGTGCGCACGACAGCCATAAACTCGCGCCATCCTACTTCGTCTTTCCTTGGTTTCCCGGCCATCATCTCTGTTACCTCCAACACTTCTGCGAGCGTAAGCTCTTCACATTGTCGGTATTCTTCCAAATATTCATTTAAGTGTTTCACTAGTTGCTCGGCTACGTCTCGAGCTTCAAAGCTCTTTGATGATATTTTTATTCCTTTGTGACAAGTACACCAATGATCGTCAATGCCAGCCATTTTGCAAGTTCTATTTCTGGGAATTGGCAAAAATAAGCTGATGCTTCTATTGTGTGTGTAAGCTGTTTCGGTTCGTTGTTTAATATTGTCATTTTTTAAAACGTCCAAATTGATCAAGTCGGACAGCGTCGCATACATATCGAACGGTGTAGTCAGACGTCTACTGTTTTGTTTGAGATTATCATACGCTATATTGTAATTCTCTTGAAATGATGGTGGCAATAATATATGTACAAAAGGCAGACGCTCTTCTAATCGTCCTTGTTTTGTTAATCTTATTGCACCCCAACGTATGCCATGATCACTTAATAATATTAGAACTGTTTTATCCAAATAATTATCATTATCGAGTCTTTCCAAAAACTTTTCGTAGCTATCGTCCATAGCCATCGGGTACGTTAAGTAATCATGACTCATTGATACCTCCCAAAAGAACCCAAACAGTTTGGAGTATTTTAAAGTTGACGTTAAATCTTCAATATAATCTAAAAGAACTTTATAAAAGTATTTGTTACCCATACAGATATATGAATTAAAATCTTTAGTATTACCCACGGTTACTTCAGCTTCGTGTATAAATGTTCGAATGTAGTAGTCAGTAGGAGTTTTGATAAAACCGTATTTGGCAAAATTAAAAGTACCCAATGTTGCACTGTCTTCTCCCAGGGCAGTGTAAAACCCAGCTTCTTTGAACCACTGCCATACAAAAGGACAGTTATCAAAATTTGCACTAATATGAGGCCAACAAGTCCTCTTTAAATCGGTATCTTTGATGCCAAGTAGCATCGGTGTTAAGTTAGGAAATGTATTGTCACCCACTTTGTTGTAACCTAGTAATTCTACAGCACCTTTCTTTTTAAGGTAGGCCAGTGTTTTAGGCATGGTTCTATAAAAATTTAGCCTCGAGATGGCGTCGATACCCATCACTATCACATTGTAATAAGCTGTTTGATTGTTTGGCGCGCTAGACTTCTTTCTTCGACCATACGTATGCATTGGTTTTTTGCGTGCAAAAAGAAAATATTGTTCATAGATTCTGTTTTGATTATATTCGCAAGATACCTTAACAAATTCATGCTCTACTTCAATATAATTGGAGAACTCCACACAATCCTCGTAATGTACTCTGTCATCTACGTGTTCTGAAAAGACATTATTGACCGCCTTTGGTCGGTAAAATGATTTATAGCAACAAGTTATATTTCCATCCTTAGGTACATTGTGGTATTGCAGAAGTTCTGTATTAACCCAAATATGCGATTCGTTGTTATGGATAAGAGAAAAGTTAGCATTAGGGCAACTTTTTAACTCTGTTGGAGGGTGATTAAACGGTTTAATGGATTCGTCTAAGGCTATCAATCCGGGTATCGTACAACCTTCTGTTTTGATGGTGAAACTTGCTTCGGGCTCAATATCATAACGATGCAAATCCAAAGACGATATAGCTTGGTCATTGTTGACGAGTAATATTTCTGTACGATTCGTGATAGAAATTATAAGAAAGCTGCTGCCGAATACTATCGCCAGTAGAAAAAGGTATCTGAACCGCATTGGAACCGAGCGCAGTCGCGTGGCACCCTTGACCAGTTGCGCCATGCTGAAAAAAAAAACAAATGTAATTCAAATTCAGAATGAGTACGTACAACTAAAGTAACGTATTTTTTTATGTTAAATCACTTGTAGATTTTTGTGAAATCTTTTTCGTCGATTGTTTAGAGCAGACTGTGGGTGCAATGTAAATGAATATAGAATATAGTCTATTAAACTCTAACAGGTAAAGAAAAGTGAAATGTTAGATTACAAAACTGGTAAAACTGAAACTGTTGATCAATGTGGAGTTCGTCGGGTACATATACAGAGTACCTACAGAGTAAAAGACTCCTCTTAAACATTCAGCGCATTTGTTTTATGTAGATATTAAATATACTAGGCACATATCTCTACTCTACTCTCACTCTTTTCAGTATTATTTTTGATGTGCAGTTTAGACTAAAAGATCTATGAAATAATACTAAAAAGTGTTTCAACATTAATTAATTACTGGGTAATTAATTAATGGGTTTTCCTTTCAAACATTAATTTAAATAAGTTTCAATTAATATTTGTTTTGATCACGTTTGTGGTCTAGTGCATGATGTGACCTCCTATTATTAAAGTAGTAGATACACATATAAAAAATATATTCTCGTTATCAATATGATTGTACATTTTGCTGTGTAGTATACTTTTCTTAGAGGCCCAAAGTAATAAATAAATATATTTAAATTATTATTTAAGTAAGACCACTTTCGGGAGGGAAAACTTAACAGCGTAAGCATTCAAACACAGTTGAAATTAAGTTACTTTGAAAAGGAGTTTCAAACTGAGGCCCAGACTTATTCAAAATTGATGAATGCATTTATATAAAAATAAGCATTAGTGTATAAGCAGGTATGTACTGCGGCTCGAGAGAGGAAGATTGTATTCAGAGCAAAACCAGTAGTAGGTACGTTTAATTAAATATAGTAACTGTAATATTTTCTCCCTAGGTTGGTTTTACACTCTGTTGTACTAATTATTTTATACTTGGGTGACAAACAATAATTCATACTAAATTCCCATAGCACTTCCACTTTTTCCAGAATTTTCTAATTTTCCGGACAAATTAAAAAAAAAATCTTTCCCTAATAACTTTTTTCGCACCATTACGAGCATATTAAAAAATAAATTTACTCAATCGCGCCAGCCATTCTCAAGTGATGCATTTACCAACGAACAGCATTCCATTTTTATTGATTGATAAAGAAACAGCCATCAGCTTATCGATGTTTTTGTTTGTAATTAAATGATTTTTAGTGAATTTCCAAAACTAGAAAAAGTTGTTAGTTTTTTTAATCAGCGCCTTCGATCAACTAGTAACTCGGTACCTATATGATGTTACGCTGACATTATGACATGACGACGTCTGTGGTCTAGTGGTTCGTGTGCCGGACTGCTGATCATGGGGTCGTGGGTTCGATTCCCACAAGACACAAATATTTGTGTGGGTAAAACATGAGTATTTGTGTTTGTCTGGGTGTTTCTTATGTATTATAAGTATGTATTTACAAAAAAAAAATATAAGTATATAAGTATTATATCCATTGTCTAGTACCCATAGTACAAGCTCTGCTTAGTTTGGGACTAGATGGTGTTGTGTAAAATGTCCCAAAAATATTTATTAATTTATTATGCTGTGAGGTAGTCAGTCAGTCATGCCATCAATTTGCTAGCTTACGTTTTTTAATCGACTTCAGAAGAAGAGAAGGGATTCTGTACGTTTTAAATTTTTTTTATTTTTTTATTGGTGTATAATTTTCGACTCCGATGATTCACAACTAATCTTTTAAAGTCAGTTTTCTTTTATATTACACAACAATATTTTCATGTTTACATGATAGAATATCAACGGCCCACGACATTCCTACATGAAAGTGCACATTAGCATGTCAACTAAAACAAATATTTAACTCATGACAAGAGTCTTAAAGTTTTATTTTCATAAAAGTTAAGTAAATTATTTTTATAGTTAATTGTAGTAGCCTACTGTAAGTTATTCTGTGACAGATGTAAAATTTTACGTATTCATATTTATTTACATGTTAGAAAGTTGTCAAAAACTTGTTATTGGAACGAAGTTTTGGAACGAAGTTCCATAACGCGCGTTGTGAAAGGGGGCTAGACGGAAAAAATTCTTACGAAAAGTTGTCACGACACTTTTTGCTTGTCAACAATATTTGAATTTCGAATTATTGAGTGAATGACAATATTTGAATTTCGCGCGTTGTGAATTGTTGAGTGTATACAGGTTTTTTTATTTTTAATTATTAAATTTTAATGAAAGGAACTTCGTTCCATCCGGGTGTCCCTTGACACCTCTCAAGTTTTTGTAATGAGACGATAAACGAGCATCCAGGCCATCATATGATAAGTGGCAACCGCAGGAAATCAACGTCGCGCCATCAACACCAGTTGTATCACTCGCGCGCTTTGTCATCTTCAGAGTACAAACCTCAGTTGTCAAGTCTTTATGCCTGGTTCACTGGGTACATTGCCCTTCAAACTTGACCACAATAATGTTAGCACATTATTGCTTAGCGGCAGAATATTTGGTAATACGGTGATATTTATTTATTTATACTTTCTGTACAAAAAAGGCGTACAAAGGCGGTCTTAATGCCATTAGGCATTTTCTACCAAACAACCTTTGTAGTGATACCACTCCGGACAAACTTTGTAGCATGAACAGAGGTAAAACCTTAAAAACTACTTATGCATAACCCTTTGTGTTGTTATGTACTTTTCGAATAATCTTGTGTAAGAACAAAAATTGTCAAAAAACTAATTAATTTGTTATGTGTTAGCTATTAAACGAATTTAAACAGTATATTTTCACTGTGTATATAAATGACATTATAATTAATATTTCGTAGTCAGAATACTTTTACTGATGTTATTACTGAAAGTCAATTAAAATCACTTACCTTGAAAGAAGTTTATTAACGTCGGATAAACACGAAGTGACAAAAACATTTGTAACTGAAGATACAACAACACGACAGGTGCACTCGGCTGGTCATTTTTTTAGTTTTAAAATATTTACATTCGCACTAATTGAATTGGATATGTTTTGACATTAAGTGTCGACGGGACCTGTGTAAGTATAACATACTTCATTATAATGACATTGGGATATGCAGTGGCCGCGTGTGAAGTGTACTGGAGGCGATTGTGTCGCGTCCCAGGGGTTCTTGTGCCCGGATTCAATACCGACTGAAATTACTCAGTATGAAGTTCGTTTGGTTGTTGCCCTTATGAAACATGTAAGCAAGATAGCACTATCGTTATCCAAGTCTCGCATGGAGAGACGGAATAGAGGGTTGGGGCGGAGGCTGCGCGCATGCGCCCTGTGAGACTATCTGTGTGCCACCCTTGACAGTCCGACACCACTGCCCGAGTGCGCAATAAAATAAAGCTGAGTACATTTCATGCATTCAATACCGTTTCCGCATTCTAATTAAATTCATTTAAATTGGGGTTATCTACCTATTTATTGTATACACATTTTATTTTTCAAAATTTCTTTTAAAATTTATGATTTTCCCTCAGCTACCGGTAGGCGCAGAGCCCTTCAATTAGGGTTATTTAGGGAAATAGCCGTGTTACAAAAGCCGGAAGCAGATACTGATAGGATAGATATTACTATCGGTTGGCTACCTCGTTCATAAGAACCACAATACGCTGGAGGAGTAGATACTCCTCTATGGCAGTCGGTGGTAAAGTCTCACTTTCAACCGTGGTCAATGTCATGGCCGGGAACAAAAACTTGATTAATGTCATAACCTCCTTTCATCAGTCAAATTGGCAGTAGACAATTCGTGATCTTTCTTTCTCCTAATCTACAGAAGATGGAGGGCGCTTGTAGAAGCCTTCCTTCCACCCTAGGATGACTGCGACCCAACCAGAGAATAGTGGAGCGTTATATTTTTGTTGGTAACTACTTGTTACCAACAAAAATGTACCTCGGATTATTATGTAGGTTTTCTGATTGGGTTCCTAGTCATAAGTATTATATTTTTTATATAATATTTGTAAATCGGGCCATATTTTATCCATCCATGTTGTTAGTTTAATTTTGTGATGAGCTTTGGTAATGATCCAACTTTTACGTAATCATCATCAACCAGTATAGTGTCCCATTGCTGGGAAAGGGTTTCCTGTCTAATATACTATGTAATTTTTGACGTTGTAGGTAGGTACTATTATAACTGTAATTTAAGTACCTACTCGGTAGTAAGTACTGGGCATGTCTCGAAAAGATGTAACTTTACATTAAAAGATATGTTTTGAATATCGAAGTACATTTTGCAAAACTATAGAGACGTTAAGTTTTAGAGAAATTAGTTAAAAAAAGATACCCATCCCATAAGACCAAAAAGTACAGAAGTTCATAGAGAGTGTAAAAAACAACAAGATACCTATAAAGTTATTTTAGCATGGTAAATGCAAAAATATACAAAGAGATACCTACGTATTAGGTTATATAAACAAATGAACTCATTTAACACGCATTTATTTTATCTTATTTACAGAAACAAAACAATCTTAGATTAGGATCTGGTACACATAAACTTCGAAATCCGGGAAAATTTAAACGTTTAATGCGATCTATAATGGTCCACGTATTATTGTAGTATCGCATCATTGCCTCGAAAATTCCGCCTCCTGGCGCCATTCGCACTATCACATTAAGGTCACGCCATTCAAAACTTCGTTCATATACAGCCACCATTTCCTTTGCGACAATGATATCGTCTGCAATCAGTTTCAAGCATTCTGGATGAGGCGCTAACATCTGATTTACGTGATTGGTCAAGAACTTAACAGCGTCCATAAGCATTGGGTTGTGAGGTGGCAATTTTACATCATTGTAGCAAGTGCACCACTGTGTGTTGATCCCAGCCATTTCACACGTTCTATTTCTGGGAATTTGTAAAAAAAGGCTGATGCCTCTGTTGTGTGTATAAAATTCTGTACTTCTTCTTAATATTTCCTTATTAGTAATATCCGTAAAATCGATAAGATCTATTAACGTTTTATGCACGTCAAATGGTGTTGTCAGGCGTCCCTTATTGACCTTTAAATTATGGTAAGCTAGTCCATATTTCTTCCGGAATGAAGGAGGCATTAAAATGAAGATGAATGGAAGCCTTTGCTCTATTCGACCTTGTTTTGTGTACTGAATGTCACCAATATCCATACCATGGTCGCTCAAAAGAATCAATATTGTGTCATTCAAATAACCAGTTGATTCTAATGTCTTCATTAATGTAACGTACGCGTTATCCATCTTCACAGGATCATTTAAATTATCATGACTCATAGATGTTTCCCAAAAAAATCCGAATAATTTGGAGTTTTTCAGTGTGGTAGTGATTCGCTCAATATAATTTAAAAGGACTTCAAAGTAGTACATGTCTCCCATACACGTGGAAATGTGGTCGGCCTCTCTATCCAGTAACATTGACAAGTATTTTCTTAACTTAACATTAACCTTTTTTTTTTTTCGTTTGTAAAAGTTTTCTGATTCTTGCATAAATGGGTGTACATAGTAGTCTGTAGGGCTTCCTCTAAAACCAAATTTTCCTTGATTAAACATGCCAAATCTTCCAGTATCTTCTACCAGTGCCGTGTAATAACCCACGTCTTTAAATCTCTCCCAAATAAAAGGGCAGTTGTCTAATGTAGTCCGAGCATGTGGCCAGCAAGTGTTGTCTAGTTCTGTTCTGTTCATGCCAACAAGAACAGGTATCATATTTTGAAATGTGTCCTGTGCGACGGTATTGTAACCTTTTAATTCGACCGCGTTATAGTTTTTCAGCAATTCTATAGTTTTGGGCATAGTTCTGTATAAATTTTGCCTTGACATTGATCCTACTCCCATAATAATAACATTGAATGTTGTTTGGTTGCTAGGTGCTTTGAACGGATTTTCTCTATTAAATGTAAACTGCTTTTTCGGTGTAAATATAAAGTATTGATTATATATGGGTCTTGTTTCATAAAAACAACGCACTTTCACGAATTCGTTGTTTACTTCTATAACATCATGGAACATAATACAATCTAAATACTGGACTCTGTTGTCAACAATATTCCGCGCTATACCCTGTGACATCAGTGGTCGATGAAACGATTTATAACAACAGACGAAGTTTGATTCGTTATTAATGTGATAATTTTTATAATTTTCTTTTAAAGTCCATATATGAGTTTGATTGCTTTCGAGTAAACGATTTTTATAATGTTTACATAATTTAGTCGTGTTTTTAGATTCATGAATGTATTTCTTTATTGACACATCCTGTATATCGATGGCCGGGATGATACAGCCCACAGTATTGATAGTGAAAGTTTCATCGCTATAGCGAGTTTCAAATGAATCAAAAGTAGCATTAGAAGGTTCTTCAAGGAACAAAATTTGAGCCCCATTCGGAATACACCAAATTAGTCTTCCAAATATTACAACTTCAATTATAACGAGGTAAACAGTCATTCTTCCTTCTATTAATGAATATCAATAACATACTGGTAAAGTGGACTGTAAATACAGTTTATTAAAGTTTACTGTTTAAAAACTTTTTAAAAAACACTTTGCCAGATTCAATCGTGAGCGTTGGGAATATTACCCAATGTTTTAATAACATTCAGAACTGTTGAAAAACGTTGAAACGAGTCTGTTTTATGAAATATCTGCACTGCAGCAAGTTCAGATACAGTTAATTTACAATTACTTTGTAATCTTCAAAAAGTTAATACATAGAACTTGTAATGAATCTTTGTCTTTTATCATATTAAAATTGAAACAATTACACTTAACACTACTGCAGAGATAATACCCAATTTTATTGTACTACTAAAAAACGCGCACAACCCAACAAACACGCCAAAGCCCCACGCCATGTTTTATTCGTTCTACCTTATGTTATTAGAAAATGTAAGAGTTACGTAAACTGGACGATCGCTAATTTGTTACTAACCTGTCTATGTAAAAGAGTACTCTTATATAGTGAGGGGAGGTGTGCGGCGGCGGTGTAGTGCGGCAGTGGCTCGGCTCGGTGGCGACTCTACAATTACTGTTATCAAACAAACCTTGTTTTCACTTGTTAATTGCCATTATATTGGTTTGTTAGTATTCACAAATTGCACTAGACCCATGCAAGCGTTTTTTAAACTAACGCAAAACACTGCATGCTACTGATTGCATTGACGTCCTACAGTTCCTGCACCACAGAAGTAATTTACAATTGTTTCTTTTTCTGAGTTTTTATGTAGGTACGGTACCTAGTTGAGAACATGAAATGCTCATAATGGAGGCTATGAGATTATGTACGACTGTGAAGTATGTTTTATATGGGATTTAAACTAACTTTATTGTGGATCGCGTCTTTGCCATAGGGATAGGCAGGGACTGCAAAGGCTATATAGAAATAGTTCGTTTCTATTATTATTTTTAACTAGCTTTTACCCGCGACTTCGTACGCCTAGACTTAGTGACACAATTGTTGTCGGATTCCCACATTTTTCTGGGGTAAAATATATCCTATTTGTTATTCCCGGTCACATACTATGTGTGTATGAAATTTCATTCGAATCCCGTAAGATATTAGTTTTTCGGGATTTCCGGGATATTCCCACATTTTTCCGGGATAAAAAGTAGCCTATACTTTATTCCCGGTCACATACTATTAGTATTACCAAATTTCATGCAAATCGGTTCAGCCGTTTTTGCGTTATTGAGTAACAATTATACAAACAAACATCTAAACATTCACATTTATAATATTAGTATGATTCTTGCATACTTCTTTTGCTTCGACCTTGTACAGACGCCAGCAGGTCAAGCTATCCAAAACTGTCAAATTTTTTCAATTGAATATGAACCTTATTGTAATATATTAAAGTTGAAAATCTATCAAATAAATTTGACAGATTGTGGTAGCTTGATGTGCTGGCCTCTGTACATGTCGCCATAACACACGCGCCGGGTATAATAAGATCAGAATTTTGGGCGAACATAATAGACGTAACGTAAGTAATCTATGGATTACGTAGATAGGTAAATAAAAACAACATTTTCATTCTATTTATGTTCTGAAACTGAAGGCAATTTTCGCGAAAAATTGCAGTAATTAGTAGCAACTAGGGATTGCAATCCGGAAAACCGGATCCGGTGGCAATTTGCCGGATCTGGCAAATACATGATACCGATTTCTTGGAAAAATACTCGCGTTGTTCATAAAAAACATAGTTCCTGTCACCCGCGGTTTCACTCGGGTTCCAAGGTCTATTTACTATTGTCAATTAAAATACATAATTAGAAGATAAAATATTTTTCTCCAACTCCTCCACTTGCATACATATTAATTTTACTTTTCAATAAATTTTTATAATCATTCTTTTTGTAGAATTATTTATTTATCTATATATCTAGCCTGTATTGTCCCACTTCAGGGCAAAGGCCTTCCTCTCCCTTTTCCATGCATCTCTGCTCTCTGCCAATGAAAGCCAGCCACTTCCGTAGGAGTCAAGCTTGTCTCTCCGTCTTCAACTTGGCCTGACACGCGGTCGCCAATTGTTTAATGGGACTCACTCGGTGGGTCTCTTTTTTAGCCTACAGCTCATCTAATATACAGCAGGCATGTCGTAAGTATGAATATATCAAAGACCAATCTCTTTGACATGTTCATCCTAAACTCAATCTCGGGACTTGCCTTCAATCTGCGAGCATGTTACCCAAGTTAGCTGCTAATAAGGAGAAAAGTACGATGTCAACAGCAAATCATTTACTACTATTTGTCCATATTAATTAATATAAAATAATGCGAAAGTAACTGTTTTATTTTTTACCTTTTCACGCAACAACTAAACAGATTTTGATAACATTTGGCAAGAAAATACATAAAACATCCTGAATTCCCGAGGAAAGACATAGTCTACAAGCCTATGTCGCATAGGCTTGTAGGTTGTTGCTATAGGTATGAGATGTGGATCCGATCGGATTGAAAATGGTACCGAAAATCTCTAGTAGCAACAAAAGTAGCTCTAAATTTAATCGTTTCTACTCAAATAGATTCGTAAAGCTTATTAAGTTAACACCAAATAACTAAAAAATTATATTACGTTGAATTTTGCTATCTGAAAACTACATACTATATCTATCATCATCTGCAGCTAGTAATATTTAAGTATCTTGGGTGTTATTATATCCCATTATGAAACTCAAGTAAGTATTATAAACATGTTATGAACAGATTCAACGCTACGGCTTAGAATAGAATGCTTGAAAGATCACAATAGGTACACATCACACTATATCTTTATAGGTATGTATATATACCATATCCTTATTCGATTTTAGTACATTATGCATAGCCAAAGATAAATGTAATGGTTTCAATCTACTCTTGCGGGGAAAAGTAAATGAGTCGTGAAATATTTTGTTAATAATTTTGACAATACCTGTTACGTAGGTAAGATCGGCGCGCGCACTACCTTTTCACAAGAGTACTTAAATAAATCATGCGCACGTGTGGAGCATCTGCATGCCGACACATCACAATGCTACACGGTAACATGGTACTCGTAAATGCATCAAAATTATGACACGTTTACATTAACGTCTAAATATCTATAAAAAATGAAACACAAATAAATATTATTAAAAAAAAAATGTCCTATAATATAGCATCAAAATTATGACTCGTAGGTTGCAGTTATATTAAAATTATACACTCGAATAACTATTATTAAAATTTGTTACCCTACAATATGACCTTTCAGAAGGAACCTTAGCTGTGTATGTAGCTTTTTAATTGAGTTCGGTGCTGCGTTTGGTCGCCATGTTAACTTATGGTAAACGACAGTGTGGCCGGGGTAAAATAACCACAATTTCGCATAAGAGCAGCTGGAACGAATGTTCTATCAAAAATATGTTCTATCAAAAATCTCTTAATTTACACGAAATTAAGAGATTTTTGATAGAACATATTTTTTCATTCGTTCCGGACCTAATTTTATAGTAAAAAAATCATTCAGGAATAGTGTGCACAATATACTTTTCTAACCTAACAAAAATCAATTCATCAATGTATGCTAGCTGATCTGAAGGACGTTGTCCCGTTCAAATTATAATACATTTAACTCTCACTCTGCTCGGCTCCAAAGGGCCGTAGCGTGATGTTAAAGGCACAATTATATAACTGTCCTCAGAATTGGGCTATCAAATCCAAAAATATTTATTCAAACAAACTGGAAGTTTCAAAGATTAGCGCGTTCAAACAAACGAAAATCTTCAGAATATCCAGGGGAGGTGCCCCTGGTGACAAACGATCGATAAGGATACCGACATATTAAAAAAGATTGAATATGTATATTTTCAAATAAAAAATAATAAATGGTTGTCCTTAATTAAATAATAAATTCTTTGCTTTTGTTGCTAGTAAAATAGAGACACGCCTACTGGTTAGTGAACACGTTACTTTATTTTGTAACTGATATCAACGGCTACACGTACAAATATAGCGTGACGACTTCTTACGGACCAATTTTGTTTAATTATTCACTTCTACTGTAATAAGAAGTCGCCACGAACGACCTTATGGTCAGTTCGAACTTTCAAAATGGTTAAACGACTAATTTTACGACTAACCTCGTGTATTATAGCAAAGCTAGCTTCTTATAAAGAATAAAATAAAAAATGCAAGTGTAAATATATATAAATTTGTGCAATATTTATTTTAATATAAGTATTTAAATTAAATAGGTACCATTTAAAAATATGATTGACAGCAGTAGCATAAAGTGTAATAGTCCAAGATATTCTACGTTATTTTTACAATTACGATCCTATAAACTGTATATTATTTTAGCAAATTTTAAGAACTATGAATTATTAATCTTTTTAACTATTTATCTTTTTGTATTTTTTGGCATTTTCCATGCTAAGATTTTAAAGTTATTTAGAGAAGGAAAAATTCGACCGTGGGCAGGATTCGAACATGCGTCTTCTGATTAGGTACACCAGATGTTATGATTACTAAGCCACCAGAAATAAAAATTCCTTCGCTAAATAACAGTTATAAACTATCTTTTTGTATATTTTTGGCATTTTCCATGCTAAGATTTTAAAGTTATTTAGAAAAGGAAAAATTCGACCGCGGGCAGGATTCGAACCTGCATCTTCTGGTTAGGTACACCAGACGCTATGACCACTATATAAACTATTTCTTCAAAACTGTGTCGTAGCACGAGTATGCTACGAATAGGAGTCTCGTAGCGTGCTACGAAAATAGGAATCTTTGTAACACGCTACGTATTGATCTCGTAGCAGGCTACGAGAGCATTAAATACCACGGAAAAACATTGTGTAAAAGCGGTTTGGTACTACGTCCGATACGAATCTGTGAAATGGAGATTCATGGATGACGTAGAGAAATCGGATGACTGAAATCGGATCTAGTGTGGAAACTACCATACATATTTCTACGATTACTTCGGACCGTATTTTCACGGATTCGGATCGAACGTAGTGTGAAACCGCTCTTAGTGTTTAATTGTGGGAGTGGTAAATATGTCTTATGAGTTATAATTATCTTCATAGAAAAATAACCACTAAATTTTTATATGCCCGTTTTGGAAGCATATTCTATTAGATAAAAATAATTGTCTCAATCGGACATCGAGAGTTGAGAACCTATTTTTTTAAATTGATTTAAAATCCACATGATTTTATGTTAAGTGTGTACCGTAATTCGTAAAGTATTATAAATAATTCACAGAATAATTTTTATATGTATAACATAGTAACTATACTTAAAGCGATAATTTTTAAGGGTCGCAATCATTTAAATTTTTCGAGCGAGGGAGCGGTGCGGTGGTTCAGTGGCACCGGTTCAGTACGCATGCGCGAAAGAACCGGTGATGGCAACGCATACAGAGACTTCTGTACTTTATGTAATAAACTAGCACTTTAAATAATATCTAAACAGTTTCATCGACCATTTGCCGTATAAGAGATATGAATGAGGACCACTTCGTTTTCCCTCGAGGTAAGCCTGTTTCTTTGGCGATAAGGTTAGCTCGTGTGCTAGAAAATCGATGGTTAAATAACATAAGCATAACCTTAATTCTCAATGCGTTTCCTGATATTCATAGCGTTTGAAACAGTGAACTAATAGATATTTGTTGTATACGTGTGTGCAAGTAAAGTTTGTGTTTGTTTTGTGCAGTGATTAGTGTAATAATACCTATAGTATACTTAGAATATAATTAATGATTCTCGGAATTTGACAGGGCAATTAAGAATTCACGAGTTGCTTGAGTTCCTAGTCATACTTTTTTGTAGGTAGGTAGGTAGGTATTAACTAGCTACCTAATAACATAATAAGTCTGACAAAGACACGTACATATGTGCACACGTAAGATCGCACCTACAGATGATCTCTAAACTTAAATATATCATAATTTAACTTCAACTTAACTGGATCTAATGAATATTAAGCCCGGTTAAGTTTTTTTAATTATATTGACTTTGTATTTTCAGTTTTATACGACCTCCTTTCGCAGGTCTGCAGTTAAGAAAACTATTAAATGCTGACAATTCTGTTTATAGGTCCTGGCCTTACTCTTCCTCACCCTGATCCCTTGGCCGGGGCCGTCAGTCTTCAAAATAACCTGCTCTCGAGACAACTCCAAAATTGTAAGAAAAGTTATACAGAACAAATGGCTCCCAGTATTAGAGAGGTTTCAGGTAAGCACATTACAGGTACATATTTTAAGTAAATAATTTTAAAGATAGTCGGCATTTCGCCGCCTCTTTCTACTTCATTTTATTTCTTAAATTAATGATGAACAATGAACTGTAATTCAAAGTAGAACCAATGCTCGACGCCTTTTTTAAATTTGTGACCTCTTTGGTATTTAATGAAACTAATTATTTTAACTCTACAAGTCAAGTCCTTTGGTAAATAAAGCTAGAGTGATTTAATGTATAATAATAGGTAATGTTTGTCAATATTTTTTTATCCATCTCTATCTTCACACGTCACTACCAACTTATTAAATACTAATAATTAATGACGTTTTGTTTAAGGTGAAACTCCCGCTGGAGTGTCCATTCCACCCGGCTCGCGATATCTTCGCGCCTCAACACGCGGCCAAGCTGCAGCACCGGCCGTCACAGTGGACGTGCGCCTTCTGTGGCAAGTCCTTCTACGAGGAGCGGCACCTAGACACGCACTTTGACCAGCGACATAAGAATCAGATTAACAAGGTACAGTTAGCTGTCATTCTACTGTTCTAAATAGGTCGCTTTTGAGAAATTATAATATGATTCACATTAGACAATGGGTTCTAAATATGAATTGATTCCAGAGAAATTGCTGAATATGGCCGTTTTAGGCAGTTAGCCAGCAGTTTAGTTTGGTATTAACTTGACCCTTTGACTAAGAACCTCCTAGAAGAATGCAAATCAGGTTCACCTATAGGGAACTGATTGCATTAAAGGAGTAGACATGTGTGACAATATATACCTAAATGGCCGTCTGGTCTCTGGGCAGTCAGCCTCGCTATCAGTCTGGTGGATAGTCTTTTTTACCACGGCATGAACTATTATGGTGTAGCCCATGCTGACACGAAGGAAGGAGTTCACTTTGTTTCCGTTCTTAAAGCACTTTATTCACACACCAGCGATACACGAAAAAGATTAATAAACTAATTTGAATTAATATCAGCTATCCTACCGCTAGGCTATCTTCGGCAATGACTAACCAATTCCATGATGACTGTACCATGCCATAGCATGTTTATGTTTCATACGTAAACAATACTATTATATCCTTTGTGGACGCTGACTCGCTGTACCAATTCTCTATTTGAAAAAAAAAGTCAGTTTAAATAATATACCTCTCTATTGGCGGCCTCGTAGGAACAGTCGTCGCAATTGCGGGTGCTACGTGTTCACACGTTCTTTTCCTACGTTGAGCAGTGTTATTAGTTTATTAGGTTAAGCTATTACGAAATTGTCAGTAGCAGCTTGAAAGAGTTTGAATGTTTGTCAAAAGTCAAAGTGCTTGAAAATTTGTACATATATCAGTCGATCCGGATCGGGTGTAACAATGTTAAAATTTTAAAAGCTAGAAATTCTTACTTTTTATGTCTGTAACAATAACAATTTTACAATATTCATTCATATTATAAAGTACAATTTTAATAGTCCTTGGTAATCCTAAGTCTCCCTCCCTAAGTCTCGACAACATGGGACAACATTTATGATCGACATGTACCTTACCTTTCGGGAATACTTACAGGCGTGATAAAATGTTGTTATTTGTATGGTATGTATAGTGTTAGTAGCATACCAACTACCAGTATGATGGTGTACCTGATTCATATTGTGTGATGATGCAGGCGGAGGACGCAGTGTGCCTGGCGGACTACTGCGATATTATGCGGTGTCAGGTCCTGGTCGCTCACGGCCTACTTAGCGGTGCTGGCGGTCCAAGCACTGACATAGAGGTAACCCTTTATCATAAAATCTTCATTATACCACTAATTCTATCTACCTCTAGGTTACCTAATCACTGGAGTGAATAGGAGTGGAGCAGAGAGGAGCGGAGCGGAGTAATATTAATCAATAAAACACAAATCGGCGTGCGGTGACATGATTTTTGTGCATAATCTACCATCATGTGTCGTAGGGTTACGTGGTGTAAATATTAATGTCATTCTCTTGCCACTAAAGTGCCGTGTCGTTCTATTTCCCACCCAAGACAATTTTTGTGATCCAAAAATATTTGTTTTGAGTCTTTGTGCCCGTTGTATGAGTGTGAAAATGAAGACCCTCGCGACACAGAGTTAGATTTCAATTTCCTTCTTTTTAAGACGGAGTTTTGAATTTTGTTTACTGACGAATATAATTATGAAGTGTGTGAAATTACTTCTATATAATATTTATTTAAGCTAATAGGATTCGAAAGGCTCGAATTTCAACCATGTGTTGAATAGCGTCATGTACCCAATGCTCCTTAAAGTTTGTTGAAAACTAACGTAGTAATATACACACAGAAATGTCAGCAACAAAGATTACAATTTAGGACCTGGCTTATAAATCCTATTATTATTTATCGCAGGTATGGCAAGATGTAGAAGCGGTGAAGAAGGCGCTGGCGCCCGCGGCGACGCGGAGCGTGGCGCGAGTTTCGGGGCGGCGACGTCACCGGCCGCGCACTGCGCCCTCTCCGCCTATAGCCGACTGTCCTCGAACAGATCCAGATAGCAGAGATCCCGAAGAACCTGGTATGATACTGGTTTCTGACACCTACACGACTATTAGATATTTAAATAATAACTCCTTTTTAGTGATTTTATTGATTGTGTTATATTGATATTATTTTCCCATCCATGGTCATAATGATGCTGCAAAGGATCCAAAACATGAGTATTTCCCTCTTTCCCTATAAGATATCAATAACAAGTTTCTATGGTTTATAGTTTCTGAAATTTTCCGATTAAGTAGTCATTAAGTGGTAATTGATTGGGGTGAACCTACCTACATCAAATATTCTACTTAAAATCATGTCGTTAACAATTACTACTTTAAACGTTGTAAAGCGTAAAACGGGTTTGGAAGACTGACGAGCAAATCCCATGCGGTTTTCGTCGTCAAGAGCCTGTGTGACATTATGGCTATGATTTACATGCAAAGTTTGACGAAAGGGTTATCGAAACTTACCAACTAATGACATAATTATATAAATAAACGAGTCTTGTATTCACATTAAATCTCTGTTAAAACTGAAAATTATTGAATTTTCAGAGCCAGAAGAAAAGAGAACAGAAGACAGCGATGGGGACGCTAATCAAACAGCAGAGCTTTGCGACGCCGACACCGTGGAGTCTTCCCTGCCCCCCGACAGTCGACAGAAGAGACTTGCTGACCTACAAGCTGAACGAGCGGCTTGTGATCCAACACGCCTACAAACTCTCAAGGTTTTAGATTTGATATTTTTCATAACGTCACTTTGGTTATGACCTCGATATCTCTTTCATTAAAAAGCCGTTCTTTAATTTATAGCGGTTCTTACTCATTGGTTCTAAGAACATAAGGTTTGATAAAGTATTATTATGCATATATTCCAGGTTCGTTGTGAAAGGATCGTACATTCGTGTATAGCGACGCTTCTACTACATCTTACTCAACATCAGTTCACCGAGCTTGAAGGTTTTTATATTTCCTCATTTCCTCTTTTATTGGTAGGTAACACATAAAAAGCTCCGAATAATTTCATCACATGAAGATTTCAAAATAATATATAAGCCAAAGCATCGTCAGCCTTCAGAGACAATAACCAACTGGGCGTGGAATATTGGGAGGGCTAATTCAGGAGTCGTATGATAACATGAAATAACTTGATATACAGGGTGTTACAAAACTACCCGTAAAGGCGAAACGAGGTTAAATGGGGCCTTATTATTACGTGTCCATTCACAATATTTAAGAACCGTAGTAACGCTGTATAACATACCCCAAAAAAGGAAAACAACAACAATTATGAATGAAAAATAGAAAAACTATTAAAGTTGTCAATTATTAGGTAAAAAACAAAAACAAAGTACAGAAAGATACCAGAATATTTAACAGAAAGGCCTACGTAGGTACCCTACGTACCTACGTAGGCCTTTCTGTTAAATATTCTGGTTCCCTGACATGACAGCTTACTAGGGTTGACAACATTATTGGCTTTGATAATTTTTACTGGGTATTTTGTAACACGTATAGAAATCGGCTGCTGAGTCAGTAAGTTAGATTTAACATAAGATCAAAACTTAATGTTTTCAAGCTAGATGAAATGAGTTGAATTATAATGCATGGTGTGCATGGATACCGAATAATTCAACCACAAGCATAAGTGACTTGAGTTGATATTCGTTAGATTGAGATAGACGTTGGTCATTAGATACGATCAAGGTCCTATAATAACCGTTGCCCACTACAACCAACATACATAGGTAGGTACTTCTATGGACTCCAAATACTTATTCCATTCCCAATTCCCAAATACATAACCTCCATGAGTGTCGATATATAAACGATCCACTGAACAGTAAAGCCTCGCTATCAACATGCTGACTCGCGGATCTTTGAACGTCGACAATGCCTAGTATTTTGTATTTCTTGCCAACACAATAGAAACAGAAGGCTTGTGCCCACAACCTTTTATTATTGGCATATTTTAACACTGAATGTATTACAATCGCCAGAGGAAATGCAGCGCGCTGTGTGCTGGTACCTGAGTTGCGACCGGTACTGGGAGGATACGGCGCCCACAGCGCGGGCTTTCCCCTGGCCGCTGCTGCTAGCCCTGGCTACCGGCCTCGCGCTAGCTCTCTGCATGTGCTATTACATAATTTGGATTGTATTCGAGTAAGAACCACGTTGTTTTTTGATAAGAAAAATTACGTCACTTATTGTTGCAAGCTTTATCAATAGTTTACATAATATAGTTAAGAAAGAACATTTTAGTTTAATTACAGTAGATTTAACGATAAAATTGCTCTATATTTTTCATTATTGGCGCTCATGTATACCTAATTACGATAGGGGTTTGACAAACTGAAGATATAATTTTCATTTCCTGAAAATAAAAACTAACAAGTTGCTTCGTCTTTTTCGCGACTGATTAGATACTCCTCTCGCCTCCTATTGAGGCATTTTCTTGGTAAAGATAATATGTTAGTTTATTAGAACATCGTACCGATTCTAATTAAGGTCCCGATTATGTCCAGAAGCTACTAATACAAAAAATAAACCACAAACTGTAAAGCAAACGTCATAAATGTTTCAAAATTGTATATATACAATATCGTATATATTATCGTATAAATATAGTTCTGAAGAAGGCAGCGTAGCGGGTAGTGCGTCGGTGTCAATGACCACGCACTCGTCACCGACGCGCGGCGAACGCCTCGCAGCCGACGAGGCCATGCTGGACGACCCCGACCACGACGACCACTACATATACGTCACCTACCCGCCGGAGCTCAAGCGCCGGCTGCTCGAGAGGTACGGAGCGAACAAACTCACCCTTATCATACTGTCGCCTTTTATCAGACAGACGAGAGTTGATTAGGGTTTCAAAATAAACGTACCTATCACGAAACAGGTATCTCGAACGATACTGATTACGCATTCGATTTTCTTTTGTTACAGTAATAATTTTAAAATAATAAGACAATTCAGTTCGATCCGACAGTCTAATAATTGATTGGACTGAATGACTGACTTTTAATTGGAAATTCAAATTAATATTGATGTCTAGGAGTCTACTATCAGCATAATAGATACCTACTTAATATATAGTTTCTAAACAACTTTCTGCATGTTTGTATCGGTACTCTAAGCAGTACTATCCTAGATAATAGAACCTAGAACTACTGTCTTGCTGTGCCAGCTATGATTGGATACAATAAAATACAATATTTTTATTGGTCTGAATATGGTTATGACAGGTCTTAAAATGGATTTGTATGCATTGTTATTTCAAATAAATCACGATTATAATATCGTTCTTCATCATGCAGGACGGATTGTAGAAATATGTTTGATATTTAAGTTAATGCGTAAATAACTGAAATGATACTAGTAAACTAATCTCAGTTACATTAGCTGTAGATAATCCATTAGTTTCAAATACAATACAACTGTATTATCTCACTTTTTCTGCGAGATTTAAATTGCACATGACGATTGTTTTGAATAGAATTTTTAATTTATTTACACAAATTAATTGGGAGGTGTTGTTCACCAGTTATTAACTTTCAAGAAAGGAATATTGTGTTTTTTTTTACCGATTCTGACCATTCTTATTAGATATAGGTAACACTTTCTAGATGATCCGATATACATTTGGTTTATGTTTGATCATAGGAAGATATCCCAAAAAATTGTTAAAGTCAAGCCGATTTTAACAATTTTTTCATAAAAGTACTCGATTTAAAATTAATTAAGTTTAACAATTTTTTCATAAAAGTACTCGATTTAAAATTAATTAAGTTTCTGAATATCGATTTAAAGCTCGAAAGAAACCGTCTGATGAAGTCCACGCTCCGACCAAATCCACTCCATATCATGACGGGCAGCGAGCAGTTTCAAAAGCTTCTCGCTGACAGATTCGCTGCAATGAAACCCACCGAGGATCTTGACGAGGCCCTACAAAATGTAGTTGAAGCGCTGAAAGATGAGGGCATCAAATTTTGCCAAAAGCGGCATAAAGGTAAGAAGTCTAAACTCTCGGATGAGACTCTGCGGCTTATGACAAAAAGACGGGAAACTACCCAATTGACTTCGTCAGACAGGTCACACCTTAACAAGGTAATTGCGAAGCTGGTACGGCGTGACCTTCGGAGCTCCAATACGTGCCTAATTGAACAGGCAATAGAGCGAAACCGAGGGTCCAAAGTGTTCACTCAGCAACTTGGAAGGAGCCATCTGACGAAGCTCACCACACACGATGGCAGGACTGTCTTGTCAAAGCCGGAGATTTTTACCGAGATTGAAGACTTTTATGGCCGACTTTATGCCGCCCATGTTCCTCGTCCACAGCGCGACAACTGCGATTCTAGAGCCACTCTGATACGCCACTACACCGACGAACTACCGGATATCAGCCACGACGAAATCGTGTTGGCTCTGAGACAGCTTAAGAATGGAAAAGCCCCCGGTGAAGATGGAATTACTTCTGAACTCCTGAAAATAGGAGGAGCCCCTCTTGTTCAGGAGCTACAAAAAATCTTTAATTCCATCATTCGCTGCGGGAGAACTCCAAAGGCGTGGCATGAGAGTGTGGTGGTTCTGTTCTTTAAGAAGGGAGATAAAACTCTTCTTAAAAACTACAGACCCATTTCTCTTTTAAGTCACGTCTATAAGTTGTTCTCTAGAGTCATCACAAATCGTCTCGCTAGAAGACTTGACGAGTTTCAGCCACCCGAACAGGCCGGGTTTCGCTCAGGGTATGGCACCATAGACCACATCCACACAATGAGGCAGATTATACAGAAGTCCGATGAGTATAATCGGCCCCTGTGCCTAGCGTTTGTGGACTATGAGAAGGCCTTTGACTCTGTGGAAACCTGGGCTGTTCTGGAATCTTTACAGCGATGTCAAGTGGACTGTCGTTACATCGAGGTGCTGAGATCTCTTTATGAATCTGCCTTTATGAATGTCCAAGTACAGGACCAACAGTCTAAACCTATCCAATTGCGCAGAGGCGTGAGACAGGGAGATGTCATATCTCCGAAACTGTTCTCAAGCGCATTGGAAGATTTGTTTAAGACATTGGACTGGAAAGGTAAGGGCATAAACATAAACGGCGATTACATCTCGCACTTGCGATTCGCAGACGACATAGTCCTATTGGCGGAGTCGCTGGAGGAGCTGCAACAGATGCTGAATGGCCTAGCATCAGCCTCACAAAGCGTAGGTCTCAGCATGAATTTGGATAAAACCAAAGTCATGTTCAATGACCACATTGATCTGAGACCTATTGCTGTAAATGGTCATCTTCTTGAAGTTGTTTCAGAGTACACTTACCTTGGGCAGATTTTGCAGTTAG
This sequence comes from Acronicta alni, assembly GCA_964056405.1. Lineage (NCBI taxonomy): Eukaryota > Metazoa > Arthropoda > Insecta > Lepidoptera > Noctuidae > Acronicta > Acronicta alni. Next base: position 13,005,258 of record OZ043916.1, on the reverse strand, counting down.
GTAAAAACAACTTTGAGAAGGAGGCCAAGAGGCGGATTCAGTTGGGCTGGGCAGCATTTGGGAAACTACGTCAGGTCTTCTCATCACCCATACCGCAAAGTTTGAAAACGAAAGTTTTCAACCAGTGCGTCCTACCTGTGATGACCTACGGCGCTGAGACGTGGACACTCACAGTGCGGTTAGTCCACCAATTTAAAGTCGCACAGCGTGCTATGGAGCGTGCTATGCTTGGAGTTTCTCTGAAGGATAAAATCCGCAACGAGGTTATCCGACAGAGAACCAAAGTAACCGATATAGCACACCGGATTAGCAAGCTGAAGTGGCAGTGGGCTGGCCATATCTGCAGAAGAACCGACAACCGCTGGGGTAGACGTGTTCTCGAGTGGAGACCGCGACTCGGCAAACGTAGTGTGGGACGCCCTCCGGCAAGATGGAGTGATGATCTGCGAAAGGCTGCTGGTAGAAGCTGGATGCGAAAAGCCGAAGACAGGGTGAAATGGCGCACATTAGGGGAGGCCTACGTCCAGCAGTGGACTAGTATAGGCTGATGATGATGATGATGATGAAGTTTCTGAACAACATCACGCAATTGGTTTCTTTTATTTCAAAATGTAATGTAGACTAAGCACCCTATTATTAAAATAGAAGGTCGGATACAAAATATTCGTATGAATTAAGTACCTACCTACCGTTTACAGTAGTTGTTCTTATGAAAACGTTTCAACAACCATATGCTACGACACATAGGCTACGATTTCTTTGATGTTAAAGTTACTTATATTATAGCTAAGCTGCGCTGCCAGCGTTCTATTTAATATATAAATTGCCACATATTTTTTTACTGTGTGCAATATTATAAAATATTGTAGGAAACATTTATTTTACTAATAACAGTTTTTGTTTTAGCTGCTACAATAGAACGACTCGCCTCTGAGATCCACATCCATTGCGCCGCGCATGCGTACTTTGAACCACTACAAGTAGATTTAATATTTAGATTTAGTGGCAACTGGAAGACATTATGAGATAGACAAAATATTATGCTGATATGTATTCTGTTCCTTATATTAATTAAGAACACTTCTTCGCTGAAAACTATTACTATCAAATAAAAAAAGTTGTTGGACAGCTGGAGCCTAAATCGCCCGTCCAGAGACACCTAACGACTTTATGTTGACGCTACGAAATCGATTAATCTTTTTAAATAAAAACTTATAAGTAGATTTTATCTTCACTATTTTTAATCCAACATGTGTTCGCTAAATCCTAATTCTAGGTATAAGGTGCAGAATTACATAAAATAAAACAATATTTTCACAAATTCTGAAAAGTAGATTTTAGAAATCAATACCTCAAAAGAATCTCTTATTTAATATTATTATTTTGTAATCATTTAGTTGAAAGTATTTATTTTTTTAGACGTAGTTTGCTTGGAACAATTGGTGCCTAAACCTTTCCGTTTTTACATTGACTATTTATAAGTATTTTCCTTTTTTAGTAGTTAATATTACAATAAGAAAAAAAAAACACTGTACAAACGAATAAAATTCAGCTAATTAAGAGAAATATTTTTTGTACCACCGAGTACTTCATACATTTTAAACCCTTATTGCTAACAAGATATTGTAGTACAGTGTGTGTTGTATACAGACGACAGTATATTGCGTATGTTACGGTAAATGTGATAAATATTATAATAGTAATATTTACTACCATGCCTCATTCTTTGGTATAATCGTCGCAAGCACGAACTTGGTTTCGAATGGTAGTTCGAGCAGCGTTAGGCCGCTTTGTTGCCAGATACAGCGGCACTACTCCACGGCGCATCTGTCAACAAACTCCCATATTGACCCTTACACCACTGTTGACCGTGCCTACACACTGCAAATCAACCGCATGTAGGCACGGCGTCTAAAGTCACCGTCAGATATATTGTAGCAGACAAGGTGATCAAATACTTCTGAACAATTTAAAATGTCAATTAGTTCCATACACTACGAGTTACCATTAATACCTGAACATTCATTACTTCATTCATTTATGAGCAAATGCTTGTCAATAATTTCTATATCTAACGAAAAATATCTGAACACTTTTAAAGTTAGGATAACGTCAAGTGTATCTACGCAGACAAACACTGAGCTCATCGAATTTGCCTACTGCGTAATATATGGGATAGTGTATAGAACTTATTGACATTTTAAATTGTTCAGAAGTATTTGGTCACCTTGTCTGCTACAATAGGTATATCTGGTGGCGACTGTACAAACTGCCTTATTGAAATTTTCTATGAAATCCTCTGTAGCACCCCGAAGTTTTAATTTCTTCTCGTTTAAAGGCAATGTGTTACGTCAGTACAATTCTGCCTGATTACAAATAATTAAAAATAACTCACATTATTTTAACCGTGTCATTAAATTAAAAAAAAACAATTAGAAGCTAGACTGTAAATAGTTTGTTATCTGGATAATGGAATGCCCACATAAGCTAAGTAGCCATTGTTACTGTCGCAAATAAGTATATGACGCAAAGTGCTGGTAATATTGTTCGAAATTATAATTTAATAATTTTCACGAACACTAGTCACTAGTCATACTATATGAATGAATATATGTATAATTTCTTTCTTAATTTTCAGATGAAAATACTTATTACACCATTATTTTTTAATTATCAACAAAATTGTTCGTTTACCACAAAGCTATTTTCATATATTTTCAGTAAAATCTGAAATTTTATATTTAAAATAAATTATTTAACTACTCGCTTAATTAAATTTGACGGAGTATCTGCTTTGTACTACTAACCAACATAATACGCATATCTACAAATTTTGACATTGAAAAATTTTAATGTTCGAGCCAGTTTTTTTTTCCTATTTAATTTTTATATGTTAAAATAATCTATTAAATCATGCTTAATTATTTTACCGGTAATTAAAGAGTAGTGGTGTATATTTAGCGTAGACTATACTGTACCTACTACTTGTATATTAACAGCTTTTTAACTTCGCATAAGTAAATGCTTGAAAGAGACTGAAGTGAAGCATTTTATTATACTTTCAAATTATTATAAACTCACTCATTTTAAGGTAATTGAGAGCACCTTTGTGTTGGTTTGTTTTAAAATATTTGTAATATAAAAGTTTGTTAAATAAAATACTTTATAAAATTCGTGTACTTATTTATTAGAATGTTGTATAAAATTGGCAGTCTTTATAATTAATTACAAATATATTAACAATTTATACGAATATGCGTTAAGCATATTAAGGTTATGTAATTATAGACATATTTATGAGTGTGTAATTATGATATTATTAGGATTGTCTAACAAATCTTTATTGACCGGAGTTCTGAGATGACGAGTTCGCAAACCGAGAGAATACCATCCGCAGACATAAATGTTACTCCCGAAAGTCATAATATAAAAACGACAAATAGCCATACTAAAGCTTTACAATATACAAAACTTTATATAAATCTAGTTAACGTAATTTTAAATAAGATCAATATTTACATTACACTTAAATATAACTATGTTACATACTTTGATCTATGTTCACACGTACTTGCCCTTCCACACTGAGTTGCCTTCCATGACACACTTGCAGCCGCAACCCGTTGGGCACATATCGTGTTGGGAAAACCTGCGTAGTGAAGACCGTTAAAAATTTTAACATAATTATCATCAAATTCGCGATTTAACGATGTGTGGGTGGTACCTATAGTTTCTAGTCAACTATGAGCTGTCCATCAAATTTTCAGTTGGAATGATAAATGATATAATATCTTGGTCTTGTGTAGACATTAGGCCTTTGTAATCTCGAATTGAAAGTTACGTAAACAGGGTAAACTCCGGGTGTCTTATCTGGGATCTGAGTTATGATTTTCCCTAAACAAAAAAATAATATATTATTCCGCAATAGTTTCAGAAACAGGACCCTTGAATATACGTATAAGTAATGTAATGTTTTGAGTTTGTTAGCCCACGGAAGGGGAGAATATCCTAGTATGGGGGAACGTTTTTATGAATAAATCAAAAAGTGGTAGTAGACAGTACTGACCAGTGCAGCATGTGCATGGCGTGTCCGGCGTGTGCGCAGTAGTGGCAGGCGGCGGCCAGCCCCCGCACGGGGCGCGCGCACACGGCGCAGGACAGTGCGGCGCGCCCGCACGAGCCGCACGACACGCCCCGCGCCGCACGCCCGCACCGCGCGCACTCCGCCGCCAGCTCGGGGCCCGCACACGCTCCCCACGCGCTTGACCGAGCGCCGCCAACTAACTTCAGCACCTTTATCAAAGCATATTTTTTTATATATTAAGTGTTCTCTATCTGTATTTATTATGTATACTATGTAGTTTTATTTCTATTTATATATGTATAAATATATAGGAGTATATTCATTTGTATGAATCGTGGTATGTTATTATCACGTTTACAATTTTCTAGTGCATCTACTGTTTTTATCGTCTCTACATCACCCCAAAGTTGTCTGGCAGAAAATGCCTAATGGCATTGAGACCGCCATTGTACCAACTGTGCATAAAGAATTTTAAAAAAAATAAGGTGGTACCCACGCAGATACCTAAAGTGACACATTGCCAAAATGGCGATCACAATAAACCGACTGCGGTCGCAGTGATACTACAGGTGCAAATAAATAATAATAAAACACATTGCCAAATACTCTTGAGAAAAATCTCTAAGGGATGCAGATTTCCTCACGATGTTTTCCTTCATCGTTTAAGCAAGTGATGAATTTGAAAAGTCAGAGGCGCGTGCCTTGGATTCGACCTTTGAATTGTGACCGTGCCCAAGAGTGGGACAATAAATGGTTTGATGATGATATTTATCTATAGACCAGCCTTCATAATTTTTTTCAAAAAGTCCTTTAAAAAAAATGGGCTATGAACCTACTATTTTTAAAATGTTTACTCACCTCAGTCTTCTTGTATATTAACTGCCAGCGATGTAAAATATCCGCATAAACTCGTTTGAAGCAGTGGTAAAGGTGTACTGTAGCCTCGTCGAGCACACACGAAGAAGCTCGTTCAGACTTGGACACAGTAGAGTCTGTGTAAAAGTTCTCAGCCTCCGAACATGAGTTGCTGCGAAGAACTATAGGCAACGTCCAACCATCTGCGCTGATCTCACTGTATTGGTTTACTGTGCTATATGGGGATGTGCCATTACCCTACGATACATAAAAATATTTTCGATCAAGAAATTACGTATTTATTGAAATTTAATTAAATAAAAAAGGAGTTTAATGAGCAATAGATGCCAGCGTATCTGGAATAACTCCGGGTTAGATTATCGGTTGGCAAGTAATGACTTACATAGCTTGAAGTGCTGATTGTGGATTGTGAACTAGAATTGCTAGTGTCATTGAAGACTGAGAATGCACATGCTAACATTGCAGCCATCTGTAGATTCGATGCCTTAGCATAGTGAGATATTCTGAAACAAAAATTGGACTAAAACTTGTTGTAAGGGCGAGGCGCTGACCAACCGATCCGCAAGGTTAAGCTGCGCTAGCCGCGGTCAGTCTGTGGATGGCTGACTGGGTGATGTGGATGGGTGATTCTTAACACATCGAGACCCCTTCGTGCCTCGGGGAGAACGTAAAGCCATCGGTCCCGGTTGTCATGCGAACACTTAATTTATCGATCACATGTGGATAAGATTAGTATGTACATCTAAAAAGGTGGCATAATCAAAGAAAAGCCTTTACTCAGCAGTGGGTAGATTCAGGCTGTGGATGATGATGATGAAACTCCTTCGCGACACAGTGCATGTCTCGTAATACTTACGGATACGAAGCTTTTTTTTTAAATGCTCCTTAATTGAGTTCGAACACGCACGCAGACGTCATTTATCCACATGTGATATTTAAATTCAAGATATTACAATTAACAATTCTGGAATCGACTTAATTTTCTTACTGTTACAGTTAATATTTCTGTGTGTGCTAATAATTTTATCATTTCCAAATTTAAATTTAGTTTAGTGACCGAGCTGTCCTTTTTGCTAATTAAGCTGATACTTACAATGATTGCACTAGGTTACAGCAGAGCGGGTGCCCCACCCAGCCCATGCTCTCCTCGCTGGAGACCAGGTGCTCAGAGATGCGCGCGCGCAGTGAGCGGCCGGTCAGCGCCGCTAAGTTCCACGCATGAGCCAACTCGGTTTCGCCTTCTTCTGTTGCTGCCTTAGCGTTATTTTCGCACATTTCTGTTAAACAAAATCATGAATCTGTTTACTTATTGCACTAATTAGTCTCTGCCGGTAACTCATCCAAATCGATGAGGGTTAAAAGCCTGACAGAAGTTAGGCTGTCATAAGAGGTTGTGACACTTCAAGCAAATATTACGTATGTATTTAATTTTTATAAAATATACAGTTTACATGATACATGGGATTAATTAGTGATGTGAATTATCATTGATGGAGTGTGACGTAGGTATAAATAAAAGTGAACTGCTCGGGACTCGGTCTCAGTCTCATGTAATAATGCTTATCAGTTGAGTGTGCATTGAGTTATATTTATAGGGTGAGCTGCACACAACTGGACTTAAACATACTGGCGAACTGTGTTTGTACATTACGCCTAAACCTTCGGGTAATACAGGCATGATGGTATATTAGGATACGTACCAACAGGATTGTCAGCGTTAATGACGTAATTCTCAGCGAGATTGCGACTGAGCGGGAACAGGTCAGGAGCTGCGTACAAGACAACTCGCGGCGCCACACAACCAGATATACTGCCGCGACTGCGCATACTGCCCGCACGACGACCTTGCGCTTTCTGACAACAACAAACAGTCTTGCGTGTTAAGATAAACTTCTTATTATTAGGCTACTTCTTTCCTCTACGATTTTGACGAGATGAGAATACGGAAGCAAAGATAAATAAATATTACGCCCGTTAAACTAAAATATTTTTTTCAATTACACGAGGAATTAATACTTTTCAAACATAATTAATTTTAGTCAGCCTACCCTTCAGTGGTGCCACAGTTTAAGTCTGGAATACTTAACAAACAGGTTTTAGGAGCAAGTTAAAGAATCGTACATGGAAAACTCACCCATCTATCTTGAAAATAGAACGTAGTGATTGAATTCGACGGATGTCTGTGATGCAACTGGGGGAATCCAGAAGCGTTAGTCGGAGACGGCGTAGTAGTTGCGTGCGGAGATACAGAGTTGTAACCAGTTGTACCAAACAGGCCTGGAGTGAGAGAGAGCGACGACATTGACCGCGGCGTCCCGGTCTCGTGTTTGAGGGACAAGCGACGAGCGTTTGGCGGACGGTTGAAGACAACTAGTGTACTAACGCCGCACCACTTTGCCCCACAAGTACGAGGGAATGGAATGCAGGAGTCACCGGCGTTTTCACTCTCTGATTGACTCCTTTGACTTGATTTCATTGAGTCTGTATCATCACTGGACTTTACTGGTATCTGGAAATTCAAAACACGTGATTTGTAAATGCTTGCCTGATCAATATGTTATCAGTATACCTACCAGTCGTCCACCGGAAAGCGCAGCGTGGGACGGCCTCCAACGAGATGGATGGACGACCTCGTGAAGGTCGCTGGGAGTCGTTGGATGCAGGCGGCTTATAACCGGTCTTTGTGGAAGTATATGGGGGAGGTCTTTGTTCAGCAGTGGACCTCCTGTGGATGATATGATGATGATAATGATGATACCTACTGATACTAGCTATCACTGTCATGTAATACCTCATCAATAGATGTTGCCAATGTTTTTAAACAGTGCAGCAGACATCTGTGGCCTTCCTTTTTCTTGCGGTAAGCAGTCCTGTTGATTGATTGCAGAATTCTAATAGTAGTGGGGCTATCAACATTGGTTCCGGACAGCCAAGAGAACTTTGGTATAGTTTGTTCTGTGACGTTTCGAGGGAAAGTCACTTGGAGGTTGGCAACGTAGCCATTGCGTTCCGAATGTATCTGACACGTCCGTGTATCTATATTCATGTCAGTTACTTCGATGTTGGCCATCTCGCGGATAGATTCGAACTCCTCGTCAATCGACGTGTTTGCTTTGTGCGGCAGTTTGTTCTGAAAGGGAAAATTGACACGTAAAATTTGAGCTCGAAAAAAACATTGGATGCTCTATCTTCGAATTTGTCTGTTCTGAGTTCTGATGATGATGATTTTACCATGCCAATAAAAAAAATTGTGCAAATCATTTTATAAGAATGCCACCGAATAATTGCTAAACCAATGCAAGGTTTTTGCGATAGGCGTTGCGAGGTCAATTCCTGCGCAAAACATGTACTTGCATGGCCTACAGATATTTTTTCCGGTTTTTTAATGCGCACATTGCCTGATAAGAAATTCCTTACCAGTAGAATGTCTTGGCCCTTGTCACCCATTGAGATATCATTTGTAGACTCTGCTGTAGATGCATAGCTAACATCTAAAACGAAACATTAATTTACAATATAAATGAAAGAATGATTTTTTGACATAATTATTAACCTTTTGACCGCCACGGACGTCTATAGACGTCAAATGAAAACTTGCTCACGACGCCAACGACAGCATGGCACGTCAAAAATACCACTTTTTTTTTTAGTTCAAAATAAATACCTATACAACAATTTCTTGTTTTTTTTACCTATTATTAGATACTAGAATTTGTCGTTTGGCGTAGAGAACACGGATTTTTGTTATTGACGTGGCGGTCAAAAGGTTAAAAACGATTTTGCATTTATGTTTAAAAAGAACTGTATTTGTTAGTCAAATGCAAACTATGGGGTACTAGAAAATGGATAATTATGTTATCTTTAGACATTTGTTAAAATACATACTTGTAATACATTAGAAACACCCAGAAAAACAAGCGTTTACATTCATCACATAAATCGCACCCCCGGTGCGACACTGTCACTTTTGCAAAAAATCCAAAAATGAGTTAAAGTATATTTTTTACAATGTAAACTGATTATTATTTATCCAAAAGTAACGTTAAAAGTTGACGTTACGACAGCTTATACTACAGCTGTTCATCTCATCTATATATTCTTAAGTCATTGTTATGTGAGGTGTCAAAGTTTTAAATGCTTCTCCTGAAAAACTTCATTTTTGCATAAGTGACAGTGTCGCACCGGGGGTGCGAAATATTTATGTTCTGTGGGATTCAAACCCGCGACCACGTGATCAGTTATCCGACACTCGATCTACTAGACCACAGAGGTCTTCAAAAATATTGAGTTTTAAAACAGCTAACAATGCTTGACATGTGACGAGACATATAGGTAACATGGTATATTTTAAAACTTGACCATAAAAAGTCCTATGATACTTGTAATGTTAAACTGTCATTAAGACTGTCAGATTTATAATGCAGTAGGTAAATTATTGGCAGAATTGTCGACATCGGCAACAATTGGCATAGAGAAAGAGAGAAAAAAAAAAAAGAAATATACTAACTGTCACTATTATTGTCTTCATCATTTTCGCCATCATCGGGAAGGTAGTGATTGCACATTTTTAACAATGATGGATGCATTGTCCAAACCCTAAGGGACTGATCCCTAGCCCATGTCACCAGTTGATAATTTGATGGAGAAGTGTTCGGTCTCCAAACCATGGTCTGGACTGTGTCAGTGTGTCCTACAAGCCTGTGTGTTAGTGCTCCACCTACCCAGATGCCGATAACACCAGCCTGTTCTACTCTAGGCATTCCACCCCACCCCACTCCTATAGTCAATAGGCCACTCCCAAATGGCGTGTATATAGCTCGCCACACAGGGAAGTTTGTCATTATCACATTCTCAGGCCTCCTTGCATTATTGATGTCAAAATATTTGATGCTGCCATCATGACTTGATGTCACTAGTTGGTATTCATGGTGAGGGCTCCAGTCAACACCATGGATTTTGCAGAGATGTGCAGATATGTAGTGAATAGGAGCTGAATGTTTTCTGTAATCCCAAATTTTGATATCACCATCATGGGCAGTGGCCACTATATGGGTAGCTACTTTATTCCACTGTACTTGTGAGGCACCAGCTGGAAATATTAAAGATATGTATTGTATTACCTAATATTACATATACTCTGTCTCTCCCTACTCTCACTCTGATATACAAGTTAAATACATACCATCACACCTGTTTTCCTGCAAGTGTTAGGCAAAGGTGCTTTAATGTACACCCACTGTTCACCGGTACCCGGGAACAAATCCAAACCACGAACTACTACTGAGAATTTCCTAGAATAACCCAAACTCTCAAGACTCAGAAGCTAGCATAGCAATCATTCTTAGGAATAACATTATTTAAGACCATTGATTAAGCTTATCCCATTGTAACTATTCTTTGTGACAAATATTTTTTAGTATTTTTATATTAGCACCACTAGACTAATAAGGCAGTTACAGTTAAAACAAAAGATAAAAATCTATTACGTACCAACTGCACACAATGAGACAACTGGTTTTCTTGCATCCCGTAGATCCCATAGATGGGTGAATGTATCTATTGAACATGTAGCTATTAAGTTATGATCTTGTCTATGGAAGTGGGTGTCACTAACCACTCGAGTGTGCCCACGAAGAGAGCAGATGCATGTCAAGTCATTACCTCCACGCCACTCATACACATCTACCCTTTGGTTGCTCTGAAATTAGTTAAACAATTTTAAATGAATACTAAAAGTTAATGCAATGTATTCTGCAAGAGCTGCATCTTTATTAGATATAAAAGAATAGTTACCCTTTCTATTTACGTAATAATATGAGGAAATTTAATATTTATAGCGCAAATCAATAATCTACATCCCTGAACAGACATACTATGTAATAAATTAGTTTATATTATCCTGTACCAACCGCAATCGCGCATAATTTCTGTCCGTGATACGACTGGCACCACTCGGCACCGGCGGCATCGTACTTGCTGTGACGAGGGTACTTCTTCACGATATCACCCGAGTCATCGTCCTGGGTGATCTGTTTAATCGCTAGCCACCTTCGTCCCGCCAATAACACGTTGTTGCCTGAATAATCCACGGACATAGCCGTAGCTTGCAAGTCGCGATACTCCCATTTTAATATTTCTGAACTCCAATGTATAGACATAATTGAGGAATATTATATTATTTCTTACACTTATTATCAGTCCTAAATTATTCTTATTTAATTACTAAACACATGGTTCAATTTTTAGTAGTAAGAAAAATACACGATTTGACAAACCAACAAATGACAAACATTCTAGGTGTAATGTAAATAATGACAAATTGACAATCAGCTGATTGTATTTCATAGAACGTTTAACTCCATTCTAATAACTTTACGACATTTTTGTCTAAATGAAAGTTATATGAAGCAATTATAAAAGCACTATAAACTAATTTTTATATTTGAATATAATAAATAGGTCTATGTTTTGAAAAGTATTGTTATTAAAATATAGATAAATGTATGTTTTATGCAAAGATTAGTCAAAACACTGCGTACTATGAACCGTTACTAATAAAGTATTGCCAATTACTTTATTATCCGAGAATAAGAAGGTATTCGTAGGTATCATGATATTTATTGGAGTCTATCACAGATCTGAGTTATTATTATTATTTATTAAATTATCAGCGATATCTAAGTAGCTTAATTTTTAATCTGGGAGTTGAAACATAATAATATAGGTATTCAAAGTTCACATTATTTTTTCAAAATTTGGTTAAATATTTAACTACATTGATGCAACACCAAAATTAAACGTCAATACAAAAAATTGATTTTGTTTGTTTACCAAACAAAACAGCGAAAATTACAAATCTAAAAAAATCTTGAATTGAAATCATATTATTGAATGAAGATGTGACTATTAAGAAACCGAAAACGGGATGGCATTATTGTTGCGAAGATTGCGCCGAAGTTTTCTCAATAATCTCATTCCACGTTTATTTTTTGGTCTAATTTTTATTTACGTTTATTGTGAATATTTGATATATTATGTTACTCAAATTCAGGTAAATTGCGCTTCTCTATAGCCATAAGCTCATAGAAGACAAGAATCAAAGTTTCATTTATTTATTTCAGTGTGGCTGGTCACCGCTAATTAAAGAGCCAATTGCCAGAGTCGAGCCGGTGTATGCGATGGTTATAGCGGATACGCACCTCCTAGGTTCGCGTAATGGACACTGGTTCGATAAATGGCGCCGAGAGTGGCAGATGCATCGTGCTTTCCAGACAGCTATAACTCTTCACAGTCCTGATGTTGTTTTTGTATTGGGTACTATGTCCCTCAATAATTCATTTGCTCATCTGATAAGTTCCTTCATATAGAGCTCATTGCAATTTTATAGTGGTGAGGTAAAGAACTTGTGAATGGCTATAAGCAAAAGCATAGATATGTATTGGTTCCTCTATATTATTATATTATCAGATTTACAATTTCTCTATTCCTCTATAAGTTTGACACATCTTGTATAAATTACTAGCATTGTTGTTTTTAGGAGATCTATTTGATGAAGGTAAATGGTGCCCTGAGAAGGAATTCAATGACTATGTGGAAAGATTTTTTAAATTATTTAAAGTGCCTGAGAGCACTGCCATGTATTCTGTAGTTGGGAACCATGACATTGGCTTTCATTATAGGTAATATTTTTTATAAATAACTGCCCATAATACTGTTCCATACTATGACTATAATGAAGTGCTTAGATCAGATACATACAAAAGAAAATATAAATGCATGCAATGCCAATGCCAGTAGCCAACTGTAACTGACAAAAAATATTGTAGTATGGTATGGTTAGTGGGTAGGCTCCATAATTCAAACAGTAAAATGAATTAACTTTATTATTTTCTTGTTTGAAAGTAAGAAGCTTGAAAGAGAAATCAGGATTGCTGGACCAATAAAAAGTGATGACTTTCATAGGTAATATCATTTTACTAATATAGTTAGTATACTTAACTATATTTAAGATGAAAACGATACAGAATAAAATTCTGTAAACTTGACTAAACAGAAAATAAAGAACAATTACTTTGAATATTATCAGTGACAGCAAGATTGTTGGTTTATTTTGATGGTTTGTTGATGATTTTGTAAATGATGAGACAGTTTAGAGTTTAATTAATACATAAATAATATGTATTATTGATTGTGAATAATGATCGCGACAAGGTAACCAAGCCTTTGTAGCCAAAACATGTCAGATTTCCTTCTTGTTAATGAACATGTAAAAGACAAGAAACAAAGACTAAATGGTTTAATAAATTATGTTGAAAAGATTCTTATGACAGTTTTAATAAAAACATTGAGATTACGAATAAGATTTATAATAAAATAAAGTACTGTAATCGGACCAATCACAGCGAATGACGTCACGCCTAAGTACTTACCTAATATCAATTGAACTTTTTCCTACTTTTAAAAATTTTCAAGAACCATCAATCCTTTCATTTTCTATGTATATAAAGTTGTTTTATAATAGGTACCAGATGCGTGTTTTTCTGTCTGGTTGGCAGTCAAATTTTTTTTGGAATACATCCTGGTTTCATACGCACTTTTGACACGAAAATTTTTGAGTTAGGTACACTACACAATGATTGATTGATTTAATTATTACACACCTATCCATCTATATTAGTAATATTGAAAACAATATAATATATCTCTATTCTACATATATTTTCATAATATTAGAACATAAACAAACAAATATATTTGTTAGATGTTGCTATTGATGTGTTTCTACACTGAGGAACCGCATACCATTTGTAAACTCTTTAACACATGAAATATTTTTGTCGACTCTACTTTCTTCGTTGAATAAGTATACTTACTATATATAAGTATATTATACACAATACAATTTTTACCTAGACGTGACGTCACTACGGACACCATGACAGCCACGAGCGTTTTCGTTCCTAATACGTAGATAGATAAAATAGAATGAAATAGGTAATTTGCGTTAAAACTTAATTTGTTGTTCAAATAATGTGTTTTTCGGAAATAGTAAACAGACCTACATTATGTTATAAAAGCGCATTTCAAAATCTCTCATCATGCCTATTGCATAGAGGCCAGCACATCAAGGTACCCCAATTGGGAAAATTGGACAGTTTTGGATAGCTTGACCTGCTGGCGTCTGTACCTTTACTGGTATGTCATCTATGGATACCTACTTTGACACACACCCTCACCACAGCTGTTTTTTGTGATACACCTTATTTTCCTCATGAAATGTCTGATAGTATTTTTTCATATAACTCGCCTGTCACTATAATTATTATTTTGGACATTTCACTTACTCGGAAGTTCGTCCCACATTGGCCTGTTTTCAAAAATCATTACTAACTCAGCATTCTAAATTAACTGTAGTATGTCCAAAGGATAACGCCGCACCTTGCCAAACGGTTCGAAAATCGACTGAAGGCGCCCCCAGTGCAGTTGGTGAGCATCAGGGGAAATCACTTTGTGCTCATCAATTCAATGGCGATGGAAGGAGACGGGTGTACATTGTGTGCTCGTACTGTCGCTGAAATAGCCAACATTTCAAGTGAGTTCTGGCCTTAAACATTGGCTGAACTTTTCTTTAGCATTATTTTAAAACCAGTTGCTAATAATTATGTTTTGGATTCTGCTACTAATTCGATGTTATGCCGTCTTAAAAGTTATAGTATACGGCGAAAAATAAGTACTTGTTTACAAGAAACACAATTTTATCTTATCAGATATCCTAAAGTGCAGCAGTGGATCAAGTTTATGTAAAGGAAAACATCGATTGAAACATTATAGTAGACCAATTATTATGCAGGTGAGCATACTCATTTAAATGGCAATTGGTATTACTATTCCTGAATTAGGTAGGTTCTGATAATTATGTAGGTGTGTTGTTAAAAAGGGTTTCATCAGAATTGGCTTGACAATCGCCGATATCCGACGGACTCGGGCGAACTAGATTGTCTGGACGGAGTATCTTTCTTTTTTCTTCAGTCTCGATTGGTTGGAGTACTACTACTAGAGTTCACCACTAAACCCTGCAGTTACTATAAACTGCAGGATTGTCGTTTTTTTTGTCGATAGGTACATAAATGGGATCTGTGTAGTGACAGTGTCCACACGATCGCCCATCGTGTAACTATCATAACTAACTAGTCAAGGGTCGTGATAGCTGTTGAGGATATTGGAATATGAACCTTATACTAGTGCCCTTATAGAAGTCTCACGAAGCGGACTTGTAAATAGGTGTTTCATCTGGAATGGTTGCCTAGAGGCAAATTAACGCAGACGAACGTGCGCCAACTATCGGCGATCGTGAAGTCAAGCCATTATAAATTCGAAGTATTTACTAAGTTACAGAGCAAGATTAATAAATAAATAAATATTAATTTGCGAATATATTTCAGCACTACCCCTTGTACAGAGAATCAGATAATGTATGCACAGAGCCCGATGCGGCCCCTCTGCCGGAGAGAAACAGCATGTTCGAGGAGCGGTGGGATTGCCTTTCCAAAGAATCCACCGAGTATCTAGTGGAAAACCTCCACCCGCGTGCCGCCTTCGGTGCGCATACGCATCACAGCTGCGTCATACGACACAGTTTCGTACCCACGGCCGATCATAAAATTGAGTTCATCGAATACACAGTACCTTCGTTTTCTTGGAGAAATAGACTGGACCCTAAGTATTATTTGGTAAGCGTGGATTCATATGAATCCAAAAGTCAAGAAGTGAGATCCTTGGATCCGAACAAAAGACCTATGACTACACCGCTATTTTCCTCTGTCTTTTCACTTTTTGACTTTTCTGAATATGTTAGCGACATACGTAGGATTTTGTCAAATGTGACTTCTGATTAATTCACGTTCATAATCTAGTTATTTCCAATAACACAAATATTTATATTCACAATTATCTTCTGAACCCTGCAAGATAACGAAATGTAATTTAGATACTACATGAAACTATGTTAAAATTCCTGTTTTTATCCCCAAAAATACTTGAACCGTTTCGGAGCTATTCGAGACAGACTAAAATGCTAATAACGGCCATTTATGAGTAGGCATCGTATAAATGGCCGTATTCACTTAAATTTTGGCTTTTATTATTATGAAATCACAGACAGACACTTCAATTTTATTTATTAGTATACATTAAAGATTATGTATGACAAATACAATTTCAAAATTTATTTTCCAGTTGACGATATCTCCGGAAGAAGTGAAGGTGTCAAAATGTGGCATGCCTCGTGAGTGGACGCTTCAGATCACCGCGATACTGATGACGCTGGCGCTCCTGGTCTACTTGAGATATTACACTAGTGTTAACACACTAAGCTATAAACAATTGTGAGTATATTTATTTATTTTGGAAAACCAACAGCTATACAAAAAAAAAAAAATAATTAGGTTAGGAAACATTAAGCCAATTATAGGTTTTCACGGATAGTTATAGAAAAACACTTACAGCTATTCGGGCGATCTTATAAAATTAAAGTTAACTAATACATATAAAGTATAACAATATATTATGTAGACATATTATAATTAGGACAGTTAGCTATATTTAAAGAAATCAAGGTTCAGCTGTCTGCGAGCTACGCCACTACTGGTATTAAATGGATCAAAAGAGTACTCTTTGCATAATTTATTAAATTTATTAAAGTCTCTGCTCGCTCGCACTATATATGAGTTTTGCCTATAGTTAGAGGATGAAAGTGGGACAGATATAGGTGGTTTGAACCTTACCGATCTTTGGGGAACAGTGAAATTTATAATTACCTTATTGTATAATCATTTATACAACGTTTCTAGACAAGTGGCTTTTACGATTTACCTCACAAAACCCATGTATGATTGACGATAATCAAGGCTGGACCGAACTCCCAAATTGTTAGATTTAGAACATTTTAACTAACTACAGAAGAGGAAGGGTAAAGAGTTTAATTATTTTATCAATTTGGATTATTATTCGATCTCATTGTTTGGTACGGTTTTTAGAATAAGAAAGAAAATACATTTAAAATAACCTGGGTTCGATACTATCTTTAGCGTTGATTTTGTAGTATCAATTTAAAACATTATACACGATCCAGATTTGAACCAGCTTGTTTTTATTAATTTTGAATTAAAATCAGAGGATTTTTAATTGAGTTTATATAAAGCGTGTAGTAATCTTAGTTTCGATTCCCGTACCTTGATTAGGGCTCGAGCAGTGAACACGTCAAAAGATCTAGTCAGATGATTTGTAAATTGTAGGAAGCTTGGTGTTTCGGGTCGATACCCGATTTGGCACCCGCCACTCGATAATGCTGGGTGCCAATATGAAGATATTCTGAGGATTGTTAATTAAAGTAATATGTACCTATATGAGAAATAATAATTGAGCCCGATTTAGTGACGAATATCTGTGTGATCGTAAATTATCCTTACAGCAGTACATAAAATATATTACAATATCGGCTCAGTAAGCGTCCTCGGTCTTTGAGATGTCAATAACTTCGACATAATATATATTTACGTATCATTGAAGGAGAAAACAGCACGATATGAGACTGTTTATGGAGTGCTCTGATATGAGAATATTGTTAGTAGTCAGTTTAAACTCGCCTAATCCGATTGTAGCGTCGTTTTATTTAACTTCAAGTAGGTACTTACTGAGAAAAGAATAATATCTTGTCGCACAGAATATATACCTACCTAAAAATCTAATCTTCTACTCCGGGTCAGTCAACTCATCATAAAACATTTTGTCCGTTATTTAGTCTAGTTACTGTCAATCTTACCGAATAAAAAAAATGTTTTTAAATATTTGAATCGTGGTTAAATCTGGTTTATTTATTTCCTTTAAAACTGGTTGGTTCTAACGAAGTTTATAGCTTTCATTTCTAATAGGTAGTATGTTTGTTTGTCAGAAATGAAAAGAATTTGCGTCACTATTTAGTAGTCATATATTTATGCTCGTGATTTGGTCATGTAGGATATTTATTACATGTTATTTAATTGTATTTATACTCTGAGGAGGTAATGTACTTTGGGACTATGCAGGTACTCTTCCTTGTAGAACTTTAAAACTGCCCGAAAGGCTAAACTTTCGCGAAATTATAGATTTATCGGAAGGTTATAGAGTAGGTAATGTATTTTTTTCATTTTGTTTCAGAACTGGAAAGAAAGTATGATGCTGCAAAAAGGTACCGACATTAAATGAGTTTGTAATTGTTTGCATAACTTTAATAATTTATTTATTAAATGAGGCTTTATTTATTAGGTGTTTCCATTCAATATTTATCTGATCTGAATAATTGTCGGAAGCGAGGTCGAGACTGTTACTAAGTACCTAGTATTGCCAGGGTTAAAGCGATAAAGGTGATCTTTCAGTTATCGTCAAAATTAATGTGTTGTCTTACAACAGTGAATCATTTAAACTGGATCGTCAGATTTACTTACATGTACCTAGTTAATTACTTGAGTTATCGAAGAGGAAAATTAACTTCGATCGTTATTCAATCTGTAGGAAGGGAAAACCGTTCGTTTAGGTGCCTACATGGGTCGGTTTTCTTGTGAATAGGTATCAGTCTGTAATCTATACCACTGGTAAGCTAGTTTTCATACAGAGAGAGAGAGACGGAGTGTTGATTTAGATAGCTATACCTACTTTACCATCTCATTGCATGTTGGCGATTAAATAGATATAGAAATGTTTATTTGCAAGAAACACGATAAAAGGATATTACAGTATCAGAGGTAGGTACAGAGATCAGTACATCAAGTTACCCCAATCCGTCAAATTTATTTGATTGATTTTAAACTTTAATACAAAATAATAAGGTTTATGTTCAGTTGGGAAAATTTGACAGTTTTGGATAGCTTGACCTGCTGGTGTCTGTACATTATGTTTCGCCTATCATGGCCATGCAAGAGTAAAGATAGATATTCCTCACCTGAACTGCCTCATTGGTCTATTGATCGTAAGCACGACAGCTAACTGTGAGGCCCTGGATTGTATGAAATTGTGTTCTTTTAATTAATGGCAATAGGCTTGCCACGCCACCCATTACATGGGATATTAAATTGGGCGAAATGTGGGTGAACATCAGTACTTATACCCTTCTTCTTTTACAGGCGTATGTATAAAAAATCCACAAAATATTTCTGAATTAGTCTAAAAAGGCAGGCTGTTATCTATTTACAACAGTAACTCTTTGGAACTTTTTTAAGAGTAGGAATTAGGTAGGTCTGTAAAGAGTCGTGCCGCCACGATTTTTCATTGATAAATAACTGGTGGTCAGTAGGGTATATTTAAAGATAAAGGAAAGGTAAATTTGAATTAAATGCATAGTTAAGTAATGGCAATAACTATATTACTACTTAATTATAAAATAGTAGGAACATCGGAGAAAAGACACAATAATAATTACAGAACATCTATTTTAGAATTAATACTGAATTATATCTAAAGTCTCGATACAAACTTAAGTGCAGGCTGAGCTTTCTAAAATGCATTTTCACCTACATTTGAGAAGAAATTTATCAGCCAAAAATATAATGTTATTAATGGCAAGAAAATTACGAACTACATCAAATAATTAGATACTCCTAACAGTACCTACCCTTAATTTTAGAAGCTCACTATGATATCTACGTACTTGATAAATAAATGCAAATATTAAACAATAATAAAAAATATCCACCACAAATAGGTAAGTGTAGTAAAAATGGACACTAGTTAAGTACATTTTCACAAGCCTGCGCTTATCAAAGCTCTGACATCATTAGCTGAGGTTAATAGTGGCAACAATTATCATAAAGTACGAATTCTCGGATAAGCAAGTCATGGTTAGCGAATATTACGTAAAGTATCTACACTCGCTATCTCGTTCTAAGAAACTTTTAATATGACAATAAACTCCTACATAATATTACTAAAATAATGCTGTTGGTTTACTAAAACTAAATAAAAAATAATATACCTATAGGTACCTGCGTACTACAATGTCAATTAGAGAGTGGATAAAAAGTTTCACATTTTTCCTTACACCGTTTTGTCCACTTTTTAATTCACCTTTAAGTCCGGTTATTATCAATGACATTAAAACTGGAGGATAAAAAACAAGTTTAAATACCAAATTAATCTCAATGACTTTGACATTGCAAAAAGCTGATACTTTTTGTAGATTCACTCTGGTATGTCACTGAGTCGGATACCTCCGGGGCGCCGGTACATGCGCTCATGGAGAGGCAGTTCTCCGACGAGGAATCGTTCCAAAGCTTTCGTGGCCATACGGGAGTGGCCTGAGCTTCGGAAAGCGGTACTCGCATCGTGTCCCGCATACTCGAACATTATGTCTGCTCCTCCAGGATGCTGAAACAATAGATAACATCTTTAAAGCTAACGTGCTTATGTAACCAAAAAGTGCAAAACAGAGAGAGAGTAAAGAAGTTATTACATAGATTAGCTTTGGACATTTTAACTTATGTATAATGTGTGGTCAATTTTGTTTTGAACCTACCTCGTCAAAGAAAGTAGTGATGTCATATACTCGATCGTAAATGACCACCCAGCAATCTTGAGGCGTGTCATGATGGCTTACTTCGGCCAAGGTGATCGTACGATCTTTAGCTTCGGGTGCTCCTGGCACGATTTGGTCTTGCCATTGACTTGGTTTAGATTCCACTGCCCATGGGTTCACAAGACGTAGCGCTGCCATGGTTAGCGCCATTAGATCTAATTCAGACTGCTCCTGCTGTACAGGCAGAGGTGCTGAAAGACTCATCTCAGGTTGGGTCTGAATAGTCGCCATTTTAAATATTCAAAATTGGATTTTCTCAATAAATTCCTCTAGTCGAACAGGCACGTTAGTCCGTTCAGGTGATCTAGACTTGATTGATCGATCGACCGCTTGTCACTCTGTAAAGGAATTATGAAACCATATTAGTACCGCATTTAGTTTACTGTAAGGGTTGTCATTAATTGATTCTGATTTTTATATAGATTTCTAGATAAGCTTTTGTTGTTACAATTAGGTAAAGTCGGGGATTTCTTGTGTATTGATACAATAATCTACTTAAATATAATAAACTCGAGCAAGTTGTCGAATTAAACTAAACAATTGATAGACTTGTACCAGCCCTGAGCGAAAGCACTGGAGCGTGAATAGTTAAATACGATACCGTTAACTCGGATCGTTTTACACGTCTAACCAAGCCCACCACTCGCCGAAGGATTTGCAACAGTTTTCTATATATAAGGGAAACTAGAGAGAATTTATTTCTTCATTCTCGTACGATACTCTTAAACAATATCTTGTCTCTGAGTGACCCCAAATTTTAAACCAGCTGATAAAGTAGGCTTTATCGGGAGAAGTTTAGGCAGTAGTGATCGCGAGAGTTATCTCTCAAGGCAAGTTATCGCTTGTGTTTGACGTAAATGAAAAAGTTCATTGATTATAAAAGTAACGGCTGTCCAACAACCTCTAATTCATTTTACAGTAACTAAACTATGTGATTATTTTTTTATTTCTACCGGGCCATTGAATATATTTATTTTAGACGACTGAATTTTCATTTGACATTATCAAAGTGAACTTGTTTAGTATCTCAGTGTGTTTTTCCAACTACAAATGTAGATGTTATTCTAACGCACACAAACCATACATATTTCTCGCAACATTTCAAAACAAATAATATTTACCTTTTAATCACTGCACTCGATTTGAAGGACTCTGGGTTATCTCTGTTGATGCTCGAATCCCGGAGAATGCCTGTCACACCAATTGTCACTATGCCACAGTTGTTCGTATTTCAGTTTATTATTCACGATTGTAGAATGATGCATGAGAGCGTAGAACATTGCCACAAACTATTATCGTCTTGTCATCTAGTACTTGCGATTTGTGAATGAGTAGCGAGTGGCAGCACAGAAACTTATATAGCGAGAGGGCACGCGCCGACTCGCCCGCGCCGCGATCTGATGTAACCTCACGCTATCTTGCAGCGCGCGCGCCGGCACGGGCCGCGGTTGACCGATGCCCGACCGCGACCACCTCCGAACGCACGACTTCCAATTTTTCGAGCGCTTCTATTTACTACCTTTAAAAAAGTTATCAATACAAAAAACACAGGGTCGGCATTATTCAGATATTATTCTGACCTCAAGTATTCTTGTAATTATACATAATACTGAGTTATGAAGTAATATCTAAGTACCTATATTAATTTTATGGTTGGGCTATGTATTAAATCATATCTAGCACATAACTAGATATATCTTAAGATTTATAAAATAGCCTTATAGAATTTCGATGTGTTTATTTGATCATTTTTAAAAATTTTAGAGTATCCCATGTTTTCAAAGTATATTTAAATGCGTTATTTATAATCATCGCTACCTAAAGCATAGTGTTATCATCAACTCATTTATTGTCCCACCGGGCTCTCCTCTTGGAGAGAGAGGTGTTAGTTATTAGGCTATATTTCGCAAGTGATAATTGATATATAAAAAACATAAAATTATGTATTCGTACTCGAAACCTATGATTTGGTAGTCCATAGTCATATCAATAGGCTATCACTGTTCTCAGATGAAAGGTAACAATGGTAACATACGACGCTAGGTAAGTACATTATAATAAGAAGAGGTTGACATTAAATCACAATATATTATTATTATTATACCTACTTGCTGGCCCGGCAGATGTTGTCCTGTAACCCTATTGCAGCGCCACCTACCGGGTCCAATTGTGAATCTAAACCATTAAGGAACCCACAACAATCATACCCCTAAAAAATCATTAAAATCAGTCGAGCCATTTTTGAGTTTTAGCGAGACTAACAAACAGCAATTGATTTATTAGATTAGTGTTTTTTATACTACAGTGTTTTTACTTCGAGTTTATATGCTTTGCTTATGTTTGTGACGCAGGGCAGTAACCTCCGTCAGATCTCATCGTACGACAACCATAAACAACCGAATTCGCGTCATAATGTTATCAGTTAGAAGTTATTGCAGCTTATTTCTTTGACAAAACAAATGCGTGACCCATTTCCGTATATAAATTTACTTATTGTTTCGCTTCTGTTACGTGTTTTGATAACAATGTTTAATCTTTCTCGTCTCCTTCGCCTTCATGCCACGGGGCTATGGGTTTAAAAACGTGTAGGTAGGTTCTATTATTATTAATTCTATTAATTTCATAATGGTTGCTAAATTAATAGATTACTATTAATTTAGCAACATGAATTGTAATGTACCTAATGTAATGTAATATTTTTTTTTTTTAACTTTGTTGTGCATGTTGTGGTCTCCTATAAGTAAAGGAGTACACCTACGATATTTGGTAACTATTTTTGTGTCATGTTTGTGTATATCTTTTGTTGGAGATCCTAAATAAAAAAATAAAAAATATCAAACGCTTAGTAAGTAACAATAATTCCAGACTTAACAAGTTACCATGTCATTTTAAGTTAATTTCTATTTTGTCTGAGTATATCCTTGATGCTTGAAACATACCATCCCTCCTATATTCCCCGAAGGGTTAGGCAGGGGGGCACCTATTGTTATGACGAATTTCATGAATCCCATGGCCATGACTATAACGCAAGTGAAGACGATTGCGGTTTTTGGTCGGTACGAGTTCAACATGAGAATTTTCCGTACAGTAAAAAAAAGCCACAGGTGTTAATCTACACCCACAGTTCGCCGTTGAATGCTTGTCTTAAACTATATTTTTTTGTTTCGTTTTTTCTGTCTATAGTATTTTTTTTTTAATTATTACTTACAGTGAGGTGCTTCTTTCACACTGTGTCTACGGAAGGCTTAATGGCTTTTCATGAACTATAATTATATAATTAGTAGGTGTAACTCAGATTCCAAAAATGCTAAGGAATTCTAATGGTCCCAACATTTGGAACAGTAACATTAAATAACATACGGGAAAACATTTCTAAGACACTGCTATGGATTAGGTAGGTATGCTAATATTGGATACAAAATAAAATAAAATAGCCAGTCCTTGAATTAGAATGACCTATAATGTGAATATATATCGCCTGATGAAAATCATTTTCGCGATTGCGTCTGCGTCCACAAAAACAACACCTTAGCAATAACAAATACCTAATCAATTTATTTCTTTATAAACTATGATGCAATATCGTAACTGGTTGCCGGTTAGCGCTCGTTCAGCATAATCGTTATTAGAACAAGTTGGTGAGTAGGTGAAAATATTGATACTTAGCTAAATATCCAATAGGTATTCTAGGTATATGATCAGTGGGCCCGAACTTTGAGTGAGACAGGGATATGAGAACCAAACCCCCGACTGGCATAGTTACCCCTGTCCTATAACTCTAAGGAGGGTTAGAGATTTATGAAATATTATATTTTATAAACGGTGTATAGTTTAAATGTTGTTATAAATTATAGATAAACATTGCACTCTTATTCAGTTATATTATGTATCAATTTATCATCATCATCAACATATAATATACCACTTCTGGGCACGGGTCTCCTCTCAGATTGAGAAGGATTAGGCTATAGTCCACCACGCTGGCCTCGTGCGGGTTGGCAGACTTCACACATCGTCGAGAAAAATCTCCTGGGCATGCAGGTTTCCTCAAAATATTTTTCCTTCATCGTAAGCAAGTGACAATAATTAACACGCACATGATTGCAAAAAGTCAGAGGTGCCTTGTATTCAAACTCGAGACCTTAGACTTGGCAGTCCAATGGTCATATTACAAGACTCGCTGCTTTTTGTATCAATCAATGCGAACACCTATGACAACTACAACCAGTCTATGCTCACTACTTGTGACTATAACAAAACTAAAGCACTAAAAGTATCCATTAAGTCATGTAATTTGAGTTTATTTTTTGTGCCCTCTGCTAGATGTTTAGTGTCACTTCATATGTTTTTGTTGAACTCTTCCACCACTATCGTTATGTTTTTAAAGAGATTTCTTTTTATCAAAGAATGACTAGCAAAGTTTGTATAATAATAATAATTTAATCAGCTCAGTTTGTCTCACTGCAGGGCAAGAGGTCCTTCCACTTGTCAAGGGTTAAAGCATCGGAGGAGGGGTCCAGCTCGTCCCACCATTTCCCCTGGACCTACCACGTAACCCTACCCGCTACAAAAGTACGTGCTACGTAACAAAATACCTATAATTGCAATAGGTACTTAACTTAAACCAATGTGTTCTTAATCAGAATTTACAGGTCTAGGTTACTAAGGAAAATCTTTACTAGTTCTTCTATCGTGTCAACGGTTAAACAATTTTCAAATGAGGCAACCTCCTCCTTAACTTAAAGATAACCGTTGACTATTACGGTTTCTGGACCAAAAAACTTAAAAAGGACCTGTGGGCCACAATTCGGTAGATATCTGTCAGTCTGTATGGCACGTCTAATTTATTTCTTAGTAAGATAATAATATCGATTGCTAAATTGCACACCTGTCTTGAAATTAGGCACACTTAAGTTATTGACCCACAACCATTTTTAGAATACACTTCTGTATGTCATTGGGTAGTTAGAACTAAGCTCCTATGCTCTGAACAGATATAAATACCTACGTCAATATCTGTAAATGTATTTTCCAATGAACTTGCCAAAGGTGATTACTGTATCATAAACACCGCCCGTAATAGCATTACACTGACCAGGCCAATGTCCAGTTGTGGACATTTAGCTAGCTGCCGACTCACGCGACAGTATTTAATTGCAGATGTGCAGAAGCTAAAATTAGTATCAACAGATTAGTTAGTGACGGTCATATCAGAACATTATCTAAATTGTAAAATGTATTAGTTATTACGTAGGATTTGTTGTTAAGTTACGATAATCCTTCGAGCCGTCATTCATTTGTTATTTTGAATGTTGAATATAACATAATATTTTTCTATGACGTATATGAAGGCAAAACAGCACTTAGCACTAACGTCACATATGTTTTTAAAACACTTGTGATAAAGAATCGTGTATACGATCAAGAACCTTTTTTCTAGAATGCAAATTGCGAAATAGTAGAGATAAGATGAGAATTTAATGTTGGCTCCCACGAATTTAATTTCCGGGAAAGGAAGTACTATGGAAATAATATACTATTTAGTGACCCTGAGTTTAATTCCCTGAGTAGTGTACCTACTGGGTAGATAAATCAGCTGGGTTATCCTTCAGAGTAACTCAGAGGGGTCCATTAAAAGTACTTATATTCAAGATTTTACGTAAATAAATCGAAGTTAGATCCTTAAAACCAAAAACTTAAGTCAATATACTTAGGTACCTATGTTAGTTTTGGACCCGGATCAGTAAAAGAGATTTTTTTTTCTTGGTAGTCAAAAAGAAGTACTTGCTATGCTCATTAGATACCTAGTATTTAATTTATATTTTATTTAAATGTATGTATTCGGCAGTAGTTGTATTGGGCTCTTAGAACCGTACCATTACCCAAAGGATCAGGCAAAAAGGTATCTATCTACCTAGTTATATGCCTAGCTTATATAATAGCTGCTTTTATATAAATATTTCAGACTTCGCAAGCATTCCAAATTGTTTTTCCAATTAATTAATATTATGAGCGATGCTTTAAAAGAGTACCTAGCCATGGAGTTTCCCGTCGCTTCTTCTCCATTAGGAACCGACTAATTTGGAATTGTACACCTAGACTCGATATTTCATAAGTGCCTGTATACGGTTTCTATGAAAATGGAACTATGTTGATCTAAGAAGAATATCTTTTTAAAAAATTACATTTATATCAGTTTGTCACTTTTATCGATTAATTAGGTACGGTTATTATACTATGCCTGCAAAGACGACTACATATCAAGGCCCCAAAGCGACTGTCATCTAGCGATAAACTGGTCGTCGAAGCATCATAACCAATAAAAAAGAAAGTAATTTAAGAAGCAAAAAGTCTAGGAACCTAATTATTTAAATATGTATTTAATTAAGTTAACGGTAAACGAATCTAAGTGTCGAGCCTACTCGGAGACATTGAACTCGGTAGGTACATAGCAGGAGATTGTTTTTGTTACATTCGTTGTCAAGATCAAGGCTTAAATGTTTATACTTAATTATATTATTCTGATTGAACTTGACATAACATTTTCTTCGCGTGTGTTATCTCACTATGATGAAAGAGAAAATAAAGTTGTACCTACATCACCATGCAAACCAGATAACAATGTTTGACTGGCCTAATGTACTGAATTTTCAAAGGTAGCAACGCTTAGCGAGTGGCGTGTTGTCTGGGATCGGCTTATGTGTTGCGTATTGCAGTTTTGTTCCCTGCCCAGAAAAAATATTTCAATAATTTATATATAATGTCTATAGAGTTTCTAGTTGGATTCTTCTCCTTAGGATTAACTTTTTGGAACCGTGCAACTAGCCTTAAAGTTTCATAAAGTCTTGGAAAAACTTATTTGAAATAAAACGTTTAAATTTGAATAGTATAAATAGGTAGGTCTAATTATAATTGCGCTGTGGTATCATGGGCTAGGTATAGTCTTGAGAGCGAGCAGTTATTGCACAAACTCCTTAGTTTAGACTTTATCATCAGATGATGATTCAGTCAGCTTAGACTGAGTCATCATTGTACACGATTGAAATCCCCATTAACAATAGTAATCAGCCATAAGCATTTATGCAACTTATAATTATGTTCGTTACTGTTCTATTGTGAGAGAATCACCCCTTTTTACTATCTTTCATAGAATTTTTGACGTACAAATCTTACTACTTTTCAAGGGGTAGGTTGTCCATAAGTTTTGAATTTTGATGGTGTTTCGTGCAGGCTAATCAATATCTTTAGTGTACATGGGATTGTGGAGTCTAAACTGTCTCTTTAACCTTGAAATACCTTTCTTCATTTGCAAAAATATTTAGTAATTTCACCACAATCATCATAAACAAAGATTAAACATTAATTAGATACTGTAGTTCGCATGACATGCAAGTAATTTTCCAGAATGTTTTTTTTTCTTTGTGGTATCTTGAAGTTTATGTAAATATGGTTACAGTTCATTGGTTTTACGTAGACGGTTTCTTTTGTTTCTTATTTTTTTCTTCAACTATACGAAAAATCATACAGTTTCTTGAATACGTACGCAAAACATTTAGTTATTTTCCTTCATACGTCCAGTATGAGTCATGCATGGCAGAAAATAGAAAATTAAGTGTTTTCTTAAAACTACAGTATGATGTAATTTTGACATGGTATTGGTTTTTAAGTTGTTTTGCAAAGTTGTTTGTAAAACAACACTATGACAATTTATGGTTGCCAAAACTTAAACTACGCATTTGGATAAATTACGTAGAGTGTTGTTTACTATTTATTTAATCATTAATAACTAGTTTAAACGGTGAAGGAAAACATCGTGCGAAATCCTGTGTGTCTGAGAGATTTTCTCAACGGCGGCGTATGAAATCAGCCAACGCGCATTAGGCCAGCCTGGTGGATATAGTCCACCACGCAGGCGTAATGCCTAATCCCTGTTGTGCTGAGAGGAGACCCGTGCCCAGCAGTGGGACAGTATAAATGGGCTGTTGATGATGACGTTTACGTCATACCAACATTGCAACACTCTAGTGCTGCAGTTTTGTAACTCTCCGAATAAGAGTAGATAGGTAATAGTCGGCTATGACTAAGAGTAATTGATTGTGACTGCGTATCAAGAATCTAGATATTCTGGAACGATATGAACCAATGACATCATTGGTTCTCCTGAAAAATAATAACGACTCTCATTAACTTACTTCCGATCACTGATCCTGCACTATAAATCCTGTCCTACATAAAGGACCATTTTTTTATCCGCCACCCGGGGAGATGGCATCAGGGTATGTCGGACTCGTACCGACTAAAACCGCACTTGGGATCCGCAAAATTCACCACGACCAGCATATGGACCCTAGTGGGCTCTATGTCCAGCCACTTGAAAAAACGAAGTACAGAGGCCAGCACATCAAGCTACCACAATCTGTCAAATTTCTTTGATAGATTTTCAACTTTAATGCAAAAGTATAAGGTTCATATTCAATTGGGAAAATTTGACAGTTTTGGATAGCTTGACCTGCTGGCGTCTGTACAATACAAATACGTGAAATACACGCACTGGCATTAAGATGTTCAATGAACTCAACAACATTAAAAATATAATTATGAACGGATTTTTTTTTACATATAAACGTCTACTCAAGTTTGTTCAACTAAATGATCTTGTAAATCATATCAATCAATAATGGAAATATCAGCTTCGAGACACTTTACTTTAGCGTCAGTATCTAGTTAGTTAATGAACAGATTGACTGAGGATACAGGCACACCTACTGCTAGTTGTCGTTGATATGATTACAAGTCCTATCACTCCAACCATATGGGAAGGGAAGGAAAGTGCGATTTTTTAATCGGTACGACTTAAAAAAGTCTGACGTACCCCGCCGCATCCCTTGACGGCGGCCGATGATGAAGATTATCAGCACTATAAAAAAAGCGCTGACTTAGCCGAAATATACATGTATTATTGTCATCATACATAATGAGAAAACCGTTAAACGTTACGGTTTTATCAAAGCTGCGCCAAATTTATTCAATGACAGACGATACGATGCGCAATTGATATAACACGACTGATTTTTTTACTACACTTTTTAATATTATCTACTAAAATTAATATTGTGTAATACTTAAGAATTAATGTAATATAAACGCGTTATTTATGAACATCAATTAAATGGCAATTAACGCGTGCAATGTCGTGGTGTCTTTTAAAAACATTTTTGTATTTAGTTTACGAACTTAGCACTTTATACATAAATATATAGTGTACGTCAAAGTTTTAGCTAGTTTAGTTCAGTTTTAGTTACTTTGTATAGCATTTTGGAACACAAAGCTTTTGGTCGTTATGGGCCGTTGTAGCTAAATTTAAAGTATTACATAACCAAATAATGCACATAGGTATAGTATCTTGTTTGTTATGATTTGTACACATACAAAAGATCGAGCGCAATCCGGATGAAATTGGAGCGAAATATCACTTGGGTGATCTTAGGTCAGGAGTCAGATGATGACCATACATCGAGTCCGTGACAATGTACTAGATATCAAAATTTTTGCGTCTCCAAGAATTCCGGAATTAATGACCGTCTGCTAAATTTGCTATGTTTTTTTATATCTAAAAGCCGTGCCTCGTGGTGCTGCCCGCATTGATTTCATATTTCCCAATCTCGTGGGTGATTCCAAAATTTTCTTTCATACGAAGCTTGTTCTGAAAATTGAAAATGTAACAAAAACAAAATCAGCTAAATCAGTAGGTATCTATAGCCGTTGTCAAGTGATCCTCCGTCATACATGTGGTAATTGATTTCTATTTATATAGATTGTGATATCTGCGAAATACTCTGGTTCTTTATTTTTCTATTTGAAGAGATACCCTAAATTTCTCATTAGCCATGTGAAAAATACATATTATGTAGTCACATTGAAGTCACCTGTGTACAAACCGTCGCGGTCTTAAGTTACCGACCTGTTTTTTGTTCAGTGGACCACCATTTGAATTTTAAATTGTATACCATTTTGGAACACAAAACTACACAGCTAAGTGGAATTAAGTACGTATATTAAAACCCATATTAAAAATAAATCCAATATCAATGTAAGCATAAAATGTTATAATTTACGTTTTTAAGGAGTATTTTAGATTAAATAATCGAAGACTAGTATTATATTGTGGATTTAAAGTTTATTAACCCCACTTTTTATCATTCATTCTAAATTAAATTCAACGGTTTTTTTAAAGATCTTTTCGCCTATAAATTACGTAACCCTCTTTAAGAACTAGTTCGATTTGTTTGTATAAAACATAAAGTAATTTATTATTTTTAACACTAGATTAACAAATTGTTAACAAACATGTTAAATATATGGCTAGAATAAAAATAATTATGATTCGTTTTAAAAAAAATCGTCAAAGCGCGAGTCGGACTCGGGCACCGAGGGTTTCGTGCCTTCCCTTCTTCTGTTAAATGAACTTAATTTTACAGTTTAAAGACACGTTTTCTCATATTCTCTATTCCAAGTGTATCTTTTGAAACTCAGGATCTTAAGATGGACTGGTTGTTTTTTGCGCTGATGAATACCTACCATTAATTATCACGGCAACCGGAACCGACGACGGCTCCACGTGATGACAACGGATAGTGCTGTGTTAAGAAGAGTCACCATCTTTAGCCTAACTGCGACAAGTGCACATTTACTTCTCAGATCAATTTATTAATGTGATTATTACTTAAAACTTAAAGAAGTGTTGTTAGTTCCTTTGTGTAATTCATTTGGTCCAGTAAAGTCACATAGAAACTAGTCCTAGAAACTACCGTAAACTCGTATGCATGCGGCGGCTGATGTAATATTTTTATTCAATGTCGTGAACTCGCTGCTACTTACTTTTCCGTTTCGATTATCAACAAACAAAACATGCCAACGAATTTTCTGTTGGCCTCAAATTATATTAGAATTTCGATTTTTATTAATGTTTTAGCACACCTGAATACAAATAATGTATGTTAATGTGAATTAATAATTAGTGGAGAAGTTTGATATTATTAATGTTACTAAATAATATACTGTAGGTAGATATTGTTTTGTATAGGTATGTGTACTAGCTGGTTTCACCTGCATCCTAAAGGACTTTTTGAGACAAAACGTAGCCTATGTCCTTCTCCAAAGTGTAATCTATCTCTATACCAAATTTCATCAAATCTGGTTCTGCGATTTATGCGCAAAAGCGTAACAGACAGACTGAGCTGCTTTCGCATTTATAATATTAATAATAATAATAAGCAGGGATTTGTTGATATCCTTGATTTGCCGAATAGCAATAAATACGTGTGATATGACTTCGGTCAAATGAAGGAGAAGATTTAGGCAATAAACAAATTTTTTTTTTAAATTTATTTCTTGTGTTCTATCTCCAATTGATACGCGTTGAGCGCTGACAGCACCACAAATTGATTAAATCGTTTAATTTATTTTATTGGTGCGTATGGTTCTTCTTAGACAGTTTTGTGCTATTTACTAAGTTTTGTATAATATCTTACTTGAGAAGTGGTGTGCATATTTATTTATTTATTTGATAGCCGACCGATTGGAAAATGTTACCTTTTTATCACAGCACAGATGCCTGAAGTATATACTTACTATAAACTATAGTATATTATCTATTTAGTATCTTATGTTGAATATATTATGAAGAGAATCCTGGTAAAAAGACATTATGATGCTGCTTACTGGTTTATCTATGGGACGAAAGAAAGCTACCTGCCGATTAGACATGTTCTGTTGGAGTGTTCCACTGCAACATATAAAATCTTTTTGAACGGGCTGAATGACTGAAAATGACTCCTGTAGATGTGACATTGGAGAAATGACATAACTCATAGTCTAGGTAGACTCTCGTATGATTATGTACTTATCAAAAACCTCGTATATAATACATTGTTATTCTTTCAAGCGGCATTATGCGGCGTGGGCTTATGATATCATTGTACACCTTTTGTGACCCCTTTCTAACCACGCGCAAATTATAATAATAAGCGTGATAGCCTGTTATAGGTAGAGTACATTGTACTCAATATTTACTTATATATTTTAGGGAAGTATTTTTGAGCTACGTTGCTAGGTAGGTACATTGTTTTTGGGTTCTCAGCAAAATTGAGATTTACAAATAAGTATGGTAATGGTATTAGTGAAGGGGACATTAGTAAGCATCGTTTAATTTTATTTTTTAATATTACTGAACTGAACAATTTTGAGAAGGAAAGCGTTAGTCGCGATTGTGTCTTAGGAAACAATAAACACGTGGAGTTGGCTGATGCAAGTTGCTACGTCTATATCGTGAGGTTAGCGACATGGCACGCGGCGACGCGTGTACCTGCGCGGGCGCGGGCCGTGTGAAATGCTATGGCTAATGGCGAACATCGACGCTGCGCTGCTCGGTGACGAGTCGCGCGCGGGGGCACGCCTACAAACGTTTGAAGCACCATGCTACTTGCTGCATCGATGATATCCGCTCACAATAAATTGCATCAGATTTTATTAGAATCATTGTTGCCGGAACTAAAGCTAGATATTAAATTGAAACACTAATATTAGAAAATCTAAATAACTGGTTGGATAGGTGCACGTGTAAATATTTTTATTCTATACCAATCAACCTACCTGAATGAGCTATTTATACATTATTATGATGATCCAATATCCACTTAATAGCCACTTAGGATTTAAATATACATGTAAGCCACACTTTAGGGATTTAAATATTCTGACGGTACCGTCGCTGTATATCTATGAGATTTTGATGTTTGTAAAAACCAACATACACTTGTTTAATAATGTAGAAAGTCAACGTCGCTCAGATAAGTTAGAAATAATAACCACCAGAACTACTTTTGCTCATAAATGTGTTTACGCAATGGCACCAAAACTGTATAACAAATTACCTTGTCATATTAGAAGTAGTAAGAATAATAATGAATTTAAACGTAATCTATTTAAGCTACTAAATGACAAAGTATATTATTCAGTCAAGGAATATCAGTCTGGATGACAAGTTTTGATAATTTTTTTTTCTTATTTTTTTTTTTATAATTTTACCTAAGTATTTTCATGACATTAATTTGACATGCTTGCATATTCTTTGACATTAATTATTAATCTTATTAATCAAATTTTGTATGCCTATCGGCGGGACATGGTTCGTACAATAGATATTTACAGTAAAAAACACCTGTAATGACCTATGTTCACAAAATAAATAAATTGAATTGAAAAAAGTTTATTTTTTACAATATACTTACCTACTGTGAATAAATAATAATTATTAAACAAGGTTTCTCTCGAAAAAGGTTAGTTTCATATGGATGTTTCTTTTTTTTTGCTCTATTTTATAAAAATAATTAAAAACTATTTAAGTGTAAAGTCATAAACACAGTTTCTTTGTTTTAAATAAATAAACGACTCGAGTCCAATGATTTTTTTTTACAAACATTGAGAAAAGCTCTTGATAACATATATGACAATTAATTATTTTTGTTTGTATAAGTAGCAATTTCTTTCATTATCTACAGACCTTAGCTGTTACGTAGATACTCCATCAAAAAACGTTAGATAATCATAATACCTAATTTATGTCCGTTTGTGAAGAACCAGAATTGTAGAGAGCAAGGGTTGATTCCCAAGTCGAGTAGAGCGTGGATGTACTTCCTATGCACTACACTGCTACTACATAATGTACTATATTATGTACTGCAGTATGTACTACATTATGTACTGCAGTATGTACTACATTATGTACTACATTATATACTACCTATGTACTGCCTATGTACTGCCTATGTACTGCCTATGTACTGCCTATGTACTGCCTATGTACTGCCTATGTACTGCCTATGTACTGCCTATGTACTGCCTATGTACTGCCTATGTACTGCCTATGTACTGCCTATGTACTGCCTATGTACTGCCTATGTACTGCCTATGTACTGCCTATGTACTGCCTATGTACTGCCTATGTACTGCCTATGTACTGCCTATGTACTGCCTATGTACTGCCTATATACTGCTTATGTACTGCCTATGTACTGCCTATGTACTGCCTATGTACTGCCTATGTACTGCCTATGTACTGCCTATGTACTGCCTATGTACTGCCTATGTACTGCCTATGTACTGCCTATGTACTGCCTATGTACTGCCTATGTACTGCCTATGTACTGCCTATGTACTGCCTATGTACTGCCTATGTACTGCCTATGTACTGCCTATGTACTGCCTATGTACTGCCTATGTACTGCCTATGTACTGCCTATGTACTGCCTATGTACTGCCTATGTACTGCCTATGTACTGCCTATGTACTGCCTATGTACTGCCTATGTACTGCCTATGTACTGCCTATGTACTGCCTATGTACTGCCTATGTACTGCCTATGTACTGCCTATGTACTGCCTATATACTAACTGTGTACTAACTACCTTTTTGGTTTTTTCTATGAAATTGCCAGTTGCAACTCAGAGTTTACATTTGTGTCCCGTTGTGTTACCGCCTATAATTGGGAGCAAACATGCGAACTGTGGTATTCCCTTATACTGTATTCCCTGTGTACTAGCCCTCAGAGCATATACCTACTTAGGTGTAATGGTATGTTATTTGAGTTACTATTACTTTTTTAACGCAAAGTCCTAAACCAAGACTAATATTAGCCTCGGGTGGGAATATAACCCACGACTCTCGGCTCAATGGTAGTGGCGAGCTGACCACCTTACCCGCTATGCCAAACATGCAGTCCATTTGTGAACCAGAACGTTTAGTTACATTAAAAAACTCTAATTTCATTCAATCAAATCCGCGAATCTAGACACAGAAGTCCGTCTTTTGTTTAAATATTTTATTGTTTTTTTTTTCCTACAGAAAATATAGTTAATTAGTAAGTAATACCTATGTTTTTTTTATTTACTTAAATTAATGAACAAAGTAACATTTGAAGGCCAATTTCAGCTTAATTATGCGAACTTCCGTGATCATACCTGTAACAGGTACCACTACCTTATACAGGGTGTTACAAAACTACCCGTAAAGCCGAGAGGAGGTTAAGTGGGGCCTTATAACAAGTCCATTCACAATATAGATATAAGGACTACGGTCCTTAAATATTGTGAATAAAAAATAAATATTGTGTAACGCTATATAACATACCTCAAAAAAAGGAAAACAGCAACATTATATGAATGAAAAATAGAAAAGCTATTAAAGTAGAAAATTATTAGGTAAAATAGGTACGTAGGCCTTTCTGTTAAATAATCTGGTTCCCTGACATGACAGCTGACAAAATTTTTGGCTGTGATAATTAATTATATTTTTTACGGGGTATTTTGTAACAGGTTGTATAAGCACACATTTATAACTTGGCATGGGGTATCCTGCTAATGATACTCGTATTTAGAGTGCAGTTGCAGGGTAGAGGTATAGTGCAATGTGTATCTCTGATAGCAGGATAACGGGGACAAGTTCAAGCTTAGGTACTACCGCAGTTTACCGGCAAGTATCCAGAAAACAGAATACCTAATCGTCGGTGTAAACGTAAATTTAACTATCACGTGCGATATTTATCGACGGGAAAGTTCAATAATCATTATAATTATAAGAAATGTAGTAGGTTTAGATAAATGTAGACGTGACGACGATAAGAGAATATTATCTAGTTATTTCCGCTTATACGAGTAGGTTGACCGCATTATCAGCTTTCGTAAAGCGTTGTCAATTGCTTCGAATTGCTGTGCGGGCACGCAGCGCATTTTTGCTGCGTAAGTCCTTTTGTCAGGCTGCGTAGGCATTTCTATACTGCAACACACGCACACCGTATAATGAGCCCCTCACCGAGCAGCTCTGGGTTTGGATTTGGACATGATAACATACCGGTGAAATGTGGTAGGTACATGTTACCTACACCAGTACACCGGTAGGTACACCTCTGCCTTTTTTTTTTGTTGATGGCGTTGGAGTTGCTTTATGCACTGCGTGTCGGACTCCGCTCTGAAAAGAGCGGTCTACCGACTAAAACCAACCTCGATGTTTCGCGTCACCACTTGCCGGGACTACGGGAGCGCTGTAGCATTCATCCGCAGACCCGGCAGTGGCGGGCCGCCCCTGCGGAGGTACACCTCTGCCTAACCCTACGCCCTACGGGCTTATGGGATGGTATCATCATAATTGATTTGTAGGTAGCGTGTGATTACTATGGCATAATGTTTTCAGGGACATATCAAGTTCTGCCATTCAGCAGGTTCATGACTGCGATAGGGTTTACGAAGCCACTAGCTGTACCAATAGGTAGGTATATTCAATAACTCAATTATATCCGAATAATTACAAATTGTTTTGATATGAATAAGACACATTAAATTCCAGTTTTGATTATTTAATATCATATTGTCTGTTATAGTAACAGTAGATAAAATGTTGTTTTTTAATGACGAACGCAAGCTTGGGGGTTTAGTTTTAGGTTTAATTTTAGCTATCATGTAGAATCTACATGACAGCTAAAATTAAAACTTTTTATCTGCTGTTATTATAACAAAGTAGATAGGTAAGACGCGTTTGAAGTTTTATATAGTAATATTTTTTAATGTAATAAGATAACAAACATAATTATTTGACAAGCACACGGACCGCCAGCGCCAACAGTAGTCTATAGATTAAGTATGTTAGGGAGATCCAGATCCGATATATGAAATTTCAGATCTGGATAAATAGTATTATACCGGTTACGGTTACGGATATAAAATTATTTCGAATTATCCGATAGTTTCGGATAGTTGACTTTTTGATCCTCTGTGAACACCCGGCTCGGCCGGGTGAAAACCTATCATCTCATTTCGACTCTGCCCGTATCCGAAATAATTCTAAACTTTTATATAACATTACGGTTACGGTTTCGGATTTTAAATTATTAGATATATTTTATTACGATTATGACGACGATAACAAGCAAATTGTACTTATGCAACATGTTGCTCTTAAAATGAAGTAGGTACCTATCAATGCGACTCATTCGACAGAGATTAGAGCATACTAGTTGTTGCTTAAGGTTTCACTCGTATCAAAGAAAGAAAGAAAAAGTAATTATTTTCCCTCAATACAACGCATGACAAATAGGAGTGAGCCAAAGGCCAACATGTCAGTTTAGACAGTAAGTTGGCAACCAAGTGCCAACATAATAAAAAAGTAAATTATAAACAAAAATAAACACAAATAGTAGATACAATTTATAAATTAATAGAAGCCATAAGTTTAATTAAATGAGAGGGGTGTGCATCAAAGGTCAAAGCTCAGCATGTTGCTGCGGAGATGCAACACCGACAGCGTTGGTTTTCAGCGGCTCAAATGGCTTTTTGAGACAAAATGTAACCTATGTCCTTTTCCAAGGATCATCCGGATAATGGCCCGGGACGCCAATCCATTTATCCAGTATTGCATTTTTTACTTCTAACTTCTTTTAATTTTTCTTGTCAATCTCAGTTTAAAATTAACAAAAAAGAAAAACAAGAATTAGGTAGTAAGTATATCATTTGGTCGAAAACACGCTTGTAAGTTAAGTTTCGCCAATATCTACGGAGCGCGTCTGTAAATAAGTAAGTACTGCTCCGAATATAACGCGAACGGGGCGCGGGCGCCGAGCGAGGTGGGGGCGACGTGGCGAGCGGGGCAGGGGCGATCAGCCTTACGTACAAATACTTCGGTTCTTGGTATTTGATCACCAAAGAGGAGACACGCCAGATGCAATTATCGCATCGACTTTATTGAAATGGAGTGACGTGTGTTCTATAAGGGATCTGGTAACAAAAACGAGCGCAAGCATTCTGCACTCTCGGGATAAGGCGATCGGTTCGAGCCAATAAACGTAGGCCATACAAAGTGTCGGCATCATTCAACCTTGTGTACTCCTCGTGTACTCCTCGTGTACTCCTCGTGTACTCTTCGTGTACTCCTCGTGTACTCCTCGTGTACTCCTCGTGTACTCCTCGTGTACTCCTCGTGTACTCCTCGTGTACTCCTCGTGTACTCCTCGTGTACTAATCGTGTACTCCTCGTGTACTCCTCGTGTACTCCTCGTGTACTCCTCGTGTACTCCTCGTGTACTCCTCGTGTACTCCTCGAGTACTCCTCGTGCACTCCTTGTGTACTCCGTATGTACTCCTTATGTACTCCTTATGTACTCCTTATGTACTCCTTATGTACTCCTTATGTACTCCTTATGTACTCCTTATGTACTCCTTATGTACTCCTTATGTACTCCTTATGTACTCCTTATGTACTCCTTATGTACTCCTTATGTACTCCTTATGTACTCCTTATGTACTCCTTATGTACTCCTTATGTACTCCTTATGTACTCCTTATGTACTCCTTATGTACTCCTTATGTACTCCTTATGTACTCCTTATGTACTCCTTATGTACTCCTTATGTACTCCTTATGTACTCCTTATGTACTCCTTATGTACTCCTTATGTACTTATTCCTTATGTACTCCTTATGTGCTCCTTATGTGCTCCTTATGTGCTCCTTATGTGCTCCTTATGTACTCCTTATGTACTCCTTATGTACTTACTCCTTATGTACTCCTTATGTACTTACTCCTTATGTACTCCTTATGTACTCCTTATGTATGTAAATACATGGGTAAATACCCATGTACTGCTTATGTACTCCTTGTGTAGTTACCTATGTATTTATTTAATACTTCATGCACATAACAAAATTGTTGTACAAAGGCGGACTTAATGCCATTAGGCATTCTCTCCCAGTCAACCAAATCAAATTATATTAGTTTTTGTGGGGTTCAGAACCAAACAACTATCTTTAGACCATTTGGCGATGCGATTTAGGTCCTCATTTAGGTACTGTAACTGCGCTCGCGTAATCATTGGGGTAAAAGGACATATAAATTTGTACATCATCGGCGTATGATATATTTACATTTTGCATACATTTGTACAATATAAAATAAAAAGAATTGGGCCTGAGCTTTGGATTGGAGCCTTGAGGCACACCCCTTTCTAAAATAGTAAGTGCTGAGGTCCAGGGACCCGCTATTTAGTCGCAGTTCTACTATTTTTTTACGATTTTCGAGATAACTATGCAACCATCGCAAAGCACCATGGTCGAAACCGTAATAATTTGGAAAGCATTAATGGAACATTAATTTAATGAATCAAATGTCTCAGAATACTCATTTATCTTGGGCCTACAAAATATTATCTGTAATAGCCAACAACGCGGAAGATGTGCTACGCCGCTTCCTAAAGCCGGATTGAAGAATAGGAAGCATATCATGTCTTTCCAAAAAAACTTTCCTAAAATTCCTATTCCTTACATTAATTAGTTTGGATATTATGACGTTGACATGGTGAAACACTTATTTTGACTTCGTTTTGATACCGGCGTTATATTGATGATAAAGCATTGATCTCAAATACAATTTTATTTTTAAAATATTGTTATCTAAATCAATCCAACTAGGTCGACGCAAAGCAGTCGTATTTGTTACTAGTTTTTACCCGCGAGTTAACTTAAACAATTTACCGGATTAACAAGACATCCAGATGCCAATCTTGATCACCATGATGAATCAATGATTCATCATTTGATTGTAAATAAATTTGAACACTGTAAAAAAATGTAGACATTATTTAAAATAATAGAAAAAAAAAATTATATCGCTTTTTTCCTAGAATTCGGGGGCGGCGAAACTTATAGGCCCGGGGCGCCAGATTCCAAAATACGCCCTTGCTTACTTAGATACCCACCTAGGTATCTAAGTAAGTTTTTGTTACAGTTTAACCTTTTGAACTTATACTACCTCCCAGTCATCCACATATGAAAAATGATAAATAAAATGTTTTCTAAATAAACTGATTGTCTCTACATTAGCGTCATTGTATAATGCAGTACCTATTTGCACCAAGGTTATATGAATCCGGGAATACAGACGCAGGGAGAGCATTCCATTCCTTTGCGGTGTGAACAAGAAAATACAGCATACCGCTTCGTGTGTCGTGATGGAAATAAACTACCACATATGAGTAAAAGCCGTCCGATGGTAGTCCGACGAAGGAAAGTGAAAGGTGGGATAAGATTATGTACTTAGGTGCTGGGCACAATCTCCATAATACGTCTTGTAAAAACCGAAAGGGAAGCGATCTTCCGCAGTATGTTATAGACTGTGAAGTTTGGTTTTGACGAGCGGCTCATCGCCTATAAGTCTCCTTTCTGTTCGGTCTACCAAGTCCACTGCATCCAATTGATATTTGGCAGAGTCATCCCATAGATGGCAGCAGTTCTTCATACACGACCGAACTTGTGCTTGATATAGATGGAGGAACTGTTCCGGTGTGAAGTACCGCCGTACCTTAAAATAAGATGCCAAGTTTTTTGGCTGCGGTTTTTGCTTTGGACTCAATAGACCGGCCGAAGTTTAGGTTGGAGGAGATATCCAAACCAAGGAGCTCAAGGTGGTCGATCAGAATACGCCGTAAAGGCGTATTAAAAAATAAAGCTCACACGCTCCATTTTGAGAAATAGATCTTCCATGCGGCTAATACTAGTCGCAAATAGTGTGGTATCATCAGCGTACCGCAAATTTGTTATTTTATAGCTACCAACAGTAACACCATCTGTCCAGTCCTCAAGCACGACACGCATTTTGAGTTCAGTGTAAGCGTTGAACAAAAGCGGCGATATAATACATCCCTGACGGACGCCTGTACTGGGATGAAAGGTGCTTGACAAGACATCTTCATTCCGTATTGAAGCCGTTCCTTCTTCATAAATGTGCCTTAGAAGATGTACCAGATGTTTCGGCGTGCCCATTTCTAACAACGTGTTCCAAAGAAGTGGCCATTTTACCGAGTCAAACGCTTTTGAAAAATCAACAAAGTAAATGTATGTCGGCTTGTTAAATTCTCGTGCCTTCCCAATAATTTGGCGGACAATAAAAATTTGCTCGCGAGTGCCCTTTCCCTTCACAAATCCCGCTTGTTCTGGTGCAATCTCTTTGGACAGATAGGTCTTCGCTCGTTAAGAATATGTAGTTTTAGCAACCAGAAGTGAGAAAAATAAAAAAAAAAACAGGAGGGCGGTAGCCCAACCTTGTATTATTACACAATTAAAAATCACAAAATGATTTACAACAAATATAATTTAAAGTTAATAACATGTAATTCACGAATTAAATAATAAATCAACAACAAGGCACAATAATTACACAAAATCACAAAATGGCTTACGTATACCGAGCTATCTAATCAAGCACGTCCGTACCGAGCGACGCCCGAGCAGCAAAAGAGATCGAACGTCGCTAAGCACTGCGCTTTTATAGGCTAGCTCCGCATAGCGTATTAACAATATGGGGGTACATCTAATACGGCCTCTCCTGACAGCTGGTCGTCCTCGATCCTGGAGCGCACACGGTTTCCGGGTCGTCCATGGTCTAGTCCAGTAGTGGCATCGACAATCCAACCGT
Source organism: Acronicta alni (assembly GCA_964056405.1). Lineage (NCBI taxonomy): Eukaryota > Metazoa > Arthropoda > Insecta > Lepidoptera > Noctuidae > Acronicta > Acronicta alni. The sequence goes on along the minus strand of OZ043916.1, from coordinate 12,963,182 downwards.
ACCGCTTGTAGGCGACGGCGGGTCGACGGCATTACCAGCGTTATGTGGAGACCGCGGAGCAGCTGGAACTTCGCCAGTGGGGTCATGTTCGCCAGGTGACAATGTCGGCGTTGATGGCTGAGTGGACTCAGAGGGGTCTGTTTCATCTGGAATCAAGCGGTATTATTAACGGAACCCTAGAGCCTATGACCAGTTTCCAGACATCTGACTAGCGAATCGAACGCTACAGCTATTATGGTGACTTAGCAATGTTTTTCCCATTTCCGGACATCTGACTAGCGAGTCGAACGCTACAGCTACTGTCAACGTGATGTACGACTTGGTAATAGATACCAACGCTACACACGACTTCACAAACTAACGCCAATACGACTAAGCGCAGCGCCAACGCTCCAATGCCTTAACAACAAGTTGTTAACATCAGGACGACTTGGACGCATATGCTTACGCATTCGTTAGTAAACGGCGACTTGACAACATGTCAACGCCCTGTTCGCCTAGCGAGACAACTCGCTACGAACACAAAATAGCGACTTGACAGTACTTCAACGCCTATGTTCGCCTAGCGAGACAATTCACTACGAACAAAATAACGACTTGACAGTACTTCAACGCCCACGTTCGCCTAGCGAGACAACTCGCTACGAACACAAAATAGCGACTTGACAACATGTCAACGCCCTGTTCGCCTAGTGAGACAACTCGCTACGAACGTACAATACTCACAATCAAAAAATGCAGCGCACGCTTCTGGAGACCACTCGCCATGCCAGGGCACCATGTGTTGAGCCGCGGCTTGTGTCGTCTTCCCGTATTTCGGAACTCCCGGGGAGGTCGTCTCGAACGATTTACACGTTTGTCTTGCTCAGACCGGTTTCTGTCGAGCAGTTGTCGGGCTCTGCTCCTAGAGAGTTCTCTGAGTGCTTCTCGGTTGGCCGATGAGCTATCGATAGCTACATCTCGCACAAGGGCGCGAATAACTGGGGTCGTTGCCTCAGATCCTATGAGGAGGTTAAGCGGCGATGTCTGGGTGGTTTTGTGCTTCGTTATATTAATAACGAGTTGCAGTTTCCACAGACTGTCTGCCCACGATGTATTCCTATGGTTGGTCTCTATCCTAATCATGTTAAGAACGGTGCGCATGTATCTTTCCACCTGGCCGTTGGCATGGTGCATTCCTGGTGTTATGTGGTGAAGGTCGCAACCCAAGTTGTTGACCCACTTAACGAACACATTTGACTCAAACATACGGCCTTTGTCGGTGATCATGAGTTTCGGCACGCCAAAGAGCGAGATCATTTGTGTAATGACCTTTTTAAGCTCTTCAGCATCCTGACGAACCATAGGATGTAACATGCAGTATTTGCTGAAACTATCAACAATGATTAGAACATACTTGTATTCTCCGGACAGGGGTAGTGGTCCAAGAGCATCGACGTGTACCGTATGAAATGGTTCATCTGGTTTTTCCCACGAAGTGATCTCTTGAAGCGGCGCACGTGGTGCTCGCTTGCTAGAGATACAGGTTAAGCAATGTGCTATATACTTTGCCACAAAGTGTTTTAAGCCAGGGAACCAACAATGCTTGAGGATAAGATCCAGCGTTTTCTCTACGCCAATGTGCTCATGCTCATCGTGGAATATCCGGAGGAGACTAAGCCTGTGTCCCTTTGGTATGTAACACAGCAAACGTGGCTGTCCACCGACCGGCGTATAGCGGTAGTAGAGTAGGTCATTACGAGAGACATACCTGTTCGCGTCCAGTGCGCCGTCCTGCAGCTTTTGAAGCAGGTCCATGGTTTCTTGATCGCTTTGCTGAGCAGTGTGAGCCCAGTTGCGCGGTCTTTGTATTTGATGTACCTGAGCGACTGGGTTTCGGCTGAGGTAGTCCACGTGTGGCATGAGTGCACCTTTCCTGTACTCGATTGAGAAATCAAAGTCTTGCAAATAGATCCACCACCTTGCCACGCGTGGCAGTAGATCCTTCTTGCGTTCCGTAGCTTTCATGGCATTACAGTCAGTGACAATGGTGAACTTTAACCCCACTAGGTAGTGTCGAAAATTTTGAAGCGCTTTTACGACGGCTAGCGTTTCAAGCTCGTACGAGTGGTACTTGCTTTCAGCACCTTGTGTTACCTTGCTGTAATATGCGACTACGTGTTTCTTACCGTCTGGATGGATTTGTAGTAAGACTGCTCCATAGCCAATACTGCTGGCATCTGTGTGGACTTGGGTGGGGTACTTGTGATTAAAAATAGCTAAAACCGGCCCGTTTGTCAAGTACTTTATAAGTTCTTGACGTATAGATTCGTGTTCTGGCGTCCAGGAAAACTCGCACCCCTTTCGAGTAAGGTGGGCGATGGTTGCAGTTTTAGAGGCATATCCTTTGATATACCGCCGAAAATAACCAGCAAGACCTAGCAGTTGGCTTACCTGCTTAACGTTTACCGGCGCGTTTGAGTTAACCAACGCCTCAACCTTTCTCGGGCTCGGCCTCACCTGACCCTTATTGACTATTCTACCGAGATACTCTACCTCAGTGACTAGAAAAGAGCATTTTCGTACGTTCACCGAAAATCCTGCGCTTGTAAGTGTTCCTAGCACCCTCCGAAGCAACTTGATGCCGTCTTCTACGGTATTACTCATAAGGAGCACGTCATCGATATATACTAACGTGTTCCCGTCATTTATGTGTTCGCGTAATGTGTCATTGATAATCCTTTGATAAACGATTGGGCTGTTAGCTAGACCGAAAGGCATTTTTAAAAATTCAAAGTGGTCCTCTAGCGTTACGAAACCAGTAAGGTGGATGCATTCTTCTTTTATCCTAATTTGATGGAATCCAGAAGCCATGTCCAGGCTTGAGAAGTAAGTGAAAGTGCCTAGCCTGTCTATCTGATCCTCTATTAAAGGGAGGGGGTACCTATCCTTGATTGTGAAGCGATTAAGAGCCCGAAAATCTACGCAAAGCCGATCCGAGCCGTCGCGTTTCTTTACCAGTATAATCGGGCTGGCGTACTCCGAAGTGGAGCGCCTTATAATGCCCTTTGCTAAAAGGTCCTTCGTTATTTCCCTAACCTTTAGTTTTTCAGAGTAAGAGAGCGTATAGGGGCGATACACTACAGGGGTAGAGCTAGTAAGTTTGATTTCCATCTCGCCTGTCTGAACAGTGGTTTCAGCAGTACCCGTAATTAAGAATTTTGAAAACTCCCGGATTATGCCTAACAATCCATCGCGCTCAATACCCTTAACCTGTGTATTTATCTCGATTTCATCAGCTTGTGACGCAACAACGTTAACATACTTCACGGGTTCCGTGTGAGAAAGGTACTGCCGGTCTTTTGTTCGCACGTAAGTCACGCCATCGCGGTTAAGTATGTCCGTTCCTATTATTATCGGTGTCACCATCAATGAAGACGGTACTATTACTAAGTCCGCTTCGATTGATAAACCGTCAAACTCAATGATAACCGTTATGTATGAGGTAGAGAGAAACTCTTTGTTCCCAATACCTTTAAGTACGCACCACCGGAATTTGGGCTGACAAGGAAGGTATTTCAGTACAGCGGAAGAGACCAAAGATACGTTAAGCGCGCCACTATCTATTAACACGTCCATTGATACACCGCAAATGACAGCCGTGGTAATATCGCTACTCTTAGAATAGTTCGAGCAGTCCGTACACAGATTAACGCTACGCTCGTTTCGAGACTCTGTTCTAACTTTGGCAAAACAGTGATCTTCCGTATGTCCCGGTTTCTTACAGAACGTGCACAGGCTACCAGGACCGTTGGTACGTACTGGTGCTCTACTTGTGTTATTTCCGACCGGAGGCTTTGGTTTCACAGTGCAATTTCGGCGTAGATGACCCCTTTGGCCACAGGTGAAACAGTTAATGTTTTTATCGCAGTTACTTGCCTTCGGCGGACACGACGAAACTTTCGACGAAGAACCACGGGGATCACGTATGTTATGGTTCGGTTTTGTATAAATGGACAAGAACGACACGAGGTTGTCTGGGTTCAAGTCATCATTAGCAGCAGCCGCGCGCACTTGAGGATCAGCAATTCCTCTTATGACGATAAGTGTACGTAATTCATCGCTTAAACCTTGTATAATACGCAAACGAAGTAGAGTGCGCCGGGCATATTCAGCGTAAGTAGCGTACCTATCTGAGGTTTTGTTCATAGCATCGAAGAGTATGTTAGCATAGTCAAGCTTCACTGGACAAAGGGACTTGAACTCTTTTTTAAAATTGGACCAGGTCCTATCGTTTGTGACCCATTCACCTATCCACACCTTTGCGTCGCCCTTCAAACAATTTGCCACGCGGGACAAACATTCGTGGTCGGACCACCCGTTTACCTCCCTAGCACGATCCACCTCCTCGCACCACGTCTCGATATTGTTAATAGAGGGGTCGAAGTTAGACACAAAGTAATTGTGTGCACGCACCGGTTGGACTGCCTTTACAGCATCGATAATAGCTTGAGCGAGGGTAGAAGTCTCTGAGCCACGCTGAGCTGAATTTGAGACACGACCCTGCTCGGCGAAACTAGCTTTCTTGAGTTCCAATGTACCTGGTATCGGGGTTAATAGTCGTGGCGGGGTATGACACGATACTTTATGTGGGTAGTCGCGGGTTCGTGACATATCGCGAGATCGACGTGAGTGACGCAACCTACGGTGCCTTCTCTCTGAACGACGTAACGCGCTACGGGATCGACTAGACCGGAATGAGACACTACGAGAATGGCGCGATCTATCGTACGATACACGATCGTCGTTGCTCGAAAAAGAATCTCGCGAACGTGAACGCGTTCCGTGGCGGTGGCGGTCTCGTAAATGCTTACCGCGAGAACGGGATGCGCGTCGAATACGGGAGCCATTTTGACGATGCCGGGGGCGTCCACGTGACGTACTTCGCGGCATTATTTAACACTACACTTATCGGACTTTTAAATTGGTACAAAAACACAAGAATCAAAATAACAAATTAAGATGAAGGTAGTCGTGAATCACTTGTTACCTGTGAGCCTTGAGTTCTTTATCCCACTTCTGATTTTAGCAACCAGAAGTGAGAAAAATAAAAAAAAAACAGGAGGGCGGTAGCCCAACCTTGTATTATTACAGTAGCATAATTTTACTTGCATGAGATATTAGTGCAATAAGGCGATAGTTGCTACATTTCTTTGTCGAGCCCTTCTTATGCAAGGGGATGAAAATTGAATGAGTCCAGTCTGCTGGCCATATTCCTGTCTGCCATATCTTATTGCAAATGGTGTGAAAGATATCGGTTTCACCAAGAGCCTTTATGGTTTCGATGGGTATTTCATCTCTACCTATGGCTTTTCCATTCTTCAGGTGTTTGATAGCCGCCCTAACTTCAGACTTAAGAATTTCAGGCTCCAGATTTTCGGTCGTCGGTTCTGTGGTGGGAAAGTTTCGCGACTGTAAGTCTTGGAACAACGTCTGACAATAGCTCTTCCACGTTTCAGAAATACGGTCTAGTTCCGTTATGATATTGCCATGTCTGTCTTCAATAGACCAACTTTTGGAAGGCAAACTTTTTGTGAGGGAACGTATTTTATGATGAAGGTCTCTGGGTTCATGTTTGTCTGCATGTGTTTTAATCTCTTTGCAAATTTTACGAAGGTAGGCATTGTGATCTCTTCTGCAGTTTGCTTGTATTTGGGCAGATAATCAATTAAGGTTTGTAACATTAGCGCCTGTTGCCTTCATTTCACGTCTCTTCTCAACTAGCCTCAGAGTATCGTCAGTCATCCAGTGCTGCCGCTTGCGTATGTCTTTTGGTGGTTTAAGCCTTGATAGTGAATTTTTAATTAAAGTTTTCGCTCTGTCCCACAGAGTTTCTGGTGTATCGTCAACGTGGTTTGCGTTAGCCCACTCTGGCCAGTTTTATTCCACAGCAACTAAAAACTTCGAGCTGTCTTTTACTTCAACTCTTGTATTTTTCTCAAGAAATCGGGCCGCTGTCAGCTTCAGCTTCATTTTCGAAATTAGTAGTTGATGATCTGATCCATAATCGGCTCCTGGTAGAGTGTGGGCATTTTTTATTGACGTTTTCCATCGCGAGCGAATCAAGATGTAATCGATCTGGTTGCGGTAATTACCATCTGCTGATGTCCACGTATATAATCTTCGTGGATGGTGTTGGAATTGGCTGTTTGTTATTACCAGATCATTCGCGGTTGCAAACTGGATCAAACGTTCATCTCTATCGTTACGTACTCCTAGGCCTAATTTTCCTACGCAGTTGCTGAGCTGATGGGAATTTTCTCCAACTTTGGCGTTGAAATCACCTACGATCATAAGTATCTCCTTGTTAGCTTCTTTTGGGATGGTAGTCTCTAATTCAGAGTAGAATTTCTCTATTACCTCGTCACTTGCAGTGCTGGTAGGAGCATAGACTTCAATGATATTCAGATTCACTGGCGATGCTCTAAGTTTGATACTAAGGATCCTATCGCTAACTGGGTCGTATCCCATGACATTGTTTTTTTGGTACTTGGGGATGATAATAGCCACTCCATTTTGACTTCTGCTGTCATTGCCTGAAAAGTAAACGGCATGGCTATCGGTAAGGAAATGCCCGTTATTTTTCCAGTGGGTTTCGCTGAGTCCACATATGCTCAGTCCACATCTCGTGATCTCCCGTTCTACAATGGTGAGTTTTCCAGGGTAAAGTAAGCCGCGTACGTTCCATGTTCCTATCGTCTGGGTTTGTCGCAGTTTAACGGAGATTCCAGTAGCTGGATTTCCATGGAGAACCTGGTTTCCTATTCTTCCATGGCCGGTAGCCCATTTTTCGCCGCGGGCCCCGGACGCAGCGCGGCGCCGTTTGCTAAGCGGTTCGCATGGCAATCGTGATTTCTTTAACCGTACTTCCATTTCGACTATCTTGGGAAAATAAATGCGGTGGTTTCCCCTTGCCTTCTGCATCAGTATTATCAGTATAGGGACTATTTAGATCCCCAGGTCGCTGAGGTCTCTTCTGATCGGTTTCCCGGACAGGAGTGTGGTTATACCGCCACTGCTCGGTCGCCAGAGCCTCGTCTGTTGTCTAGCAGGGAGCACAGCGACCGTCGCCGCCGATGGTATGGCGCGTGCAGGTGAGGTTGACAATAAGGGCCAGCTTGATGTTGTTGCTGTTCTCCCCCTTACTCCCCTTACTAATATTCTGATTAGAACATATTTATTCGTCTTAGAATTAATTTTATTTTAAGCACGAATAAATATGATGTATATATATTTAAAACTACAATTTAAAATTTGCCGCTATAAACGCTATCAAGCTAATGACGTCACAATATGTACAGTTTCTATGAAAATATATATTGTTGTTTACTAACATCTAATAGTATTTACTGACTTTTCCACGGAAACAGGCGATAATTGGTAAGAGGCGTTATCTCAAATTTCCGTGATGTTTTTGTTGTTTAAATAATTGTTATCAGCAGTGAACCTAGGTAGTTTTAGTCACGTACCTTTTTTGTTTTTATAACAAAGTTACGTTATCTCTTGATAAGTTCCTAAAGTTAATATAAACAACCCATAGGCGATGTTTTTGAAACACAAAAATATTAATAGTCATTCTGAGTCATTACACATTCTGTCCTGTTCTATCAAAATTATAGTTTGAGGTGGGTAACATACCGTACGTGTGTAGTAGCAGTTGCGCTTAGGACCACCGCCAAGAAGTGCTACACACGTTAAATATGTTACCTAATGCAAACTATAATTTTGATATAACAGGACAGCCATCACGGCTGTAATCACCGAAGGGTTAGGCAGAGTTGTACATGTATACCCAGAGATATGTTTAGGTCCCATGTAGTAGGGGGCCAGTCCACAGATTCAAACTCCGAGTTGCTAATGATAATTCGCTCTTTCCACTACAATAAAGAGGCAATTGCTATCATTAATACCTTCTACAATTCACTTATATGTAATTTTTACTAACTGATGCCGATGCGCCTAACAGTTACACAGGAGCAGGACCATAAATACCTTATAGGTACTAGTATTTTATATGTTTTAAAACTTAATCTATACACATAAAAGAAATTGAAGTACCTATCTGTTTGTTATTCCAAATTAACAGCTTTTCACTAAATGCATATGAAAGTATGTACCTATATAGGTACGGTAGGTAGGTACTTACATAAAAAAACAAGTATTAAATAATAATAATAAAAATATTTTGTCTGAGTTTGTCGGTCTGGTTGTTCCGGCGGTTTGTCGTTCTGAAATGACTGGATAACGGGACTTTCACTGGCAGATAGCTAATGTTATAAGGAGTAACTTAGGCTACTTTTATTTTAGAAAAAAAATAAAGTTCTGCGATCACATATCCACCTGTACGAAGCCGGGACGGACCACTAGTAATTTATATTTCTATACATAATTCAATATTGATTAAAAAAATAGTCAATTATTACTATGTTTGAAATTATTGTCACCAAAATGTGCCAGAAGTTATTCAATGTTATATTCTATCGGCTAGCAATAGTACGCGGTGCTTATGTTTGCGCAGTCCTCAACGTTAGGCGTACAAGTTCAATCAAACATATTATAGGTACCTAGTACCTATCTACATACCTACTTGGCCTGGGATGTATGTTTGATTGAAGTCACAACACCATCCCATACCATCACGCCTGTATTTCCCGAAGGGTTAAGCAGAGATGTACACACACACAGTTCGCCGCTATGTAAACATAGCGGCGAACTTTAACGAACGACGAACGGCCCCCTATTACATAGACCTAAAGGTCTATGTAATAGGGGGCGAGCCTATTGCTTACCGGGCACAAATCCAAACTTCTAACTGTTTCTGAAAAATCGCAAAATAAATAAATAAATAAATCGACCCGGGAATCTAACCCAGGACCTCTAGCGTAGCAGTCGCGCTTAGGACCACTACACTAACGAGGCAGTTCCATTCCATAACTCCTGATATTTTTGCAGTGGTTGCAGGGCGGCCGTCTTAAGTTATAAAGGGGCATAACAGATCTGGGCCCTTTTAGAAATTAACATAATTTTATCGCGTTATATTGATAGTATTAATCCCTATCTTTCGAACCCATTACAGCGTCTATGGTCACTGGTAGACTGATCGGGATTAACAATATCAATATATCGCGATAAAATCCGTAAATAGTAGTTTTATTTCATTGGCTAATACTCGCGTAATTGTCAGAAATCAATAAATTAACATAATGACAATGAAGACAAATTATCATAAAGTCAAACTACCTAACCAGGATATCAAATGATTATATCAAATGAATTGGCATTAGGGTAGGTCTTTAGGGCCTTTCGGATCATTACTCCGGGGTAATTATGTCAATGGGGAACGCTTCCCGTTCACAATCTCTCCATTATATTTCGTAGTTGCTCATGAAAAGGAAAACCTTACTTAGAATCGGAATTGAAATAAAACAAAATGTAATTATCTAGATAACAATATATTTTTGTCACCAACGACAAACTTAACAACAGACTACAACATAGATCTTCTCAACGAAACACCTGCGCGAAGTTTAAACGTTACCTAAAAACCTGTGAAATGTTTACCAACACGTTGTGATTAGCTTATAAGGTCTATTATACAGACATAAATCCACATAAACCTCACAGCATCCGAGGACAAACTAAATGCAAAATAAATGGACGGCTTACAATATTTAGGATAAATAGGTTGCCAGTAACAAGAGGCACTGCGGGATTTAAAGGCGACTTGAGTATTGTACGCGATCTAAACATACTACTGCAAGCTGTTGGTAAACAAATCTAGAACAAAACATTAAACAGTTTGCAAAATAAATATCACAAACATATTAGAATAACCTAAAATAGTTTTTTGATAAAATAATTTCTTATTTTCTACTAAAATTGCTTTTGGTTTGACGTGTAATACGTACGTAAATGATGAATTGACTCAAATGGCACTGGCCGGGTAAACGAGCCTGCCTTGTCCGCTTAAGTGTAATCATAAAAACTTATGGGTAGGTACTTTAAATATAATTAGGTATAAGTTTAAAATTAACTATAATTACGCGTACAAAATATATTTGTATCAGTGCAATTTCGGTTCATTTTTAATTTCGTGGATAAAACAGTAATCAGAAAAGGCGGATATAATGTGACAGTTTAAACTATTCACAAAATTTTCACCAAGGAAACAATTCATACCGCCATCTCGTGTACAACGTGAATGATAAAATTTAAGTACTTAGATATTTATTAATACGTAATGTTTTGTAATTATCCAATAAAAGATTATATGACAATCATGATCAAATCCTATAAATATTTTCCATTTCACGTAGGACGCGCCCTGGGACTGGCTATTGCAATGGAATCAACATAAATTAATATAAGTAGTCGATTTACTAGAAGAACAATGCATAATCGATTTGTTTGGAAACAGAAAATTGAGCAATAATTGACTACGTTTGTAAAAACAAATACAAGTGTTTATACAATTATGTGATATCATTTAAATTTAGCGAAATAAAATTACAGTAGAAACGTAAAAATGATACAGGACGCTTCCTACGAGGAGTAGAGTATAATATTAAAAGCGTATTGAGTGATAGATATTAGCAATCGATGATCTGTATGTAGTAAGAAATAGTAATTATATTGATGTCAGCACAGGTTACTTACTGCCGGTGATGGCTCTGCGTTACCTTATACTGTACACGCCTAGTGGGGGAATGTAAAATGCTTTTGGCACTAACTTCAATAAATATTCATAATAATAATATTATTTTATATTACATTACATTCAAATTCGATATTTACAGCTTATGAGTACATACAGATATATATAAATGTATATATTTACAACGGTTGCTTGTTGAGACATAATAAGGGGTAATGAGGTTCAGTTATAGCATGTTATATATTCACAATACAAGAAGGTATTACTGTGGACACGTGTACAATATCTACAGCTGTAGCTGTAAGTTACAGTAAAAGCTCTAGTAACACGCACATCGATACACCGGAAACAGAGCGGACATCACGCGGCGACGACTCCGGCAGATCGCTTACACGCGGATCAATCACACAACAACGTATTATAGCTAGTCTCCCGCTAGTTTACGGAGTCGACACCGCATGATGACCTATAACATCGACGCCAAAGACTGTTTATTGATTCTAACATCTAACATTTGATTATATTGCACACATTCACTTAATTCTACGTTCATATAATAATAGAGTGGGCTAAAATCCCTCTCCGCCATAATTTCGTAAAACTCACCGCTTATCTACCTGATGGAATGACATGTTTGACGCACCTTCTATGTGACACTCGCTAAGCAAACTAAACGAAGCGATACTGAGGACGAACCGAATGTACAAGTTTATTTACTTATGCGTTTTGCAATCAAGAGAGAGCAAATTATTAGAACATGGGTTTAATTACATAATGGTACTTAATTTTTATTTTGAACGAATGGTTCTAAATGGAACTCAGATGTCGGTCTCATTTCTAAAAAGAATGTATGATTAGTATAAAGCTGATATAATAATGGGGCTTAAGCAATGACGGAACGCGACGCAATCATTTAGTGAGCTTGCTTAGGAGCGCGCCGAGCCGGGCCGCGCTGCGGGCGATACTTGCCATACTGCGATGTGCCGACCGGAAGCACCTACACGAACACTAGTGACAACTACTGATGGGAACATGACTCGAGGACGATACTTGACTTGAAACATTATTTATCTTCTCGTAGCACCGTTGCCGATCGATTGAACTTTATTTAGCACGATCCAAAATGAAAATCGAAAGATCTATGTTATCGTCATCCCTTTATAACTCTAGCTCTATTAAATTAGTCACGGGATTAATTGATTTTTCTAATTCTTTAAAAAGTTGTGATTTAAAAATTGTGAATTTTAAGATGAACTTATATTTAACGGTAAAAGTAGGAGATTCTTTTTATAAAATTCAGTCGCCGCCTACTGGTAAAATTGGATTTATAGCTAGGTACTCTCCTAGAAAACGATTTACAAAACTTCAGCCCACCCGAGGCGTCCCATCATATGATGGGTCGCGTCACGGTCTCGAGAGATTTTATCCAAAGCCCGTCGGGCGGTGCATCGTAACGTTCGTAACTAATCTTCCGTCGCTCCGGACGACTCGTCATCAGTGCGTAAAAAATAGATCGCCTCCCTGTGCCATTAGATAGTATAGTATAGCCTACTGGTATACCTGCGTGTGCGGCGGCGCGTCACGCTCGTGGTGCGTACGTCGTACGTCCGCTGCCAGCCGCTCAGAAGAGCATGTGGCAGCGCAGGTTGGAGTTGGCTATTCCGTGGTGTGCGCGGTGAGGTCGACCCGCACCGCCGCGCTGCCCTGCGCGGCCGGCGGGTCGCTGGCGGGGAGGGACAGTAGATGTTAGGCCTCCAGGAAAATCAGCGCGGTTGGCTTCGGCTCCAGGTTGGATTTCTTCGCCTCCACAACTAGGAACTCGATCTCCTGCGGACGTTTAGCGGCATATTGCTCACACTTGTTTGTTTACACGCAATCCTTCAACCTGTTACTTTCCATATTAAAGACACCAATAGATAAAGTGTATGTAGTGACTCACCGGCTTGTCCCTCTGCGCGAAGGACTCCGCTATTAACCGCGCTACATCCTGGTGTTGCAAGCCTTCCACGCGGTGTCCGTCCACCGCGAGGATTAACTGGCCCACTTCTAACCCGCCAGCTTCGTAAGCAGCTCCGTGCTCCTGGAAATATGCATTAATACAGTGTCAGTATTGTATTACATACATATTAATGTATGTAATACAATACTGACACTGTTGCACCTTATAGCGTAACGTAGAGCATGTCATGATTGCCGATTGGTTGATATCATCGTAAATATGGTATTTGCACTGTTTAGAACAGGGATGTTATGGAACTCCGTAACCGTAACCAAAAGTATCAGATATCTGAAATAAAAAATCTATCCGAAACCGTAACCGAATCTGATATAAAAGTTTCGAATAACTTCCGATAGGAGCGGAGTCTAACTGAGACATATTAGGACAGGTTTTCGCCCAGTCGAACCGACACACTAGCCACACCGCTTGCTTTGTTCACATAGGATCTAATAAAAAAAATAATGTCCGTAACTGAAACTATCCAATAATAAAATCCGTAGCCGTAACCGAAACTGGTATAATACTATCCATATATATGGATATTGATCCATATAGAGATCCGAAATTTAATATCCCGTATTCTAAACTGTTTATCCTATTCGATTGCAATGTATCCAAAATGGAAATTGAACTATAAGCTCACATGTATATTAATTATCCTTGGCAGCGGGTGCTTGGTGTTGGCGCCACCCTCGATGGCGATGCCGAGGATCGGCTTGGTTTTCTTGACGGTGATGTGCAGGTTGCCGTGGTGGTCGGACACGACGCGCGCGGCGCGGGCCTCGTCGGGCACGTCGCCGTGCTGCAGCCGCTGCATGGACTGATGCCGCCGGATGCCGCCCCGCTCCTCCAACAACGCACCACTATCCTCTTTCATGTCGAAACTTCGTGACAAATTGTGTGCTAACTCCTATAAAAATGTACGCCTTTTCCATAAAGTTTACTTTAATTTTAAGACTAGCTAGACAATAAGTCATTTTAGTTTCTAATGTGAAAAATTCTCAAAATAATGAGAATACAAATTACGAATATGCCTTCCAATTCCTAAGTCCTAATAACTAATTATACACATCCACGCTAAAGTTTTTACTCTACAATGCTAATAAATAGCAAGTTCAGTTCAGCCTCTACGAACAAGTTAGTGCTCTAAGTATATTGAGGAGACGTGTAGCTGGGCGGCAGAGGGCAGTAACTCAGCGACGCGGACGTGGCGGCGCGCGCGGCGGCATGGCTGACGCGGGCGACTTGTGGATACCGAACAGATACAGGTACAGTTGATTTACGACCTTGTGCCTCTCAGTTACAAATGTACAGTGAGTATATACGTCGAATGTATTGAGAAGCTGTAAGTGAGATGTGTGCTAGAGGCTTGGATCCATGCGTTTCGATCACTCGGTGGCGTGGTTCAAAGTGGGTATATTTTACAAGTGTTAAAATGTATTATGGAGAGAGTTCTTATCCCGTTTACCTACCTGAGTAGGCGAATTTAGTTACAGCCAGAAATATAGCAGATACGAACTGAGTAGAAATAACGAAAATGCAACAAATAAATTAGAAAACTAGAAATAAAACAACAAAACTGCTTAACGTAAGTATTTAAGTTCTGCTTTTACGCCACCATGCTCTAGTCGCAATATAAAAACAAAAATTTTAATGTCAATATAAAAAAATAGAATTTTAAATTATAATTTTTTTAGGTACTGAAGTTCATTAAATTATTATGAATGTGACAAAATTATCACTTTATACTAAATTTTCATGCAGCATGTTAGCTCGATCCATTCAAGACAATAGTACCTCTACAGGCTAATGATGTAACCGAAATGATAAATTAAATCACTGATAATAATTATGTGCGTCACTACTTTGAAATTAATTCATGGGACAAATAAAATGTAATACTAATAAAATTAACACCGAAATGAAGTGCAACGATAAGAAAAGTGAAAACATACAATAATTTGAGTAATTTACTAACACCAAGCAATCTTTTTGTTTTCGAAGCAAGAACTTCCAATAATAAATAAAGGTCTTTTTAAATTTCGTGCAAATGTAAGAATCGTTAATGTGCTAGGACAGTTCGCTGGTGTTTCCGGCGGCGAGAGGCCGGGCCACTTACTAGAGGTCGTCCCCAGTACCATGATTTTACTTTCTGCGTCCAGCCACCGAGTGATGAGCGCAGCCCCTCGAGATAGCCGCACTGAAACATCACACTCACTCAGGACCAGATCGTTCTCCCTCCGATACTTGACCTACGTCGCGACCCCTACCCTCAGTATTGCCACACAGCAACCCGCTTGTGTTCTTTGTCATGTTCAATGTAACTGTTAAGCATCTAGCATAAATCTAGCTGAAGACAAGTACACTAGAGGACATTATCCTACTTAATAGATTCAAAATTCAGTCCGATGCGAATATACTACGAAGTAGGTTTACAAGTCACGTTATCTGTACTCGTACAAAGTGTAAGGTAACATCGTAACATCTAGGTATAAAAATAAGTACATAATATATTTGTTCTATCACAAAATGGAGAGATGCTATCAAAATTAGCAAATACTACTATTGCTAGCTTCTACAAAAATTACATAGGTATGTAAATGTGAAATTATTTGCCAAGCCTTAATTAACGTTGTTTACTAACCCTTTACTCTGTTTTGTATAAACTGTAACAGGGTCTTTTACACTGCTCGCTGTCATAAAAGAAAAATACATAATACAAGTCTTAGAATTTGTAATAAAAATACATACCTGATCCTACATGTGAGATTTATCAGAGAGCATGAAACAAAAATTGCAAGATATTATCATCGTTCGTCGGCCGCAAGCTAAGCACTAGCGTAGTTGGTAACTTTCAAGTCATGCAACAATTTCGTCCTATTGTGTTTATAGCTATTGTCATATTGTGTGGCTTGTTGTCACGTTAACTTTCCATCAATTGTACGGACTGTTTCGGATCTGTCAACAAATTTGGCGTTTGTTCATAGAACATCTTTGCATTATTCACAATAGAATACTCCTTTTGTTGTTTTTTCACGTGTTCTCGGTTGCGTAATGTATGTTTTTCGTGCAAAATCATATTGTTGCATTAATATTCGTATAAGTACTTGTATGTTCGGTTTACTTACGCTGTGGAGCTAGTCCACATCGCTGAGGAGTTGGCATAGAGAGGTCGTATTCGTGAATTCGAACACACTACCATCACATTACGTCCAACGCCTGCTTTGATAATTGGATGTGATGGCACGTTACACAAAGGAGATCCCGGAACTTACCCTGATGTTCTTGTGAGCTGAGGCCGCTCAGTGTATAATTTAATTTGGTTAAAAGCCCCTCTACCTCGATCAAACTTACGGTACCTGATTTATTTAGCGAAAAGGGATCTTATAGACACGTAGAAAACACAAAGCGCTTGCTGTGTCATAACGAGTTTATTTCTCACAAATCTACAGTGTATCTAGGGGCCGTATCTAGACGTGGTGCGTCTCGTTAGCGTCTTCTATAAATAATGAGATAACATCGGCCGATGTCGTACGACACGCGCCCGTTGCGATGCGCTGTACGATGCAGCTCGCCAATACAAGCTGCCGAACATGTGCTTCCACGTTTTATTATCGGCCACTCTGAATCTGACAATATCTGTTCATCAAAATTATTCAAAGTGGATTGTGGAATTAGGGAAATTCTTATTATCTTCTTATAAACTCCACCGTCTCTGTTTCTTAGTTTTTCCCGAAATTGCTAAAGTAGTTCGTTTTTGGATAAGGCTTATAGTAAACTTGGCGCATAATAGTTACTTGAAGTATAACATGTAAAATAAAGACCTCTTGTTTCAGATGTCGTGACTGCACGCATGAACTATAATTTTTTGAATATTTTTGTAGTTTATGTTGACCTTTCCCGTAGTTTTATTGTAAGTGCACGCTTACGTACAATCTTAATTCGTAATCATACGTAACACACATACAGCAAGTGTATGAAGTCCGTTACAATGGAGGTTTTACAAAGATTACGAGATGAAAGTTTTTAGGACGTGACGTTTACCGCTCTTTTGGAGTTATTAAGTAAATGAGCGTTACCTTACTGCTCCTAAAACCAGTTTTGATGAGTTTAGACAACCAAGTTGTAATTATCAAGTCATTTTAAAAAGCCTTGCCATAACAGTATTCGTGACAATACATGATTATTGTGATCAAACAGGAACCGTTAGCTTATTAATCTATAAGATAGCTACGGGTATGGTCAATGCGCAGTCATCGAATCTTTTTATCTATGTTCCAAATCGCAATATCCGTTAGATTCTTTATGATTTCAACGAAATTAAATTTAGTCATTAGATAACGTATTTTAGGAAACAACGGCTTCGTATGAAGGCTTTCGAGTTACCGTTGGATGTGTGCCAGATGTAACTAACTATAACTGTCCTCTATACTTCGGAAGAATTAATAATATAAATTGCATTTAATTTGTCGTAAATATAAACAGCTACGAATTCCTGCTCATATTATAAATGCGAAAGTAACTCTGTCTGTGTGTCTGTTACGTTTTCACGCCTAAACCGCTGAATTGATTTTGATGAAAAATGGTACAGAGATAGATTATACCTTGGAGGACATAGGCTTTCTCGCTAAAATTCCTTTACAATGCGAGTAACTGTTAGTTTCATTATCACTGTAAACCTAAGTGTTTTTTGGATAAAAATACAAATTAGGTATACTTGATAGGTACCTAAATATCTATATTATTATTGTAGATATTAGTCCGTTGCCAATTGATTATAAACTAAGAAATGAAATTAGGTAATATAAAAGTTTGTCAAGGACATATTATATGTATATACTTAGAATAAAATCAAGTCTTTTGCAAATAGCTAAAATGTTAGGAGCTTGACTGACATTTTTTGCTGACGTAGAATGTTGATATTATTTCACGGTCAGATATTGGTAATACTAACACAACCAGAACAACAACAAAGTTCTCAAATAATATGGAGCGAGCATGTTGCCATTAACAGGGTACAATATATACGAAACTAGGTGTCGCCAGTGGTTTCACCCGCTTCCGGAAGGGTTTTTTGAGACAAAAGTTGACCTGTGTCCAAGGTGTAATCTATCTCTATACCAAATTTCATCTAAATGGATTTAGTGGTTTAGGCGTGAAAGCGTAACAGACAGACAGACGAAGTTACTTTCACATTTATAATATTAGTAGGGAAGTAAGGATTAATCAGAGGGGCTCGTGGCTCTGTTATAACTACGCTGAACAACCGATCTGCAAGGTTAAGCAGCGCTAGCCGTAGTCAGTCCGTGGATGGGTGACCTGCATTCTTAACACATCGAGACCGTAAAGCCGTGGTCCCGGTTGTCATGCAAGTATCTATGATAGAGTTAGTGGTAGTCAGAAGTCCAAAAAGGCTGACAGCCTCTGTATCCTCAATATATCGGTATTGCCCAAAAATTGGGTTGCGTAGGCCTGGTGGCAGTCGCTTCGTAGAAAACACTGATATTCCGGCGCATAAGGTTAGACTGGAAGCCGACCCCAACATAGTTCGGAATAGGCTCGGAGTATGGATGGAGTTATTATATATAGACTGTATAGTCTGTAGGTCATCATCATCATCTTCCTGCCCTTGTCCCAATTTATTTGGGGTCGGCGCAATATGTTCTTTTCTTCCATTCATGATCTCTGGCAGCCGTCACATCATCAGTCACTCTCTTTTATATCATGTCCGCTTTAACACACTCCATCCACCTTTTCTTTGGCCTTCCTCTATCCCCTGTATACTGTATAGTCTGTAGGTATACGTATAAAATATATGTAACCGTGAAAGCTTCTGGAGACAAAGATACGCTCAGATAGTGAAACCTGGTTTAATACTGTAACTGTATCGAACAAAGCCGCCATTAATTTCACTTTTACTAACCGCGAAGTACGCTTCACTAATCGGTGTAAACGTCGATTGATTGAATTACAGACTTTCTGTCCGTGAAATATGATAAGCATGTATCGGACACGTGTGTGGTCAGTTAGGGACTCTTGAGTGACCATGACACTCATTAGTAGGTACTATAATTTTATACATAACATCATCATCAACCTATATACTGTCCCACTGTTGGGCACGGGTTCTCCTCTCATACTGAGAGGGATAAGGCTATAGTCCACCACGCTGGCCTAGTGCGGATTAGCAGACTTCACAAACCGTCGAGAAAAATCTCTAAGGTATTCAGGTTTCCTCACGATTTTTCCATCACCGTTTAAGCGAGTGATAATTAATTTTTAATACGCACATGAATTCGAAAAGTCAGAGGACTTGGCAGTCCAATGGTCATACCTCTAGGCTCTCACTGCTGACATAACATTCGGGTATATAGTATGTAAGCGTGAGTGTACAGAAGCCTGCACATCAAGCTACCCCAATCCGTCAAATTTCTTTGATAGATTTTCAACTTTAAAACAAAAGAATAAGGTTCATTTTCAATTGGGAAAATTTGTCAATTTCGGATAGCTTGATATGCTGGCGTCTGTACAACGTAATAGCGTAGGAATGATAGTATTACAATATATATTTGCAATAATCACCGAGTAAGACGTAGGTACACATTTTCACAGAAAAGCGGCGCAAAAAAACCATACTATGTGTTCATTGAAAATGTTTGGAAATTAGTGGTTTGATACAATGGACAAAATAAAGAACTCTGTGACACTTGTATTGGAAAATAGTACACGTAGATTCGATACTAGAACACAAAGCACATTTCACTTTCGTACAAGAATGCTTTTTTAAAGTGCACACAATTTTTACATAACAGTCGCATTATGAATGGAGCGCGTAACAAAGATGTTTAATTACTTTGCTTTGTTTTATTTCCTGATTCGTTTCAACCAAAGGACCTTTTGTTGTATCAATTTTGCGATTTACATAAACAAGCACTCTGACTACCCGGAAAAAATATACATTTAATGGTCCTAAAGGTCCAGTGTGTTACCTACTCGTGAAAATAATAAATTACTTATTTAGGTGTAAAAAATTACACTAAAGTACCATCATTGGCCGATCCGTATACGTAAGGTATGGTAATAATAATGTTTATAAGCGTAAAACTAATGAGTGTAAAAAAAGATTCAACTTTTTTACGTTTCTTATTATATTACCTACACTTTTTTAAGAGACCATTGACCTTCCTATTTTAAAGTATTTTACGCCTTGTTTCGTTAATATAACAATAGTGAATATGGTTATTAATTTAAACTGCAGTTAAGTTTAACCAGAAGCGGCGTTTTTGAAAATAATATAAATAGTCTTAAGACATGGAAATCGCAGGTGGTCAGCTTGGTTATTTCCGGTTTGTCCGGTTTTGGCCTGATGTCCGCGTGGGAACTTATACCTAACGGTGTTTACTAAATTTGTTCATAAACCATTGTATTTGATGAACACATTGAATATGAGTATGAGGACGTCTTAATACTGTCGATACCAAACGTAAACCGTGAAGCAACCGTTATGTCGTAAACTCGCATACATATTCATTATGGTAAACTGTGGCGTTCTGCTAATTTGTTATTACACTACACATAATATTACCTAACATTTGTTTCAAACGTTTTAAATGTCAACTTAATAATTGTGACCTAAAAGAAATGCTTATGGGTAGGTATGTATATTTATGATTATGATTTACTTTAAGATTAATTACAATTATATGTAACTCGAATTACGTTAATGCGAATATTATAAGAAACTGGCCAAGCATACATATGAATTCCGTTAACTTCAGCAATAAGTAGATCTTTTAGACTAAAATCTGCTATTGTGACCACGTTGTTTACGTAACGCTCGCTTTCACACTGCACGCCGCGTCATTCATAAATCCATCTCAAAGACGACTACACTGGTTACAAGGAAATACAATCATTTTTATCATTAATCCTGCGTGATGTTCGATTATTCTCTGTTGTCGAGACGGGGATGTTATTGACTACATATCGACAATAGTGTCCGTGGGTGGCCGTAGTCATTGCCTGTGGCATACAACCAATTCTGCCTCAAAGCGTCGCTTGCGCAGCTGAGTATCAAGTGAACTCGATTCGCACACCGGCTGAACCAGGCGTTCGCTCTGCTCGTGCTCTGACGGTCAGTTTCGCTCCAAGCGCCGACACATGTGCACGTTCAACAAAATTGACGACGTCTGGCTTGTTTACAAATAGAAGGCAGTGCAATCTCGCCGTCAACAGGATAACCGTGACAGGTAAGCTAAATATTAAATGGAGGCCAGTGTGCGGAATAGAGTCTTAACCATGTACAGCCGTAAGATCCGCTTGCAACATCGGTTCACTAGTGTAAAAAAAAAACAATACAATTGTGGTTAACTTTTGTTTTTGGTTATTATAATGTGTGCAAAACATGTGAAGATCGTGTATTGAATTAATACTAGATTATAATATTTAGTTTCGCAAATATGTGGGTAAATTATGCATTTATGAATTATGTTAAAAGCCTGGTCTAGATACAAGTAACAAAAACTAATCAGATTACAGACCGTTTGTAGGTCAACAGTTATGTATTTTTCGGTTTTTAAGAAATATATTCTATTTAAATTTAAATAATTGTATACAATTAAAATTATACGTCTTACACAATATTATAGCTTTATATATAATCGAAATGAGGGTCTACATTGCATTTAACTATACACAAGATGAATGTCATGTGGTTTTGCTTAGTTCGTTATTCAGAACACATTCATCAAGTAAGTCGGCTTGCATTGGGCCGGTTCTTTTCGGGCCGGGGACGGAAAAAATGGTCCTTGTGTCACTTAAGTTGTATAACATGTGTCGCTTACAACCCAGCGTCAGTAACACTTTCATTATAATTACAAACTTAATATGCTTTTCTACTTTGTATGCCCAATTCTTTATTCAATAACATGACTTTTGTTAACGAGGAGAGTGACTCATGTTCCTTGACATACAGGCTACAGTTTATTAAAATTATAAATGTAGCAGGTACTGAACTTTCTAGTTTTCACAAAATGGTCATTTATCAATAGTTTTTTTTTTTAATTTATAGACAGTTTGGAATAGTTAAAAAAATAGCTGTTAGACGTGTTTTACAAAAAATCTCACTTGTGGTGCACTCATCTATACATATAAAGTTTATTTATATACATACAAACCTACTCGGTTGACTTTGTCATTTTATTGGGGCTGGTAGAGAAAGTCTACAATTAATCAAGTCAAATTTTGATGAATGCAATGAAAGTGACACTTATGGTTGTTAGTTTTTTGCGTTCTATTAACGTTTGGTAATGTGTTTGTTTGATTAACTTATCTTGTCGCGTGTTGTGAACCAAACATATTCATAAGATAAATAATCCAAATTAGTCAATGATTGCTAATCATTATGGAAGGATTGCTAATCAGCTCTCATTTATCTTTCGTAAAATACTATTTACCGCGTTTTATGGCGTCACGCATGACTGACTTGTTGAATGCAACAAGGACACAACTCGACGCAGAAGGCCTTCAAGAGATTCTGTGTTGCCATTGTGTTATTGTAAATTATGCACTTTTTTATCCATCTACAACACAGCCGGTGAAGCTCCATGACACGCTTTCTACGATTGGAACGGAATGGTAGACTATTACTATACACCATTTGCTGGGAGATATTTATATTTCTAGCATCGCTATCGGATAACTGCGGTCAATACTAATAATAATATTGGATTAAGTGAAATAGACTAACAAAAAAATGAAGGCCGTTGTCAAACAAAATTTTTACAATCTTATCTACGACATCCACGCTCGTCACTTGGGTTGCAAGTTATATATGTATTTATGTATATTGTTGTTCTTGGTCTACTTTAAACGACAAATTGACTGATATATCAATGATAGGATATTGCAACGATGTTTCTGCAAGACTTCGTGTTATCATATTAAATCTTTATCTACATTTTCTATTGTATCGCCGCTCACGAGATTACTGCACGAGAAGTATTGTGGAGATCACGAACCGGAGCCGTGGCTTGCAAAGGGGTTAATGTTACACTACACCTTCCTTATACAGTTTGTCTGAGACGACGGGCCGATAGCTTTCCGGCCCTTTGAAAAAGAACCGTTCTCTCGTTTTACTTGATTTATATTAGTGATTTATATTAGGTACTGGCAAAGACGTTTATGTAAATGGGTTATTGTGGAAAAGCACGAAAACATTTCCTACAACATTACGAGGCGGAGAGGCATTGATTAGGTTAATATATTGCGACTACGGTACGCGAAAGCAGTGTAGGTTGAGATTAATGTCGACCCACAGGTCACAATAGCGCACGACCAACACAGAGAAATTGCAGCGAGCCCTCGTAACTGTGCGGGACACTACAAATCATTTATTTAATATATAAGACGCAGTTGGTTTACAAATTTTAGAAAGTAGAGATTCATTCGTCAGGTTATATAAAAAAAATACCTAGACACTTTTTGAAACTCTAATTAAGTACAGGTTAATTCTCAATTTCCAATTAAAATAAGTGCCTTAAGCTCGTTAAATTCTGAATTTTATTATATAATTGCACAAATTGATACTCTTGTTAACGTTAACAACCGACTCAGCTATATTCAAACAACATTTCAATAGGACAATCCTTGTCAATTGTGTTTCCGTGAACAGAATAAATGAGTCAGTCGATAGCGGATAAATATAAATGATCAGTGTAGGCAAATGAGAATGCACCGGTGCGTCTTGTGACTTGTGAGCAGGTTTGTGGGGACAAACAAGGCTGGCAATTAGCACGGTGGCGTGGGAGAGCTCGTGATAACACGTCGTAGTCCCGCTAGCCAAACAACGCGGACGTTCACCGACTGATGGCGCCGACCACGACGTGCACGACCCATACTATTAACAGAGATCCATGACACTTACACGGACTTATACAACTTTACCATTGCCCACACTGAACTTAATTATGATTTTCAATACTACTTTCCTCTAACACTAACACAGTTATAAACTCGCTAGATGCGCCACATGCGTTTCATAGTATCAAAACATAAATAGGTAGTATCAAGCCATATTATTATATTATACTAACTATTGGTCGGGGTTTCATTCGCATTCCAAAAAGTTTAAAGATTTTTTGAGACATAAAGGTAGCCTATTATTGTTTCCTTCCTCAGGATTGAATACTTATTCTTGCCTAGATATCTGTTGAGCGGTCACGGCATGAAAAGTAAAAAAAAAGTTATTAGTATGGGCGAGTGCCTATACTTTCAGGATTCGATAGTCATATATTATTTTGGTGAAAATGTAGAAATATTTTACGGTCCGTTTTTGTAGGATTAGGTAATACATCCATCTATTTTATGGCTGACAGTATCCATTACATCATTCGTACCTAGTCAATGTGTGCGTGTCACACACGACAGGTATCTATTTTCGTTAAGCCAGACGAGCAAAAAGATTGATATCGATTGCACATTTTACTGTTTTTATTTAGCTAAGGACTTTATTTGATGAATTAACTGGTTTTTCAGTGTGTAGGTAATAGATTTCAGTATAACATACACGCGTGACGCGTCGAGTATGATTTATGAGAAAAATTATAAATCATCAGTAGATAAGCCTATAATAAAATATGTATATGCGTTTTCATGCTAGCGGATTCCATTCTTCTATTATGATTTGCCCAGTGGAATTTCTTGGTTAGTTTACGTTTTCTATTCTAGAACAAGTCATTCTAAGAATGATTACCACTTAGCTGGGCCACATATTGTCAGAAAACTTCTGTCATCTGGCAAAGAAATGTTTTGACGCTCAATCCGGAAAAACTTTGTCACTCTATCGGAAGTTTTGAAGGGCTAAAATGCTTTTGATGATTATGTCATAATATAATTCACATTCGAAAATTGATAAGGATCCTGCATTATTCCAGAGGATATTCTCAGTATGGCCTTTTCAGCTCTCTGGTCTAGAAAAAATGTGTGCCGAGTGCCTTCCGGCGAACATCAGATATTTTCTGAGGCTTATCCGGTCTTATTTTAAAAGATTAAGTTTTCGGAAGTAATACTTAATTCCGCTCGTAACTTTAAAAAAGAAGAAACAGGCAGCACAATTCATAACCAGTTAAACACCTTTTTACAAAAAAAAAAAACGAATTAAAGTGAATAAAGTAATAATCTTATTTAATAACTCAGAATAAAGTAGAATCTTTATACAACTTGTTTGGCTTCAATTATGTAAAAAGAAACACTTAAATATAAATGGGCAACTTAAAACATTTCCAGAAACACGAAGTAGAAAGTGGCACGACGAGGGAAACGGCGGGTAATTGCAGGAAATATTGGGTCAGACCATACAAGTACCCCTGGTCTTCCTGTTTAGACGCTCAATCTTTTCAGTTTCCTGCGCATAATTGGACAATATTATGCAAATTAGGTTAACAATGTTATTCTTCCGCTTTATGAATTGTTTTTATTGATTGATTTTTATTTATAGTAATCATGAAGGTGTTGTTGTCTAAATGAGTTTCTCTTAACGTTAGTCATAATAAGTGATATCATACGTAATGCGAGAAATCATCATCGAAAGCACTTTTTTTGAAGTCATTAATAATATGTAGAGTAATTTTTACGATCACATAATATAACATACCATTACGCCTTTATGCCCGACGGGGAGGCAGAGATTTTTTTTATTACATAAAGGTGGCAAACAAGCATACGGCCCACCTGATGGTAAGCGGTTACCGTAGCCTATAGATAACTGCAACACCAGGGGTATCACTTGGGTAGACAGTATAAGGGTCAAAGTCCCCCCACCACCAACACAACATTTCCTCGCGGAGCACTGGCAACTTTGCTCACCGTTTGGAACACAACACAGCTCAAAGCTGCGTTATTTCACTTCGATTTTTTGAAAGGCAGTACTTCCCCAGTCGGGTAGCTCCAATTTGAGTGGAATCACTCCCACTATGCCCTACCTCTCTTATGGAAATGAACCATGAATGCACCCACTATTACCAGTATGTATATACGTCCCATGTAATAGGGGCAAGTCTATTGCCCATATAGGTCCTTGCTCATGGTGGGAACTAAACAAATCGGCGAACTGTGGTTGTACATTAGTACACCTCTCTTACCCAACGGAAAATACAGGCGTAAAGATATGTCAATTGAACTTCCTAACTAAATTCTACTTCGCAGAATTACTAAATGAAAGCAATTGACACGGCAACACTTGCACATGTGTGTCGTCGTAAAGAAATTGCTTGGAACTTTATCACTAATATCGCCAATGTAACGGTATCAAATTGTCATGACAAGTACATTACGTACAATTGCCACTGATATATCTAACACACTTACCTAAATGTGTGACACTGTGGTATGTTCTCGTTTCTCTAGCGAAAGTATTACTTGTTAGCACCTTCGGATTTACTGGTGTAACGATGTCAAATGCTAGTGTGACATGTGCATTAAGTTGTTGATTAATTTAGTTTGATAAAGACTTTTTATTAGTGTCTTTACTTTATTCTCTACAATTACAGTTTGATTTAAATTTAGCCTGAGAATTTCAATACGAAATTATTCATTTGTGAAGTCACTTAAGACAAATGATGTTTCGGATTGAAACATTGGAATGAAAAAACATTTATTCTTCTCATCTTCATCCTGGCCTTTTTATAACAGTAAAATCCAATTAGGATCAGTTTTAAAATAACATCGGCTTTTTTTTGTACTGAATTCAAAACTGTCAAATTTTCTCAATTGACTACGAACCATATTGTTTGTATTAAAGTTGAAAATCAATCAAAGAAATTTGACAGATTGTGGTAGCTTGATGTGCTGGCCACTGTACATTGTAATAAGATAATGAAGTGTAGGTAAAGATTTACCATGATATAAGGTAGATATTGCCAGTTCCTCACATCAGGGGGCTAATAAGGTCACATTAGCAATTCCTCATAAATTTAGAACTCACAGAAGCTCTTTAGCTTAGCCGAGCATACTCGTATGTATCGTAGGGCTACTGGAAGTGAATGATATCTCATCACCAACAACACACATATTGTCCCACTACTGGGCACGAGCCTCCTCTCATATTGAGAGGGGTTAGGCTATAGTACACCACGCTGGCCTAGTGCGGGCTATCAGACTTCAAACCACGTTGAAAAAAATCTCTGAGGCATGCAGGTTTCTTCACGATGTTTTTCATCACCGTTCAAGCGAGTGGTCATTAATTACGCACATGTTTTCGAAAAGTCAGAGGTGCGTGTCTTGTTTTCGAACTCGAAATCTTTGACTTGGCAGACCAAATGGGCATGTCACTAGGCTATTACTGCTTATCTTATCATATTAACTCTGCTTAACTTTTTAGCAATCACAAATGCATTACTATGTTATATTCAAACATAATGTTAGCAATGCAAATTCTGCGCTATATTGAAATCAAATATCCGCCTTATCCTACACTCGAAAGAGAAAGTAACTTATAGTTAGGCTACGGGAGGTTACTTACGATGTGACTTACTAAGGCAATTTGGAACATCGTAAATGTGTTACTATCTTAACCATTACACCTTAGGTTAACATTCCACGGGGACATAATGACGTATTTACCTAATGGGTGTTAAAAATGTCGATAGAATGTGGGTGCAGCTAGGTAATGTTACCAAGTCAAATTCAGAATCATATCCATAATCATGTTGTATTTATTTATGCACTTTCCTTTATTTACATGCACAATTAATACGGACAAACAATAAAGGTGTGGGCGATGCGCACGCGACGTCCCACTTCCGGCAAGTCTCTGCTCCTCTCAAG
The DNA here is from genome assembly GCA_964056405.1 of Acronicta alni. Classification (NCBI taxonomy): domain Eukaryota; kingdom Metazoa; phylum Arthropoda; class Insecta; order Lepidoptera; family Noctuidae; genus Acronicta; species Acronicta alni. The sequence continues at coordinate 12,935,667 of OZ043916.1, read as the reverse complement.
CGCGACATGTATTCGTATTGTTAATAACGTGTGTTTGTTTATTTAAACTTGTTGGAACGTGGACATTATCTTGATTATTAGAGCCTATTTACACGATGCAAATTTCTTGTCTCTTGCATACAATCAAATCGAAGCTGAAGCATTAAAAGACCTTGTTCACATGTTTCTAAACAGTGTTTTGACGATGCAAATAAAAAAAGCAGTAGTTTCAACGTGTTGCACACAAGGCAATTAGATTGTTCCATATAAATTTGCCTTTACAAGACGCATTGCAGTGATACTACATATTTTCTGTTGACCACAAAATTTTGCAGAAATTATTTTTAGATACTGTCCAATAATGGTGGTTGGCTTACAGAATGGTGATTTTGCTTTTATTATGTAAAACTTTAAAAAATCGTTTCTCTTAACTTATCGGTATTTTCACTGAATATCAATGATGAATTAGAAATTTATAAGACTTGGTCTCGTTATCGTTGGGTTTCGTTGTCGTGTCGGATCGCACCCACGATTCTGAGTCATGATCTGTTACAGCTACCGGACCTGTAAATGCATTTGATTCTGTCGGCCCGGTTTCTCGGATATTACTAGTATTACTACACCGGCACGCATTAACTTCTAAATGACTAAATTAAATATATCATACAGTGTATATTTTGCAATAAGTGCTCTCTAATTCCGAGAATGGCTATCTAAAAGTAATATACGTAGATTAAAATTTAAATGATCAAAATTAAGTATTTTTACGTTTTCACTAATTTCACTTTTAGAAATCACAACGACATCGTTGAACCGGAATTAAATATTGATCAAAAGACTTTAATTAATATCTGTAAACAAAAGTGTTTTATTAGACGACCTTTGAATACCGCGGCGTCGAGCCCATAAATCATGTCCCTATTAATAACGAAGCTAATTGTATTTGAAAGCGTCAAACAGAAATAATGCCACTGCGTTTAGCAACACTTTCGCTAGAGAAAGCTATTCGTGCAATAAAATATCTTTGTCTTTGCGCTTAAGATGCGCGGAACGACTGACTAGTTATTAATCACTTTTTCTATCGAGCGAACGAGAACAATTTGTATTTGATTACCATACAATACTTTATCGGTTAATAAGCCTTCTCCGAGTAATATATGAAGACGAATAACTTTATTCAATTGCTGTTTTTATTGGCTGTATTCATTCATATCAAAATGTATGTATATTGTCATAAATTGCCTCGTAAGCGTGACTGCTACACTAGACGGCTTAGGTTCGATTCCTATGTCAGCAGTGTTATCAGGTTACTCTATGAAATTCTCAATAGCAGATCGGTTAATGGCAATAGCTTCGCCCCCTATTACATGGAAACTAAATTTACACAGTAACTGTGGGTGAACAACAGTATAAGTACTTCTGTCTAAAGCTTCGTAGAATACAGGCGTGATGGTATAAGTATTTATTTAATAACACTATTCTAGAAATCGCGTGTCAAGGTCTATTGTTTCCATTATATTTACAAAGAATATTATGTCATTTCTACGTTTAGGTACCTACGTAGGTTAGTCCTTGCTTGACTAACATAATAATTGATCAATTAACCTTTTTCATAACATCTCTAATTAACTTTTTCCGACTTCTAGATATGGGTTGTGTAGTATGTTCAGAACCATTGGTCAGACACGAACTTAATTTTTAAGGGATAATTTCCGAAATAGGTATATTCTATTGTCTATATTAAAACTCGCGAACCTAGATGAGATAGAAGATATCGCGTATCTAACATGCACAATAAAAAATACAGTCAATTTGATAACTTCCTCGTCATTTGAAGTCAGTTGAAAACATCGTTTCTAATCTTCCGCTAAGATTATTTGTGTAATAATTTCAAAACAGCTCTGAGTTGCTTTACCATAAATGTCTCGACACCACCTGACGGGGCACCCACACCTGGCGCCGGCGCCGGCGTCGAGATGAAACCGCGCTCATTTAGGATTTCTCCACTCCCCAATGACCACCGTTACACAACTATTGACCAACTGCTTGGCGCCAAACTAGTGCGTGTTGCCAGTTTTTGCACGCTCTGTACCCGATCAGATATAATTGAATTGATTGAATCTGTTTCAATTAATGACTAGGTAACAGTTTCCTAGTTAGTGCAATTGATTTCCTATCGTTCATGCAATATTAACAACTAAATCTTACGTTACTTCCTACTTGATTATGTTTATAATAACATTTATTCAAAATATTATGTCAAAAACGTTAATTAATTTCACGTAAAGTAAGTTAAATGTTAAGTACCTAAGTAATTTGTCATGTTTATTTTTCATATTTTCTAATACATGATACTTACTTAACTCGCTATGTTTGTATTACTTCAGAAATTGACATACCTACCATCGCGCATGTGTTCTCTAAAAACTTATACCCAATGGTCGCCGGACCATGAGCCCTTTATTAAATCGACTCTATAGCCATTAACTGGGCAAATCCAAACTCCGAGCTGCTACAGATACTTTTCTAATGAAAAACCCAATAACACTACTCGAAAGGGTTATCCTATAGAGTTTGTTATAATAATTATTTAAAATATTTTTATCTTTATTTTCAGGTTCAATTTAAGCTTCTGAAATGGAGAGCTGGTTGGGCGATGTCAAACGCGTCAGAATTCCGCGGCCAAAATTCGGAACTAAGTACCCCGTAGAACCCCCGAAAGATTATTTAGAAGACTGTGGAGGCGATCTGGGCAAGCAACGTCGCCATGACAAAGACCTGTCTAAGGCGACAGAGGAGCTGCGTCGATCATTGCAAGAGAAACTATGACCTGCCAACAAAGCATTAGGTCTAATTTATCTTTAAACCTAGCCAATGGCACAATGACCCCATGCGAACCCGTTTAGGCCATGGCAATTTTGACGGACAACGATCAAACAAATGAACGTGATTCGTAAAATGAAAGTGTTAATGATAGGTACATGGCACGTGTTTATCGTCCGGGTTATAGTTATCATCACTGGTAGTTATTAATGTTTTTATTTTGTTGAACAGTAGTAATTGTGATTGAGTTTAATATGATAATATTATAAAAAAATACATTGAAATCCTACACAATATCATCATCATCAATTCAAGGCATTATAATCGTACTACTCATAATTATCATGACAATATTCAATATTTTTAGGTGAGAAGATTTGTTTGAATGTCATATGCCCCTGGAATTGCAATAGAAATGAAAAGAGTGACCTGTATTAGTAACAAAAATAAAATGTCAGTTTTAAACAGTGTTTAAAACTGACATTTTATTATGTAGTATAACAAATTATGTAGTCCTAAAGGATATGAATATGTCTATGTAAAAAGCTTATCAATGTTAATTTAAATGTGATTATATTTTTAATGACTTTTAAATAACATAATATTTAACATCTCATCATGACATACATTTAATTTTTAGTGACATATGTTTCTGGATTTACTATGATTGTTTATTTTTTTTTCTCTTTTCTTATTGTTAAAACCAATGTTCGACACAAATGTAAATTTGTTAAAGAATAATAATAAATAAATAAATATGTTTTATCTGCCAGAACTATTCAACTATAGAATTTGTTTCATCTGCTAGAAAGTAATATGGGTCAATAATGCCTTATTGATTTGTATTTAGCTCTGAAACCAGTAATGTTGTTAGTTTAGATTAGACATAGTTACTTAGACTGACATTATTTTAGAATAAGTTTATTGAATCTCGATGAGTATTATAATGTACTTAATACTTTTATAAATAAATATTGATGTATCGTTATTTAATGTTGTTTGATGTAAAAGTTTGACATAACCTTCAGAGACGAATGTAAGCGTATCTAAATTTACTTTATTTATTTCTTTTTAGTAAGGCTTCTTATTTCATTCATATGAACAATTTTGGTAAAAAAAATTGCTAATAACAAGCTTCCACATTAACTAGGTAAAAATAGTTACATTCAATGAACAAGTTACATTGAAAAAGAGTGATAATATTTAGAATTGAGAATTACTGACAATCAAAGAAAGAAAAGAATGTTCTAAGTTCCCCCTAAGTAGCCTTTATAAACTGAATTCAAAAAAGGACAAGGTTCTCGAATGTTACAGTATTTTGTATGTTTGTTACGCTAAATCATCGCCGATTATTTACCGATTTATATCTGATAAAATGTATAAATTTGGCTGGTACATACTACAAAACGATTCAAGATCCAGATTCTTTAATAAAAAAAATACAAGATATCAGCTTAGGCTAGGCTAGTAATATTTCATACAACGTTTTAGACGGACATGGGAGATCAAGATGGCTGTGTTAGAGGGTTGGCACGGATCCAAACTATTCAGTTACAAATGAGTTTTGGGGTATCTGCTGTGTACTACCAAAGATACATTGGTATAAGCAAGAACTTCGGCTGATGCTAACAAAACTGTTCAATAACTTATGATATACCTACTTACATCCATAAAATGGAACGTAGACTCAGTTTATTTTATATTATACCTAACTTAGGCACAAACATAAAACTTTATAGAAGTACCTAAGTATCTCTAAATTATATATTACGTATTTGTGTATTTTTTTATCAATATCGACTATTGGTATTGTGTACCTTTTTATTTCATGAATGGTTAAAACCAAATGTTCTTTTGTTAAAGCTTATTGCTTATTGCTTTATTATAATCAAAGTTTCTGGTTTGTCAGAAACCACTTTAAAATATTTAGCTTCTCTTTCATTAGATTAGACATAAAATGTCGGTAGGTTTCATGTACAATAGTTTAGTAGATATTTGTTAAAATACAATATGTATTTCTAAGTTTGAAATAGAATTAATTACTTACGGCATCATCGTAGTGCTGCGTGTGTAACGCAGTGGTGCTGCCCTCTCTCGAGTTGCACGGGGAAGAGTGTCGCCGCGAGCGCCGCCCCTCCTCCTCGTACTCCTGCACACAATATGTGCGTTAAACACTTACATGTTCAACAATATCTAAGCTCACATTATAGACCGAATGACTTTAAAACGCGTAAGTTTATAAAATATATACAACTATTACACAAAACACTAGACAGCACCGTGTCACAAATTATAACATGCATCACACTTTACACGCAAGAAAGGAATAGACAAGCATCAAAACTACGTAACTTCCTATGGCACACTATAAAGTTCCGTCTAGACTACAACCTACATAGAAAGCTTCTTTTTTTATAGAAATTTGTCTAAGACATAAGGGACAGTTAAAGGGATGTGAAGCACTGAAGACTCGCGGTTTAACTGCAGGCCGAGGGATGACCAACTAACTGTCTCGACGATGCAATTGATTTTTCAAGCTATTTTTGCATGTTGGCACAGTTTCGAATAGCGCCAACGCCGCGCGGAAGTGCTATGTTGTTAAGTATTGTTATCGCTCTAGCAGCACCTTCAACTATGCTAAAATAACACAAAGTCAAACATCGCACATACATATGGTAATTTTACTGGCACAGCCCTCTTCTATGACATTTAACTTTGCAAATAATAATAAAATAAAGTAGATATAAGATATAAGGTTCACGTACACTAACAGTCTAAGTATTGCTTTTCAAGTATCTTAAACAAAACATATATTAGGACGATATCAAGAGTATACTTAATAAGGAGGTTTGAAAAATCAGATACTTGCCAAATTAAAGTTTTTTTTTTCAGTGTACCAAACAGACAAGTAGATAGGTGACGCATGAACACACAAATCCCAATACCCGTGTCTTATAATGTACGGTTTTTACTGAAAGTTCTTACTACTTAAATATATACACACTTACAATTACTACACTTGAACTTCCGTGTTAGGATCAGAAATTACATAATCTACTTAATTCTGTACTGTTCTGAATTTTTGTTTCGACGTCGAAGATAGACGCTAAACAAAAATAATTCCTTAAAAATATATAAGATATCATAGTTTTATCAGGCGACTGAAGGCCGTTTTACTGGCACCTCCTTGCAAACCAACTAATATAATAAATATTTTATCAAATAATGAAGTAGGTACAGACGCCAGTAGGTCAAGCCATCCAAAACTGTCAAATTTCCCCAATTGAATATAAACCATATGGGTACTAATGTCTTAAAGTTGAAAATCAATTAAACACATTTGACAGATTGTGGTAGCTTGATGTGCTGGCTTCTGTACCTAAGTAATTAAATCAATTGTGGGTATAAACTGAGGCAGGAGTTAATTACCAGCGAGTTCACTCGCGTGCTTACCAGAGAATCTATTCGGCCTTTGTTATCGCCTTACCCGAGCCATTGAACGCATAGTTTTTTGTGTAACTATAATAAATAGTCACGCAACTGATAAAGGCACAGCTCACCTAAAATAAGTATAAAGCGATCTAATATTTTTTTCATTTCGAGAAGATAAACTAAATCCGAGTTATTTCAGCACTGTACTCGTTACTTGTAGATTTGATATACATTCTTCACATTATAAGATTTTTTTAATGGCGTTAAAAATATCACAATCGAATGTTGTAATCTACCTTAATTTTATGAAACATGAAGGCTTTATTTTATTTTATATTTATTAGGGACAAAAAACAGTTACATGCAGAGTGTTACAAAAGGTTCCTTATTTTAATTTTGTAAACATATAACCCACATCATTGTCCACAATTTATCTAGAAGAAATAGAAAAAAAAACAGTGGGAGAAGAAAATATACTGTTAACATCTAGATAATAAATATTATTCTGTAAAAGGGAAAGATTTAATAGTAGTTGAAGTCAATGTTGTAATCAACATCGCTATTTTAATACGTAATCTTACATGGGTACCTAAACTATACACCTACGTAGGCATATTTCCGCGAAAATCTGAAGTGTCAACAACAGAATATAGGTCGTAGCGTTCTGCGTAGGCATCGTAGCATCTGACTGCTACAGATCGTAAATAGGGTCGGGGATTTTCTCGGCCTATTTACAAAAGAGGGTCTGAAGACCGACTTCAATGTGCTTCGAGTGCTGCGGCAAATAATTATAATTTATTGATGCATTTCAATCGTAACTTATTTATATTTAGCCATGAATTTTGTTATCAATACACACATAGCGTATATTTGTGCTTAAGTGAACGTGTCCATATTGGAATAATGACTCCCTACAGACAAGACATCAATTAGTTTACCATAAATGAACTTAATTGATAAATTGCACTGTTTATCTGACGTTTCATATTACTTCCTGTAATTAATCGTTATTTGGCGCATATTGCGCCAAATAACGTAAGTCATGTTTTAATCAATAACAAATTCTCTATAAATACATTATGAGCAACTCGCAGCAAGCGATTCATCTTATATTTGTGTACAAAATCTTAAATATTAACAGTTTCCGACTCGTAAACATTCTAGCTTTGGTTAAGGACAAGGCAGTTGTTGGCAACAACCCTATTAATAATGTAAGCCAATCCGTGGTCTGCGGGGAAGCAACTCACAGCTGACACCTTTCTAACTAAAAGCCATAGGGGAATTTATGTACATTATTACATAATTAATTTTAGGCGCGCGATCTGCCTAGCTTTATGGAATCTCATAGAGTTACAAAGTGTATTGACTGTGGATACAATATACTCTATAAGACAGATCTAAATGCTTTTGTTAAGCTGTTAAATACAATGTTACATTTAATGAATATCGTCTTATCGTCATTTGTTGCAATTTGTAAGTATCAGGCGCTTAACAGATTTAATGAATTCATTAAACTAGAATACTTATATGTACACTTGGATTGTAAGCAGTCTTTTGTACCTTCATTTAATATTTTAATATACATCTGGTTACAAAATCAAAAAAATGTTTATTCATAGGTACACATATTTATCACACGATAAGGTCCAACATAATACATATTTATCATCGAACTTTTTAAATATACATATTTGCGTATTCAAAAGATTTCTAAGCGCAAACATATCAAAATGTTAGGAGCGAACTCGAAAGAATCTCTAAGTTAACCCTGAAACTTGAAAAGGATAAACAGATGCAAAGCGCATTATATTTCTAGTTGCCATAGTATAGTAAGGTGACTGGAAATGGTAGCGAACTGTGTACAAATGTAGATTGTGTACCTTGGCCATGGCGCGCACGTCCATGGGCACGTAGTCGCGGAAGGCGACGCGGCGCCGCCGGCGCGACGACATGCCGAGCGCCCGGCGCGCCGCGCACTGATACCGCCGACCGCCTGAAACCGCCCGCCCTAACCGCCCTTGGGACGCGCCCGCTCACGGTTTGTTTAAGAGGCTCCCCTGTTTAACTCGAGGTTTTATGGCGCACCCGCGGCAAGTACGCGCCCAAATATTTTTAATTTTCCACCGTCCCAGTTAAATGTAGCTGCGGTCAATAATTATCGCATTCGCGGCAACCAAAATGAAAAATGAATTTAATTTGATAACAAAATTAAGTTTGCTTGAATTTAAAGGATTATAAAACATTAACCTTATTATACAAATAAATCCATACTGAGCGCTTAAGTTAGGTAGTTAGATAAGTAAATAGTAGTTGTGTAAACAGTACACAAACGCTCAGGTAGATACCTACTCAAAACAACTTTTACTTAAACATAAAATACACATTTTGTTACGAAGAAGTGGAAGGGTCCATTTATCTTTGTCTATTTGGGACGGAAAGGTAAATCTATCTAATGATACCAGCGACTAAAGGATGACAAACAAGACATGCTTACATAACAACCTCCCATTCGACTAATTTTGTTAAGGAAATGTCATTACCTTAGGTATAGTTATTTATATCTACCAATTAATTATACCAGGGAGGATAAAAGCACATTGCTGACAAAGGCTCCACCTTTCTTGGAACCCGTGCCTTTATTGAGCTTCATTTATAGGTAAATGATGTTTTATTTATTCATGAATGCTACCTTGATTATTAATTTCGATAATGTTAATCAAACTTCTTGGGGATGCTGTACTAAATCTTTGATTAATTTTACTTTAATGTTTATTTTTTATTCGTGGGCAGATTTATTTTATATCCGCTAGATATAAAAGATTTAATGAATAGAAACTGCTTAGAGTTAAGTTCGTTATCCTGAGGATAAGCTTACCTTATCTTTATGACGTATCAAAATGGCGTTCACCGCGAAGTACTGACGTCACAATATTAAAATGGTTTAGAGCATAGCCTTTAGCGCTCGTTAATTTTAACAAGTGAAGGTGCGGTGAAGCGTAATCCTTTAATTAAATCGATACCAACCTTACAAGGTTAATAAAGGTTATTAGAGCAACGACGATTTTTAAAAGAATGAGGTTCTATTTCAAAGTATAGTTTTTAATGGCACAATAAATAGATAGTTCGTAGAAGTCGTAGTAGAACTAAAGTATAGTTCTTTAATAGCAAAATAAACATAACAGAAGGATTACTGTATCTGTGATCGTATCCAGAGAAATGAAGTATGATTTTTTTTTAAGTTTTTGTAAATAGTTCAATATCGATAGCCCATAAATATCAAAAAACCTCTTAATCTCTATCAAAAATCTAAAGAAGTAATAATCGATCGATCGATTAAGGTAGAATTGATTTCCAAGATATACATACATCTTTCATCAGTCATCAGATCAGTTTGTGCTCAAATCTCGCCCTCTACAAGTGAGAACCTGATTATAACTTAGGGTGGTTAACTGTTATGAGGTCTAGCTTAGCAAAACTGAATGTATCGGAGATGATAGCTTTTCGTATCACAGTATTATCATTTATACAGAGTGGAGACGAAAATAAAGGAAACAGCCTATATAGGTAGGTACTAGTCTGAAAAATCGCTTTTTAATAGGAAATAATAATTACAATAAAAAATAGCAACTCTCCATATGAATTAAATTGAACAAAATTGCGTAATTTGTAGATATAAAGGTATCAGTCATCGGTGCACAAAGAATAAGATAGTCCATTTGAAATAGTAACAATTTTATAGTACTAATTATATTAGTAGCAATAATTAGTTTGTGGTGATCTTGGGTCTTTGGTACATTTTAGTATGAATTATTGTAATAAGCTAATTGATCAACATATACATGAATGAAAATAGTTTTTTTCTAATATAAATAACTAACTGTTATCTATTTTAAATAATCAGAATCAGCATCAGAAAAATATTATAATACATATTAGAATATTATAGTTGACGTGTTATGTAAATATGTGTCTAGAGAGATCTTTAATACTTAAATTCGTATTTATTTGTTTGGAATTATTTGTAACAATTATAACTTAAAGTTAAATATAAAAATAACTAAACTAAAATAAAAAGCTCTAAAATAAGAAAAAATATTTACAAAAAGATAAACTGCGGGCTCGTCCGGGATTTGAACCCGGGACCTCTCGCACCCGAAGCGAGAATCATACCCCTAGACCAACGAGCCGATGCTACTTTGCGCCAAATTAGTACTCTAAACAAACGCCCTGCATTACAACTACCAATGACGTCATAATTGTTTTGAATTACATTAGTCATCCAGATTAACCACGAGTTATAACGAATCGGCACACGTAAACTAAGTATTTCATTGTTATAAACTATGTGGTCGCTTCGAGTTCTTTCGACAGACGCCTATAAAACCTTTTTCCTAGAGAAGGATGCTAACTATCCTATTGTATACTAAAAGAATCGAAAGAAAACACTGTTATTGGCCGCTATTACCGAATACATAATTTTCACACGGTTAAAATGCCAATGTTTTCCAAAGACTAAATTTACTCTAAACTTTACTTATTGAATTTTGCCAGATTTACCCATGAAATGCAATATATAGGAAATAACGGCCATATCCGTCTGTTTAGTTCTACTCGCTAGCCGTTATCGACTCATGCAAAAAAAAAAGAAAAAGTGAGGTAAATAGTTATACAGTGGTAGTGCCGAGGTGCCACTCCAGCTAAGCTACTGATTAGTCAGCAAAATCCAAAGTAGTAGGTAATTCCAGAGACCTTTTTTTGCGATGAAAAATACAAATGCTTAATATAAAAGCGATGTAGCGTCACGTCCTGCTTACGTAACTTTTTAAAGTATTGGTTCACTATAAGAATAAGATCAAGCTTGAAGTAGATTTTGAGCGAGAGCTACAACAACGGTTGGCAAGGATCAGACGAAAATCTAAAGTAAGTGTAAATGGTCAGTGATGAGAACGCGAGTGACACCCAGGACACTGCTATAGACAAGGCGTAGAGAAGTGAATGTGGTCGACAAGGTAAGTGTAGAAGGTAATTCTGGCAAAATCACCTCGTGCGGGGGCTCCAGGTCGTCCTCCGGGGGCGGCGCGTCGCTGGGCCGCCACGCGCGCCCGCTCCTGCCCCATACAACACCACCGTCACATCAACAGCCTTCACACATAGCTACATCATCAACTAGTTGACACACAATACCATACGTATACACTACAATCATCCGATTTTAATGTGTGACTTCTGGAGGCGCTGAAGAGTTACGACGTCCTAATTTAATGTTGTTTCATACCGATCTTGTTTCATATTAAAATAGTTACGATTTCATTTAGCACGTGCTTCTCTGAACAGAGTAAACGTGAATTTATACTTGAGTATACGCTAATAAATTATTTAAGCCTCTTGTTATTTATGAAAAGTAGGCATTATTGAGTGCTAAGATAATATTTTAACACCATGCAGCACAAACCTTTCGATTCAAATTTTCTAGGTAGATATTGACCGTGACAATAATACATTAAAACAATTTGACTGAATAGATCATCCATAAACGTTTAAACGGAGCTTACACATTGGTTTTACTGGCAGTAAATTTAAAAACAAGCCTCACTTACGGATGCAGGACAATGGCACTAAACCACCGGTGACAATAAATGGGAACGTTTATGCTGTCATAAAACAATCGATTCCAATACTGAATAAAAGTGGAAGTGTTTGGCGATCAGCCAATGAGATGCTCGGTTCGCGAGAATGAGCGCTGAGATAAGGGCTTGTGGAAAACTGTGGGTTATTTTCGCTGTGAGATGTAAAAGAGCGCACGAAAGCGAATGCTCGACGAGGACTCAACCTTTGCTTTCGCACTTTAATGGTACTTTAGCGTTTAAGCGCCTTTCTAAGAGGCCCCGCCAGCGATGAGGGATTTACGCCTCGCTCATTAGAGAGGTGCGGTCTCTCGCGCTTACCACGCTGATCTCGCACAGCCGCAGCTGAATGACAAATCATTTTGATATCCTCCCTCTTTAACTGAAAACCGCTACGTTATAATATTTTACTAATGTAGAGAGATATAGCTATTATAATATTAATGTGGTCAGTCATATAATGAGGTCACCTGTAAGCATGGTCATGCGGTGGCAGGCCCAGGCCGGAGTCCTCGGAGGGCGAGCGATGGTCGGCTACGAGAGGTGCCTCCGCCGGTCCCTCCTATAACAATAACCCGCAACCTGACCCGAAAGCCCCAACACTTTCAACCACTTCTCACGTAACTTACGGGGAAGAGTTTCTAACTTTTTAATTGATCGGGGACTTTGATCCCCAAAGTTGTATAACACAACCGCACAACAATACTATTTCATTTCATATTATATACGTGACTCTAATAAAATAATGTTTATGACCTGCGACACAGAATTTCTATTCTAAGACAATGAATTAAATAACTATTCAATTGATTTACACACGAAAATTCGAAGTAAATTGATACCCACACTTTGTCTGCTCTGTAATGGGATTTACTCTGCCAGGTAGTGTCCTCGTGGATATTTTATTCTCATTATCTCTTTAAAATGTTCTATGATGCCTACACGTTACTAAAAATAATATAGTTATGAACCATTATAAACAAAGCTCAATCTACTATAGAAAGCAATCAAACTATGACATCAATGGAACATGCAGCAATAGGGCGCACCCGGCGCTCCTTATTTGAATGGATTTTAATTCTTTAACGTAACCTTTTAGCTTTAATTATTATATTGTCTATATTTTATAAGATGATATTATTTTAGGAGCAGCTGTGTACGTCCTTGTGTGTACAGTCAAGTGAATAAGTAAAGCGAGTGCACTTACCGGGTCGTGCAACTCATGCATCGTCGAGGAGGGTAGCATGTGTCGCTCGGGACCCCGCTACCAACAAATCGTAAGCATCAACTAAGTTTTGTGCAAATGATTTTGCACTAAAATGTACAGTATACTTTAAATGTGTTTAAGAAATGACCATTTATGATTTCATCTAAGTGTGTTGTATGATTTTCGCAACATTTGCAGAGCTGATGTGTTATCTTGAGCATTCTAATGCTGTGGATGTATCAACAAATTTTTATGTTCATGTACCATTTGCCTGAATGTTCTACACACTACCGAATAACAGATCACATATATCCTTTTCAACTTGAAGTACTTTAAGATAAATAAAAGATGCATTTGTTAAATATTTCGTAATACTTGTAAATATAGCGTCGTAGACGAAAAAAAAATCCTCTAAATTAAGTCAGTAATTGAAGCAATATTGCCAACAGCGCGGCATCCTAATTAGGTACTGCAGGTGGAACACAGATTACAATATTGTAAGACGAAAGCCTACCTAGTAAACTCTGATTAAATACTCTCTGTACCTCTATTTTCGCTGAAGAAGAACTTCATTGTGAGAAAATTGAGAATTATTATAGACATAGTTATTTTGTTCTACAAGCTTCTTCGTGGGTGTCAGATGTAATTTGTGCAGAAATGTCTGATTGGATGTGATGTGTGACGTAGTGATAATCACATAATTTAACTTAGCCTTTCTATAAAGGAAGGTTTCTTTATGTCCCTATGACATAAATAATAATATAGATACTAAGTTTTCAGTGTCTCGGCGTCATCAAAGATTACAAATTAAAGCAGAATCAATGACAATAGGTATCAAGATGGATTCGAACCAAAGTAAATATATAGATTAGTTATACTTAATTTGCCGCAATAGCTTATAAGACAAATTAAGACCGGGCACCAATCCAGACTTCGAGCTGCTACTGAGAATTTCATAGAAAAACCCAATAACACTTTGCTCGACCTGGGGATAGAACCTCTAGCGTAGCAGTCGCGCTTAGGACCATTAGACTAATGAGGCAGGCAAGATGTAATAGCACAATACATACCTTCTCTTTTTAATTAGGTAGGTATGTTACGTATTTGTCATTGCCATACTTGATAAGTGTAAAATATTCTAACATTAATTCCTACTAATATTATAAATTCTACCCGATTCAATTTTACCCGACTGCGCGACGCAAAGGAGTGGTAATGTGTCTTTTGGTTGGTAAATAAATAAATCATCAAAATTAAGTAATTACCTTAATGTGATGGTCGACGGGCTCCTCGCCTCTCCTGTACACGAGCTCGTCGAACCTTGCCCTGTCTTCCGGTAACATGAACTCCCGTATCTCCGTCAGAAGAGTATACTGCAAAGCAAAGTCTCATTTATTATTTGTATAAAGTAATAAAACCGGAAAACTAGCACTGGACAGAAATTATTTAGGGTTAGGAACGTGAGAGTTCGTGAATTTGGGTTAAGCGGGTATATGGGTCATATAAGGAAACAAAGGATACGCTACCCTTAAAAATCAAATTAAAAATATTTTGCTGTTCAGAAAAACTGGCGAATCATGATATACTTTTTTTTTTTAATTTTGAAAGTACCTCCAAAAAAGATGAAATATTATAATCTGATCCGTACTTGGATAGGTACCTACTTAGATTAGAAAAGTAAAGGTACGTGCACCGGATTCCAACTAAATGATATCACATGCACCTTGCTATCAACATGCTGACTGGACATAGCATGAACTATATGGTGGGTATCGCTAACACGATAACAAAATAAAAACGTTAGAATTTACCTACACAATTTTGATGTTTACGCGAAATTAGACACTAATTACGTTAACTAATCCACTAGGCTAGGTATTTTCATCTTTAACGTAAAGAACTGCCTAATCCACAAAAAAGATAAATTGATGTTTGTGACGTAGTGACGAGCGTTACTGCACAAGACATAAGTTATTTTGCCTATGATTGATGATGACGGATTAGCGTAGCGTCTATATGCGTAGTTGTGTACATCATTAGTGTACATACAAATACAACTATCTTTTGTATTTTTTGGCATTTTCCATGCTAAGATTTTGAAGTTATTTTAGCGAAGGAAAAATCAATATCAGCAATAGGTGTTACTGACGTCACCATAGAGACCTAGGTAAATTCAGAATGTGAAGGCAAATTTCGACCTGGCGGGTTGGACTTGCGGTGTCTTACTGGTCATAGCGTCTGGTGTAGCTAACCAGAAGACGCAGGTTCGAATCCTGCCAGCAGTCGAATTTTCCCTTCGCTAAAATAACAAACTCAACTAATTAAAGCGCGCGGTGTTACGTGAAAGGCGGAGGAATGGAATATGATATCGATACAAAATACTGACGTCGATGTATTGAATAAGTATATAATGCAAGACGAGTCGAATGCAAATTAATGAAATTCTCTTCGTGCTACGCCACAAACGAAAACCCGCGTAATAAATACCTTGTTAGGTAGGTAACTAATAATATCTCTAAACGTATTTTGCCAATAACAATAAAAAATAAAACTTAATAATTATAATATACTTATAAAAAGTTATTAATATTATTTGCCAAAAATACTATCGAGTATCTGTCGATAAATCTACCATGACAGATACTCGATAGTATTACCTGACAGTGAGTAGTAGACCTGAGCAGTGATAGCCTAGTGGTATGACCATTGGACTGCCACGTCGAAGGTCTCGAGTTCGAACCCAAGGCACGCACTTTTCGAATTCATGTGCGTATTAATAATTAATTATCACTCGCTTAAACGGTGAAGGAAAACATCGTGAGGAAACCTGCATACCTTAGAGATTTTTCTCGACGGTCTGTGAAGTCTGCCAACCCGCACTAGGCCCAGCGTGGTGGACTATAGCCTAATCCCTCTCAATATGAGAGGAGACCCGTGCCCAGCAGTGAGACAGTATATGGGTTGATGATGATGATTACCTGACAGTGCTATCAGGTGCTAGTAGGTCTAAATTTATTTTCTCTTCATCAATAAATCCTTCTTTCACGTAGCGCTAAACTTAGCAGAAGAGTAAAACTATCACGATAACATGGCATGAGTTTTAATGATTAGAATACATATAACGAAACAAGAAAATAAAACTGGTTAAGTAGCGAGAAAAATAAGTAAATATTTATTCGATGTTCCATTAATAAAGATAGCAGTCCAATTAAAAGTAAATCAAAGACATCTAAGGTCTTAGTTATATGATAAACATAATATCTGTGTACCAATAATCTACCGAGTTGTACCTAATACAATTGTACCTATTTATTTACACAGTTTTATAACCAATGAAGAAATAACGGCTCTATTTTTCTTTGTACCGAAAATCGTCCATCCAGAGGTTGTCTGGAAGAGATCGCCTTGTGTGATAAGACCGCCCATTGTACAGAGGCCAGCACATCAAGCTACCACAATCTGTAAAATTTCTTTGATAGATTTTCAACTTTAATGCAAAACAATAAGGTCCTTTTTCAATTGGGAAAATTTTACAGTTTTGGATAGCTTGACCTGCTCTGTATAAGTTTTTGCCTCATTTCTATTAAAATAGTGTTATTGGTGTGCAATAAACCGAAATCCTCATGGATCATCTGCCACTTTAGGAGGTGGCAGGATATGTTGGACTCCTACGACCAAAACCCGCACTTGTCTTCCCTTGCCTTATATGTTACGGCCATGGGATTCAAGATATTCGCCACAAACGTAAATGAACTAACGGCCCCACCTAGTCCGGTCAAAATAGACATTTCAAATTACAAAAACTCCGACAGAGGTAAATTGTAGTGGAGACCTTGGGTACACCATTAGAAATAAAGTGTCAAAACTCCCCATCGTTCCCATGTGTCCTAAAAAAGTTGTTCGCGGACAAACGTCAAAATTTGAGATTTTTTTGTTTTTTTTTCGAAAACGGTAAGTTTTATCAAGAAAGTAGCCTCGACAAAAAATTATAGATCTTAAAATTGTCTACAAAAATGGTCCTTATACTTTTTTTTAAGAATCTTACTCTACGGATAGATCGTTGTATTCATACAATACAAGTCAAAATCGGATATCTAGTAAGTAAATCTTCTGTCGAGTTTGTTATTGGGATCGACCGTATCCGTAAGGATTATTTTTTACATTGGGCTGTCAGACGCTTTTCAGTGGCCTGCATCACAAGTCTCTTTGTGTCTATCCATCTATCCCGTCCTACGCTTCGCTTAACTTTCGATCGATTAACTAAGCCTAGGAGTTACGGTATCATTTACTTTATACTTCGGACTCTGGACCACACGACGCAGCCAGCGATGTAATTTTTTACATTTAATCTGGTTTAAAAAAAGATAGCTTTAGGAAAAATGGAATTGAATAGAAATTTAAAGTGACCATGACTCATTATGTTAGTAAAACTTAAAACTATGTTAGTAGCAAACATAATCAAAAAGTAAGTAGGTAGTAGTACCCAATAAGTAGTATTTTTTAGAACTATTTTTTTTCTGTAAATAGTAGTGCATGATGTGCTTAATTATTACTTAAATTTAATATTTTAGTGTAACAATATATGATTGTTACACTAAAATATTATTTATAATTTAAGTCCTTGGTTAAGTATTGTAAGTATGTATAAGTGTAAACAATTGTTGATGAGCCAAAATAAAGATAAAATAAAATAATATTGAAAATTAAAATGCCGTCACATGGGTCTTTATAAACATATATATAACGTACACAAAGTAACCCCAGACTAGAAACAAATATTTGTGGATTCCAGAAAGATTTGTGTCGGATGGGAATCTAACCCACGACACTTGGCACAAGTAGTGGGGAGGTAACCACCATAATCGCTACGCAAAACGTGCATTCAACATTATCATCAACCCTAAAAAAGCTTGCCAAAACAAAACACACACAAAACTACCTTCTTAACTTTACCTTACTAATACTTACATATGTAAGTATCAGTGCAGAATGACCCAAAATAGGGATCAAAGGGACAGGGATAATAGGGTCGCTACTTAATAGGCAACCATTTGGATTTAAGAAAATGTATAAAGAGGTATTTGTAAGAATCCTAAGAAATAATAAGAATGTAAGACTTGGATGAGGTAGTTTTGATAATGTTTGTGTCCGTATATTCTGCGTTTTAGTACCGTCAAACGGGGTGAATAGGAATGCAGGGGTGAATTGAGACAAAACTTGGAAAGGGATTTTTAGCTTTAATTATTATAGTTCGATGCCAACAAGGTCTTCTAATGGTTTTTTATTATTTAGGAACAATATTAGAGTTCTTTTTTCCAACAAACTATAATAATTAAAGCTAAAAATCCCTCTCAAAGTTTTGTTTCGTTTCACCCCTGCGTCCCAATTCACCCCGTTTGACTGTACCTAAGTTCGTATAACATAGGTCAAAGTCAAAGTTAAAATAATTTATTCAATAGTACTAGGTAGTACTTTTTGAACGTCATTTTTACATTTAAGACAGCCCCTTAACTAGCCCGCCCTTCACCGCCTCCTATGTTTTATAGCTGGGACGACGAAGCGGCGCAACAAACTCCGCAGTAACGCATTTCTTTCTTTTAATTTATGTAACGGTTAAATTAATTTTAATGTTGCTTAGATACTTATTCATTGCTATTGCTTCTCAGGAACTGCACACATTATGATTTGGCATAGAAGTTTATATCTACTCAATTAACATTATATTAATAGCAAGCAACAGGGTTGCCATCATTACATTTCCTGATTTATATAGTGAAAGTTCAGCTCGTACAGTATTTGAAACACGATTTGTATCATTCGCACATAATATAGTATTTGTTTAATTGTATGTCTGATGAACTGATGACCTAAATTCCACCAATAGAAAAGTTACCGCTTCCACCAGGGATTACGGGATCGATTCTCGAATTAGCAGGTACGTACATATAGATCTATTCAGGGTCTGGTTTTATGCGCTTGATATTTTTATGTTGTGTCAGCCTAACCGTTTCGAACAAAGATTTCAGACAAGGCAAGACTCACACTCCCTCTTTTCATGAATAGAAAATATTTCAACTGCACCAACAATAGGTCACGGCATTTACGTTGGAGACTGATCATTATTCCAACAAGAATATAAGACTACGTTATCAAGTCTTCTCTGTCATTGGACGAATATATGTATATCCGTTGGGCAGCTTCGATACTTCTGCCGTCATAGATAACCACTTTTTTTTGATACAGTACCTTATCTACAGTATTACGAACCTTCTGCGGTGTGTCGAGTAGGTCCCTGACGACGGTGAGGAAGGAGTCGGGCGTGAGTCTCCGCGCGGCGTACTCCTCCATGTAGTAGGCGATGGCGGGCAGGTCGCACTGCGGTAGGAGCGACCGCGCCTTCTGCTCCACCGCCGTCGCCGCTGCGCCACGACGCTTGCCCCAACCACTTATTCTAAATTAAAAAAAAAACTAAATATAAACTCGTTGGACATGGGAGTTGTTGAATTTTATATATCCTTATATTAGACGCTAAATCCATTTCTAATCAGTTATTTACATGAGCCCACTGACTTTCCAAAAGTCGGAAAAATCGGAAGCCTATCTGATGATAGGTATAATGATGATTCATTATACCAATATACTGTCCCACAGCTGGGCATGGGGGTCTCCTCTCAAAATGAAAGGCATTGGGCTATAATCCACCACACTGGCCTAATGCGGATTGCCACGACTTCACACGCCGACAAGAAAATCTCTCAAGCGTGCAGGTTTCCTCACAATGTTTTCCTTCACCGTTTAAGCGCGTGAAAATTAATTATAAATTAGCCTTAGTTAACCGATTGTACGAAACCGGTTCGCACTTCGCAGTCATTATTTTCTCCAAATACTAAATTATTTTATTTATAATTATGTTAATACTCAAATAGCTATGTCTATAGAAACCCCAAAACAAACCTCAATCTTCGCAAACACTAAGCAAAGTTTGAGTTCCGTTCGAGTGACGCCAAGTGTTACTTAGTTTGGTGTAAGCAACAAAAGCTGATACAGCTATCACTGGATAAAGTTATAAAATGAACGTATAAAAACTAATCTGGAACAGAATTTCGACTCAACGGCGCCAAACAGACTTTATGGAATTCAAATTAAGAATTCTAAATGTATACCGTTATCTATCCAAAAACAATTTTATAATAGGTTTTGGAACAAGGGAACTCTGATTCAATCTATTAGATTACTTTTTTATCCAAGTCATACCCCATTTTACGAGTTACTTTACAAGTCATGTTATTCCATTTAGAGACGTAGATTTACTAAATTATTCCAAAAACATAGTTTAAATCAGAATTGAAACTCACCTAGGTACTATGGAATTAGTGCGTATTTTATCAAATCAAGCATTTTTTCTCGTGCTAATTTAAGCATCTCTTTGCCTTCTTATATAACTGTGCCAACCCGTATCTGATACCATGACGCGTATATTCCCCAAAGGAGTAGACAGAGGTGTACCAATGTACACCCACAGTTCGCCGATATTTTTAAATCTCATGTAAGGAGGCTAGAATATTGCCATTAACCGGGCACAAATCCGAACTCCGAACTGCTGCTGAGAATTTAGTAGAAAAACCTAATATCACTGGGCCCACCTGGGAGTCGAACCCAGGACCTCTAGCGTACCGCGCGATATTGGTTACAACCACTAGAATAACGAGGCAGTCCCACCAAGCCAAGTGGTACCGAGGCAACAGGTATCTAATTTTTTTATAAGCCTGATAAATTGGAATTCCTAGGTGCTGCCTACCTTGGTGCTGCGTCTCGTTCCCCATACGCAGTGCACGCGTGGGGAACCTTCCCGACGTCCCGGACCAGGAGGGACATTCGTTTGTGGTACTTAAGTTGAGCAACAGCCTCGTCGTGCGTCACGTCCACAAATGACTGATTGTTCACCTCCAGGATCTGATCTCCAACCTAACACACAAACAACCAATAATGTTGGATATTTCATAATCATGTCTCAAAAAGGACAATATATTTTTCTTTGTTGATATTAATACTACCACGTAATGCAATGACGTCATAATTATTTGACTCTGATTTAGGGGATGGGCTACTTAGAGATCCAAAACCTATTTACTTTCAGGGAACAGAAATTTTAAACTTAGCCAGGCATTGTTATGAGAAAAAATACTACGATATTATACCCAAGAACCTCAATTAATGAAACTATAGATTTTAACTTAATATACTTTTAACTTAATAAGTAAGTACTTATACTTAATTCTACTTTTACTTTACCATTACTGGAGTACTTAATTAATGGAAAACTATTGTCATACTCTCTGTGATCGGATAATAATTATCAAATGCAGTTTGTTTAAATGAAAATACTTTGAATTTTTTTATTGGTGAAACTTTCAAAAGTTACGACTCTCGGATGTAGGTAGGTACCGTACAAAAAGCGTTTCCCGCTCAATACTTTTTGTTCTTGAACAGTTCTTGGGCACAAACGCTATAAATTTACCAGCACACCTCGCAACGCTAACTCGCGACAAGAAAATTTAATACTATTTGCACAATTCGTTACACCCGTAAAATTACGGGTAAATAAATACGGAAATCCTGGTAATATTGTGGTGAACTTCGAAGTTTGTGTAATCACAGTTATGCAAAACGTCATTTCCCTAGCGCTGCAAGTTTAATGGGAAACAAACCAGTAATTTAACAGACTATGAAGCGCCCTCGGCTGGCACAAACTTCGGTGCAATTCCGCCAGGCAAGGCCTTTTGCCTGTCGCCTCCACAAGTTTTCCAGAGTTGAGTGTCGCGTTAATTTACAACGAATTGCAGCAAACTAAGCGCACTAAATTGAGATTTATACTGTCTATAAACTTAGTCTTCATTGCTTTTACATAGCACAGAAAGTGCTTCCTTACAATGTTATTTTCGTTCACTTTAATTGAATTCTATAAGAACAGCATTTGTTTAATAAGCAAATAGTCAGAAAATAGGTGGTATTTTGCTTTTTAATATATTTTTGTGTATTTATTCAATATCAATGACACAGAGTTACCGAACTTACATAATAAAATACATATATAAAATGTTGACAAAATTTCTTCCAAATTGTCTTTTACCCTTTTTACGAGGGCAATAAAAAGGACACAGGCATAAGTATCCATAACATAAAGTACTTACCTACTTTTATTGGTTATTAGTCTATTTACGAGCATTATTCTTATATGATTTATTGGAGTCTTGGAGCATTAACCAATACTAACAAAAAACATGCTTGATATAAATTTCCTATTGTCTATAATGTATAGCAAGTTTACTGTAAAAACATAATTACCATAAGTCCGGCTCTATCTGCAACGGAATCCTTGTCGACCCCTGTGATATAGATGCCGAGGTTGTACTCAAGCCCTCCTCTTATCATTAGTCCCAATGACTGTCCCGGCTCAATACATAAGTCGACCTGCACACAAAATGTATGCGATTAGCCGTCTATGATTGGGTACTTTATTGTTGACTGTTTAGCGTCATAAGGATCAAGAATTCATGAAATTACGTCAACAACATTGCGGAAATAGCCATTAAGGAAGAGCTTGACACACGACGTGATTATAATACATAAATGCCCGTCAACACGTAATAATATGTGTTCACAACAGCTCAAGAATGGCTTCATTAACCAAATTGTGCGTTGTTATGATCAACTCAAAGTGATGTCACAGAGATCGATGCGCGCATTGCGGCCTAACGTCAGTCATTACAACCGCTAACGACGGAATTCTGTGGTTAGTTGACTGCCATTAGCATACCACAAAGCTCTTTGACCTTTAACCCCAATATGCAGTGACATAAAATATTTACGAGAACGGAATTGGACATAAAAATTTATGATGTCATAAATTAATTCAGGCGTTTAAGTGACTGTCGTCATCTTAATTTGCTTAGGAGGACTGTTTGTGTCGGCATGGTTTCTTACCCTCCGTATGGAGCGATCTTTGCTGGCGGATCGGGGCGGGCGCAGCGGCGGCGGCGAGGCGGGCCGCCCGTACCGGTCCATCCACGAGCACGACGCGCGCCCCACAAGCGCTCCCGCTGTCCGCACCGTCATCGTCAGCTGACGGCATGACTTCAACATCTAAAGGAAAAATCTTATGTTATTCAAGTCTTTATGGAACCTACTTCAAAGTGTAGGTACAGATTCTTAATTCACCCGTATTTAACTTTTTGTGATGTTACCTTATCCCTCTGAAATTCCTAAAGGTTTAAACAAAATCCTTTCTTACAAAAGGACTGGGTTTGGTTGGGCCCATAAAAAATATTTAAAATAAGTCCACAGTTAAATTTTTTATATTTTTCCAGGTAGCCTGTATCGACGATATCTGTGTAGTAGTCGGGACTACTACACAGATATTTTTTATTATTTTATATTTCTCAGATGTTCATTGCCCTAAAGATTGACTTTGAGTCTGTCGGCGGACTTATTTCTAGCGATACACCTTTCTATCATCAATAATGTTAGTTTCTTATAAAAGGTTGAGGACCACTTCAATGTCTACATACATTTATAAAAAAATAATTCTTCTAATTTAGGTACCTACAAAGGCGGATATATTATTTACCTCTCTATAAAAGTTTACGCCCACATAAACGTTTTTAATGCTATCCAATACTCATAAAAGTAACATAATGTGCCATAAATCGTAATAACATGCACATTAGAAACATATTCGTGTTATAACTTCCTAAAATTGGGTTACGAAATAATTTAGGTACATAAATAAAGTTAATTTACTAGGTTACCGTTTTGTTTCAGTTAGTACTATAGTAATTATAGTTACGTTAATTATAATTCCTACCGACTATAATACGTGGAACAACACAACCTGATTGTATCAAACTTCTAAAACAAAGTGGGAACTAGATTATTCCTGGAATCGGTAATTTATGTATATTACTTTGCCCTCTATATCTATATATATATTGTTTAAAATCCCGGGAATATTACAATAGGTAACATAAAACAATCCAAATCGATTTCCAGTTCTTTTTATGACAGTTGTAAGTTTTATATGACAGTAATAGTTGGCTCCATGTCGTCGTATTTTAAAGTTATATTGCACGGTAGTAACTACTTAGTTTCAAAGACATTTTAATAAAACGAATGAGAGATACTATACATATATGTGTTTACTATTTGTTATTATGTGATAAAATCTCGTCAGCTGCGGCAGGGTGGCAGGGGAGTCAGTCGGGACACCCTGGCGACGTTAGGCCAGCCAGCGCGGCGCGACTCACTGCCCACTCCCCATCTATCTTTATAGGTACCTATATTTATATAAATGCCATAAGCTTTTACGTAACAACCATGATGAACTAGATATCCGAGCGATAGCAATATGTTTTAAATATTTAGTTCATTTGACGACACGTTTGGCGCAGCGGTTGAGCGATTGGCTTCTGCGCCACGGGTTGTGGGTTCGGTCCCCACACAAATATTTGTATGCTCTACAGGTAGTTGTTACGGGTCAGAGTGTTTGCGTATCTGAAAGTTTGTGGTTGTAAACGCACCCAGGATACAGGAGAAAATCTATGGCAACATGCAAAAGGCAACGTTTTAAAAAAATTATACATAAAAAAATAGTATTATAGTATCTAGTAATCTTATTTTTAATTTGAGAAACCCAAAATATTCCACTGCCATGCCACTGTAAAATGTATACGGCATGAATATGCAGGTACATTACAAAACTAGGGATAAAAGTAAATAATATAACACAATGTCTTTGTTGCCGCACAACTAAAGTGGTGTTTTACAAAAAGGTCTCGGTAAATGTCAGGAAGCAACATCGTAAATCAAGCGATATCGTCAAGTGCGGAAGGAAAAGTCCAACAACGTTTGCAAAAATAGTGCCTCTTACCTGACCCGCCCAGTTTATATTCTTACCTACTTCAAAAATATTTTCAGCTTACATACGAGTCCATTTCGTAAAAGAATTTGTCTTCGATGTTTACTTATTTAATTAAATATATTATTTATGATATTATATCTTACCAAGCCGTGAGAATTCCCCAGAATGCCGTTTTAATGCTCACTTACAATAGGGAATCCCTGGGCAAATGTCATCCTTTGTCAGTCGGGATTATAAAAGTAAGATTTATTTAGATTTCATTCACGCTCAATTTCTACATAAAAATGGAACACATTTGTGTGACCTTTGTTTAAGGGAGATCAAAATAAAGGCTTACTTAAATAAATAACAATTATGGAAGGTGAACTTCCTAAATGAGGCAAATAAAGACTTGTGATTAACAGAAATATAACTGCCATAGCCAATATCATTCCAACTTTACCTTCACTTAGGCACAAGTCTAAGAAAACAAAAGGAAAACAAACTTTTACGAAAAGAAAACCAAACTTGATGTAGACTTAGGAACTTTACTTGTCGGTTCTTTTAGCTCCATAGCCGTATTGTTTACTTATCGGAGATTAATCAGAAATGTCAGTGAACACAACCATGACTTTAAAAACTATATTTATCTACATAATAATGTTGTTACTCATTTTGATTAAAACCCTTTAATAAAGACATGTAATCTAAAGTTATGAAAGTACAATTTTAGGCAATGAGTTCTTAAGCACCAAAAAAAATATACTTCTTATTATGTAGGTATACCTTTCAGCTCAAATGTATTACAGGCTCGCCTATCAAATAAGTAAGGGAGTGCCAGCAGTCATTAGGTTTGTAATAAAAAGAAAATATAAAACGGAAAAGCGCCGTCTGATTCTTGTTAGCATTCAACGCTGTTCAGTCACGATATCGAAAGTAAGCAATAGGTAGGTCCTCTTCTATATTGAAACAGTAGTACCTATATCTGGATTTTGCAACATTCACCTTAATCGAAAATCTAGGGTTTCTTTATAGTCATACAGACAGATGAAAAAATTGGTTTTAAATTACCACGGGTAACAAATAGGATCGTAATCATAATGATTACTTTCAAAATACATAAACAAAAGATAGAAATAGTTTTTCATAAATATATTGCAATTTGGCAGCCACAATATACCTGTTGAAGTAGCTATTTAATACATTTTGGCCGATTTCAGAATAACTTATTGCGTAGGTAGGTACCCCGAATGCGGTCCACATTAGCACGGAAATAGAAAACGTCTCCCTCACGTGCCCGCCTGTCATTTCCATTTCCATGCAAACCTACACATCCCCAGTTATGCCGTTTGCATGTCGAATACCCAAGCTGTATAAGGTACAAGTGAATATGTAATTTCATTTAAGTAAGTACTTAACTAATATCCATAATGTTATAAATGCGTAAGTGTGTCTGCCTGTTATCTCTTCACGCTTGAACCTCTGAGCCAATTTAGATGAAATAATAGCGCAGAGTTAGATTAGACCTTGAAGAAGGACATAGGCTATATTTTGCCTCAACTGCGAGGAACTGTTAGTTTTAATAGACCTTCGACAATTTCATGATTTATTAAATAAATAATAAATATTTTAGCCATTTTACACAGCACTTTTATAATACTTAGGTACATACTTTTTTTGTAAATATATACTTATAATACATAAGAAACACCCTGACTAACATAAACGCTTATATTCATCACATAAATATTTGTGTCTTGTAGAGATCGAACCCACGACCTCATGATAAGCAGTCCGATGAACAACTAGACCACAGACGTCAAATCCCATTGATTGATCGATCGGAATACTAGTTTTTTTTTTTATTTGATTTCGTATCGTATAACTCATTTTATAAAGAAACGAGAAAACCTACAGTAGACCTATAAAGCATTACCAATTTATTTGACGATTGCTGTTCTAAGCATATGCCATTGTATTTATTTGAAACACCTTTTAAAACTTTTGTTTATAAATTCCGTGTCACTCCCAAATGAGTAATCAGCACTTTTACGTTAAAATTAGTCGGCATTTTTGAAATAGTGTTAAAATACATTTTGCATCGCAGTCCTAATATCAAAAGTGGACTGCGTCAGTGATTGATGTACATACCTAATAGATACTCTGTACTAAACAATTTAATAAAAAACTTTTTTAAAAGTATTATTTATGCTTGAAAACATAGCATATCAAAAAATGTCTCAGAAAGAAATGATGTTCGTGCAATACTTTAGATTATATATACTATCTGTCAATATAAGTACGGGTTCTATTTCCCGATGTCGCACACTGCAAAGTCGATATTAAACACGACCGCCTCGAGCTGGCTGTGACAGTTTGATAATATATAGCCTTGTATACTATGTCTCGTGGGTGACATTTCTTTTTCAGAAAGTAGACAGTTTTGATGTTGGACAATTGTAGGACAAAGTTTCAAAACAATAGACGATCATTGATTTTTTCGAAATACTTATTTGAGTGCCTTGTTCGATTCTTAAATGACGAAGCAAGCGCCAACAGACTTTTCACGTATAGTACATTAAATAATTAGGAAAACCGGCACATAGGCATAACTTGTTTTCGTATAGAAAGAGAATGCTATTAAACAACGCCTAGGTTCTTTTGTTTTGGCAGGTACGCCACGTTAAATGTTTGAAATATTCCTAATGGCGGAACTGTTTGTTGTAAAGGCATTTGGCGCACATCAGCTAAGGTCATTTGGCGCACCGTCAGGACAAGCTGCCAGCAGCAACAGGTCCTACTTGGGCACCCTCATCATTGGCAGGTAATCGCCGTGTAATTCACAGATATCAACGTCTGAATCATTATGCTAATCGTGATTCCTACCTTACGAGATGTCTGGCTTCCAAATGGGGAGCCAAAATGGGCTGATCGCCAGATTGAGGATTTTGTATACAGATTTATGAGTCTAAAATCGGGAATAGTTCGCTGAACAACAGCAATTACAGAAGAATAATACAAAACATCAGAGGATCGAAATTAATACTAAGCTTAGAGATTGATTTTCCAATTACATTTTGTATTGCCGAAGTAGGTAGACGTTAAAATTATAATGGTTTATATCAGGACATCTTACTAAGCAAAATATATTACCTTAAGAGCATCCTCGTGTGAGATCCCGGAGAAGGGAGTGCCATTGACTTGTAGAATGGAGTCCCCTGGGCGAAGACCCGCGCGCTCCGCCACCGAGCCCTCCTCCACTCTCGATATATACACACCTACGCCTAAATATTATTACATTAACTAAAATTATACACCTACATTACTACTAGCCAATGTTACAAAATGCAAAGTATAATAAAAAATATTAAAAGCATTAAAATGGTACTGCGATTTCTTCTTCTGGGTCGCAGCAGTAGCCGTTGTCGCCAACATAATTTTCATAGGTAAGTACTAAATTTTTTTATATTTCTTGCTCACCACTATACAAATTTATGAGTACTTATTTAATGTGTAGGTGTTGTATTGTATTTTGTCAATTGCCGAAACATTTTGGTTTAATTATCTATACCGTACTATAATTACGTAAGCCAACCTGTTTGGCGAAACACATATACATAGCACATTTAGCCTGAACAAATTCAGATTGTGAAACCGGTATAATTTGAAAACTTGGCAACAATATAACCTTCACAATGGTAGCTTTATGCAATAACAACCAAGGAGGACCTTATCTCGTATTTGTGGCTGAATATTAAAACTCCGCGACTTTTTAAACTTTTGTACGAATACACATAGAACCGTTGCAGGTTTTCATGTAGAAGAACTTATTTTGAATGATAATTTTGTGAAGTAAATAGATTTTTGGAACTAAGTAGATAAGACTAAAACTTTGAGCATTGGATACAAAAAATCCTTATTTCCCGTCTGACAACTCTGCTCTGCGTATTACAAATACAAAGTATTTTCCTGTGCAACTCGTGGATAATAGGCGCAGTTTCTCGTAAGAGATTTTATGCAATTTAAATAACACTCAGTCTGGCAGTTCATCCAAGCGGGATTACCATTTAAAGTTGCCAAGCGACCGCCTGTCTGGTTGAACCGGACAGAATATTTTATTTTCTTTTAAAACCTTTAAAAAGTTCCTATCATTTGAGTAAAAATATCAACCCCGATGTTTGTGTTTAACTTTAACCGTGAAGTGACATGATTAGATTCTGGAAAGATGGATGACTGCATAGACGTTTATAACTTAGTGATTTCCTGAATTTTTTGTTTCATTTATCCGAAAATACTTTGAGAGTTTGACACTCGCATTTACTTCTAATAAAGGCGAGTAAATGAACAATAGAAAATATAACATGTAGGTTACTCGTGCTAATGCCTATTGCAGATTTGTATTCGAGACACATAGAGTTGGCTAGAAAGAAAATTGTTATAACACAAATTATATAGAATATTTCAAACAGCGTCGACATTGCTGAGATACTAGCAAACTCTTATAGCTATCTGTGTGACTCCCACGTTTGCTTGTAATCGATAACAACCTCGTCTGATACCTTACGGCTATTGTGTTAGAACGATGCGCACCTAATACTTACATTTTATTTTCTATGGCGGAACTACGGTTCCATTTTTAAATAAAAATTAAATGAAGCTCATTCATCTATATGCATCAAGCTTTTAAACGACTTTAGCTTTTTTATTTATTATCTAGTTTAAACCTTTCATACAGCGTCGAATAGACAAAACGTTAAAAATAACGATACCTTATGAATAAATAAGCACTACGTTTTCGATAACAGCGTTGTGTTTGTAGTTCGCTTATGCTGTACCTATTTATATTATAAATGATCAGGCCCAAGTTTATCTGACCACGGAATTTAATAGGATATTTTAAACTGTGCAAAAAATATTTGATTGAAGCCCACTTGATGAAACTACATGTCAGAAAGTGTCTGCCTGTTTGGCAACTTAATAACAAAAAGGTTAATGTCTTCATATTCTTTATCATGGTATAATAATGTGCTACGCTAGGTATTTCTTAACTAGGCTAATGACAGATAAGTCACCTGATTATACTATTAATACGTCCAAAGAATACGTCATCCCTACTAATATTATAAATGCGAAAGTAACTCTGTCTGTCTGTCTGTTACGCTTTCACGTCTAAATCACTGAACTGATTTTAATGAAATTTGGTACAGAGATAGAGTTGATATTGAGAAAGAACAGGATAATTTTTATCTCGGACTTTTGAAGAGTTCTCTTGGAAACGCGATATAACCGAACTCGACGCGGGCGAAGCCGCGGGCGGAAAACTAGTATTCTATAATTGGTAATTGTGAGCTGTCATTGTGGTTCTTGTCACTTTAATGTGTTGCCTCTTATTCTCGTATTTTTTCTGATACTTTTACAACAACATTGTATTTTGAACTAAAAAAAGTGGGCGAATATCCAATTTTTTTTTCATTATGAATTAAAGTTGTTAATCAACAGCAACACTGGTCGTGATGTAGTCTTGGGACATCGTGGGAAGAGAATACCTGGTATAGTTTAATATTATACAGTAGTATTTACACATTATCACGTAATAAGTGAAAAACAAAACGAGATCGCCTTCCTAAAAAACTGATGCTTATGTTCAATATCAATGAGAGTCGGTGTAGAAGAAACGTAAAACGCTTGTACACACAACGACACATCTAACCATATAGTTTCTATTGCCCTTTGGAGCGTATTCCATCACTATTGTGATGGAATACGTGCAATGATTTTTGTAGTGCAAGTATACTTGCACTGTCACTTAAGGCTTGACGTGTTGCAGTGTGTACAATAAAAATGGACAGTGCGGGGTATTCAGCAAGTGCAAGTAGGTAAAGTTATTGAAAGAAGATTCCCACCTGCCTCCTTCCCGCCTTTGACACATATGCCAAAGCCATGTGAATCGGCGGGATCCCGGCTCATGGTGACGGTGCGCGTGGCGGGCTCCGCCGGCGGCGGCGGCGCCCCGCCCGACGAATACGGCCGTTCTCGCTCGCCCCCACGGTATATTGCCTGCCAACAAATAACACAATTAATATAAAGTCGGTTATTCAATATCTTTACCTAAACATAATACTTAAGCAACTTCTTAATAACACGATAATAAAGCAAGGCTTCCAGGAAAATAGTCCCTACTAATAATATATGTATATGCGAAAGTGACTCTGTCTGTCTGTTATACCCAAACCGCTGAACCGATTTTAATGAAATTTGGTACAGATATAGATTAGCCCTTGGATAAGGACAGAGGCTACCTTTTGCCTCGAAAATCCCTTTAAGATGCGAGTGACACCGCGAGCAACAGCTAGTATAATCATAAACTTGAAAAGGTGACATTCACTCGTCTATTTAATTTAATTCTATTCAATTCAATGAAAAACTTTTTGAAGATATGAGACCAACCCTAAAATGTGAACAGTACAGCTGTTCTTTCTGTTCGGTTATCTATGTTATAATATTATTGTAAGATATTTTTTACAAGTAAAAATATGTAGTAATTGAATTTCTAAATGATATTTCAACTAGTTCTTCTCTAAGACTTTCTCTACGTGTATAGGTACACTAACACGTTCGAGCGTTAGTTTTTCGTGTATATGCTTTATTTTCCCACGTTTTATTCAATATATCATTAACGATAAAAGGTGTGATTCATGTTCCCGTTAACTTCTCAAACTTAATTATTTTTGTGTAAAAAATGTCGACGCCTGTTTTTCCTGCTTGTCGACCATATTGTTTTAGTAATAAAACACATTTTTTTATGTCAATTTATATCGTGCCACATATTCCACCAATCATAACCCACATACGTCACTTATTCGTCATTCACAATTTCAATCATAGACATTCAAATCCTTTTCAAATCATTCTAAAATACGTTTGACGACTCGGCACCTAATTTTATTGTATTACTCCAAAATTGGATTAAAACACCAAATCCATTTTTCTTTTGTTTTGCGTGAACAAAAATAATGACCTTCTCTTTTGTAGTTCACCTAAAGCTTGACAAATTAGGGTTGTTGAGTTTTTCTAACCCCTAAATTATTGTTTGCCATGTCAATTTTGTTGGTGGCAGAAAGAATCTCCGCAAACCCTCATTAATTTATGATTGCCTTGGTAAGCGAAAGTAAACAATATTAGACGCAAAGACAAAGCATCCTTTGTAAACAAAGTTAAGTCCCGTTATCAACGGGGAAAAGTATTAAAACAGGGAACGAGGCCCACAAACATCTAGGAAAAAGGAATACTTAACAACTGATGATAATTTTCCTAAATGGGACATAAACATCGCCACACGTTTTCGTTAAAATGTTAAAATATCCACGTTCTGTTTGGTTGCTTTTATTGGGTTACACTTGCCTTTCGCTGTATTAATTTTTCAGTGAGTGACGTGTTTCCTTTACATTACGACGTGACCTGGCATGTTTGGTGGCGCTTTCCAGAATAATATACAAGCACATACCGCCTGCGTGCTCGTATGTAATAAAGTTCTAATCCTTTGTACTTCAATAAGGTGCAATACCAAAGTGTAGCTGAGACCCAATATATATAGAAATATCTAGAAGCGCCAGTGACTGCTCAAAGAATTGTTTCCCTCGATATTTTAGTAGAAGCGGCGTTCATAAGCAATAAAATGCGCACTCCTCTTTTGCATAAACAATGTTTCTCGAGGCGAACGTTTAACATCTCAAAGAAGTAGTAGCAGCCGGGCGCCGCCCCTCGCTTCGCGCTCCCGCCCGCTGCAAGCATTCTGAGCACTGAATGTTTTCATCGGCTGACTCGAGATTTACTGGCAAACTATGCTTCTGTTTGCAAATTATATCGTCATAAAAATATTTTCCATTGAAACAAGATGGCTCCCATTTCCGATAGTGATATTTCTGATGAATATATGTATAGAGTAGGTAGCAAAATATAAATAAATAAATAAACCAAAAACAAGAAACCATATCAGTCACTACATGAAATTCATTATTTGTATACTTGTATTAATTTATATGCATTTTTTTCTTTTACTGTATACTGAATCAAGTAACTAATAAAAGTACCTACTTATAAAAAGTTTTTTTTAAAGACAGCTCTCGTTCTACGGAACAAGCAAAACCCTGTTTCGAGGGGTTTCTCTATATAAATATGTACATAACGGACTACACCTTTGTGTTTTATTTGTTTCGAGTCTGGACTCGAACAAAATAAAACAAACATCTGTGGATCAAAGATTTCTCTCGGGTGAGGATCCAACCCACGACATCGAATATAACTGCAGTTCTATTGTGTATGCATAAATTATAGGTATTTTACTAATATTTGCTGCTTTTATTTTCTTTTATAATAACCGCGCTTCTATGCACGAAATACATCAACAAGTGCTTCGCAGCTGTAATCGCTCACGATGTAATTCTGTTGGGAATACCGACGCTCATACAACTTCACTAAGGATACCTTACACTTTCCAACTGTGATTAACTGCTCGGCTACTGTTTGCGATGTTAATAGCCCCTAAGTACACTTTAATTGATTGAAACCAGGAGTTCAAAAACAACCATTAGTGCACACGAGGTTCCGAAGAGTAAGAAATATTTAACGACTGGTTGGGTAAAACTTCTTTAACAATATCTTAGATATAAATTTTACTCAAAAATTGAACCTCATTTATTTATTAATTGTATTAGACCGACTTAGAACACATTTACACTGATTACATAAAGTTTCGGTCACAAAAATATAAAAAAAAAGAATAGAAGATTCTCGCAATATCTATCTTCAAACATTCCAACAATATCACCTTGTTGTCATCAGCAAACAAATCCAGATTATCGTACACGATTATGCAGGATTCGAACCTGCGTCCAATGATTCGGACGCTTTAGACAACCAAGTTACTGCTACCGTTACAAAGATAGATCATGCAAAATTTTAGTTCATACATTTAATGATGTCACAATTAATATCAACTACCTTATCTCTTTCGAGTCTAGTTTTAGTTATTAATTAAATAATAAATAAATAAATTATTCTTGGACAATGTTACACAGCACCATCTAGTCCCAAACTAAGCAGAGCTTGTACTATGGGTGCTAGACAATGGATATAATATTTATATACTTTTTTTTGTAAATACATACAATATTTAAGGTAACACCCAATTATGTTCATCACTTAAATATTAGTGATTTGTGGGAATAGAACCCACGACATCGTGGACTGTCAGCAGACTAATCAGCAGTCCGACACGCGAACCACTAGACCACAGACCCAGACTAGTACCCAGATAAATTAAATAATACTATACAAAACAAACATCTGCTTATAACTGAGAACGTTAGGATATAATATATAAATCAATAAGTTATAGAATAATATGTGTGTTTGTGTGTGTACATGTGCGTGTATGTGTGTGTGAGTGAGTGTGTGCATTTATGTGTGTGTATGATCTGATTTCTATGAGATAACTTCTAAAAGGCTCTCTGTGATTTCATAATCGAGGGATTGTAGCCAATTTTTGACCTTGGTTTTACATTTGCATTTGGTTAAGGAATAGATGGAGATGGTTTTATTTACTTTGTTGTAGAGATATTCTCCAAGGAAACAAAAGAATCTACCGCTGAAAGTGGTTTTTAACGGTACTTGTTTACAGATGGTATGTTTACGCCTCCGATTTAGTATATTATTTGGATTGTATTGAAGTTGAGTATGCTTGCGAATAATGGTGCTTAAGATGAATAATTGCCGAACTATTAATTCTTTACATTGCTGGTAAAGTTCTTTCGTCGGAAAGAGGAAAGGAAGGTTTCGACTAACTTTCAGGACAGCTCTCTGGGCTCTCTTTAACTTAAGCATGGAAGTTTTTGGGGCACCGCCCCATGCCGTTATGCAGTATGATAAGATAGATTGTGCCAGAACAAAATATACGATATCAATCGTCTTAGATTCTGCTACGTGGGCAGGTATTTAAAAACAAATATCAATTTTCTGGTTCTCGCTGTAAGTTAGTCTATGTGCTGTTGAAAACTAAGATTACTGTCTATCAGGATGCCTTAATATTTGATAACATTCGTTTTCTCGAGAGCGGGGCATGAGCAAGGACTGTTTAACGGGAAGTTGCATTTATGTTATGTTATTGCAGGAATAGTATTGGAAAGGGTTGGGTATTTTTTTATAGAAAAAGGAATATACTTCGTTTTGGACACATTAAGGGTTAGTTTATTGTCTTTTAACCACTCTTCAACAATGTTAAAACCAGCTGAGCATTTGAGTTATACTTCTTCCCAAGTGTCCGCATGGAAAAGCAGAGCTGTGTCATCAGCAAAGCTGATAATCCTACCACCATGCAATTCTAGGTTGCAGAGGTCGTTTATATACGTTAAAAATAACGTGGGACCAAGAATACTACCCTGCGGTACTCCATATGTAACGGTAAGATCATCACTGCACACGTCACCAACCCTTACTCTCTGCTTGCAATTTGTGAGGTAGTCAGAAAATAACTTAAGTTGCGTACTTCTCACTCCAAAACCCTCTAGCTTCTCTAAAAGGAGAGAGTAGATATGTTTATATTTATATAATTATCTAAATAATATAATCTACAAAATTTAATCTAATAAATACACCTTTATTGTCTTTCTAAAAAAAACTACCTCATTATTCTCGGTGGAATCCAATTTGGAACTTCGATGAGGTAAACGTTTTCACTCAACCACTTTACATTAAAAACCATCACGCACTGTTTAAACACTGTTTATATACTCATCTTGTTTAATTAAGTTATGTACTTCAACTCAAGAACTAACATGAAATAACTTTGTACGAGATTATAAAATATTTATCAATTTCTTTCACGTCGTGAAACGAACGAGTTTTGTTTTTACCCGGTTTACGTTACGTTTTTATTTTACTATCGTCATTAAATTTAATGTCCTTCCACTAACCACATCGGTTACGCGGAAATTAGAGCGTCGTCTTCGTCGACGGCAGAGTCGCCCTTTCGCTCACAAATTGAAATATTTATCGTTGTCGAGTTGGAAAAAATACAGTGTAATTGGGTCAAACGACACGACACCACCCTAACGATTTAACGATAAAGTTACTAAAAGTTTGCTTAATATACAAACAATGTTACAGTAAATTTAAGTTAACAGTAAGCTTCGCTAAAACAGTGTAAGCTGGACTGTCTCCTGACAGCGACTGAATGTGACGACCACATTAGCGGCCAACGTTGGCCGTGACACTAAAAAGTTTGTATGGACACGCCTATGACTAATAAAAATATTTTTCAAATTACACATATTTTCCAATCGCTTTCGGAGAGTGGTTGTGTGCCGAGCCTATACGTGATCTCAATTTCAGAAAGTAGCTCCAGTAGTTTATAAGGCAATTGTCCTATGTGTACACATGCGGATAAAGCAAATCCCATTCATTTCTGTGTGTCATATCCATATTGTCGCCACCTAAACGGTCGCCGCTGTGGTCATGAATAAAGTAGTGGTATCGACTGGCGAGCGCGGCCTCACCCTGGAATAATTTACACACATGACACCCCTGGCCTCCACCTGCTTCATATTCAGCTATTTTTGGAACCTCAATTCACCTACTGACATCCTTGACGATACTAGTATTGATTCAATAATTGCTGCACCGCCAATCCAACAGCTGTTGAAATTCAAGGTTTCATTACTAAGAATATGAACTATACAATATGGATTAATAATTTCAGACGTAATGAACTGTACGACCCTGATATGGAGGGTGTTCATGTGTAAAACAAACAGGTGCAAATTATGAACAGTTATTACAACGATTGATGTTCTAATTAATCACGAGCGTTTCCGGAATTAACCTGAATTTCTGCATGGGAGGAGCTGTAGCAGCCTAATTTAGTATTGCTCCAGTTAGATCGTGCCAGCATCTAAGTAATGCAATTAGTATTGCATTAAGAGCACTTACATGATGCGTAGTGCTGCTGGGGCTGCTGGCGGGTGAGTGCCTGCGCGCAGGCAGGGGCGCGGGCAGTGGGGCGGGGGGGTGCGACGGTGGCAGCGCCTTGCCCAGCGCCGCGGCACCGCCCTGTCCAAATAACCGCAGCACCTGCTCCGGCGAGATAGGTCGCTTCTTGCCGTTCGCCGCGCTCAGGTGATTCGTACTGTTCCTCAAACTCGTTGCACCGGCTACAAAAAATTACACTTTATTAGGAAGTAATATGATTTCTCTTACCCCCTCACCACCACGCATATACAGGGTGACCGATTTAGAGCGGTCCAAACATTTTTCTTGAATCTAGGACATCCCAATTATTAATCTAAACGCAACATATGTTCGGCGAAAATCAGTAGTTTAGTAGTTATGAATTTATAATCGAATTTCTTAAAATGTCAACTTTAGTCATGTAAACCTGTCTGCTTGTATCTCTTTTAGGTTAAAAAGAACACTGCTGCCATGATATCATACCATTTGATGTGTAGTCACATTGTGTAAACAGGGTGAAGTAACGGCTTAAAAACCGTTTTGTGAAAAAAGGTATGCTCATATACCTGCACTATTAGCTATGGTAGTGGAGCCCAGGTAGGGTGCTCTGGACAGCTTCCCCGCGTAATGGTGGGAGTACGAGGTGTGGTGGCCGTGCGAGGAGGCCGGCCGCTCCACGATGGTGTATGAGGTGCCCGGCGGCGAGTAGTAAACGCCGCCCCGCGCCCGGCCCCGCGCGTCCTCCGCCTCGTAGCTCGTGTGCCGGTTGTCCTGCAACCACTGGTTGCATATAACATAGCCTTTACGACGCTACAACAAAACTGTTAGCTAATTAATTAATCTAGCCCTATTCAATTCAAAAAACGTTCATTAAGGTAAGCAATCTACATTTAACAACTGTGCATTGCGTAAGTAGATTCTGAAATACGAGTCTTTATTAAAAATAATTAACTACGAGTAAACTTTTAATTTTAGGCTAGTCTAGTGCCATTAACTGACCACAAGCCTGAACTCAGAGCTGCTACTGATAATTTCATTCCCAACAACACTGCTGGATCTAGGAATCGAATCCAGGTCCTGAGGCGTAGCAGTTACGCTTATGACATTTTTTTATTTCGTACGAAAATCAAACAAATCCTTTACAGGATAATTATAAGGTAGGTACAGGAAATTTTAGGATGGCATAAAACAGAGTTGAAATCCGTTTTGTTGAATCGGGTCAAACAGGACTATCCCAATAAAGGAAAACCGCAGACGAACAGTACTCGATGAACCAGTATTTTATTTTCTTTCTAACGATTGTGTAAGAGCCCCGTATTACACAATTAACTTGTCAAACAAAAGCCAACTAGGTAGAATCACTGACCTTTATAATACAAGTACGCGGTAGAATAGAATTTTGTGAGACTTGTAATTTTATTATTTGGAAAGAATCATTCAAAAATAATGCACATCATGTGTAAAAAATGTGATTAAGTATTTAAATTGGCTGATCAAATGCAGGTATTGCGTGAGGAATGAGGAGCGAAAAATACGGAATAAAGAAAAACAAGGCTCTCACATTGATTCTGGACTTTCAAATACCGCAATATAACCTAAGTAATTGGTGAGGGGTTGTGCACATTTAGGAACCAGCGCGAAAGGGATTAGTTTATTTAAATAAGAAATTGCTTTGTTTCTACAAACAGATCTTTTCATATTTTTTTACAGTCCAGTTAAGTATGTGATTGTCAGAAAATTATATAGATGTCTGTTTCTATCTCTCTATCTGTGGTGAATGAAATAATGATTAAAATAATAATATATAGATCCTGGTTAGGTACTAATTAAAGGAGTATCAACATTTGAAGTCCAGTGTCAAATTAAAACTTTATAGTGAAGACGAAATATTGGAAAATTTCCCAGGGGTTTAGGAAGAAGCAAGATTGTCGCGGATATACCGCAGCTAGAGTTGTGGCTCGTGGCTCAGTTATGACGACGCTGATCATCCTTATATGGATGGATGACCATTCTTAATATATCGAGACCCCTTCCTGCCTCAGAGAGGACGTAAAGTCTGTCGGTCCCGGTTGTCATGCAAACACCTATGACAATATTATTAGTATTAGTCAGAAACCCAAAATAGCCTGATAACCAGTATATCCTATGGTATTGCCCAGAAATTGGGTTATGGCGGTCGCTTTGTTTAAAATATTGATATTCAGCCGCATCTGGTTATACTAGAAGCCGAGCTCAACATAGCTGGAAAAAGGATCGGAAGATAATGATGATAACAGTTAGTGTTAGTGGCGCAGTTAGTGTTGAGCGTTGACCTTATTTAGAAACTAGTCATAGTATATTAATATCTAATGATTGTCATTCTCATTTCAAAAATGATGCTCAACCTACTAAAATTAATAAGTAAAGAGTTTATTATTAAGAAGTCCAAAATACGTGTTGAACGTTTTTGTGAATTGATGGTACCTGGTGGCTCCTGGAGTGCCTGGCAAGGTGGTGCGCGGGCGGGTGCTGCGGCGTGGCGGAGCGCGTCCACCCGTAGCTCTGGTTATAGGGCGGGGGCCAGCGCGCGCCGAACTCGGCCAGCTCCGAGCCCTCGCCCGCCTCCCCCGACCTCATGCCGGGGGTCACGATGCTCTCTGCAACAAGGAAATCACATAATTATAATACATATCATCCGAAGTACAAAATATGTGGCATACATTAGAGTAGGTCCATCCGTGATATCACAACCTTTTCCTGCTTTTGGTGTTCTCTATTTTAATCTTTTGTGTGTCTAATTTTACAGCTTTATATCGGTATAAAGCTGTAAAATCACCAACGTAAAACAACGGACCAACCGTAGGTTTCGGCCTACGGTTGGTCCCCTCTTTCTTTGATAAAGTACAATTATTTTTCTATTTTATCATCAAGGCTGTATCACGAGCGGTTAGTCTAAGTAGTATAAATGTATACTCACAAGGTCATCCTACGTAATAGGGAGAGAGCCTATTGCCGTTCACCGGATACACATACAAAATCCATGCTACAAGTGTTATTGGAGATTTATCTAAATTTTTAGCAGCCGTTCGAAGATTCGAAAAATTTAATAACATTGCTTGAGTTTGAAATAGCAGCTATATAAATAGACTATTAATAAACAT
This sequence comes from Acronicta alni, assembly GCA_964056405.1. Classification (NCBI taxonomy): domain Eukaryota; kingdom Metazoa; phylum Arthropoda; class Insecta; order Lepidoptera; family Noctuidae; genus Acronicta; species Acronicta alni. The sequence goes on along the minus strand of OZ043916.1, from coordinate 12,895,563 downwards.
CAATTAATAGATACGTTTTTACTTTTTCAATTATAACAAAGGAAATATTTTAATATAACTTAAATTAAATAAAACTCGTCAACTTTTCCTAACGAAATTATTCTGGACTTTTATAAAACCTAGTTGTGCAACGTCATAAAATATTACGACAACATAAAATATTACGACAACATCCACTAAAATGTGTTATTAAAAGAGTCGCTGGAATTGGGACAAGTTTCTCGTAAGGTGTAAAAAGTTGAAGGTAAGGGACATAATTTGCTGTTTTAGCGGTGCCGTCGTACTAGGCAATTTAGCTGAGGAAGTAGTAAGCGTAGCACCTGGGCGCGGTCCAATTTATGGGAACGTCGACTCGAGCTTCGATCGTGAACCGCGACATACATTTTTCATGGACACTGTTCGTTCATTGTTTTCAATTATTTACAAACTGTTGCCAAGAAAAGTTTTGCATGTTAGAGACATCGTCTTAACTGAATAAGGTTACGCTTCGGAGTTTTTTCGTTCGCGTCTGTGATTATTGATTTGATGTTCTACGTTAACAATTCTTCCGTGCTTCGGAGAGCACCAAAAGTCGTCGATCCCGTTAGGAGTAATCAGACGCCCAATAAGCCTGACAACCAGTTTATCCCCGTGATGACGGTATATCCGAGAAATTTGGTTGTGGAGATCTCATGGCAGTCGCTCCGTGTAAAATACTAATTTTCAGCGGCATCTGGTTAAACTGGAAGTCAACCACAAGATATTTGGGGGCTAGGAAGACTACGAGGATGATGAGGATGATAAATAAAATCTTTAAAATAATTCATAATTCTAATTCATAATTCAAAATAAATAACATATTTGCGCGCTGTTTTCTCGAAACCCCATAGCCATTTCGGACTTACTGTTAAATCGATTATCAGGGCAGTATCATTCATGAGTTAAATTGATGGAATTAAAATTCTCAACTATTTTAAGGTCCTTGTTTAAAACACTTTATTCAATCTTGACAGTGACTTACTGAGGTTTGTTTGTTGCTGTTTGAATTTCAGTAGATTTGATCCCTACATAATATTGTAAATGTGAAACCAACACTGTCTGTTACGCTTTCAAAAGCTGAACAAATTTTGATAAAATTCGATACAGATATAGATTAGACCTTGGAGAAGGACATCGGCTAGCTTTTGTCTCAAAAAGCCCTGCGTCTTAAAAAGCTATAAACTTGAAATTTGGCGAGTAGTTCTTAGACAGCAGTTAAGAATGGATTTTGGGAAATTCCCACCAGAATGGGAAAAACTAGATCAATGCGAGTAGCATCACGAGGCACGAGCTTGTTATATTACAAAATACAAAAGCGTTCATCCAGTATATCTATGTCGTTGAATGTCATAAAGTCTGTAATGCGGGCTTAAGTACAAAATAAGCTTCCGACCATTGGGCGCGATGTCCGGTGGCGCGGCGGTCGACTTCCGGTCACCTCACCGTTCCTACGCACGCTTGTTTATGCCACGCTCCAATCTGGGTAAATGCCCTCCAAATTACATGTAACGCGAGAAACAGCTTACACCGTATTTATAACCTTTAATTAAGGTATAATTAACGCAGGTATACTTTTTTATTCTTTGTTAAACTTCCCTAGCGATATAAGCTTGATAAAACAGTGTGGTCACCCGAAGGCGTTGATTTATAGGGGTGTCTCTGACCGTATTACTACCGTTTATTAAGGTGAGCATGGCATTCATTATCAGAGTTCACGGTAACAAGTCAATTTACGTTAACAAAGTAGGTTCCCTTCATTAGTAGGTTGTGCTCCTGGAGCAAGATTGTGATGCTGATGTATGTATTCTACACTTTTAGAAACTAGATTTTCACTACATATGGCTTTACGTTTCCCTGTAGACGTCATAAAAATAGATCAATAATTTCATAAAATGGATACTCAAAAGCTGGTTTTCACGTTCTTACACATTGCAAAGATTTACTAACGTTTTCAATTATGTGAAAGAAAAACGTACCTCAGGATTAGAAACTGAATCCTTCGACAGACCTCTGTATCTCAGTTGGCTCCAAACTGGAGGAAGCAAGTTCGAATCCATTCTGAGGTCGTATTTTTCTTTAAATTTACGTATTTTAAGCAAAAATATTCAATACAAAAATTACCCTCAACCTTATTACAAAATATATTAGAGAGAAAAATTACTTAAGTTGTTCGATATTTTAAGCACGTGTCAGGTAAAGTAAATCTTTTAAATAGTCGAAAAATTGGCAACTCTCACTGCTACTATTCGCAATTGCCCGCGTTGGCACATATTCAATAGTACCTAGGTAGTTTTCGGTTAAATTACACGATTCAGTAAAATCAAGGAATAAAATGATTAGCTATTGATTTAAAGATGTTATTATTCTAAGTCGATTCGGTATAATTTTTGGTAAGTATATTCGCGAATGACTTCTTGTTTAAGAATAGATTTTTGGTATCCTTCCGTCGCATCGTTGGTTCTAATATCGCATATCTTGCTTTTTAATCCTATTTTCTTTTTCAAAATGTTCTGAAGATTGAAAAATGAAAATCACCCTTAAATTACCGCCATTAATATGAGCACAGGTGCACCTAGGGCATACAGAGGCATGATGAATGACAGCGCGTTGTCGTTTGATGAAACGGTAACTATACGCTCGTTGCATAATGTCTGCACTGCAGTCACATGCCGAATCTAATTAAATGCCAACATACCAGGTTCGTAGGTCGTGGTTTACTAATTGTTGACACCTACAGTCCGGTACCATGTTATGTAATAGTGACGAGACTATCGGGCTGCTACTGAGTATTACATAGGAAAATTCAATCACACTCGACCCGTGAATCGAAGCTAGAACCTCACGGTCACTAGTCGCACCTGTAATCACACTCATTTAGTTTACCAATCTCTCTTAAACGAGTGAGTTTAACTTGTTATAATCCCTCTTAGTCTAAGATGTGGTTTGCAGGTTTCGCCAGTACCGTACGTACGTAGAAAAGACAAACCGCGAAGTCCTCAAGAAAATTTGCAAGAATGATGATACTAAATTGATATTAAATATTCTACCGCTACGCTGCTAATAACATTATTGTGTCCCGGAAGAAGGATAATTTAGCAAGTGAATTACTGGGCAAATGAGTCTCAAGATGACAACGCGTGAGATACTACTGCCATGTAAAGACTACGTTTTCCACTTCCATCCTTCTGTTCCATCAGGCGCTATGCTGGTTTGTCATCTTAAATCAATAAAAAAACTAAATTACATCAACTTTTTACTATTTTAAGTACTAATCATCCGTTATCCACAACCCGATTTCACCCACAGTTCTCTCTTTTGTGACAGTATCATCCATGTCGTCCGCCCATCTCGCTAGCGGACGACCAACATTTCTTTTCCTCGGCCCTGATCCAGTCTTCGGCCGTCACTCTTTCACCGCTCCATTTGACTTCCATTATCCGTTTTCCAACGTCAAAGACTTTTGTGCCCCTACGGATCTCGACGGATCTTAGGTACATTCTAGGAGCGCTCGAAACTTTGAGACAAATAGAACGCAATAGAATCTATGACGGGTTATTGTGTCGCTGACATTGTACCTACCTACCTACCTACCTACATTCTAAAAACATCTTGGAAAATGAAAACAAAGAACGACATAAATAGCGGTGCTACGACGAGCCGAGGCTAAGGCTTTGGCGGGCTATTCAGACGATGTTATTTAAACTGCTAAACATGTGGCCGATTAGTGTAGTTTAGGATATCTATCATAATAATCAGGAACTTTTCCAAGCTTCATGCTCTGTGCTGTGCTAGGATAATAACCAGCCAATGATTTGCTCTGATAGGCCCAAATTACTTATACCATTTGAAAATAACTTGGTCTAGAAATGCAACAAATAAAAATTAAATCCGTGCAACAGTTGACAATACTATAAAACTACTTATTCTTAAATATTTATTGAAAGAAATTGGCCAAACGGATGCAATTTGTTCGTGATAATTTATGTCGGCAAGTTGCAAGGATGGACGAATGAGCCTCTGGCTAGGAGCCAACTCGCCTCAGCGCGACAGCCAACTGACTCGCATCCTACAAGTTTATATCACTTTTACGTCGTGCCACTTCATGTCTCATACATTTTTACTGCCGGTGGAACGTTTCAAGATACCTATACAATAGAATTCATTAGACTTTATTAGCTTTTCCAAGGAATTCATGTTAGGAATTTGATTTTTTTATGTAGATTCGTAGTACAGTCTTACCTTGTGTAACCTACATGAAACTGAAAATGGTGTCAGCGTACAATACAATTTTACATGTCAGTGATCAATTAATATAATAACATTGTAAGAAAGAATGTTATAGGAGCTTTATTTCAAAATGTTTGTGAGGCTTATATACTTTATCACAAGGTATTCTATCTACACCAGTGGCCCGAAAATAACACTTACACATAAAACCAACAACATACCTATCTTTATGTTCATCCAAAATTAAACTTTGTGGTTCCTTAATTGGGCCTATGCGGTTTAAGTTAATAAAAAACTTTTTAGACCTACCGAAAGCATAATCGTAAAATCCTCTTTTTAAGAACGAAGTTCGCCCTCTCCCTCAGGGAGCTGTCTGCTACCTTATAAATTTAATTTTGCATTCCCTCGCTTGAAAATAGCTTTGTAGATTTTTCAATTTGCCCACTACCCAGAAATAATATTATTATAAATTACTGAAGAAAAACGATAAAATGAAGGAGTCATTTAATTATTTAACTGAAATTTCATTATATTGTAAAAATATTTATCTCTTGGATATTTTGTGTATTATAACAATGTCCATTATTTGTTTCATTATGGGCTAGAATCAATTATAATCCACTACAATAATTTTGGCACAATTTACAAACATGTTAGATAATCTAGATCTTTATTACTTTAATAAAACAATCTGTTAAAACTGTAAAAAGTTATAAGTAAGTTAATAAGTTATGAACATAAATTATGTTATTTAAAGTAGGTTTTTAATGAGAAATTACCTACTACATGTCATTTATGCAGTTATTAAGTAATACAACCAGTCTATCCTCAGGATACCGGTATTGCCAATAAATGGGGCTGTGGAGGTCTGATGATAGTTGCTGTGTAAAATACTGATACCTAATATAGTTGGGGAAAAGGCTCGGAGGATAACGATGACCTAATTTCACGTAATTACTAAAAAAAAATAGATTACTTTTTCCTAGATCAGGAAATATATTTCAAACTTATTCTTACCCTAACCATCTATCTTCATGATTATATCTCTCAAATCCTTTCGAGTGGCTTCTAGAAACTGAGGCGATAAAAAAGGTCCAATGATTACTTATTGTCCTCACGGTCCAAACTTCTATTATGTCATGTATAAAAAGAAGTCTTAAAAACTTTACTTAAGTATCTTGAACGAGTAGTGTGGTACCGAACTTACAAATCTGCGACCCTGCATTGCCATGGTGCGAATAGGACATTGCGATTAGGTACATAGGTTTTTTAAAAAAAAGGTGTAGTGGACTATTTTCGGCACCCCGCTCAGCAACTTAAAAAGTAAAAACTCTACATATGACGTAGATTATCTTCTTTTCAAGAAGTATATGAAAGAAGTAAGTACATCATAATATAAGGATACATTGAACGCTAGGAAACACATATATTTACTTATACTTATGATATAAGTCAAAAACATTTTCCTAAAACGTTCCATAATTGAGTTTTAAAAGGCGTAAGGTACGAGGCCCAGCCCTGTCACCGAAATGAGTGCCAAATGGTCCCGAAATGATTCTAAATACGACACCACTGAGAGCACTCCAATATTAGCGGAACAAAGGTCTTGTGAGTAAATTAAATAGCCAAACACAAATGAACAGTAATGTCCGATTACCTCGTATAGTAGTTATTTACACATTTGTTATTTATTTATATATTGGCTGAAGGTGTAAAGCTGTGATAACCTGACCATTAGACTGCCAAATCAAAGTTCTCGAATTCGAATCCAAGGCTCGCACCTCTTGACTTTTTGAAATCATGTGCGTATCAATAATTCATTATCACGGTGAAGGAAAACATCGTAAGGAAACCTGCATACCTCAGAGATTTTTCCCGACGGTGTGTGAAGTCTATCAACTCAAATCACTTCTGTTTATAAAAGAAGCTTCCTATAGGAACCAAAGTCCATCAACGAAGTACTTAAGTACTCAGTGTATCTGTGAATAATGTTTAGAAGACGAAAAATCTCACGAACATTATTACCTGAGCAATTTTTATGAATAAATCTTCCTAGTAATGTATTTGAACGCGCCACTGGTTTGGAAAACAAGTGGGATCCCGGACAACCAAATGGGAAATTTGCCTACACCCGCCACGAGGCGCCAGTGAACTGAACTGAGCCACTATCTGGTAGGTATTTGTAGGTATGGTGGTAAAATGTCACGTTGTTCGGCCAGAGACATTTACAGTAGGTACTCAGAGCAACAAATCACAGTCAAACGAAAATGTATTTTTGCCAAATACTAAGATGACATTAGATCCTGATCTCATGTACGCAACGTATACAACGCATGATGATATAGATCTGGTCTTCTGAATTTATGTGAGAAACCAAGAATCAATCACATTTATCGCATGTACTCGTACCTACTGCATAAGACTGCACCGTGTGTTTCGCATATATATTTTCATTCAGAATCCAGATGTCATAATGCGTTGCATACATTGCGTACGTGGGAAAAGTTTGTATTTACCTTTATTGTTCCAATTCTACCTAACAGACCACTGTAAAATCCATTACATAATCGATCGTTTATACGCAATTGCCAATAAAAACGTTTGGATTTGCGAAAGCTGTTTTTCAAAGATGTAACATGTCACGAAAGGGCCGGGTAACTTATATTAAGTATCAACAATTCATTAATTTTGATCAAGGACACAAACTGGGACGCTTTGACTACTGATCATGAGTCTTATTTTCGTTTCTACCTAAGAAAAAAGCGTTTATCATTTCTTGATTGAGAAAAACTAAGCTTATGAAGGTGTGTCAGAAATGGTCGCGCTGTAAAAACCAAACTGGATAAAATTAATCTACTACCTATTATCATTATATCAGTATATATAATGCTTATAGCCAAGTGGCATGATCATTGGACTTCCAAGTTGGTGTCGAGTTCGAATCCAAGGCACGCACCTCTGACTTTTTCGAAATCATGTGCGTATTAATATAATTAATTATCACTCGCTTAAAACGGTTAAAGAAAACGTCGTGAGGAAACCTGCACGCCTTAGAGATTATTCTCGACGGTGTGTAAAGTCTACCAATCCGCACATGGCCTTAAACAAGCTTCAACCAGCATTCATAAAATGCAGTATCCATTACATTAGCTACAGTAAACTTGCAATTATACCAGCCAGTTCACTCCAACGAGGGAATTTTATTTTTGGCAGTAATGAACAATAATGAATACAGAAACCGTTTTACGAGCATTTATTCAACGTCGGCTTTCACACATTTATCTCTTTTCCCAATCATTCGTTATGTGACGGAAAACAAAACCCTGGGTTTCCCCCATGTAGTACGATTTTAACAATATCGGGTCGCTTTTCCCTTTGTCGCGTTCACGCGTAATGCACATTCCGTTAATAAACTGGCATTTCACTATCTTTTCCATTCAAACAAAAAACTTTCAATGTAATCACGTTACTTAATATTGTTTTTGACGACTTCTACAAACTAAAAATAGAGGAATTTTATAGTTTTGTTGAAGTATCGTGGCGCTGTTTTTTTAGAACAAAACGATGTACTTATGAGACAATACTGGGGACATTTATGACGTCACGGGAGCGTGCGGGTGTCGAGGGCGGGGGTCGGGGTTCAAGGGCGCGAATGTAGGTCAATGGGACACGGACGAAGTTGGGCTACTGGCATTACTACGTACTAGCTCACGGACGGCTTACTTCCTGATTGGTTCTGTCATACTATTGCATTGCTATATATAGTATCCGCTTAATATCTCCCAAAATAGAAGTTAGCTGAAGATATTGAGAACACGACTAAACTTGCAATTAATTTGTTTAACGTTCATCTAAGCGTGATATTTAAAAAGGTAGCTAAGGTGAGTATGTGTTCAGGGTCAATTACAAGAGAGCATTAAATTTACGACCCATCGAAGTCTAAAGAAATTATACGGTTCAGAGCACATTTGGTGGATATTTTCCACACGGCCGATCTAGCTGGCCTAAAACCTACACATCAAAAGAAGCATTCAATTAGATCAAAAATGCCTTCATATTAAATATTTTAACGCTTGGCGGCTATGACGCAAATCTCAAACAGGAAAATATAAAAGCAAAAGAAAGCGTGTTTCGATCTGAAAAAGAAATAAGTAATGGGTAATGTAATCATTTGATTCGCATAATCGGATGAAAGAACAATAGTAAGAATCATCTAATATATAAAATTCTCGTGTCACAGTTTTCGTTGCCATACTCCTCGAAACGGCTTGACCGATTTTGATGAAATTTTTTGTGCTTATCGGGGAGGTCTGAGAATAGGCCAACATCTATTTTTCATACCCCTAAATTTTTTTTTTATGGCAAAACAACGTTTGCGGTGTCAGCTAGTAAGCTATAAAAATAAGATGTCTGATTGATTAAACGTTTGATGGAACTTAATATAAATAAAACTATAGGTAAAATAAACAAAACTATTCTTTGAAAATAGAATTACTTAAATATAGAGAGAACTTTTTCATACATTATGTGCCTAATCGTGACCGCGTGATCTTGCGTGAGCGTGTCCGATTATTTTTACGAAGCGTGTTATTTGAGTAAAGGCGGCGACTACCCTTTTCATGCAATTTCACCAGTCATAATAAGTAAAGCTCGTGGAAACACGTACTGTGTAAAGGACTATGAACCCGAGATTTGAAATATATTCACATCAACAATCTAGTTTTCTACAAAGAAAACTATCTCGTACCTACCTACTTAAATAGAACATAACCTGCATAGAAGTAGCTTGTATTGGACAATAACTATCAATAGTTTTTTGGAAACTGGTTTCCTTGTCAGGCTTTTCCAATCACTACTTGATAAGAAAAACCTGTAAAACTAATAAATCATGTTTCATTTCATCATTGTCAGTATATCTGCATTTCATATTTATATAACCAAATTCCAGATCAATTTACAATGAACAGAGGTATCGCGAAACATAAATACATAAAAAATACCGTCGAATTAAGAACCTCCTTCTACTGTAGTCATCACAACTTAATATTCAATACTCCTTGTATAACATTTTTTCTAAAAAAATATATTACGTCAAGTAGGTTAGTCATGTTTTTCTCTTGATACGGAACGAAGCATCATTTTTCTTAGTAGTTTGCAACCTTGCGACCGGATGAGAAGCCTTTTATTACAGATAGTGTTCAGTTATTTATAGTTTCAAGGTTTTATATATTCCTTAAGAACCTAGCTACCTTAATCTACATATCAAATGGAGCAGGAATGTTCATGTACATACAGTAAATTTTAACAATAGCGATTTTGTATATAAAAGTTCTTCAAGTTAGATTAAAAATTAAGTTAGTACCTAAGATAATATTGTGCAACAAAAGATTTATGAGAAAATAATTGTTTTACGGTGTCTAAACATACCGGTGAACTACGGGTGTATATACCTGTATCTACACCTCTACCTAACCCTTCGAGGCATATATGCGTGATGGTATGCTATGTTTTTATTATGTTTCAGTAGTCCACGACGTGATAACATGATTTACCTTTTCGTCAAATTAGAAATTTTCGAATTCGAAATTCTGAATTTTATTGTCTATTCTTTCATATCCAGGAAAACAATATTCATTAATGCGACAGTAATGGCCACATGAAAAGGGAACGCCATTTCGCACATAAAAAAAGTAAAAGCCTGTAGCAATAAATACTCCTTTACCCATATTCACATCCGAATTGGAAAGTCCGTTAGCATACAAATGGACTAATTTGCTTGGTGCCGATGAAATAACTGAAAATATCGAACAATTTTGTTTCACAGAGGCAGGACGTGAGTCGTGACACAACACAACGACTAGCTAAGCGCGGCATGCATGCAAAATGAAATGAAAATGATAATTGCTTGTTACGCTCTAGTGGATCTAATTCCTGTCATAGGTATCTGTATTTTCTTTATCAAAATTATCAAATACATCCACTGGTTCTAACTATACAATTCAAATTGTTTCCAGACGTACTGCAGTATTGCATGCTAAGCTTTATACAGCAATCTCACTGCAGAATGCATAAAAAACAGATTGTGATATAAGCAAGTGGCGATAAGAACAATATTTATCGACCCATCATCGTTTGAACGAGTTTATCGTGGCAAACAACCGTCCTTCAATTTAGTTTATCGTTAAAGAGTGAAAAACAACCACTCAATGAGAACTGGAGCGAGAGTGGGCGGAAACCGACAGCAGGCGGGTGATGTTGAGCGAGAATTTCTTTTAAGCGTCGTGCGCAGGCATTGTCAGTGGCGTCAAACGCACTACAGCTCCGAACACATTTGTTAATACATACGAAACACACGTACTCGCGTAGTGATGTGAAGAGGAAGCTAAGCTAGCTATAAACTAAGCACTCCAAGTCAGAGGTGCAATCTTAACATGGACCATTATTGCAATTATATCTTTGATATGTTGAAAACTATAATTGATGCGTGGTTCCAAAAAGATTCCTATAATAAAATCAAAAAGAAACTCCAAGGATGCTCATCTTTTTGTCGTCACGTTACAAAAAGGTAAAGTACTTACTTTACCTTATTGTAACGTGATTAATATGGGTATACTTATTCCCATCAATATACTCGATAATTTTCTGTACTCAATAACCTCTAACACGTGCAAGTGGTGACTATAAATAGACACTGCCTACGCAAACATAATAGAAATTGGGTAGGTAATCTGAATCTTGGCATTATAAATTTAGATATCGTTTGTAATTTTCTTCAAGATCTGCCAAAAGAAGCCTTTTAGCCCAGAAGTTCAGTGGCCTGTTTAACACCTGCTCAATATAAATGCACATAATTGTGACTATAGCTTTTTATAATAAACAATGTTTCCCACCACTGTATATTCAAAATATTGCAATTAATTACGAGGAAATGAGACTGCATGATTGATTAAACTGTCGTTATAATTTGATATTTTCCAATACCGTGAACCGCTCACACCGCAACAAAGGTACTCCAATGCTTTTTGATGCAAACTGAATGTAGGTTATTGTTAGTTTATGGAAGGCACAAAGGCTTTATTTCAAATAAGCGTCTTTCCAGTGATTTACGACCCCGTACCCTCTACTGAAAAGCTTTTGTTTATTCAATTAGATGCGAGTTAAAGCTTTAACAGTTCTCATTGTCAGACTTGGTAACTACCTGTACTATATTATCTTGCGTTCTATTTCAACGTTAAAATATAGTCAAGGGTCACAAGGTCAGGTTTCCAAATTCAAATAGTTACCACATGATTTATTTACAAATACCCACTTTTAAATAACAAAGTAAGTACCTACTTATATTCTTTATGAGGGGCTTATGGCTAATTTATAACTACGTTGATCTGCAAGGTTAAGCTGCGCTAGCCGCGGTTAGTATGTGGAATGGTGACGATTCTTAACAGATCGAGACTCCTTTGTGCCTCGGAAAGGATAAAGCCATCGGTCCCCATTGTCATGTCAACATCTATGACCATAGTTAGAGGTAGTCAGAAGCCCAAAAAGCCTGACAATCAGTCTATCCTCTATCAGTATATCGATATTGCCCTGAAATTGGGTTGCGGAGGTTTGATGGCAGTAGCTTCATGTAAAATACTGATATTCAGCCAGATATCTAGTTAAACTGGAAGCCGACCCGAACATAATTGGGAAAAAGGCTCCGAGGACGATGATTATGTTCTTTACAACAGTCTTATCAAATTTCCAGCAGTTTACACTCACCATTGGTAAGTAGGTACGCTCATTTATAAGCAAGAAATCGAAAATGGAACTTTATTTCCAATTCAACATTATCGTGATCGAAGAAACTCATTGGTATTCTTTTCGCAATCAAATATTCCGTCTTCGTGTTGAATTCACTTAGAGGCACGTTGGAACACAGAGGAATCCCAAAGTCTTCTATTCTTAGCTGCAGGTTTCTGTTTACGAAAACTCGATAACGTAGCTCAGTGATAAGCATTAACTTGCATATACAGTATAAATGAATGGTGATAAGGGAATTCTTCTAAAATAATTAGGTATGTAAGTTTTATTGTCAATTTTAGCTCACTTGCATACAATTAATTAACGTGCTCACTTCCGTGTTGTTATGGAGTTGGATAAAAATCTAGACGTACTTTTAGAAAATGTTGTTTCTGCCAACATAGATCGGTATATAGAGGTAGTTAAAAAACATAATTGAAGATTCTAAAAACAGAATGTAACAAATAATAATAATAATAATAATAGTTTATTGGCAATGTATCAATTCCATGTTTCAAACTGAGTAATTTTAATGTAGCAATATCACAACAATTATCCTGAATATTTTTCAAAGGAATTAGAAAGGACGCATACTCGCGTACAATAAAAAATAACCGGGCAAGTGTGAGTCGGACTCGCGCAGCGAGGGTTCCGTACAAACCTGTAGGTATACTATTGATTGCGTTGACAAAGAAATTTGATTTTGTTACAGCTTAAAGGTATTATAAACTTGAGTATTTAATATGAATTTTAATTTAATACCTCTACGCGTTCATGAGGAAAGGTAGTAACTGTAATTAGTAATTATTAAAAATATTTTTATTATATGATGTAACTAAAAATTTACTGTTTTCGCAATTTTGCCTTTATCTGTGCTATAAGACGTTGCTTCCTACCAAATTCCAAGTTTCGAGTTTACTGGAAGTAACCTGTAGGTTTTGATTCCCTTGCGAATTTTGAAAATTTGCGGAAATTTGGGGCACAAACGGCTGTATCTTTTTTTGCATTGGCTTAGAAGTTTGATTTTATCACAGCTCCAAGGCACAGTAGACCTGAGTATTTGATATAAATTTTAGCTTGTTACCTCCACGCGTTCCTGAGAAAAAGGGTCTTGACAGACGGACGGACGGACAACAAAGTGTTCCTATAAGTGTTCAGTTTTTTTCCTTTTGAGGTATGGAACCCTAAAAAATATTTTACTGATCCTGTGGTACAGAGGCCAGCACATCAAGCTACCCCAATCTGTCAAATTTCTATGATAGATTTTCAACTTTAATACCAAACCATAAGGCTCATATTCAATTGGGAAAATTTGACAGTTTCGGATAGCTTGATCTGCTGGCGTCTGTACATAATAATAGGCACCCCAAAATATAAAAGTAACAGATTTTAAACTATATTACTTAAATTTTAATATAATTTATTGAATACGTACTAGCTTCTGCCCCCGACTTTCGTCTGCGTGAATTTAACCTGGATAAAAAGTATGTACCGGTTTATTGAATATTTTGTATTGTATAATTTGAAACTATGAGTAAAGCCATAATTTAAACAACGTTAAAACTGCTTCATTAGTCTAATTCTCCTAAACGTGAATGCTACGCTAGAGGTCCTAGTTCGATTTCCAGGTCGTGCTGTTATTGGATTTTCTTGTAAAATTTTCAGTAGTAGCTCGGAGTTTGGATTTATGCCCAGTTAAGAGGCCCCTGCCTCTTAGTCCTAGGGTTAGGAGATTGCCTCCTATTACAGGGGAACTGTGGGTGTACATTGGTACACCTTGCCTTCTATGCCACCTAAGCCTTCGAAGAATTCAAGCGTGATGGTATGTTTATTGTTATGTCATAAATAAAGTCACATAAAATCATGTGAATTAAGAAATACATATTACACTTAAAGTATTCCAGTATAAAATTTACATAGAATTTTGAGTAAAAAATTACCTGAAGATTCGAGAAAAGGTTAGTTTTACTTATATAACATTTAGAAACGTCGCAAACCTGAATACGAAACGAGTTCGCGTGTTAAAAGACCTTTAAATATTTCCGTTTAAACTTATGATTTTATTGCCCGGGAATATACTTAAATATTAAGCAAATGCAAAACCGACACACAATTTAAGTGACTGCTGTGCTCTTTTATACATATCATTTTATATTTATCGATCCTGATATTTTATAAAGCTCATCGATCATTTCGCGGCTAATTGATGGGAAATGATTATGATCACAAATTCGATAATAAGTAGGAACCAAAGCTCCACATTTCCAATATTCCAGTTGATTTAAGACTTTCATTTTTATGTGTAAACGTATATTTATTTATGTTCTAAAATATCTGTTGGTATGTGAAGAGCCTTTGAGCAAACATGAAAATCCTCTTTGGCTCGCTCAGCAGGCGAATGTGTCTCGGTTTACAACGGGTGCACATTCCCGACGCGTCGTAAAGGAGCCTGAGGGTAATGGCCAGTATGTTTTACTACTCGAACACAAATAGTATAAAAAAGTCAAATAAGCCTCTCCAGATGGTTTACGACTTAAGGAATTACACTAGACGTAGTCTAATTGTAAATTAGTAAGTTATAACGCTGATCAAACGATCTGCAAGGTTAAACTGCTCTAGCTGTGATCATTTTGTAGATGGGTGACAATTCTTAACAAATCGAGCAATTAAAGCCGTCGGTCCCGGTTGTCTTGCGAACATTTATGGTAAAAGTTAACAGTGGTAATTATGGAAGACTATTTTACTATAGTTTCAGATCGATAAGTTGTAAAACTAGACTCAATAACATATTGATTTCTGACATTTACGCGAATATTATACATTGAAATAAAACTACTTTTTACGGATGTCTACCCGTGACCATGGACGCTGTAAAGGGTCCGAAACGTCGGGATTAATAATACCAATATACGCGATAAAATCCGTAAAATGTAGTTTTATTTCAATAGACTCAATAACATTACAATTTTTAATTTAAGAAACGACGATGTAACAATTTATTGGCCTATGCAAAGATTACTACAGTATCTAAAAAAAAAAAAGAATATAAGTATATTTTTGCTCAAACATTTCCCTTAATATTATCGATATAGTATTGAAATATATCACTTAAGCAGTAGCCGATTTTGAGGAATATGGATATCGGTAAGAAAAAACTGATTTTCAGACTTTTCGAGCTACTGACTGGAACCAACTAGTCAAAAAAAGCGATTGGTTGTATTATATGTATATAGATACTAGCTTTTACCCGCGACTTCGTACGCCTAGACTTAGTAACACAATTGTTGTCGGATTGTATTCATGGGATGTTAGGGAAATTCCCGCTTTGTTCCGAGAAAAGAAGTATTCGCCAATCACAAACTATTAGTGTACCAACATTTCATTTAAATCCCGTAAGTAGGTCTTCTACATAAGTTTTCTGGGAATTTCCACATAATTTTGGGGTAAAATGTATCCTATTTGTTATTCCCGGTCACACATACTGTGTCTGTATGAAATTTCATTCAAATCCCGTGAGTAGTTCTCCTATACTTATTCATTTTTCGGGATTTCCGGGATATTCCCACATTTTTCTGGGATAAAAAGTAGCCTATACTTTATAGGTCACATACTATTAGTATACCAAATTTCATGCAAATCGGTTCAGCCGTTTTTGCGTGATTGAGTAACAAATAAACAAACAAACATCCAAATATTCACATTTCTAATATTAGTATGATATGATTGGTCTAAATATTCAGTGTAAGAAATATATTTACAGCATGCCCCGCCTCGTAAATGCGTTTGTATTAAGGAGTCTTAATAGGCCCACGTAGTAAATAACTTAATATTGCCACATTCAGCTCGGTTGGTAAACGTAATAATTACTTTTTCTTCCCGTAGTACGTGTTGTTATTCTTGCTATAGTCCCTTACCTATTAGCCGCCTTTTACGATACCTATGGCAATATATTAATACGGCATGAAACCCGGAAAATAAAATAAAACGAAATTACATACATGAAGTTTAATTTCACGTTAGCGACAAAGGCATATAAATACACATTTATTTGGAAAGGGTAGACTAATCCGTAGAGGGCTGTTTAGTATATTACCTTTTATTCTAAAACAAAACTAAACTTTCATATTTCGATACATGATGAGGATGAATTTGCTTTTGGTATTTAAAAATGATATGAATCCAACCTCTGACTTTGAAATCATGTGCGTATTATAGTGTATCGTATCGTGAGGAAACCTGCGTGCCGTAGAGATTATTTCGACGGCGTGTGAAGTCTGCCAACCCACACTAGGCCAGCGTGGTGGAGTATAGCCTAATCCTTCTCATTCTGTGAGAGGAGACCCGTGCCTAGCAGTGGGACAGTATATGGGTTGATGATTTAAAAATGGTAAAATAATAGAATAACATTTTTAATTAACTTTTTTAAATAGTTTTTGTACAATTATCATGGAGTACCCATGATATTGTACAAAAACTATTTAAAAAAGTTATGGTAATTGTACAACATATATTTAATAAAGTACCTAACCCACCTTTGGATAGGAATATCATTTTACGAACTACTCTGTATTACTAATCTATAATAATAAATTTTGTCTCAAGAAGCCCTTTGGGGTGTACTACAGACGCTAACATTTTCGTCCATGATAACTCGGTTGCGTTGGCTTTGAATTATGCGGCCTGTAGCTCTCTACAGTATTTACATGTGAATAAATAAATAATAATTGAAACGTTAAAACTCATGCCCCGGGATTTAACTTTTATCCTATTTAATTTACGTGTCGTTATTACGATGATGAAATTAAAATATAAAGCCTACAATGCTTTACTGCTACTGAATGTATTGTGTTCTTTTAAATATATTGAATTTTATTGTGTTCTCTGCCTCATTTACCGTGGCAACATTATTGTTGTAAATATATGGGAAAAGACAACTTATAATACGCTTATATTTCAATGAGCCCGCATCTCAAGTAGGTTAGGACAACAGCTCATTAACATTTAAGTCCTCGGTAAATTTTGATATAAAATCATATTTATTGAACCAAACAAAGTTATTATAGTACGTTATTATACTATTATTTATACTACGACGATTCTCACGTCGGCTTTCAGATATTCCAAAAAAATATACGACATGTCAGGTAAACAAATTAAAGCAAAAATTACGAAATTCAGTTTCATTTTATCTTTTACAAATTCTGTAACATTTTGGCTGTTGCAACATTTATTCGAAAGAGATCATAAATCACAGGCCGCCTGTATACATAATGTATCAATTCTCGGATACTAGCAGTTATGCTTATACTTACATTAAAATATTTATGCTTTGTTCTAAAAGGGTATGGAATAATCTTTATATTTTATGTCGATCTGGAACATTTAAGGAACTAAGAGGCTAAATAAGCCCATTGAGCAATTTATCAGGAATCCATTCACTTTTTTTTTTTACTACTAAGGTGCCAAACAAGCATACGGCCCACCTGATGGTAAGCGGTTACCGTAGCCTATAGACTCTTGTAACACCAGAGGTATCACTTACGCGTTGCCGACCCTGTAAAACAAAAGAGGAATAGTTAGTTTGGCAGTATAAGGGTCAAAGTCCCCCCACTGCCAACACAACGTTTCCTCATGGAGCACTGGTAACCTTGCTCACCGTAAGAAACACAACACAACTCAAAGCAGTGTTATTTCACTTCGATTTTCTGCAAGGCGGAGGTACTTCCCCAGTCGGGCAGCTCCAATTTGAGTGGAATTACTCCCATCATGCCCTACCTATCTTGATTACTTAAAACCCATAGTATTTTAATTAAGCATTCTTAACAATTGTTATTTTTTTCAGACAATTCTTGCAAAAATATGAGCTAGAGTGAGGTATTTGCATTCTATTGAAACAAGATAAACCTGGCTATTGCAATTATTATTTTTGTACCTCAATGTGTACCTACATTACGAACTATTGTTACAAAGTTCTTGTACAATACTCCAGGATAGAAAAATAGTTGTAGAATTCAAGCCTACTTGCCTGAACTTCGCCGTAGCCGTTTCGTAGAGAATGCATTTTGTGTATATGCACGGTCGTAAACGATGATCATTCAGGGTATTACCGAGTATAACATTTCGAAATTCTTGCTCCTGCAATCTCTTTTCTTAAACCATAAAAGGTGTGAGACCTCGTAACCTTTTCATAGGTATTATAAAGTATATAGGTTTCTGGTTCTAGAATAAACTTAATAAGTAACAAACAAAAGTTTAACCAAACAAAAGTTTTATATTTAATTATATTTTCAGAGTCAGTTGAATTGACAATCATTATAATGTAGGTTTCATGATGTGACCTCAAAAGTTAGCCTAAAGGGGACTTAGAACTTACACAAATAACTAAAACCTTACACAGTTATACAAGAATTTCATTGTATGTATATTGTTAAGCTTTTATGTATTACTTTATAAATAAATAGCTATGCTATGGATATGACTAACTGATCAGATGACAGGGGCGTCGTAACAAATAACTATTGGATTGTATTATATTAGAAAGAGCATCCAGCTGCATACTAATAGCGTTCTGCGATCTACAACAAAAAAGTCTGAAACATCAAAGGTTCAATTTTTAAAAATATAAATTGTATAATATTTTCACTTAAATACAGTAGTGGTTTAAAAAATGTTATTTTCTGGCTGGTAGGCTTGGTATAAAGCCTTACGGCGCTCGAGACCCCTCGCCTATTCACGCGAGAGCTCTCGTTTTCCACCTAGTAAACACTCCGGCTTGAAGGATTTCTACATTTTCCATAAAACTGCGACATTCAGAACGCAGAGTTCACTCAGGGGCCTTTAACAAGGCTATGAACTGCACGACCCCGACATAACTTCAACGTAACCCACCCTAAACATAACGTAATATTGCGCAAAGACAAGAACATTTCATATTGCATAGAGCAGGAACTCATAACTAAATAACACAAGTTTCTAAGATTCTGTTAATCTACTTACTTGTGTTCGAGGCTCGAAATAGCATAATTACTATTTGGGTGAATAAGATAATTGTATAATTGACTGATCATTTCATGTGAGAGTATCATAATGCATTCAATCTTTTTCGATATGTTACAGTCTTCTTTATTTTAAGGGTTGGCTACACAATAATAAATCATAACGTAGGGAAAAAATTAACCGGTTAGGAGGTTAATAGCAAGACTGATTGCCCAAGGTGCGCCGGACGACCGTGGAGGCTATTTGAAAACACCCCCATCTTTAATTACTCATCCATGGATTTTAAATACCAATTAGCAGTCTTGCTCCAGCCCTGATTGCCAGTTTCGATGGAAGCAGAACGTAAGGGGACTGAGTTATTGCATCGTTTTGTGCGAGTTGCGTGCACGCCGCGCCCCCGACACGCGACGCTGCGGCACGCCAAACGATATCTAATACTAATAAAATAATAAGCTTGTTAAAAACGAATACCATGATTTATTTAAAAATACGTCAACAATTTATGAGATTTAATATGCTGCGTTATCAAATTCAGTAATTTAAACAAGTCAAAATAAATTTTGTCGTAAATTGAATCTATTAAAATATTATATGGATATATATTTAATTAACACATTCTAGATATTTCAATTAATATAACTATAATAACTTGCAAAAAATTAAACAAAAGTTATAATAATATTTTTATCATTGGTGAAAAAACAAAAGTTTCGTGTTTTAGTAAAGTTTTATTTTTTTTAGTTAATTATTTAATTTAAATATAGGTAACATTACTATATATTATTTATTCATTTGAAGATATCTGTCTACTACTACTTATACTTAATCTAATTTTTAATCTGCATCCAAACCCGACCAAATTATTTAATATATCATTGCTACGAGCTGCTACGAGTTGCTACGAGTTTGCTACGAAAACAGCATCTTATAGAAAATGATTCTAAAAGTATCGATATTCACATCCCAATCGTCTGTTTATATGCGTGTAGTTACTAGGTTTTATTACGAAATATCGTTGTGTAAATATCTTGTAACTTAGTGGGTGTGCCATAATCAGATTGCGGCAGTCGTAGAGCTTCGTAGAACGGACGGACTTCGGCCGCTCCCACCACACAAACTAGCTCAATAATATCGGCTTACAGGTATCTACATTCCATGGTATTAATCTGTACTATATATTTGACAGATGTGCACTCTGGTTTTGATTGTGTGTCATATATTCATACATCAAAGCTTGAAGTAACTCTTTGACCTAAAGAATACTTTGGATTTAAGAAAGTTGTACTAGTATCAAAGAATCGAAATTATATTATTTCAATTCAATTCTCTAAAATCAAGTTTTCAGTGACCTATGTGAAAAAAAAGTGATTCATCGAGTATTTCCAGTTAAGAGAAACATGTTGAAGCTCACCTTATTATTTCATTTTGTGGGTAACTGTGGCGCACCACATGCCGCTGGCCGGCGCTGTCACAAAGGCTTTGTTTTTCACATGTCGGGCCTTGGCCCAGGAGCTGCACACGTGGCACGAGCACTGCACTCGCACCCGGCACTGGAGGTACCGACGCTCCGTGCAAGAGACCGAAGTGTGGAGGTCGCGCGTGTTATTGTTGTGAGCCGGGGTCGGCACGGCAAGGTTGTCACGGAGCGAGTGTGTTGGTGTGGCGGAGCGAGCGTGCGAGGCGCTCGGGCGGACGGCGCGGCGCGACTGCGCGTCCCTAGCGCGCGGGTCCCGCTCGATACGCTGGCCATGAAATTTTCAGCCGAGCCGCTGTCAACCGGTGGCGGCACGCAGGTTCTCTACCACCACCACATTCGTAATCCTTTACAGCAGCACATAGGCTCAGGATGCATCTAAAGTACTACATTTCAAACATTAGAAACCTTCAATTCCGCGTTTTGACTAACCAGCGCCTATTATGTAGCCTTTATTTTCACCTTATGATATTTACCTCAAAGAAAAATAAAGGTGGACCGTGATTCATCAACATTATTCTTTATGCTGACAATAGGATGACCTCCCAACATTTGCCAAGAGCGACAATTATGGCAATAATATTATTCATCATGATCGTTTATCCTAAGTGCAGATGTAGACAGTTATGGACCAGATATGGTAGCGCTACCTAGCAGAACAGCTGAGAAAAACTATTAAAAGCCTTCTGAAAACTAGATCATGGTAGTTGCACCTTGTACACACTTATGTCTGAGTTTTTGAACAGCACGGATAGGTGGCACCAATAGTACTACACAGTACTAATACTAGTAGGATTATATAGGGATAAAAAGGTTCCATTTTCAAAGGTTATTTTATTGAGAACTCATGTAATAAAGAAACAAAACATTCTACATTCTAATTCTACGTTCCAAAAAAGCTCAATAGCTCTCGATCGTATCTTTTTGTAGTTATGAGAAAGTCCTTACATGACGTTTTCATGGGGATATGTAACAGGGCACACTGCTCTAAAGAAATATTTTTTATAAGCAGTTTAATTTGGAAGTCATAAAATAACAACTAATAACAAGGTGGCATTACAAGTGAGAGCCTCCTCGATATTTTATTAAAATAAGAATCATTATCACCATAATCACTACCATAACAAAATATTAATTAAAACTTTCCATAATAGATTTCGTTAATTTTTATTTTACGGATATAAACATGTTACAGCGACACTGGTGGAAAACTACAAAATTACACTTCAATTAGATACACATATTTACAAATAAAAAGGAATTATGAATGTCATACTGAGCACTTTTATTAATAGGTAGGTAACGATTACAATAATATAAGAGCATTAAGTAGATATTATAGTTAAATATATTATGAACGATACTTTTTAAAATAAGAATTTATATTAGGCACACCGTGAATCTTATTTATATATTGTATGCGTATGGTCACGTTAAAAGAATTAAAAAGTTTTTAGTACACGGTCAAAATAAATACACAGATAATAAAGTCTTTATGTCAATACTTTCGAATATCAGTACATTGATATATGGCTGTAAGTATGTAGACCGGAGCATCTACAACAACTTACTTTTATGTTTGAAATGAGTACTTTATTAAATTCTAGTAAATGGCCATTGAATTGATGTCATTAGCAACAGTGAACACATATCTACATTGTATTACTTTTAACCTACAGAGAAACTATGAAACCGCTTGAATAGGTATGAGGACATCAGTAAAATACCATTAATTTATGTCGAGTCAATATTTGAAAACTGCCTGAAACATTCATTTCCCTGTCCATCTTTGTATATTTATCAAAAACATTACTCAAACGATGCTTTCATTTAGAAACATGCTGTAATCTTGTTCCCGCTTATTTACCCTTCTTTACATATAAACACATAACGTAAGTAATACAATATGAAATTCAATTTATAAAAACATGTTCACATTAAAGCTTCTAAAACTTTATACAAA
Organism: Acronicta alni; assembly: GCA_964056405.1. Taxonomy (NCBI): domain Eukaryota; kingdom Metazoa; phylum Arthropoda; class Insecta; order Lepidoptera; family Noctuidae; genus Acronicta; species Acronicta alni. The sequence continues at coordinate 12,873,106 of OZ043916.1, read as the reverse complement.
AGTGGTACAGCACCTTGCTATTAGACGTATATTGCCTTTGGCTCAGTATTATACTATATTATTTCATGAGATTCTTATTTACAAATCTTTATATACAAACAACAATTCACATATACATGAAACATTAAAATTCAAATACTATGCTAAAGGTGGCATTACATTTAGTTATTTACATGAGTACAATACAAACAAAACATCGTAGACACCGTGAAATGCACTTTAGGAATGAATAGATGGGAGCACAGTGGCACGTCAGTCCGTGTTAATACAATACACACTTTAAAGGTAGTCACAAAATTATTTACCGAAGGAACTTCCGGATACAAGGCATAGACGTAACTTCGAAGCGAATTTTGTTCAAATTACACGTCGTCCTGAGGTGAACAACAACTACATACTTCGAAAAAAGACAAAAGCACATTATAAAGTTCTCTTTCTAACTAAAATAAAACTTCACAGGGTTATCAGAAATATAGAAAACACATACTTAAACCATAAATGCGAAATCCTTGAAGTATATTTTATTTAATGTTTGTAAAGTTCACCCCAGCGCTAAACCGTCGTCGCTCGTATCGTAACATTGTACCTCCAGACTCATTAGTACAAAATTATCCATTCAGTCAGTCTATCTCTATATGCAAGATCAAGATCGTTTGCCGCGTGATTTTCCATTCACAACAGGATCCAGTTGCTGCGTTTTGCGCGGGCGCAATATGAAGTTCAGGTTGTAGGCTGTATTCACTGCGTAGTATACGTTCGCGTTAGCGGGGAGCACCATTTCTGTAAAAACATCATACTGAATTTAACATTTATTGCGAAATATTTGATAAATACCGGGGTGATTCCGGTATATCAAAATAAAGAAGTCATCGTATATGGCCTAAAGTCATTTGCAGATTTTTGTAAAAAAAATCCCATCTGATAGTAAAATGCATTGTCGCTCAGTCCGACATAATATTGGCAATCTGCATGGTCTTGTGTAAAATGCTGACAATGTTATACGTTTATGTTTTACATTTGTGCCTTTCGGTGAGCAACAGTTTTCACGCGCATAATAAATGCCTTTTTGATACAAAAGTTACCTGAAGTTATAATAAACCTGATTAGAACAAATCTTAAATTACTTAAAAGGTTTAGGCGAGAAAACGTAACAAAGAGATAACCAGAGCTATTCTCGCTTTCTAGTAATATTAGTGTAATGATAAATAAATAATAAATAATATTTTTGGGACATTTTACAGAACACCATCTAGTCTCAAACTAAGCAGAGCTTGTACTATGGGTACTAGACAATGGATATAATACTTATATTTTTATTTTCTTTTATTTTATTTTTATTTTTTTTTATTTTCTTTAATTTAATTTAGTTTATTAAAATTTGAGTTAATTAATAGGTATAATATATAATGCATGATGTGCTTACCTGTAAGGGATTGTTACACTAGACTAGATTAATTGAATGTTATTCCATAATTGTTTTAGTGTACTCAATTGTTGGTGAGCCAAATAAATAAATAAATAAAATAAATATATACTTTTTTTTTGTAAATACATACTTATAATACATAAGATGATGGAAGCATGGATAATATGGATTCCTTATAGTTGTTGGAGGATAAAACTTATCTATGTTGTTACGATTACTTACCCTTTTCGGGTAAAACTTGCGCCAGAGTATAACCATCGGGGTCGCCATCGAGGTTGAGTTTGAGCATCGCATTTCGGATGACCTGCGGTGTGCGCTCGTTATTGCATAGCATGATGGACTTGTAGAGCACCACGCCCTCGGTCTCTGCGCAGTCGGACTCGTACGTGACGCGGATGATGTAGAAGTCGGGGCCAGTACGCGCGCCGGGCGCAGCTGGAGCGGTGCCGCCCGCTTTGCCGTTGGCAGGCTTCTGCCCGCTGTTCGCACTCGACAGTGATACATCTAACGAAGGCAACGACGACGACGATGAACCGTGTGACAACCGCGTCGGCGACACCCGTCTCTCTAGACTGTCTCTCTTCCACGCAGTAGCTGTCCCATCAGTCTCACAATAGAATTGTGAGCTGTTACTCGAGCTGGTACTGGCAATCGAATCGTTCTTTCTGTGACCGTGGCTGTTGGACTCGTTCACCTTCTTCGGTCGCCTTTCTTTGGGAGGATTTGTAGGCGGTTCGATCTGGCATGAAAGCTGATACGCCTCCCGGTCGTCGAGGACTATGACCGAGTCAAACCACCTATCGAACATTGAGTCTGAGGGTAGGTGGTAGGCGTTCGCAGCACCTTGTAATAACTTAATCTGGGCAAGGACCTCGAATTCCTTCCGTCGTTTATCGAAATTTATTAAGCCATCAGCTACCGTGTCCGGAATGGCGGTGTCGATCATAGTGAGATCGGTTAAAAAGGTTCCCAAATAAGGAATGGTCCCGTGACTGACGCCAGGAGAACCACGTTCATGCAATAGTTTTTGCAACTGACGATCGTTCTCACCCACAGTGTCGGCAAACTTCGCGGTACCTTCACGCATTAGTAACTCTCTCTGTGCCCATCGATTATTGTCTTCACTAAAAATGCGCGCGAGTTCGTCGAACAATTCGGATTTTTCTTTGGCTAGTAACGCCCACGTTTTTCTCAGTCTATAAACAGGATTGCTCTGTAGGCCAGAGATGATCGCTTTAAGGGAGGAAAAGTTTTTGAGTACCCTCAGTTCTCTGGCGATATCGAGCCAGGCGGCAAGGATTTCAGCGCGCTCGAGAGGCCTAAGATTTGGTTCAACTAGGACCGTCGAGATCACTCGAAATGAAACAGCATTGAATTGGTTGACGGTAGCTAAGACGGTAGCCGCGTCGTGAGAGCGATCTTTGTCTCTTCGAGACCAAACGGCGCCGAGGCACTGGTGCGGCACAAGTTTCTTGAACAGCTCCATGTCCATACGGGTGAGCTGCTCGGCGAAGTGTCGGTGCGGCACGTGCGGCAGGCGGTAGGCGCTGGTGTGGTGCGCCGACAGCCGCATGCCGGCCGCCAGGCACATGCCCACGCCGCCACCACCGCCACCACCGCCACCCAACCCGCCATTTCGCTCCGCACTGAATATAGCTAACTTCTGCAATACCTAAAAATACATAAACATAATATACCATCACGCCTACATTCCCGAAGGCTTTGGAAGAGGTATGTAAAACTGTACATACTTTTTCCAAACACATACACCAACATTTCGGTAAATTAAGTTTAAAAAAATGGTGCACTGAGCATAAGTAATAAAATACAATAAATTAAACTGTATTTTCCAAAAGGTTAGGCACAGATCGATACCTCCAACGTAAGTTGTTGTATCCCCAAAACTACAATTTTACAGGAGAGCATTTTAAAGATTCAAATTGGAGTAGTAACTGCATTTAATAATGTATCTCTGTGAAATTTGGTATGTGAATGTAATTTATAGTATTCTTAAACATAATGAAAGATAATTTTAAAAAATATGTATATTATCTGAGATACCGCTATACATTTTAATTCGGAGTACAGGCTACGTTAGTTGTTGTATCTCATACTAACAACATTATACCGCGGAGTTTAAATTTTGTTAGTTGTTGTATATTATTACATACAACATTTTTTTTATTGAAGTAAAATAACACTGCTTTGAGCTGTGTTGTGTTCCTAACAGTGAGCAAGGTTGCCAGTGCTCCGCGAGGAAACGCGTTGGCAGACCATTCCTCTCTCGTTTTACAGGCAAGACACTAGCGGTAACCGATTACCAGCAGGTGGGCCGTATGCTTGTTTGACATCACTAAGATACTATACTAAACTATATATTCAGCTACTGTGATGTCTTGCTTCTCCGCGCTTGCTTCCCCACGTTATCAACCTTGAAGAAATTAAGATTATTTGACAGTCATCTCTATGAACGTAGACCTACCTTCGTATGTAGTTCCGTTCCAGGCAAATGAACCTGTGTGAAGGCGAGTAGCTGTTGCAGTGCGGGGTGGTGCGGAGGCTGCCGGAAGTCCTCCGGGTACGTATCCAACCACACGTGGAGACACGCAACCAGAGTCCTGAAATGATATAACAACACATTATATATGAGTGCCATCAAAAGATCCGGTTACAAAATAAAACCTTGAAAAAAATGCATTATTTAAAAAATCTACCATACCAATATGCGTGTATCCCTGAAAATTGGGATTAGGCGCACAATGCCACATTTTCAAAATTACATATTGACGCAAAATGACACATTCGCAATATGTATTTTCTCAATATGCCACACTAGCAAAAGGCCACACTAGCAAAATGCCACACTAGCAGAATTGATTCTTAAAAGAGTGTGCTGATTTTCCCCCATAGATCGCCTTCTAGGTCCCATTTAGTTAGGGGCGATCCCGTGTCCAAAATACGTGTTGTATGTTATAAAGAACTTCATAGAATAAGTACATACTGAATATCATTTTCAACCTGGGAATCGAACCCGGAATACACGCTCAGGAACACTGAGCCAGTTCTGTGATTATATTAATACAATGGTAATCCGTATGGTATTCCGTAATTAAATATATGGCCTTGTTTTGTTATCCGTTAATTTTGTAACGTAGTCACTAACACATTTGCTGCCATATTATATATGTTCATCAGATGTACTGGAACTAAATATACCACCTATATAATATATTTAAATGGGTTACCTTTGTCACCCTTTTCACAGTTCAAGTATCTGAGACACATAGTAACCAAGACTGAATGAAAATAAATAATAAATAAATAATAAATATTTTTGGGACATTTTACACAACACCATCTAGTCCCAAACTAAGCAGAGCTTGTACTATGGGTACTAGACAATGGATGTAATACTTATATACTTTTTTTTTGTAAATACATACTTATAATACATAAGAAACACCCAGACAAACACAAATACTCATGTTTTATCCACACAAATATTTGTGTCTTGTGGGAATCGAACCCACGACCCCATGATCAGCAGTCGGCATACGAACCACTAGACCACAGACGTCGTCAAAATGCAGATATTGAGCGGGAGCGACGAAAGTGACACTATTCAGGGCCTACTGCCAAAGTTTTTACACCAGCGCACTATGTACCAACTACACCCAGCCTAAAGCCTGTGTTCTAAGGGCGTTGTAGGCCCTTCAGTTCACGCCTCTAGAACATAATGCATTTAGGATTCTAGGGGGCTGCCACGATTCTGCAGCGCAACAGGAATGTTTGCTGATTCAATTCTATACCCTCATGCGTAAAAAATCAGCTTCGCCGTATTCGAGAACCAACCAACGGAATCCTAAAGTGGATTTCTGATAGATCAGACTCCGCAGTGCTAGGGAGATTCTCACGGCTTCATGTCATAAGATGAATATGTAATTTGATGTATTTTAATGACACAAAAAAATATATTAAAAATAATATATTATATTAAAATAGTTTTAAGACTTTTATGACTAACAAAAACAATATATGGACAATGCTTTGTCTGAAATAAATGTATTTTATTTATTATATTAAACGAACGGAAGTGATCAAACTGAGTCGTCATTAAAAGATATTAAATTACTGTATAATTTGTTATGAAACTGTTTATGCGGTTTCGTAACATTTTTTTTGTTTCAAAAGACATTTACTAATAACGTTTATTTATTTTAATATTTTTAGCACGTTTGGCGTACTGACTGAGCGATTGGCTACTGGGACACGGGTTGTGGATTCGATCCCCACACGGACAAATATTTGTATGACCTACTGAGTCTGGGAGTTTGTGTTTGTGAAAATTTGTGTCGGCACCCACGATATAGAAGAAAATTATGTAATGTTTTTCTTTAAAGAAAATAAAATACTCACTTTCGGTGTTGCTGCGATGTGTCCACCGCTGATGGATGTACGTCCTCCGCAGCCAGTGCTTCATATCGTCGTAGGAGGAGGTCGAGTACTCGGCTGCACTCCGCAAATGAACTGAAATGGATTAACAATGTGGTAGAGTTTAACCAATACCATACATTATAAGACATCTAGCATAGCGCTTAGAAATCTCATAAAGATCACTATAACTAAAGACAATTTATACAGTATTGAGCAACTCACCGATATGTCGCTAGAAAAACGTTGACGTAGGTGGACTCAAGCTCTCCATCATCAGTAGCGAGCGCCTCGACCAACCGTTCAACAGTGCCCGCTTTCACAAAGCGCACGCGCACCGTCTCCCATTCCAGATGAGAAATCTCGTCATCTGATTCCTGGAAAAATATTTCGTAACATTAATCACTTCTATCACAACAAGTGGTATCATACTGATTGTACGTGATAATACACATAATATATGCTATTAGGCTGAGGTTTAGTGATGTGAGTACACTCACAGTTGGCAATGCTCGGAGTCCGAGTTTTTCTGAGAAAGGAACGCAGTTATTCATCAGGAAACCAAAGTAACCGATATAGCTTTCATAGATCAACCAGCTAAAGGAGAAGTAGCAGAAGCTAGAACAAACGAGTTCTCGAGTGGAGACCTTGACTATGCTAATCCCCGCCTGCCTTTGTGTGGCATCGCATGCTGCGAGATAGGGGTTGCAAAAGTTGACGTATTTATCTTTATACGTAGTATATATCTTATCTCTTTTAAATTTTCGTGTTATTGTTTTGTTCAGAATTAACTTTCTTTCTTTCCTTCATTGTGATCTGGTTTAATATTTATATGCCTTTTAGTGTGATCCACCTGACATCATACAGTTTCTGCAATAATTGTGGCTAAAATAGATAAAATATACTATTTTTATGAATTTTTATTACGTTATATTTGTTTGTGACTGCATCTTATATTTGCATTGAATATTATAAAAAAAATAGTTTTAACTAAATATAATAAAGTAAAAAGTTAGTAAACAGGTCTAACCACGTTTAAGCATGTATACGTCATTATAATAATGACGCCATGAATCCCCTGACTAACAAGATCCAATGTGACTCAGTCTTATCATTACTCTTTTAGCAGCAGAATGAGGAAAACCGGTAGTTTTAGGTCCAAGGCAAGTTAATACTCATGCAATAACAGAATTACCCTTTAACGTTATAATTTTGTGCAACACATTTGCTAAAATACTAAATTTGAAGACATTTTTGATTTTTTTTTTTTTTAAGTTAAAAAAAAAAAAACTTAGCATGGAAAATGACAAAAATATACAAAAAGATAGGTATTTTTGATGTCACGAATGGCGTAGTGGCTGAGGCTTCTACGCCTGAATCTTCTACGAATTATTTCGAGTTTGGGTGTTTGTTTATCGGGGTGTTTGAGTTTTGAGGTAAACGCTTCCACGATACAGGACAAAAAAATAGTGAGGGAGGTATTTTTTATTTTAACGAACGATTCGTTAAAATAAAAAAACTGAATTTAAAAAAATGGTGCAAAATTTGATTCGGGCAACGTGTTAATGGGCTTTTTTTTTCATTTTACTTGCACTACAAACATAGCGAGAGTTAATCAGAGCTGTCGCTCGAAATTGCTAAAAGAAAGCTAGAACATTCAGAAGTCATAATAACACACCGTTTTGAAGTATGTACATGTAGTGTGTAATTTGATGCAATTTAGTCGTCAACCCATTGTGAGATCAGTAGTTAATAATGACTAGAGAAACACCAAGTTCCCACATCTCTCACATACTATTATACTCTTGTGTTTCGCTCATTGTAAACGAGTTATGTGTGTATAAAACACGTTTTATGCCATACGAATTAATGCTCACTGTTTATGATACTTATACAAAAAACAGTAAATTTGCCCTTCGATTTTCTGCAAGACGGAGGTACCTACTTCCCCAGTCGGGCAGCTCCAATTTGGGTGGAATTACTCCCACTATACCTCTCTTAAAAAACTTTGTGTGAACCTTCTGCATATATTATTAGCATTTCGAGAGTTAAGCTAATAACTGAATTACCAGTCATAATTTTCCCAAGGTAGGTACTGGGCAGACGCGCCGTTTTCTGCCGGCAACAAAAGTTATCGATCCACTAATTACTCAGCACATAATATTTGTTCCACCTGCCTAGGATACTCCATGACTGAACTCCAGTTGTAGTGCAGTTATGGAGTGTCCTGGATGGTGCCCATCCCATAATAGGTCAATGTTACCATGAATTCCAAAGCAGATTCCAATTCCAGTTTCTAATAATTATCATAAATTCTAATCAAAGATTCTAATACTTGACACATTTTTGAAAAATGCTGATACAGTTACACTAGAACTAGTTTGTTGTTCATTATTATAATTGTAAATATACAATGTTTAGTAGGTTATAGTAGCCCATTGTACAGTCAACAAAACAGTTAAGTATACAGATAGCAAACGAAATTTGCATTATTATACAGATTTCGACGTAAATAATTACGAGCCAAAGGGTTAGGTATGTACAATACCTACGTTTTGACACATATTGGATGATACATTAATAAACTATCTTTATCAAAACACAGATTATTAATAAGCTGCCTATATACCTAACTTTTTTGTTGACCGTTTTTGGCCCTCCGGGAGGGTCTATCAATGGACGTCCGCGGTGGGATCTTGGATCATGCGAGAGCGTTTCTCGTGATCCCACCACTAAGGGTAGCGGAAGGTTGAAGTGGTGGTGGTTTTAGTCAGTATGCTGGCCACCTGACCAGAGAGCCCGACATAACCGTCCCGCATCCCCGTAGGTTATAAGTATTTAAATGATTTATAATCTTTTTTGTATAGATGCCAAAGTCAATTCTTGATTAAATTATCTATTTTATTCCGTTTCAGTTGATTGTTATACTTATTTACACTGTCTTTAACAGAAATAAGTATGTTGTGTTTAATTATTTGAAACTCCTAACCTAAATGTTGTCTCTGACTGTACACATCAAAATGAATGAAGAACGGGCATTCGGGCGAATCACTGAATACAAAAACATTTGATTTTGAATTTCAGTGTTTCGCCCGTTTGAGACGTGGCGAGTCCCGTGGGTCGTGAGCGAAACACGGAAAGATCCGTTTATCCTATAACACCTATATGCTGTTCATCACACTAAGTCAATATAAGTTGGTACGTTAATATACATAATGATATAATATTTTAGCTGCTTCATGCTTTCCGGGCTTTATAGCTTACTAACACGGGCGTCTTTACTGAAATATTAATGCATTTTTGCATATTTATTCACAGGGTGTTTGCGTAAAGAGCAATGAATAAAATATTCTAATAAGCAGCTCATTTATCCATTCAGCCAATGATACAAATTTACTAGTTAAAGAGATTAGAAATTCATTCTTATATCTCAAGCATTGATTATAGGTAGATAGATATTGTAATAATTTGCAAACATGCAACGACCGACTATAAGAAACGAATAATTGGTAAGTACTGAAATGAATCATGTTATTTACATAGCATCACTGTCTTTGTCATCAGTTGTGTATACGTGTACCTACTGTTTTGATTACTATCTTAACGATGCTGAAGTAACCTGGCCTTGCAGTACTCAAAATCAATATTATTGTAAGCGCAAAATCGAACATTTGTCAACACGAATCTTTCCACTGTATAAAATTATGGGCTTATAGAGTATATATATGACTTCAATAGGTAGGTACGTCACAATTATACTTTAATTCTTAGCAGCTGAGTAGTCACCTCTGCAGAGAGCATAGCGGTCAACAAATAACAAAACTAACAATTCAATGTTGATTTAATTCTAAAGTATCTATAGTATACATTAACATATGCATTAAATTATAAGAGTATATACATTACAGTAGGTAAGGTAACAAACTGTAACACGAAGCTTTGTATTTGTAGTTACGTACACCGCTCTATATAATTGCAGATCGTTTAACCTTTCATTCAGTGCAGGCTTTTAATTAAAAAACACGCTAATTAAGAAATAAAATTATATGGTACACGCCTAAATTACGGTAGTGAGTAATTGTCATGTACAAGTAAGTACCTACAACCTTGTACACTATTGTTGGCCATCCGGGATGTTAATGGTATAGTAAATATAAACATGAATACAGCTGTGTTCGCGATTGTAGCTGATCCGCAATGTTTTATAACCAGTTTGTATTCTACAAAATCTTATCGCGGACCGTAAATCGGAACGGTAACGTGCACTGCACAAATGAACACAATAGCAAGACTATACAAATAATATTAAAAATATATATTGTCACAGATATACATTTTTATGAAGGTTATTATAGGGACCAAATAGTTATATAACTGATACTCCTTGCTGAATCATGTACATCTATAATTTTTTTAAAGTTAACTATGAAAGTAGGTAATGACTGAATTACACTAGCGTAATCAAAAACATATTATGATGTTGAGTAATAAACAAGATAGAGGAAACCGCATTATAAATTTATAATGCTTAATATTTACTTCAGCGTTTATATCTTAACCGTCTAATTATTATGTAAAGCTTAAAGCAACAATTTTAGCATTAAACGTAAATAATCTAGAACTACTTATAACTAAATAACTAGGCTATATAATTTGTATCCTTTCACGCTTTGTAACTATTGTGATTAGATATATTGATGTTAAGGAATTTCGTTTTCATACAATCTTATCAATTCACTACCCACAAAATCATTATCCGTCATGGAAGTGCCAGTAAAGAGCAACACAATAAGCATACTTTTGATTATTATTATCAAAGAACCTTAAACGATCACTATCTTGGTGATAGTCACTTATAGACTGTTGGTGTGTGTATCACCGTATCTGACTTTCATTCCTTTCACTATCATCCATTTACTGTTGAGCACAGGTCTCCTCTCAGAATGAGAGGGATTAGTAGGCTATAGACCACCACCCTAGCGCACTGCAGGTTGATTCCTTTACACAAGGCGTTCTATGCGCAGGAGCTGAAGACTGATTAATGGCTTAACGAAAACGTAAGTGGGTGTAACTTATACTATAGAACGCTTAGTGATCAGACAATGACAGAAAAAGCAATTGATATGTAGAGTAGTATTAACACTCACACTAGAAGCACTCCGAGTCGGTCGGTGGTAGCGTACTTTCTTGAGGTAGACGGTGTAGATGGCGCCGTCGACGCGCTCCTCGCCCCACAACCGCCATGTCGGCTGCTGGAACACACCACGAACAGGTCAACATAATAGCGCCATAACAACATACACTTACAAGAATAATGTTCCTGTTCACCCTACATCATTCTCAATACACAAGTCAACAACATAACTAATTGCACTTATATTGCATACTCCATCAAATGTGTTCAGAGAAATACATGATGAATGAATTGTTGAGTTCTTCAGAACTGAATATTTAGAAGTGGAGGACATTATTTGTGCATCACATCAAATGACTGCAACGTCTATAATAATAATGCGTGTACACACTTACAGCCTCAAGCAATAACATTAGTTACATTACAACAGCGTGTTTAACTGAAAAGATAAGGAACATGTCATAATTGGCTAGATGATTGTGTTATGTTTGTAACAGTCGAGTGCTTACATAATCATCGTCTACATTACGAGCGAACAGCACGGGCTCGGCCTTACTGACGCCGCAGATCCTCCACATGGCCCATGTCCGCAACGTCACGCGCGACGTCACGAGGCTCAGCTGAGCGCCTGCCGCATCATGCTCACTTTCACTACCTACTGTACCGCGCCGCTACAATACATCCACATGCAAATCCAGTAATTTTGTAATGGGATCAATCAGCGGCGAGAGGCGAGCGAGTATGCGAGCAGCGCGGACGTGCGTGACGCGGGAGAAATCGCTACGGACGCGGACAACGACACACTTGTCCAGCATCGGCATCCGGCTCCAGAGCCAACACTACGCTACTTTTAATCGATTCGTATAATTAAGCTCCACTGTCACCTCTTAATCACTAGCACTTGTTAAGTGATCCACAACAAACTCTCCCTCGATAACAACAAGTTTTCTACTATTAAGCACTATGCTACAGTCTATTAAACTGTGTAATTATCGTCACATTTTACTACGTTGATATTATGAAACGCGAATACATGCGTATTACATGGACAGCGCATAACTAAAAAATCAATTTATCAAAAAACTTTCACATTTAATATCAAGAATGTTACCTACTGATTTCTACTGGATTTAGATAATAATTGCATAACAGTACGATACACGTAACAAACTCAATCAATTATAGAAATGTTGAGTATTATAAAAGTTATAAAATATGACGGTAATGTGGAAGCGCTGGTACAGGAGCGCGGGCGCACGACGACTGCTCTCTTCGTGGAGAGATCGCGTGAAAAACTCCGATAGAGCACGTCAATGACGCGGCAGGCAGCCGCGCACCGCTGCGCCCGCCGTGGTGCTCACTTCATAACACGACAACACGTGCCTTCATAGGTAATATATGTATGAGTCGAATCAAACAACCTTAAATATACGCAGCATGACTGACCACCTGTTATAAATCCTATTAGCTCAAACCAACCAAGTACACACATCCAATAAGTTTACATAGGTAGGTACTTAATATTCAATAAGATTACTTATGTACCTTCATAATCACTATTTACTGTTTATTCGTTCGCTTTGACAAGTTGTCAGGAATAAAAAAAAGGCATTTTTCATCCTCAACTCACAACCTGCAGACCTTGGTGTGTTTACATCACATCGCTTCCATAATCCATTAGATTATGTCCTCACTGCTCATTTATTATAACTGAGTATTAGAGTTGCGGAGCTTTTTCCTTCCCGAATCTTCTTTTTTGTATTTCATTAACAATTTTTTTTTAGTTCCTGTACAATTAATCTTGAAACTCAAAATAATTGTATATTTTGTATTTATTTAGGTTAGGTTACGATTATTACTTTTAAGTGACTCACGCGGTATTTTCTTCGTATTAATTGTTACACTGCTGTTCTTGTTATACATTTGTTGTATGGCTACTATTGGTGTAAACAATTGTTGGTAAACCAAAATAAAATAATAAAATAAATCTTTCTACAATATTCACTTTATTTTTGCTAAACATGAAGAATCCACCACTGACTCATGATGCGATAACAGCATTGTTGTTAACTTGAGTATCAAGATATCAATTGACCAACATTTGCAAAATGATAGATGTTTCTTTTCAAAACTTAACAGTGAGTAATGTCAACGAGACAACATTTAATAGGTAATTGTTTACGGAAAGTAAATATTATTTATCGCAAGTGTAGCCGAGGTGAGTCGTGAAGTGATATCCCGCGCGCACCCAATGAAGCGATTAATAACGAGCCCGCTCAACTACGACGTTGTTGCGATCAATTGAAAATTGAAATGAACACCTAACTAGGTACACATTATGTTGTACATATTGTAAAGACGCCAGCAGGTCAAGATATCCAAAACTGTAAAATTTTGTCTGTTTGTCAAATCCTTATGGTTTTGTGTTAAACTTGACAATGAATCAACGAAAACAGATTGTGGTAGCTTGATGTGCTGGCCTATGTACATTACTTTTTTGTAACGCTAAATATATCAAATCGATTGCAAGTTTTTCTGAATGAAATAGGTACATAACATATTATGTATATTTTTAGATGACAGACAAGCATAGGTACAGGCCGCCTGAGTAAGTGACCGCCGCAGCGTATACACGACAGCAACACTTGTGATAAGACTAGCGTGTTGTTCTCATGACACCTCAGTTGTTGTCTATGCTGTATGCCCAGTAAAACTGCCCTTCAAACCGAACCACAATAATGTTGAGCACATTGATATACCTATATCATCCCGAACGAACCAAGCAGCATTAGCAGCGTACCACAAAAAAACACTCCTACTGCAAAAATAAACAACTTATAGTCCGTATAGTAACTAGTTACATACTTGCTCATCAACGTTATATCTATGTATTTCTCTCAAATCTTAATTATTTAAGTTATACATGCTACAGTCATAAATATGGTAATCTGAAGATGTTCACATAAATTTGGCGAACATTCGCTATTTTATAGCAGTTAACTTGTTTACGATCTTTTAAGTTTTACTTTCTCTACTCTCTACATCTAATTTTTCATCACGTCAAGGCTTTATCAGAAAGAATTTTGTGTACCTAAGTATTATTTGTTTACATAGACATCGTTATTGCAACCATTGGAATAAAATTGAAAAAAATATGGTTAATTATCGCTACAGCTGCGTACAATTGAATTCCAAAATACTGCTACCTCTAATATAAGCTAATATAAGATGTAAGTACAAATTGTGTGGCTTTACGAGCGTTGACAACGCGCCAGCAGCCTAGCCGGCGGCGCCGGCTGACCCCGCCTGACCTCTCTTTTCTAATATTATAAATACATTGTGTACCTACTACAGTTTTGATAGTAATCTCCTGAATATTTTCCTTATATGTGATCCTTTCAGAATTAACTCTTTTCAATTCTGACGTAGGTGCTAGACCCTTGTTATATGTAACAAAGGTCGTGACGTGACTCGCGAATTGAAGTCGATTATCAGGATCTGTATTTATAAAGTAACAGATTTAAAAAGTAATACAGTTAGGGACCCAAAATTGCCTACATCAGGAAAATAAGCTGGGTACATAATAAAAACATAATAAAACCTTTAATGATCACACTTGTAAAAATTTCTAAATTAATGACAAACAAGCATTATGCTGCCTCTTTAGCCTAATAGTTGTAATCGCAACTGCTACGCTTGAGGCTTGGGTAGGTTTTTCTATTAAATTCTCAGTAGCAGCTCTAAATACGGATTTGAGTCCGGTTAATGGCAATAGGTTCGCCCCCTATTACATGAAACCTAAACATACTCGTGGGTTTACATACTTGAATACACCTCTGCCTAGCCCTTCGGGGATATTCCGGCGTGATGACATGTAATGTAACGTCATATTTTTGTTTTCAGTTCGTTCCATTGATGAATGGGTCAAGCAACAATACACAATTTACATGGTCACCCTTTACAGGCGCACGCAGTGCAAACACTTGAAACATAAGTAGATACACATTACTACACATTGCATCCTCTCACCACATCATCCTTCATGGGTACGAAGAAGAATTTGGAACAAACACTCAAACCGATATAGGTTCCAATTGAACATTGAATCCAATTACTGCTTCTACAGATTTATAGATTTAAGAAACCTTAAAAGATAAACGAAATCTTTCATGTTTAACGAAATACGTCTAAACAGAACTGTGGCACGGATTTAATTGAAATTCGTATTCAAGGTAAAAGTGTAATTATGCAGTTAGATTTACAGTGAAGATCGAGCACGCTATCCACTGCGGGATATCAAGGCATTTAATTATGTGCATAGTCATCGTGATGAGTAGTTAGCATTCGATGTATTGAACAGCGTAGTATAATGTGAGTCGATGGAAAATGTAGGTCGTTGGAGACACATCGATTTAATTGTTGTTGAACAGGTATTAAGGTTGTTAGAATGTTAGCAGCTACCTACTAATATCGATCTTTCCTGCAGCAGTAAGACCCTAGTCTAAATATAGCAGAAGATTGCCACCCGAGCACCTCCACCTGGCACCATGCTAGCCCAATTAGTGGCATTACTGTCAGAGCCGTAATATTAAAATGATCGACCTTATCAAATTAGAGCGGAATTTTATATTCACGGCCAATATACTTCCCAGCAATCGTTTTTAAAATCTATTAAAAAAGCTTTGTTATGACAGCTGTTTCATTAAACTACATTTTAAAATAAATAATGCTTCTTTTATTTCAATTTTTTTCTTACCAAAACCACATTTACTGAACATAGTCTCATTCCTAATTGTATGATTTGCATTCAATGTTGAATCATAAAATATATACAGAATTTGTAATATTGTTAGTTTGCTACGAATGACGAGAACCACAGATTAAAAATATATTTTTTTATTCTGAGGTAGAACCACTATGAAAAATATGCCAATTTTCGATACAAATATGTGCTATCAGTTCCTAACTGATTAACTGGTAGGCATTGTCATTTATCTTGCAATATTGGCATGATACATAAATGATAAGATTACATATGAGAAATTACTTTTTTTTTTAGCATTTTACTTTTTTTAAACATTACAGGATCCTCCTCTGGATGCGTTTACAAACACAAATGATTACATACACAATACAACACCCAGACCCGAAACAACTACTTACCTGTAAGTCATACAAATATTTGTTACGTGCAGGGAACCGGCATGCGGCACCCGTAAAATTGAACCCGCGACACATGAAGCAGAAACTGATAGCGCAGCCAGTATGCCAAACCCGTCGTCAAAATTACTAGTTACCTGACATATTAAACGAATATCTCCTCACATCTCACACGCAAGTTGTTATGTGCGCGCTATAAAACATGATGAGGCTTTCAATGGTCACAGGCAATGAGGCTAAATATAGAATATCGTTTGGAGCGGACACCAGCTGGGTGACGGGCGAGCGGCTCTCCCGAATGACGCACCTGTATAATGTAGTGACGTCTGCACCCCTATATCTACTTATACGAGTACGCACACACATGACGAGTAACAACCCTTGATTCATACAAATATTTTATTACATTAGTAGAATAGGGAAACATGTAGGTAGGTGTACCTAGTACCAAGTAAAGAAAGGGTAAATTAACTGTAGTTTTATCTTTCCTAGAACATAGATGCTTAATTAGTTTTGTTTTTATAATCAATGTTTTTTTAGAAAACTTGTCTTTTCCATATAGCTGAAGATACATAATCTTGAAGATCAACGCGATTTGAATAAAATCTGTACCTATAGAGAGTTCAATAAAATCATATTATATAAAGAAAAAAATAAACGAGCACCATTTACCTATTTTGATATCGGCAGGATATTACTCATTGCAATGTATCTACTTATCAAGAAAAACAGAAATACTACGAATCCCTTAATAGTGGTTGAGTTCAAAAGACGTTCAAAAGATCTGGTGTGTTCAAAAGATCCTTTGTGCCGGCTCCTCACGCATACATCACACCGCCTCTCGGTAGGTACGCCGACACTTCAACACGTTCGCGCCCTCCTGCCAATTTTCAATACAACCCTGAAAGTGCACTCACTCTGATTTGGAGACGTATAGGTATAAGGACTGCTTTAAGATCAACTTTCTTTTTTTACATACTCGTACGTACCTGCCAACTAAGCCTATTCTTTTTAAATTTTATGCAGTAGGTCTGTAAGTACTACTTTTATAACCATTTACTATTTTTTATTATCATTTATTAAATAAAACCTAAACAGGATATACATAACACAAAAGTATTGGTAAATTTTAATATCTTAGAACAATGAACTGTTTCTACGGGCAAAAACTCTTTATTTATTAGAAAACTGTTGTTTAAACAAAGGACAGTGGTGAAGTCGGAGGGCATTGTGCGACGCGGGGCAGGTAGGCAGGCGTGACGGACGCGCTTGGCCGGCGGCGCGCCCTCGCCACGACTGATGGTACCCGGAACAAACATCTACATACTTACATTATTTATTGGCCAAGAAAATGCCCTCGTTAGCCACCTTTACAAACTACAGCTACTCTCTACCACACACATTAAGCTCTCAATCTTGGCAAAGACCTATCCCTAGAACTATCTCTTTCATTCTGCAAGCAAAAGCTGACAGAAATGTCGGTCATTCCTTTTGCAACGTACGCCACAGCCTGAGAGAAGCAGCTCATAAAGACGTACTCAAGCCTTGTTTTTAAAAACCACACCGCACACATTTTCTTACTTTCCATGCTCGTCTCGAGGCATACTAAGCAGTAAGTACTCCCATGGTGAAATCTTTAAGCGCAGATACATACTAGTCAAACTACAATTTAAATTCCTCTCAATAACATTTTCAAAATTAATGTTAGCTATGATGTATTTAATGTTAAAATGTCATATATATTATCACTTAACCATAATGTCCAATTATAATACGCCAACACGTACAACGTACGTTTTACACAGTACCAACAGCTAAAATTAATAGGAAATCAATAAAAAAAACAAGAAAGTAATCAATTCTAAGTTTTTAAACATAGTAATAAAAATTAACAAGTCTGGTGGAGTTCGTCGGCACCTCTGCAATCGATACGCATCGAGCATCGGACCGTATAGCCACGGTGACAACGACCTCAGACCACCTTAGACACTCGCTGACCTACTACTTACTATAGCCTTATTAACCGTGATTAACATGCAGATAATTAGCTTCACAACTTGCAAAAAATTACGTCCAAATACTAATATAAAGTTTTGCAACAAATCTTATAAAAGTAGGTATTTCAATACAGCCTTAGGCATAACAATACAATCTCTTTTCTAGATAAAAATCCAATGTGAGGTTATTATGTGTAGGTGGTAAAGGTGACAATATAGAGTACCACTAGTGGCTAGATGCTTGTTCGTTAACGTTACAAGTTAAGCATCCTCCATGCTGCACTGGTGACCTATTTGTGTTTGTTGGCTCTTACAGCAGTGCCAGAAATAGAGAACGTAATAACTTTTAATTGCAATAGAGAACACGGAATATCCTTTACTAAGTAAATTAAAATGCATAAAACCAAAATTCGTTAGTTTCAAACGTAAGTGTAAAGTGGTAAGCAAGTGCGGTAACCCAAGTGGCAGATGACCCCTGAAGATTTTCCGGATTATAAGAAAACCCTTACCAAGTAGATTCGGAGTAACGAAGGCGAAGGATGATTATGAATCAGAAGTTGATAGATACGTTTTTTTTTTTAATTCCTCGTGTCTTCCAGTAACAAATTACAGACATGCTTTATAAAAAAATCTATTGTTGATCTGATATAGACCCTAAAGCGATTTAGTTTAGTATTCAAACTTCTGCCTACCAAAATTACTTCGATACCTGCTACAATGTACCTACATTTATCTATTTTTTTTTGCTCTGCTTTATTCTCACTGTGGTGACTCAGTCGACAGCCTCGGCATCATGGTCTGTCGTACTGCATAACGCGACATGAGGGCACATATCGTATGGGCTTGGCAAGACGATGGGAAGACGTCATACCAGATGGTATGACGCTTTTACGTTGAAAAATGGGTTTGCCTCTGATGTGGGATGCAACTTGTGACATCCTTGCTCCATCTTCCAAGCTCAGCTGGCTGCGCTGACACTGAGGTCAAATCGCTCGTGCCGAGTTCCCGCTTTCTTTTCAAGGAAATTTGGAGGAGGCTTGTTTCTAACAGAAAGCTAGCGGCTAGCTAACGGCTAGCTAGCTAGCGGAACGTATGAGCATTGCCACACTGCCATCCAGTTTTCTGGGCAGGTTACCGAACGATAGAAATTCTGAGAAATACTTTGACGCTTAGAAGTGTTATTTTTTAGATATACATTGTATATTTTGTAAATATGTAACTATTATTTTGATAGTTCCCTTGTAATAATTATATGGTTCACAATCTGCCTTTATATAGATACAAATTTCAAATGACATATCCTGAATTTGACATAAAAAATGTATTATAATACAAAGAACGGCATTGTTAGCTTATGGAATTATCATATTTGCCTCAAAATTCCACGAAGCCATTGAATCGCTGTGTACTTATTATAATTCGATCACCTTTGTGCGTACAAACCAAACCATTCGTCACTTATGATTCATACCGAGCGAAGAACTCGCTCCAAATTGTTGCGTCATAAACATGCAAACTACAACGTACTCTTATTCAAACAAATATCTTTAGAAATAAGCGAAGAAATATAATAAGACTAGCTGGTCCTGCAGACGTTGTCCTGCAATCCGATTACAGCGCCACCTATAGGGTCCAATTGTGAAACTAAACCATCAAGAGATCCACGCATACAAATTCAAATACACGAAAAAGTCCGCCGTTTTTGAGTTATATCGAGACTAACGCATAGCAATTGATTTTTATGTATAAAGAGATATTGTTTAAGACATCTATTCATTGATTTGTAATTCTAACAAGTAAGAAAGGATATATAATGATATCTATTAATTGATTTGTAGTTCTAAGGAGTAAGAAAGGAACTATTTTAATGTTTTCTAAAATAACATCGGAGATACAGATACTAGCTAATACATTGCAAAAGAAAGTCTGTTACAAAAATGTTTTCAAATCTCGTAGGTATGTTACAAAAGTGATAAGAGTTCTCATAAGTCAACGTCCTTAAAGTCGTTTTATTTGTGACCTCTGACCTATTTCACTCGCGCCCTGCTCCATCATAGCCGATTACTACCTCCCTCCGTGCAGGTACACATTTTCTCCGCTATTTAGTAAAGTGCTCTATTTACTTTAATAATCCTAAACAAATAACTTGATGGAATAAATTATTATGAGATTGAAAATTTAACATGAAACCTTACATATTGATTTCTGACATTTACGCGAATATTATACATTGAAATAAAACTACTTTTTACGAATTAATGAAACCTTACGTTTAACATATACAGTATTTATTGAATTATCTATCGCCCTTGGTATTCCTCCCATCTCAAAGGACTTTTTTAGTTAAGAGAGGAAAGAGAGAAGACACGTTGCATCCTGAGGAACGACATATGCTATCCATCCTCAGGATCTGTGTCTCCTAGCCAAAGCCGCATTTATAATATTGGTAATATTTTACGTAAATTCTAGTTTCATGAAAGTCTCGGGCGGAAACCGGCCAAAGTTAACTCAAAAATAATTAGAGTGATAAAAAGGTTGCTTTAAATTATATGAAACGAATACATAGAAGGAATTATAAACGATATTTTTTTTATACATCAGATAGGTACAAAGGTACTACCTTTTGAAAATTCGTATCATTCATAGAATATCAGCTGTTGCCCTCGTTTTTCACTCGCATCCCTAAGTACTTTTTAGACAAAAGGTGTCCTTCTGCATGATTGGTGTTTTAACTCGTCAATTAACAAATTATAGACATAAATACCTAATGAAAAATCTATTGTTGTTAGGCGCCGCTGCCGAGGATTTTACCCGATTTGCTAAATTAATATTTAAAAGCATAATTTTATTCAATATTTACCAAATAACTAAGTACATGTATCCAGGGCCCGCATAGCAGCGTACCGCATTGTCGAGAGCACCCCGCATGCATACCTATGCGCGTGCGCCGTCACTGACGCTCACATAACTCAAACCTTGACCTGCATTGCTAACGAAGCCTGCAGACGTATCCGATAAGACGATTCACTAACACTGTTTGAAAAATTAAGCGTACTGTTAAACACAGTTGTTGTATTTAGTGTACTGTAGTGGTTTGTTAAAACAACTATGAAACTAACTTTATAGAATACAAACCAATATTTGATATACAGAATCAAATTTGACTAGTGGAAACAAAATACTTGTCACAAAAAGGGAACCGCAAACTTCGCTCTTTTCGACCGACTTCCGAAGGAAGTAAGTATTTACTGAAAAGCATTCAGATTCGCAATAGCAAATGAATCAAGAGTCTAAATACCAATGACGTCAGAACCTAGAAACGCATACGGAATCAATACCATGTTTGGTTAATCATTCGTTTACACACCAATTTTATTGTAGTATTTTAATGATTCTGAAAGGTAATAAAAATGTCATAACATGTTTTTACCTTGGATTGAGATTATCGTTAAGACAAAGCTGTTGAATATCCAGTGGTTGCCCAGTGGTCCCGGGTTTTCTATGAAATTCTCAGTTGCATCCCGAAGTTTGGATTTGTGGCCGGCTATAAGCTCGCCCCTATTGCATGGACCCTAAAACATACGCCTTTAGGATAATTTAAATAAGGAGGTTAGGCAGACCTTACCTCTCGGGGATACAGGTGAGATTGTATGTCATTTTATAGGTAATGTAGTTTGTTTTATCATTGGTATATCATATCAAATTGTAAACATTATAAACTTCTCATAACATAATAAATGTAACGTTAACGAATAACTGGGCGAGTAGCTTCTTACGCCATTAACTATTATTAAAACAGGTAAAGGTAAAGGTCCTAATAAAAACTGGTAAGAATACTAAGTTGGATAAGGAAATGAACCATCACCGAAGAGAACGGTGGGTAAGAAAAGGTGTCTACATTTCTTTTTTGATAAATTCTTCTCTCGCAGGTCTGCTGGGAGACAGTGCTTTAGAAATAAGCAGTACCTTTTGAATAGTCCTAAGCGTTTCTACTTTCTAGTTTCAAAAGTGTACATAAATTAATAAATAAAAAGGACAATAACAACTGTACGTACGTAGTTGACAAAACAATTAGATATACAGGCCGCTAACGACATCTGTCGTGTATCGTGTTTTGACAATGATTATATAAAAAAATGCACAGTAAGTGTCGAAACTCAGATGTTCCTACATTATAAACCCTTATTTGACCCAAAATTTTATAACTTGGTAGCCCTCTGCGCCCTCTCCGTTTAAAGTTCTATCACCTCGGTATAAATATTATTCTTACATTTCAATGTGTATGACGACGCGGGACAAAGTATGAATGAGTCAACGGACGGCCATAGCCGTCATTTTGTCATGTAAATATCATAGAACCCATTGATTCATCCATTGAGATGATTTGTAACAAATAATAATATCCGGTGTGTAATACATCCTGAGGTATTATCACTGTCTTATCAAATAAAACAGTTTGTTCGTCACCATTCGATTGCAAAGCAATGACTCTAGTTCCCCAAAGTCGAGTTCCTGCTTCTCAGATTGCAATCCGCTATTTGATAAAACATACATAAGTAGGTCTTATAATATAGTCTGAATTCACAAGAACCAAAAATTATAAGGAAACCTGAGGAAATCAAAACAAATGATAATTCGAGGGATAAAATAACCGAGTTTAATAAGGTTACGGAGGTAATTAATGAAATCATATTTGCATTATGAAACAGGTCAACGGCCTAACTCAGCAGTAAGAGATAATCTCACTATTCTTATATCTTGAGCTCGACTGTTAATTGTAATCGTAGGTACTGAATAACGAACTTTACGAAGGTATACTTAGAATGGATACGATTGGTACGAATTCATGA
Organism: Acronicta alni; assembly: GCA_964056405.1. Classification (NCBI taxonomy): domain Eukaryota; kingdom Metazoa; phylum Arthropoda; class Insecta; order Lepidoptera; family Noctuidae; genus Acronicta; species Acronicta alni. The sequence goes on along the minus strand of OZ043916.1, from coordinate 12,850,108 downwards.
GATCACAAATGTCATTTACACCTTTGGAATTAAACTTACTTTGACATACCACCGCGTTTGTGATTTTCGGTGCCTGGGTCGACGTCGCTCGCAACTGCGTTCAGCGCGGGCCGGTGACCGTAGAGCGTGGCACTGTGCCGCCAGTGCCTTGGTGCGCTCCGCCAATGAGTGCCGCAAATCGCCCCCAACACACCCCCGCACTAGCATCTCAACCGACCTCCACCTGCCCCGCCAGGTTGCTATCGTCATCTACGATATCAGTCATCGCGACCCGACCACACGACGGTAGCACACTGTTTATGCTGCCGCGATGCCTAATAAAAACAATCATCCGTAAAGGAAACTAAGAACTCAATAAACTTCCAGTCAACTAATAGGTTATGTAATTAATGCCAAGATAACACATGTGTAGATAGCTGCAGTCTTCAAATGTTTATAAAGATTTCCTATGAAAACTGTCCCACGCGACATTGATTCTGTATCTAAAAATAAACTAATGAAACTACCTACTTATTTTAGATTAGATGAACGAGACGAGGCACCAAGGTCTAGGTCGGAAGATAAGGTCGTGCGAGTAACAAGCTATTTATCATTTGATATGAGCAAACTGAACGCATTGTAACAAATGCCGAGTGAAAACTTTTCAATCAGAGATATTTGTCATCACTAGTATTATTGGATCATAATTCTTTACATATTTATGAACAGAAAATTGCAGCCAGAAAAACGCTACAACAAGTACCGTTTAACAAATTATTATCAATTCTTTGTAATGAGATGATTTACTTTGTTCTCTGAACCTTTAAATAATAGAAACTATTAAAACTATTGAAATTATTATTTACGGCCGCGGGCAAAAAGATAGAATATGAAATGCATATTTATGATAAACTGTGCCTGATTACTACATACTACAGTGTCTTTAATAAATGTGTTTTATACCCTATTAGCTTGTGCTCTTACTCAATCTTACTTTAAAATGTTTTCCAATGTCCAAGTTTTTATAACTTTTTGACCTATATTTATTAGGAAAAAATAACAGATTAAAAATATTTTTTGACCAAAAAAAAAACATCCCATAGATCCTAATTAATAGTCCACTATTTGGAACTTTGCGAAATCATTCATAATGGATCATTTTTGGAGATTGTAGTGGGAGAAGAATGGCAACTACAAACGGTAAACCTTTGTCATAAGATACCATTCATTGAACTTGATCAAGATTATTTTTATTAATTTTCATCTGCCTGCAAATAAAATACCTTTAAATTCAAATATGTTTTACGGAAAAGCAAAATCATAGCACACTAACAAAATTAACTACCCATAAATATAAATTATATATGTATAATTAAGAAGGTCATCTTTAAGCTCTAAACGCTACTGTTAATCGTGATTGTAAATTCTAACATTAATCTCAATTATATTCTTACCACTGCATTTTATATTATTTTACGAGTATTTTGTATTACGAAACCCGACCTGCTCTGAATAACTACGGCATTACAACTGTAGTTTCTTAGCAGTGAAATACTTGTCTGTAGACTAGGTCGATATCTGACGAGGAAATTGGATAATTGAGGAAGGGAGCGGCCTGGCCGTCGAGAACTAGGTACTCGGCATTCATGTCGTTTCGTTATGGATATCACATGTTACACAATAACAACAGAGTATGTTATATATAGACCTCTTCCCCCTTAGGAGATGGAGACACGTTGGTATGTATTTACTAAAGGAGCAATTCCCAACCTTAAAACGTAATTTCATAACACAATAACCGACAAAATTCACCGTGCATACCAGCGTCGGTATTCATAAAATGATCCCAAAATGTCGACCCTAACAGACTTATTTTAGGGTACGGCTAAAGTTCCGAATTCGAGTCAGAACGACAGGTGGCCGACACCGGTCGTCAGGTGCAGGCTGTACAAAGAACCAAAAAGGGTTTTAAAATCCTACCTGGCTTTCATACTACATTCTCATTTATTCACCCACTGGTATAAACGGTGTTTTTTGCGTTTGCGCGCGCCTCATGTATGGCTTTGTGTTAATACTCATTATCTAGGCAGTCGGCTAGCTTATTATCAATGAATGGGAGAATTACGTTACAGTATTTAAAACAACAACACTACTAAACGGTTTGTTTAGATACATTAATGCGTCTGATCTTTCATTCGGTTTTCACAAACTTAAATTATTTGATATGACTAGATAAGTATTTTTATAGCTTCGGTACATGTGTTCACTAATCAGTATGCATTTGGTGTTAATTATTTATAATACCAAATTATCTAAAGGCAAAATGTCTATGGAAATGTTCAAGATTAGAATTTTAACAAAATCTCCTTCCTTACGTCAAGCTGACTCAAGTCACTTATTTGTCAATTATTTGTTTGTATTTTGGGTACATAAATTATATTATATTGTTTTTATGCTTTTCCCTGGTATATATATAACGTGATTTATGAATATATTAATGGGAATAATTTTTTAACTCATAGGTAATGTTGTTAAGTAAATAGCAAAAACTAATGTAAAAAAATACTATGAGGTAGAAAAATTCGCGCCAGAAATGTCATCAACCTTAATTATGTAGGTAGGTACTTCTCACACCGACGATAACAGCGTAAAACCTATTATGACTGATAGATAGCAATCTTTGTTAGTCATACACAGCGCAATGAGCATCTTCGTACGTACCTACCCTAAAGACCATGGTGACCAACTTTTTATTTATTTAGATAGTTTTTAAAACAAAATTCATAAAATTTACACTTAAGACAAACAATGGTTCTAGTCGGAAAACGGGGCCTCTTAACTCTTGGCATTAACTACATAACCGATAATATATCAACTAATTACCATGCAAATTACACTTCAACTCAAAACACAGTCATATAAAAAGACAAAAATGTTATATCACTGTCCACAATCAAACAAATATTACACAGAAGAAAACTAAAGTAGCAAATTAATTAATTTATAAAACTTTTTAGTCTTTAGCCACTTCACTTATAGTATCGAGATTTTTCGGAAGAGTTTAGTGTCACTGAATGTAAAGTAAACTGAATATAAATCCATCGACGTTGTCAAGTGTTTGCCTTCCGCACGCGACGCCCGGCGCGCGTCGTCTGAGCCTGCGAGACCGCGACAAGCTCCATCGCACAACATCGAGGACTGACGCGACAAGGAAACCACGCATGTGCAGGATTTTCTCGGGTTTTCCGACATGGTACAATCATGACGTCTCATAGGTACGTCATTACATTCAAAAATACAGCGTAGGGACTTAGCTAGTGGCCTGTGTCACCATCTAATAATATACCACCAATTTTTTTTTATATGTATAATGGTTATAAATTTGTATGTATTTATGTAACTACATAAATAAAATACCTACTGAAAATATCCCAATTCGTACGTTCCTAAACCAGTTTTCACTTTATAGTTATAAATAAAGTGTCGTGTAGTTGGTGTTCCACAAGGAAGTGTTTTGGGACCCTTCAGTTTTGTAGAAGGGATATTGTAGAAATAATCTTAATTTATTTTTCACAGATAACGTTTCATAAGTTAGGTTCGGTTAAGTTTGAAAACGTGGTACTGAGACTGGTTATGAATGTTTGAAGATCAACCTAAACCAGATTCATCAGAATCATTTGCATAAAAACACATGATTTTTGTAAGTATTTATTTACCTACAACCAAATAACAAAACAATTCGTAATGAATTATCACTCGTATATAAACGTAGCATTTGGTTGGCGTTTCTTCGAGGATTAGGGTCCCTTACATTTACTGGTTGCAAAGCCAAATAATCTGCCGCCAAGCAGTCGTGTGCTGCTAACATTAAAGTATTCCGGTTTCAACTTACAATTTTGATCATAATAAAATTAGATAGAGAAATAGGAAATATGTAGATGGTGGTATTTAATAATGTAAGGCGGCATACCGTACCTACTCCTATCCGCGAACTGCCTATGATTACTATGACCTGACAAAAAAGTTACAATCTCCAACCCATCCAACAAAGGAATCGAAATCAAATTTGTAATCAAAGCTTTTTTTTTAATTTCATTAGTTTTCCTTGTTTCGATTGCCACGGTTGACTATGAAAATTGTCAGTTTTGTGAGAAGCCCAAAAAGCCTGACAACCTGTCTATCCTCAGGATCTGTACTACCCAGAAATTGGGTTGCGGATGTCTGATGGCAGTCGCTTCCAGTGAAATACTGATATTCAGCCGCATCTGGTTAGTGATGAAGTCGAGCCCAAGATAGTTGGGAAAAGACTCGGTGGATGATGACATTTGAGGCGTATTACTTACTTGTTTTATTTGACAACTTTGCTAAAGAACCTCCTAACTTCTATACTGCTTCTACTTACATATTCTACATTACACGGCCAGCTGCGTAATCATGCCAAGTCAAAACTTATTACATTTGCTTATTTATTTTAATTATTATGTACAAAAATTATACAAACAGCAAACACCATGGTATGGTACTTAATTTGGAATTGGTTCCTAGGCAAATTAAGAGTAATTATATTACAAAGTTTCGATTTGCCTGGAGGGTGGCATGCATGGATTATGTTATCGTTCCATTCTAAAATTGCACCTACTTGAACAGTTTAGTCATTTCTAACGATGAGCTACCCTAAGATGAACTACTAACGCATAAATACTATTGAATTTTGGCGTTCATCACGATAAAAAATATTTGTTGGTGTATGTCACGCTCCAAATGCGTGATATATTTTCATGAAATCGATACCTGTTGTGTTCATATGGAATAAGCACATATTTAAAGTAAAAGTTAATTACAACCCGCAAGGCATAAATATGGTATAAGACACGAATAGACGAAAGAAACAAATATTGCATATCTTTTTGTATATTTTTGGCATTTTCCATGCTAAGATTTTAAAGTTATTTAGAAAAGGAAAAATACGACCGCAGGATTCGAACCTGCGTCTTCTGGTTCGGTACACCAGACGCTATGACCACTAAGCCACCGCGATACCTACCCGTCATGTCGAATTTTTCCTTCACATACTGAATTTACGTCTTTATGGTGACGTCAGTAACACCTATTGAAATGCAAGTTTTTGCTTTTCAACCGACACAACTTACTTTACAGTTAGTTAAGTGCCGAACGATGCCACCTTACCTTCTAACTATCTTTTTGTATATTTTTGGCATTTTCCATGCTAAGATTTTAAAGTTATTTAGAAAAGGAAAAATACGATTGCATAATAAAGCTCTACGTGTAAAAGATCTCGCGCGCGATACATAGCAGACAGTTTTGTTGAATAGTTTTCTGTTGTACAAAACATCGTTGCATACATATACAATACGTAAAATAAGTCAAATATGGATTTTTTATTAGGCACATTAAGTAGACAGCGGCAGCGGATATAAATCGAGATTTCCATACGATAAAGAAAGGCAAGCCTAAATATTTTCTAGTCAATAATATTCTCTATATTACTTAAGTAATTTCTATAGAACGCAATGTAACGTGAAAGTGTTAGTCGAAGGTCCGGGGCTGCGGGCCGTTTCACTTTCTACAGAAAAATGCGATTCTCGAAATGTTGGCACAAGGTGTCAACTATCTTAATTATAAAATAACTTACTGAGCCGTACTCCTATTTAATTAGCCTTGTTTAATTATTTCAGGACAAACGAAGCTTATAAACAATTTGCAAAAAATTATCAGACAATTAATCTGAAAATAAAAATGTTTACTCTATAGCATTTATTATTGCAGGGGAAGGTTTATATGTATAATACATGTATTTTATTAGTACATTGCATTGCACCCGTGCGAAGCGGGGGCGGGTCGCTAGTCCATTTATAAAGTTCTATTTTCGCCTACAGCGTAATGGGCTGCTGCAGCAGTGATAGCCTAGTGGTATGACCATTGTACTGCCAAGTCGAAGGTCTCGAGTTCAAACCCAAGGCACGCACCTCTGACTTTCAGATTCATGTGCGTATTAATAATGAATTATCACTTGCTTAAAAACGGTGAAGGAAAACATCGTGAGGAAACCTGCATACCTTAGAGATTTTTCTCGACGGTTTGTGAAGTCTGCCAACCCGCCCTAGGCCCAGCGTGGTGGACTATAGCCTAATCCCTCTCAATATGAGAGGAGACCCGAGCCCAGCAGTGGGATAGTATATGGGTTGATGACATAAGGGGCTGCTAATTGATAACACAACACCATTTAAGCCCTTCATATTTTATTTACAGGTAAGCGTCAAAGAAAGATGTTTCAAATATTTATACCTATAATATTATATAACCGATTTCAGATATTTTTTTATCGTTTCCCGTTTCACTTGTCCATTATTATCATAGAACAGAAGGAAATCTGAAAGTTAACAATGGTGCAGAAACTAGAGCAAGCGCGCGTGTGGCAAGCCTCTAGTCCCACGAACACTTTCAACATTTTGTGCAGATAAATAATAAAATCGCAATCGACATCTGTGCCGTACTCTTTTTTGTCACGAAAATTATATTATTTTCATACTTTTTGAAACCCAATATAATTTCAGTTCTTATATAAAACGAATCAATTGAAAAGTTAGCAACTACTACGGGTGATGGTATAACCTGATGACATGGTGGTATGATGTAATGCTGGTGTCCCTCTCATGTCTCCTAGCTATAGCGATCAAATCCTGTCAGACCTGATAAAAGTAACTATAGGTAGTACCTAAAAATTTTTGACATCCAAACATAACAGACAAATTAAAATTTAGACTTATTAAATAAGTGATGAAATTTAAGTCCGTGGATATCTATTTAAATACTCAATTATCATTGCGATGACGACGTTCCGTCTGGATCTTTATAATATAATCAGTCAGTATAGTAATACAGAATATAGGTAGTGATCAAGTGATCAAAACTTTGCAAAACTAAAGCAAATCTCAGCCTAGTATTTCATTACAGTTATTAACCTTTCTGTGAGAACATGGTTTAGTTTATAATATTATGCTGATGAATTCGTATCATTCTGTGGGCGAAAAATGGCGCCCACGCAATGAATCATCGACCAACCAATCAACAAAATAATATTGCTAATTTAAAGTATGGTGAGCCAATAATTATTACACTGACGAAATGTAGTAACGATCTTAAAATTCATATTATATGTATAGTAGGTACATTGAGTTTACCTGCCTGTATATACGCCTATAATAATAAACGGGTACTCCAGATAACTGTTTTCCTGTTTTTATTAGGCATGTTAATACTATTTTGGTCTATACCAATATATCAGTTATATGGCCAATTTTATTATCCGCTTAAGAGCTTTAGCAAATTTTACAATTAATATTTTAAATAATATTATACAATTAATATATAAAACACATGTATACCTATATCTGTATATATCCAGCCTTGAACGTCACCAGTTTAAGTAAATACACGTATTAAGCAACGTTTTCTGCCTATAATATCATCATTATAAATAGCTAAACTAAAATCGTTTCTGCAATTTTCTCAATAGTGATCTAATACGATTGTTGTCAGTAGTCGTTAGACAGCTCATCGCGCAATTCGTTTATCTCACTCAGGTCATAAGTAGACTCCAGTGGAAGAAACTTGGCACTTTGTGACTGTGCAGTTAGTGTTACATTATTTTATTTCATTACAAGTTAGTGATACGTGTGTCTACAAAAATGATATTACCAAGCTCTCAGCATCCTGGCTCATCTTTTTCTACGCATGGTTCCCGTAGAGGAACCGCCCTTTGGCGGCGTTACTGCTAGAAACTAGGTAATCCAAGACACTGCACCATCGCACGTCACCATAACAACACGCCACATTCCATCACTGCATCCGCGTCCAACATATGATCGCGGTGGCCGGTCTCTCTGACGTCACGCGCTTTCTCACTACTTCACAAGGTTGTAACGCTTTAGGTGCCTCTAGGTCCTGTGTATTCACTCACTAAAATTCAAACAATGATACTCTTAGCTGATGAATTGATTCGTTTCGCTTTGTCGTGTAGAAATAATGTTCGCGTGTTGAGAAGTGCTATCGTGTGACGCAGGTAACGACTTTCGCGCACGAACTGAGTGAAGCACGTCCGCGTCGTGGCACCGATGCCGTCGCGCGCGCACCACGTAACGGCACAAAGCCCCCGCCGCCGCCGCGCGCGCTGCCTCGGCGGGCCTGGCTCCTTCGGATCACAGACCTGCCTTGTCTCCCTGTCGCCTGCTTAACCGTTTCCATTTGAAGTCTATTTAATACAATTCCGAAAACATGTTATGGTATAACGGACATTTTGTGTGCAATATAGGTACAGTTTTGAAATTCCCATTATGTACAGTGGCAGCACATCAAGCTACCACAAACTGTAAAATTTCTTTGATTGATTTTCAACTTTAATGCAATATGATAAAGTTCATATGCAATTGGAAAAATTTGACAGTTTTGGATAGATTGACCTGCTGGCTTCTGTACCTCTATCACGAACTAACCTAAATTAATAAGATTTTTAAATTACCATAATTTAAAAATCTGTTGCTGTTCTTAAATTAGTCGCAACGTCTTCATGAGATTGGATCTTTATAAGTATTTATTGGCAACCTAGCGTGTGCATATAGGTACAAGGATTAGCTTATACCCGCGGTGTAACGGCATTGCTATATTACCATCAATTCTTGACTTGAAATAGTGCTTCTAGCCTCGTAATACCATAAAGCAACGTGACTTTTCACTGAAAGATTTTAAAATTATAAAGACTTGACAGTGTTGATTGATTTTGATGAAGTAAAGATTAAATTAATGTTACGTCAACATACGACCTCTGAATTTCTTTCTAATTCCTCAAAATAAGTACATTCAGAAGATTCTCGACCCCCTTTTTTTTTTGCAAATTTAACAATGTATAGACACGCGAATCTTCCATTCTTATTATATATTTTTTTGCGGCTGTAGTATCTCTGCACTCATGGCGTTAGACTAAACCCTGCGGATACTATAAACTGCAGGATTTGCTAAGGGGTAAACTCTTTTTTTTTTATTGTCTACAGTCTTTTATTTCATTTAGGCCTTACGATAATTATGTTTCCCTAGATGAGCAGTGCGCTTGTGTATTTGGGACCCGCATTCCCTCAGGAGATGAAGTGGCGTTTCATCAGCCTCCTCACAACGCCGACAGGTTTCCGTGTCACTCAGCCTTAGGTTGAACATGCTGGCTCTCGTGACAATGCGCAATTCCTGTTTAACGCTAGTACAAGGTTTGTGTACCTTATAGGCTTTAATTAAAGCTTTGGAGTGCACGATGCCTGGCGATCCCATCCAGATTTTGATAGCAGTCTCATAGCTTGAGTTTGTAATGGTTCTTAGAGTAAGGGCTTTTGGTATTCCACAGAAGGGCTTGGGTTTGCTGCGTACCACTAGCCCCCGTAGTTCATCGGCACGTTCATTGCCAATGATGCCCGCGTGACCTGGAACCCATCTTAAAATTCTCACTCTATTCATCATTCTTAGAGAGTTCAATCTAGGCATGCAGTCTTCCACCAGTCCAAATAACATTGGAATCAAGCGCTAAAAGAGCTACTTGGCTGCTCTCTTAGCGCTGTGATGGTTTATGTATATTGTTTGATTAATGTAGTGCTTTTGCAGATTGGCTTCCGCACATTCCTCGTTGACATATACCTCTGCTTGGAAAATGACGGGGCGTACTGCCCCAAGTTAACTTTTATTGAACTTGGGTCGCTCTCCATGTATTCCGCAGCCTACATTCTGTCTCATTTTGGACCCATCGGTGTACCAGATCATGCAACCGGCCTCGTACGGTAACTGGCCTTTTGACCACTCTTCCCTGGAAGTAGGTATTAAATGTACCTATAAGTAGAATCATTGAAGCTGGTATCTATTACTGGTGTAACGCAAAATAGGTATACTCATTTAAAAACAAAACACGACTACAATCATGACTGTCACAGTCAACCATAAAACCAACCAATTCCTTGATTAAATCATGTGCTTCCCTTATTATTAGTATCCTTAATTATTAGTAGGTACAATCCTTGATGACGTCAAATTTAATTCATTATAGGTATTAGGAACGTTTAGGTTTAGGTAGGAACATTTTTGAATACATTATAGGTATTCCTCAAAATAACTGTCATCTGGAAAAGAAAAAGTAAAAATGACATAAACTTGAGTACTTACAAAGTTTAAGCCTATCCCACTGACCTCTATAATACAAGACGTCAGTGGCCTATCCTCATTCCTGACATTACAAGTGTTTAGAAATCCAACCAAGAATCTTTCTGTCAGGAAACATCAGAATGAAAGATTCTTGGTTCTTTGCACCTGATAGGCTCGTCTTATGGACCGAAAACATGAAGCCAATTTCTCCTTCTTCAAAGTTCAAACCGCTCCCAACCAATGCTGGATGTATGTCTCTTCACATGCACGTCATTTAAGATTATCTTGAACCACCCGTGACCAATCCTTTCCAGATCTTCATGAGAACCCTGGCTAGATAATGGTGCCATAATTTTTGTTGCCTACCGATGCTTCTCTCCCGTTCCGTCGCCGTCTTTGCCCGCATGACTTGCTCGCAGTAAGAGGCGGCGGTTTCCCATGTGCTCTTGCTCCCATCCATAAGATAAACTACTGTATTCAAAAGCCCTGAGATTGAATATTTTAAATCTTTAATATTCTTATTACTATTATTATATATTTATATATACCATTTATACAAGTTTATACAACCATCTACTTGAAATATAGGTAGATACGCAAGCCATACCGTCTCCGCCATCTCGCTTGTTCCCTGAAAGGTTTTATTTCACCAGGTTAACTCCATTTCTTATATCGTGTGAGCAATCAGCATGATCAACAAAATAAATATCACAGTGCACAGAGCACAGAACTGCTACTTTCTTTTTTTCGGGTGGGGAAATGCGCCTTATGCATGCCGCCCGCTCGGGGACGCGGGACGGGTATGTCGGGCTCTCCGGCCAGGTGGCCAGCATACTGACTAAAACCACCACCACTACCACCTTCCGTTTAGCGATGGGATCACGGGAATCGCTCTCGCATGATCCGCGATCCCACCACGGAGTCCAGTGTCGTGGGTGCAATGGGCGACTGACAACCCCCATTCCGCCGGACAGAACTGCTCCTGAGAATTTCATAGAAAAACTCAATAACACGGCTCGACCTGGGAATCGAACCCAGGACATCTAGCGTAGCAGTCAGATTTATGAATACTAAAGTAATGTGTTATTACGATTAAAAGTTAATAACTTTTAATCGTAATAACTCATTAACGATTAATAACTTTTGGCACAGTTTATTATTTGAAATAATTTCTAAAAAATAAAAATAGTTCAATAACTTAGAAAATACCTCTAATAAAATAATAGGTAGGTAGTAGGTACATTATCATTTATCAATTATCACGCTTTATGGACAAATTTAATAGTGTAGGTACCTATGTGGTGTTCATGAGAGGTAATCTTACGAAATATTGAATAGGTATATGTTATCCTATAAGGTATAGGCATCCGCTAAGAAGGGATTTTCAGAAATTCCGACCCAGAAAATTCAATAACACTGCTCGCCTATTTATATCCTATTTATATCTGAGCATTGTAGATTAAAGAACGTGCCGAATAATTATCTATGTCACCTAAAAACTATTTTGGTTTATGTGATAAAGCATTGTAAATTAATGTATCTGATAAATAAATAAATAATCAAACCAAGGACCGCAAGCATATTAGTCGCGTTTGGCCACCACAAGGCTAATGAGGCAGTATCTAGTAATATTAATCTATCTCAATAAAAATCAATTGCCGCATGATTTTTATTGAGCAGATAATCTCATAACGGCTCGACCGATTTCCAGATTATTTTTGTCATTGTCAGGACAAGGTTTGTATAGAATTTCCCACGGGATTGGGAAATAAGAGATAAATGCAGCCTGGGGGTAGAACCCCGGGGGTACAGCTATTCTATTCTTTATCACAGGGGAACAAAAATTTTTTGTTTCTGCGGTCCGAGTTTATTGAGTCATTTTGGATACATTATGATTAAGAAGTAATCACTATACTTATACTTAATTGTTTTGTTTGAATTGACTCGGGATCTCATGATAAACCATGCTGTCGAAACTAGGTATATAAATTTTCTAATCTACTCTCAATATCGTGTTTTATTTGAAGTGAAGAATATTTATTTTCTTCGAGGTTTTAATTAAAAACACTTTATTCATAATTTTTGCTTGCTAGAAATATCAGTTTGTTCATTCTTATATTTAGCTGCGCGTTATTTGATCGTCACGCACTTGTGTTGAGATAATCTCGACCATTTCTGCTACGTACATCTGTGGTAAATTTTGTCAAGAAAATATTTTAAACAAATATGTACCTATTTATGACTTTGTGAAACAAGCATACTACTCTGTCAAGAAAGTACCGGGAAAAGATCAATATACACAAAATGTTTGTTATCATCCAAATTTATTTTATCACCTTCAAAGTATGCTCCTTCAGAAACGATAGACTTACGCCAACGAATAATCCAATCATCAAAACATTTTTTAAACGCTGTTTCCGGAATTGAGTTCAGTTCTCGCCGCGAATTCTCCTTTATGTCTTCTACCGATTGAATACGGGTGCCACGAAGTGGTAATTTGTGTTTAGGAAAAATAAAAAAGTCGGCTGGAGCCTGGTGAATATGGTGGTTGCTCGATGGTATTTGTTGAGTGTTTGGACAAAAATTATATCACAATGATGGCCTTGTGTGAAGGTGCATTATCGTGGTGCAAAATCCAAGAATTTTCTTACCACTAATCTGGCCTTTTTCGTCGAATTTGCTCTCTTAAACGCCACATCACGCTCAAATAATATTCTTTATTTACCGTTTGACCTTTTGGCAAGAATTTCGAGTGCACAACACCGCGATAGTCAAAGAAAACAGTCAACATTACTGACTTTTGATCGACTTTGGCGTGGTTTTTTCGGTTTCGGTTCAGTTGGAAGGCGCCACTCCGAAGCTTGTTGACTAGTTTGCATTTCAAACTTGTAAACCCACGTCTCGTCACCAGTAACAATGCGTTTCATGGGTCGGAATTAACTCGTTCTAGCATGTCCTCAGCGACTCTCATGCGATTGAGTTTTTGGAAAAAATTCAGGTCTTTTGGGACTAGCCGAGCGGAAACATGTTTCATACCCAAGTGATCATTTAAAATGGTACGGATCGACTCGTGAGACACAAAAAGTTCGGCGGCTTTCTCTCTCAAAGTTTAATGAGGATTTTCAGTCACTTTTGCAATGTTAACTTCAGTTGCAGACTTTGATGGTCTACCAGAGCGAGACAAATCTTCCATCACATCTCGACCGCTTTTGAACGCTTTGTACCACTCATAAGCACGTGTTTTTGATAGAGTCGGTTCACCGTAAGCCTTCTGTAACATTTTCAGTGACTCCGAACACGAATTTCCATTGGCGATGCAAAATTTAAGACAAACGCTTTGTTCAATGTTTTTGTCCATTATGAAATTCGCAATACACACTAGATATGATATAACTAAAAACAGCACTGTATTTATTAAAAATGACATAATAAGCCACTCAAATTCCGCGCCAAAATGGAAAACAGTTGTGCCAATCTAACAACAACAAAAAAAAAACAAAAATTTGAATTTGGAACCATAAATAAATCATCCATTCCCAATACTTTCTTGACTGAATGTATTTCGGAAAACAACTGGGACAGCATAAGAAATCTTGGACACACACAGGATGAGAAAGACTTCCTTAGAATATCGATTACGTGGACCAAGAAAACACTGATTTGATTGCTACCTACTTTTTGTTATGAACTGATACAATAAGTGCTCTTGGGTTTATCCAGACTTAATAAAATTCGCGAAACAAGCAACGCTCCATAGCAAAGACAACCTGGATAGACAAGGAACGGTTCCATCAGGTCATCAGGATAATGGAGGAAAGGCTGGGATAGCCCATATATAAAGTTTTTTAAATAAATTCGACTCTTTTTCTTCCTTTCATTTTCAGTATGAATTCATAACCTTTATCTCAAAAAGTAGTCAAGTCAATAATTAAGAGATATGTTATATCAGGGCTGATGGGATAGCCCATATATAAAGTTTTTTAAATAAATTCGACTCTTTTTCTTCCTTTCATTTTCAGTATGAATTCATAGCCTTTATCTCAAAAAGTAGAGTCAAGTCAATAATTAATAGATATGATATTACTTTCGTATTCAGTAGGCCGTACATTACCCAAAATTTATTAGGTACTTAATAGATACCAAGCCGCAGAAATAAGTGTTCCCCTGTTTTTAGGGTTTAAGTAAGAAATAGCTGATTTGTACTGAAAAATTGAAATGCGTTTTTTTATTTAACTTATTTATTTAATCAAAATAATAACCATTATTATATATTGCTGCCATCTAATAGGGAGGTCATTTATGCCTTTGCGATAGAACTCTGGTGATCTAGATTCGACAAACTGTGTAAAAGCATTTTGTACTGCCTCCTGGGAAGAAAATATAATATATATTGATATTATTAATCCCGACGTTTCGGACCCTTAACAGCGTCATGGAAACGTCGGAATTAATAAAATCAATTTAATGCGATAAAATCCGTAAAAAGTAGTTTTATTTCAATGTATAATATTCGCGTAAATGTCAGAAATCAATAGGACTTTAACTCTTCATTTAAATTATAAAATAAAAGTATTTATTTACTTTAGATGTGTATCCAAATATAAGAAAATTTTAAACGAGACTTCTAGTTACTTAGATATTCTTTAAACACTACCATTTGCATAATAATAATATATTATATGCTTTGGCTGTTTGATGTTCTGAGGGGATTCCCAGCAGGGGCGTCTTTACATAGGTAAAGACGTGCGTGTCCGTGACGTGACGTGCCCGTGTGCGACTAAGCGTTGCACACGGGCGCAGCGGTCCTAGGGGGCAACGTGCGCCACTTTCTGCGACCGCCGCCAGTCGCGGTTATTCTAAATACTGTCACACTTACAATACTTGTGACAAGTTTTTCAATCGATTTTCAATTTAATCTCCAATCAATAGAGTTTGTTATCCATTGGGATATTTTGACAGTTTGTGGTGTGGTGTTATTTGTACCCATTTCATTTTGACCGCGCGCTTACTAGAGGGCGTAAGGTAATTGCATAAAATTGCATTGCACATGGGCGTTACATGGGCTAGAGCATAGACTAATATAATATAATAGGCTAGAGAGAGACGCCTCTGATTCCCAAAGTAGGTAAATTAAGTAAACAGACGCACTATAGCTGTACATATTAAAAAATTAATAATATCATTTAGAGCGCAAAAAACACATAAAAGATGCAGAGATATAAGAGAGAGAGCTGCAGAGGTTTTTATTTAAATTGATAGAAAAAATATTATCTTTTTGGCTCTTTTCCTCCATCCTACTTTGCTGCTTTGCGAGTACAGAACTACAGAAATGGCAACATTGATTGTAAATTATGGAGTTTGTGATGGCACAAAGGCCTCTGAAGCCATGCCAAAAAAAAATACAAAAAAATCTAAAGAGTTTGTTTTAAATTAGTCTATGACTCTATGGTAATAACATTGTGGTTGAGCCTTGAGGTTGTGCTTAGCTGTACTGTAATACTGTTCGCGACTCGCGTAATGCGATGCGAAAGCAATTTGTGAATTCCAACAAAGAATTGTCGATTTTTACGACAAACTGTGTAGGTATTGAGTATATATAAGTAAAGTAACTAGGTAAGGAAAATTTTACTCTAAAAAATCAAGCAAACATGTCGGGCATTTCTCCCAACTCTGAACAGGGTGATCAAATAAAAATTTTACCACTTGACGAACCTCAGTCTACCAATAACTTAAACAGACGACATGATGACGATAGCAATGACAGCAAAGAGCGTACGAAAATTGCTCGTGAAGAACACAGTTCTGTTGTGGCAGCGCATTATAACCACTTAGAAGAAAAAGGCTTGAAAGAAAGATTCAATTCACCCATATATTATCTTAGGAATTTCAATAATTGGGTTAAAAGTGTGCTGATACAAGAATACACTGACAAAATTCGTGAAAAAGACTATGGTAGATCTTTAAGAGTACTAGACATATGCTGTGGAAAAGGAGGTGACCTAAGCAAATGGCAAAAAGCAAGAGTGGAACATGTTGTTTTTGCTGATATTGCTGAGGTATCAGTACAACAGTGTCAAACACGATATGAAGATCTGCGTTCACGTTGTGGGCGTTTATTTACTGCTGAATTTATTGCAGCTGACTGCTCTAAAGACACACTAAGAGATAAATATAAGGACCCTTCAATTAGTTTTGACATTGTGAGCTGCCAATTTGGTTTGCACTATAGTTTTGAAAGCTTACCTCAAGCTAAGAGAATGCTCACGAATATATCTGAGTGTCTAAAGCCTGGTGGTTATTTTTTTGGAACAATCCCCGATGCACACGAAATTGTGGCTAGAGGAAAAAAATCACCTGACGGCTCATTTGGTAATAGAATTTACAACATAAAACTTCTTTTTGATATAGAAAAAGGCTATCCCCTCTTTGGTGGAAAATATGATTTTCATTTAGAAGGAGTTGTAGATTGTCCTGAATTTTTAGTTTATTTTGAAATGTTAACTAAACTAGCCTCAGACTTTGGTTTGGAATTAGTATATAAAGCAAGATTTACTGATTTCTTTAAAGATCATTCAGAAAAATATAGACAACTGCTGCAAAAAATTATGTGCTTCGAAAGTTATCCTCCACCCCCTGGCAAAGAGCTCCTTGCTGGTGAAGCAGAGTATAAACATGCAGAAAAGTTCTGGGAAAGCAAACATAACAAGTCTGAGCGAGATAGACTCGGTACAATGAGTTCATGTGAATGGGAAGTAGCTAGTAAGTTTTATTAAAATTAATTTAGAAAGTATACCACATACTTTATTGACTATTCATGTTTTTAATAACCTATTCTTTCTCTTTTTAGCTGTATACATGGTATTCGCTTTTAGAAAACTCAAAAGCAGCTGGGATTCAAATGGAAAGCCAGTGTATGAAAAGTGAAAAGAAGAAACTAGTCAACAAACAAAAATGAATGTTAAATGAAATGTAAACATTTAAGGCAGAGTTCTGAATCAATATTTTGATTAGTTTCTATTGTATTTTTTTTACTCTAAAACACATAGTGGTTAATAGCAATAATATTAACCACAATAACTCTACCATATTCGCAACTTTGTTAAATACTATTTAACAATCACCATAATAGGTACATCACTCCAAATCATAGTACATGAAACACAATAGAGAGGCTGTTTTCATAAGTCCACAATTTGACAAACTATACAAGCATAGAAGCCTCAACTATAGTTGTGTAGTTAATGACTGATCAACTAGTTTGGGTAATGTAAGAGTGCCACAATGTCTGAATAATAGTGCAATAGTCATATAAAACTTGTTACTATGCAAAAATATTATAGGCTGTTGTGAAATGAAAATAATCTGGAATGTGAAACACGATTTCAACTGTTTTTACAATGATGTGTTGTTGTTGTTTTCAAATGGACTAGTGTTGTTTACAACAGTAGACATGGGCGTTTTAGAATAACGATATTCGGCATCGATGCCACCAACAGATGCCAATATCGTGTCACGTCGAAAATTGTACCGATTTTACCGATGCCAACTATCCAGGCACCATTTTGGTTACCCGTTGAAAGGGTTTTCGATATGGTTTTTACAAAGTGTTAGAAAACCCAATTCATAGGGGTCACACTTTTTAACGGTAAGACGCTGCAATGGGTTACCTCTTCAAAACCCTTTCATTTGGGTTACCTGTTTAAATTCTTACCGGGTTAAATACTATTAAACGGTAAGCCGTTCCGAACGGGTTACCCCTTCAACCACCAGGGTAACACTTTCCGAATCCAAACACTAATTTGATCTCTAGTAACCTTGCATTAAGTTCAAAATAGCATGCATTGAGCTAGCACGTGTTAGTTGCCACTTGCTCTGACCTAAATGGACCACAGCGACTCGATCAATACGGGACTATGGTTATCAATCTCTGTTCATCCATTCTCTCTACATCATGATCAAACCATCATAATATAGCTTCTATACATTTTTTATTGTTATTGTATACCTACATAATTACCTAAATTTAATTAAGTACCTACAGAATCGAGCACCCAATATTAAACGATATAGGGCACTGCGTGATCAAGCCTTATGAACGAAACTACTTAGTAATACAATTCTAGATGTTTGCAAGAGAAATTTCTATATTTTATAGTCTCCTCACCCTACCTAACAACGTAAATTATGATGACAACCATACGGTAACCCTGAAAAACCCTATCAAGAGGATAACCCCTTCAATTGGATACCTTAAAGGAAAGGGTAACCCCTTCCACTGGCTAACATATTGAAAGGGTTACCCTTTCATTGGTGTTAGGAAAAGGTTACAGGAACGAAGAGGTAACATCATCCATACGGTAACCGAATCAACGGTTAACCCTTTCAATTGAATTAACTCATAAAGGGGGTTGTACAGTCCCTGCAACTATCACATCTAAATTCTTGACAACGGTGCGTTCGGATACCCGATACCTACGCGCATCTGAATAAAAGAAAATGCTAACTTCACACTATAATGTCGCATCAGTATCCAAATTAGTAAATAAAAATAGTAAATTGATGAATATTCTAGCAAATGCAGTTTTTTATTTAGGTTTTTGAATTAAATTTCTACCTGCTTGCTTATTGGTTTTTATCATAATCACTGTCGTTTTTTATTAATATATATACCTAACGTTTTTTCCTTGACCTACCGTGATCCTATATTCTATTTCAATCCCTAAATTCCGTTTCCATAATCTATTTATCCCAAAATAATGGTTTCCCTACCTTTTACACTTGTAATGGCAAATGCACAAACCGTGCGAGCCAAAAAAAAAAAAATCACTCGTTTTACGATAGATACCATTTTAATAATCAAATGTCGGTGGGATACGAATTATCAACGATAGTATAACAAGATATAAATCGATGCTAAAAATATCGATATTGGTTTCGGATACCGTATCTTAGATATCGAAGAATATCGATGTCAAGAATATCCAAAAACGCTCATGTCTTGGAGATTATTGATAGGTAATATATTTTTTGAAAAATGAATTGTAGAAGACAATATCATGTTCAATCATTCAGAAATTGTAGATTCAATCATTCAAAAAGTCATACATTTTAAAAAATCTGTAGAGTATAGTACTTATCTACCCATTGCTTTTAATTTCAATAAATGATTATACCTTACATAATACTTTTGATTTACATCATCCTCCGAGCATTTTCCGTTTGATTTACATACCAACCACTTAAAAATTATGAAATACGATTAATCAGGGTGAATGGGGACAAAATCTTAAGTGATTTTCTGTTTTAATTAGGTATTATAATTTGTTGAAAAAAGGGACTAATATTGTTCCTCAATTATAATAAACCATTATTAGGAGACCTTATTGGCATCAAACTATAATGATTTAACCAGAAAATCCCTTTCAAAGTTTTGTCCCATTTCACCCCATTTGACAGTACACAACTACACATCCATGCTTACTAATGACATAGCAGTAGCACGTAGCAGTGATAGCCTCGTAGAAAGAGGAAAGATAGTTTCCTCTGTCTACGGATAGCCTAGTGGTATGACCATTGGACTGCCAAGTCGAAGGTCTCGAGTTCTAATCCAACGCACCTCTGACTTTTCGAAATCATGTGGTAATAATAATTAATTGTCACTCGCACGGTGAAAGAAAACATCGTGAGGAAACCTGCATGCCTTAGAGATTTTCTCAACACGACACGCGTGCCTTCGATTAGAATACGAGGCAAGGCCTCGTTGATTGAAGGGATCCAGCAATAGCTGATTTACAGCCTGTCATAGTCGGGGCGAATTTCACGGATCCCATGGCCATGATTATATGGTTAGTTAAGGAGACTGCGGTTTTTTAGTCGGACCGAGTCCAACATACCCTGCCGCCTCCCCGAGTGGCAGAAGATCCACTAGAATTTTCCGTAATAAAAAAAAAGGTATGAGAGAACCTACCAGAATGGCGCTAGTATAGGTAGCATTGGTGTAGTGTTGAACTGACGACATTAGTTCAAATTCAAAGCTACATCTATGAATATCTTTTTGTATATTTTTGGCATTTTCCATGCTAAGATTTTAAAGTTATTTAGAAAAGGAAAAATACGACCGCGGGCAGGATTCAAACCTGCGTCTTCTGGTTCGGTACACCAGACGCTATGACCACTAAGCCACCGCGATACCTACCCGTCATGTCGAATTTTTCCTTCACATACTGAATTTACGTCTTTATGGTGACGTCAGTAACACCTATTGAAATGCAAGTTTTTGCTTTTCAACCGACACAACTTACTTTACAGTTAGTTCAATGCCGAACGATGCCACCTTACCTTCTAACTATCTTTTTGTATATTGCATTTTCCATGCTAAGATTTTATAGTTATTTAGAAACTTTATTTAGAAATTTAGAAGTTATTTAGAGTCTGGTGTACCGAACCAGAAGACGCAGGTTCGAATCCTGCCCGCGGTCGTATTTTTCCTTTTCTAAATAACTACATCTATGAAGTCTAGCCGAGAGAAATTTGAAAAAAAAAACCCACTGGCTACAGCAGCGCCACTCTAATTTAATGCCTTTTGACAAGAAATTTTTCATTATTTATTTTTTGTATTTTTTAATCTAAATGATGTGACGTGAAAAAAGTATATAGCACGACACATCAGTTTGCATTTGCCATGAAATGCAGAAAGTGACAAAACAACTGGGGATTTAATAGCGCCACTTACGTTCGGCTCATTGTAATTTATCAAAAAAACACATTTGTTGAAACCGTAGACAGTTATTAATAAAAGTATACTCTGTCTACGGTTGGAAGCTATTTTGTAGTGTGGTGGAAACTGGAAATCGGAATAGTATATTAAAAAAAAATTAAAGAGTAGAAGTTCATTTTGCTACCAAAATTCAAATAATTTGTAGGTATTAACACACTGTGGGTGCAGTGCTTGTAGTGTAATAATAGCTATACCATCGTAATTTTATTATTTTTTTCTTTTGTCTTACCTTACCCTATATTATAATGTACTCTGTGCCTTACCCACTCCACTAGCCTGAACTACGCCCAATTAAGAACATTGAACCGATCTAATAGCGTAATAACTTAAATTCACCTGAAGTTATCTGCAATCTTGGGACGAACGGCGCATGCGCATTCGTCACCTCTCAGCACTTAGAATTTGCGTTCGCTCGACCGGCCTCATGTAATCGTACTATTCGTACTCGTACTTGTACTAACGTCGGTCGGTGATACGTAGGCAAAATGAGTGTCGAAAATCCCGCTAGCGATAATGATTGTGAATCAGTAAGTGGTTGGAAAGATTGTTATAATGATTATATATCAGTTACTGTTACATTTATACCTTACGAAAATCGGAGTTGTTCTGTTTACTAGTGAACACAAGTCTCCACGAAGCGAAAATTTTCTAAGTCCCAATATGGCGTCAACTACAATGCTCGAACAAACCGAAGCTAAGCGTCGGTTCGGATAGTTTAGAGAATAAACATCGACATAAATGATAACAGTTTTTTAAAGCGTAACACTATTGATATTTTACTTTGTGATGAAAAATTATGTTTTTTTTTTAAATGTCGTTTATATTGTTCGCAGAGAAAGGTAAATGGTAATAGAAATGAACACGTGAACGGTGTCCACAACGGGTACAGTAGTTCGGAAAGGCATAAGTCCAGCCATAAGTCATCAAGTAAGGACAAGCACCGTGACAAAGATCGCGACCACAAGAACTCATCCAAACACAGCAGGTTAGTTTTTCCAGAAAGTTCTGTGTAAGCATGCATTTTGCGTTCCTTCTATGAAGTTCTTTATTTATGTGTGTATAATTTATAGCGATAAAGACAAGCACTCGTCTAGTAAAAATCACAGCAGCTCTCACAAGTCCTCCAGTAAAGACAAAGACCGCAACGAGAAAGATAAAGAGCGCAGTGATCGAGAGCACAGCAGTAAAGATAAAGATCGCGACAAGGACAAGCATCGAAGTGACAGAGACAAACATAGGGACAAGGATAGAAGTGACCGGGATAGAGACAAGTCTAAGAGCAGCAGTGATGATAAGAAGTCTTCCTCATCATCATCTAAAGACAAAGACAGAGATCATAAGAGCTCTTCTAAAGATCACAAGTCGAAGGATAAGGATAGAGACCGTGAAAAAGATCGCCACAGGAGTGACAAACAACGCAGTGATAAAGACAAATATTCAAGTTCTAAAGATAAACACAGGTTGGTTAATTATTAATTAAGTACTAATATTTTTATGCTCTGGGGCTGTTTATTATTAGTTGCTGAGAGTTAAAAGTTGTTGTTAGTATATAAATAAATTATATATATAACTATATCTATAATTTTATTTATTTTATTATAACTTAACACAATTCACAAATGGTAAAAGGAGTACTTGAGTTTTTTTATGCATATAAGTACTTAGTCTTATTTGATTATAATAGGCACAGACAGGCTCTACTCTAAATAAAATCTAATATCACATTTTCTGTAAATTTTATATGTACCTGAAACATTTTTAGCTGATCCTTTGATGTTTCATTTTCCACAATTATGTACACCACACATAAATACCTAGTTCCATAGCTAAATATTAAAAAAGTTCATGACATTAGGTATATGTCAACTATACCTCAGAAAATTTATTTGTATTTTTATTTTGTGCTAAATGTTTGGTCAACTATGTACAGTATTAGAAGTTTAATTAAGTTAATATCTCATCATAAATCTAGATTTTGTATGTCTGTTTATATACCAAGATTTATTTATACATTAGATGCATACTTACCATATATGAGTTATTAAGTTTACATTAGATGTACATTAATAGCCTTCTTCTTGTAGTAATACTAAAAAATCAAACAATATTGTAAATATATTGTAAATAAATATGTTAAAATAAGTCTTAACTGATATATAAATAATGATTCTTTCTATAGCTCCAGTAAAAGCAAAGAGAAAAGCAGTAGTGAAAAACATGATAAAATCAAATCTGAATCAGATCATCAAGATTATCCTATCAAGAATGAGCCCATGCAGGTAATTACTTTTAAAATAAATACTAGGCAAATATAATAATATGTAATAATCATACATAATCAAACAAAATAGTGACATATTGAAACCTTGTAACACTAATACTACTTTGTTGTTTGTATAATATCACCATACTAAAAGCAGCATTTGCTGATAAATTTCATGCTATTATTGATGTTAATTTACCAAGAATGGTGTATATATTTCAACCATTAACACTAAGGAAATTTAGTATTAATTGAATAAAAATATATTTAACAATAGTTTCTTTAATAGATTGATCAAGCTGATGTCAAGCAAGAAATGAATGATGAAAGTAATGACTTTGGAGGACTCAACACAACAGCTTCGTCTTGTGATTATTCCCTATCACAGTTTAAAGATGAGCCACTCTCAGAATTACCACCTGAAGATGACAGTGAAGAAGATTCACCATCGGTAATAATATGATTTCTTAACCAATGCTTATTTTTTTGCTTTCCACCACTTGTCTATTGTAAAATGATCTGTTGCCACAATACAGATCACCTCACCAGAGTGTCTGCAGCCCGCCATGCATCAAAGACTCTGCAGTCATGCTAATTGTGATCTGGAAAGGTGATATTCACCTTGCCAGGTGGATATTTTAAATGTCTCCTACCTGCCTGATCTTTCGTCTAAAAGTCTTCTTATAATTGAGGCAATCTAAGTTATTTAAAGAATTTGTTAATACTAACTTTATCAATTTCTTATTTATACAGTCCAAGCGCATTGGCAATAAACGACGTGCGCCTAGTGAGAGTGAAGAAGACATTCCATTACTTCAGCGTAAAAAGTCTAAAAAGAAAGTTAAAAAAGGTTTGTAATCTATCTGATTGCATTTCAGATATATTTGCCATAAATATTGTTAAACTCTTATATTGCATCTTAATTTTAGAACCCACTTATGATGATGATATGGATGAGGAAGAGGAGGAGAAACCGAAAAAGAAGAAATCTAAGCCAGCTAAAACTAAACTGACCAAAGTGAAGTCTGAGCCAAATGATGATCCCAGTCCAACCAAACGCAAGAAGAAACAAGATGATGACCAAGAAGTTTGGAAATGGTAAGTTATTATTAATAAAGTTACCATGTGCCAAGGTTATTTTATATTCAATTGTAAGACTTGGGTCAATAAACTCTTGTCATAATGTTTGTCGAAACCGCATTTACGTATAGATGGCGTTGTATAACAAAATATCTTGATTTTGAGGTTATGTGTGTTTAGTAAAGATGTTAATCTTTAAGCATGTGTCACTTGTGTCAGTGAAATTTATTGAACTAAATTCAGTTTTTAGACTAACACCTATAAATAAATTTGTTGTGAGGCACTTGCGCTATCGCAGGCCGAAGTGTATGTAGGTATATGATATTGATATTATATCATCATCCTCCTTGCTTTGCCCCAAGTGTGTTAGAGTTGTTTTGTTTTCGGTTGCTTGCTTTCAGTTTAACCATATGCGGCGGAATATCAGTATTATACACAAAGGGGCTGCCATCACTGCAACCCTATTTATGTCCAATACTGATATCCTATGAATATACCGGTGGTCATACTTTTTGAGACATGACTATAACTAACAAATTGTCGTTGATGTTCGTATAACAACCGGGACGAGCGCCTTTACGTGCTGTCCGAGGCACGGCGGGTTCTCGATGTGTTTAGAATGGTTACCCATCCATAGACTGACCGCGGCAAGCAAAAGCGAATCTTAACGTTGCAGATCGTTTGATCAGCGTAGTTATTATTCACGATCCCCTATACATTATTGATATGACTTATGAATTTGTAATTTATACATTTTAGTAATTATTGATTATTTTCTCAAGGTGGGAAGAAGAAAAGAAGGATGATGGAACCAAATGGACATTTTTGGAACATAAAGGTCCTGTGTTTGCCCCAGATTATGAACCACTACCTGATAATGTTCGATTTTTTTATGATGGTAAAGAGGTGAAGCTTTCACAAGATGCTGAAGAAGTCGCTGGATTTTATGCACGAATGTTAGATCATGATTATACCACCAAATCCACATTTAACAACAATTTCTTTACTGACTGGCGTAAAGTAATGACCCATGAGGAAACAAAGCTTATTAAGGATCTCTCAAAATGTAATTTTAAGGAAATGCATGCTTATTTCCAAAGTGTTTCAGAAAAGAACAGGAACCGAACAAAAGAAGAAAAAGCCTCAATCAAAACAAAAAATGAGGAGATTCAAAAAGAGTATGGTTTTTGTACCATAGATGGTCATAAAGAAAAAATCGGTAACTTTAGAATCGAACCTCCTGGGCTATTTAGAGGGCGTGGTGAACATCCAAAAATGGGTATGTTGAAAAGGCGTGTTATGCCCGAGGATGTCCTTATTAACTGCTCCAAAGACAGTAAAATACCTAAAGCACCCCCAGGACATAAGTGGAAAGAAGTGAGACATGACAACACTGTTACTTGGTTAGCTTCATGGACTGAAAATGTCCAAGGGCAAGCTAAATATGTCATGTTAAATCCTAGTTCTAAATTAAAAGGTGAGAAAGATTGGCAAAAGTATGAAACTGCTAGGAAACTTCACAAGTGCATTGATAAAATCAGACAAACCTATAAAGAGGATTGGAAGGCTAAAGAAATGCGCGTTCGTCAACGTGCAGTCGCTCTGTACTTTATTGATAAACTGGCATTGAGAGCAGGTAATGAAAAGGATGACGATCAAGCAGACACTGTTGGTTGTTGTTCTTTGCGTGTTGAACACATTGCTTTACATAAAGAAAAAGATGGTAAAGAATATGTGGTGGTATTCGATTTTCTTGGTAAAGATTCTATTAGATACTATAATGAAGTGCCGGTTGAGAAGCGTGTATTCAAGAATGTAGAGTTATTCATGGAAAATAAAAAAGATAGTGATGATCTCTTTGACAGACTTAACACTCAAACACTAAATGAACATTTGAAAGATCTCATGCCAGGACTAACAGCTAAGGTCTTCCGTACATACAATGCATCTATAACACTGCAAAGACAACTAGATGAACTGACAGATCCTGATGCGTCTGTACCAGAAAAGATCCTGGCATACAATCGTGCTAATCGTGCAGTAGCTGTTCTATGTAACCATCAGCGTGCAGTGCCTAAAGGTAATGAATAATAAGATTAATAAAACAATATAATTCTTTCTGTAGGTTTAAATTTTCTGTAAGGTTTAAGAATTAAAGCATTCATCCATATAATATCAGCATTCATATAATACATATCATCCAGCCTCTATTTTTTTTTTAAGGTCATTCAAAATCAATGGAGGCTTTAAAAGAGAAGATACAAGCTAAACGTGACCAAGTTGATGAAGCAGAGGAAGATCTACGACAAGCTACGAAGGCTGCTAAACGAGGCTCTGTCAAAGAGAAGCTAGCTTGTGATAAGAAAAAGAAAGCACTAGAACGTCTGAGAGACCAACTTAAGAAACTAGAACTCCAAGAGACCGATCGTGATGAAAATAAAACAATTGCCCTTGGAACTTCAAAACTTAACTATCTAGATCCACGTATCTCAGTAGCTTGGTAAGTGTATGGGATTTTAATAATAAATTGGTAAGTGAAGTATTTGGAATATATTTTAATTTGTTATTTACAGGTGCAAAAAGCATGGTGTACCAATTGAAAAAATCTACAACAAAACCCAACGTGACAAATTCCGTTGGGCGATCGACATGGCCGGTCCGGAATATATCTTCTAAGGTCTCTATATTAGCATTAGCTATACTATATTTTACATATAATTTTCGTTAAATCTGAAACGTTCCACTTCAAATGTGTTGTTTACATGGAATTTATTTTAAGGATTTCTGACGAAAAATTTTGTATTCAGTGATGTAGTATTGTTACTAAAAATATATTTGGACCCAAACGGAATAGTGTTCCTCCGAAGATTAGGATCCAAATTAGAAGTCTGATTCTAATTTATTTTATTGTTAAAACGTTCTCTTTAGCATAATTAGTTGTAGTATAAGACTAGTGTTAAAAGGGAGTTAAGAAATTTCTTGTATAGATTTGCGAACTTTTTTTTAATCAATTGTTTTCTTGTAATCATTATTTCAATTGTTAATTACCGCCTCAATAAGCAATCCATATATTCCTGTGGGGTTAAACGCTTTCTCGTTTTTATCGTTTCGTGGAGGCAAAAAGGTCATTAATTTTAAGACCACCTTTGAACAATGAGGTGTATGCAATTGAAATTCATGCTATTTGTATATAATAGTGAAATTTTGTTCAATTTTGAACAGTCCATCGCGATCTACTTACTTTAAACATACTAGCTACATTAATGTGTTACTAAATAATCAATAGATTATTTATACAAAAGTATTTTTTAGTAAACTAACAAACTTGAAAGCCCAAAAGAATAAAGCCGCATCAGATGTAAAGTAAATTGTGCACAATGTGCAGTAGTAAATGTTGTAAAGTAAGAAATAATGCTATTTTATTTTTATAAAATTAGGATCGGAAATCGTGGCAAACGCAGTTCATGTTACGAAAGGTACAATATTCTAGGTAAATTTGTAATATTACATACGATTTATGTGTGCGTCTTGTATATAGTAAATTTTTACCATGTCATACAATTGTGAAATGAGATTATCCCAAATAAATAAAACATTGACACTAGGACTTGTGACCATTTTATTTTATAACATACCATTAAACACATAATATGAACAATACACCTCCTCACTTATCCATCGTTATCACGAAAGAAATCAGTATCCTCCATTCCTTCTGGCATATAGCTTAATCCCGACTCGTCTTTATGTGCTAAATTATAACCTCTTCCACAACCTGAAAAGGTGAAAGTTTACCAATTACAAAAACTTACAGACACCAGCAGGTCAATCTATCCAAAACTGTCAAATTTTCCCAATTGAATATGAATCCTAATAGGTCAATCAAGTTAATCTATTTAGGTAGTTTCATGGATTAGCAAAAAGGCATGGCGCGACGTCTAAATTGTTGCTTCTACTAGCCGGAGCGACGGTAGAGTAAAAAGTATAATTATTTCCGTATACTTTTGTTAGTGTTAAGGGTTCATAGATTCAAAACCATTGAAAACCTTTGATTATGTTACCGATTCTCAATGTAGCACATAATTGTGTAGGGACCTATCACTTATTTTGGGTGTTTTGAAGTCCCTGGGTGGCGTACACCCTCACGCGTCAGGTACCTATGGGATTCATAAATGAGCTTCAACTTTATGAAGGCGATAACAATATTAGTTGTTACCCGAAAAGTCATGGTTGGAAATTATTTTTTTAATTAATAATAATGTATGATAACATGATAAAACATTTACCTAGTTCTTTCATTAGCTTAGTTGGAGCATTACGCAAATGAAGCGGAACTGGTGGAAGCGGACCCTTCGCTTCCGCCAATGCATTTTGACATTTTTTCATAGCACAATAAACTTCTCTGCTTTTAGGTGCTCTCGCAAGTCTTACAGCACATTGCGCAAGCAAAACATCGCATTCTGGCATTCCTATATGCTGGCAACCTTGTAAACACGCAACAGCTTCTAGGATGGCATTCTGATCTGCTAAACCTGTTAATGACTTCACAAGTTAATATATTTACGTACCTACCTACCTTAGGTACGTACTAGGCCAACCTGCATTAGGCCAGCGTGGTGGACTGTAGCATAATCCTTCTCATATTGAAAGGAGACCCATGCCTGTGCAGTGGGACAGTACCTACATGGGCTGATGATGAGGCAACTACTTACTCGCTTAGAGTTTGTCCAGATGATGCGAATTACGCGCGCGTATGAAAATTTCTGTTGCGCCTCAGATCTCGTGACGCGCGTTCATTTTGAATTTTTGACACAAATTTAGGCAGTACTCCGATAAAGCGGTTCTATTGTGGCTTGCGCACCGTCGGCGTCGCGTCGATGGAAACCACACAAGCTAAGAGAAAATCGACTATATAGAGTGCACCCAATTTTACAAGATAGAATGACTTAAAACTGAAAGTGAAAGTGAAACTGAGTGAAACTTTTTTCACATAGTACCTATGAAGTTCTTCTTTTAAAAAATGTACAGCATTCGATTATCGAGTTTCATTTGTTTTTTTTATTCAGCTTAGACGAGAAAGATGGATACTTCCGAAAATTCGAGCGATTTTTCAATACGAGTTCCGACGCCGAACTAACGCGGCAGAAACAGCTCGCAATATCAATCCCTCAGTTCACACGCACATGAATTATCGGCATGGTTTAACTTTACCAACAATATTGACTAATTTGCGTCAAATCAATAAAATAATGAAAATATGAAAAATGGGTGCCTCATGATTTAACTGAACTGCAGAAAGAAACGCATGTTGAAACTTGTGTTGCCTTGTTGAATCAATACAGAAATGTAGGAATATTGGATCCAATTTTGACATGTGATGAAAGGCGGATTCTTTACGATAACCGTAAGCGAAAAATGCAATGGCTGACCCCAGGTCAAACGCCGCAACAGTGTCCTAATAACTGTTTGGTGGTCTCAGCATGGTGTTATTCACTATAGCTTTCTCCGATCTGGTCAAGCAATAACGGCAGATGTCTACTGTGCCGAACTCCGAGCAATGCAAATAGCAAAACTAGCGGTGAAACAGCCCCGACTCATTAATTGATCTTCACCATTATTGCTCCATGATAACGCGAGACTTCATATAGCATGAGAAACCGTTTTAACTCTACAGGAACTGCAATCAGAAACCATTCGTCACCCTCCGTATTCGCCAGACCTTGCTCCAACGAACTACCATTTTTTTTGTGATTTGGACAATTCTCTATATACGTGATAAAAAGTTTTCTTCCCAGGAGGCAGTACAAAATGTTTTCACACAGTTTGTCGAATCTAGATCACCAGAGTTCTATCGCAAAGACATAAATGACCTTCCTATTAGATGGCAGCAATGTATAGATAATAATGGGAATTATTTTGATTAAATAAATATGATAAATTTAAAAAAAAATCGAATTTCAATTTTTCAGTACAAATCGGCAATTTCATACTTTAACCCCTAATATATTATAATCGCCCTATGTAATCATGTTACCTATATCTTCGCATGCCATCCGCACTAAACGTCGAGCTATATACAAAGGATCCTCTCCACCGCGCAGTGCACGCATAGTCCAGTACAGAGCAGCGTTATCGTCACTCGCTCGAATTGACTTATGCAATGCCGAGATTGTATTGTAGTGCTCTTCTCCTTGTCGGTCGTATACCATGTGCGATCTCTGTAAATATTGTATCTAATAAGGTATAGGTACTTTGCCGTACGTAAACCTTTTTTGTGATTATACAATTTCAGCACCTTAATCCCATTTTTAATATCTTCAAGAGTAAGTATTGTTGGCCCTTTGATGTGTATCTCAGTTCCAGGATCCCTTGCTGCGAGTGCTAGTTCAAGTGCTCCAAGGGCAACCCTTGCATCTCCATCACACACTTCTGCTAACCACTGCAATGAAGCTTCTTCAACAATGCATCTAAAAAGCAATTAGGTACATACTTAAAACTCATTAGATAATATGCCTATCATAGAATATTAAAACTATTCTAGAACTGGAGTCGGGGGATATTAAAGATGTTGATCTTTAACTTCCCCCGACTCCTAAAAGATATAGATTTTAGACCATAAGCAGGATTTTCTTTCACAAAAATATTTAGCATGCTCCGTCATATCCTTTGAGCTTTGTCGACAACTTTGTTTCTTCTACGGATCTCCTTACCTACCTCTGATTCGATCGCATATGAAAAAATACCAAGCATAGCTCTCTCCACAGATCACTGTAATCTTGCGATTTCAGAGACTCATAATCACCTCTGTGTCATAATAATGTCATCACTGGTATTGACACTGATTAAATATATTTCTCATACGGCACTGCGGTTGACGGAAAGACCTTACAAAGTTTCCCGTACGCTGCCCAGCCGAGTCGGATTCGACGAGTGACCTCTTTCTCGAAATTGGACCTTGCTAACTGGACGGTTTGTCTTAGATAGACATAGGTACTCTTTAACAACTTCGAGAACAGAGTTCCGAACTGTTTTTGCTGTTTACTTTTTGGGATACAGTTGCTTGTTCTTGTGAGGTCATTGAGCTGAGCTCTTACAGCGATTCCGCCATGACTACGATATCATCGGAAAATCAAACGTGTGTGGTATAGGTACTCGCCATCGATGTTGATACCGAATGCTTTCCACTCTAGAAGCTTTCCATGGCAGAGGTAAACAGTTTCGGGGAAATAAAATATCCTTGTCTAACACCTCTCTGGAATGGAATTAACCAGATAAAGTGTTCCTGTACTCGGACCGAATTAATGGCGTTTTGTGCGGAAATGTGTCAATAAAGTGGAATAATTATTATGTTGCTTTATAATTCTTACAAGCATTTTAGCACCTCGATATTCCGATAGTCAATGTGGTATCGCTGTATTACCGCCTGATTGCAGTACCGCCCAAGTTTCAATCGAATCTAAGGCTTTTTCATAGCTCACTTACAAAGCATATCTAATGGCAAATCAGTTTCATAGATCATATACAAGTAATATAATCATATTACGTGGATGTGGTCTACGGTAGTGAAACCTTTTCGTGAACCGGCTTGTTCGGGAGGTTCGAAATCATCAAACCGGCGTAGGTAGATGATTCGTGATGACTCTTGAAAAAACTATAAATAACTATATATAGACATGATTTTGAAGCGAAATGACTCTAGTTATAGTAGACTCTAGTATATGGTATTTTCACCTTATTGAAGACAGCAGTTGTCGTTTGGGATGATTGCTGGAACTCTGCTGAAGATTCTTAGCACCCCCTGCCCCGCCATTACCGCGGCCGCTCCCATAACCAAGATTAACGTGGCCTGGGTATTTAGTTGTGTCGCTATTGGGGGGAAATAGTCGGTACTCACCTCGTTTGGCAGGCAGGTTGATGAGCGCAGTATGCAGCTATTCCACAGAAAGGACGCTATTGCCCATTCAGAAATCGGCAGTCAGCTCCTTCCATGATCAAAAAAATTTGCCAGTCACCAAGGTATTAGCGAGGCTGACTGCCCAGGGTGCCCGGACGATAATTCATATTATATCGTGGAGGCTTTTTTAACACACCCCTTTAATATCAAATACTTATAGAAAATAATTTGTAGAAGATTGCTCAATTAGATTTGTTTTAAATATTTTAAATAAATCTTACTTAGGTAGGTCAATTTCAGATGATTTCTTGATGTCTTCTGTATAGTTCCCAATAACAGCCTGTCCACTCTTTTTAAGAGCTAGTTTTAAAATAACTAAAACATCATCTGCACTTAATTTCTCCATGACCACAACTCTACATCGACTCAGAAGTGCGTTATTTAAACTAAATGAAGGGTTCTCAGTTGTAGCACCAATAAGGATTATAGTTCCGTTTTCAACATGGGGTAAAAATGTGTCTTGTTGCAGTTTGTTAAATCTGTAACAATAACATTGTAGGTAACTTTTAAACGTAGGACTGATCGAAAACTCGTAAGTTCCCACATAGGTACAGGTGACTGATCATTGTTGTTAACTTATGTTAAAGAAAACGGACTTCAAGCACTGTCAAACATCAAAATCAGCAAAGATTTAAATTGTTAGATGCGCCCTACCGCGTCAAATAATGTTCTGTTCAATGTGTGTTTTATGCCTCCTCTACACAATCGGTCATGATGGGCAATTACACGCGAGCACGATCGTGTAGAAGGGCTACATGCCTGGAGTCGCCCATCATCGTCCTTAATCGTCGTCATGATCGCGGCGATCGGTGACTTGTCGGTTTTTAGGGCACGCATCAACGGGAATCGCTTGTAGTTGGATGCGCGTGTCCACACGATCGCCGATCATTCATTCACCGTAGGACAGCGAGCCGTGCGTACGTCGCCTCGTTTTTTTTTTTAAATACAAGTTAGTGCGAGTGCAAAACAATGGCTACTGGGTGGTCAAATGAAGAGACAAAATGCCTGAAATATAATTTTTCCTCCTCTCTGACTAGGTATACTTTGCTGTGCCCGACAGAGTCCATAATTGATTCAAATTCAAATCTTTATTGCTTTCATATGTAATAAGGATGTTACAATAATTTATGGTATCAATATGAAACCCTGCAAGGGCGCTGCAAAATTAATATTCTAGTGTAATTTGGTACGTTACAATAACAATATTATTCTAGCACTAAGCCTCATTATGGAATGCAATAAAGTTGAATTTGAATAAATGAACAGGCAGAAATATGTACTTGGAGACTTTGTTGCGCTGCTTCTTCTTACCGAATCACTAGGAGCATTTTGAGGGCTGTCTAAAATGTAAAAATGACGTTCAAAACTACTACCTATTATTCTACCTTGAAATGATTTTAACCTTGACTTTGATTATACCAAAAGCCGCATCAGCTTAGGCGAAAAACTGACCCTATGTCAGTTTACTAATTCTGGATCGCGAATCAAAGAACATTATTATTATGTAAACTAGAATACCTACATATTTACGTGATAACAACAGATCATTATTGCTTACATAGGTAAGTATATAACTATATCCATACTTACCTACCTATGAATTTCATCCATAAAAAGTACAGTCTGTCTTTTGAACTGAGCTTCATTTTTAGCGACTTTTGTCACTTCTTTAACATCGTTAATACCTGCCATGGTAGCCGATAGCTTTACGAATCTCATGTTATTTTGTTCTTTGCAAATATTAGCAATCACATTAGCCATTGAAGTCTGAAATAAAAATCTTTTATTATTATTAAAATTATAAACATGGCACACGGTACGTTATGCATGAGTGGCATGATACAACATACTTCAAAGCATATTGGCGGTTTGTGATCCGGCTCGAAGGACCATGTTTAAAACTGGGTGTTAGAAATAAGTGGACTGTATTTATTTATATTAGTATATAGGCGTGGTTTATTCTCCTCCACAATTACAAAAAATAACTTCGTCGAGAACAAACAGAAGATTTAAATTTAACTAGGATGTGTGACCGTCCGTCGTGGTGTCAGTCAGCGCGAGCGTAGCTGAGCAAGTGCCGTCCCGCTGCCGCGCGACGCCCGCCCGCGTAGCCGCCGCTCACCGCCATGACTCAGGCGGTTACCGCGCCGCTCCGCGCAGCTGTGCACTACCGCGCGTTGTTGGGTACGATTCCCAACATGTACCTAGCCTTGATTTGTGTAGAAGTGACACGACTATGACTAAAACAAGACGATCTGAAGGAAGTAGGGCACTACTCCCTGTTCTCGAAGCGTTTCGTCCAATATCCAATATATGTATACATATTGGACGAAACGCTTCGAGAAGTCGAGCTTCGAGCAGTCGTCGTCCGAACAACGTGTTTGCTTAATTGCTTATTATCGCTGTGTTGAACAAGAACACGGACACAGCAGTTCAAGTATGTGATCTGTTAATTAATAATTGATAAATCCTGTGATATTATGTTCAAGGAAAACTACAGACGAAAGATGTTTTATTAAGTCCGGAATTTAGTTTTTATGTCTAAGTATACAATAGAATTGTCGCAGAATAATAATATTATGATTCAAGTAAAAAATTCGAAATAAAAAGATTGTGTACCTAAGTAGGTACTCATGTCCAACTAGGTTTACCATATCTCATGATTTGTTCTGAGATCTCAGGATTTTTAGGCTCTTCTCAGGATTGCGGCCGGATTTAGGAAATCTCAGGATTTTCAGATCTTTTTTATTACAAAAAAACAAATAATGTAATAATAAAGACTAATTTAAAAATTATTTGATGCGGTGGGAGGTGTCGATGGAATCTGCACGCAATGCCCACGCGTCGTGCTGCGGGCTACAAAGCTGTTAAACAATTTTTTTTAAAGAAATCTCAGTATTTTTCAATGGAAATTAGGGTTCGGGATTAGGGAAATTAGACTGCCTCATTAGTCTAGTGGTCCTAAGCGCGACTGCTACGCTAGAGGTCCTGGGTTCGATCCCCAGGTCGAGCAAAGTGTTATTGGGTTTTTTATGAAATTCTCAGTAGCAGCTCGGAGTCTGGATTTGTGCCCGGTTGTGCTTCATGGCAATAGGCTCGCCCCCTATTACATGGGACCTAAAACATACCGGCGAAATGTGGGTGTACATTAGTACACCTCTGCCTAACCCTTCGGGGAATACAGGCGTGATGGTGTGTGTGTGAAATTAGGGTTTTTCCCTGGAGTTTTAAATTTTGTATCTGGTAACAAGATGTACAACTGCGATGTATGTTTTTTGGTATGTTTAATACCTCTCATATAATAGGGGGCGTGCCTATTAATCAAAGATAAATTAAAATTCCGAGCTACTATTGACAATTTCAAATATAAAATATTCTAAATGACTTTCAATATAAGTAGGTAGTAATATTGTTCAAATGTATTTTATGTTCTTTGAAGACATTGAGCCAGTTCATCTAGATCTCTGAGTATATTACTATCTAGATAATGTCTACAGAATGAAAATAAGGTAATGTCTATAAATTAAACCTGGTCATTAAAACAATGTTGTGACATGTGAATAAACAAAGTTTACCTAAAGAACAAACTCCAACAGAACAAAATTTGGGAAACAATACTATATTTTGGGATTTGTTACTTCTAACAATACAGTAGTAATAAACATAACATTAATTAATACAGGGATAGTTATAAAACAAAAGTTGTTTGATTATGATATTACTTATATCGTCCTGTGAGGTTATTCTATAACAGTACACAATTACTCACGTATGTGATAGGTATACTGTGTACTACTGTATATAATTACTATTAAAATAAATATGCAAGATCTCAGTTATAAAGCCCTTGCAAAAGCCATTTAGAAACCAGGCTAAAGAAAAATAACAAGATTTGTTTTTAGGAATGGTAATATAGTGAAACAGAAAATTAAAGTTGCCAGTGTTGAAATAAAAATAAGGTAAGTAATACTATGGGCCGGTTGTTTCAAACGGTTGGTTAACGTCACATACGTACGTCAAATAATAACGATTACGTCAGTTGTGCGTTGTTTCACTGCATGAAAAACAGATTGTCACAGTTATTAGGGCTGCCAGTAAAAAGCTTACTTTTTCGCAATAAAAATGGTTGGGAGATTTTTAAATTATGGCAAAATTCCGCCATTCGCGTCAAATTTTCAAGTGGAAGTGTGTTTTTTTGTCACTTAATGTAACACTTGTTTTAAAAAAAAAACAAGTAGATCGCTCGATAGATCCTAATGCATATTATTACAGTTGCAAGAAGCTGGTCTATGGGTTTTACTGCCAAATTTCTGAAAATTGTGAGTCAAATTTAGAAACAAATTTAATGAATAGGTAGATAGACCTAAGTACCTACCTACTTAATAAACTGATAACTGAGTAGGCACACTTTTCTGTAATAACATGATATGCAATGATATTTATTTTCTGTAAATACTAAGTAAATAGATCTTTTAAAGACATTTTTACAAGTCAATGTTTTGATTTTTTTATGCTAGCTTTTGATGTAGCATATTTTATTTCATTTTCAATTCCATGTGTTAACAATAGAGCAACTTATTTTGAAACACTGTTAAGTACTTTTTTCTTCCTTTCTACATTATTTGTTTATCCGTCAGATGAACTATTATCGAACGCAACAAAAGAGAGTCCATAATTGTTTACTGTTTTAACCAGTGGGGACGGCACCGGTTACTGTAATCGTTATTTTTTAACGGACATTAATGCCCATCATTTTGTGAAACAACACTTTTTGGTTTGACGATAGTTAACGCCATTTTTTACATATACATGTGCGTTAAGTGGACGTGAAACAATCGGCCCTAAGAGTACTACATATTTTCGTCCTGTCTGTACTATATCCACCTTATTACAAATTGATGGTCACTATGGTGAGAGCTTCTATAGTTGTATTGTGAAAGAAAATGTCTTGACTTTTTAAATGTTTGAGATTAAGGTAGTCATCTCACCAGTACTCACCACCACACCTAGTTATTTTAAAAATATATACATATATTCATTATTTTAACAGAAAAATTAACTGAAAAAAACTGAAAGGCGAAAATTAATTTAAATTAAAATAAGCTAAAACAGGCACTTTGGAAGTGTAACAAAACATATTAAAAACATCTTTGGAAAAAAATATTTAAATGATGAGCATAAATATTTTTTTATGTTTGTCTGGGTGTTTTATAAGTATTTATTTACAGAAAAAGCTATACATTGTCTAGTACCCATGGTACAAGCTCTGCTGCGTAAAAATGTCCGAAATATTTATTTAATTCCTCCTCTGAGCCTTTTCCCAAATATGTCGAGGTTGTCTTCCAGTCTAAGCAGATGCAGCTCAATATCAGTATTTTACATGAAGCAACTTTGACGTCTACAACCCAATTTCTAGGCAATACTAAGGATAGGCAATACTATAACGTAAGGATAGACTAATTATATTTTTGTGATTTTGACTAACACTAATAAAATTGTCATTTTGTCATAGGTGTTCACATGACAAGGCTGACTATTTATTTATTAAATCAAGTACTATATTGTACAAACAGAGTATCAAATAAAACAAATTACCTTCCCACAACCAGGTGGCCCCCATAAGATCATATTGGGTATTTTTTTCTGTTCTAACAAAGACCTTAACATTGATCCAGGGCCAAATGCATGCAACTGCCCAATAATATCTTGTAGATGCAATGGTCTCATTTGTTCAGCCAGAGGGATTTTTTTCATTTGAGTTTTCAGAGCTTTAGAATCCCTTTCGGAATTTGGAGGGTTCTAAAAACATATTTGGTCAGTGTCGTTTTAGGCTGTTTTCTGACACATTTCAATGCAACATTGATAAAGCAATTTCAAATTTACTTACAACAATTTTCGAAGAAGTAGGGCTAGAGCTGATTCGTACACGCTTTTCACGGGAGGAATCAATATTGAAGTGTGAACTACTTCGTTTAGGTTCGAGTTTGTTTTGTTTACTTTCTTCAGAAGTATTAAGAAATAAACATTTGTTAACATGTTCTTCTATCAGGTTTTTTTCAAAATCTTTATTACAAATGGGACATGATATAGAAGTCTTTAGACAATCCTTTTCTACGTTCGAAGCCATGGCTATCCATATAACCGTACTATAGTTCGGGTTCAACTTGTTCTGTGGCTTCCCGCTTCTAACGTTCAAGAGTAGGTAGTTATAAAAGTGACATTATGATTTTTTTTTTTTTGTTTTGGCGTTGCACTCTTCGTGCATATTGCCACTGACAATATTTAGTCTGATATTTAACAAAACGTAAGAATCGATAACTCGCGAAATAAAAAATATTACAAAGGGAAATTTGGAAACGAAAAGGAGAATAGTTGTTTAAAATACAACAAAATAAATATATACAAATTTAACAGTAACAACAGCAAACTGTCACCATTTAACACAACCAGGTGACCCAATAAAAGGGCCGACTCGATAAAGGCTCGACTCGAGTCTTTATAATAAACTAAAAACTTTATAATATAAATGTTTATACATATTATTACGCTTAAATAGCTATATCATTATTTACAAGGAAAAGTGCTATGGTTTTATAAATATTTAAATTAAAATTAAATAAAATACATGAGATAGAAGAGGGAAAAGGGAAAAATAAGATTTATGATGTCGGAAAAATTAATGTCATTCGACAGGTTTTGACCATGAAGGTATAGATAATAATGGAGACCACATTTCGAATACCTACTTGAAGCAAAACTTATGTATCGCTATCTCGCTTACTGTAGGCAGACCCTCTCCTTCTAAGTAGGGTAACCTTTGTTTTATTTTACCTAGGACATTAATCAAATCAAATCAAATCAAATTGTTTATTGCATTCCACAATGTAAGAATAGATGATAAATACAGTTTTGTGATCATCGTGGACCCTGTAGGGCACAGCAACATAGGAGAGAGGGAGATGAATTGTAATTAATATTTATATGTAATTATTCGTTATGTAATAAATTAATTAATGTAATTGTAATTATTTATTTTTATAGTGAATTAATTAATACAAAATATATTTTTTTTTTTGTATAATTATTGTAATTATTTAG
Source organism: Acronicta alni (assembly GCA_964056405.1). Lineage (NCBI taxonomy): Eukaryota > Metazoa > Arthropoda > Insecta > Lepidoptera > Noctuidae > Acronicta > Acronicta alni. The sequence goes on along the minus strand of OZ043916.1, from coordinate 12,810,763 downwards.
TAAGTAATTAAGTATAATGAAATAAATTTGCAATTGGTACTATTGAATTTTTGCATTATTAATATAATTTATCAATTTATTATAGTTCACTTGTAATATTATTAAATATTTTTACTATTATTATATTAGTTTAAGTAAATATTGGTTAGAGTTTAATGGTAGGTAGTAATTGAAATAATTGGATTTAAATTTTATTATAGATTAAATTTAATTCTTTGTATTCAAGTATTCATTTATAGAGTAATAACATTTGTTTATTAATAATGTTTTTAATTTTTTAACAAATAAATTATATCTTTCTTCATTTTTTATATTTTCTGGCAATTTATTATACATTTTTATAGAAATAACATATGGACTAGATGAATGCATAGTTAATTTAGAAGTTGGCAATTTTATTCTGTTTCTATGTCTTAGTGTATATTTAGTTTGTGTGTCTTGTCGTTTAATGTATAGGTCTGGATATTTTCGAACCAGTTTACACATTTCTAAAATATATATACATGGTAGCGTAAGGATTTTAAGGTTTTGGAAATGAGATTTGCAGCTTTCGGTTTGCTCTATATTAACTAGAATTCTAATTAATTTCTTTTGAAGGATAAAAAGACTAGGTGCGTCCGTACTGTCCGTACATTACGTAGTTGCTTACCATTTTAGTGTTTTATTTAATTAATAAATCTATATCACTTTTCACTTCTAAGACTTAGCCTTAGCCTAAGATTGATGAAAAATGTGTATAATAAATTATGAAAGAAGCTATATGTTTCGGTGTGAAAGTTAGCTAAGCTTATATTTTCAAGAATTTTTCAACATTGGTTTTTATTAGTTTGGTCCTCAACATTGCAGCCAGCATGTTTCACTCCCATATCGTTAAGTGAAGAATAACTTTCATAATTGCCAGAACTAGTACTTGGTACAGCCTGAGCACCTGTTTGCACCATAGACTCTCCATGTAATGAATTTGCTATCTGAAAATTATAATATGTATATTTTACAAAATATTGCCTTTTGTCATATATTTGAAAATGTTGCTAAAACATAATAATATGTAATATAGCCATATAACTTTAAAAAAAAATGTGTTATGTTGACTTGTAAAAGTGTCTTTATAAGATCTATTTACAGAAATAAATATATTTTATCATTTATAGATAATTAAATGTTTACCTTGCAAAATGATACTACTTCTTGATTTATTGTTATAGTAGGAACTGCTGTTTGTTTTAAGTGCCTTGTTGAATCATAATCTGATTCTTGAAAATGCAAAGTGCAAATCCTTGCTCCTCCTTCATAAAACTTCATTTACAGTGTTACAATGGATAACCACAACTTTCTGCGAGTACTATTATTAGAAAATCTAAAAAAACATATTATTGTACATTAATGTTGTAAATAATAATAAACAAAAACTAAAACCTAAGAAAATAAAGTCTGCAAATAGGTGCATAATAATTATATTAAACACCTATTTGCAGTCAATATATATAGTCATAAGACTATGAAACATGTATAATAAAATTATAAGGTCCCACGGAAAGTCCCAGATATATCCTCAATATGGTCACAATATTTCTGTATTACTTTAAATAAACAAAAGTAAATAAAATTTCACTAAGTCCATGAAATTCAATGTAAAACTATTCGATCTTTAAATAGTTATCTGTTAAAGTTATCTTAAAAAGCAAAAACTTGCATTTCAATAGGTGTTACTGACGTCACCATAAAGACGTAAATTCAGTATGTGAAGGAAAAATTCGACATGACGGGTAGGTATCGCGGTGGCTTAGTGGTCATAGCGTCTGGTGTACCGAACCAGAAGACGCAGGTTCGAATCCTGCCCGCGGTCGTATTTTTCCTTTTCTAAATAACTTATTGTAAAGTTTTCCAAGTTGTCAAAATTAGTTGTTACTTCTTTCGTGAGACGGACTATACGACTATTCCTGCGTAACAATTTACATAATGTTACAATGTAACGTAAAAACAAACTCGATTTCCTTAGCTAATACGATGTTACTAGAGGTGAGTCGTTCACGAATGAATGTTTCAAATGGACCACTACTTCAGTTGGTCCGGTTGGTCGAGTCTCGTCATTCGTCCACTAGTTCAGTTGTACTTCAAATAGTTCTTTATTTATATCTTTTTATCAGTGTATCTAGTCCACCGGCCGGGAACGAGAACGACCCAAACGAAACACGAAGGAGGAGGATTATGGGAATTTAAACTTTATTCCAACAGCATATCGATGTTGTCACCGCTTCAGAAAAGTTTGTAGCATAGCATAGCACTACGATTTTAAATACGATATTATAATTTACAATCACGTTTGTTCTAGTTGGAATCTGTATCAGTAAACCTGATCAAGTATGAAGGGAAATCTGTGGTATAATTTTAATTTTTAACGTGTGCGTCGTTTCTCAGCTCGTTTAACTAGCTTGCGATAAGATGATTCAATGAACTGTTGAGTTAAAACCTATTCCATATATTTGGATGAAATAGTGAATGAAAACCGAACGATAAAGTTTGATGAGCTACTGAACTATTGAACTAGAAGAAGGATATAGTTCACTGACAAAAAAGACATTTTTATCTTTTCATTTCAGTGACACATTTGCGCATGCCTAGATGTTACATATTCCAAGTTCGAGATATTAGTGTTACATTCGTAACTCTACCAATTGATTCGAGCCCAAATCGAAACAATCGACTAACGACTAGAACATTTCGCCCACCGCTGCCACAAGCCACAATTATGTCATAAGTCCACTTGTCAAATCAATTGTCAATTTTCAATCATAGCAAAAAAAAAAAAAAAAAAGCAAATGTCAAAGTATTTGAGCGAGACGAATTTTCAATTGTGGATTTTGTGAAAAATTGTTATTTTTCAGATGAAATAGATTTAGTTAATTTTTAATAATGGAACAAAATGGATGACAAAGTAATTGATTTGAACGAAAAAAAGAAAAAAAATAACTTCGTTATGGAGGTAGCAAATGTCAAGAAACGCGTAAAGAAAAATAAGGAGGTCAGCGAACTTAACGCAGACAGTTACATCGAAAAGCCCGTAAATAATGTAAGAGAAATCGTAAGTGTTCAATGCTAATGTGTCAATATTATTTATTGTTGTGTTAGTGTAATGTGTAAGAACTACTGGATCCAGTAAATTACAGATTTAATAACTAAGTACAACTTCAACAACTAGAAAGTGTTGATTTAAAGTACTTAAACTGAAAAATTAAAATGTTTTCTGAACTTCCCTTTCACTTATTTCCTTCCCCCTTTTTATCTTTTTATTTAACTCTAGTTCACACATCCTCCTCACCCCGCGCCACCAGGAAGGGTTTTATTACACCCTAATATAATTTACAACAAGCTGTCAGTCTTGTATATTAAATTGAAATCAACTAAGTAATGGGATGTTTCCAGTTAGCAGTGTTCTGCTATTGGAACACATGACTAAAGCTTCATAAATTTGATCGACAAACTTGCAATTGCATCTAGTAATAGCAAAATAGTTGTTAAGCATTTTTGAATAATATTTTGGCTGTCAATAGTTATAAACTAGTGGTTAAATCTTTTAGTTTTTTTATTAATAATATTACCACATATTTACGGTATATGCTATACATATATTTAATGTTTTATTTTCTTAAATATTTTTTAATGTTAGTTTAATAACATTACTAACAGGGTGATGGTGCTGAAAACATGGAACAATTACAAGTCACAATACAAGATGTGGAGGGACCACCCCGAGGTGTGTACATACATTTGGAAATAAATCTGGTGTTTCTTGGCCTGCTTGCATTGGCAATTTGTACCAGACTGCCCAACCTTGATGAACCACACTATATTGTGTAAGTAACTATAACACCTCCAGTAGTAATACTAATATTTGATTAGCAATACCTACATTAAAATAATAACTTTTACTACCTTTATAGATAGTATGAATTTTATTATGCTTTGCATAGTGCAAATGGAATAGTGGATGCTGAAAGCCCTATCTAAATAAATATCTTCACTAAGAGGTCTCATGGCTAAATAAAAACTACACTGATTAACCAATCTGCAAGGTTAAGCTGCGCTAGTCTCAGTCAGTCTGTGGATGGGTAATCATTCTTTAAACATTGACACTACTCCGTACCTTGGAGAGCATGCAAAGCCGTCGGAATACTGATGACAATCATTAGTTGTAATCAAAAGTCCAAAGAGCCAGACAATCAGTCTTTCCTCAGGATATCAGTAGTACCCAGAAATTGGGTTACAGAGTACTGATGGCAGTTGCTTTCTGTAAAATACTGACATTCAGCTGCGTCTGGTACTGGTAAGACTGGAAGCTGACCTGAACATAGTTGGGAAAATGCTAGGATGATGATGACCTTCACAAATTAATTTCCCACCCTTTATTGTTACCTACATAACTGTTCATTAATGTTCCCGATTTTAAATAATTTTGAAACAAAAATTGCAAACATTCAAGAAAATCAAAATTGTATGTAATTTAAATGCAATTTTATTATTTCAAAATCAAAGCTTTAGTTGGCGACTAAAAAGTTACATATCTCTTTGGTTGTACATTCTGTAAATGATTGATGTATTTAACTTATTGTATTTTTATTTCAGGTTTGATGAATTACACTATGGTCGATATGTGTCTCTTTATACAAAAGGAATTTTCTTTTTTGATGCCCATCCGCCGCTTGGGAAACAATTGTTGTACTTAGCTGGCCGAGCTGCTGGCTATGATGGAAACTTCACTTTCGACCGAATAGGCACACCTTATACAGATAATGTACCAGTAGTTGCTCTTCGCTTAATTCCTGCATTCGCTGGGAGTTTGTTGGTAGCTGTTGCATATCAGTTAATGTTAGAAATATCTTTATATCACTGGTCTGCTATTTTAGCTGGTCTTCTAGTTCTGTGCGGTGAGTAATACTCTTCAACAAAACATATTTATGAATTACTTAATTATTTAACAATTCAACTACAGAGAAGGCAGGAATTTTAATAAATTTATAATTTTATTAGATTAAGTAGGTCCATAGTAATAAGTGTCTAATGTCGTCAAGGTCATCGTCAATTTAAACGCCTCACCACCCGAACGGCACACATTCTGTAGTCACAAAAGTTCGCAGTCAATCCGGCGCCCTGCCCGTGCTCTGTCCACCCGGCGTCCCCTCGTAGTTACGTTTCGCCGTACCTACCACACGACTTTACTCTAAACTTGAAGGCGGATGGAGCGGCGACGGCGCGGCGTCATTTCGCAGTCAGTGAAGGGCCTCCTCACTGCACATGAGTCGCCCGCGCGATGTATATGGGCAAGAGTGAACCGCACGCTGTCTACGCCTACGCGTACACCTATATTTTCGCATAGAAATCTAAAATGTAGATGTAAAATGTAGGCTATGCCATACAGCTTAAGTCCCAGAGAATTGTGCTGCGTGGCTGAGGCGATTAATGGACGATGACTATTAAAATTATGAATAGGTAAACAGTTCATTGATATTATTATTGCACGCTTTCAGAAAATTGTTTCTTAGCACAGTCAAGGTTTATGTTACTAGAAACTATTCAGATACTGTTTGGACTTTGTGGAGTGTTGTGTGCTATTAAAAGTACTCGGCGAACAGGTCTTACAAGTGTTGTTTGGCTTTGTGTTGCTGCTCTTTCACTTGGTTGTTGCTTTTCGTGAGTATAGTTTTGTATTTGTACCTATGCAAGTGAATGACAATTTGTACGTCTTAATTGTAAATATCATATCAGAAATCAATAAATATCATACCATCAAGCTATACAGTTGTACTACAAAAATCACCGTTAATTCGTCGGAATCCGGGCGGTCCAAGTCCAAAGCTCGAAAGGGCTAACCGTATAGCTTGATGTTGCCGCGTGTAGCCGTCCAGAGGTGACCCGCTAGCGCCCACCGCGTTAGATACTTGACGTTATAATTCGTCATTGCCGGTTTTGATGGCAGGTAGCGATTATTCAATTGAAGTTCATATGTATTAATCCAAAACCTTTATATGTGTATCATTCCGAAAGGGGATTAAATAAAGTTTATTCATAGAACTACTTCTAAACTTGATTGGACAAAATAAATAGGTATATTTTTTGTTACAGGGTCAAATATTCAGGTGTGTACTCCTACTTGCTCACATTGTTCCTAGTTGGGAAACAGATATGGGGTAAAATTGGGTGTTTAAATTCTGGATCGCGTCTTGTATTTTCGGCATTATGGAGGCTTTTATTACTTGTCGCTATTCCATTTGCGGTATATGTGGGCGTATTTTATGCTCACTTAAAAATGCTTCCTAAAGCTGGTCCACACGACAGTGTTATGACAAGCGCTTTCCAAGCGTCGCTAGAAGGTGGGCTCGCGAGTATTACTAGGGGCCAACCATTACATGTCGCTCATGGTTCTCAAATAACTTTAAGGTACTTGATCATTTATTGTACATGTTTCACATTTATAGACAAACTTAAACTTACAATAATTAACTAATCTGCGTATTGCTTTAGACACACGCACGGCCGCACATGCTGGTTGCACTCGCACGCCCATGTATACCCCGTGCGATACACGGACGGGCGCGGCTCGTCACACCAGCAACAAGTTACTTGCTACAGCTTCAAGGATGTGAACAACTGGTGGATAGTGAAACGCCCGGATCAGGCATCGCTCTCCGTTTCTCGTCCTCCTGATGCTATTCGACACGGTGATGTCGTACAACTACTCCATGGTATTACCAGTCGAGCTTTGAATTCTCACGATGTCGCTGCACCCGTTTCACCGCAGTCGCAAGTATGGATAAATACTAATAATAGTTTCGTTTTATTCCAAGAAACTTTACAAACCAAAACGTTATCACTTCTCTCTAGGAAGTTTCATGTTACATCGACTACAACGTATCGATGCCAGCTCAGAATCTTTGGCGAGTTGATATCGTGAACCGTGACAGCGAAGACGCCACATGGGACAGCATCCGGTCTATGGTTCGATTGGTGCATGTAGACTCGGGCTCTGCTTTACGTTTTAGCGGAAGACAGTTGCCTTCGTGGGGCTTCCATCAACACGAAGTGGTTGCTGACAAAGTACTGACCCATCAAGATACAATATGGAATGTTGAAGAACATAGATATACGAAGGGTGAACTAGCTACTTAAATATTATTTTATCTTTTTGTTTTTTATAGACCCACTAACTTTGACATTTTGTTTTCTTAGCTGATGATAGAAAAGAGAGGGAACGCGAACTTGTATCTGCAGAAATGATACCAACTACTGTAACTCAATTAACATTTTGGGAGAAGTTTGCAGAGTTACAGTATAAAATGATAGCACACGCACCTGATGCGCCACATGGTCATATGTTCGCTAGTGAGCCAACAGAGTGGCCTTTGCTTGTAAGGTCTATCGCGTATTGGCTGTCTCCTAATTCAAATGTGAGTTCTTCAGGAAGACATTTTCAATAGGTTTACTTTAGTTTTATCGATTTTAATTCCCGATTCTTTTTTCAGGCTCAAGTACATCTAATCGGAAATATGATTACCTGGTACACGGGGTCAATTGCTGTTATACTATACACTGCCTTTCTAGCATTGTATGCCATACGACAGCGACGCGCGTGCACTGACCTACCACAGATAGCATTGCAGAAATTCTATGACGCTGGATGCATATTGTTTTTGGGCTACTGGATGCACTACCTTCCTTATTTCTTTATGGATCGTACTCTGTTTCTTCATCACTACTTACCTGCTTACATTTATAAAATTTTACTGTTATCATTTGTTATTGATCACATATACTTTATTATTCAGTCCCGGGAAAAAACTCGCCCAATAACAAATATTTTCATATTATGTATTGCAGTATGGTTAGCATACGTTGCAATTACTTTTAAAAAATTTAGCGTCCTTAACTATGGAAACATTGATCTGACTGAACATGACCTTTTGAATCTCAGATGGAAAGATACTTGGGATTTTATACTTCACAAGAAAGGATAAAAAACGCAAGCAAACTTCTCTATTCAGCTGCCATTTTAAAATCTTGTCACTCATCAATTATTTATAACATTAAATAACTAAACTAATACGTAAGTATTAAGTAATTATTAAGTCAGATTAAGTTGAAAATACTCAGAATAAGTATAAAAGACTTGAAAAATTATTTGGATAGGTTGTTTATATGGAGATGTGTGTTCAAGGAATATTATCAGGTTACAATCAATTTTTATATCAGTTGCCTTAGCAATTTGAAAATGCATAAATAATTTATTTTTGTACCTAAGTATTTTATGAAGTATTTTTGTAAGTTTAAAGAAATTATTATTATAATAAAATATTTTCTTGAAACAAGATTTCAATAAAACCTTCAATTGTTTTTAGTAAATTACATTTATTTTATAATAAGCCATGTTATGATGTAATATTGTATGATATTAACGGCGGCTGTGAGTAGGTTCCACTTCCATAGGCTGAGGGCTAGTGATATTAACAGATGTAACTTCCAGAGGTATAACCCTCTGCTTCAGCACTGCTGTAGTGCCTAGGGCATATCTGTAAGATCCTTGCTTCTTGCCCTAGAAATGAATTATTAGAAATTAATTATTATTCCCCTATATTTTTTTTTTCTTAGCCATTGCTATCCCACTGCTGGCTAAGGCCTCCCCAAGGACCATCTAGCAACTCTTTTCTTGTGCTGCCTTCCACACCAGCCTTCACAGTATGCATCTAAATCGTCTTGGCACCTCTTGCCAGGCCAGCCTCGAAAACACCTACCATCATCAAGCATCTATTGTGTGGAGACTTGCCCATTAATCACTATGTGGCTGATATGAGCCGCTCAATAACACTGCCTATGGCTGTTTGGGTGTGCAGCATACTGAAGCCCATATTTAACCTTTTGACTGCCACATTAATAACGAAAATCTGTGTTCTCTACGCCAAGCACTAAAAGTGGTATTTTTGTCGTGCCATGCCGTCCTTAGTGTCGTGAGCAAGTTTTAACTTGACATCTATAGAAATCCGTGGCGGTCAAAGGGTTAATTATTAAAAATTATTTTGGTTTACAATTGATTACCTTAACATTAGCTTCTTCATATGTCCTGAGGTACTGAGCAGGCCCTGACCCACGAATGACACAGAGGTCAACATTAGAACCTGATCCCAAGTCATTGAAAATACCAGCAGCAATGGCATCACGGACAAGTTTCTTTCCCTCTTCCTCAGTCATGTTTGGCTTCCAGCCAGCTTCAAACACTGCCATGGCAGCTAAGGAGCCAGAACCTAGTAAAAGTTGAAATTATTTTGGTATTATATTTTTGTCATTATTCTAGTGATAATTAAAATGACTGCTACACTAGAGTTCCTGGGGGTTTGGGTTTTTCTAAAGTATTCTGAATAACGGTTTGGAGTTGTTAGTGGCAATAGTTCTAAACATGTGACTGAAACACTGGCAAACTGTGGATGTGGTATAGTATTCCATCATTGCCTAACCCTTCAGAGAATATAGGCATGATGGTATGTTATAATAATTAAAAAATATATCACATAATTATTATTGCAGTTTGGAATGAAAGATTTAAACTGCAAAATGTATATATTTTATGATAACTATAGTGTAGTTTTAGTATATTCATGATAATTAGGTATGTATAATTTTATCTTACCCATTGTTGCATAAGGCAGCTTGTCTACAGAACCATGAGGGTATATGCAATAGATATGAGGCCCAGTTCTATCAACACCACCAAGAACCAGAGCTGCACCAATGTATCCCTGGTAACGAAACAGCATTCGTTTCAATAGTGTAGCAGCGGTCTCGACCGGTACTGTGCGGCCAGTATGCAGTCTTTGTAACTCTAACTGCGACGCCACTGTCTGCGTAGTCATTTCAGTGTCGGCGGCAGTGCCGGCACCACAACAGTACATGTTGCCAGCTAAGTAGTGTATTTTCTGACAATTTTTGTCAGACACTACAGTATTTTCAGTTGCTCTGGTGTCGGCTCCGAGAATCACACCATCGGCATAAATTATACCCACGATGGTGGTACCGGTTTTCGTGGCTTTGGGGGCCGGGAATCCTTTCTGGGCCAAGAAGGCATTGCTATAACACAAAACAATAATTATAGTAGTACTAGAATATTTTAAAGTTGCTATTATATTCTGTAGAAATTGTCTTACCGTTGGCAGTTCTCGAAAGAGAATCCTGGTGCTGGTATTTCTGGTATGAGAATAGAGGCCATTACTATTTACAGAGACAATTAAGTATGTACCGAACTAACAATTATTCAGCTCAATTTTTTACTAATTTGTGAGGGACCCGAATTGTATTACTGCAAAAGTGCAAACAATGCTTGAAAATAAGATAAATGTCAGTGTCAAACAAATCACCGCAGGCAGAAATCCTTACAAGCAAAATTCACACAATGACTTTTCAAAACGACTAATACAGATAAAAAATAATAAAAGAGAGGTTCCTTTAAAAAAAAACTTCTCTTTAAATCTGTTTTAAAAGTCTTACTCCTTTTTCGACTAAAACTTAACGAGCAATTGCTGTAGATTCTTGATGAAATATAATATTATTTATGTATATTAGGTAAACGTAGTGTAGGACGTAGGCCTCCCCTAATGAGGGCTCATTAGGGGAGGCCTACGTCTAGCCGTGGACTAATAAAGGCTGTTAATGGATACTTAGAATGCTTGTCAATTCACGATAGATTTTAAGGCCATTAGCAAACTTGTAGAACATTTTTCAAAAATTTCAAATCGTCCACCAAAAGGTCTAAATAGAGATTTTAATAAGTTAAATTTAAAAAAATCACAACTTTCAAGCAAATTTTCGTAGAACTTAAGTTCCGTTTAGGTGAATCCATGGGCAGCAATAGCCTAGTGATATGACCACTGGGCTGGCAAGTCAAAGGCCTCGAGTTCGAATCCAAGGCACCACCTCTGACTTTTCAAATTCATGTGTGTTTTATAATTAATTATCACTCGCGGTGAATTAAAACAAGTTTTGGATCGCTATAAATAGGCCACCCTCACAGACCTTTAGATGTACTTGTAATACAGGTCAGTGGCTAACGGTGGCTAACCTATAATTTTTACAGATTCCATAGACTAATCTTACTTAACCCCTTTAACTCATATGTATAATGTGGAATTTCCTACTATTTATTTCTAACTAGTAACTTCAAACTTACGAGTCTCCCTATGATTGGTTGTCAGAATTTTCATTCGAATTTAAACTTTATGTTCAGCACATTATGTAATAGGTTACCGATTTAGAGTGGAATTATTTACGTCATTATCAGTTTGCCGTTGATAATGACCAATCGCGAGTGGACGAATTGTCTTCATACGTGCGTATTTGTCAAACTATGAAACCAGCACTGTATTGCTCAGTACTGTTGTCAAAAAGCGAAATGTGTTGAGGAATAATATTCCAGATTTATACTTGAATTTAAAGTTATTTTAGCTTCTAAATTAGTTCCTAGGTGTAAAGTTAACAAAATGTTCAGTAACACTGCCTATATATGTTTAATTTATCTAACGTCTGCATTAGTACTGACGTTGGCCGGTCGGGATTTTTATCAAATTCTCGGTGTATCTCGTTCTGCGTCTACAAATGAAATAAAAAAGGCTTACAGAAAATTAGCAAAGGCCCTGCATCCAGATAAGAATCAAGATGATCCTGAAGCGTCTCAAAAGTTTCAAGATCTTGGAGCAGCGTACGAAGCCCTTTCGGATCCCGAAAAGCGAGAGCTTTATGATCGATGTGGTGAAGATTGTCTTAAGAAAGACGGTATGATGAATAACAATGACCCGTTTGCCAGTTTCTTTGGTGATTTCGGTTTTCACTTTGGTGGTGAGCCACAACAGCACGAAACACCACGCGGGGCGGATATTATTATGGATATTACAGTCTCACTCGAAGAACTTTATAATGGAAATTTCATAGAGGTTAGTTAATCGCTAGTATAACCATAATATTACTGATCTACATATGTAACATTATATTTTTGTATGAAAATTGTATCTATGTAATTTCTTTTTATAGATAACTCGAAACAAGCCTGTAATCAAACCAGCATCAGGCACACGCAAATGTAACTGTAGGCAAGAGATGGTGACCAGGAACCTCGGCCCTGGACGGTTCCAGATGATGCAACAGACTGTGTGTGATGAATGTCCTAATGTCAAGTTTGTTAATGAAGAGAGGCTGCTAGAGATTGAGGTAAAATATGGTTCTTTGTGATACCTAATTACTTTGGATCATTATATTTTCCATTATTCTATAAAAGGCACAAAATAAAGTATGGATTCAGGTAATAATTGAAAGTTCTAAATAACTGAGAAAGTCAAAGGAAAGACGGAATGTGTGCTCCAATGAGATAATTAAAAAGTAAGGAAGTTATAATGCAATTTAATTGAATATTATAACACAGTGCGTTACAACCATGTGGCACTAGATGTTCTGTGTGCTATAACAAATAAAATAAATAAATAAAATAAAATAGTTTATTTGTTTTCACTGGTACAATATAGTGGATTAGTGTTTGGAGTCTCCTTTTAGGCAAATAATGCCTGTGTTAGGAGACCCCACTCTTCCTTAACAAAACTATAACAAGTATGACCAGTTTTAATACATTTCCTAAAGAATTTAACATAATTAACTAAATCAAATATCAGTCAAATACTCTGTTTTATGGAAGAAATTAACACATTATACAATATAATATAACTCTATAGATGCCATAATAAAAAAAAATGTTGCCACAAACTTAAGTCTGTGACTGAATCCTATAACTGTTCTTAATTTTCTGATCAGATAGAAAACTCAAATGATACCAACTTACTATAATGTTATTATTAGTTAGAATTATGGTATTCCAGGTAGAAGTAGGTGCACCAGATGGTCACAAGTCCAGGCTACGAGGAGAGGGTGAACCACATATGGATGGGGAGCCCGGAGACCTAATAATTGTGTTTACTACAGAAAGGCACCCACAATACACACGTAAAGGCGATGATCTTTACACTAATGTCACCATAAGTCTTCAGGTGAGTTTATATCTGCTCTCTGCTAATCTATTAAAATCATACCTGTATTTCCTGAAGTGTTAGGCAGAGGTGTAGCTATTTGGATTATGGAGTGAGTCTATAGCCATTAACTGAGCAAAAATCCAAACTCCAAGCTGCCACTGAGAATTTCATAGAAAATCCTACTGGGTTGATTCCCAGCTTCCAAGCTGTAGGTGTCATTGTCCAAAAGTATTGATAGTTGTAAGGAAAACAAGGATGAATGCGAAACATTTAAAAGGTTTTTTCCTTTTTATTAAGATAAGTGTAAGACACTTATGACGAATTAATTAGTTATAATATATGTATCGTCGAAACTATTCGTATTTATTTTTAAACTTCTTTGATTCATACCTAATATACAATACCTACCTAAACAGTTAAAGCACATTGTAAACTTGATAAACATTTTTTATAGCCTGTTATTGTTATGTAAAATTGATTTTAACTGAACATTAAGGTGATTGTGTGATAACAACCATGCAACAGTATTTTTTTCATGTGCAAGTAAATTTTAATTTTTGTACATGAAAATAATATATTATGATGCTACAGTTTGGTAGGATTTTGTTAATCAAGTTACTACCATTATATTTATACATTAACTAGATTCTTTAATTACTTAAGTATTGCACTGACTGTAGTATGTACAGACGCCAGCAGATCAAGCTATCCAAAAATGACAAATTTTCCCAATTGATAATGAACCTTATTATGTTGCATTAAAGTTGAAAATATTTCAAATAAATTTGACAGATTGTGGTAGCTTGATGTGCTGGCCTCTGTACATAATAATATACGAAATTTTTAATGTCATCATCCTGGTGCCATTAAAAAATCAGAATTTTGTGCAGTTTCACTAACATTATTATTTTACAGGATGCATTAACTGGCTTTACAATGGAATTGATGCACTTAGATGGTCATAAAGTATCTGTATCGCGAGACAAGGTCACTTGGGCTGGCGCCCGTGTCCGGAAGAAGGGCGAAGGCATGCCGAACTTCGAAAATAATAACCTTCATGGGAATCTTTACATCACTTTTGATATTGATTTCCCAAAACAGGATTTCAATGATCAAGAAAAAGAAGGTATTTTTATTATTTTATCTAAACACCTTTATACAAATATAGTAAAATGGTAACAAAGCAAAAACGGCAGATGGCGACACGGTTATTTTAGATTATTTTTCTGTCGGTATATGTGGGAGCATTACGTGATTACGCTAATACCGCTGGACCGATTAAGTTGAAACTTTGCTAATATAGGTACTTTAAAAACAGGTGATTATAATTATAAAAAAAAAACATCATGATACTACTATTATGGGATAAGCAACAACGAATTCCGTAGATGTAGGCACCTAAAAGTGCTTCTGGGGCGCGAAGTAAACCATGGGTAACAGCTTGTATTTTTTTAAATTGTAATAAGATGACAAACAGAAACTGCAGACTACCCCAGCAACAGCAGTACTCGCGTGTTGTCATCTTGAGACATCAGCTAACTATCATGTGTAGGTACACATGATATTTAGCTGATGTCTTTAGAGTTATTGGGTAATAACAAATAGGTGAACTCGGAAGCAGAGTTCTACCTTGAAAACTTCTAGCTTACACTTGATACCAAATAAAAAACCTTATCATTACTTTTCTGTTTCAGCTCTACGGAAAATACTTAAACAAATACCAAATAACAAAATATATAATGGACTATAGTAGCCAATATGTCAATTTAATATAATTTATTTAAGTAGTGAAATGAGTGCTACAGTATGAACAAAGTCTGTTTTGTGTGAAGGATTTTTCGTTACCTGTGAATACATGTGATTGTTTTTGTATAATAAAACATCTAATTATAGTTTATATTTTATTTTAAAAACCCTGATTAAAAGAATAATATAACAATATATGATAAATGAATAATTCTCCTAATTTTCACAGTGTAAGTCTTAAAAGTATAAATGTCGTTCATTAAGTTACGAAAACATATTTTCTTAGTCCTACAATAAAAAGTTATATTTTATTCTACTTGTGATTAAAATGATAATTTGTTTAGGTTTCGTAATAATAAGTTCTACATTGGATTCTTAAAAATATATCACGGCATATTCAGATTTACTAATTATTTATAACACGTCCAATTATTGTCCTTGATACATAGTTCCTTGTAGTTGACACATTTTTTGATAATTCATTTTTACAAGCTTCTTTTTAAGTAAATATATCTAGAATACTAATAAATTATAAAATATCAGTCGCACTCAATATACTTATCATTCACCGATATCTAAATAATATGGTTGTAACACTTATTGCTGACATGCTTAGATAACAGAGTATATTAAAATAGTTTTTTGTGTTGCTATAATTAAGAACACATCATAATTTATTGTTGTTAAATACAACATCCGCTTTCAGCGATTCCAGTATCACTAATATTTACACAATAAATGATGATGAGGACTTTACGTCCAGCTTTATAGCCGGTGCGCCAGGATCGGTTATTGCTGCACTGCTTAAGGTATGAAGGCAAGCGGTGTGTGGTGGGAGCCGGCTCACGACACGAGGCAGGAGGGCTGCGCGGCGGGCTCGAGCTGTGCGGCGGCGCCCTGCAGCACGCTGTTGAGTGTGGTGTGTGGTGGGAGCCGGCTCACGACACGAGGCAGGAGGGCTGCGCGGCGGGCTCGAGCTGTGCGGCGGCGCCCTGCAGCACGCTGTTGAGTGTGGTGTGTGGTGGGAGCCGGCTCACGACACGAGGCAGGAGGGCTGCGCGGCGGGCTCGAGCTGTGCGGCGGCGCCCTGCAGCACGCTGTTGAGTGTGGTGTGTGGTGGGAGCCGGCTCACGACACGAGGCAGGAGGGCTGCGCGGCGGGCTCGAGCTGTGCGGCGGCGCCCTGCAGCACGCTGTTGAGTGTGGTGTGTGGTGGGAGCCGGCTCACGACACGAGGCAGGAGGGCTGCGCGGCGGGCTCGAGCTGTGCGGCGGCGCCCTGCAGCACGCTGTTGAGTGTGGTGTGTGGTGGGAGCCGGCTCACGACACGAGGCAGGAGGGCTGCGCGGCGGGCTCGAGCTGTGCGGCGGCGCCCTGCAGCACGCTGTTGAGTGTGGTGTGTGGTGGGAGCCGGCTCACGACACGAGGCAGGAGGGCTGCGCGGCGGGCTCGAGCTGTGCGGCGGCGCCCTGCAGCACGCTGTTGAGTGTGGTGTGTGGTGGGAGCCGGCTCACGACACGAGGCAGGAGGGCTGCGCGGCGGGCTCGAGCTGTGCGGCGGCGCCCTGCAGCACGCTGTTGAGTGTGGTGTGTGGTGGGAGCCGGCTCACGACACGAGGCAGGAGGGCTGCGCGGCGGGCTCGAGCTGTGCGGCGGCGCCCTGCAGCACGCTGTTGACGACGGCGCGCGCCAGGTACCCCACCGACACGCCGGGCGCCGCCGCGCTCAGCGACGACCTCTCCGCCGCTGCCGTGCCGCAGTCCTGTTCATGTCACAAACACCAAATTACGTCATATCTTACCCAAAACTCGGTATTCACTCAACTTTACCAACTTTGTCTACTTGAATGGTCAAGAAAGTGTTGGTAAGTGGTATTTAGAGTTTAGTCACCTTAGCGTATGTGAGTTGTGCGTCGTCGACGAGCTTGTCGATGTGCAGCGGCTGCTGCAGGAAGAGCTCGGGGTTGCGGCGCAGGATGGTGGCCAGCACGCACAGCAGCTCCACGCACAGCTGGCGCCGCGCCGGCGAGCGCACCCGCACCAGCGCCTCCTCCACCACCAGCGCGAACGACAGCTCCGACCGCGACATGTTCACTAGCGTCGGCTCCGCGGGGATCGACTGCCCCTGTCACACCACATACTATCTTATCATCAACCCATATACTGTCCTACTGCTGGCCACGGGTCTCCTCTCTTATTGAGAGGGGTTATGCTATAGTCCACCACGCTAGCCTAGTGCGGGTTGGCAGACTTCACAAACCGTCGAGAAAAATCTCTAAGGCATGCAGGTTTCCTCACGATGTTTTCCTTCACCGTTTAAGCGAGTGATCATTAATTATTAAAAGTCAGAGGTGCGTGCCTTGGGTTCGAACTCGAGACCTTCGACTTGGCAGTCCAATGGTTATACCACTAGGCTATCACTGCTTTCTTCCAGTCCAATCTTAAGGGTCCGGCGGAGCGTGAATTGCCCATACAAACGTAATATCCATATAATTCATAATTCAAACACAATTTTATTAACTTGTGCTATTATTTGGATTCGGATACCTTTAATCTAGGTTCCTACGGTACCATTTTGTCCAAAATACTTCAATGGAAATAAATATAGGCGAATGTAAATCTTGATATTTTTACGATTTTTCGTCCGGTCTTCCGCTCATTGATTTAATACTAAAAACAACAATATTTGAACTCTTTTCGTCTCTTGAACACAGATTATATTATAAATAATCATTAAAACATCAGAAAATTATTATACTATGAACTTTTAATTTATAAAATGTTCAATTACGGCACGCCACGCATTAAAGCCCAAATTTTGAAGGAAAATATTGCTCTCTCGTGCGTTCTAAGCGGGGGGGTGTGGCCTGCTGCCCGTCGGGCGATGCAGTTCGTTAGTGTTCGTGTTTGACGAAGACGTAACGTGAATTTTATTACGAGTTGGATTGTTTGCCGTTAGTATATTTTTTTAATAATGTTTTCCCAAAGGTTGAATGAATCCAAGAGTAAGTACCTAACTACAATAAGGCACCGGACTCGATCGTTATGGTACAGAATGATTATAGTTCAACTTTTTTGTATAGACTATAATAAGTCTACTCTACTTGTCAAATATTTGAATATTTGTTTGTAGTCCTTACTGTTACCGGCCAATGTAGATATTATTATAATGGCCTTGTAGATACCTACAAGGCTATTACTAGGTAACTAGACATACGTATATAGTAATGCAATCTCCTTGCAACGGTCTCTACAGTGCCTAGGTGCTTACTAAGATAGGTAGGTACTAGTTTATCTTTGTGGAAAAACAGGGATTTTACACAGTAGATACTTCCTTACCCGAGTAGCTATGATCTACATAGGTAGGTAGGTACTTACCTACACCCATATACAGCTTCACTAAACGTAGGTGCACGACTGTGATAGCTAGGCCACAGAATAGGAATAATAATAATAATAAATATTATATTATATATTTATTATTTCATAAAAAACTGACTCGGCTTCATCAAAGCAGAGCTATCATATTTTAAACTTCTTGCTGATTTTGAAAGGTTAGAATGATTTAGTTATTGTTTGTCAAAATGGCGGCTGCAGTAAATTACAACTTTTTCGTCATGGGTGTCGTTTTCATGGTTTTCGAGGGTGTTGAAGCCGATAGTGCGGTCAAAATGTAAATCCAAGATAGCGGTTCGAATAAATTATCAACTTTTTCGTCATGGGTGTCGTTTTCATGGTTTTCGCGGGTGTTGAAACCGATAGTGCTGTCAAAATGTCAATCCATGATGGCAGCTGCCATAAATTATCAACTTTTTCGTTATGGGTGTCGTTTTCATGGTTTTCGAGGGTGATGAAACCGATAGTACGGGCAAAATGGCGGTTGGAATAAATTTTCAACTTTTTCGTCATGGGTGTCGTTTTCATGGTTTTTGAGAGTGTTGAAACAGATAGTTCTGTCCAAATGTCAATCCAAGATGGCGGTTGCAATAAATTATCAACTTTTTGTTATGGGTGTCGTGTTCATGGTTTTTAAGGGTGTTGAAACCGATAGTGCTGTCAAAATGTTAATCCAAGATGGTGGCTACAATTGATTATCATCTTTTTTATCATGGGTGTCGTTTTCATGGTTTTCGAGGGTGTTGAAGCCGACAATGCGGTCAAAATGTAAATCCAAGATAGCGGCTGCAGTAAATTGCAACTTTTTAGTCATGGGTATCGTTTTCATGGTTTTCGAGGGTGTTGAAGCCGATAGTGCTGTCAAAATGTAAAAAACATAGGACACTATTTTTTTTACAAAAGTTGTTGTTTACCTTCCTCCCGAGTAGTAAAAGTGGCGTGTCGTAGCAGATGAAAGTATTTTTCTGTAAATAGTTTGTAATACATAAATAACACGCATTTTTTATTGAATTTAAATTTAAAAATTTAATTATAAATTGAAATTGTATGTGTTTTTATTACTTTTAGATTAGTGGAATGTTTTAATAATAACTATGATCAATCGGCGTGTTATGATGATGAAGAAATACTCCTCGAATTAAATACCTACTAGTTCACATAATGCACCAACACGTCACGATGATGGAATACCTACTTATAGAATCAAATACCTACTGATAATATAATAAATACTTAGGTACTCAAAAAGTTGACAGTAGGTAAGTATCTTTTCGGGCCCTCTCAGATCGATATTATAATGCATAATAGATAGATAAGTTATTAGGTAGGTAACCGCGCAATTGCCAAGGCATTATTTTTATTACAGATATAAAAATGTCTAATATAAATTGATACAGTTACTATAGTACATAGGTAAGTACCTAATTAGTAAGGACATAATTAATAACAAAATTAACTAAGTAACTCGCAGCCCACAATGGATGTAAGTGTACTTAATAAATTTATAAGTACAGTCAACTGCACATCAAGTTACTACACTTTGACCTTGAGCGCGTTATAAGCAGATACAGCGAGAATCGTGCGAAAGAGATAAATATCTTTATGCCGTTCTCACTTGTAATGTTTCGTGCTGCAGCGCGTCGTGAGCGTGTGTGCGTTATGCGCGTCGTAGTGTAGAATAAGATACTAAGCGATAAGAAAATTAAATTTATAACATAGTGGGTTGCATACTTGAATCGAAACGAAATAATGGCATGGTAATAAAATCAGGCCGGGCGCGCCCGCGTAAAAACTAAAATACCTATGAAAGCTTATAATCATTTTTTTATTTAAATTATCTTTTATTTGTATTCCTTCAGTTTACACATTTGTTTGAAAATTACCCATAGTATCAAGTAGGTTTACCTACTTACTATATTTCTGAAATTTATAATTAGGTAATCCTAATTATAAATTTCAAGCAGATTTCAATTACCTTTTCCGGGTTTTGTTATCTACTTACTGGCGGGCTGGCGGTCAACAGAACTGTTTTCGTGCGTTCCTTGCTTTTCGATTCTACTGTGTTCTTACAAAATTTAATGTCGAAAATCCATAAAATCGACACCCGTGTGTCAAGTTTATTCAATTAATAGTTATTATACTTTCAAAAGACTTTTCAGTCCAAACTTTTTGATACCTACCTACTACCTAACATTTCGTCCGCTATTCAATCTTATTACTAAAATACAATTTTGGCTATTATAGCGTAGGTATCTTCACTTTTGCATGAGAGCGATGTGTCTGTTACATACCTACCTAACTAACTATTATCTAATGTGATATGAGTTAGTTTGTTAAGCACGATTATGAAATTTTGCATGTGAGTAAGTAACTCGTTATCAGGGATATAGAAAAGGACATGGGATAGGTTCCTATAAGAACTCTGGTGAAGGCGTATTATATTTAAAATGCGAAAGTGAGTTTGTTTATTTGTCTACTAGCCTGGGGAAGGGCATGGAGGAAACCAGTTTATTATGAAAACATCAACGAACGACATGTCTGGCATCTTTTCAAAATCGAGCAATGGAAGAGTAATCCTTTGACAAGCAGTGGTTGGAAATTTAGGTATACTTATCTAAATAACGTTATATTTATAAATAAAATAATAACAATATTAAATTACTACTTATAGATTGTAAACTGTGCTAATATATTTTTATGCGAAACTTTGTGAGAATGGATGGCCGTTTGTTATCACGCCTTAACGGCTGAACATATTTTAGTGAAACTTGGCAAACTTGTTCATTAGTATTTTCTTGCCTGGGCAGCAGTATTTCTTCCGGCATCTTTTATGTGTCTTCTGACAGTGTCCATTGATATCTAAAACAAAGAAAATTTTGTCAATTTCAATATTTACGTAACGTTCTTTATTATGAAATACCTACCTATTGCGGGCCAACTTAACTAAATGAGTATGGGACTTTGTTTACTTAATTGAGAACTTCCACCTTTTATGAGGTAGGTAGTAAAGAACTGAATACTTAATTATCTAATAGCAAGTATTAGCGAATGATACTTATATCATTAACCAATAAATTTATCGATAAAAAATTAACACTTCTACCTGCCTATTCGATAATTATAAATATCATTTAAAAATGCAATAGCTAATACCTACTACTGTTTATAGATATTGATAGGTAGATCATCACCTCACCGCGTGCGCATAGATCATACTTACTTAACTAATTCTCGGAAGCCTCGTCCACACGTTCTCGGAATTATGCCTAGACGATGCGATGCATTCAAATTTCAGCTTTATTTTGCTACTGTTAAGATTTATTTTCGACTTAATATAGATCGTTTTAACTTATCATAATAATAGTTTTACAATATTTTTATTTGTAGCTTGACAATGTTGTTTTTATGTAACTATTGGTATTGTTTTTCAATTTACGTAATCTATATTTCGGCCGGTCAGTGCAGATTTTCTGTTATAGATATAGGTAAGTAGTGATAAAGTTGCATTATGTGATAACAAGGTATACTTACAGGAACTGACGCTGTACGAAGTTGAGGTTCGTCTGCCGCCGTCGTAGCTCTGGCGTATAGGTAGTTGGCGGGGGTGGGCTTCATGGGTTTCGCTTTCTTGCCACCGCCGAAGCCAGAAGTAAACAGTTCAGAACTCTAGAACGAAACAAATTGCTATAGTTTATTTGCACATTTTTACTCATTAGACATACGCAGTGATAGCCTAATGGTATGAAAATTGGCCGGGCAAGACAGGTCTCGAGTTAATCCAAGACCTTTTCAAAACCATGTGCGTATTATTAATTAATTATCACTCGCTTAAACGGTG
This sequence comes from Acronicta alni, assembly GCA_964056405.1. Taxonomy (NCBI): domain Eukaryota; kingdom Metazoa; phylum Arthropoda; class Insecta; order Lepidoptera; family Noctuidae; genus Acronicta; species Acronicta alni. Next base: position 12,788,738 of record OZ043916.1, on the reverse strand, counting down.
AAGGAAAACATCGTGAGGAAACCTGCATGCCTTAGAGATTTTCGAGGTGTGTGCAGTCTGCCAACCCGCATTAGGCCAGCGTGGTGGACTATAACCTAATCCCTCACCTGAGAGGAGACCCGTGCCCAGCAGAGGGACAGTATATCGGTTGATGATGATTGATGACTCATTAGGCAAAGATGTATTAATACGTAAATAGATATATGATTATCTGCAATAATTATTCATCATACTGTCCCACTGCTGGGCACGGCTATCCTCTCACAGAATGAGAGGGATTAGGCTATTGTCTATAGTTCTACAAAAATTGCTAGCTTACTATTATTTAATTATTTATTTGCACACAAACATCACTGAAAAGGCCTTATCTTGCAATGTTACAACAGGCTTATAGAAAGTTCCTAAATGCGTAATTTATTAAATTCAATAAAAGTAGCTTTAAAAAGATATTAAATGACGCGTGGAACAGCGCGCCAAGTTAAAAACTTACATTAACGGGGACTCGTTATGAAAGAAGATCCCGTTTGTTTACATAATTCGTAAATTCTATAGAAACATTGTTGACAAACAATCACCATTGACACATTTTTTCATTATTAGCCTTTCTTTATTAAAATTATAAATTATAATTATTAAAAATACTACTCACCGTTATCCCCGTCTGTATAATCCGGCATCCACTTTGTTGAAGTCCGGAATTGTTCTCCCTTTGGACTTACGTCAATAAATTGAGGCGCCATTTTGCACACTTGCAATCACGCACACAACACTATCACTCCAATTGTTAATGACAGACTGACGGAAAAACTCGGAAGTAGTCGAAAGCGGTCGCGTACGCGCAGGGGCGCGGAGGTGTGGCCTATTTCTAGTGCGACATGGTTTATTGGCTCCTAACTATTAGTATGAGCCACGATTGGTCAATTTTGGGAACGTTGAAAAATCCACCAATCATAGCAAGGATACTTTCTTTCTAACACTCCATATCGTGTCGTAGTTATAGATATGTATAATGTTTAGCTTGATGTGCAGGCGTCTGTACATCCATTTTGGGCTGCGAGTGAAACTGTGGGCATCAGCTAGCTTATTTTAAATTAGTGTCCACGGAGTTCCTTAGCGGATTCTTTTTCATCGCTCACATTGTAAAATTTAAAATAGGTACTTACCTACTTATCGATAAAATAATATATGGTCACCGTCACACACACGACATGATTTGTTTTTATATTTTTGTAGTTTAGTAATAAGTATGAATAAAGTATACAATAGTTACGAAATTGTATCAATGAACTCATAAGTAAGTAGGTATATTTCCCTATCCACTATCTTTCTTTTTCTTGAAGTTAGAAACATTACAATGACCTACCAATTGGCATGTTAGTCAAGGTGTTTGGGAAATTGGTTGGTATTGAGAAAAACTAACACGAAATAGGTAACTAAGCCGCTGGCTAGCACCGATCTACCCACCTTGGTCCTCGAACGTGATCGCGAAATCCGCGGTAATAAGCAGGTAGGTATGTGATATCTGACGATGTAACCCTTGTAAAGAAATTTCTTTAAAATGCATTCTAGTTCTCGACATTACCTACCGATTAACCAAAAAAAAATTAAAAAATATCACATTTATTGAACACGTCATAAATTGTTACAAATATTAGAGAATTAAATTCTCAGCTAAAAGCCACATGTTTCCCTATCTACTATCTTTCTTTTTCTTGAAGTTAGAAACATTACAATGACCTACCAACTGGCATGTTAGTCAAGGTGTTTGGGAAATTGGTTGGTATTGAGAAAAACTAACACGAAATAGGTAACTAAGCCGCTGGCTAGCACCGATCTACCCACCTTGGCCCTCGAACGTGATCGCGAAATCCGCGGAAATAAGCCGGTAGGTATGTGATATCTGACGATGTAACCCTCGTAAAGAAATTTCTTTAAAATGCATTCTAGTTCTCGACATTACCTACCGATTAACCAAAAAAAAATTAAAAAATATCACATTTATTGAACACGTCATAAATTGTTAGAGAAATATTAGAGAATTAAATTCTCAGCTAAAAGCCACATGTCACTAGGTATGAATATTTTGGCTACGCCCACTTTAGTCCGACAGAGAAAACAATATTTAGACGTATTTTTGCAATCGCCTCGTGTCGAAGTTGCGCGCTCGCTCCGCCGGCCTCTTAACTTAGCTAAATAAAATTCAGTATCATTCGTCTTGTCGGTAAATGAAGCAAAATTTCAGTGATTTCGACTATCCGAACACCATACAAATACTGTTGAGCCGCTTCCCGAATGCAGAAGCTAATCGCACAGTCACTGTCCCATTCGTGACATTGAAATGCAGGCACCTGTACAAGTGATTATTTGACAAGGTTCTCTGTGTACTACCCTGACCGTTACATATGTTATGAAACATTTAGGTTCAAGTATGACGACGTCTGTGGTCTAGTGGTTCGCGTGGCGGACTGCTGATCACGAGGTCGTGGGTTCGATTCCCACAAACCACAAATATTTATGTAATGAACATAATAATATATTTGTATTTACAAAAAAAAAAGTATATTAAGTATTATATCCATTGTCTAGTATCCATAGTACAAGCTCTGCTTAGTCTGGGACTAGATGGTGCTGTGTAAAATTGTCCAATAATTTTTTTGTTATTATTATTATTTATAAGTAAATTTCTTCTTCAAAGCGTTTTTTTCCTAAAATTGAAATTGCTACTTAATCAAGACCAAAGTTTTTTGATTTTCCTCAAGTAGGTACACAATTTTGTTAACAGCTATTTCATACTTATGTACTTACCTGAATAATAATTCCTTTGGGTGTCCTCAACAATATATCCCAGACTTGTATGTAAAAATGTTTTGGCACACGACACAGGCAGCCTTCCAGTTGCCTCCGTTGTAAAGGAGTCAACCTAAAAAAAAAAATGTAGATATAATTATAATGCCATCCAGTGTCGTCAGCTGCAGTTTGGTGACCTTTTGTGTATCTTATGTATTTGTTAGTTGGTTCAGGACGTCAGACATAGCGTGCAAAGTGCCAGTATCTAGCTAACTGGCACATTGCACACGATTTCTCCTGAGATGGCAAATCTTAACTCTAATTTCTTCTTTTGTCTAGCAGTTTCATTTGGCTAACGAATAAGATTTTAAGAAAATAAAAGAAAATGTGTTTCAACTAGTCTAGAAATCATCTGTAGCATTTATGAAATTGTAATTGTAGTTAAAATTACTTAGGACAGCAACAGTTTCGTAAGTTACCCGTAGTCATCGGCCCAGTCGGAAACGGTGAGTACTCGCTGCAACAGCGTCCGCAGTTTATAGGGCGACAGGCTCTCGAGGGTACCGTCGGCGCGCTTCTCCTGCGGGAACAGCTCCAGGTAGATGCGGATGGCCTCCAGCACCCAGCCCACGCGGATCTTCAGGATGCCGCGGAACATATCGGGATTCGTGCCAATTAGACGCCCACAATATAGTACTATTTCCTGTTACAAGAATAGAAATTATATTATATACTGCCACACCTTTTGTTGGTTTTCTACTTTTAAAATATAACTTTAATGATAATGATATTTATTTTATAAATATATCTTTTAAAGACACTTTACAAGTAAATGTTTTAATTTTTTTTAAGCTAGATGGTTCCGGTTTTTCCTAACCGACGACCTCTGAGAAGAAACGCCGAGACCAACTCAGAAAATCTCTTTTAAAGTCCAGACATAGAGTAGTAACAAATATGTGAGTCTTGTAGGGCAGTCTGAAATTTATTTGAATAGACTGGGAAATCCTCATGGAGACGTCCACCACCTGGAGAGAGGTGATGGGTGTTTTAAACTCGTACTGACTTAAAACCACACTTGCCTTTACTTGCTCGATGGTCGGGAGCATGAAACTTACGATAACATTCACTACCTTCACCCGGACAGTATCTGAAATAACTACTTTTCGTTTCGTCTATGAAAAAAATAATTGAAGTTCGTATGAAGACTTGATACCTAACAATGCAACGTATATAATGACAGATTCCATCAGGAATATTATTTTGTAGGTTCACTATGGATTATGAAGGGAAGTAAACGAATTAAAGATTAAATTCGCACAGCAGTATTAGATTGTTGACTAACCTGTTGTAATACTGCGCCAATAACATCATATGGTTGTATTGTAGAGTACATGACAGACTGTATCTCGCCAGGCGTCATGGGTTTGTCAAATACGGTCTCCTTCTGACCAATTACTCCTACTGTTAACTAAAAAAAAAACAAATTACAATATTTTGAAGCAAAAAGAAAAATATACTTCGGTATATAGACAGCCATGCATTGGTGCTAAGAATTAAAACAAAACCCGCTTGTGCCATGGCCATGTGCGATTCGGACTCGCGCACGAAGGGTTCCGTACCAATATTTGGCAAAACATGCCCTTATTAATATCGAGCAAAAAACGGCAAGTAAATCACGTTTGCTGTATGGGGGAGTCCCCTTAAATATTTATTTTATTCTATTTTTAGTATTTGTTATAGGGGCAACAGAAATACATCATTAGTGAAAATTTCAACTGTCTAGCTAGCTATCATGGTTCATGAGATACAGCCTGGTGACAGACGGACGGACGGACAGCGGAGTTTTACTAATTAAGATATTATGTAATTATGTAGTATAAAATAAATAACCTGTTTCCCATTGACGAGGACTGTAGTGATGAACGGACTGATGGAGTCCACGGTGTGGTTGAGGAGTGACGAGCAGTACCTCACGGCTCGCCAGTGTCGCAGCACGCCGGCGCTGTGATACAGACACTTAAGCGACTCCAAGGCGTTCGTACCGTTTACCTGATTTAAAAAAGGCATTGAACAGCGACTGCGCTATAAAAACATGTTCTAAGCCATAACAGAACAATGAGGCTTTCAATTGTTTCACGATATCGTTAATTATAGGCGATACTAACCTCAAACATGGGCCCCTCCCGTTCTATTAGGATACCCCACAATTGGCACTGTGCGAAAATATTATCAAGTGATCTTAGAGCGGCGACCACGTCGGGCGTGGAACGGTGTTTGTATGTCTCGTATGAAAGATTATCTTCGCGGTAGGTGAGCGTGCGCGGCACATCTGTCAGGGACTGGTATCCGATGTACTCGTGTTCCAACTGCCTGAATTGAGTAAACATCTCCGAAGGAAACTCGCCTTGGCTCATAAAGTCCAGATGCTCTGTGGGCAATTTCAATGATATTGACATTTCTTTATAAATAAACAATACATAATTAGGTATGCCTATGTTGAAAAGTTTAGTTGTGAATTTCACAGCAAGAGGATCAAGCAAAAGTTCAATACTGCTGTACTGAACTCTGGCTTTTATCAGAAAAAATACTCAGGTAACAAGGAAATCAAAAGAACTAGAATCAGACCTTGTTTGCGACCGTTCATCCGAACATTATCCTACCGATCCATGTGAAAGAGTTAGTGTCCGAAAATTAATAGTGATATTAAAACAAATACTTGCCCATACAAGAACTAGAGATCAAGTTTTGGAGTCGTCCGAGGCGTACTTTAACACCGTCGCAGTGTCCTTTTTTGAGCATAGCGAACAAGTCCAGCATGTGCTTGAAATGCGGATCCCGCATGTGCTCCTCTCGCACTAACAGGCACACCGTCGGACGTCCTGATAGCCGCCAGTATCTATCAAGGTAATTTAACACGAAATTTGGCTAATTAGTCAAAAACCATGCTAGTTTAAACCCAGCCAGATTCTTTGGAATTAAGCAACAAATTAGGTAGTGTCTTTTACCGTTTACCAGAAAACCTTGCGCTTTAAAAAGCGAGAGAGATTTTTTTATAGAATACAATTACTAATTTATCTACTTTTTGCTCTCTCTACATTACTTAACTTATATATTTTTTTATAATTCAAGAAACTGAGATGAGATGAGAACACTAAAACATGAATAATTGTATTCCTCTATTTAGATCATATTTGTCAGGTAAGTATAGAAAATCTTTATGTATCTACAGTGTTTATTTTAAGTAAAAGTAACGATCTTACTTGCCAACAAACTGCAACTCTGTCTTAATATCGTCAATAAGCAAAGCCATATCTCTGTACAGATAGAACTCCGACACTTCAAATATAAGTGGATAACATAGCACCGTCATGCCGCACACTCTGTATATCTAAAACAACATAGGTACCTTCTTAGAGCTACGCTTTCGCTAGCTTACGGGTAAACCGACTTTTTGTACATTAGGTAACTGAACGGTAATTACCCTCTTGTGAAATCTTATAGGAATATTAAATGGTTTGACGTTAATGTTAATGGAGTAATCAAATTTTTTTTTTATAATGATTTGATACACCAATAACGGTCAAATTCGGATTATATCTAGTCGTTGTCTTAATAGATAATATAATCATTGTCAGCTGCGTTAGTTTGACTACCTACATCGGTAAAAAGAAATGATGTTTAGTAAAAATACTTATATTACTTATTAAAGAGTAAAATAACGATATACCTTGCTAGTGCCAAGAGAGCCCACTGGTCTAATGGGCCTTCCAGTGAGCTTCAATTTCGGACATACACCCAGCTCCCTGTACACGTGCACCAATTGCGTTGAACTGCACACCTAGCATTTTATACAAATTTAGGTGACATGTATTTTGTAATTTATCCTTAAGTATTACGTTGAGGCATATTCGAAACATTGAATTTAGTAACTTTTTTTTACGTGAGCATCAACTGAGACTTAGCGCGGGTAACAACGCGGGGCTCAATAAGTAAGGAAAAAATATAATTGAAGAATAGGATACGGCGCCCGGTACAAGCCAGCGAAACAGGCCAAAAACATTCAGTTATTGATCCGTAAGGGCCAAGGGTGACCAAATATATCGCAGTCAACTGGTTGAAATAGTCGTTTAATTCCATTCCATAGTTGGCTGCGACATGGATATTATCTCACCTGGACAGGTTCAACTTCATGTGGCGTCTGCGTCTGTATGCCGTAAGTGCCCATCATGGCTTGGAGACGCATAGACTCTGCTATGAGCACCACCTGAACCACTAGATCGGTTGCTATGCCCTGCCAATATATTTAATATTATGTAGATAATACTTACTGGCTCTGAATGTTTTCCATGTTTTTCCATTAATATGTGCGCAATTAAAGGTTGGCATAAATATAATTTACTTAAATATATAATAAAATATAATTAAGACATGTTAGCATTTCAAAGTTACAAGTTGCGGTAACTCCACAAACATGTTTATTCTCTGAAGTGTAATACAATATTAAACATTGCGTCTAATTAATACATCCAGATGCCTAATAAGCAGTCTTTAAGTAGTGAAAGATCAGGAAAACACAGCCTCATCAAGATTTATTTGTTATTACAGTGCGACAGGCGTAAACTCATCTCTGAATTTAAGTATGTGCACAGTAGTGTAGGAGGAAGCTCAGCCTGCACGCTGATTTGAAATGTTTTTCGGTGTTCTATTTGAATGATTAAACGATAACCATTATGCAAAAATAACTAAGCGATTCACCAGACGAGTGAAAATTAAAATGAGATATATACATGCGTGTGTATAATAACAATTATTCAGAAAATACATTGTATTTGTTTGGCCAACTATTTTTGGTGACCAGTTTTCAGCCACACAAATTCATAGTTAAACCTTGAGATCTTTCGCACTGTATCGAACTATCGATGCTAGACAGTATCACTATAGACATTGGGAAATTATCAAAGCTGAAATTGTTGCTCCATGCAAGTATAAGAAATATCAACAAATAGCAAAATAATATGTTGGGTTTTTGTTATTCATGGCAACAAGCTTCCTTTTAATACTTACAAATGTGGGTTTGGCCTGCAAGTTTTGCATGAAAGTAAAATAATTATGAGCCAATGAATACAGTTCTATAAGGAAAAGTTCCATTTTTAAAAATATCTCCCGCACTAGTACTAAATATTTATGGATCACACAAAGACGGCGCAACGGTAGTGGGGAGGTGACCACTTTATCCGCTATGACAAACGTGCAGTCAATTGTATAAAATATAAGAATAAAGATGAATAAACTACATACGTTTTGATAGTTTAAGCTTACCTGAAAAGCTGAATACCGCCCAGCCCGTCGTGGACGGTTGTACGAGGGTAGGTATCTCCTGATAGGGTCCAACTCGTTGACGTGTAGGAGTCCACCAGTTAACAGTTGAGCCAGCACGAACAGTGACTGCGCCCAGAGGAACAGACCGCCTGTGTCTAAACATAACAAGCACGTAGTTCTAAGGTTTCAAGGGGTTTTCTATGTAATTTGGATTTGTGGCAAAGCCAGGTTAATAGCAATAGGCTAGCCCCATGGGACTTTTTTATTGTACGGAAAACCCTCATCATCTGCCACCCAAGGATACGGCAGGGCCGTCTTGGCTTCCGCAGTTGACGAGGCCTTGCTTCATGTCTCAATCACGCGTTTGGGCACACCTCTGCCTAACGCTTCGGGGAATAGAGGCATGATGGTATGTTATATTATCAGAAACTTCTTAATACTAACTTCGTATCATCAAACTAAACAACTTTTGCTTTGCGACTTTGAGCAGAATTAAAGAAAAGGAACATTAACCAAAAAAAAAATCCGTATATTTGGTTGGAGTTTGCAAAATGGACTACTGTAATCCATTTTGCAAACTCCAACCAATATATAACTCCAACCAGTGTGTAATGTATAGTACACCTATATACAGTCTACCTACAACTTACGGTTATACTAGGTAGGACACATTTTCAAGTTGTTATCACAAACAATCTATTCACTCGATTATTAAAATCATTAAAAAAAATTGCCTTCGTTGTCATTACTAAGCTAATAGAATCAGCTACTTATCTGAATAAAGAAAGTTATTTGCATCTACAAGCATTATTAGTCACTCACTATGTCTAGAAACCATTAGTATAGCAGAAGGAGTTTATTATAAAAACATTATAATAGAAAAAGCAGAAATAATTATGATAAATTATAAAAAAATACGAGAGCTTCATTTTCCATTCAGAAAAATTATCATGTTAAATACTGAAGAAAACACGGCAATGTTAAGAGGGTTATTACGTTATTGCAAAGCGCTTAGGGGAAACCGGCACAACAAACGGTGCACAAGTTTTGTAGCAATATCTACATTAAATTTAATCAGCTTGGTTATGTAGTAAAATAAATTCAATTTACTTGACTGCTGCCGAGTTTATTCACGTTCAAATTTACGTCGACGGATTTTTTAATTTTAGGCGTCATATTCACGGCGAGATAATCGCAACGAGTTCGTAGGTAGGTACTATCACCGTGTGCAGATTGACCTATAGAGCTTGTATCTACCTACCCCCGCGATTCTCCCGTCCATGGAGATGGCCGATAAAGACTTTGAGACTGCATTTTAACGCCTGAAACCAACTTTTTGTGTCAAATTGACTTGAAATTCATTAGGAAACAGACTGCTATAGCTGCTCTATATTTTTGGAATTTATTAAATTAAGAAGAATGCCTCATCAGCTTAGTGGTCGTTAGTGCAACTACTACGCTTGGGATTCGATTCCCAGGTCGAGCAGGGTTATTAGGTTTTTGTATGAAATTCTCATGAACAGCTCTGAGTTTGGATCTGTGCCCTTAGTACCTATGTGTATTGAGAAGAATATTATTTGAAACAATTTTATTTATGGGTATAATATAAATTATTATATTAATATAAAAATTGTTAAGATAAATTAAGCAAAAACTATTAAGTATTAGTAATTGCGCCGGCAAAATGTAAGAACCCCCTTAAAAAAGAAGAAAATAGCCATTCTCAATGTCGCTATTGTTACCTTTTTCGTTACTGTCACTGGGATGACCTGGAATTATTTAATTGCCATTTTGATAATTAAGATTTGATTGATTGATTGATAATGGTTTACATTAATGGATGAATTTGTATAGTTTTTCGGGGTATTAAAACCAGGTAAACAGGTATTAAAAATCCCGTCAAACGCGTGTTGGATTATCATGCCATGGATTACGGACCTTTATAAATGGCATCGTCTGTATTTTGTGTTTTACCTTTGCTTATACGACTTTCAAAAAGCAATATTTAAGTAGGTACTAATCATCTTATTTTTTATACCACTAAGGTGGAAAACAAACTTACGGCCCACCAGATGGTAAGCGGTACCGGTAGTTACCGCGTAGCCTATTAGAAGCTTGCAAGACCAGGGGTAGCACTAAAAGGAATAGTTGGGTTGGCAGTATAAGGGTCAAAGTCCCCCCACTGCCAATACAATGTTTCCTCTCGTAGCACTGGCAACCTTGCTCATCGTAAGGAACACATCACAGCTCAAAGCAGTATTAATTCACTTCGATTATCTGCAAGGCGGAGCCACTTCCCCAGTCAGGCAGCTCCATTTTGATTAGAATTACACCCTACCTCTCTTTTGTCTATTATTTATTCATTTTTTTTACTATTCATTTTTCATCCCCCTAGCTTTTCCCGATTATGTTGGGCACGGCTACCAGTCGAGTCCAATAATGAGAACAAAAGAAGAAACTAAACTCGTTTATTCAGCAGAATTTAGACTATAAATATGTACTATATACATTGTAAATTGTGAGACCCACAATTGCACTGAAACGGCGCTGGCTCAGTATATGCCAGAGAGAATGCTTGGCGGTGGTTTTCAACAAGACCCTAGTGGCTGACGGATGGTAAGCCAGAGGCAGATGAGTTGAATATTATATTATAAAAAACTAAAATATAATTAAATATTATAAATTCCAATACTATTTCAGTTTTAGGTAAAAATAATGAAACAGTTTGACTTTCATTTGAACTCTGAATGACGTCATAAGGTAGGCCAAATTCAGACAAACAGAAGATATGGATTAAAATACAAAATTAAATTCAAATAATTAACACAATTCTTAAAACAAAAAGAAATCTCTAATCTTCGTCAAACGTCTTATGGTACATATTGAATCAGTCTCGGGACCAAACAATTAGGATTATCAAAGGATAAAACTAATTGTTTGGTCCCGAGACTACGATGGAGGTCAAGTCTTTATACCCCCACATTTCTATTATTCAAAGATAAAACTTACTTGCTGGTAATCTGCGCACTGAATTAGGTTCACTACGCTCATTATCTATTCCCTCGCGCGGAACGTAATAGTACCAAGGAATTACTGGATCTGAAATAACATGTTGTGTAGGTATATTTCAATTAGGTATAAAAAATATAGTAGAAATGTACAGTGGCCAGCATATCAAGCTGTCAAATTTCTTTGATTGATTTTCAACTTTAACACAAAGTAATATGGTTCATATTTAATTGGGAAAATTTGACAGTTTTGGATAGCTTGACCTGCCGGCGTCTGTACACATTAAAGTAAAAATATGCAATATACCTCCAAACTCATCCATGTATATCCTAGCTTTCAATAGTTTCTGGTATTCCTCAACTTGATCAGGTAGGGTGCGGAACACACCATCAATAATCATCATTACGTAGAACAAAGGCCATTCCGACTCGATGCCATCAAATTCCTTTAACTCTCCTTCATGGTAATATCTCCTGTGCGGATCTTCCAGTACACACTTGTAACCGTCACGGCTAAACCTTTTGAATCCACATTTCCCTTGCAAACGCCTTAAAATATTGTTTTTTGTTAATTGAACTAAGTGCTCCTCGTGCGTAGCGAAAGCTGGGAATGATACTGTTGGTAATAATGCAGCGTCAACGCCCTAAAATATGAACGTGACATTATTTTTGTACCTTTAAAATAGTTGCGAGATTGCTGGTCAGTCACCCTGAAACGTCAGTCTCGTTTGCCAGTGATTTCACAGGCATATTGTCTTTCAAATCCTAAACTACTATACTTTCACAAACAAGCTGGTATAGAAAAATGCAAACAAACCAATCTATAAACAGTCATTTAAAACTAAACAATTGAACGGTTAATTGGAGTTGTACTAATGTATACCCACAGTTCAACAGACTGTTTAGCTGCAACTGATAATTTCATAGAAAACCCCAATAGCACAGTTCAATATTGGAATCGAACCCATGACTTCTAGTGTAGCAGTTGCGCTTACGACAAGTTCTAGACTAATGAGGCAGTTATTAAAAAAAAAAAACTTCATAAAAATATTTTAGTCATGATTATCATGACATACCAAGCCTTTATTACCCGAAGGGTTAGGCAGACAATAAAATAATGAAATATTTCTGCACTTTAATTTAATTATAGGCAATGAATGATTGTAATTAAAATTGTATTAATTAATTAATTAATAATTATTGTAAATAATATGTAGCAGAATAACCTGTATAGAAACACTCTACGTTAGGGGGGCACAGGCTAAGAGAGAAGAAGAATAATATGTTTGCAAAGAAAAGACTAATCTCCTAACAATGTAAAGGTTTGAATCCTGTGAAAGCTTGTTTACATTCTGCCCACCTCCGCGTGACGTTGTGTAAGTTGCGTTTAGTTTCTACAGTTGGGGCCAACGTAAGTATACATACAATATCAAAACTTACTGAAAGAAGAGATTTTATAAATTTTAAAGATAAAATAAATTACTTTGGAACTGGATTCACGTGGCAACATAGTTTCAAAAATACTTCTGTTGCGATTATGTGCATCAATATCCACATAAACTACGCTCCATGATGCTCCTTTGTCGCCAAAAAGATTGCATCCATTAATGGCTTCAAGTGCCGCCTTAGCCATGCCTGAAATAACAAAGAAGGCTGTGTTTCAGCACATACGAGTAGGTATGTTGTCCCAGTCAACATAGTTGAAACTAAAATAATTTTTTTAGACCTTTCATAAATAAAATCATCGACCAAATAAGCGGTTGCCCTATTTATCTTTTTAGTTTAGACCCATGTTAGTTATGAGGTTTTTTGTAAGACTTCTTCTTTAATTAATTTAAGAGCTCAGCTTTTGTCAGTGGACTAATGGTCACCCACTGTTCTCTAGCCTCACTTATCCATAGACTACACTGCGTTATGCACATCTATTATACAGATCGATAGATCAGCATAAATATAAATATGGTATGTCTTTAATAACTTCATACCAATTGATGAGGCATGGATTTCAGGCTTTCCATCATTGTATTTCGATCCTCTTTCCCACATGCCATAATCTGGCGTTCTGTAAGCACGTTCTACATAATAAACTAAATTTTGCACAAATGCCACCTCATCCTGAAAATAATAAGGATGTCATTAATTACGCATAACAAAAATTCAATATTTTCATGTTTATGATACTGTTTCTTACTTGAGTATAAATAATCTGCAGTCCAGATGTAATCATTTGAACGAGGAACAGTAAATACAGAGATACGACATCTATCTGTAGATGATGATATTGTTCATCAGTAAGGACAGGTTCCCCAGTGGTGAGGTGGAACTTGACGTGAAGCGCGTGAGCCGCGCTTTGGCGGGTTTTGAAGGCCTCCACTCGCGACGACTGCTTCACCCAACACTCTAAGATGCCGCGCATACATTTGACCGTGCTCTGACCCAACTCGTGAGATTTACCTCTATCATCATCAATGCGTCTGAAATATTTTCAATTCCCATGTCAGTATTTCTCTAACTCTGGCAATAATTATATTAAATACTACAAATAACTTTCAGCACAAGCTTAAATCTGTTTAAATTAGGAAAACTACTTGATGTTGGAATGATTTTGAAATTCAAAGACAACTTTACTAACTTTTCGTTCGTATATCAACCATATTAAAGGTGGTAGGAGTTTATCTGAGGTGGTACAGTACCCTTAAAAATATGTATACATATGAACAAAGTTCCAATCTAATGTCTTGCCCATTATGCCAAAATATTATATCTACTAAGGATGACTATATACTATGGATGCATAGTGACTAAATGTGCCATTTACTGTAAGTTGTCAATTTTTAGTAGGTTAATAATAATAATCGGGATCTGGGATCGGTCCATCATCACTGACAGGACTATTGTAGCCAATAAGCCTGATATTGTGGTGGTGGACCGAATCGAGAGGCGTGCAATGATTGTTGACATTACCGTCCCGCATGACGGAAACCTCGTGAAAGCCGAGAAAGATAAGCAAATCAAGTATCTTGACTTGGCTCGCGAGGTTGTCGACATGTGGGATGTGGACACAGCGATCATTGTACCGATGGTCGTGTCTGCCAATGGCTTAATAGCCACGAGCCTCGACCAACATCTTAGAAGGCTCTCGTTAGGCAGTTGGGTCAAGAGCTTGATCCAGAAAGCAGTACTACTGGACACGGCTCGTATTGTTAGGAGGTTCCTCTCTCTGGAACCCTGACCGCCGGTAGCTTGGACCCTGTTCCCGATACCGGTGGGCCTCTATTTTTATATTTTTAAATGTTTTTGTTTTTTAATTAATTTTATAAAAATATTTAAAAATGTAAATTATAAGAAAAGTGATGAATAAAGGAAATAATAATAATATTTTTGGGACATTTTTACACAGCACTATCTAGTCCCAAACTAAGCAGAGCTTGTACTAGACAATGGATATAATACTTATATACTTTTTTTTTTGTAAATACATACTTATAATACATAAGAAACACCCAGACAAACACAAATACTCATGTTTTATCCACACAAATATTTGTGTCCTGTGGGAATCGAACCCACGACCCCATGATCAGCAGTCCGGCACTTGAAGCGCTAGACCACAGAGGTCGCCAAACATCTGTTTAAAAACTTTGTAAATGTAACTGTTTCATATATTGTGTTTAAATGTATGCACCATAAATCCTGATCGCATCGATTTACGCCATTGGACGTTTCGTCAATTATTGGATTAATTTTTATTTCGCCTTTCGATTGTACCACTGCATTACAATAAAAAACTTGACTGCTAAGTTTGAGATTCTGATTCAGAGATTGAGCAGTGGTACTCGGTTTTTCAAAATTCTCAGTAGCAATTCAGAGTGTAAATTTGTACCCGGTTGATGGCAATAAGCCCGCTCCCTATTACATGGAACCTAAACATACTGCCGAACCCTTCAGCAAATACAGGCGTGATGACATGTATGTTACAATAAAAAAAATTAACCCACACATTCATTTTAGAATTTCCTGCTAAACGTCTGACTCACTATTATGTTTATCTGCTACACGTACCATTTACATACAGTACTGTTATGACATAAGTTCATATCCTGTTAGTAAAAAGTAAAAGTTATGTTGGGCCCCCTTGCAAATATTACAAGAACAAAATAATCACAAAGAGGAGAAGCTAAGCAATCCCCTCAAAATAATTCATTTATTTTTTGTTAAAAAAAAATCATCGATGGAGTTTTAGGGTTCATCAAAATCTAGCTAGAGACTCCTTTGAGTATTTTTCGCTATTCCTTCTAATTTCAGATTTGGCCATCTATAATTCTATACCCACATGAAAAATGCACCCTGTATATTAACTGAAATGCTAATTCACTCATTACCTGTATGCCTGGTATAATCCCCATACTGCTGATGCACAGTAAATACTATCCCTCACACTTCCAATGTGAAGGTCTGATGATAAAACTGGAAATAATCCAGTAATAGGACTTTGGAATCTTAGTAACTGTCTTTTCACTGTAAAAAATAAAAGTTTCAACGTTAACGTTAATGCTGTTACATTGCTTTGATATATTACTTTGTATTAAAGTTGAAAATTTATAAAAAAAAAGTTTTACATATTGGGGTAGCTGTATGTGCTGGCCTCTGTACATTGTGTCACCAGGTCTAGGCCATTGATTCTTCAATTTATACTTTGTAAACTAGGTATGTTGAGGTTGGCCTATTCAAAATACAAATACCCATTAAGCAACTGCAATCAGAATTTTGCAACCCAATTACTACTCTGAAATAGAGTTGCAAATCTCTGATTGCAGTCGGTCTGAAAAACAATCTGTCCATGATCTAAGTACTACTCACTACTATATCTTAACACGTTGCCTGTCCAGAGTATATTGGATAAGGTTGTAGTGACATCCATTTTTTTTTTGGCCAAACTGTTTCATTTTATGTACTTACTCTGAATTTACTGAATTTCAGCATTGCAATATTTTTAATGCACAGACGTGACAGCTAGAATACCGTGCATTAGCCAGTCCATGTTACAAACTAATAAAAAAAAACACAGGACATTGGTGTTAAATAATTCCCAATTCACTGCTCATACATCTGCAAAATATTAAAGACATAGCTCTCACCTCCAGTTTACAAAACCCCATTCAAAAAGAATAGGCTCTTGCATTTTAAATAAAGCATGGATGTCATAGTAGCAGCCAAAAATGCATTATATATAATGTGCGGACAGGCAATGTGTTAAGGATAAATTGGTTTTCAGACCACCACTGGCAAAATGTATGTTCAAATGTTTTTAAGAACAATCCTCTGCATCCTCATTACAAAATTTCCCCTCCAACCTCCCTCTCCCCTTTCCCATCTCTAGTAAGAACAAACACAGTATGAGTTAGTTTATTTAATTACTGTTTCAAAAACAAACCTATGGCATAATATATATCCAGTTGGCGGACTGTGTCTTCATAATTAGAGATCTTTAGGAATTGTTGAGAGTTTATATCATCAATACTTCCTTGACGGATCATGATGTCTGGAATAGGCTGCAAATTATAAGAAAACTGTGTTGATTTAAATTTTTACAAACTTTTGGGAATTCATTTGACATTCTACTTCGCAAAGATTGATTGTTTTACTTTCAAATAAAAATGTTCCGTTGTTTTTGTTGATTAAATTATAAGCTACCGAACGATCAATGTTATGTTATGCAAAATTACCTCTGGTTATGGGATGAGGTAGTGGTTAATTTCAAAACATTCTCTGATTATTTCAATTGCATTTATTTATTTTACTACATTACCAAATTATACTGCTTCCAAGTCATACAAACATATATTTTTTTGTTAAATATCAATGAGGTATGAGATAATTATATTTTTTTATGAAATGTTGAGTCTAATTGGGTTTATTTTGTTGATTGACCACTATTTGACATTCACGGTTCACCTGAAAAACATTTAATATTTTTTTTTTATATTTTTGGTATGGCTTCAGAGGCTTTTGTGCCATCAAGTACTTACAAAAATCGTATGCCAAGGTTTGAAATGAAAATATAATTACAGCTTTGTACTTATAAGGTTGTACAACCTTGTAAGTACAAAGTTTAAAGGAGAATGGGCGTTTTGGTACCACCCTCCAACAGCAATAATTGTAGTATAGTTGAAAAGGTCTCAACCATATAAACAATATTTACAATGGCCACTTTCATGAATTCATAGTCCGTTCGGAGATATCGCGAGTAAAAAAAAAACGTTTTGCTATTTTAGTCTATTTTTATTTAACTTATATATACATACATTAAGCTACT
Source organism: Acronicta alni (assembly GCA_964056405.1). Lineage (NCBI taxonomy): Eukaryota > Metazoa > Arthropoda > Insecta > Lepidoptera > Noctuidae > Acronicta > Acronicta alni. Next base: position 12,771,308 of record OZ043916.1, on the reverse strand, counting down.
ATTGCAAGAAAACCCCTCCCAATGAATGCCTGATACATATACATCAACAACAACAAACCACTTCCACGTACCTATTACAGACAGCAATCACGCTGAAGCTTACCTAGACAGGATCACTGGTAAAATAGATACGCCTAATCTACTACACAATTACGTGGAAAGAAATCGATTAAATAGTCGAAGAGTTGACTATCAGAGAATAGAGGCGAGCGAAATAGTTTTTTTTCCGCAAATGGCAGAACATCAGATTATTATTCTAGCTCTGGGCACATATCAATTAAAGCTGGCAAAATCATACTGCGTAGAGCATTTGCAAAACGGGCTCTATAATATTGAAGTATATAGAGAAAATGCCCTCGCCGACTTTCCCAATTATGGCATCAATGAAAATGCGTGGCTTCTACGTGGACGTATTCAGTCACGTCACGTAAATCAAATACATTCTGATAAATAGTAACCACACAGCAGAAGATGTCATCTTACAACACTACTGCACGTGTTTGACGGGAAGACGTACTTTAAGCACCTGTGCACACACTATATCAATTTGGTATTTGGGATATGCCAGACGTGAGGGTTTCCTTGCTCCTGCAATGTTTTTAAATGATGTAATTGTAAGAGATATTTTATGATTAAGTTTAGTTGCATAAATAAATAATTTTAGTATACTGAGATGACAATCATGGTTTGGATGATGATTTTCCCCTAAAAAGCGATATTTAGTAGTGATATACTCCATCACAAACAGTAAATCGACATCAGTAACAACTAACAGAAAAAAAAGTTCGAAGTCGATTATCTCCGAACGGACAACAAATCGAGACAAGCGCCATCCATATTTAAGTAATAGCTTTCCGGTCACTTATAAATTATAGCTGTTGGAGCGGGTACCAGGTTCCATACATTTTTAGTTTTAGAAAAGAACTGCAATAAAACTATTTGTAAGACTTATACTTTTCTGGTGGTCTCATGGGTTATCTCCCGTGTGGAAGACATCCGGTTCTTTGGCAGGTTTGCGAGGGGACACAGGTCCAACGCGTAGAGGCCCCTTCGATAGCTTTTATCTAAATATGGGATGGGGCACCAACCCGGGTCATTCTACACCTGCACTATGAAAGTACAGTCATGGAGTATCCCGGGCGGGTGCAGGACTATTGTAGTATATAGAACTATAAATTACTGGGATTATGGATGTGGGGGTTTGGTGGACTGATAACCTCTACTGCCGGAGGAAAACGGCGTCTGCCTTACGCCTCGAACATACATCCTTAGGGATGGCAGACGGTGACTCGCCAACTCACTAGCTGGGCCCCCCAAAAAGCTGCCAGTGCAGGCAACAGCTGTGTGAGTGGCTAGGGGTGTAGAGAGGTGCGGCCCCGGTTTCACCATCGCGGGTCTTTAAGAGACCCGGATTGGGTTTCCCCGCTATTATGCCATTAGACACTTGCACCTCCCAGCATATAGCTCTGGCGGCCCCCCTCTGGCCGGTCAGTTAAGGCAAGACAGAGTTGAGAGTCCTGCGGGCGCTCTTGGGGTTCCACTCCAGCTACCCAATACTGGCAAACTGGAGACGAGGCCCTGACCGACTCTATGGGGCAATAAGGACCGCAGTGTCACCACTCACCATCAGCTCGCCACAAGCTGCCCTGCGGTTTGTGCGCTTTACTTTAGACCATATGACACATTTTTTGTTTTATTGTCATAGGTTTCTAATCTACCCTCCAGTTTTACGTTAGTCTCATGATGTACCTCATTATGAGACTAACGCTTTTCCCAGAGGGGGTATATTTTTTATTATTATTATTGCCTGTATTACAGATCCCCAGGTCCCCACCCAACATAAAAACAAGAACATTTTTATGTAATTAAATACTATTATGTATGTAGTTGTAATGTTTTTGATATTTTTTTTTTATTCACGATAGGCCTACGCTTGACCACTAGTTCGCCTGATGTTAAGCGACACTGCGATCTACGGTGGAGCGCGCTTGCCTAGAAGAAACCGATTCACTCGAGATTTAAAGACACACAGATTATAGTTATTGGGGAAGACCCACTCAGGAAGCTCATTCCACATTTCAGCGGTACGCATGATGAAACTTGATTTAAAGCGTTTCGTTCGGGCTTTTGGGATGTCCACCATGAATCGATGACGCTTTTTCGTGCTTCTGGTCGTCCGATAGTAGAAAGGGCAAGGGGGTATAAGATCATGGAGATCTGATGCACACTCTCCGAAATGCATCCGATAAAAAACTGACAAGCTAGCGACTTTGCGGCGATGTTCCAGACTCTTGAGTTTAGCTCGGACGAGCGAGTCGTTGCCAATGAGCTTCTTGGCGCGCTTCTCAACGGATTCCAACGCCTCAAGCTGGTACTTAGCCGAACCATCTCAAAGGTGCGAACAGTACTCCATGCACGACTGAACTTGTGCTTGGTACAATATAAGCAATTGTTCCGGGCGGCGTGAAATAACGACGCACCTTTGAGAGGATATCCAGCTTTCTGGCAGCTACCTGAGCCTTGGACTCAATGTAGGAGCCGAAGTTGAGGGTTGACGTCAGAGTAACGCCCAAGAGCTCAAGCCGATCAGTTACTTGAATAGATACATCTCGGAAAGTAGGAGCCAGTAGGAATGGGCTCTTTTTGGCGGAAAACAGACACGCCTGGGTCTTTGCAGCATTAAATTTGACCAGATTGGCATCGCCCCATTCGGAGACTGTCTGAAGGGACAAATTCATGCGATCGACCATGGCCTCTCTTAGATACTTGATTTCCGGTCCACCAGTCCGCGCATTGGATGAGTAGCTCTCTACAACGGTGCTGTCATCTGCGTACCCAAAGATACCGGGCTTCAGCAGATCATCAATGTGAAGCAGGAAGAGTGTCGCAGAGAGCACTGACCCCTGGGGAACACCGGCATTAATATCCATTCGATCGGACGAGCAGCCATCAATGACGACTCGTATCGATCGATTCTTCAGGAAGTCTGATATCCAAGCTACGAGTTTGGTAGACAAGCCATACCATGAAAGCTTGCTAATAAGGCTATCGTGCCAGACCCTGTCGAAAGCCTTCGAGATGTCAAGAGAGACGGCGAGCGCCTCCCCGTGCCTCTCGATGGCCTCACTCCAGATATGTGTGACGTACGCTAGAAGATCCCCAGTAGACCGATTTCGGAATCCGTATTGTCGGTCACTGAGGAGATCATTTGCTTCTAGGTACGCCAGGAGTCTGATGTTAAGAACACGTTCCATAGCCTTACAGAGTATGGACGTGATCGAGATAGGCCTGTAGTTAGCAGGGTCGGCACGACTACCTTTTTTGGGCACAGGTTGTACGTTAGCAAGCTTCCAAGATTTTGGCACTTGACCAGTCTCAAAAGAGAGACGAAAGAGGCGTGTCAGTACCGGAGTCAACTCAGGCGCACATGAGGATATATTAAGGAGATCATTTTATTAAGAGTGTTGGGGTTCGATGCCCAACAGTGTAAATGTTCTGTATGTGTTATGTTGTGTAAGGTTATGTAATTGTTATGTTATGAATGAGTAGACGAACGTTTCAGTTGAGTCGTTTATTGTCACTACTTAAATTACATCATTGTTGAATTATTTATTGAATTGAGAAATGCACACCTAAACATAGCGATGTGCATTATGACGTACCTACTCGTTCTAATTACTGCAAAGGTCAATGTACAGCGTAGCTCGTACAAAGAGTAATCAGTTACGAAAAAATGCCATCAAATACAGCCTTTATAAGATTGCACCAAGGGGCTCCATTCAACTAAAAGATCTAGGCACGCGTTAGGTAGGTGGGGAATTCCCTGAAATTAATGTTTGCCGGTGGATGACGTTTGTTTCTTTTTGAAATGTTGCCAGTTATATAAATATCGTATATTTTCCGTACGATCTTCTACTATTCTAGCGATCGTATGTGTACATACATAACCAAAAATGCCAAAAAATCAGACCACTGACCTCAAGCCAGTGGTCTGATGTGTCTAGAATACTATTATAGAGGTGCTATATTAACCAGTGCATCAGACAGAAACAGAATTGATCAGAATCAGACGAAATAACGATTGACGAAGACGATCGACTGAAGGACTTGTATCTATGGTCATGAAATAAATTAATTAACGAAGACGATTGACTTGACAATTTCACAAGTTGACAATGTTGATATCACATCATTCATTGACATTTGACATTGACAATTCTAACTTTGCTTTGTTGTGAATTGTAAAATTTAAGTGTGAAACTGAATTGAATCTGTGAATGTGAACAGGACCTGAAGTGCGCTGAAAAGTATCCTGGTTAAAGTTGTAACTTTGTTGTATGTAGGTATATAAGTTTGTTACAAAAGAATTATAATAGAGCAAATATTGTTTTATCATACTGTGTATTTAATTATCAACAGGTTGGTTGTTTTCCTCTGGTAAAAAATAGGCCATTATCACTATAAAAGTTAAAGTTTGCTATACGTTACTCCGACGAAAAGGCAACTCACTGATCGAATGAATGATGACACGAGTGACATATCATCAGAAATTGATAATCACATCAGAGACACCCAACAGGTTTTTTTTTTGGATTTCTCTAAATGTTATTGCACTAATAACCTTTAAATGAATTAACAAACTTATCAGCTTAGTACAGTTTATGCTCTTATGATATATGGCGTCCACACCTTTCACATCAAATGCCTTTGGCACTCTCAGGACTAAGCCATACCAAGCATCCATAATGCTATTGGTATGGCTTAGTACTGAATGTGTGCAGGAGCACGGCTCAGTGATTTTTCTGGTATCTATGTATATTGTAAATGCAATTACGCATATTTGCTGAGTGTGTGATTATGACTTTGAACAGATTTAATAGTTTATAAAGTAGTTATTACTACTAGGTAGGACTAATTTACCCAAAGTTGGTGATAAGGTACAGATCAAACCAAAAAATATTAAAAAAAAAACCTCTACTTGGTACTTATAAAATTACTCTTATTATTATATATTATAGTATGTAATCCCATTATACCCATGTTAAAAATGCAAATAAGATGGATTTGAATTCAGTTAAAAAAAGATTCATCATTATAGAAAACAGTAAAGTAATCTGCAGACAATATCATCTGGTATTATAGTAGTTGATTTAGGTAAATAAATCATTAACTTAAATAAAAAAGAGGAGGGGGCCCCAAAATATTCCCTTGTGGAACACCAAATGCATGTTTTATTCTAGAACTGTAAATTCTAAAAATCCTAGAAATTTTACAACCTATTTAAATTTTAGCATTAGGACAAATTTTGCTTATGCTTTTACTCTGAGTTCTATTATAACTGAGGTATGATTTTAATAAATGTAGAGTATTGGCCCTAATTATACATATGATTATGAAAAGCCTTTTCAAATATATTAGGATATGTGTGGACGTAGGGCTATTAGTCTATACATTTCCATGAAAACTTTAGCTGCTGTAGTGTTTTAATTATAATTATTATTGTAGTCTTTAATACTAAGGGAAAACATTTAGCAGTATTAAAATAAACAGTGAGGAAGGGTAAAACTTTAAACCACTTTAAGCTATACCTTGACATGATCATGGTCTTTCTTGGATTTAGATTTATCCATCCATTCCCATTACAAACTGCACTTGTTTATTATTTAACATACTAAATATAATTATTTTCTGTTACTAACAAGTTAATTCACTAAATCGCAAGCATTGGGTGATTATGTAAACAGGACTTTTACTGCAATTGCGCTGACTATATTCATTTTTAATTTCTTAGAATATACTTAATACAATTTATTTTATTCCTCGACTGTGCACAATTAACATAATATTGAGGTGTCATTTTTTTGCAGTATTCATCTCAGTTGGTATATTTATATTGAATGTATATGCATAAGAATATATTTATTATAAAATATGATATTATCATACGGCCAGATTCCATGGTTTTAGTTAAGTGCGAGTGCAGTGGCACGCACTGGTATTACATGACTCATGTAATACTAGCTACATAGCATTGAGCTTACCCTTAAAAGTTTGTATGGGAGTTTAAGATTGTTCAACATACCTACACATTACATTCTATAAATAATTAGTTAAACTATGGTTCATACTAATTATAAAGGATATTTTATTCATTATACAATTCATGATAAGGTAAATAAAAAATACTGGGCTAATAATAGGCTCACCCCCTATTACATGGGACCTCAACTTATCGGCGAAATGTGGGTGTACATTAGTTCACCTCTGCGTAACCCTTTCGGTGAATACAGGCGTGATGGTATGTTTAAAAAACCGGCCAAGTGCGAGTCGGACTCGCGCACCGAGGGTTCCGTACAAACCTGTAGGTATTGCTGTTTCTTTTCATTGCGTTGACATAGAAGTTTGATTTTGTTACAGCTTAATGGTATTATAGACCTGAGTATTAGATATGAATTTCAATTTAATACCTCTGTACGCTTCATGAGGAATGGGGTAGTAACTGTAAAATTATTAAAATTATTTTTATTATTTATGATGTAACTAAAAATTTACGGTTTTCGCAATTTTTGCTTTATCTGTGGTATAAGACGTTGCTTCGTACCAAATTTTAAGATTCTGAGTTCACGGGAAGTAGCCTGTAGGTTTTGATTCCCTTGCGAGTTTCGAAAATTTGGCTGTATCTTTTGATTGCATTGGCTTAGAAGTTTTTTCACAGCTCCCAAGGGACAGTAGACCTGAGTATTTGATTTAAATTTTAGCTTGTTACCTCCACGCGTTCCTGAGAAAATGGGTCTTGACAGATGGACTGACAGATGGACAGACGGACGGACAACAAATTGATCCTATAAGGGTTCCGTTTTTTTCCTTTTGGGGTATGGAACCCTAAAAATACTGTTAATCATCTATTTAATGTGTTACGAACAATCTAAAATGAGTATATCAGTGGAATAACAAAACACCTATTTTAATTAAAGTTCGTCTTTTGACGCTAGGCACCCGCTGCCGCGGCATGCTTCACGTCCTTGGCTTACAGAAAACCTAACGACTGACAAGCCTGGTCTCGATCCCAGTGAGGAGCCTAGTTTCCCATTAAGTGTACATTTTGAACACAAAAGATTTATTATTATTATTAGGTACCTATTTTGAAAACCAACTTCAAAAAAGGAAGTGGTTCTCAATTCATCTCATTAAATTAACGACGTCTGTGGTCTAGTGGTTCGAGTACCGGACTGCTGATCATGGGGTCGTGGGTTTGATTCCCACAGGACACAAATATTTGTGTGGGTAAAACATGAGTATTTGTGTTTGTCTCGGTGTTTCTTATAAGTATATATTTACAAAAAAAAGTATATATGTATTGTATCCATTGTCTAGTACCCATAGTACAAGCTCTGCTTAGTTTGGGACTAGATGGTGCTGTGTAAAAATGTCCCAAAATTTTTTTTTTTTTAATATTTTTTATTATTTCTGGTCAATTGTGCAGGGCATTTCAGTCAGATAATAGTTAGAGTGGTTGCGGTAAGACCCCTATCAAAAGACTGCCGTAGAGAATAAACTGCAAATGTAATTTTATTATTCACTAGTTTTCCGCCCGCGGCTTCGCCCGCGTCGTGTTCGGTTATATCGCGTTTCCAAGAGAACTCTTCAAAATTCCGAGATAAAAACTATCCTATGTTCTTTCTCAAGGTCAACTCTATCTCTGTACCAAATTTCATTAAAATCAGTTCAGTGATTTAGACGTGAAAGCGTGACAGACAGACAGAGTTACTTTCGCATTTATAATATTAGTAGGGATAAAACTTACTCGGATGAAACATTGCATGCAGAATTTTTCAACAGGGGTGGTAGGTATTTGTAATCGCTGCTGGAATTTCATGAGATATAACTCCTCTTGTATATTATGTTAATATAATTATTAGACATAACTTACTATAATAATTACCTACTTAATATTTGGTATACTTTTAGGTAGACTTATTTAATTTGATTGGAGGGAGCTGGCCACCGGCACCGCGTGAGCCTGAGCGCACTGAGTATGGATCACTGCCACATAACTACAAACACACTATGCAGCGAAATACGCATAATGAGCGAATCAAGTCTGTGAATTTACTGGCTCATTTAACACCAGACCGACGACGCAACAAAACAAATACCAATACACCAATTACAACAGTTAGTGAAGACCCACAACCACAAATGGTTCATGAACCTAAAAAAATTGAAACTGGAATCTTGGTTGGTTAGTATTTTTGTTATTTTTTTTTTTCACATAAGACATACTCAATTTTGTAATAAGTGCTGTCACATATTTAGTTCTATATTTGAGGACACTACCTAAGTAGGTACCAGAAAAAGGTGAACCTGACTGCCTACCTACAGCGACAGTGAGGAGACCTAAAAAATATATTGAAAATAGCGGAATAAGCTATATAATAAAATAAAAATAAATTAAGCTAATTCATAATACATAATTATATGATAATTAAAAATTCTTTAAACTTTACCGGTTTGTTCATTGCTGTATTTTAATGTTACTATATCACAGATTTCTTCCTTGTTTTATTGACAAACACACTACTATAAATTGCTAGAACACTGACGGTAAAACTCGCATATATTTTATGTAGCCTAATTTTAGCTCTTCTAGTTCTAATTTTAGTCGTCAGTGAGGCGGGGGGCGACCGGCCGGCTGGCACGCTCGTGTACTGCCTCGTCCAGGTCCACCAACATGTCGTATTTACGTGACTTACCTATTGATGAAATACCACTTTGTGTGCTTGAATGTGAACAGTGTAGGATATCACTTTATTATTTTTTATCAGTTGAATTCCATTTTGTTACTTTACGATGTTCCATATAACTGGCATACCAATGGTAAAATAGTGTCCTAAATTTATTTACTTTTTTATAACAATAATATTATATAGGTACTCATAAAAGGATAAAAGTAGATTATGTATTCTAATTTATAGTAAATATTAAATTGAGTTTTTATTTTGTAATGTACAGATATATGCAACGCGGAGCCTGCTCCTGAAGAGTTGTACGACTCTCCAGCACTGGGGTCGCCTCGTGTGGCACCACCGGCCTCCAGACCTTCACCTATACACGTACCTGAAGACATTGGAGTAGGATCGCTGGTGGAAGTTGCTACAGATGTCGACCAACATTATTATGGCGTAGTCAGATGGATAGGAGTAATTGATGGTGAATATTTGTTCCGCTTGTACTACTTTCGTGTTTCCATAATTTCAGTGTATTATTGCAATTTTTTTTAGAAAAGATTTAATTAAGAAAAGAAAGAAAGAAGTAAGAAGCCCTTTTGCTTTGATTCTAAGACCTGTATTTCAATAATCGACAAATTAGGCCATCCTGATGAACCTGTTCCTGATATATTTAGTGAACTACCTCTATCCCTCGAAACAAATAATTAGTTAACGAAAACGTGGTAACACGCTTAAGTTTGAAAAAGGCCTGAGGCTCTGCTCATGCTGCGGTGGTCTAGCTGAGTGTGGTGGCGGCGAATTCGTCTGTGATGGTACCACCGCATTGCCAAATATCTGCAGCTAGTGCTGGAGTCGATACATAGGCTGCGGTTGCCGCTTACCGTTCAGTGGGCCCGTATGTTTGCTTGTCATCTTATCACAATAATGAACAGCTTTTCAGGGGTCCATCTAGTGAGTTGGTGAGTCACCGTCTGCCATCCCTAAGGATATTTGTTCGAGGGACAAAGGCAGTTATTGTTTTATTCCAACATGAATTTATCTCGTGCAAAACACATCAATAGACCATATAACTGTAGTCTTATTAAACACTAAATCAAAGGTCTCCAAAGGACCTTTACCTGTTGGACCTGTGTCCCGCGCAAGCCTGCTATAAGACCGGATATCTTCTTAACGACAGTCATGCCGTGAGAAGTTATGATTAATTATTTTGTAATACTGATATTTCGCAGTTTTTACACATTGTATATTATAAGCCTTGTATTGTAGAAAAATAGTAAATGATAAATGCTGATAAATTATACTTATTTATTTCTTTAAATAGATCTTTTACAAGTCAATGTTTTACTTTTTTTTAAGCTAGTAGGCTTCGGCATTGCCTAACTGAAGACTTCTGAGGAGAAACACCGAAACAAACTAGTAATTTCAGATACAGCGACAGCGGGCGTGGAGCTCGAGCAGAGTGTGTGCGGGCTGGGTGACGGGGGTCGTGGCGGCGAGCAGGTGTTCTCGTGCGCTCCGGGCCGCGCGCTGTTCGTGCCGCTGCCGCTGTGCCGCCGCGACGCACGCTTCCGCGACACGCCGCCGCCCGAACACGCTCACTTACACGATGCCGAACAATTTGATCAGGTATTATCTTATATTATGCATCTTTAGATCTCCTAGTACCTAAGTATTTAATTTTAAATACAAGCAAGGACCTGTTTAATTAATACATGTGATTCATTTGCAATACTTGAGATTGAGACGACAGTATGTAGTTGTGTGCGGACTCGTTTTTTGTTATGATGGTATGATAATAATATGAACTATTATTTTTTAGCCGATAATCGAGAGCCGACATAATCAAATAAAATAAGATTATAAAATACAATTTACACAACACCATCAGTCACAAAATAAGCCAACAATGGATATACTACTTAAATACTTTTTTTTTTGTAAATACAAAGTAATTTTAATACATAAGAAACACCCAGGCAAAATCAAACACTTATGTTACACTTATGTGAACATTACATAAATGTCTTATGGGAATCCAACCAACGACCTCGCGACCAACAGTCCGACACTCAAATCAATCGACACTACACAAACTACAAACTAGACCACAGACGTCGTCGTATAAAATAAAATAGATAAATTATCAACCTTGTAATTCTACTTATACCAAATATGCTTTTTTTTAATCAAATAAATTAAAAAAATGAAATGGGTACAGTAAAGACTCATTGGTTTTATGTTTTTTTTTTTTTTTTTTATTCTGTTTTAATTTAGGGGCTTTTATTAAAATAACATGTCAGCCCCATCGTATGGTTTTATTTTGTTGTCTACAATATAAAGTAATGTAAAATAAAAATTAGAAATGAAAACTTATAGACATCATTATTACTTTGACTGACTCAATGTAACTCTCAGCCAGACTGTCCTGCGGTGCCTGGAGTGGTGTCACCGCTGAATTCACTTGGGGAACTGGCTGGCAAGAACCGTGGCATCCAGGGACATCACAACTCTTGTTACCTTGATGCCACACTTTTTGCTATGTTCACCTTCACAAGTGTCTTCGATGCCCTATTATATCGTCCACCCGAACCTGAGGTAGGTAACATATTTTCTTAGGTGTTATAAGGCCGTCTGCGAAATGTTTCTTGACGGCTAAACTGAAATTTGAGCTGGCGTAATCAATTGGGTTAAGCTGTAATACTATAGTTTGTGGTCCAGCCTTCGTGGTAAGTTTATAGTCTGTGACACTAAGACAGGACTTAAGTGACTTTAAGGTAGATCAAAGCCGAAGCCTATTTGGCCATTCGGCATTTGGTATAACCAACATCAAAGCCTAAGACTTCTTTTTGAACGTCATTACAAAATGTTATAAAAGAAAGAACAGATTTTTTATTTTTACAATATAATAAGAATAACTCAGTGTCGCGTGGCTGCACGTTGCTCATTTTTGCAAAAAAAAAATCTAATTTGGGGACTGAGAATATTCAGTACTGTGTATTTAGTACACAGTACTGAATATTGTATAGTAAAATTCACTATCATAGTACCTATATAATTTTCTAAAACTATTCTAGTTGTATGTAGTCTATGATAATATTTATCATAGACTACATACAACTAGAATAGTTTTATTATTGTTATAATATTACTTTTCAGGACTCGCCGCATTATATGGAAGTCCAGAGAGTTCTTAGGGAAGAAATTGTGAACCCACTTAGGAAGCATGGATATGTGCGCGCTGACCGAGTCATGAAATTGCGCACTTTACTTGAACGACTTTCTGATGTACCAGGACTTACTTCTGAAGAAAAGGTATAATGTTACGAGTAGGGATGTTATGGATATAAACTTTCTGTTCTGGATATAGATACGGGTATATGGAAAGTATTATACCAGTTTTGGTTGCGTTTACTGATAATGGACTTATTTCTGATTATCCGATAGTTTCATTTAGGTAGGTCTAGGTAGTGATGTTATTTTTTTTATTCCTATGTGAACATTGCAAGCGGTGCGGATAGTGTATCGCATAGATCAATATAGCCTTTAGTGTATCGGCTCTATCGGGCGAAAACCTATCATGACGTGTCTCATTGATTTGGTTACGGTTTATAAAGTTAAAACTAAAAATTTACTTAATTATCACTCGCTTAAAACGGAGAAAACATCGTCAGGAAACCCGCATTAGGCTAGCGTGGTGGACTCTATAGTCCGTTTTATTTGGTTATATTGGGCACGGATCTTGCTCAGACAGGACAGGGACAGTAGTATGTGGGTTGATACTTGATGACGAGGTATTGTTTCACGGCCGGATCAAATAGGTCTGATTAGCAAATGTAAAACAAAATTAAGTTCTTGACGCTGGTTTTTGTGCGGAACCATTGAGCTCCACGTATGTCAAACAGAATGGTTGTGTGGACACCACTGTACCTATTTATGAGTTGATTGAATCTGTAGTCGACGTAATTAATGATATCTAATATTCATGCACAAATCCTTTAGATTTTATAATATTAGTTAATAGTTGATTATGGATTCAACAAAACTATTTCCATAATCCAGAGTGATCACTTTTTCATTCAAATATTCCAGGATCCCGAAGAATTTTTGAATGGCCTAGTAGCCCAGCTATTACGAGCTGAACCATTCCTGAAATTGTCCTCAGGGCAAGAGGCTTATTGTTATCAACTATTTGTAGAGAAAGACGAACATGTTTCTCTACCCACTGTGCAGCAGCTTTTAGAACAGTCTTTTACAACATCAGGCGTAAAGCTAAGTGAGGTATGTATTCTGTTGGTTAGTTTTTTTTTAATAAAAATAGTTCTCGGCCTTAGGTACAAACCTGTACCTGGTTGCCTGGTACCTGTGTTGTGGGGAATTCACAAACATGTAATCAACGGACGCAAAGTACACCCGGACGAGTAACAAATATCCGTGGAACACACAAATATTTGTACAGCAAAGAATTTAAGTAATATATTATAAAAGTTCAGAAATATTGATCTGTGACACCTACGCGAATTGAAATAAAACTACTTTTTATGTATTTTATCGCGTTATATTAATATTATTAATCCCGACGTCTCGGACCCTTTACCTGCGTCCATGGTCTACCCGTCTCCCGTGACCATGAACGCCGTAAAGGGCCCGAAACGTACACATTAAACTGTAATTACAGGTTCCAGCAGCTTTTATTATTCAAATGCCCCGATTTGGAAAACAGTACAAATTATATCAAAGAGTATTACCGTCGCCGCTCTTAGATGTAACAGATTTAATTGAAGGCTGTAAGTAATTTTAAGTATTATATTAATATGATCGACTCTACTATTTAAGTTTCCGCTGTCAATATAGCTCAATCCATAAAGTTTTGTGTCATGTCTATTGGAACGGAAGCGCGTGGCATTTATTAACCCACTGGTAACAGTATCGGTATCGTAACGGTATTGCGCGAGTGGAGGCGTTTTGTGGTCGGTGGCGACCATACGAAGCGAGAAGCCGCCTCTGGTGGCGTGTAGCGAATACATGTGCCATACGTGTGCGGCGGGCTCATATAAAATGACAAAAACTGTAGTCCGCAGCTCTAGTTTTATTAACCTTCTGAACACCACCGTCGACTAAAGCCGACAAGAAAACGTCATTTTTAGGTTCCGTATCTCAAAAGGAAAAAACGGAACCCTTATAGGATCACTTTGTTGTCCGTCCGTCCGTCTGTCAAGACCCTTTTTCTCAGGAACGCGTGGAGGTAACAAGCTAAAATTTATATGAAATACTCAGGTCTACTGTCCCTTGGAGCTGTGAAAAAAACAAACTTCTAAGCCAATTCAATCAAAAGATACAGCCGTGTATGCCGCAAATTTTCGAAACTCGCAAGGGAATCAAAACCTACAGGGTACTTCCCGTGAACTCAGAATCTTGAAATTTGGTACGAAGCATCGTCTTTTAACACCGTACATTTTTAGTAAAAATATTTTTAATAATTTTACAATTACTACCCCCTATCCTCATAAACGAGTAGAGGTATTAAATTGACCAGACCTGAGTCTATAATACCTTATAAGCTGTAACAAAATCAAACTTCTATGTCAACGCAATCAAAAGAAACAGCAATACCTACAGGTTTGTACGGAACCCTCGGTGAGCGAGTCCGACTCGCACTTGGCCGGTTTTTTAAGTAGGTACAACATAAATATACTATACGTCTCCGTTTAATAAAAATAATTAAAATTCATTTTAGTGAGAAAAACAGTTAATGTTCTTTGGTATGTACATAGTGGAGGGAGCGAATGTATTCGCTGCAAATTAATGAATCAAAAGTAATCGTTAAGACACAGTTACATGAGCTAAAAAAGCGTAAATCGATACGGAGGTATGTTAAATACTCAACTCGACGTATGAAAAACGTAAAGGAAACGTAGTGATTAGCACGGGGGTCTCGATGCGAGTGACAGTGACAATAAACTGGCATCGTCACGTCGTTGGTGATGCCAGTGGCATGTTGTGTATGAATTGCCTGATAGATGTTGTCAAAATTAATCATACTAATATTATAAATGTGAAAGTTTGGATGTTTGTTTGTTTGTTTATTTGTTACTCAATCACGCAATAACGGCTGAACCGATTTGCTTGAAATTTGGTACCCTAATAGTATGTGACCGGGAATAAAGTATAGGCTACTTTTATTCCCAGAAATATCCCGGGAATATCCCGGAAATCCCGAAAAACTAATATAGGAGAACTACTTACGGGATTTGACTGAAATTTCATACACACATAGTATGTGACCGGTAATAACACATGGGATATATTTTACCCCAGAAAAATGTGGGAATATCCCGGAAATCCCGAAAAACGAATAGCTTACGGGTTTTTTATGAAATTTCATACACACATAGTATGTGACCGGGAATAACAAATAGGATACATTTTACCCCAAAATTATGTGGGTAATTTCCAGAAAAGTTATGTAGGAGACCTACTTACGGGATTTTAATGAAATGTTGGTACACTAATAGTTTGTGATTGGCGCTGGCATATTGAATACTTCTTTTCTCGGAACAAAGCGGGAATTTCCCTAACACTGAGTACGTCTTATCCCATGAATACAATCCGACAACAATTGTGTTACTAAGTCTAAGCGTACCTACGAAGTCGTGAGTAAAAGCTAGTAATATAATAATAATCTTGTTTATTTATGGCAACTCAGGCCCAATAGTGGTTAATAACATTTTTTTTCCTAATCCAAATGTTAGAAACATAACTAAAAAAAACTAAACTAAACTAAAAATAAAATCATGTCATACTCTCACAAGTACGCGCATAGCATGACACAGCCATGACATATCAGGTTTATTAATCAACATAGTATTGTGTTAAATCGATTAAAACTTCTTCATAAATACAGTTGGGAAGACACGTCAAGCGGTTACGTCATTAGCGATACGGTAGAATGTTAGTGATGTTCTATACTACGATTACTATAATATTTGTTACGGCATTATTTTATTTATTTATTTATTTATTTTCTCTTCACAAAAGTAGGCTTACATTATAATAATCTAATAGAAAAGTTTTAATTTGTGTGAGACTGATGCCCGAGAAAAGTATTCTGAGAATACCTGTGTTACAGGTCATCAGGCCCCCTGATCTACTTATATAGTTAAAGCTTTTATTAGACTTAGTGACTTATGAGATACATAGTATAATTCGAAGAGATATACAAACATTATTATTGTGCGAGTGTATGAAAATAATACTAAAAATCTACTAGTCAAATGACTACTGAAGAACACCTTCGTGTTAGGAAGTGTAGAAGAGGATGATGAATTTTCAGAAGCAACATCTATAATCTATACATCTAATGAAAACAGATGTTTTGTTTAATATGTAAAGTCATTAAATTGTTCCGGAATATCGGCTCCACTTTGTTTTATTATTATTTTCATTATTTGCCACAATTGTACATCCTTACTCGCATGCGAGGAGCCACGCCAAAGTTGGCTCTTCCCGACAGCGGATGACGTCAAGAACGAGATTAGTGATGTAACTCACTATTACTTGATTTATTCGTTTGTATTACATTGTTAAAGCTATTTAACAGAGGGGTGCGTTTCAAAAAGACACTTGGATAATATTCACTGTGCAAGTGGTTCAGGTGTTGTGTGTATAGAGAAAATAAAAAAATAAATTATTTTCTCTATACAAAGTAAAGATAAAGTCAATCGTAAATTGTAAAATATTTCGTACACAACCAAATCACACAATCTTCAATCTCAGGGTAGCTATTCGTTTGCACACTAGCACGCGCTGTGCATCACGGAATAGAAAAAACAGTGGAAGTGCAAAGTAGGCGTGGCACGTGTGCCATAATTAAGCGCTGTTATGCATAATTGATCTCAGTTGTCAATCTAACTGTTTTAACTTCGAGTCGTGTTGCACGAAATTAATTTTAAGAGTTGTATTAGGTTGCATAGATGCTTAATAGCAGACATGTAATCAAACTTTCACATACGTAATGATGTAATCATTAATCATCATTAATTATTTGTATTATACAATTTACACGTAAATTTTCTCGTGGCAATTCAGAAAACATTGAATACCTACTTACTTATCGTATAAATGTATAAATTATGGATATCGTCTTTGTATATATCGACTGTCAGTGATTGCTGTAGTTATAATTATAAATTTCACCACTTATTTTTACATTTTACACTTATTTTGTAAGTTCAGTATCATGAGCGTAAATACGGTAACCGTTTCTCATCAGATGTGCCGTACGCGTGTTTGCCACTCGTTTTGTATATAAAAAACGTATTAGTTACAGGTACACCTCTTCCCGACCCTTTTGGGAAACAAGGCATGAAGGTTATGTTTTTCCTATAGATTTACAGAGATAAAATAAAATAAATCAATAACAAACATAAAGTAGGTAGATCATTTAATTACATTATCTTCATTACATGAAAAACGGGTGTTTATCGATATCGATAATGTAATTCATGTTGTGCCTTGGTCGAGTAGCAACAGACTACGGCCATCTATGGTTGAGTAGCGGAATTTACTCGTCAATGAATTCTAGTTTGACTTTAGATTACAAAACGTCATAAATACTTTCTGAAGTAAAACAAAATAAATCTTATGTATAGAGCATGAAGGTTTATTTCCAGAATTATTTCCATGAGTGACTTATGCTAGTTTGGACTAAAATTAAAACGACAAATCAAACGATTTGTTTATTTGTAGTGCAATATAAGACTATCGGTTTATTTGTGCGAGTTTGGCGACAACGGTTCCCATAGTAATTTTGTTACATTGCACTTCTACCTGTTTTTTCTGTTCTGTGCTGTGCATCATGTCCAATCCCGGCAAGCGACGAAACGTGCAATGGTTGAATTGTAGCGGACGCAATGCATGCAGTACATTGCAAGCGGATTCAGTCATTGCGTTAATTAAGCGATTACACAATCGGGCAATGAATATTTTTTGTAACATAATGCAATAATGTTGATGTTTGGAATTTCATAGTGATCAGTACTGATCATTTTTTTTTTTTACAAATAATATAAATATAATATTAAATGTTATTTTCGACTTACCGATGGGAAGATATACCTCCTTGCTTGAGGTCTGACTTTCTGTCTTACAAGTAATAATTGCACGACACCGCATTTTAATGAAGAGCTCTGTTTTCTGAAATAGTCCAAACACACAAAACGCGGTGAACGAATAAAACGGTCGAGTTATGATTGTCGCACCATAATAGTGGCGTGCCGGCTACGCCTACATTACCATTCCAACCTTATTTATCTATTCCATGCGTGGAAATGCAAAAAAAAAATATAATCACAAGATACTTTTATTTCAGTTTAGGTAATAAGTACTACAATATGATAGAATAGAACAAATTAAAAAAAGTTGTATGATCAATTCGGCACCATGGAGGTAGAAGTAAATAGGTTTAATGATGTTTTGAATTCACAAACTTTAGCGACACGATGTTCTAAATTCAAATTTACTTTATCCTCTAGCGGATAAAAACTACTTTTGCACTCAGATATCAAAGAGCAAAAATACTCTTTCCGAGATGGAGGGATGAAAAGGTAATTATTTAGACAGGGTAAACTTGCTCGCGAAATACTTAGTTTTGGAAAACCCTTTACAAAATTGCACTAGCTCTTTTAGGTACATTACAGGTTGTTGCTCTAGTGTTGCGTCCGTAATTACTAAAACAATAAAACAGCAAATCGCTGCCACTGTTTTTGTAACTGTGATGGTCAATTAAACACCAGGTGTAAACGGAAAAAAGCTTTTACAATTTTCTGCTTATCCTTTCTAAAATCTCTGTGCACGCCGCTGCTATTCAATGATGGTATAATATGAAAGTGTCAAATTAAATAAAAGAATGATGTTATCACTAATATTTTATTTTAAAAATATGGGACGAAAAGCAATGATTATTTGGTTATCGATAAGAGGTTGAATTTCCTTTTTTTTGTTGGTATTTCTATTTGCGCTGAATTTGTGACTTAGTGTGGTGTGGAAGTGGCGTTCAAAAGGTTAATGTCATAATTACGAACGTTTTCTTATAATATATCTACTCAACCTGTTTTTTTAATTGCGTTTGCGTTTAATACAGTGCCCCGACAGTGCACCGTATGCGGCTCGCTAGCGCGCTGGGAGTGTGCGGCGTGCGCAGGCGCGGCGCTGGAGGCGGGCGCGCTGTGCGACAGCTGCCGCCGCATCGCGCACGCCGCCCGCCCGCACCACAAGGTACATAGTGTAGGTACTCGTGTGCGGCTCGCTAGCGCGCTGGGAGTGTGCGGCGTGCGCAGGCGCGGCGCTGGAGGCGGGCGCAAGCGGGATCAAGCCATTACTTCAATTAAGCCTCACTAATGCGCGTCG
Organism: Acronicta alni; assembly: GCA_964056405.1. NCBI lineage: Eukaryota > Metazoa > Arthropoda > Insecta > Lepidoptera > Noctuidae > Acronicta > Acronicta alni. Next base: position 12,752,175 of record OZ043916.1, on the reverse strand, counting down.
TTAGCCACATGGTACATTTAGCGGCTGTAGACCAATGGTGGTAACTTCTAAGCTAGTACTAAATGGGCAATAGGAGCTACTATCCCGCAACTTCCTTTGTAATTTAATTAATTAATTAGATCATTTATCTAGTCTTTTTATCAATGATGTGTATTATGTTATCTTAATATAAAATACTGCATAATGCGTCATTTTCAGGCCACACCGCTCACAGTATCTGAAGAGTTTGCCAATATTCTGGAATCATGTCCGGTTCCACGGGTGTACATGGAGCTGTTTGCTGTGCTTTGTATTGAAACCAGTCACTATGTGGCCTTTGTCAAGGCAGGGGTCGGTCATGACGCGCCTTGGTGTTTCTTTGATTCGATGGCTGATAGAAAAGGCATGTTGTTTTATTTTACTAGATATATTATTGCGCTGCATGGGACCACGGAAAAGATAAATAAGGTTAAACTGGTAATGTGGGCGTAGCCGGCGCGACACAAAGAGAATGGAGCTCTGCATTAAAATGCTGTGTTGTGCTGATTACTTGTAATTGTTGTGATTACTTATCTCAACTCAAGTATAGAGCGTGGAGGTATCTTTCCATCGGTAAGTCGAAAATAACATTTAATTACTATATTATTTGTAAAACACATAAAAATGTACTGATCACTATGAAATTCCAAACATCAACAACATTATTGCAAAAAGTAACAAAAAGAATACATTGCCCGATGTGTACTCGTATCAACGCAATGACCGAGTCCGCTTGCAATGTAGTGCAACCATTGCACGTTTCGTCGCTTACCGTCATTGGCCATGATGCACAGCGCGTGCTAGTGTGCAAACGAATAGCTGCCCTGTGTTTTATGTTTCTGTGATTTGGTGGTGTACGAAATATTTGTAAACATAGTATTGCGTATGTGTTACAAATTAAAATAGTGGGAGTCGAGCTTCGACACTGGTTCTAATACAAAATTGCAGCGAGGGCCTTTCCAACCTTATTTATCTATTCCGTGCAAGGGACATAAAAGAAAAATTATTAGACTGTCTGATTGGTTTGGATTTATATGGCGAATGTTAGTGGAACCGCCGAGAGGGGACGCTTTCTTCAAAAAGTCAGGTGCGTAGTATTTGCAAACGGCGTGTGTGTATGGTAAGATGTAATGTGGATAAAGCGAAAGAAGTATGCAAGAAGGCAAGTGGCGACTACCCCCATGGGAGAAAGGCGTGTGTATGTATGCCTTATTGGCAAGTGGGGCGTGTAGCCCTGGGTTCGAATCCCTGATAAAAGTTGTGGTTTTTGTATCACAAACGTCAGAGTAACGCCTGCATGCGACCTATCTCATTAGCTTTAAGATTTGTTACCTAGCTGTGATTTATGAAGTTTATCAAATAACATATGATGCGTTTTGCGTTCAGGAGAACGCAACGGATACAACATTCCAGAGATCGTATGCATCTCGGAGCTGGGCGCGTGGCTGAGCGAGGAGGGCGGCCGCGGCGGGCGAGCGCCGCCTGCGCATGCGCGCCGTCTGCTCGCCGACGCCTACATGTGCTTCTACCGCAGCCCCGACGTGGCTATGTACCGTTAGCTTCTTATGTAGTGTTTCATTAGGGTGCACTTTGGAAATTGAAAAGCCTTCAGTATTAGCACATAGATAATTATTAAATTAATACATTAATTTTGTGGAATAAACACTATCCCAAATTATCATTTAGGAGACTATCAGTTATGTACGCTAAATTATAAAATAAACAGTTCACGCGTATACTTGTATAGAGCACAGATGCAGTATTTTTTTTAATCTTTTTAGATTTTTTTTTTGGCATTTTCTATTGCTAAGATTTTAAAGTTTTTAAGCAAAGGAAAAATTCGGCCGCGGGCCACTAAATCACCGCGTATTTTCGTTTTTTTTTTTTCTAAATTGAGATATGTCCACTGAGTATACCGTATCCATAGAGTCGTCAAACTTGGACGTCTAGGCAGGGTAACCCGGGTGGTGCGGGATGAGGGACGGGTAGGGTGAGCCCCAGCTGACTAAATGTTGGCAACTCGAGACACAATTTTAAGACTTAGTTTACCATGCGTCTCTATCCGCCATCATCTCATAACTTACTTCCTACCGTATCACATCGTATTTCACACAATCCATTCATCTTTTCTTTGGTCTTCCTCTTTTCTTATATTCATCCACATTTATGTTTAAAACCTTTCTCTTCGCATCACATGTCCAAACTACGAGAAGGGTTACACAAGAGGTTTCTAGTTTAAATTTCAAAATTAAATAATTTCCTCTCAAAGTAAACAAAAATATTAAAATTTTGAAAAGATACCACCTACACATACCTATTAATATAACAAAAAACCCAACAAAATCCGCCGGTGCTGCCACACGCGTACTGTTACAACATAGTGTAGTTGGCGTGTACCGTGTACCAGCATATACCACATGTGTGTTCTATGCCATCGTATTATCCATTTTGGTTAAGTTCCCTGACTGCTTATAGATTATTTACAATTAAATAGCTGGGATAGGATAAAAAAAACATAGTAGTATTATAATTATAATATTATGTACATTATGTATTGCAATTAAATTATGATTTAAACAATAAAAAAGTTATTAATATTATACAACATTTGTTCTTATTATCAACTTATACAAATAAAAAGGGCGTCTTTTAAGACAAAGGTTTTCCTGGGATTACTCACTCCGTTTTAATTAATTAAATAAATTTAAATATCAGAGATCTTCACGATTCGTCAGTTTGTGTGATTTGCAACCGCAAGCGAATGTAGCTTGAGGTACGTGAGTCATATTTTTTTCTATATTCACCTTACTTTTTATAACTTTACTCCATTCCTGTAAAATGATGTTTTATTAGGTTTGAATTGAAAACACATTTTTTTAGGTAATTTAGTAGCTAACTGGCTTATCATAAAAACCTGGCAATTGAAATTTGGAACTTTTTATATTCCCAACCCGCTCGTTTTTCCAAATTTCCCTTCCGAAAAAGTAAAAACGAGTTTGTTAATAATACATTAACAAACTCCCGTTTTTCACTCTCCTTTTATATCTATGATCAACTAATGTAGAAAACTTTACTGGTAGAATAACAAGATACACCAGGTATTCTTTTCCCGTGACAACTAAGTCACGTGATCGCTTCGATTGATGATCTCATTGAACATCGTCGACAGTCAGTAATTGCCCGTATTTTTTCATTTACTTGCTTCTATATTGTAGCAATTTTAAATTAACACAGTCAACAACACATCAAGTTACAACAAACTGACAAATTTTCTCATTCGACTTTGAACTTAACCGAAAACATTTTAAGGTTTAAAATAATTTTGAAACAAAAATTTGATAGTTTTGTTTAACCTGATGTGCTGTTGACTTTATCTAATTGTTTATTACAGTATTCTTTTTAACTATATAGGTAGTTGAAAACTATTTAAAATAAACTCATTGCTCTCCTTTGCGTCGCGCAGTCGGGTAAAAAGTAGGTTGGTTACTAAAAAAAGATTTTATATTAATTTTCTCATGAACTTTAAATAAATCTTCATAATTGTATTGAAAATGTCAACAGCAACACTAATCATTACATTCGAGACGTCACCGCGAGGCATCGTGGGAAGAGAATACCTGGCCTAGGCTTTTATTCTACCGTGCCGTTTATGCCCAAATATTCACGCGTTACTCAATTTTAAGATGCCATTATGTCTCGTGCTCGGTATCTTATAATTGAGTAGCGTTTGAATATTTGACAATTTATCACTTATTCACAATATAAGTACCTAACTTTTCATGATTTGCAATAACCGTATCAATTTAAACATGCTAACTTACCCAAAATAAAGCTGCATGATAACAAATAACATGCTGCGGCAATAAGTGTTCATTTGCTAATTTTCTCGCATTTATAGCAATTTGTTTAGCTTTCTCATCATTTTCCCGTGCCCATTTGACTTGATCTACTAAATTAGATAAATCCCGTTTAATGGGGACAAAATGTTCCCAAGGGTTGAGTAGACTATAAAAATGTTCGTAGTATGGTGAATCTTGTTTGAGAACCAAGCCGCCGCCGGCTAATAGGTAAGGCATGCGATATGCCGCTACCGTACCATCAATGTTAATTTGATATTTATACTGAAAAGGAAATAATAACTTAGATACGAGAACTCTTCTTCATAATAATAGCAGTGATAGCCTAGTGGTATAACCATTGGACTGCCAGGGTCGGATCCAGGGCATGCAACTCTGACGTATCGAAATCATGTGCGTATTAATATTAAATTAAATCACTAGGCCAGCGTAGTGGACTATAGCCTAATCTTAATTCTGGGAGGAGATCCGTGCCCAGCAGTGGGACAGTATATGATGATGATGATCATCTCTTCATCATTGGTTCAATGGCCTGAAGCCGATCAGCCTATCCCCTATTATCGTCTTCAGGCTCCTCTAACTCCTTTAACTTTATATAAAGTTCATCAACGTTTATACTTAAAGTCGTCACCTTCAGTATAAAAGCTCAAAGCGGAAATTAAAATTAAACAATTCTAATACCAACTACACCTGGGATACACTGATCAAGCTAAAATAATTAAATGCAGTAATGTTGTTTTCACAACTATAAAAGAAATAGAACTTACATCAAAAAATTTAAAGAATGATATATGTGGTTGCTTTGGTCCATATTGAGCCTCTTTGTCTCTAAAGAAAAAGAAGTTTGTAAGGGAAGCATTAAATAAGTCGGGATTGGCACGTGCAATATCAACAAGTTTAAGTCGTTCCGCGCGTGAGTCGCGACCTCGCCATATAGCTCGCGATTCTCGTTTTTCCCATGAATGGTCTGCACCACTCTGAACTGACAGCGTGTCTAATGTTACTCTACAACCAAAAAAACAGTATTAGGCAAAATCATAAACATTGTCACAATAATTAAGTATAAAACTGTTTCTATAGCAATATACCTACCTTCCCATATTTTCTAAGGTAGACTCGGTCAAATCATATGTCGGCATTACAATATCATAAGTCTCATCACTGCCACACCATGAAAAAACAGGTAAAGGTTTATCACCTTTGTGAACCAAGGGCCAGTCACCAAGATTTATTACCAGTTCCATGTCAGGTAATTTAATTTTCCTCATTAAAGATAGTAGAATATTATCAGCAAACATATTAAAGCCAACATGTTTCCCATAGCAATTACGATACAACTCATTTTGTTTTATGGCATAGTGACAGAAACTGGTACTTTCAGGTTGATGATATCTTTGTATTATTGCTGTTATTTGTTCTTTCATATCTAAATTTTGGAATGGTGTGAGATCTTTTTTAATTTGTTCATATGTATACAAACACCCATAATCTTTATACCACTTCTGAAAATCTTCTTCAGGACAATTACATTGATCTGGATAAATGGGTCCTGAAATTAAGAATAAATATAACAAATCCGGGATTTACAACCGGACCCTTCCCAGAAACAAATAATGGATAAAATTTTCCAAACAGTTTTTTTAATGTTATCAAAAAAACTACATAATTATGTATTACTAGGGCTTACATTCGAGTAAGATATACATTTTCATATTTTTACAAACTAAATACAAAGCATAAATACCTACACAGATTGTAAGGTGCAAACCTTAGTTGGGCAGAATCCTAGAAGATTTTCAACTGTGTGGAATCTGCTCCACTAAATTCAATTAGTGGAGTAGATTCCACTGTAAAATTTTAGGCATTCCACTTTGCTTCACCAAGCCAGGAGACGATTCTCCAGAGATATCCCTGTGAAAAAATTCACCTGTATTGGTTTTACACCAATACCTACAGGCAAATCTTTTAGTGTTTGTCTTGAGAAAAAATGTATCACTACTAACCTCAGCCTTCAATATATGGTGGTCTGTTTGAATCTAGGGGACTCAGCTCTTTTTTAGTATACATGTACGGAATAAAAAACTATTACTACTATAATGATTATTGATTACACATCCACAAACACGAACTCATATAATTCTTGAAAGCAGGTAAAAGGTGTAAGCCTGTTCCACTGGCCGCTTTTGCTTGATATTCAATGACTACATTTCTGTTATCCCAGTCAGACTAGCTGAATCCTATCAATTTGAGAAGCAGCCCATACCCAGTAGTTAGTAATTGCTGAGGGCAACCTTATAATGACACTATAGTAGATATCTTTATTTTTTTAGTTGAATAACACTACAGTACATACCTTTATACTTGTAAGGTGAATTTGCAACAAGCTTTCTATCATAGTACACATTTATAGACAAATCGAAACAAGTTTCATATATTTTATAACGCACTATGAATGTACCATCTTTCCTATCCAACTTGTTAACCCAAACACGGCAATGTTTGCTTGTGCTAGATCTGCCTTCAATTTCAACAACCAATTTTTTATTTAGTTGTGGCGTGTACCTGAAAAAGTAGTATAGTAGTAAAATTAACATTAATTCAATCTAAAAATCTCCGGCCACCAACCCGCCTACTAAGCGTGGTGACTATGGCAAATCCCCCCATGAGTAGCATCCCAGATTTTCGGCCCCGGTAGCTGCACTATTCCTGGCCATGGTACCGGACACGGTAACGGTGCGCTTGCTTAGAATCCCCGGGCGACAGCAAGGTACCAACGTAACCTCTACCTGGCGACGTTTAATGGACGCTCTCCGCGGCTGAACGAGCGCCTTGTTGAATTGGAAGTCGACCACAAGTACAAGTAACTGGCACATCGTGGGACTATCGGAGATCCGAAGACGGGGGAGGAAACGGTAACCCTCTAGTGACCACTTACACAACATTGTAGAACTAGGCAAGGGTGGCATACCTTGAACTTAAAATATCGGAAAGGTACTCCTTGAAGATTATACAAGTGTATGCGCCAACGACCGCACACACTGACGACGAAGTCGAGGCTATGTGCGAAGTCATAGTGAAAGCTATGTCTCGTACCAAAACATTCTACACTATTGTTATGGGTGACTTCAACGCTAAAGTGGGAGTACAAGAGAGCGGCGAATCGAGAGTGCGTCCATTCGGCTATGGGCGCAGAAATCACAGGAGGCAAATCCTGGTAAACTTTCTCAAGGCGCAGGGGCTTTTTCTGATGAACTCTTTCTTCCAGAAGAAGCCTCAAACGAAGTGGACCTGGCGAAGCCCCGATATCGTGAAAAAGAACGAGATTGACTTCGTTATGTCTAACAAGCGCTATATATTTATTTATTTGTTCGGGAATACAAACGGTTACACACTATTCTTAATAAATAAGTTATAGCTATTAGGATTTGTCAATGAGTAACACAACGTTATCCACGTCTTAGAAACATATATTCAGAGATGTCTCTGTGATCAACAGGGTCAATACTGGAAGTGATCACCGACTGGTAAGAGGCCCTCTGGATGTAAAGGTCAAAATAGAACGAGCGCGCTTAACGAGGTCGACTCTTAGATCAACGCTGCTCCAGGTCGAAGCTGGCTGCGAAAGTTTCCAGTTAGAACTACAGGACCGATTCGCCATGCTGGAAACCACAGAGGACATAAACGACGCCACCGAAGGCCTGGTACATGATCCGCGAGGTGGGCTATAAACACTTTCGACCTAAGAGTAATCGACGTAAGTCGGTACTCACCAGCGAGACTCTAAAATTGACGAGGAAACGACGAGAACTCACGAAAGCCACATCGTCTGAGCGTCAGGCACTGAACGGGCAGGTCAAAAAGCTGATAAGACGGCGCGCGAATACCAAAGCCATTGGGCAAGCCATAGCGCGGAACAAAGGCTCGAAGGTATTCGCTAACGCTAAGCCAGAAACCTCCCGTTGTCACCTGACGAACTCAGAACGTTACAGGGCACCACCATCACCTCAAAGCCAGAGATACTCGCTGAAGTTGAAGTTGAAGAAGAAGAAGTTCTACGGAGACTTATACTCTCAAAAAACATGCCCACCTCAGGCCCAAGGCGCGGATGATTCACGGGCAAGACTTACACGCCACCTCACAGGCGAGCTTCCCGTGATCGACATGGGTGAGATTGGAATTACTCTCGGACAGCTTCATAACAACAAAGCTCCGGGGGATGACGGGATAACCACGGAGCTACTCAAAGCAGGGGGAACACCTGTCTTGACAGAGCTTGTTAAGCTCTTCAATTCCGTCATCCACACTGGCATGGCACCGGAGGTTGCATGGCACCGGAGGTTGCATGACACCGGTGCTACAGCACCGTGGACCACATACACACCCTGACCCATCATCCAAAAGATCGAGGAATATAATCAGCGTCTCTGCCTAGCGTATGTGAACTACGAGAAAGCCTTCGATACCGTCGAGACCTGGGCTGTGCTGGAGTCCATGCAGAGATGCCTTGTCGACTGCCAATACGTCGAGGTGCTGAAATGTCTGTATAATGGTGGACGCACATTCGCCCGAGCCGAACGCGCCGAAGTCAACGTGGCCTCGCACACTTGTCCGAGACGAACGCGCCGAAAGAATCCACCGCGTTGAAGCATCAGTGTGACCAGATAATTTTTTACGATAATACCAACCTCCAAAAAATACTGAAATATAAAAATAATATAAAAAATACTTACGCATGGCAAATATACCAATACAAATACTGATTTTCTTAGGTAACATTTTAAATTTAATAATCATCATCAATCATCGCTGTAAATGTTGTTTTAATATTCTTTTCGAAGGATAAAAATTGATACAACTCTGTGATGAATCTTGACAAGGTTTTTATTGTCAGTGCTTTACTAATGGAAGATGAAGAAAGTGAAATACGTCAAAGGAAAACAAGAATGTGGGTTCATGACATCAACTTAAAAAGGCAGTGCTTTGAAGAGTATCACACATAAGTCACTGATTTATTATGATAGATGATGCGATTTTTTAAATATTTTCATATGACTCCTACAAAGTTCATACGACTGTTAGAAATACTAGAACCGCATATAACAAAACAAAATACAAGGTTTAGAATGGCAATTGGAGCGATTACCTACTTATTTGGGGATATTCCAGAATTTTTGTCAGAACATCCTCCAACCCATCCAAAGATCAAGTAGTGCAGAGCAGAAAATCCTTTCACCTAAACAAACCGTAGGTACCTAATGGGCGAGTCGATACTAATTCTAATTCATACCCGAAAGTATTGCATGAACCTATCTACTTACCTATTCAAACAAATGAAAACTAAGAATCTGTAGTAGGTACCTACTGTTTTGAGTTTTCAGTTTTATGAATACCTTGTTTTGAAAATTATAGATTATTTATTGCATAGTTGCATACTTGAAAAAACCTATAAAATATACTGAAAAATTATTAAAATACTGAATCTGGTCACACTGATAGAATGCGAGCGCATCGGACGAATCGACCGCATCTTCCGCATCGAATTTGATGACGTCATCAGAATTCTTCTAGGATATCTGGAATTCTGACGATTCGGACGATTCGGCGCGGACAAGTGTGCGAGGTTTCATAGGATTTCATAAAAAGAATTCTAAAATTCGGCGCGTTCGGCTCGGACGAGTGTGCGTTCTCCTTAAGGCCGCAACGATGACCGTCCAAGTACAAGACCAGAGTAACTGGAAAGGACGAGGCATAAATATTAACGCTCACTCAGTACATCTCGCACCTCCGATTTGCGGATGACATTGTCATCATCCTGTAAGTGTCATTGTCATCCCGGAAGTGATGCTGAACACTGAATCGCCTTGGCGATTCTTCAAGGCGGGTGGGATGAACCTGGATAAAACCAGTCATGTGCAATCATCATGTCATCCTGAGACCTGTATACATAAATGGCGCTGCCCTCGAGGTTGTGCAAGAATACATATATCTTGGCCAAACTATTCAACTGGGGCGGCACAACTTCGAGAAGGAGGCGGCCAGAAGAATACGCCTGGGCTGGGCGGCATTCGGGAAGCTGCGTGATATTTTTGAATCGTCGATCCCACAATCCCTAAAGACCAGGGTCTATAACCAGTACGTCCTACCCGTGACTTACAGAGCCGAAACGTGGACACACCATGGGACTGGGTCCAAAAATTCAAGGTTGCTCAGCGTGCAATGGAGAGGGCAATGCTTGGAGATTCTTTGGTGGATAGAATTCGCAACAAAGTCTCGCCAAAGAACTAGTCACCGACATTGCGCGAAGAATAAGCATGCTGAAGTGGAAATTCCGGTCATGTCTGCAGACAAGTGTTAGAGTGGAGACCACGTTTGGGCAAATGTAGTGTAGGACGCCCTACGACACGATGGACAGACGATTTGAAGAAGGTGGCTGGCAGTGGATGGATATGGGCTGCCCAAGACCGGGATAGATGGCGCTCTTTTGGGTAGGCCTATGTTCAGCAGTGAACGGCAATAGGCTGTTATGATTATGAAATCTAAAAATCTAGAGACTAATATTACGATTATTAAAAACCACAAAAAAATATAAATATTAGCTGTGTACTTTAAATAAAAAAAAATAAAAAAAAACATATCATCATGCCTGTATTCCCCGAAGGGTTAGGCAGAGGTGTACTAATGTACACCCACATTTCGCCGGTATGTATACGTCCCATGTAATAGAGGGCGAGCCTATTGCCATTAACCGGGCACAAATCCAGACTCCGAGTTGCTACTGAGAATTTCATAGAAAAACCCAATAACACTTTGTTCCACCTGGGGATATATATATATATATATATACTTTAAACAATATACTTATATAAGTTCAATGTAGCATTACTTACATTACAATTACAAAATAACTATCAAATATTTAGAGGTTAGGTTTCAATACTTAAAAAAAAAAGAATAATAAAATTACAATAATATAAAAATAATAAGTAGGTAAGTATTGATTGTTTTTATGAAGCAGAATACTTACAAGTGAGCACTTAAAGTTGTAAAATTAATGAAAAAGTATCTTGCCGGCATTATTATTTCTTCAGGTTTAAGCCCTGGACCAGTTAAAATAATATCATCGTTACGTGATTGTGTTAAAATACATAAAACTAATAAATTAAACAATACTCCTAGAAACATGATTATAAAAAACTAGTTTGTATTTGTAATGTCTAAAAACATAATATGACAACGACATAAATAATCCTAGGGATGGGCATGAGCTGAGCGAGTGTTATCGATATTAATGTCCAAAATATCGATATTTTAATATCCTTAACGACAACATGAAAAAATCTAATTATCTTTATAAAATTTACATGTTGCACGTCCTATATTGTTGTATAATAATTGTTATATTTTTTGTGGTATTCCAAATTTTTACCAAATAACAGTTCAGAGACTACAAATTAGATGTGGATAGCTCGCGAACGAGAGATAAAAATGAACTAGCTCTTTGATTCCAATGTTATTCTTAATTAATCGTTCGCTCAACGACTCAATCCGTCATTGTAAATGGATCTATATATAAACAAAGTAGAAAATGCTTTAGCAATTCGTACGTTATTTATTGTTAATATGTGAATATGCGCCAATCGCCATACGCAACATATGCGGCGGCTGGCATGTTTTAGCGATGGATTGAAAAACAAAAAACTTAATAAAAATGTGTTAAAATAAGACATTTACAGTAAATCACAGCAGTTTGCAGTTAGTTTGTATTATTTGCAAAAATAGTATTCTAAAAATAAAAAAGGCTACCCAATGTAACTATTCCACGCGGACGAAGTCGTGGGCAAAAGCTATTCGTTAGTTCTATTTAAAGATTTGACTTTACACATCACAACAAAAATATATCGTGCATCTGTAGTCAATAAGCATCAGACTGAGACAAATGAGGTGGAGAGCTATATAAGAGTTGAAAGAAGTTGTACAGAGCTAAATTGTCTTGATCGACTCGCGTAAGATTCCGTATATTAAAAAATAGTGTGAGAGTAAAGCTTAGTCACAGACGTACATACCTATAATGTATTTAAGAATCATAGCAAGACCTATTACGACATTATTAGAATTTATAATTCGCTCCATTACTTTGGAGAGCAAGGATGTTACCGCTATTGGCCTGTAGTTTGACGGGTCCAACCGGTCACCCTTTTAAGGGATCTGGGGGACATGAGCAACCTTCCATGAAGATGGGACCTTTTTGGATTCATACGAAAGACGATATAGGCGCGTTAAAACAGGAGCCAACTCAGGGCACGCACGTCTTTAGCACCACTGCGGGGATGCGCTCCGGCCCATTCGACTTAAGGACGTCCAGGGACCTGAGTTCATGTCGTACCGCGCGCTGCGCTATGTGGATTTCAGATTACAGGGAGTGAACTCCCACACGGTAAGATGGTGGGTGGCGTAGTTATGGCGTAATTATAGTAAATAAGTAAAACTAGGTTAATAATCATTGATTATTTGTTTTATTATGAAAATAATACTGGCCAAGTGCGAGTCGGACTCGCGCATCGAGAGTTCCATACAAACCTGTAGGTATAAAAGTAAAAGTTCACCCATCACTACAATCGAGTCATAGTTGTTATGGTATTTTTATTGCAAAATGAAATCCATAACATTACAATATGGAAAGCTGGAGGAGCATAAATTTACGGAGCATTCCCCATAGTACATGCGATAGAAGATGCATAGCGAGGCCACATCTCTACGCAGCGCCAAGGGGTCTAGCCGGCTTGAAATATCTTGGCAGTCGACGATGCGAATCGCTCTCCGTTGGATGCCCCAGCCCAGAGATGCGAACAGTATTCCATATGGGGCCGGACCTGCGCCTTATAAAGTAGTAAGCGGTGGGCCGGAGTGAAATACCGTCTCGATCAGTCTCGATCTACTGAGCACGCCAAGCTTCTTTGAGGCTAATTTAGCCTTGCCCTCTAAATGACCGCGGAATTGAACTTCATTCGATATGTCGACACCAAGTATTCCAATACTGGTTGAGGCAGTTAAGGGGATGCTCTCAAAACGAGGTGAAATGACCACGGCAGTTTTTTGGCGGTGAATACGCAAGCTTGCGTCTTTGTGGGATTAAATTGGACCAAATTAAGTGTACCCCACTCTGAGACTTTCTCTAAAATGGTCTCAATTTCAGACACAAGTTTGTTTCGGCTCTCGATGACGTTTTCCCGAGAAATGTTAGCGCGGCCGGTATAGAAAGTATCACCTGTGCTGTCATCCGCATAAAAATGAATGCCGCAAGTTTGCAACAGGTCATTGATATGGAGGAGAAACAGAGTAGGCGATAGTACACAGCCTTGAGGGACACCAGCATTTATAAACATAGAGTCAGAGCATTCACCGTCTACTACGACCTTTATGCTTCTGTCTGCAAGAAAGCTGATGACCCATTCGCATAGTTTCTCGGGAAGCCCATAGGAAGGGAGCTTCGAAAGAAGCGCTTTGTGCCATACCCGATCGAAGGCCTTCGCTATGTCCAAACTGACCGCCAAGTCTTCCCCCTTAGTCTTGATCGCCTGTGCCCAACGATGTGTTAGGTATACTAGAAGATCACCAGCCGACCGACCCTTACGAAAGCCGTACTGCTGGTCACTAAGTAGCTGATGATCTTCTAAGAACCGAAGGAACTAGCAGTTGACAATGGACTCCATTATCTTCGAGAAAAGGGAGGTTATGGCTATCGGTCTGTTAGTAGTTGGACCGATTTGAGCGGTCGCCTTTTTTAGAGATCGGGTGGACCAATGCTGTCTTCCATGATGTCGGGACAACGCCAGAAGAGTAAGAGAGCCGAAAAAGACGTGTTAAAACTGGTGCCAACTCAGGAGCGCACATCTTCAACACAACAGGAGGGATTCCGTCAGGCCCACTCGACTTATGGATATCGAGGGAAAGAAGTGCTAAACGCACTGCGCGTTGGTGGAACCGGATATCCGGCATACCACCCTCGATCTGCGGTATAGTAGGCGGCTCTTGTCCCCCGTCTTCCAAGGTCGAGTTGGACGCAAAGAGTTTGCCGAGAAGATCGGCTTTCTCTTTTGCGTCGTGGGCCAACGAATCATTTCCCATGTGTAGAGGTGGAAAGGATGGCTTACAGAAATTTCCTTCGATAGCTTTGACAAGCGACCAGAACGCACGAGTTCCCGAAGGAAGACGCTCAAGCCTCTCGCCAAGTCTACCGATGTGCTTCGACGTCGCCCTTGCAATGCAATTCCAAAATCTGCCCAAATGATGCACTGAGGGTACACTTATTGGAAAAAATACCCTGTATTACGCTGGTTAAAACTCTAGTCATACTTTTTTTATTCTCACTAAGGGATAAGATAAAATAACATTAAATAAAAAAAAACACGCCAATTTTGTTTTTGGCACAATAATATAGTGATTTGATCGTTTGATTACCTATTTGGGTGCTCCAAATCAAGAAATTGCTAAGTCCACTTTTTCAGTTTTTAGTAACAAAAAAAATAAACATATTTAATTTTTTTGAAAACAAACCACAGGACATGTTGAAATTAAAATACCATTCAGTTATAGTACACAGTATACTCTTTATTTTATTTTAAAAAACAAAACACAAAAATCATTTTTAATAACTTTAATTTAAAATAAAGGTTAGGACTTATCATAAATCCACAGGACTTAGGGTTAGCTTTCCCTCTTTTTATGGACTAAGGAATTTAACAAAACAAAATTAGCTTCTATAACAGTATTCTATTAATAAAAAATGAGTAATACCTACCTATTAACCTTTAAAAATAACTAGGCTAGTTACTCTATTTCGTCATCCAATTCCTCAACAATTTGACTTTCATTTAATTTAGCCTGTTCCTTAATCAGTTTCAATCGAATAAGTTTTTAATCTCATTAATTTTAATAGCATCTTGATAACAATCAGCAGGAACACCTCGAAGATACCTAGATATACCTACTTTATATTAAAAAAAAACTTTAAATTTATCGCCAGTCATTGAATCAGAAAAGGCTGGCAATGCATGTCTTCGAAATAACTTCTAAACTCGACGACAACCAAATTCCCGGTAGTTCCCGGTATTGTTTGTTTAATATTATCTTTATAGTAAGTTTTATAATCTTTAACTTTTAATACTCTTTCGTTACCTCATTGTTCTTCTCGCTCTCCTCCTCTCCTATCTATTTTCCCTCGTTTTATCAGGTTCTTTTCTAAAATAAAACTTCAATTTTTTGGCATTTCTAATGTTTACTACAAACTTAACTTATCTTTCAGGTTCATAAATTTTTTCATGTCTTAATGTCTTTCTATGAGAGCAAAATCTCTATCAATGGGCATCATTGAATGCCCAGAAATTGGATAATTTACAGAAATTGTTTCAAACTAGCCTTTCGCACACAACTGATCGAAATACATTAAAATGAATCTGTTGATTTTTATGACTGAAACATTTAGGTATCACAAAATATTTCTAAACGGGTCTGATCTGGGATTTTATGGTGTAAAAAATAATCATCCAAAGCAGTTATTAGGTACTTCGTTCGGCACTTTATGGGCATAATTTGATTTTAATTTAGTCCTTTTTCGGTAAAAACTTACGGACTAAGGGATTTATAGGACTTGGGGATTTTTGGAACTGAAAGTATCGTCAATTTTAATTTTTATAGTTTTCAAAAACCCACTTATGGATATCATAACAAAAAAATTGTTGGACGTATCGATAGAGAAAAAACGGCCAATCAACCTGAGTTAGTGTAAAAAATCCCTAACTAGGACTTGGGGATTTTTCGAATTGGGGCACCCATTTTGATTTCATTCATACTCTTAATAAAAACTATCAACTTGACAGCTGTGATGTACCTCAGGTACAGAGGCCAGCACATCAAGCTACCACAATCTGTCAAATTTCTTTGATTGATTTTCAACTTTAATTCAATACGCTAAGGTTCTTATTCGATTGGGATAATTTGACAGTTTTGGATAACTTGTCCTGCTGGCGTCTGTACAACTTTGGGCTGAGTTGTATGGACTTTTGATGACCTCCTTTGCGGCATAAACGGCTGTATCTTTTGATTGCGTTGGCTTCGAAGTTTGATTTTTCACAGCTTCAAGGGACAGTAGACCTGAGTATTTGATATAAATTTTTGCTTGATACCTCCACGGGTTCCTGAGAAAAAGGTCTTGACAGATGGATGGACGGACGGACGGACAACAAAGTGATCCTATAAGGGTTCCGTTTTTTCCTTTTGAGGTACGGAACCCTAAAAATACTAACTAAACTATAACAAAATAGCAACCAAAATTAAATAAAAATATTTCCTCACTTTCAAGTTTCATTATTATAATGCTATGATCAAAAATCTATCCGTCCAGTCAACATTTTGAAAATAAATAATTAATAAAAACTATATTTTTATTATTACTTATTCACAAGAGTAAGTTACTATATTATTATTGTTGTTTTTTTTTTTGTACTTATCATAATCTGCTTTGGTTAGTAAATAGTGTAGATAAAAAATACTCTTCTGATCTTAAATATTAGTCTGTAATTTTTCCAATTATTTAGTTTAATCAATCATTTAATTAATTACATAAATGCTCCATCAATTATTGGTTTTTATTTTTTTTATAAATGATAAATCGATTAACCATAATCGATTATCAACATCACTACTATCTAAACGAATAAAAAAAAAAAATAGAAATAGGTACCTTGGTGAGTATTGGTGATTTTAGTTTCAGGTTATGATGAAAATTTGTTTATAAAATTAGAAGGGATCAAGGTACGTATTTAGGTAAAATAATTCTCAAAGTATCAAACAGGTACTCACGCTATGTTATTACATTACAATGTAATGTGTAATTGTAACATAATAATAACATAGTTATTACATGTATTTTTAGGTAAATTTTTGTAACTACGTATTGAAGCGAAATATTTAGCTATTTTGGAAATAGCTGGTTAAAAATGTTACATTCATGTTTAACTAGAATTTACTTTATTTTCAGCAATCATGGCTACTTGCAACCTGAACTTATTGCAGAATACTTTGCGCAAATTGAGGTTAAAATTTGATACTTACTTAATATTTTATAGAATCCAAAAAATATAGGTTTAAAAATATAGTTTTTTGTACATATTGTTACCTTATTTTATGTAACAAATATATATTTTTTTTAATTTTCAGAATCGATCACTTCGTTTTTCGATCTTTACAAAATCCTAGATTCAGACCACCTTATTGGTACGTGCCCAAAGAAAGAGTGGTTAGTAAAGATATTTAAATTATCTCATATCTCTCTAATGTGAAACTTCTAGCAGATAAAAAAAACTGTCTAGTAAGACTGACTAAAACTGTCTAAGGTACTTTTTAAAGGTTCACAAAAATGTTTCAGCCTTCAGAGGAATATATAACTCAGGAAAATAAGCAATTTATTGAAGAAGTAATGAATGACAGATTAAAAAATCAAGCCTCATTACACTCACCTTTGGTCAACATTGACTCTAATAAAGTAGCACGGTGGAATCTGCAAACTCGTAGAGTTGGTTTAATTGCTCGTAAGATAGGCAATTATCCTCTATGGTCCAAAGATGGAAAGAAAATGCAAACTACATTATTACAGGTATACACTATTACAGCTATTATCCACCTACATGTCAATATTTTTGAGTGTTGTGTGAAAAGTTTAGAACTATGAAGTTTGCTGAACTTTGCTTAGCAAAGCCTGTTTAGTTAAAATTAAACCATTAAAATTAGGTACTTTTGAAAAGTCTAACTATTTGCCTGGTTTAAAAAAGTGGTCCTTAACCTTTTGAATGCCATGTCAATAAAGAAATTCTGTGTTCTCTAAACCAAGCAACAAATTCTAGTATCTAATAATAGGTAAAAAAAACAACAAATTTTCGTATAGCTATTTATTTTGAACAAAAAAAATGATTCTGAGACATTTATTTATTTATTTAGTCAAACTCATACCATCTTTACAGGATAAACACCTAATGCGACAGTACAGCCAATACATATAATATTAAATATGAAGTTTTCAGTTAATTACTTAATTACCATAGCAAATTACTGCTAGTCCTATTCTGTTAAATTCACTCAAAGTACAAATGAATAGGTCTGATTTGTTGTGTATGAGATTGAGAATGCGAAGAGCGCGAGTCAGAGGCGATTCCTTGAGTAGGTTTGTTCTCGCCCTCGGCACTTCCAGCAGTGGTGGCCTAAGTCGCCGCCAAACATATCTGTTAGGGACACACAGCCACAACAACTCCAACAAATACAAATATCTAATAAATTTGTTCTGCACTCGCTCTAACATCAAACTATATTTAGTTTCATGTGGAGACCAGATGACTGCGTTGTATTCCAATTGGCTTCTTACTAAGGCATTATAAAGCGTTATGATTGTCTTAATGTTGGAAAATTTTTTAGCCCTACGTAGTAAAAATCCTAAATTTCTGTACGCTTTTTTACAGACTTTAACAATATGGTCCTTAAATGTCAGTTCAGTATTTACTGTCACTCCCAAGTCTTTTACCTCAGACACACGGTCTAAGTGGGTATTGTTAATTCTGTAAACGTATTGCAGTGGAGTTCGAGATCGTGAGAAACTGATTACCACACATTTCGAGTTATTAAATTCCAAAAGGTTGTCCTGACTCCATTTCGTTACCCTGTTAATGTCGTTTTGTAATTTCAAGCAATCATCTAAATTACGTACGGGGAGATAAAGCTTAAGGTCGTCAGCAAATAGTAAACATTTGGCATGTAGTACCACCTTCGGCAGATCATTTATCAGTAATATAAATTCGAGAGGTCCGAGGTTGCTTCCCTGACTTACTCCTGATAGTGTTAAATATGGTTCAGAGCTGTGATTGGCGTATTCTACATATTGCCGCCTATCTCTCATGTAGCTTGCAAAAAATCTCAATAAATGCGGAGTGAAACCAATAGCTGCCAGTTTTTCAAGTAGAACGTCACTATTAACCAGGTCGAAAGCTTTCCTAAAATCAAAATAAGCAGCGTCAACCTGTTCCCCTCCATCTACTACAGGCAAGATGTCCGCTACGTATGAAAGTAGATTACTGGTGGTACTTTTACCCGGTCGGAAACCGTGCTGCGCTTCCGATAGCTGTGCGCTTATCTGTGAAAATATTGCTTTCTGATTACACTCCATAGTAGTTCATTTTAGTCAGTCAATAGACTATTTGACAATGCGAAAAATAAAGTGTCAATTACTGTTATCACTATAAATTAAGAGTTTAAAAATGGTTTTTTATAAACGTAACTTGAAAATAATATCTAATTTATTTAAAAATCCGTAAATAAAAAATGCATTTTTTTAACGTTTGTCACGTGATACAAAACGCTCCTGATTGGTCGAGTTTGTGATGACGTCACAAGCTTGGAAACCTCGTTTGCGTACTTGCGTCTACTTGTGATTTATCAGCTTTCTAAACTGTTTTAATAAGATTTTCTGTATTATTTATTGTTTTTGTGTGATTTATTGGCAATATTTTACAAATTCTGTCAAGTACTTTTACCATGGACAACGATTTTGTAAAAGCCGACAGCAGAAACCTGCCCCAAGTCGACGCAATCATGGTCGGATTGTTTTTCAAAAATAATTCCGACTTTTATGCTTCGGAGCTAAAAAATGTGAAAACAGCAAAGTAACTATACTAACACTTTAGCGGTAACTTAAATTATATCATAAGAAAGTGAAATAATGATGAACTTCTACATCGAACTTATATAGGATATATATATTATTATAGTCGGAATCTTTTAGTGTAATGCTTATTTAAATCATAAGACTCTGTAGCTACACTTTTTAACTAATATTATGGAAAACAGCGGAAATATTCGAAGTGATTTGCAAGACATTCTGTTATAAACATTAGAGGTATTATAACCTCAAATCAATAACGAAAATATTTAGATTCAGAATGTAATTAATTATTACAAAATTTATATAATATGTTTACTTACATCGAAATGGTCTTCACAGAAGAAAATATTTGTACTATTCGCTATGTCATTAGGATCCCTGCGAGAAAGTTTCAACCACTTTCGGCGCACTTCGACATTCTTTGGAACACTTACAAATAGTTTTCCCGGAGTTTTTATCGACGTATTTGTACATTTTGGAACTGCACACCATTTTGTCACTTATTTCACTGATAAAATGTAAATCCAATCGCACTTTCGATTTTTGTTTGCATCAAATGTATGTGGATGATATGTACCACAGATCAGAATACAGGCGTGTGACGTCACCGACCCCATTGCAGCGCCATATTGTCAAAGTAGCGTTTTGGCACGCTATTTAAATATTGAATTTTTAATTTGATATTTTTCAGCAAATATGTACCAGAATTAAAAAAAAACAACTTTTACTGGGTTCCTTAAACTCTACTACATAATATAAAATGGATTTTAAAAACCTGTCAAATAGTCTATTGTTATATTTTGTCTGAATACCAAATAATATACAATCGTCATTTGGTTATGTAACAATAGTATGAAAGTCATTAAACAAGTTAAAATGATCTTTATTATAGATGTAAGTAATCATATTATTATACAACAGATATAATTTTAATAATATTAATTTCTATATGTATCTATTACTTAATATGTAGATACATATCAAATTTTTCTTAAATGTTATTTACATGAAACGCTTATGTAATATCTCACAGGTAAGAAATAATAGTAATGTCTGTATCATAGGTATTGCTGTTTGTATTATCACTAAAAAGTATGCATACTGTTATATCTTTATATAATTCTACTGTATGTGTGTATGTCACTGAACTCCTCCTAAATAGCTGGACCAATTTGAATTAATTTTTTTGTGTGCGTTTGGGTGACGCCCTGGATTGTTTAGATTCAGAAATCAGCCTGGCAGATGGCGCTGCAGTCGGTATCCAGGTTATTTATCTATAATATTATGCAGGACAATGTCGGGTCCGCTAGTATTAGATAAATTACTTGAAATAAGCTATTGTTTTATGTTAAGACTAGTTGGCTCCTCTCATCAGTGCAGAGTCACTCGACGCCAAGATAGTGTTTTCGCGGAATATCTGACTAAGCTATAATTATGACGTGCATGCTCCTATACGTATAAAAAAGTTAAAACATCTTCCAGCGCCTTGGTAAACACCTAATATCCGAGATATCATGCATAAGAAGGCAGTAGCTAAAACCAAGCACAAATGTCGTCCTGGGGTTCGCAACTGGGAAAATTACGTAGCTGCTCGAAATCACTAATAGGGTGTGTAGGGACGCCTTGCGCCATTATATCCACGACTTTATAGAAATAAGAGATCCGGCAAAAGATTGGAAATTTCTCAGAACCATGGGAGTTGGGAAACTCAATCAAGCCAATATTCCTCACGACTTGGACATTGATTTGCTAAATCAACACTTCTCATCTTCGTCCCAATGTAATGGGACCATGAAAGCGTCCACAATAAGTCATCTTTCTAACCTTCCAACTCCTGACTATCCCGCATTTGTTTTAGTCGATTCTCCGATTGTGATGTTAAGAAGAGCATAGTGCCATTCACCTCCAATGCAGTGGGTAGTGACTGTATCAGCCGGAAGATGATACTCCCTGTCCTTGACGAAATTCTCCCAGTCCTTTGCTATATCCTAAACTATTCCATATCCTCCGGTGAATTTCCATCTTTATGGAAAGACGCCATAATTACTCCTTTACCTAAAAAGCCCAATCCCAGTTCTTTCTCCGATTATCGCCCTATATCTATAATACTTCCATTCCTTTCCAAAGCTCTCGAACGTCTTGTTCATAATCAGCTCAGTACTTTCCTTTCTAAGAATAGTCTCCTCAATTCTTTCCAATCTGGTTTTCGTCTCGGTCACAGCACTACCACAGCTCTAATCAACATCACGGATGACATTAGGTCAGGCATGGAAAGTGGTAAGCTTACGGTTCTATGCCTACTGGACTTCAGCTATGCATTTAATACCGTTGATTTCGACATCCTGCTGGCTATATTTCGCTCGCTTAACATATCTCCAACGGTGATTGACTGGTTTCGTAGTTACCTGTCTGGTCGCCTTTAACGTATATGCATAGAGGATACTTACTCTTCTTGGTGCAATACTGATGTTGTTGTACCGCAGGGTGGCGTTTAATCTCCTCTCCCGTTTTCAATTTTTATAAATCTCAACTTCACATAAACTTCATTCTTCCTACCACCTCTATGCAGATGATTTGCAAATTTACAAACAGGGTTCTCTAACAGAGTTGCCACAGGCAATTGACATAATAAGTAAGGATTTAGTTGCTATAAGCGACTGGAGCAAAGTGTATGGGCTTAAGATTAACCCCGCGAAAACCCAGGTCATTGTTATTGGCAGCCTTAGACTATCTGCTAGGATTATTTGGTGTGTAATCCCACAAGTTACTTTTGACGGGACAGTTATACCATTCAGTAAGAAGGTTAAAAACTTGGGAACTTTCATAGACCAAAATTTTTCATGGAGTCCGCAGCTTGAAGAGATCAGTCGTAAGTTGTTTGCATCGGGGGGGTCGCTGTGGAGATTACGCAATTTCTTGCCAACCGCCACCAAAGTGACGTTAGCGCAATCCCTTTTACTTTCCATCCTTGATTACGCCGATGTCAGTTACCTTGATCTCACTGAAGTTCTGTTAAATAAACTTGAGCGACTCCAGAATTTCTGCATAAGGTTTATATTTGGCTTGCGCAAGTATAATCATGTTTCTAATTTTCGTAAAAAACTCAAGTGCCTCCCAATACGCCTTCGCCAGAATTCACATAATTATATTGTCCCTTCTCTACAGTTTTCTGTTCAATCCTTCAAGTCCGTCCTATCTCGAAGATCGTTTAGTTCCTTCATGACACACATACTAGATATCTGCACTCGTCGGAGGATCTGAGGCTTGAGATGCCAGCGCATTCCACTATTTTACTGGACAAATCTTTTACAGTGCAAGCTACACGGCTCTAGAATGCCTTGCCTGTGTCAGTTAGACGAGCACAAACATTGCCTGTAATTAATCTGATAATATACATCATTACTTCATCATATTTAAATACTATATTTATAATACGTGTATATATTTATATATGTTTAAGTATGTATTTTATCTGTACAGTATTAACAGTTGTGTATATTATTCTATTTCTAATCAGCATCTATTGTATCTATTATTATTTTTTTTTTTTTATGTACGCTAGACTATCTGATTGTCGCTTCTCCGTTTCTCTAAATCCATCCCAAAGGTTTTCTATAAGAGATCGCTTTTAGCGATAAGACCGCCCATTGTACCATTCTATCATTTATAAAAATGTACTTGGTATTTGTTTATGGTGTACAATAAAGAATATTCTATTCTATTCGTATATGTGAATTAGTAAATAAAGTTATTTTGTATTGTTTAAGGTTGTCGATAATAATGTTATTAAATACATCCCCCCTGAAGAATTTAACCCAATGAAAACATCAGGTGGAGTTGCATGGAAAGAAAAAAAGAAATTGGGATGTATGTTAGTTGGTTCAGAAACTATAGATCCTAGTACTGTTACTAAAGAATATTGTGGGTTATTCAATAATACAGGCATGCTACCTAAGAGGCATTTATGCAGATTTATGGTATCTCCAGAATCATATATACCACCGGGAACACCATTACTTGCAACTCACTTTAGAGTTGGAGATTATATAGATGTACGAGCAAAAACGTAAGTGGTTTTGTTGCTTTTTGTTATGTCCTATAAGTCATTTTCATAAATCACTATATTTTCCTAAAACACTCTCATGTTGTTACAGTGGAACAGTACATTCCACTGTAACAACATGTATATAACATGCATGTGTTATACTGACATACAAACCGGAAAAAAATATTTCAAAAATAGTGAAAACTGTATCATAATCCATTGTGTGGATTAGAAGAAGTAGCAGAGAAACATCACCACACCACCACGTGGACAGAGACATTGATCAATTTTATACCTGCTATTTAAAGATAATTAGTGGAACCTTTATGACTTATGGTAACGAAAACATACACATTTACAGAATGGATCGTGGTTTTCAAGGAGTAATGAAGCGTTGGGGTTTTAAAGGTATGCCAGCATCACACGGCGTTACCAAAACTCATAGAAGGCCAGGAAATATAGGTGCTGGAGGCGAAAAAGCTCGAGTATGGCCAGGCACTAAAATGCCTGGCCACATGGGAAACAGGTGCATACCAGATATATATATTTTTCACCACTAATGTAGAAAAAGGTCAATAGTATTCTAAAAAATGCGCTCGCGCACACGAGATCATTGACGTTCCTATTCTTATTTGAAACGCATAGTATAATAAAAATATAACCGTACACTGTTTGTTGATCTATCTTTACCTAATCAATGAATAGGGAACAACTAATAACAGTCATTTCATGAATTTAATCAAACAAATATTGTATGGTCACATTGTAAATTAAAAATACATGGCAAGTTAAATAAAAATAAGAGATTAAAATCACCGAGAACAACAAATAAATAGTTATAAATTCATAGTAATATAACTATCGTAACGAACCATAATAAATTCCTTCTATCTGATAACTAGATTCGAAAAATATTTAAAAAATTACAGCTTTTGACACTACACACACCCCTTATGCTAGTGTGCGTTACCCCGGCAAAATATTGTCGAAAATTGTAATTTAAATGATGTAGATAATTAGTTGACCAGCTTCTGTAATTGTTACGCACATTTTAAAATTTGTTGCGCATATAGTTTTTTAGTTATTCCACAAAAACATTACCTGCTGGGGTAACGTTACCGCAGCCAGACTTTTTCTTTTTTAATGGGAATATCGAAATAAATGTTAGCTACATAATTAGTTGTCCCGACGAGGTAAATGTTGCAACTTTTTTTGTATTTGTGCTTTCTTCGGCCGCGAAGTTATTCATTCGTATGTCGGACTCATACCGACTAAAAACCGCACTTGCCTTCACCTGCCCTATTGTCATGGCCATGGGAAAGTTATTCAAAGTCCTGCTGGAGTAACGTTTGGGGTTTTGCTGGATCTCTGAAACGGTTCAGCGGAATCTTATCATATTTTGTACGTGAGTTCTTATGAATTAGTTTTAATTTGTTGGGCAATAAAAAATCTAAAATAATGCCTTGTCCAAAAGTTATTTAATTAAATATGAAAACATTTCGATGGGTCCTAACACTTTAATTATGAGCTCTAAAGACATAATTTAAACGTTATTTTGTAGCTTGTAACTGCCTTCAAATGTTTGTGAAGTTTCATTAGTATCCTTTTAGTAATTAACAAATTATGATGAAATTCAGTTCTCCACGATCACGGTCACAATACGCGCGGAGAGATTTGGCCACCGATACACCTGTATGTGGATATATAAACTGAATGATATATCAATAATTAGTTGGCTAGTTCAGTTTTATGCCTGTAAAATTTCAGCGCACTACATACAATAATTATCGAGATAATTAATAAAAACTCATTAGGAAGTGCAACACCGCGGTAACCCGACCATGTTCAGATGGTTACAAAAAAGCGACCGCGTAGTTTTCATCCACGGACCGTACAACCCCCTTTATGAGTTAATTCAATGGAAAGGGTTACCCGTTGATTCTGTTACCGTATGGATGATGTTACCTCTTCGTTCCTGTAACCTTTTCCTAACACCAATGAAAGGGTAACCCTTTCAATATGTTAGCCAGTGGAACCCTTTCCTTTAAGGTATCCAATTGAAGGGGTTATCCTCTTGATAGGGTTTTTCAGGGTTACCGTATGGTTATCATCATAATTTACGTTGTTAGGTAGGGTGAGGAGACTATAAAATATAGAAATTTCTCTTGCAAACATCTAGAATTGTTCATTTCTGACATTTACGCGAATATTATACATTGAAATAAAACTAGAACTGAGACGCCCACCACCTCAGTCTACCCGTGACCATGGACGCTGTAAAGGGTCCGAAACGTCGGGATTAATAATATCAATATACGCGATAAAATCCGTAAAAAGTAGTTTTATTTAAATCTAGAATTGTATTACTAAGTAGTTTCGTTCATAAGGCTTGATCACGCAGAGCCTATAGGGCACTGCGTATAATATTGGATGCTCGATTCTGTAGGTAATTATGTAGGTATCCAATAACAATAAAAAATGTATAGAAGCTATATTATGATGGTTTGATCGTGATGTAGAGAATGGATGAACAGAGATTGATAACCATAGTCCCGTATTTATCGAGTCGCTGTGGTCTATTTAGGTCAGAGCAAGTGGCAACTAACATGTGCTAGCTCAATGCATGCTATTTTGAACTTAATGCAAGGTTACTAGAGATCAAATTAGTGTTGGACATGGAAAGTGTTACCCTGTTACAGTGGTTGAAGGGGTAACCCGTTCGGAACGGCTTACCGTTTAATAGTATAACCCGGTAAGAATCTAAACAGGTAACCCAAATGAAAGGGTTTTGAAGAGGTAACCCATTGCAGCGGCTTACCGTTAAAAAGTGTAACCCCTATGAATTGGGTTTTCTAACAACAATTTGTAAAAACCCTATCGAAAACCCTTTCAACGGGTAACCAAAATGGTCCCTGGTTTCATCATAATTTGTTAATTACTAAAAGGATACTAATGAAACTTCACAAACATTTGAAGGCAGTTACAAGCTACAAAATAACGTTTAAATTATGTCTTTAGAGCTCATAATTAAAGTGTTAGGACCCATCGAAGTGTTTTCATATTTAATTAAATAACCTTTGGACAAGGCATTATTTTAGTTTTTTTATTGCCCAACAAATTAAAACTAATTCATAAGAACTCACGTACAAAATATGATAAGATTCCGCTGAACCGTTTCAGAGATCCAGCAAAACCCCAAACGTTACGCCAGCAGGATTTTGAATAACTTCACAGCCGAAGAAAGGACAAATACAAAAAAAGTTGCAACATTTACCTCGTCGGGACGACTAATTATGTAGCTAACATTTATTTCGATATTCCCATTAAAAAAGAAAAAGTCTGGCTGCGGTAACGTTACCCCAGCAGGTAATGTTTTTGTGGAATAACTAAAAAACTATATGCGCAACAAATTTTAAAATGTGCGTAACAATTACAGAAGCTGGTCAACTAATTATCTACATCATTTAAATTACAATTTTCGACAATATTTTGCTGGGGTAACGCACACCATAATGCTATACTAATCACACTCCTTTTTCCAGTAGGGGTAAGCAGAAACTACACTGGCTTGCCTTTTATAATTGACGACACGTTTGGCGTAGCGGCTGAGCGATCGGCTTCTGCGCCACGGGTTGTGGGTTCGATCCCCACACGGAACAAATATTTGTATGATCTACAGTCATGTATAATAGTTGTTCCGGGTCTGGGTGTTTGTGCATGTAAAAGTTTGTGTTTGTAAACGCACCCACGATACAGGAGAAAATTCTAGTGGGGCAATTTTTATAAAAAAAAAAAACATATTTTTTTAAGGTGGCGCGTGCTACGTGGCGTGAAAATTCTACGTATTAATACAAAACATAATGTGATCTGGACATTGGGTGTTGCTATACCTGGGGAAACAGGTGCCATGTGCTATTTGTTTGATACAGTCCTTCCATTGAAGAAACACAAGAGTTCACCACCATTTCCCACGCAACCAATCCTTGAAGATTTGCCTCTAGAGTACCATGATGATTCTGTTCAACGCTTTGATGAACAATCTATTTCTTTCGAAGAAGAATAATCATCGAGTGGTTAAACAACATTTTGTTGTGTATAGTAAGTAATGTTTCGTTTGTAGCCATGCTTCTAATTTTAATTACCTACCTAAGTATAAAAAACTGACATGTTAAAAATAATTTTTGTGGAATTTCTTTTATTGATTTAATCGTCTTCTATGCAAGAGGTACCTATGGGATTTATTTATTGCACACTATTAACACAATTACAATAATTAAAGCAATGAGACAAAAGTTAATGTAGGCACAGTGGTCGGTCTTATGACACAAGGCTATCTCTGTTATCTCTTCCAGACAACCTTTGAATACGATATCATGAATGCCATACCTAAATGATTTCCAAGCCTTAGCACTCCAATTTATGTCTTTTCATGATTTTTAGTTTACACAATACAATGTTCATTGGTGAGTTAAATGTCTTAAATTATGTATCTATTATTCCCCAATTTAAGACGTATATGTATTGCAGTTTAAACTTAATTATGTAACTTATTGAACATGGAATACCTTATTGTAGTCCATCTCATCTCAACAATTCAGTTAATAAAAGAAATATCAATAAAATTATGTGTATTTAAGTACCATTGTTTTTTTAATTAACTGTTCCCGGCGCATATCCAAACTCCGAGCTGCCACTAAGAATTTAATAGAAAAACCCAGTAACACTGATCGACATGGGAATCGAACCCAAAATCTCAAGCGTTAGCAGTCGCGATTATAACCACTAAGCTAATGAAGCAGTTGCCTCAGACTGGTTAGGTACAGAGGCCAGCACATCAAGCTACTCCAATCGGTCAAATTTCTTTGATTGATTTTCAACTTTAATACAAAACAATAAGGTTCATATTTAATTGGGAAAATTTGACACTTTGTTTTATATTATATTATTTATTAGACCGTACGATCCTGAGATATAACTTTATTACCGCTCCACTCTTTAGCTACTATACAGCGAGTTAGGGATGGCGGGGCGGTCCGCCCCGGACCTATAGTGTAAATCCGAAAAAAAACTTTTTTTACACATTTAAATATTTTCATACAAAAACGAAAGGACTAAGACTATAATTTCCATTTCTTAACTATCCATGATTACAACTACCTTAGATTTTAATTCACGGTTTTATGTCGAAACATAAAAATGCCAGAACTCTAGGTTCTAGGTCCTAGGATGAACTGTTCATCGTAGGACCAAATTTTCTAAACTGCATGAGATTGGTATTTATTCGTTTTATAGCTGTAGTAATATCGAAGTCACTTGAAAACACGGCATCACTTTTCCAACAACAAATGTATAACCTCCTTTTTACCCGACTGCCGAAGGAGGAGGGTTATGTGTTTGACGTGTATGTATGTATGTCCGTTCCTATGTCCGCTCCTAACTATTCAACGGTGCAACCGATTTAGATAAATGATACCTCATTAGATTTGTCTTGATGGCACGAGTGTCACTGGGTACATGAAATAAAAAAAAAAAACAAAATGGCGGATTTTATGCGCTTTAATGCGTGGGCTGAAAAATATGTTTTGAGCATTCCGTATCATGTATTTTTTCTAAATCATCTACTTTTTCATATAAATAATTTCTTCGTTAATGTCCGTAGGTAGTTTTAGATTGAGGTTAGGAAATACGATTTGTTTGTTATAATTTATTTATCAAGCATTCTGAATTATTTTTACTGTCCTTATGTACCTATTTAGTTTTCTTTACGTAATATGTGGGTGACTCACATACACATAGTAAACCATTACATAACTGAAATAAATGACTTACATACATATTATAATCAAATATATCAATTCATGCATTCATCACACATTACTTGCACATAAATATATTTTATATTCCTTCCTATTATTTATATTATTTAGTTTCTTTCTTAGTATTTAGATAGTTCTAGTAAATTCAAAATCATCTTCATCTCAACATCGTAGTATTCGTGCGTTGTGACTAGCCCAACTGACGTTTAATGTTTTGTTTGTAAGTAAAGTAAGTTCATGACCTCAATTCGTTACAAGAATTAAATCCTTTGCGAAATCTTGCACAAGTAAATAACACACCTTAGTTTTAAATTAAGCGTCTGCAGATTTTTCGTAGTTTTGCACTAAAAATCCGGAAACAAGTTACGTAATTAAAATAACTAAAACACCCGACTGCAGGTCTGGACTACTAGACTTGTTTTTGTCTTTTTACCCGACTGCCGAAGGAGGAGGGTTATTAGTTATTAATTATTTGAAGTTTTAATTACTAAAATTAGAAAATGATCACAGGTTTATTGATTGTTATAATTTAATTGTCACGATCAGTGTTGCGTCGATTGACATCTACGATACAAATTATGGAGACTTTTTATTCAAGATGAATATTAAATAAATCGCTGGGTACCTATCTATTTAGTTAAAACTTTATCGAATTACTCATTCAAAATTGCTTCATTAAGAAGCAAGCAAGTGAAAAAATGCATGGTAATTTATTTACACAGTGGTAACACGTTAAACGCCAGACACAGGAGTGACGAGAGAAAGATTCATTTAAACAACCAGCTTGAATAGGTACACCACGTAGACAGACTGAGAACACAACTATCTATGGGCGCGCCTGCGTGACGCTGACGAATTCGCGTACGGAGAGAACATTCAATTTTTACGTTAATTCAAAAATTTAATTTAATTTACGGTTAGCAACGCATTATTTTTGTGAACAGAAAAATGTAGGTATTGGGCAGCTAAAATGGCTAATTGGTTAGCAATTTTGGCCAGTAAACTTTTCTAAATCAATACAAATTATGTCGTACTGAACTACTGAAGTGCTTTGTATGGCTAAATAAACATATAAGCTGTACTGAGTGACCCACGTTTAATAAAAAATTGTGACGGAATACAAGGTTTAAAGGGCAAACCATGGCGAGATGTGTCGTCCTATGAACATAAAAAAATAACCAACTTGTCAAAAACTTTTTATTATAAAAGAAAGCAGATTTTACACACGTGCCGTTAATAAAATCACCATTTACTAAAATTGGTTTTTCCCAAATTGTGAGTCTTGTTTTATAGACGACAAAAGACATTACAACGTGGGCCGAGCGGTGGTGTATCAAGCAAGTTGTGTTGCACTTAGTCCATAAGCGGGTGACTCGCTGACAATTAATATACCTACGTTCAGCTCAAAGAGATTATAGGAACTGAAACTACATCGTACTTTCAAGTTCGTAACTTTTCCTCTTAGGTTTACACGCAGACTTATACCAATAAAATTATTAATTACATAAAACCATTTATAGACGTAGCCGGGGTTCGGTTCGGTTGAATGCAGCAGCTAATAGGTATTAATTAATATACATATAAACTAAAGAGACTCCATAAGCTTTCATTAGAGAGATCCCCAAAGAAAGTATTTATATATTTTATCATATCACACATCGAGCGGTGCGACGTGTTATAATTTATCAACATTTTCCGTCTATTCTGTTGTTGTTGTCTATCATGTTTCTCTTCAAGTAATCGATAGTTTTATTTCATTTATCGTACCCTAGTTCAACTCCGTTTTCGGAGTCAATCACAAGTCGTATTTACGTGATTGATTTTTAGGGCTGAACCAAAGGATGTAATTATTATGTTTTTAGCTTTTTCGTTAATTTGTCGCTTATATTATTGAAAGTTGTATGAATGTTAAACGAAATTTTCAAAAACAACCAAGTTTTAAGAGTATCGTCAAACTACGTGACTACAATATTAAAACAATTATAATTGGTAATAAAAGTTCAAAGGTAGTAATCTATTACTTGAATAAAAACGACTAGGAACGAAACGAAATAGGCAAAACACAACTGCTGCCAGTGGTGATATACATATGTGTATCACCATAACGTGGATACTTATATAAGTAGTATAAGAACCCACTTATTTGAGTCCCACAAAGTTTTTCATAAATTATGTTTACACTGACCCCTTAAATTTTATTCAGCAATGAAAAAATAAGTAATTTTAATATAACATACTTTCCTAGCTGTCACCTGGGTATAAATTGGATGGCTCATGCAGGTATGATAGAAGAAGAATGTGTATAATTTGAAGTTGATTCATACAACCCCTTCCTGCTGGCTACGCCTCTGGTATACCTAGTTAAAATATTCCTTAGTATTACAAAATCCTTATTTTTCTACTGTTGAGTAGGAGGTTGGAACCCATATCCTGGATATGGTTGTGGCGCACCAGGTGGTGGAGCTCCTGGTGTCGGGGCTCGCGCATATGGGTAAGGAGATGGAGGGTACTGTGCTGGGGGATATCCTTGCTGATAAGCATGTGGCGGGTAACCTGCTCCCGCTGGGGGGTAATTTTGTGGATTTTGTGGGTATGACGCTTGGGGAGGTGGTGCCGTCGATACAGACGGCGCCGGACTTCCAGGTTGTGATGATGGGTTTGAGTATGGAGGCTGAGTAGCTGGTGGGTAAGGAGATGCTTGCCCAGGAGGGGGGTATTGTTGACCAGGTGGACCACTGGATGAAGCTGCTCCAGAAGCCACAGAAGTGGGAGGTGCATTATTGCCATGTGAGCTAGAATTATATGTTGGTGATTGCGCAGATGGAGATCCATACCCTGAAGTGGGTGGATTTTGCGAAGAATAACCACTAGGAGGGGGTTGGGGGGACCGATTTGGCTGAGATGTTGGGGTTGTACTATAGGCAGATGTGGGTGTGGTATTAGGGAAGGGTTGCGACTGATAGGGTTGGGGTTGTGAGCCAGTCGAATTGTTATAAGTACTAACTCCAACATTAGGGTAATTAGAACCTGATTGTGATGGTGCATACACAGAATTACCAGTGTATGCAGGTTGAGCAGCCCCACGTACAGGGTAAGGTGTTCCAGCAGCAGCAGGGCTACCAGGAGGCGGCGCATAAGGTTGTTGTGCCGAAGATGGAGGATAGCCTGGACCTGGGTGCGTAGATGGTGGATAGTTACTTGGAGTAGTAGTTATAGGTGGACCATAGTTAGAACTAGGAGGGTAACCCTGAGGTTGTTGAGAAGGGTTAGGAGGTCCATATCCTTGGGCAGGAGGTCCATAGCCTGGCTGAGGTGGATAAACACCTGGTGCACCTTGATACTGTCCTTGATATTGATTCTGTGGATATGGTCGCTGTCCATAGGATTGTGTTGGTCTTGTTGGTGTTGAGGAAACCCCAGGTGGCCTGTAGGATTGTTGAGCTCCTGCAGATATATCACCACCACTTGGAGAAGGTGAATTAATTGGAGGTGCTTGGGCGTTACCAGCAGCTAGTTGATGAGGAGGCTGGAAAAATAATTAATTTGCTTAATTATTTATTACTTCAGCTACAAAGTAAAATAAGACTGTATCGAAAAACTATACTCCTTCCAAATGTTTATTTTATTTTTGACAGAAAAGACAGGTTCTAATGTGTTACTGATTGGATTACATATAACAGATAACAACCCAATTTATGAAGAAGTTTTATTCATTTTATTGTCACTGTCACTTCCAATGAGACCCCACGTGGTAATCACTATGTTTAATTTTCATTTTTCATATGTCCAGTTGAGTATTTATATACCTCCCATATTGATTTACGTTTAAATTGTTATGTGTAAGGCTTTTTTAACTAATGTAACTATATATTGCTTTCTGACATTTACGCGAATATTATACATTAAAATAAAACTACTTTTTACGGATTTTAAAAGAACACATCGCTGATGTCAAACACTGCCGTTCCAATAAGTCAGCAGTTTGTGAACATGTACAAGGCCCAACAGTATATCAGATTTGTTAAACCACAAATCCTTGTGAAAGTAAGTCGATACCTACCCAGGATGATTCGTGAGGCCTTAGAAAACATCAAAATTTCAATAGATAAGATGGCTGGGTCTTACCACCTGCTTGGAATTCTGTTATAGATTCTATTCAATCAAAATCGTAGCCTACAACTGCAAGACCAAAGGATACTGTGAGCTAGTTCTGCGTGAATCGGATTGCCAATAATTAAACAACTAAATGCATGATCATTGAATATTGTTAATTTAAAAGAGACCATGATTCTCTGAGTTTGTTTCGGCGTTTCTTCTCAGAGGTCGTCAGCTAGGAAATGCCGGCTCCATCTAGTATTAATTAATAATTAGTAATAAATATCATTGATCATGTAACAATAAAAAATGTAGGGTAGCTGTCAGTAATTATATCATCACGACGCCTACCACCTCATTCTACCCATGACCAATAATATCAATATAACGCAATAAAATCCGTAAAAAGTAGTTTTATTTTAATGTAACTATAGTAAGTCTAAACAATTACTTTCAATTCATTCATTTGCTGCAAATTACATTAATTAATTTGGTTGCATGTGGTTCATATGAATTGTGGGTGCAGACTTAAGTAAAATTATGGTGATGTAACCACAGTATTGAACTGAACATGACTTGTTTGTCTTCATTTGAATGCAGTTACTTTTTTTTTATTATCCAAGCATATCTTCAGTTCTGAGTATGGTTGTGTTGGTTTCCACTGGTCAGAAGCTATTACTTCATTTCCTTCCTAACTCAGGAGACTTTAGACTGTGCTTGATTGTGCCCTTTGCATTTTGAAATGTAATTGTTATGAAGCAGGTAATCTTCTTTGAATGTGTGATATGTAGGTGGAATTTCTACCTTCTAGACATGTGTAAGTGATGCAATTGATGCATTACACATAATATTACTCGAATGCATACTGTAGCACCAACATTCAACTGAACACATCATGTATTGTGATGTTTGATGCTTAACACACAAATACTACCTTCATCAGGATGGTCAATCAAATACCCATTACACTCTCTAACATGACATAGAAATTGTTACCTGGGTCCACCTAACTAAAGATTGGATATTTGCTAAACTGCCCATGTTACACAAGCTATAGCTACATGTATGCAACATACAAAATAAAACAACATAATATCATAACACTAGAGCACTGAAATGAGATAGATGCTAGCCATCTCTATCCACCCAGATAGTTACAGAGTATTTGATTATAGCAGATTCTGCTGGAGAAAGAGTGTCTAACCCTTGCACACACTATTAGAAAATTTCAGTAAGAAACCTAAATAATTATGCTTGATCCAGTAAGTTTATTCTTAATTTATAAACAAAATTTATCTGCGAGTCCCGTCCACTGCACATTTACCTCTTTTATTATGTGTTATTTCTTTTATGCAGTTATTATCTAGTTTTTACAGACAAAAAGTCACAGAATGATTATATATGTAAAATGTCTGAATGTGTAACCAGGCTGTACAGTTGTATTACTTTTCATTTAATATAAAATATTATATTTACCGGCAGAATACTCTGAATGTTTTGGTTGACATCTGCTACAGAAGCCAAATAGACCAAGTTCCTGTGTAATACTTGTTGATACTGATGACACTCCATAAGCTGGCCTTTTGATTGATATTCCTGAATAGTTTGAATCAGATGAGCGTTTTCATCCAACATCTTCTGTATTTGTGCAGGGCTCAAAGGGGGTCGGTTACCTCGGGCGGCGAAGGCCACAGACATTTTGATTTATACAAGTTTCGGTAGGATGTATTTACTTTAAAAAGTTCTAAGATTTCAATCTCAATTATCTATCACGTAAATTGTTTAAATTATATTGTTAAGTGATAATTTACGGGTTGTGTGAGATGCTCTAAACCGCAACCAAAAACAAACACAATGTCGTATTGTCGTACTCTACTCACTCGTACTCGCATTACATTTAATCTGTGACCATTATGTGACCACCCACAGATTAGTGATTTTTGTGACTGCTCGCTCCGTAGACAGAGGAAACTATAGATAGACTGCAATGGATACATCTATCTCTCTTCAGCAAAAAAAAGGATAAATATACACCAGATGCCCGAGAAGAAAAGAGATAACGATATGCTATTTTTTGTCCCTCATCGCGTGGCCCTTTTTTTTCAAGGTCAGCACTTCATTTGCTAAACAAACTTTGACGTTTTGATTGAGCATTCGTGACAGATTGTGATAAACATTGATTTTTTTATTGATTAGTTCTTTTTTTTTTTTTTTTTTTTTTTTTTTACCTTTATTTGGGAAAATAAACAGTTACACATTAAAGTAATACAAAAACAATTGCAGTGGCAGAGTTAGTAAATGTATAACCAACAACATTCTCCACATATTACAAAGAAGTTAAATAACAAGTACGATGTGTAATTCTTAATAGAATACAGCTGTGGTTAGTATACATATAAAATCTATTCATATAAATCGATTCAAAACGGAAAGAGTATAAAATTCTAACATCTAAAAATTATGGAACATAATCAGTCACCGTCTTAAGAATGACATTACGAAACTTCCCAGAAGAAACACAGAAGAAGTCTACATTTTGGAAAGTCTTATTATACTGACTAGTAAGGCGTCGCAGAGGCGCCCGCAAGCCCGCATTTGAACGGGTAGAGGTAACGGCGAAGAGGGGTTGCGCGCGCACTCCACGACTTATGGTTGTTCTAGGCACTACGTAACAAATCTTATTACTAATGTCCACACAATCATATGTGTTGCTACATAAGTCAAATAGAAACATTGTTTCCAAAATAATACGTCTGGATTTAAGATTTTGCAGTTTGTACTTAAATAATAGATCATCATAAGATGCATGATTGCGGAAACAACGGAAATGCATGGTTTTTAGGAATTTCCTTTGGACTTTTTCAATTGCATCTGAATATTTATCATAGAGGGGATTCCAAACCGGGACAGCGTATTCTAACTGTGACCTAATTAACGATTTGTAAAGATATAAATAAGTAGTCGGTCGGACAAATTCTGTAGCAGATCTCATTACAAAACCGTACATGCGGAAGGCATTGTTTACAATTTTATCAATATGAAAGTCAAGGTGTAGTTTTTCATCTAGTAGAACTCCAAGATCACGAACTAGGGTTTCCCTTTTAAGTATTACGTTGTTTAAGGAGTAGGGATGCTTAATAATGTTTTTGTTTTTAGTAAAACTAATACAGCAGCACTTAGATAGGCTAAGTTGGAGCTTATTATTGAGACAATACGCATTAAACCTGTCCAGGTCTTCTTGCAGGAGTAAGCAATCCTGTGAATTTCTTATAGGTCGGAAAATTTTGAGATCGTCTGCGTATAGTAATAATTTTGAATTTAAGAAACATTTATTAATATCATTAATAAATATGATGAATAAAAGTGGCCCTAAGATAGAGCCCTGAGGAACTCCAGAATTAACACCTAGAGTAATTGAATTAGTACCGTTAATTACAACTCTCTGAGTTCTATTAAAAATGTAAGAAGAAAACCATCTTAACAGATCTCCCCTTATACCATTAAATGCGATTTTATTTAAAAGCAACTCATGGTCAACCTTGTCAAAAGCTTTCCGGAAATCGGTATATACTGTATCTACTTGAATGCGGGAATCCATATTGTTAAATAAGTAGTCTACAAAGGTCACTAAATTTGTTGTGGTTGATCTCCTTTTGACGAATCCATGTTGTTGTTGTATTATATTATTGTGTAGTAGGGGGTATACGTTATCATGAACCAGTCGCTCGAAAACCTTTGACAAGGCCGACAATATCGAAATGGGGCGATAATTCTCCACGTCTTGTCTAGGTCCTGACTTATAAACGGGGGTTATATTTGCAAGTTTCCATGCCCGAGGAAAGATTCCCTGCGAAATTGATAAATTAAATATAATATGTAATGGTACACACAGATTAAATGCAGTCTGCTTAATGAAAATAACTGGCAGACCATCTGGTCCAGGCCCTTTAGAGGGATCCAGTGCTTTGAGTGCATTTAGCACCTCATCAATACTAAGCTGAATACTATTTAGTAGAGTGCAGGTCTCAGAATAGTCATTAGATGAGGGTGGCATATGGGTAGAAGTGGGTAGCTCATAAACTGAATTAAAGAAATTAGAAAATAGATTACAGATTTCGTCCGGGTTGTTAGCCGAGTGATTGTTATAAATCATAGTAGAAGGATTGCCGGTAGAACGTTTACGGTTAGCAATGAATGTCCAAAAATGTTTAATATTCTTTCGAATACTATCCTCGACTGAATTAATATACCTTTTATAACATTTACTGCATTCGAGTAGGAATCTGGATCGATACAATGAAAACTGCTCATAATCTGAAACGTTATGGTACATTTTCCATTTGATCCAAGCCTTGGACCTATTTTTATATATATGTATAAGAGGCTTTGAGAACCAAACCGGGAACTTCGAAGATTTACAAGTGACTAATGGAACGTGTTTTTTGATAATGCAAAAAATTTTATTATAGAATGTGTTCAAACATTCATCAACGGTTTGGTTATTCAGGGCGTCTTTCCAATTTATTTCCTTTAAGTCGCTATTAATTTTATCATAATTTGCCTTAAAATAATTATATTTTCTAATTGCCCCACGTCTCATTGAGCTAATAGGTGCACGCATAGAAATTAGTACACATAGTGGAGGATGGTTGTTATCTAGATTCGATAAATAATCTGCCGGTGTAGAAATTGTACAATCATCATTACTAATAACCAAGTCCAATATTCTACCGTTCACATTTTTTATAGTATTAAATTGATGAGCGTTTAGGAAAGACATAAACACACTCAGATGATCACACACGGCAGAGTTACCTCTACATGTCTGACCAGACCGTGAAGCGCCATCTGTGCAAGTAATCCAATTAACATTTGGCAAGTTGTAGTCACCTAACAAATAAAAATGTTCAATGTTTGAGTCGCCAATGAGCGATTGTAATTGGTCAAAATACTCAACATATACACTGTCAGGTGTCTTGGGGGGTATATACACTGCCGCAATAATGAGATACCTACCTCGGGTTGAACATGGAAACTGTACAAGGATCTGCTCAATGTTAGAGTGTATAGATGAGCGTGGAATTAATTCTACCGATCGCAGACCCTTAAGTACCGCAACGAGAACCCCACCTCCATCCCTTTTATTAGTGGCCGCGCGATCACGGTCACACCGATATACCTCGTAGCGTTCGTCAATGAACTCGCTATTCAATATTTCAGGTGTCAACCAGGTCTCAGTTAAAATAATAAAATCATAACAATTTGCCAAGATATTCATGTAAAGGATATGTAATTTGGTACGGATTCCCCTGCAATTTTGGTAATATATTACTAAATTATCTGCCATTGAAATGGTGTTTTCTGCAGAAAATAGTCATACCAGCATTGAACATAATAAAATTCGTATATAATAATGTAAGATCAATCCTTAAATAAATATACCTTAGCATAGCATACACAAGAAGCATATCGATAATCCCGAAAATGTAGATCAACCACAATATGTGACTTACTAGCCAGTATGTACAATATTTGTTAATAATTAAAATTAAAAAAATGCTTACAACGGTTACGCAGCCTAGCAAAAAAAGCATAGCACTCATATGCACAAGATTGTTTACAACTGTTATTATTATACAAGCGAAGCAATATAAGAACAAAATAATTAAATATACTAGGAAATAAATGAAGTAAACACATACAAAGTTCAAAAACTGTGCCGATTCAAAGCCAATACTCGAGCATATGTTTAACGTATGTGTATATAGTTTATTAATTGTCAATAGCTGCTGCATAGCCCGGCTTAATTTTAGCGACGTCCTGCAAGGTCCGAATAGCAAAAGCCCTTGTAGCTTCTTTTTCACGAACAAGTATGGTCCCGTGCTTAACCCAGAGAAACTTATAATTATGCTTTCTGGCAGCCTCTCGGCATTCACGAAATAATTGTTTGTTCTTTAAAGTAAGATGTTCGTGCATGTATATTGGTAGCGATGTTCCCGAAATGCCAAGCTGCTCAGTTGTGAGTCCCTTATATAACCGGTGGGCGCTTAGGATATTGTCGCGCAATATACGTGAAGCTAATTTCACTATTATATTTTTGGGTCTGTTGTTCTGTTGGTGTGCGTGTGGAACACGGTGGATCGAAATTACATCATTTCGCTGGATATCGCACTTAATAACTGACCCAACATTGTGTATTAGCGATACCAGGTTTTCATTACGCCTCTCAGGGATATTGCACAGCTCAATATTACAGTTCCTAGCATTTTGTTCTAGATTGTCTAACTTTGTTACAAGTTCCGCGAAAACAGGCTTCAAATCAACGGTGTCTTGAATTTGTTTACTAATGTGGTTTACTTTTTTACACAGATCGGTATGGTCATCGGTAACAAACTGAACGGCGTCCTTAACAGAATCAGTTTGGTGTATTAGTTCTTCATGCTTCAATTCTAGTTCCGATACTCGCTGTTTTAAGAGTAATTGATCCGATCGGAGAGAATTTATATCATTCTTAATTTCTGCCGTGACTTGAGTGAGTGAGGCTAAATCTTCTTTAATTGATATCACATTATCAGATATTTTTGTGATACTTGTTTCCATATCCCGTCGCCACTCGTTTAGAGTATTTTTAAACTCCGTAGATAGCGCATTTATAGCATGAATCCATTCAGAGTCCGGTTGTTTACGCTTTCGTACCGATACATTTGGTTCACAGCTCATTTCTGAGCCGGATTCCCTTACATTATTTATGTCGGTATCGGAATGAAACTTTTTCTTGTCCGGTGAATGGAACATTTCGTTGTAAATGCAAATGTTAGGTAGTATTCACAATTTAAATCAATCTGAAAACGGAAAAAGACGTGCGTTCTGTGGGATCGGAACCGGCGATACTCAACGCAACAGCTACAGCGAGACAAAAAGCACGCGCAACACCATTTGACCACGGTGACTTATGTATCAATGGCGAAGTTTCAGACCAATATATTAAAGTTGTAAATGTCAATGACTTGCAATAAACTTGTTACTAATGAGTTTCTTTGTTCTAACGATCACACGGGTCACCTTGAGCACTTAGAACTGTTTAGTTTTTGAACTGTTTTTTGATAAAAACTGGTATAAAACTATGATAATTTGCAGTTTATTGTCTTAATTAGATTTCCACTATTGTTACTGAGTAAAACACAATAAAAATTGCCAAATCTAGCAGGAAATTACCACTTATTTTAAAAATTTATGCACAGCTGACTGTAACACACTGTACTTGGACCAACGGTCAGACGGTAAGTCTGAAACAAGTAGTTCATCAATTTTGTATTATTATGTGTTCGCTGTTGAGCAGGATCTTTATCTAATACTGCAAAATGGTACGGTGCAGTGTTCTTGGTTGCAAAAGTGATAGTGAGAAGAAAATTCCCGGTTTATCTTGTCATTCGTAAGTATCACATTTTTTTGTTTATTTGCTAAAAGTTTTTCAATTTAACACTTGTTGTGATGCTTTATTATCTAGTTTAGATCAAATACTGCTGGGAAATTTAATAATTTCGTTCAATATTTTATACATTTTTTAGATGAATAATTCTCTTCTGGCGCTGTCTGGTAAAAACTAAGATGTGGGGTAAAATAATTTAAATGGTAACCCTAAAGTTACAAGTACCTTTATTTTTTGTCCCGCTCAGCGACACGCTAACGTATAGTCTGTAACTTTTCTCTGTCTACGGCTCACTCACTGTGGCTATCGGTGTTGCCAAGTAGGCATGTGTCATTGACGGTTTTTTGGTTAGTGTAATTGAACTGTTATTCATCGATGGTCAACAGTTTAAAAAAACTGTTGTATTAATAACAGGTTTTGAATGTTCAACGGTAGCGTTTAGCGTTAATTTATGTCAACGTTTTAAAATTTTAATGAAATAAGCCGTTGACGAAAATTAACAGATTAAATTTTCAACCTGTTTTTTCATTGATGAATAACAGTTATCTCGTTGACGAATGAAAAGTCGTTAAAAAAAACAGTTTATTGATTCAACTACCACCTCTGGCAATAGAAATGTCAAATTGTCAATAGCAAGTGAGTGAAGCAATCCAATGCAAAATATCCAATTCCAATCGATCGATCGCAAATTCGCATCCGCGAATAGGTGCAAGTTTCAGTAATTTCTTATTTTTAAGAGTCAAAACGTGGGTAAATATGTTGCTCTGCGGTATCAAAACATCTGTGATACTTTAACTAATACAGAGTGAAATCGATGACGATGACCCAGACTAGACCTGAAATGTTTCCATTGTTTACTGAAGATATTTCAGAGTACGATTACAATGACTGGGGTATTGAAAATGCCAAATTCCAGCAAAATAACATGGATTTTAAAACCTTCTTTAATAATTATATGTTAAAAAATTTACCTTGTCTTATAGAGAATGTTACAGAAAATTGGAAATGCA
Source organism: Acronicta alni (assembly GCA_964056405.1). Lineage (NCBI taxonomy): Eukaryota > Metazoa > Arthropoda > Insecta > Lepidoptera > Noctuidae > Acronicta > Acronicta alni. The sequence continues at coordinate 12,710,202 of OZ043916.1, read as the reverse complement.
GTAGTCAGTGGGTTAAAGGTGGCGAAATAAATTACGATTACATATCCAAAGAATATGGTGATCTTATTGCCCCTGTAGCAGATTGTAAAAGAATACAGTTCAATTCTCAATGTAAATCTGACATGAAGGTATATCAATTTATACAATATTTGGAAAATACAACTGATGATAGACTATTATATTTAAAAGATTGGCACCTGAAGAGAAGTCGACCAAATGATATATTTTATGAGATTCCACAGTATTTTTTAATGGACTGGCTTAATGAATTTGCATTAGATAATCAAGAGGATGATTTTATGTTTGTTTATATTGGTCCCAAGAAATCCTGGTAAGATTTTGTTATTAACTTTCTGTATTCAGGGGTGCCTACCTGGCTATCATTTCTCCCAAACATGATAATTTCCCTGAATCCATTCAAAATTTTATTTATTCTACAGCTACAATGATGATTTAAAAAAATAAGATAGAAAGAGTCATTACAATGCTCGCCAGCCACAGCTAGTCAATAATATAGCTGTGCCTGCATACATTGTAATGCTCCCCACACTTCTTCACCCAAATTTCATTGTAAGCAGATTAATGGTATAGGACAAATAACCATAAATGTTATTATGTATTATATAGTATATGTCAGAGAATGTTTAGGCGTTTAACGCCTTATTACTTTCGCGAGCAATTTTGCATTCAGTACACTACATACTATTATAAAACCCACTTATTTTTAATTATTGTTCTGCCACCCTCTTTGTTTTACTTTGCTTCTTACTCGCTTGTAACACTCAGGATCCGGTTTCGGTTTAAAGATTCTTTATTTATTCTAAAGAAGTGTTCACTTACGAATAAATACAATGGTAATTATGTATTCCTAAACCTATCTGGTGGCCATTACAATGGGTAGTATTACAGTACTTTTTAGTGTGTCAATATTTTTTTTTTTTTGGCGATTTGATTTGTGTAACTTCTGGTAGTCAGTAACAGTATATGTTTGTTTTTTCTTGGACAGGCGTTTGAATTTGTTTAGCTCAAAATAAATATGGTTGTGGTCGGAGAGGGACGATTCTATAACAGCCATGTGAAAGTTATTTGTGGTGATATTAGAGCAGATGTGGTCTAATATCGAACTGGTGGCACTAGTAGTTCTGGTTGCATATTTTTTGTTTACTCTATTAAGTAGTGTGTATCCTGCTCCTTTGATCATATTAGTGTAGGAGCCTGTTGTCCTGTCCGGCTTTAAGATATCGAGATTGAAGTCTCCAAATATTATACAACGTCGTTTGTACTGCAGTATGCTGGAGTAGTGCTCGATGAAACTCTTGCTATTTGTATCGGGAGGTTTGTAAACAAAACCAATATTCAGTGCATATTTTTCTAGGAAGATGAATAGGTAATTGTTGCCATTCGAGTATTCTTCGTGCGTTACTTTGTGAGTAATATCGTTGTGAACAAAGATAGAAACTCCTACCCCAAGTCGGTCCGGGCGTATGTTGTAGCAGTGCGTATAGTTAGGAATAGTTAACGAGATTACCTTCAGAGTCTGATTTTATCGAGGTTTCAGTAAAATCAAGTGTACAACATGGTTTATGCTTTTTAAGATACACTTTAATTCGTCTAGTTTGCCCTTTGTTAGGAGACTACGTATATTTAGATATAAGAATTTTAGTGATTGTCTATTAGTGTATAGTTGTGAATAATTGTCTAATGCTTGGTACGACACATTCTTCATTTTGTCTAAGTGGAGCTCAGGTGTGGTCCGTGTACAGGTAGATTTTTTGGCGTAATGTCTAATAATTTTGGGATACCTTTAACATATTTGATTGATAGACCCGTTTCTCCATTTTTCTGGCATTGTTCTAACTCGGATCGTAATTCGGCGAGGTATTTCTGTTGATTAGGTGTTTGATCAGCAAATAATTTAATATTAAAATGAGTCATCTTGTCTCTGTTGCGTAGTAGGTATTGGGCATCTTCATGGGATTTAAGACAGACTTTGAGTAGGCGATTTTTTCCCGGGTTGTACTTCCCCAGGCGAATGTATTTAACAACGGTAGGGCAGTTATTCTTCCCGTAGGCAGAGTTAAGAATTTCGGTTATTTGTATGATTTCATCGTTCTGTCGATCAGCTTTGTTTACGTTCTGTATTTCAGTTAATCCCGCAAGGATAACATTCTTTCTTCGGTTGTATCTCTATTGCATCTCAAGTACCAGGTATTCTTTATCGTGGTTATTAAAGGTAGTTAATGATTCAACAGTTATCGATGACAGCTGGGTTTCAAATTCCTCTAGTTTCTAATCAATGTGGTTGCTTTTCGATTCCAATTTGCTTAAGAAATTTTTTATAGAATTTTGTTCTGTAGCCAGGTTATCTGTACGCTGATGAATATTCGTTAATTCCACTTTAGGTCTCCTATATCGTGTCGTAGTTGAGCCATGCAATCGGTCTGAGTCTTACCGAATTTTTCTAAAAAAGTAAACATATCGGTTCGCAGTTTAGACATTTCTTGCGTAAAATGGGAGTTTAGTGCGTTTATCTCAGTGTATTTTAATAATTTCATCTTTGAACTCATAGTCAAGCTCAGGCGCCTTTCTTTTTCGCATAGTAATGGTTTGTAAATCGTTGTTGTCGTTTAGTTTTCGTAAATCAGGGTAAGACGTCGATGTTTTTGTAGTCGTTTGGTCAGTATCTTTTTTATCGCTTGGCGAATGCATCACACTCATTGTTTCAAGCAATTTAGTTCGCTTATTACTCGTGGGATGGGTTTCGAGAGTCGCAGGTTGATTGTGCACTCTTTGCGCGGGAGTCGGAGCGGGATAAAAAATCGCCACTGTCTTGTTTCGCGGGGGTGAAGGGGGCCGTTGCCGTTTGCACTGGTATGATGTGAGCACTATGGATACGTAGGTATAACACTGCTATACACTGTAACACAGGTTTTGCTTTTACACAATTCTCACTGTTATTGTTTACTCAGGAGAGGCCGAAATTGGTTAATTGCTAATTAACTTTTTAGAGAAATAATTAGAGAACGTTCAACACACGTCTGCTCGCACTGGCTGCCGGTAGCTTTTTTTCATACATTTACACATTATATTATCGAAGACCTAGAATTTTTATTTAAATAATCAAGCCAAAGTACAAAACACTGTAATTATTTCTAGACAGAGAACATAATCTAGATCTTGAGTTGTGTCAGGGATTTTTGTCTGATCTTTGGAACTCTTTTCGGTTTATATAAATAATCAAGATTTTAGATCGAGATTTTTGGTAAAGGAAGTCAACAGGCTTATGTTATTCTGCCTTTTTTTGTCTATCGAATAGGGTTCCCTAAGGTTCCCTATGGTATCCCAATGGACAAAAGGCAGGCATTCCATTTTAAGGTACCTAAAATGAAAGCGAAAGGAACCTTATGTGGAGGCATTGGTTGAGGCAGGATATCCAGAGATTAGGGAAAAAAATAATTTGATTAGGAAGCTTATTTTAATTTACATAATGTTGATTTAAATTAACCTTTACCTTTTCAAATGAATACATATTACAACTAAGCTAAAAAAAGTTTTTAAAAATTAATTACTTGTCATGACACCTTTCAGGCATAGTGTGCATTATAATGACTTATTTACATTGTGCAGTTGAATTTCCTAGCAGTCTCCGAATAAAACAACCCGACACACAACGCCACCATCAGCATTTCAGTGAGCATGACAAGCCGAGACCGCTAGGCAACTGAAGGGCACAATGTAATTAAATATAATGCATATCAATATATGCAACATATGAGATAATGGCTGCACGGCTCTCATTCATTAAATGAAATAAATTATTTATAAAAAATGTCAGTAATAAAAATTGCATAATCCATGTCAAATAAATAGATGTCAATAACACAATTGGTTCTTGTTAGTTCTCCACCACATCCTTGAATCCTTCCACTGATCTCTGTTCAGTGCTTTATGAAACCAGTCTGTCTATCCAGTCTTCTAGGCATTCCTCCCTAGTAAGTCCCTACTTCTCTACTAATATTATAAATGCGAAAGTAGCTGTCTGTCTGTTATGCTGTCACACCTAAACCACTGAACCGATTTTCATGAAAATTGGTAATGGTGGATGTGGTTGAAACTGTGGGCAACAGCTAGTTAAAAATAATATAACATTGGAATACTACATCCTTTTACGTATTTTATTGCGTTATGTTGATATTATTAATACCAACTATTAATAAATAATTACATTTTTAGTTTTATTAAATTAAAACTATCTTGAAGCTGCTGAAGAAGATCTGTCAGTTCTTACCACCTAACTACATGATGCGGATATACAAGCTTGATTGTGATTGTTGTTTCTCAAGAGGACAAATTAAAAGAAGCCCGCGTAAAAAAACAGCTTAACATCATAGTTGATAAACCACAAATTGTTACAAAAGAAAACCACAAACATCCTGACCTGGAAAAACTACTGTAGGTCATACAACTATTTGTTCCGTGCGGGGATCGAACCCACAACCCGTGTCGTTTGCTCAGTAGCTGCGCCAAACGTGTCGTCGATATGTAGGGTACCAGGCGGAATCGGTAATTATAACATCAAGACACCCACCACCTTGTCTACCCGTGACCATGGACGCTGTAAATGGTCTGAAACGTCGGGATTAATAATACTTAGTTCTATGTCAATGTCTAATATGAGTAAATATCAGGTCGTCCGAGCTCGCGCCTGTACAGGTGGACACAAATTAAACCTAGCAGTGTGGTTTCATTTAGTGTCGAGTCCAGTCTGTTCAAGGTTAGTGGTGAGACGTATGAAAAATTAAAAAAATTCCAGGGCCAGCACGAACAAGGGAATTCGTGCGGTAATAGCTTTAAATTCGCAATAAATATTTAAGTAAATCCAGATCGAGTCGCTGTCGCAGTCAACAGCTGCTGTTGCTTAGTTTATAAGCTTTTCGAGGCTGGAGGAATTCGATGCCTCGCCGCCTAGTTCTAAGGTTCATCTCGAAATAATAACATAATTTCCTCAAAAAAAAAACCGCACATTAACGAATACAGCGCGCGGCAACATTGCGAAACGACTTGTTTTTCTGTTTTAAAATTTTGCAGGTTTCGATAAAATATGACAAGGAGATAGATTACATCCTGGGGAAGGTCAAAGACTTAAGGTCAAAGACCGAAAAATAATTATTAAATACTCCTTTTGTGATGCAAGTGAAAAGACTTAACATTAATCTGCTTACGATGAAACTTTGTTGTTTAATTTGGGGTAGGTATAATCTTCGCCTTATGTAATTCTGGCTTACGGCATTCAGTGTAGCACAGAACCAGTTTAGAGCACATTTTACCATTATTCTTTTTCTTACTGAGAAATTGGCATTATTGTAGGTAAGTACAGATTAAAACCCATAGTGTTGTTTTTCTAGTCATTGCTGTCCCACTGCTGAGCTAAGGCCATCCCCAGGTATTTTTATGGTAAACATTTAAAACTCTATTTTACAGGACCCCACTACATGAAGATGTCTACTGTTCTTACAGTTGGTCAGTAAATGTAGTCGGCAGAAAAAAGTGGGTTCTGTTCCCTCCTGGAGAAGAGGAAAAGTTAAAAGATCAATTAGGTAATCTTCCTCTATTATTTGAACCTGAAAAATATAACAACATAAAGTACTTTGAAATAATCCAGGAAAAGGGAGATGCTTTATTTGTCCCATCTGGATGGCACCACCAAGTGGTTAATGAATTACATACAATATCTGTAAATCATAATTGGATAAATGCTTGTAACATACAAATTGTGTGGAAAGCATTACAAAAATCTTTGTTAAAAGTGGAACATCAGATTGAAGAGTACAAGAACTCGCCTGAATTTTCAGATGAATGTCAACTCATACTGAAATCCCATTTTGGCATGGACTTTAAATCATTTGCATCATTCCTGTGTCATATAGCTAAGAAAAGACTTACCCTATTACAAGAGAATTCACAAGCAGATTCAAATCAATGCTCTATCGGGATAAGTTCAATAAAATTTGACTTGAAAAGTATATTAAAAGTCATGGAATCCATTTATGTGCACCCATTATACAATGAAAATATATTATCGTCAATAGAACGTGAATTTTTAGACGTAAAAAATACCATTTCCTCCGTTATTAACTAAAATAAATATAATGTTACTATATATTAGACATTTTTATGGCATAAATATGTTGATTTTTTATTAAATCTTCAATTTCATCTTTCCCATATCCTAATTCCCTTAATATTTCAATTGTATGTTGTCCTGGCTTTGGTAAAGGCTTATGACCACTGGATTTTCCAGGCGTGCGAGACATTTTGGGAACAGGTTCAGGCACAACCATATTATTTATATCTCTGTGAAAGGACGTATTAGATGCACGATATTTATGTTTATCAACTGAATCCATTTCTAATACAGGGGTGACACATGCATCTAAATTTTCAAATATTTGACACCATTCCTCTTGCGTTTTCTTTAAAAATACTTCTTCAAATTTCTTCTTACAATACTCATTATTACCTACTTGAACAAATTCATCTTCTGGTAGATCTAAGCCTTTCAAAAAGTTAGAATAAAATTGAGGTTCAAGTGCTCCAACCGCCATATACTTGCCGTCTTTAGTTAGGTAGGTTTGATAACATGGAAATCCCCCATCTAAAGCGTTCGTTCCAGGTTCACCTGACCAGATTGGTAATTGTCGTGATTTAAATAACCACTTTCCAACGTATGCTGCTCCTTCAGTCATACTTGTATCTATGATTTGCCCTTTCCCTGATTGAGTCCTTTCAAACAAAGCTAATGTTATACCTAAAGCACATAACACTCCACCTCCAGCAAAATCACTCAAAAGATTAACAGGTGGTGTTGGTGGCTGGTTCTTTTTGCTGAGTAATGAAAGTATACCTGACATTGCTACGTAATTTATATCATGCCCAGCTTTGTTTTTGTAATATCCATTTTGTCCGTATCCAGTTAACCTTGCGTAGATAAGACGAGGATTATCGTTCATAAGAGGCTCAGGTCCCAGTCCCAGTTTTTCCATAACACCCGGTCGAAAAGTATCCAAAACGACGTCCGAACTAGCACAAAGTCTCTTTACCACTTTCACACCTTCCTTAGTTTTTAAATTCACTGATATCATTCTTTTCCCATTAGACATTACGTCGAAAGGATTTGGGTTCATCTGTAATATAGATTAATAATGTTAAATAAGTTCGTGGTTCTGCCATTTTGTCCCTGTTGGCACTCAGGACTTCGGGAGAGCTACAACTGACCGTGCTGTTCAGGTCACGCGTGATGGCAAAAAAAGTGTTATAGAGCAATGACAGCTCTAGCTGACATTTCCAACAAAAATGTTGATCCCGATATGTTTTGATGACCTCTGTGGTCTAGTGCTTCGAGTGACGGACTGCTAAACACGAGATCGTGGGTTCGATTCCCCCATGACATAAATATCTATGTGATGAACAACTAACTAAATTATCTGGGCTTTTCGTATATCATATTATTATATATTTACAAATATGTATATTATGTATAATTATGTATAAGTATTATATCCATTATCTAGTACCCATAGTACAAGCTCTGCTTAGTTTGGGATTAGATTATGTTGTGTAAAATGTCCCAAGTATTTATTTTGTTTTCTCTTTTTATCAGGCTTACAATATTATGACATAAACATTACATGACGGAAACAGCGATTTGTTTCCAATTGGGAAAAAGTAAGACATTACGATTTTGTTCGCAATATCCCGTCTATGGCTAGTTATATTTAAATGTCTTTGGTTTATTGACTAGGTACTCAAAATAACATTAATAATTTTAAAAACAACCGCTATCCGCCGCTGCCTCGGCTATCCGCGTCAGCAATCTTTTTATAACGGTATGCTATGCTATTGTTGGGTGGACACGTATCTAAATAGACGTACTAACCTTTTGAACTACAGTCACACTTGCCCCAAAGTCTGCTAATATAGTTCCACATAAAGGACCTGGGGCCAAGCCCATCATTTCTACAACTCTAACACCTTTTAGTGCCATATTTGATCTGAAAATAATCACAGCAATATTAGAATTTATCGATCGATAGTAAGAGACACATACATAGATTAGTATTATCCTACTGCTAGGCAAAGGCCTCCTTTTCCTTTTTACCCGACTATTTTTTTGAATGATGTTGGGTATCAGATGAAAGGGCTTAGGTAATTATCAAATTTCATAACATACCATCAGGCTGTATTCCCCGAAGGGTAAGATGTACACCCACAGTTCGCCGGTATGTTTAACTTGTTTTTATTCCACCATATAGTTACGTGAAGAAGTGTAGGTAGGTACTGTGTAATCTTTTGGATAAAATACGTCTTTTCAACCACAGACCGACCAATTCTATAGTTTTGCTACAAACTACGACCAATTAACGGCTAATTCTGGGCGCAACAATTTTCCGGTAAGTACTTTGGTTGTCACGATATAGGGCTGGCCTAGCCAGAAAAAGTCCGTTCTGGCTGAGCCACCAAAATACCGTTTATAACTTTTGAACCACGGACCGACCTCATACCTACCCTGTTCAAAATTGATGATGGTGGCCCAATCAGAAAAAGCCACTCGACTACCATCAGACCAATTTCTGGGCAATGTAGATATCTTATCGACATGATAATCAAACATTGTATTATTATAAAACATTGCATTTAAAATGGGACGTCCGAATTGGGGAGGTTTAAGTGATGGGCCGGGATCGATGAATTCTAGAAGGCACAGTAATGCAAATTTTACCCAAAAGAACTCCGGATCAAAACAAAAAACCTTTGCAAAACCTTCAATTCATGGGGGATAAAACATTTTGCAGTAATATTTTATGGTTTACTTTGTCGAAGGCCTTTGAGAAATCAGAATACACTGCATCTATCTGCAGACCATGATCGACTGCCGCTGATAGTTCTGTAACTTAAGTGACAAGATTTGTATTGGTAGACCTTTTGATTACAAATCCGTACTATTGGTAGAAAGATTTTTTTAACATGATCATACAGTATCGGATACACAAGCGATTCAAAGACCTTGGACAAAGTTGAAAGAATTGAAATAGATCGGTCATTATAAACAACCTCACTTTACCACTTCACGACCCAAAAATCTGCTGGCTATGTAAACAGCGCACAACGCTTGTTAATTGTCTCAAATTATTTTTTTACCCATACGTCTTCACAACTGCTCTTTCAGTCTTAAGATATGAATTGAATTTATTCCGTATTACTATAATCAAACGCCACCCCCTGATTTTTTTATGGTTAGGTACCTACTGAAACTTGACTCTCGGTCTCTATGTATATATACACTTGTTATCATTAAACAGTTCAGAACCCAACACACCACGCCAGGTCTCGGTTAAGACATAAACATCGAATTAACTATTAAGTAGGTATAATGTTGACGTACCTATCTACCCCAGATAGATTGCTTCTAAGGCCTCTGTTATTTAGATAATAACACGATATCGAATTGAAGGATAGGTATCTACATCTAAAATACTCCGAACATGCATGGACAAAATAGTAATAAATTAAATACACTAGCAAGATAATAATCGTCTTTAGTTTTTCAAGGTCACTTATGACCAAGACAAAGCACTTTAATTACCTATGTTTGTGCATGAATGCATGCATAAATTTAGCCCGCTAGCGCGAAGTTCATTTAGGACTATAGGTATTTAAAATAGATAATTCTATTGCCGTGCGATGGTCAAGTCATTTTATTTATTTAAAAAATAAAGATGTCTAATATTGATACGGTCACGGACCAAGAACTTGTATATAAAATCTCTTTTTTAATTAAAGATTAGTAGATGTAGAAGAACTGCGTTGCGAGACTTGCATTTTGTACATATTATTTTTATAATAGGATTATGTTTACGAAATAATGTAAATACTTATGTTTTGCGTGTCTATACATTCAAGGGCATAGCGAGGTACAGAAGATGCAGGAATTCTCACAAACCTTAAAATAATATTTACGTAAGAAAAAAAGCAAAAAGTTGATTCTATTGACAGGCGAATTTTATAAGATTGTAGGTACCTACTATGAATGGTTGAATCTAGATTCGTTTTTCATTTTTAACGTAACCTGTTCCATTGATAATGCAACATTTACCTTAGATATATTCTTGGTTTGCCTACGCCTGCCTCCCCTCTTAACAAAATCCTAGCTAGGTACGCCCTTGGTCACGTGCTGCCGTACACAGGGACAGATTCAGGGGAGACCCGTTTACAGTCTCCCCAGGGATGTGCCTTAATAGGCGGTGCACGGGGGGTTCTAGGGTGGTCTATTAAGAGGACATAGTGCCCCCTCCATGTGCTGATGGTGGCCACCGGGGTGGTTTTAGTGGGTAAGAATCCCACACTCCCCAGTCTCTAACCCCTCAGACCGGTAGCCTTTTGAAGGTTTCCCCCCGTAAACAAAAAAAAATTTGCAAACAATAATTTAGAGGAATTCTTGTCCTTATCCTGTTATAAAGACAAGAATTCCTGAGCTTTTAATTTACCGAGAACCCCGGCTAATTTTAATATAGGTAGGTAGGTAGGTAGTAGATCTCGTGCAACTAATCAGTATACCGAAAGTCAGCTGCTCAAGTAGCGGTGGGTTTGGATGGTAATGTCTGTGAGTGGTAAATAATATAATGAGTCTCTCTCAGCTAATGTTTATACCTTTTAGAGGACTATACTTACCTATAGTTTCTGAGAATTTTTGAGCGAGTGCTCTATTTCGCTTTTATAATAAACTAAATGATTTCATAACTTTTTTACAAGTTCATGCGAGTAGCAGATTCCTATTGCACCCTCCACGGTGCAGCTGTCGTTTTTCTTCCAATTTACTAAGTACATAGATAAAAAGCTTTCACCCACGGTAGGAACTAAAAAAAACACTTTCACAGCCTCTCCTCTTCCATCCAAATCACCGCGGGTGCGCCAGCCGACTCTTGGTTTAGGTAATAGTAGTACCATAGGTATCTATCGAAATAGATAACGGTCGATCGGGTTAAAATCATTACTTACTTACCTAAAATACATCGCTACCTGACTATAACTATTACTCTTTTTACACAACCACTCAACAAATTCCGAATTTGGCAATGAACGAAACGCTAACTTTTGTTTGAAAACAATACCTAAATAACCTTTTGGGACACGAGAGAAATCGCGAGCAACAGCTAGTATGACTACAAAATTAGAGACTTTTAAAAGCAACAAACAGACTAAGTATCTGGTATTTTATTTTCTAAAACTAGCACCTAGGATAATTTAGGAACTCCATGATTATCAATTATGTAAATAACGATAGCTCGCATTATATCTGTTTCGAACTGACATAATTAAATGGAAGATTAATAGGAAATCGATACGCTTAATGATCTAGCCGTATGTTTAAAATTATCTCGGCTACATGTAAGTTCCGCTACGGACGGATTAGGTAGGACATTATCAGAACTACCACTTCGATGGCGAATAAAAATCAAAGAAAAGAAAATAAGAACAAATAAGTACTCTCATGCGCTCCGCCCGCGCAGCCACCGTTATAATATTGCGTCCCCCCTGTGCTACATGGACGTTTATGAAAGAAGTAAGTAGAGATCTATGAAAGAAGAATGTATGTTAACACTCGCTGCCCTCAACACTACCATGGAGCATTCAACAGGTCAAGGAGCAGCGACAGCTTAATGTAATCGAGGTAAAGTCCACACACTTTAATCGATAATTTCGAAATCTAACATAATTATGCCCTAGAAAGCTATAAAATTAAAATTGTTTTCAAAACAAATTATTTGATAGGAAATAACTACCTAAGCTGATGAGCACTAAAATCTTCTAGTAACAAATCCAAAGAGTTAGCATGCAATAAGTATTCTTAATTTAATGGTCAGTTTATAATATTCTGTACCTAAATAATAATTATATTAATAGTTATAGGTAGGTACCTAAAGACCAAGATTACAAAATAAAATAATATATTTAGTTTATTTATTTACCTATCGTGTTTCCAATCCTTATTATCGCTACTAGCCAGCCTGCACTGTGGCTATGGGGTCAAAGTCTGCCTCACGTCTGTCTAACTCGGAAATTCGACAAATTGTAACGTAGGTAAACTTTAACTTTATTATTATATGTACCTATGTGCTCAGATAAGTTTAAGATAGTAAAAGTATATTTTATTGTACTCTGTGCTTTATAGTACACAGATTACGACTTAAAAATAAGAAAAAGAAAATAAATATTAGGATTGCCACTTATCAAAACTGTTTATAGTTAATTTTAATATGGTAACTTATTATGTGTACCTAATATCGATAGGGGACGGACCCAAAAAAAAATACCATTTCACAAGCTACAATGTGCATACCAATCGGGGAAATCAACTGAAACCGCGTTGCACCATGTAGTTACAAAAGCAGAGAATGCAATAATTGATTGGTGTCGGAAAAAACGATGGGAGCTTTGAATATGTGTAGATCAGCGTATGGAAAAATTTGGGGACTCAAACCCAAAATACTATACTTTATCTACACCACTATGTTTCGCCTCATTTTATCCTATGGCAGCATCGTTTGGTGGCCTAGGACGAAACTATCAACATGCGCTTTAGAACTGGGAAAACTACAAAGTATGGCCACTATGGCAATCACAGGAGTGTTTAAGACTACGCCAACCAAGGCGTTAGACATGTTACTCAACTTAAACCCTCTTCACATCTTTATTAAAACTGAAGCAATGAAGGCCCTACACAGACTAAATGTAGCAGGCACATGGCATAGTAATATGCCGATCACCAAACACACAAGAATGGAGCTACCTGAAGAGCTCTTATGAAAGATTAATATGATAAATGACGCAATGACGTCATTAAAATCTTTGAAGGGAATTTCAAAACATATGTCCCCACAAGGGATGAATGGAAGCAAGGGCTCTCACCGAACACTGGTTCAAAAACTGGTACTGGAGCAGGAGTTTAGGTCTTTCCAACTATGGAACAGCTTAGGAGAACTCACTGCGGTCTTTCAGTCAGAAATGTATGGCATTATCGCATGCGCAAATGAAAACATAAAAAGGAATGTAGAAAATAAAAAAATATCTACATTCAAAGCGACAGCCAAGCGTCAATTAAGGCCCTGACCTCCTGCAAAGTCAACGTCAGACTAGTTCTAAATGCCATAAAAACTCTTAATTAGGCTGCAGGAACAGATTACGACTAGTTTGGGTCCCAGGGCATGCAGGCATTAAAGGAAATGAGAAGGCCGATGAGTTACCTAGAACTGGGATCGGCAAATGCCATGATTGGACCAGAACCATGTACGGGACCAATAGCATGCGCCATCAAGAAGTCCTTATAGGACTGAATGCCGATACAAAATACAAAGAGGAGTGGTGCAATAGCTTATGGCTAGAGCACTCACGAACATTTTTCGGCAGCAGCACCTCATACATCTCTAAATTCATACTCAATAATAGAAGGGACAAAGCCCGAGGCCCCGAGCTGTCATCGGAGACCTTACAGGGCATTTTACAACAAATGACATGCTCCATATAATGAAGCTGACCTTGAATATGATTGTAGAGCTTGAGGTGAATTCAGGGAAACAATGCAGCACATATTGCGTGATTGTGACGTCCTGGCGACGAAACGGATGAGTCATCTCGGCAACGGTTACCCGAAGCAAGAGGACTACAAGTTTCTTCCTCTTAGTGGGCTAGCCGCCTTCATGAACCACGTCTTTGAAGAGTAAGGAATATACTATGTTGGGGACAACACAACAGATCACATTTGGTCGAAGTGTTGCTGGCCATGCCAGCCCCCACAGCTAAGATTATGATTAAGCGATAGATAGCAACGTAAAATTCAGAAATCACGAGGAAAAGAGATACTTCTATGCAAATAGGCCTAGGAGTGAGAGCCACGAAATCATATTTTATCTTTTTCAGCGAAGATTATACGCTAGGTAGGTCTAAAATTAAGAATATTTAGTACTAGCAAATTGGAGCTAGACATTGTAGTGAAATATTTTAGTACATATCTTGTAGATTTTTGTCTATTATGAACGCCGGGAGTGTTATAGAACCCTTGAAACATGGTGAACTGCAGCACTGCAGTATTTTAGGCTGGAAAAGGGAAAAAGAGAATACTACGAGAATATAATAAGATCGCGGTCATTCGAGGTCATCGACGTTCCTATTCTTATTTGAAACGCATAGTACTTTTTATCGGTTACTTACATACGTATTTTCTCGTTTTAAATACGCTAGTCAGTAAAACCATTAAATTCGGAAACTATTAAAAAGATATAGATTTATGTGTCTGGGCGTTTAAAATCAGTTGAAGATCGCATAACGAGGCTATACATGTGGAAAGCTTTTGCAGTTATCTTTTCAATGTGTAAATTTAAGTGAAGCTTGCTATCCATAAGTACACCCAGATCACGGAATTCAAATTCTCTAAGAAGGAGTTCGTTGCAAAGGGAATAATTGAAGCTGATTATATTTTTCTTTTTAGTAAAAGTAACAAATTTACACTTAGGGATGCTTAATGTCAGTTTGTTACTATCACAATATAGTCAGATACTCTATTTAAGTCTTGCTGAAGTAATCTTTATCTAATACTGCAAAATGGTACGGTGCAGTGTTCTTGGTTGCAAAAGTGATAGTGAGAAGAAAATTCCCGGTTTATCTTTTCATTCGTAAGTATCACATTTTTTTTGTTTATTTGCTAAAAGTTTTTCAATTTAACACGTTGTGATGCTTTTTTAAATCAGATACTGCTATTTTATAGTGAAATAAGCGGCTATTTTATTATTTTTACATTGATAAAACATATCCTAAAAGTTCAGTGTTGCCACTTTGTGCTGGGAAATTGCCCCAGTTTTTAATGGAAAATAATAAGGAAATGAACATAGAATTTGATAATTTCGTTCAATATTTTTTTGATGAATAATTAAGTATTTGTCGTTTAACCTTAACGCCTTCTGGTTTTTCAGATAACTCGAAAAACCAGAATCATGAAAATTATGGATTAAAGTAACAAGAAGAAACATCTGGCTGCCTAAGAAAAGCTCTAAAATATGCAGCAAACACTTTCATAATAGTTCTTTAGTTAAGATAGGAAATATGAAGAAAGGAAAGGAGGAAAATAGGAACTAAAACGTATTTTGAACCAAAGAAAAGAATAACATATGTTCATAATAAATTGATTAGTACTATTTAAAAGACAATAAAAAAAATATTTGGCTTTGATGTTTTATTTCTAGTTATAAATAACTTAGGGCTTAATAATCCCTGTAGGTAGAATAGAGAACATAACTCTCTTCTGGCGCTGTCTGGTAAAAACTAAGATTTGGGGTAAAATAATTTAAATGGTAACCCTAAAGTTACAAGTACCTTCATTTTTTGACCCGCTCAGCGGCACGCTAACCTATAGTCTATATCTTTCCTCTGTCTACGGTTACAAGGTTATATTTTATTACAGATGTAATTTTTTAGAAGTCATTAAATTAGAAAATGACTAATATTTGTCTTTCTGTTTGTTATGAACAAGAACAACCCTAACCCCAGCTCAAACTATGTGAGTCTGTCACTCACTAGACTACATCACTACAGTCACTAGTCCAGTAGTCCTTCACTCACTCAGTTTCAGTTGTCATATCGTGATGGCGACGCTTACAGAGTTACGCTACTTTACATCTTGTATTTAAAACATACGACGCCGTACTTTCTTGCTTTTGATTCAGTTTTTTATTTATTTTGTATTATTTTATTCTAGTAATCATTAGATATGTGTTATCATGTGTTCCCCTAGTATCGACCGTACTTTTTTGCTTTCGTTTTGTGGTGCTATCATAATTGTGTTTCTAAATAAAAAAAGACTTATTGGAACCTTATAAGCCCGTAAACACTCAAATTAAAGAATAATTTAAATTTATTTTGAGGAGGTACGTAGGATTTTAGTGTTTAAAACATTTTGATCGTGCAATCAAAAGGCAATATGAATGATGTTCGCGACAAAGTTGTCGCCGGCTCTTCGACGTGGGAGAATAATGCAATTCAAAGCGACTCCTCACCAGAGATTCAGTCATCTCCCAGCGCAAGCGGTGAGACGCCTCAAACTCCGGGAGCACCGGTGCCACTGGCCCCACACTTAGCTGCTGAATTGCACCCAGATCTATTACAACAAGGCTGGCGAAAGTACTGGTCCAAAAGAGAGAATAGGCCATATTTTTGGAATAAACTGTCAGGTGAATCAATGTGGGAATTACCAGCTGTAAAGAGAGATTTTGATCCCATAACCGATCCATTAGGTATCTGTCACACTACTGGGCCATCAAATGCAGGTGGTATGACTCCTGGTACTAATAAACGTCGTCCATCTGAGGATAATGGACCTCCACCAAAGAAATTTGTACTTGCTGGTCCATGGGACATAGAAGTACCAACCAATGTTGTAATATATGAGAGGCCACCTACTATTTGTCCACATCCGCATCCAGAGATTGAAGGATTTAGATTTACTTTGGCGAATAAATTAAGACAATGTTATCAAGAGTTATGCCACACAAGGGAAGGTATTGATGCTCCTAAAGACTCATTCAATCGTTGGTTGATGGAGAGAAAAGTTAATGATCAGGGGGGTTCCGATCCACTCCTTCCTAGTCACTGTTTTCCAGAAATATCACATTCTATGTATGAAGAAATAATGAATGACATTCCTATTAAGCTAACCCATCCAAAGTTTACTGGAGATGCACGAAAGCAACTATCAAGATATGCAGAGGCAGCAAAAAAAATGATTGAATCTAGAAATGCTTCTCCAGAAAGCCGCAAAGTAGTTAAATGGAATGCTGAAGATACATTTCAATGGTTGAGGCGAACTGTTGGAGCTACATATGATGATTTTCAAGATAGATTAGCACATTTAAGGGTGAGTAGAGCCTTGGATACAAACTGTCATGTGTGTAAAATTATAAAATAAAATTCTTGATAAGAGTGAGCTACAGAAAAGAGGCACAAGTACATATAATTTTTTTTACAGCATTTATTCATTTATCCTTTAGAATCAGAAATTAATCAGAATAATTTATTTGTAAACATATACCTATGTTTTCACATCACACATTTCATATGTTTTGTGGTGTCATGAACACCATGACACATCACTGAGATGTTATAGTATTTTATTTATTTCATTTCACTATGTTTTTCCATGTGGCATACAAATATTTTTGGATTGAATATTTTAATTATACAATACAAAATCGAGTGTAATTAAGATATTTAGCAAAAGTGATTATTTATTTACACTGTTCTAATGAAAACATTCCAAATTATGTCTTACATGCTAATTTGGTATATCATACATATATTATTTAATGTTGGAATTATATTAACATGCTGTTGTATAATAATAATAGATAGTGGGTACTATTTAAAGGCTAGATGTATATACATCGAGAAGCTTTTAACCGTCTGGTGGATTTGAGTATTTTGTGGCCAACGCAAATGTACAGAGGCCAGCACATCAAGCTACCACAATCTGACAATTTTTTTTATAGATTTTCAACTTTAATACAACACAATAGAGTTCATTTTCAATTGGGAAAATTTGACAGTTTTGGATAGCTTGACCTGCTGCCGTCTGTACCAATGGTATGGTGTCTGGTATTAGGAAATATTGGCACCACCTAATTTAAAATAATGTATAATATTGGCTTTTAAGTAGACTTTTAAAGATCTATTTACAGAAATAAATATATTTTATCATTAAGGAGATTTAAAGGGGCTATATGTAGAGAGGACAGATTGAACTTTTTCGTCTGTGGTCTAGTGATTCAAGTGTTGTACTGTTGATCATGAGGTGGTGGGTTTGATTTCCACAGGACATAAATATTTATGTGATGACCATAAGTATTTGTTTTTGTCTGCGTGTATTATAACTATGTATTTACAACAACAAAAAAGTTTATAAGTATTATATCCCTATTCCAATCAAACGTGAAAACTTTGTAAACAAGCCATCGTCGATTTCATCAATAGTGAAATTCTAAGTAAAACAATAATTTATATTTATAATAAGTTTTATTTCACATAGGTATTTTTTTATATCAATGCAAAGAAACCAATAACTATTAATCTTTATTCCATTGAATGACAAAATCCATTCACTCATTCATTCATATTTGTTACAAATATGAAATAGCCTCATTAAACTACTTAAGGTCATTGACATTTCTTTGTTTACAAAGTTTTCATGTTTGATTGGAATAGGATATAGTACCCATAGTAAAAGCTTAATATACTGGCCAGTATATTAAACAACACATCTGTTTACAGTAATTGGACTGATCGCAGATATAATACAGAAAAAAAAAAAAAAATAGTAAAAGCTCTGCTTAGTTTGGGACTAGATGGTGCTGTGTAAACATGTTCCAAATATTTATTTATATTACATATTTATTTATTCATAATATTAATATTTTATTCCAATACATACACAATTTTCATCCATATTTAATTGGTGTCCTCTTTTTGTCAGGTGTATGACAGAGACAGAGCGACTTAGACTGGAAAAAAATGAATAGATTAAAATATTGTCCGTGACATCCCGTCCATTGTTAGTAAAATTTAAATGTCTACATAAAGTACTAGCTAATGATATTTTTTATAATTAGCTAGTATGTACGTGTATTTTTCGACTATACAAAACCTAAGTAAATTATAGTGCGCGCTATGCCTATGTAATTGGTGATATCAACTACCTACCCTTTATAAATAAAAACTCATAATTAGCAAATAGTGTCAGAAATTCTTCCGTTCATTGATTTCAGAGACAATGTCAACCACATCTAGCTGAGACTGTGAAGGCATCCGTTGAAGGAATCTGCCTTAAAATCTACCATTTGTCTGCTGAATACGCCCGCAAAATAAAGGAAAAACATAGTGCCCTACTTAAAGAAAATGGAATACAGGTTATTCATAATAAATTTAAACTTGTGCTTAAATTGTAAGTAGGTATAGTATGAATTTTAGAGTGTTGGCAACAAAAAGCACTTCAGCAGCTTACATAAAGACAACAACCATGGTTGGTGGTATCAATAATTACCTCGTATTGATAACAGGGTATTCATGTGTGGCAAAAGAGCTTCATGGTCGACTTCTAGTTCCAGCTGTGCTGTGCATTGAGTCTTATGCGCAGATATTTGAGTTTGAGAGTATCTAATTTAGGATCTGGACGAGGACGAGGGCCTGATACGGTAGTAATGTTTGTGTGTGTGATTCACTTTTTTTTTTACGGGATTGGAAATGTTTTATGCACTACCCACCGCTCCGGGAAGAGCGGTGGGGTGTATTGGACTCCGCTCTGAAAAGAGCGATCTGCCGACTAAAACCAACCTCGGCGTTTCGCGTCACCACTTTAGTGCCGGGACTACGGAGCGCTCCCGTAGCAGTCGCCCGCAGACCCGGCAGTCCTACACGTAAGGGAAGAGAAACGTAGACGTTCTCCCTCCCATTCTTCCACCGATCCGCTGAGCGGGGCGCGGCAACTGCAAACCGCCTGCTCGGGGTGTGTGTGCTTCCTAGTTCAGGCATGGACGGCGGCCTAACATGTATGTTAATGCTACCAGGAGCTTCAAGCGCCGTTGCAGCAAGCAGCTCTGCGCAAGGTGTGGTGTTACCCGGTGCAGTTCGCGGTGCCGGCGCCTCGGCCGCCACTCGTGGAGCACTTTCTCGACCGCGATCAGACGCTGTTACGATATCTTGGCGAAACGCAAGTTCTCAATGCTGTATACTTACAAAAATTGGTAAGTTATTAAATCAGCCTACAGTTTAAGAATTTTTTTATTAACCCTTCGGTCCACCAGCACCTTGTATGCAAGTCTTAAGTTATCATAATTTTGTTTTTGTAATAAAGGCAGATAGTAGTTTTATATTAATGTAGCAACTACAAGAAATTACGCGAAAATTAGATAATAGGTACTTAAGAATTTATACTAATCAGATACGGCTTACAATTCACGCATACATCCATATAAAGTTGTATATATAAAGTTTTAGAACTGAATTAAAATATGTGCAAGAATACAATTTTACTATGTACTTACGTTTGTTTGTGTAGAGGGCCGACGATATGAAAGCAACGACCGTAAGTTAAAAATGTATTTTTTTGTCTTTCTTATACAGGATGGAGACAACTAGAATAAATGAAACCACAGCCTACTACAATACAAAAAGTTTATATATTCTTTGGTTATTAGCATAACGAAAGAAATAAACCAACTTTCCATACAAGTGTCAGCTCATCAATTAAATTTATATGGATCTAGCGACTCGACCGGCTTCACACGAGTATGTTCATAAATTATAGTTTATGAACATACTCTAGTTAAACTAACAATCCCTCTTTATTCCCTTAGACTTTGAGACAAGCGGTAGTTATGCTTGTATAGAGATTTGTTTTAGTGATTTAGGCGCGAATACGTAACAGACAGACAGAATTTATATTATTACCCAAGGCTATGACAGGAATATAAATGAGAGTATCGAAATCGAAGAGGAGTCAGTGAGTGCTAACTGCTAAAGCAAATCTATATTACATTCAATCTCCGAATCGGCTGTTTTACGAAAAAGACACTGCAAGAAGTAAACAGAAAAAACTACGAAACTTCACTAA
This sequence comes from Acronicta alni, assembly GCA_964056405.1. Classification (NCBI taxonomy): domain Eukaryota; kingdom Metazoa; phylum Arthropoda; class Insecta; order Lepidoptera; family Noctuidae; genus Acronicta; species Acronicta alni. The sequence goes on along the minus strand of OZ043916.1, from coordinate 12,689,495 downwards.
ACTAAACATTTTACGTAGAATCACAAACACCTAATACAGTTCCTCTGCTTTCTGACATTTACGCGAATATTATACATTGAAATAAAACTACTTTTTACGGATTTTATCGCGTATATTGATAGACCTTCGCTAAGATCTTCTACCAGGCGAGTAAAAGCGATTAATAATATCAATATACGCGATAAAATCCGTAAAAAGTAGTTTTATTTCAATTCCTCTGCTGTTTCCTTCACCTACACTTAAATCAGGGAAGAATGTTACACTGTACCCTTTATAAGAAAATTTGTATAAAATCGATTAGTAATCTGTTTTTGTTCTAGACATCAACGCGCATTACAGCACCTCTGTTATAACGAAATGTTTATTTTACTTGTGAAGTAAAAGCATTCTTTGTGGAAAATACCGATTAAAAACTCGTGTAGTTTATATGGTCCTCGTCATACTAATTAGTGCATATTGGAGACCCGGCAATCGAAAGGAGAAACAATTTCTCCGTTTAATATACCTAATAACAATATACTACTATATTTATATTTATTACTATATTTAATTCACTATCAAAGGCAAATAATATACCATAAAAAGTTAACTTTAAGACTTTCCACATTGCCTTACCCACAGAATTATAAGGTTTATGTATGTAATATATAAAATACACAATCCACAGGAATGTCTATATCGCTACAGCTGCTTCGACGACAAAAAGTTTGAGCAGTTTTTGTCGCGGGTGTGGTGCCTACTGCGACGGTACGCGGCGTGGGTGGGCGCGGGCGGCGAGGCGCAGCTCACGCAGATGTCACTACCGGTGCCGGTTCTGGAGTGCTTGCAACGATGCTTCGGTGTCACCTTTGAGTGCTTCGCTAGCCCGCTCGACTGCTACTTCAGACAGTATTGCTCCGCATTTGCTGATACTGACTCGTATTTTGGATCTCGAGGGTAAGTTTCTGTTGTAAATTAATTATCTAATTGCCAAAATTACGATTTTTAATGGCTACATTTGCGTACGTCGTAATGTTTGTTGTCGATTCATCATCATCATCAACCCATTTATTGTCCAGTGGGACATGAAGTGGTGATGATGACCCGATCTCTTCTCAGAATGAGAATGGTTAGGCTATAGTCCACCACGCGCGATGAGGAATATGGCATAATATAAAACATTCATGTGGTAGTCTGTAGATCACCCAATATGGATTTAGTCCGACACTCCCCGCCACTTTTTGTTGTGGCTTTCCCGTCTGAGGAGATCTATCCTCATCAAACCACACCACACCACTTCATCCTAAAGCCACAATGTAATCGAGTATTAAAATAAGTGGATACTTATTTTAATACTTTGGTCGCTATGTAATAGTGACATTACTAGTCACTGATTGGTGTTTCAATTTCAACTTTACCTAAAGAATGTCTCATTAGCCTAGTGCTCGTAAGTGCGACTGTCACGCTTGAGGTGCTGAGTTCTATTCTCAAGTCGAGCAAAGCTGTATAGAGTTTTTCAATTAATTTCTCAGAAGCAGCTCGATGTCTGGATTTTTGGCCGGTTAATGGCAGTAAGCTCGCCCTCTATTACATTGGACCCCTATACAGGCGTCATAGTATGTTTATGTATACACAAAAAATAAAAATATCTAGTATAATAACTTAAAGTAACTTTCAATAAAATCCAACAATTAAGTAAACAAATATGTACAGACATTGACATATTAAAGTTATTGGAAATCAATCAAATCACTGAGGAGATCAATTATTCAATCTCTGCTTCAATAGATTTTTTGCAGTGATTTCAATGGATTCTGATTAGTTTCCAATAAATTAGTTAATATTACCTGTAAAGAAACCATTTACAGGTAATATTAACTAACTTAAACTAAAAAATGACTTTTTGATATTTTAAACTTTACAATTTGCATTGCATTAAAATGGACCCAAGTCCATTTAAATTATCAATGATTGGGTCGTGGTGGGTTGGAAAAAGTCATTTTTTAGTTTAAGTTAGTTAATATTACCTGTAAATGGTTTCTTTTAAGAAAATGCATGCACAAAAAATAATCATGCCGTATTTATTTGTTTAGACCATTTCTAGAACTGCGTCCTGTGTCTGGGTCAATGGTAGCGCATCCACCATATTGCGAAGAGCTGTTAGAAGCGGCGCTCCGGCACATGGAGCGTCTATTGCAGGACTCTGCTGAGCCGCTCAGCTTCGTCGTCATTCTACCAGAGTGGCCGGACAGACAAACACACGCCTTGCACAAGCTCCAAGCAAGCCACTTCAAAAGAAAACAGGTTATCTACTTCATAATTCCGATTTTAAATAACAACATTTAAATTGCCGTCCTGAGCCTAAAGTGCAGTAATAGACATTTGGTCGGTATTTTTTATTTTTTCAATAATCGTCATCATTAAGTAATTTTTGTGTCGAAGGTTGCTTCTGCATTTTTAAATTAAGGCGGTTCGATAAATTATATTTATTTCTGTAAATAGATCTTTTAAAGACACTTTTACAAGTCAATATTTTACATGTTTTTTTTTAAGCTAGATGGTACCGGCATTTCCTACCTGAGTTCCTTACCGGGTGCAGTCGCCTATATTAATGTAACAATCCAAGATCCGATTTTTGAGGTCAATTTTACACTACTGCCTCATTGACAGATGAGAGAATATACTCGGTGCTCCTCCCTCACTGATGTAATGCTCGAATCTAAACTGTTACAGTCATTACAGGCGAATGCTCTCGGTGAGTGAGCACCTTTGTGTGTTAGTTGCTTTGCTGATTGACTTGCCCCACTTCTTAATATAAATATGAAATGGTCAGCGAAACAGACATGTTTTTGTTACAATTTAAGGAGTAATAATAGAGAATCTATATAACTATACGTGTGAAAATTGCGTGGAATTGTATTCGACACAATTTCCACACTTATAGTAGTATAACAATATTGTCACTATATTATTATTACTTTAATGAGTAACAAATGAATATAAAAAACAAAATGCATTTCTTTCTCGCTTAATTTATGCACTGCTAAGTGCAGTCACTTAGATGACCCGAGTAAGCATTTTAAAGTATTAAAATATTTTTTATGTGTAGTAATAAAACTAAAACATAAGTACATACCTTCACGCCTGTATTCCCCAAAGGTTAGGCAAAGGTAATGTACAGAAGCCAGCACATCAAGCTACCCTAATCTGTCAAATTTATTTGATAGATTTTCAACTTTAATACAAAACAATAAGGTTCATATTCAATTGGAAAAAATTGACAGTTTTGTATAGCTTGACCTGCTGGTACATTACACCCACAGTTCGTCGGTATATTTAAGTTCCAGTAATAGAGGGCGAGCGTATTGCCATTAACCGGGAACAAATCCAAACTCCAAGCTATAAAAAACTATAAAACTGCTCGAAGGAAATTAACCATGAACTTCGAACATAGCGCCATCTATCGTAAACAAAATTAAAACATTGACTTGTAAAAGTGTTTTTAAAAGATCTGTTTACAGAAATTAATATCATTTAGGTTCTATCAGAATAGTCTCTTGGATATTTTAAATGGATTGTAAGTTTAGAATACATTTAAAATATGAAACTATATGTAGTATACTTGTTTTGTTGAGCTCAGGTGGGCAGCAGATAATTTAATAAGATACTTTACTGACAAGAGATCAGTTTTTAGTGTTCTAGTTTAGCTTCAGCAGTGACGAGGGCTGCATCCAACAGCTGATATTGAGTTTAAGATTAAGAATTTGAATGAAAAATTTTAATGAAAAAGACACAATCATTTTAAATGAAAAAGAAAAAAATAATATTTATTTATTGTCAAAACTGAGAATTCGCTATCATACATTTGTTTTTTAATGATCCCTTTGTTTCCAAATCGATATCCGATGATATTTAGGCATCTCAATCAAATTTGTTTTTCAGAAATATACTATAAATACCTAGGTGCCACACAGTTTCAATTTCGTTCATATCTTTTAGAAACGTCGATCGATCTGTCTAGGCTTGAATCAGAGATAGCCTGAACCTAAAGAACCATAGGGTCATTTGGACCCATATACTGAAGAGTTGCTAAATCTTCTTTATGATTTACCTAGCTACACCACGTGAACGAAGTAAAGGGTAAAGGCTCGTATTTCTATTATAATCCATACTAATATTAAAAATGCGAAAGTAACATTACGTTTTTACACGAACACTGAACCTATTTTGGTGTAGAGATACATTGGATCTTGGATAAGGACACCTATTGTCTCTCTCTAAAAATATTTTGGGATACGTGTTAAACTGTGGACAGCAGTAGTTATAGATAATCAAGAAGTAAGAGCAAATCGTTTCGACGGACAATTAACTAAAACTGATTATTTTCGTTGACCACCACTTACACTGCCACCACCGGCGGTGACAGTGTCGTAAGTATTGGCCAATGGGAAAAATCCACCAAAAACCTAAAGGACACACGCATGTTAGTCTAGTAAAGACGCGTTAACTTGCGCGACCTATTTATATAATTTTTTGTTTGGCCGTCTATCTTTCGCATTTATATTATAGTCATAGTCATCAACCCATATACTGTCCCACTGCTGGGCACTAGTCTTAGTCTTAGTCCACCACGCTGGCCTAGTGCGGGTTGGCAGACTTCACAAACCGTCGAGAAAAATCTCTAAGGTATGCAGGTTTCGTCACGATGTTTTCCTTCACCGTTTAAGCGAGTAATAATTAATAATTTATACTCGAAGTCAGAATATTTATTTACATAAAAACGAATTTAATCAATAAATTTCTATGAAATATGACATGGAGGCCAGCACATCAAGCTACCCAAATCTGTCAAATTTATTCGATAGATTTTCAACTTTAATACAAAAATAATAAGGTTCATTTTCAAATGGGAGAATTTGACAGTTTTGGACAGCATGACCTGCTGGTGTCTGAACATGAAAAAAAATATGTTTTTTTTTGTCGTTTTAGGTGGTTATTCCAGCTTTTGAGCATGAGTATCGCCATGGGTTTCAACATGTCCTTACCAAGTAAGTCGTGTAAATTTAATTTCTCGCGATATAACAAAGAAATATAAATGATAGCGTGTACCACTTTTTCGTAAGTATAATATTGTTTTTACTTCACCTGACCCATTACTAGTCTCATACTGGGGGAGAAAGTAGCTCTTTACGGCCGTAATTAATCTACATATTATCAACGTGGATTTGTTTTTCTTTAATACATGTAAATACTGAATGATGCAAAGGAATGCAATATTAGAATTTTGTACAAGAATGTTAAGACTTAAATGCAATTTTGTTTAAAATATGATACCAGACCTGTAGAGTTATTTTTTTAACACATAGGGCGTGAGTGCCAGGTATAAAAGGAAATTATAAATATTGTAAACTTGAATGTCGTGTTTACTATTTTCATGTACCTACCCTCGATATGTAATTGTATTTACCAGGCTAAGCGATCGCAATTAAATCATTATTATATTACTTTAGAAGATTACGGTTAAGGTTTAGAAGGTTACTTTAGAATATTTCCTTCAAAGGACAATGGGAAGAACCGTCCTCACCCTGCAACAGATTTCAAACATATCTCATTCGAAAGGGCTTAGTTAGCAGATATTTTTAAACGATGACGACAAATTATCTTCAAATCAGATAAACTTCGTTACACTCAGGGAACACAAAATATATAACCCATTTTAACAGCTCGAAAATTTCAAGATTGATCTTTTTCAGTTCAAAAGCCAAGTTTTTTTGTATACAATCATTACTTTCACACACATCATCGTCATACATCTAGTTTTTTATATAAAATACGGAGAAAAAAATGTTCCTGTTAGTACACGAATTTCTGCCTAAAAGAATATAATTATACAGGATGTTTGGCGCATGGACCGACAAAAATTCTTGGGGGATTGGTGACGCCATGTACTAGTTTTCACCCATAGACCCAATGTCCTATATGTCACTGTATTCGAGATACGATTCTTTTGGTTTGTTTTTAAAAATTACCGGAACTATCATCTTTAAAACTTTATAACTTTTTATTAGTAGTCGTATTTACACCAAATCACTTTTATTGCGTTCTCTGATGTATTATTATTCTAAATAAAACATAAATTCATAGCACTAGATGTAAAAAAAATACTAGTCGAGCTTCCAAACTCTTAAAAATGAAATAATGTATGAAAAATGTCAAATTCATTCATTCAATTCATTTGATTAAAAAAAATATGCCTACTTAATACCCTTTCCAACGATATTCCACATGGCCTTGAAATCATTAATAATGTGGTCACAAAACCTAAAGGTACACAGTAACCAGTGTCAGGATAATGAAAACATAAAAATGTTTTAGTGTATTAATTAAATTTAAGTTACAAATTAGATTCGAAATGACTGCCTCTGTTGCGAATGCATACACGGCATCTTTTTCTAATTTCTACAGTCGTCGTCCTAGGTCGTAGGGTATTAAATAGGCCATTTATTAAAATTAAATGAAGTTCAAGAAAGCTTTTACTTTTTTTTATAATTAATTTTGAATTTGTCATTTTTCTAACATTATTTAATTTTTAGGAGTTTGGAAGCTCGACAAGTATTTTTATTACATCTAATGCTATGAATTTATGTTTTATTTAGAATAATAATACATCAGAGAACGTAATAAAAGTGATTTGGTGTAAATACGACGACAGATTAAAAAGTTATAACGTTTTAAAGGTGATAATTTATAAAAACAAACAAAAAAAATCGTATCTCGAATACAGTGACATATAGGACATTGGGTCTATGGGTGAAAAATAGTTTATGGCCTCACCAAACCCCCAAAAATTTTTGTCGGTCCATGCGCCAAACACCCTGTATATTTTTTTTAAGAATTTCATTTTGCAGTTGAAATCTATTGTTAGTCTTCTTGTGGTTCATAATAATCCACATTTAAACATAGCCCATGACTGTTGGAGAGCGGGGAATGGGTCTATACAAAATCCGCCATGGTCCTTTGGACGAAATGTTCTAAAGTTAGTAAAAAATATTTTAATAGACAGAGTAACAATAAAATTGTCAATACTGTACTTGTACTTTATGCACTTGTGCAAGCTAAAGTCGACTTTCAGTTTACGAATCGTTTTATTCCGACTGTACATGTCTATGTTTTGATCAGACTGTCAAACCTGTAAAACTGTCAAAAAACGACTTCTTAATTTATATATATTTAAAGTTTTATGATTTCATTATCACAATGAGAAGGACTCTTATTACTCATACAAGGTAAGAGGTATTTTGATCAGTAGTTTCCACCACTGGGTATACTCCCCAGAGTAAGTCGGAAATAGCCCCGTAACATGTGACATGTCACAGGAACGAGGTGTACTTCAGATGGGGCGGCGGCACGGTGGTGGTGTGGCTGCAGAACGCGGGCGGGTTCGCGCGCTGGGGACCCACCGACGAGCGCGTGGAGGCGCTGCTGGACGCGTGGCGGCCGAGGGCCAAGCTGCGCGAGCCGGCCGCGCCCGCCGCGCCCTCCGCACCCGCCGCGCCGCACGCGCCGCACGCGCCGCCCGCCGACACAGACCACGGCCCGCCGCCCGCCGCTCTCCACGCTCTCGCTGCCCTCGCCGCTGACAAGCGCTAGTCGCGCACTCTGTAAATATTCACCATCACCATGTACATATATATACATAGCTAGCTTTAAGGACGATACCTAGGGTATCATTTTTATTTTTTAAATCTCTTTTCTCTGTTGTATAGTTCGATAAAAGTTTATTATGTTTTGATTGTTTATTATATTTTCTAAAAAAAACTACGTTTTTTTAGCATGTTATCCCGTCAGAATTTGAACACCATTTCTTCAACTCTTTCTAGTTTAAATAATTAGTTAACCTCTGTGGAAAAATTAGAACGATGATCATTTACGGTCCTGCAGGGCTAGCATGGGCTGGGGATAAAACTTTTGTCCACCAATTATTTCCACTGACAAGGGACAAAATTATTTTATCCACCATATAGCATGGCGACTAGTGGAACAGAAAAATTACAGATATTTTGACATAACAAAGGGAGAAATTTGTCCTCATCTTTAGATGGTGGGTTTAAGTATATCTCTTGGAAAAAATATACTTAATTAGTTGTAATATAAAAATGTCTCGTGCTTACTGGAGCTTAGTGTTGTCGTCAGAAAGGGAGAAAATTGAGCGAAAAATACATCGAAGTTCAATTCGCGATTCGAGCAATCCCTTCGAGTTACCCGACACAGAATTCCGCCGGATTTATCGAATGCACAAGGATTGCGTCCATTATTTGTGCCAAGAACTTTATCAGGCTTTGAAACCATCGAATACAGCAGATGGACTGCCAGTGCACATCAAAGTAAGCACCTATTTAATCGTATCGTTTATTAAGTAGCAGCAAAATAAATATCCAGCACAGATGTAATAAAACGAAAAAAGTACTTTGGTTTATGACGATATTCTCGACTATTTTGTAATTGAATAAAAGTTTTCTTATAATGGCAATAATTTCGGGGACAAGCGTTTCCCCTGTTTAGTCCACCGTGAATAGTTTATCCATCCATGTCGCCATGCTCGGAGGGTGGACAAAATTGACAAAGGGGAATAGTATTTTGTCCTCTCCCCGTGGATAAAATGTCTCCAGCCATGCTAGCCCTGCTGTAATAGGTATTTGTAACTAGAAACACAGCTACGACCGTCATTGTAAATACCTATTGTAATAAAATGCAAAATACGGAGTACCATGGATTTTAGGCTCAGAATATCCAACGGTAGCAGTGTCCAGTCCGCAAAATGTCCAATATTCATCCCCTTACTAAGATAATTGCGATCCAAGTTACTTTTTGTAATTTGATAGGTTTGTTAAAAAATATAAATCGGTGTCGCGGCAGCTGCCCCCGAGTGCCAGAAAGCATTATTACGTAGCCCCATAACTTGAAAACGGTGCATCGTAGGATGTCATATGGGAGGCACCACAATTGAGGCGGGCCGCGGTGATGTATGGGCTGGAGGTTTACGGCAGCCGCAGCGGGAGAGGAGTGCCGGTATCACGGTGCGCAGCTCTCCCCGCCTTCCGCGGCCTCGGCTGGGTCGCAGCCGCAGGAGGAGAGGAGTGTCGGTATTGCGATGCTGCTCTCCCTACTCTCTGTGGCCGAAGTGTGGCTGCGGGCCACGGCCATCTGTCCTACCGCAAAGAGGGCCTTGGGCGGCGGAATCGGGGTCGTCGGTCGCCCATTACACTTGGCCGTCGCGGAGGGGATACTGGACGTCCGTGGTAGGATCGCGGATCATGCGAGAGCGATTCCGTGATCCCACCACTATGCGGAAGGTGGAAGTAGTAGTGGTTTTAGTCGGTATGCTGGCCACCTGGCCAGAGCCCTACATAACCGTCCCGCGTCCCCGAGCAGAGCGGAATGCATAAGACGCATTTCCCCATCCGAAAAAAAAGGCTAGCATATAGCAGCAGCAAACATAGCAGGGTATCGTTGCCGTATTTGATATTATTGCCAGCTTGTGGTCATTTTTTTTCTCTTTTAACGTATGTGCATTTATCACACCCGAGGTTCAGTTTTGGGACGAACGTTGATAGACTGATGTTATTCTATCATATTGTTTAACTGCGTCTTATAAATGCCATATTAACCCTAAAGCAAAAGTATTAAATGTTCAGTCGAGATCTTGAGAATATTTTATGATTGATTTAGGCCGAGATTCATGTCAGATACTTAGAAGGATATCCACTTCAGATAGTTTTGTTTCACGTGTTTCTCCAATATCAATAAATATATTGTTATCCTTATTTATGTATATTTATCTCAATATGTAAAGTTAATTCGCCTAGATCACAGAATAGGAATAGGAACAGTACGGAAGCTTCCTAGAAACGCTCGAAACGGCACACTTACACAAACATGCGCATTTACGAGGCCCCTAAGGGGTTTTCACGGTGCTGTCAGTAGCGATTGCCCCGTCATTACTAACTCGGCTTCATCAAAACCAGAGCTATCATATTTTAAACTTCGTGCTGATTTTGAAAGGGAATGATTTAGATAATGTTTGTCAAAATGTAAATTAAAGATGGCAGCTGCAGTAAATTACAACTATTGCGTAAATTATCGTTTTCATGGTTTTCGAGGATGTTGAAGTCGATAGTGCGGTCAAAATGTAAATCCAAGATGGCGGTTGGAATAAATTATCAACTTTTTCGTCATGGGTGTCGTTTTCATGGTTTTCTAGGGTGTTAAAACCGATAGTGCTGTCAAAATGTAAATCCAAGATGGCGGTTAGAATAAATTATCAACTTTTTCGTCATGGGTGTCGTTTTCATGGTTTTCTAGGGTGTTAAAACCGATAGTGCTGTCAAAATGTAAATCCAAGATGGCGGTTAGAATAAATTATCAACTTTTTCGTCATGGGTGTCGTTTTCATGGTTTTCGAGGGTGTTGAAACCGATAGTGCTGTCAAAATGTCAATCCAAGATGGCGGCTGCAATAAATTATCAACTTTCGTCATGGGTGTCGTTTTCATGGTTTTCGAGGGTGTTGAAGCCGATAGTGTCAAAATGTAAAAAACATAGGACAGTACTATTTTTACAAGTTGTTGTTTTACCTTTCTCCCGAGTAGTAAAAGTGGCGTGTCGTAGCAGACGAAAGTATTTTTCTGTACTTAAATAATTTGTAGTACATAAATAACACGCATTTTTTTATTGAAACGCGGTACGGTTCGCAGCCGCTCATGAGCCCTGCCCGCGCGCCACCTGCGCTGCGGCGTCTGCCACGCGCCGGCTCCGACGAGCTCAGGAAACGTTTTCGTCCAACAATGCCCTGTTGGAGCAGCAGCGGCTCGCATACGCTCCTGTCAAAACTTGTAAAAGATTACGCGGTAATGACAGAGTTAAAGATAAGTTCTACAAGTTGTTGTGTTAATATAAAACTGTTTTCTGTGTTTTAAACTATCGTAATTTGCTAAGATTAACAGACACCTATTTAAACTGTATTTGTATGCTGGTTTGTATTTCAATTCGATTGACAAAACAAAAATGTTTTAGTAAAAAATATAAAAAAAAAAAACAAAATCATGAAATTACAACCCTATTGCTTCAATGGAGCGTAGGTAATTATTTCTTCAACTAGGCTTAGTTTCCATACTGTTACATATTTATTCTGTGCCTAGATCTTAGAAGAATGCAATAGTTACAATCTTATATAAAAAACAAGACAAAATCAAATTACAAAACTATCGACCCATTAGCCTCTTCTCCTAGATTTAAACTTTTTTCCAAGGTCCTCTGTATTAGATGAACTCGTGCACTCGATGAAACCACCCAAATTCAGAAAGGGGTATTCAACTACCGATCATATTCACACAGTCAAGCAACTGATGGAAATATGTAGAGTATAATTCGCTACTTATATTACTTATGAATATGTAATATGTATGTAATACACAAGTTGTACGGGGAATCACGCGGCGCTAAACATTTTAATAAAAAATGTTGCGTACCCCTCATTAATTTGACCTTTATCAGTTTCATCTCATTATATCTGCGAAAAGGTCATCTTTTTGTTCCTAATTATGAGTACAGTGGCACCTAATATTTTTCACGGTATTTATTTAAGTATTTTTAATTAAACTAATAAAAACCTTTTATTGTTTTTATTGAGTCTCAATCCAGGGTAATGGTAAACTTACCAGGATTTGGAATTATTAAATGGCTTGATTTTTTTACAGGTTTCACATTCTGAGTGGTTGAAAAATAAGACTTGTTAATTATTCATTCATTAATTATTTTATTTATTAACATCCATTCATTAATGAGAAATACCTTCGGATAATTTTGACGATTTTAGACCCCACCATACCCCCATTTAGAAGAGGCAGTTTGAGAAATGTTATGTACATAGATTTTTCGAACTCTCTCTTCTTCTATCTTATTCTTCAGCATAAGCAAAATGTTGTTAGAAAAAGATCAGTTACACTAAAACTCACAGTTGATGTAAATCACCTGAAATTGTGTACCTTAAATTGATCTATCTATCTATCTAAGTAGTTACAGTGTAGAAAAAAATACTGCAAACATAACTTTGTAGGATTATTCAATAATATATTCCTGAAGCAGATCGTTCGTATTCCTATAGTGGCGTGCATTCCATAAAGACAAAAAGACACTGCCTACCCTACTTAAATCAGTTATGATTTATAAACTTATTTTTACGATATTATAAATAAAGACAAAAATCTTAAATCAGCTCCATCTGTTGACATGTAGTGGTATATATTGTTACCTACAGTATTGCTCGTTTACTACAAAAACGCAACTTCGCTGCACTAGCTCCGCCACGGGAGTCGGAAAAGTCACAAACTATTTTTGGCTAAATGTTTGTATGTGTGCTCTCGTGATCATGCAGATTAAATAGGTGTGCGTTCCTATGAATACGTGGCACACAATGTCACTAATAACGCACACAAACGCATGAGTAGCCATTGCCTAACCTGTGGTTTAGAAGTATCACACAACACGATAAATTACGAATATTACGATTCTTGCCGAACTTTTCCGAACCAAAGTTGGATATGTAACTATTTAAAAAAAATTGCAATTTTTAATTGAATTATTGATTTAAAAAGCCCCATTACATTTTGTCGTATTATTTTTAATGTTGAGTCGCCATTGTTTGTTTGATTTCTTTTGGTTGTGAGCTACCTATACATATTACATAGCAGGTATTTAGGATTTTATTTATTTATTAGCTTTATTTTATCCCTTACATTAAAAAAATCATAAGCACTGCTTTGTGTTGTGTACTTATTTGTTAGTAATGTTAGTTTTGTACTTATATAAGGTTAATATTGTTAGGTGTAAGGGCCGCCTTTTGCGGTGAAAGCCTCCTCCAAACCGTTCCAAGTGGCTCATGTAACTTCGTTCTATTCTTCTTTGACAGCTTCTAATTTTATTTAAGTGATATTTTGAGAGACCAGGTCTGGCACGCGTAGGTAAGAACCGACGTTAGGCAGATGTTCATCGCTTTTGTTTTCAGTTTTTTGGGTACCTTTGAAAATTTCCTTCATAGCCCAGTATTTGTTCCATGTATTCTTCACTCTCCGATCGATTTATTTTTCTGTACATGATTTTATTGAAATTAGATGTCCAAGGTAAATGTAGTCTGTGACATACTCTATATGTTTAGACTGTATGGATATAGGTATTTCTTCACGATTAGTCATGATCGGTATTTAGCATTGTATCGTTGATAATAGTGTGAAAAATGGATAGGTAAGTAATACATATTCTATACTGGTGAAGTGGTTCAGGTGGTGTGTGTATAGAGAAAATAAAAATTATGCGTACCTACCTATTCAAAACTATCTTTCGGTGAAAAATACAAGGCGATCGTGGAAGGTTTTTTGGAGGTTTGTAATTAATACAAATTAAAGGTCAAGTCAATCGTAAATTAAATACAAAACAATTCATATTGTTGGCTCACAGGTTGCATGCCTACACAACAATAGAAAAGTTCCGTTTCCCTTTTGTACTATCAAACAATAAAACTATCCAAGGCACGATGCCGGATACACCGATATTCATAGGAGCTATCTGAAAAATACTTAGAAGCTTCCCACCATATTTTTGGAAAAAATCGTAGGTATTGAGACGCGTTTAAATTCTCAGATACAAATCGATATTGATAGATATATCGCGAAAGTCGATCGGAACCGAAATAGGTATTTTTCAGCGGCTTATGACATTGTTTGTTTTTTGGAGAAACAAGAGCTAGTCAATGAATAAGGGTACTTATTTAGTCACGGTAAACTTGCTCGCGAAATACTAATAGTTTTGGAAAATAATTTACAAAATTGCACAAGCTCTTAATCAGATTCAAAATAACCTAATCTTTAGTGTAGCGTCTGTAAATAGGAACAACAAAATAACAAAGGTCGATTAGACACACCAGGTCTTAGCTGAAAAAGCTTATAATTTTTTCTGCCTACCCTATCTGAAAACTCTGTGCACGCCGCTGCCTATAAGTATCTAAAATCAGGACAGAAATTGCGGTGGTTTTAATTTTCCTTGCTTTATAGGCTAAGCACTAATTGTGTTGTTAATTTGAAGCTTGTGTCTGCTAGAAGTACTTCTAACAGACAGTTTCAGTGAAAAATTAAGGGACTCGTATACATCAGGTTCCCCAATTTTACTATATTTATTTGTATACACTTAGTTATATTATGTCCTCTTAGTCACTGAAAATTCACAAAGTTACAGGGGGGCGAAAATGCCCCGACTGGCTTCGAGAAAAGGATGGTATGGCTGTGCCTTTGTTTGTTATTGCTCGAATTGGCGTGGGCACTGCCGTCCCCTAGAACGAAACATTGTTTAAGGGGGTTATTCCCAGTTGTCCCCACCGTCTTCGTCACCACTGGTGACAAATGGGAAAAAAATTCCCATTTGTCACCAGTGGTGACGTCCCCAGTGGTGACAAATGGGAATGTCCACTATTTTTGTTCCCAGTTGCCACCAGTGGTGACAGATGGGAAAAATAAATAGATACGTCCCCAGTAAGGCGGGACTAGAGCTGAATATATAGTGATGCGAATTCAATTTTATTTCACTAATTATTTTAATTAGATGATATTTATATTCTATTATAAAACGAGAGAAATAAAACTTTTACACGTCATTTTTTAGATTTAAATTGTTTCAAGTTTTATTGTGCCAAGTATATTCGTTCTTGTTAACTCTTGTATAATTAAACATAAGATTTACAACATAAATAAACTCTTAAAAAATATGTCAACAATATAATAGAATTTTTAAACAAAGGCCGAAAACTTACTTTTATTTTAACAATTCCTTTACAGTTTTGTCTGCGTTTGGTGCATTCCCACACAATTAACCCACTTTTATGTTTCCTTTTTATATGATATCCTGCGCGAAGCATAGTAATAGTTCCATGACGTCTTTTTATAAAAACTAACGAAACTGCACCAGAACTGCACGACGCACTTGACCCTGACATTGTTAGGAATGTACTGATCAGTGTGACGTCACTGATCTACGAACCGACAACAGCATAGTGGAGGAGGGTTTATCGGCAGGATGCGAGTGCGAAAATTATTGTAAATGTGTTGTAATTAAGTATTCATTAAGTGCTATTTTATTACAAATTTACATAAATAGACGTCATTCCATGTGTTGAAACTGTGAAAAAACCTAAGAAAATCGTTTTACGTAAAATAATTATCTGTAATAGTTGTAGTACTAAAAACTGTACTTATTCAGTTTTAATTTCGATTACTATAAATATTGTGATTTATAAAAATATAATTATGTCTTCCAGGTGACGTGTAAAAGTTTTATTTCTCTCGTTTTAATGTACATTTTATAATAGAATATGTCATCTAATTAAAATAATTCGTGTCAAAAAATTGAATTCACATCACTATACAACATTATTATTAGTATATGCGAAACCTGAATATAGTTTGTTCAGAATCAGTAACTGAATCGATTCCAATAATTTTTACATCATGTTATATTTTGTCCCAAAAACATTTAAAAAATGTTACGAGTAGGACACCGAGCGACACTAAGTACCTATCCGCAATCATATGCGCGCAACACAGGTCACGCGGCATGCCACGTGACACATGCCACGGTCGAAGCAGGACTGCGCGGGCGCGGGCGCACGCGGGGCAGGGGCTAATCCACATCCCTTCAGTCGCCCGGATGCTACAGGTCACTGTGCACGTATCGTGCTCCCGTTCAGTTAGGTACCTACATGTCGCGAGTGCCCGTCCGAGTAGTTGTGCTTCGGTTGATCGTGTGTAACTGTGTACAAAACATGAGTAAAAAGTGTCGTGTGTACAAAAAGTGAGTAAAAAGTGTCGTGTGTACAAAAAGTGAGTAAAAAGTGTCGTGTGTACAAAACGTGAGTAAAAAGTGTCGTGTAATAATGTATTTCTCATACACAAACATTGATAAGTACCTAAGATATTGTAAACATTGTTGAACACTATTTACAATCAAGTCAATTAGGATAGATTTTAAAGTTATTTCAACAACAACAAAATTTACGTCGTAATTTACTTAGTGGTCATAGCGTCTGGTGTACCTAAACAGAAGACGTCGGTTCGAATCCTGCCCGCGGTCGGATTTTTGCTTCGCTAAAATAACTTTAAAGTCAATCATTGTAAAAAGTGATGATTTAAATTATTAAACATGCCATGCCTAGCCAAAACGGTTAAATGTAGAAAGTTGTTATTTACACCTACAACCTGCTATGGTTAAGTAATGCGATGTTTAACACTTTTCATCCACTTTGAACTTTAAGTGGTTGGCATAAGGTGCACTAATCGCATTGACTAAATGTTATTACTTACGGCCGTATTTACGAATAAAGTACATAATAATATCTACCTACACAACCATTGCGGTAGTCCAAAGCCTGCAAGTATGATGAAAAATGTTATCACCAGTTAATTGCAATAAAATCGCCGTATGGTTAGGTACTACTGCCAAATTATTTCTTTCAATTTCGCACAAGACGACGCGGGGCGGGTGGGCGCGGGCGGCGGCGCGTGGGCGCCTCGTGCCGCGCGGTGCGCATGTTTTTGCATGGACAACGACGTAACATAACATGCTTATAACTTTGTGATTTTGTCATGATACCGTTTAGAAATACTGTACATAGATGGTTTCAGGTTTCGCCTATACTAATAATGATGTTGTATATTCAGCTCTAGCCCCGCCTTACTGGGGACGTATCTATTTATTTTTCCCATCTGTCACCACTGGTGGCAACTGGGAATAAAAAGAGTGGCCATTCCCATTTGTCACCACTGGGGACGTCACCACTGGTGACAAATGGGATTTTTTTTCCCATTTGTCACCAGTGGTGACGAAGACGGTGGTGACAACTGGGAATAACTCGTTTAAGGCCTGGAAATGCAATTTACATCGCCATAATTTATCTTCACATATCGATTTGATTTGAGCGGTCATATCAACTATTTTAATACGTATTTATTGGTCATGCAACATTCACACAAAAAACGATTGATTTTTTGATACGACTTTAATTCTCTAATTCTTTAAAAATTTTTTTTGACGATATCGATATAGAGCAAACCTGAAAGCTTTTTTCGTTGTTGAACTTGAATTTTACTCAAAAATGTACTTCGAAGGTAATATTGAAGATTTTTTTAAGATATATAAATTGCTTGATGGTAATTTGATGATGAATGGTGGCGTTTACTGCAACCTATGTCTATAGGTGGACGTCTGTCCACCACTAGTAAAACGAAGACATATCAGACCTTTGTGACCCAATTACTGAGTACGTCATACCGATACCCTAAGTAGAAACTGTTTGTTCAATTTTCGGGCTTCTACATCATAAAGAGGCCAGCACATCAAGCTACCACAATCTGTCAAATTTCTTTGATTGATTTTCAACTTAATTACAAAATAATAAGGTTCATACTTATTCAATAGGGAAAATTTGACAGTTTTGGATAGCTTGACCTGGTGGCGTCTGTATTTATGGATAGCATTTCGGTAATCCGCCGAATCCGACCGCATTGAAAATGGTACCGAAATGCAACCCCTTGTCGTACAGATTTCGTAGGTGGTAGCAGGAATGGTATTTTATGTGCATATGTGTAATTTAAAAAAAGGTACAGTATGAATATAATAAATAAAGTAAAATACTACTCACAATAGATGATCATAATGTTTAAATGTGTTACTGTGTGAAAGTAACGTGGCATTACTAGATAGTATGAATGGTTTTATTTAAAATTACTTAATACAACTTATAAAGCTTGATGTTTGTCTACTTCATTACTAAGTATATAAACTATAGGAGCATATTGTCTGCATTTACATGTACCTACTATGATTATCTAATATGCTACAATGAAAGGTTCATTCGTTCAAAACAACTATTACATGCGTGTATCAAACATAATAATTATGGACTTCGAAGAACAGTACTTAACATACTCAATATAAACTACAATATTGAAGATTAAAGGTATTATTACAAGAGATCCCAAACCTGTTAAAGTGTACGTGTCTGTACCACTAGTACAAATTTCAATTCATCGGAGTATGTACATCTACCTCTGACGGTTTAGATAGGTCTGATTTAAAATTGGTAGGATGGTAGGTAGTTGAATGCATCAACACCACGTATAATATGGTAATCCTCCGAGCCAAATGTTGAGGTTGGCTTTAGTCTAAACAGATGCGGCTGAACATCAGTATTTTACACGAAACTACTGTTATCCGAAACGCATTTTCTGAAAGATTAAGTATTTTCCGAACTCCAAAAAGCTATAGAGGCCATCTCAATGGTCTTATCTCTATAATATCTTAGTTATGTAACAATAGTAGTACCTACGGCGGCATATAGTGCTGTCTGACATGATAACGACGCTTACCGCTAACAGCATCCATCTGTAAGTTCCAAAGTTTTAAAGTTAAGTTTTCAAAGTAGCTAATAGGACTAACCAGTGAACTTTCCCAAAGTGTAAGTTTTGTATGAACGATGTTCTGAGAACTTTATTTACGGTCATAACACTTCTATACTCGTGTATTCGGACATAACAATGGCGGATATGGCGACTGCGCGAACTCGAGTCAAACTATGTTCGTGTCTGCCTTTCCAACTTGCGTCCAAAAGTAGTGAACGAAACATTCATGTTTTATGTTTGTGTTCATGGTGTTCGTGTTCGTAACTACGGCGCGTACTAGCGTGAACGGATTTTAATTCGTTAACGTTGTTTGAAAATAGTTGAAACAATATCGATTGAAACCAAAACTAGTAAGTAGTTTAACAAGATTTCGGAAGCTTTTACCGAGTTACATAAATTGTAAATTTGTACTAGGGTTACTTACATACAGTATAAACCTATATAATATATATAAATATATGTTAATCTTTATAAAGTTTACATAATATGATTAGTAATTACTAATAAATTTTCTTTGCATATTTAGTTGTATTCATCATCTTCATCCATGGCGAAATCAACGCCCGAGTCGACAGCACACACAGGACTGAAATTTAAAACAAATCAAATATACACATTCACATTGATCTATTTGACAATGTTAACTAAAAGCATGCGATGAGCTGAACTATGTTTATACATCCAGATCCTGTGTTCAATACCGTTCATTTATGAACTTAATTTGCAAGACGTATGAAAGTAAGTACCGGACATCACGAGAGTTTTATTACGAAGACAGTAGGTAAAAAATAAGACAATAACCCAATTCTGTTTCTAAATGTTCTGTTAATAAATATCTACTATCTCGCGAGCAAAAAAACTCCACTGCTTGCTCGCGAGTGTAGTACCAATATGTAATTAAAGAATACTGTTATAAAAAAATCGGGAAGTATGCATTTCTACCACCCACAGAAGGCTTACCTCATAGCTCTACAAGTGAAGAAGACAATCCGTTTCAACTTTCTGTTATAAAAGAAATAGTTGAATGCCCAAAGACAACCAGGTTCTCCGAAAGGATCACTAGCAAGATCTGGGTTGTAGCTATATATGCGACACTCAGGCAACACCACCTCCTCTTCCACTGCAGTCCAGAGTGCGGGTCGCAGCTGGCGCCATCGCACGCCACCAACTGCCGAGAGGGCAGCATCCACTGCACCTTGAACCCAACTAAGTGATGGCTCTGCACTGAATTCACTGCTCTGTATATTAAAAAATAAACCTCTATATAATAAAAAGTAAGGGTATAACCAAGCGATATGGATGATGAAGGGATAGCGCACACTGGTCCAAAAAGGCAAAGTAAAAAAGACTGGGAAAAAACTGATCTTTTTTATGACTTCTCATAGAAAATATGTTTAGTACAGAAAATAAATACTAAGGAAAAAAAATTGCTAATAAGATTTACAATTGATCAGACAAACCGATGAAAGCATATTGATATATAAATCAGCATCATACCTTTGCCATTGAAAAATCATAATCAGGAAAAGCAGCATTCAGTGTAGCAATCAAATAGAACAAAGTTTTCCGAGATATAGTATCACAGAGCACACCATCTTCATCACCAGATAAGCTTCGACTGAAATTTATAAATAAAAATATTAATGTAATAGAAATTAATCTATGAAGAAAGACATGAGTTGTTTCAGGATTGGGCAATAACAACCTTAACAAGTTGAATTTTATTAATTTAACTACATTGACAATGATATCTTTGTACTATGCGATTCAAATAAGAATAGGCAGTCCCATTCTTATTTGATTTATGCTATGACGTCACAAGATGGCCGGAGGTCAGTACCTCCGGCCATCTTGTGACGTCATAGCTGTCAATTCAAATCAGCTAGGTAGGGTGAGCAAAACAGATATTTTTGAAATAATATTTTAAAGGTATTTAAAATATTCCACTGACTAGATAAACACATGAGTAGATAAACGGAACAGAGGCAAAGCTTCCTAAGAACGTGCAAAATTGTTACCTATTTTGGTAGGGTTGTCACCATAGGTTAAGACAAATTAAACAAAACATTTGTTAAATAGTTTTATTATTCAGCAGTATGATAGAATACTTTACACTTTTACTTTGTTTGTAATTGTCTGGGTGTTTGTTAGGTATATCATTTAGGTATTTATTTACAAAAAAGTTTATAAGTAAAGTCTAATAACCACAGTACAAGCTCTGCTTAGTTTGGGACTAGATGGTGTGTGAAATTGTCCAAGAATCTTTATTTATATATTTTTGCATCAAATCTTACTTGCAATATTTGGCACACATACCTACTACATGCCTACCAGTACCAAACCACCCACATACCTACAAGTGTTTAGTAAAAGCTTGTAAAAAAAAGCATCATACACAGTAAATAAAAGTACTTACTTGAAAAAGTAATAATCAAATATTTACTTAGATAGTAGATACCCATTGTCCTCCGTGAGATAAGTAGTTAAAAGTATGACATAAGATTTTTATTTTTTCTAGTATTATTCATACTCACAGTACAATAAACAACCATTATTAATTTAAAAAAACACATTTTACATTAAAATATTCAAACTTGCAACTAACAAAACATACAACATGCATCGCACTGAGATTAAGATTGTCAACTGGCTGTGCCCGCGTTAACCGGTTTTTTCCAGTATAGCCGCGTACGCGACAAGCGGCCAGTGGTCACGCACACATGCCTCGCGTGCTTGTAGTAGTGCAACTAATTCGCACGGTTGTATGAAGCTTTGTCTCTATTCCGTTTATAATCATGTGTTGTTATTTAGAAGAAAATTAGATATTTTATAGCCTGTGTTTTTAATAAAACTATTGTTATCGTAGACTTGAAACAAATATCCTTTTTTGGTATTTATTTTTGATTCATTTAATGTGGTTAATTTCTTTTTGCCAATCGTCACTAATAACCTAACCTAACTATTATAATGTAATCAATAGTTTCCAGTGTTAGATTCTCAATTTGGCTTTCTAATTGTTGAACATTATTGTCAGCCACCTTATGCTAATTAAGTTTCAGCTAAATTCAATTGGATTTAAATCACAATTCTAGTTTCTAGGTGGCAGCTTTGAAACTTCAGAGTTTAAAATATTGTGTATAATCTAGTTTTTTGGGGGTTTGTACCTTTTGTTAAGTCGCAAAGTTCTGGATTTGGTATTACTGCTTATAAATACATATATTATAAAGTTTTAAAATTTCAAGACGAAAATTAATTTTCTTTGCAAGCTGTACTTTTTTGTCAGATCTCAGTCATTCGAGGTCATTGACATTCCTATTCTTATTTGAAATGCATACTACACACACACACAAATAATGGATGGTAACTGAAATTAAATGCCAGTTCTGTCTTTGTAGAGGAGGTTCCTTGAGGATTTTTGTTTGATTAGACAGTTACATAAAGAAAGCACCAGTCCACACCGGTTACGTAGCTTGGCTCATGGGGTCCGCTAAATAGAAACACATATTTCAGACAATTCTGATAAACCATTTACTTAGATCAGAATACCGAGATAAAAGTATGTACTTAATTGTCTAATTTGTTTGTTAGGTAACTAAGCTGAGATAACAGCTACATTATTTCCAATTCCGTTTTATAGGTATTATTAATGCTGGTTACAAAAAGTTATGTGATGAACAAATTTAATTATTCTTTTATTTTTTCAAGGAGAACCAATTTTCTTGAAATAAAATGTAGCCAATAGGTTCAGCTTTCGATTAACAAACAAACAAACATTCAAACATTTGTAAAATAAAGTAATGAATTTGTTATACATTTTTATCATGAACTCTGTATGAGGCTAAAAAGGACCCTATTGCAGCATAGGGCTGCAACATTAAAAGACATAATGCCAATTCTGATAGGCACATAATCTTGTGATGGTAGGGGCAGCTACAACTACTACCAAGACAAAACAAATAAGTATAGTTTCATTATAGTATATGTCATACTTATATATTGTTAATATACCTAGATTATAAACATACAAAAATATATGTATAAGGCAATACATAAACATAACTAAAAATAATTAATTTATCATGACTCGGTGTAAATAAATATTCATGTCAACAACAACAATACACAATAACATAACAAAAATAACACCTTAACATTAAGAACCTTATTAACAGATTTTTGCACCATTATAATGAAAGGAGTAGAGGTGTGAGCTGTATGTTTTCTTAAAAGTTTTCCTGGTGAAGCAATCAGAATAGAAAAAATAATAAATAAATAAGGGAATTAAAAAAAAACAGATGTTTACTTGCATGAGAGGTAGGATATAAAGAAAAATACTGTCTCAGTGAGGGTATTTCCCCACCTTTACCACTATGCTGGACATACAGTCAATGTGTAACATTTTTCGATTTGAACATTATTTATACTTACAATTAAATATATAGAAAAAAACAAATTGTGGTTAAATATTGGATTCCAATCTTAGAGTTGTTGGCTCTTTATAACAATAGCCGATTTGAAAATAATTACCTGTAAATAACACTCTCTGGTGGAGACAATGCTTCTAGAGTAGTTTCTCCGATTGCTGTGAATCTCTTATAAAATGATTTCTCAGCCCCAGCCATCTTACAGCTGTAGCTCTCCACTCGACCCTGTACGGCACTATCGCCATTCAGAATAGAGAGAGCTCTGCTTAATGCCTCTAAACGGCCACTCTCAAGGAGTTTCATTTTCTCTACTCTGATTTCTCTCACAGTTTACCCAATCAAATTACTTGTAAAAAGAAGTGCCCTTATATTCGTGCGACACGGGACACTATTTCTGTACATAGCCGAGGGGTGTATGAATATTCCTTTTCTCTTGGAGTGTAGTAAGTTTACACTCGGAATCAGTTTCGTCTTCTGTTCTTCTTCCGCGCTGATGGAATGCGGGAACATCACAAATAAGAAGAAAATGTAGAAATACCAAATTGCTGCACGGTAGAAAATTATTTTTAGCTTGTTTTG
The DNA here is from genome assembly GCA_964056405.1 of Acronicta alni. Taxonomy (NCBI): domain Eukaryota; kingdom Metazoa; phylum Arthropoda; class Insecta; order Lepidoptera; family Noctuidae; genus Acronicta; species Acronicta alni. Next base: position 12,666,014 of record OZ043916.1, on the reverse strand, counting down.
CCCTAATACAACAAGATCGCGTCACTTCACTTTTGTTGTCCTACAAAAATATACTAGTTATGTACACCAACGTTACAATAATTATAGATCAATATCCATAGAAGACATGGTAACGAATTATCTGTAAGCACAGTCACAATAATTTAGTTGAACTACTAATATTTTAACAGATAGTTACAAAAGAAGTTTCAGAGCGTTCGATCTCGATTGCTTTTACAATTTATTACAACACAATAATGGCGGGCGGTCAATGGCGGTAGGTAGGAGTTAGGACTGTTGATAAAATATCGATAATATTATTTAGAAATATCGATATTTATTAGTAATATTTTTTTCAACGATAAATCGTTATTTCGATATTGAAATGTAGATATCGAAGGTCGATATTTTTTTTAAATATTTTTTTATATTAATTTTTTTTTCTTAAATTATTTAATCTATAAAGTCATAGTAAACTTAATCTACTGTACTTCATTTACACCTAAGATTTTTCTCTATTCCTAGTTTACTTATTATCTTAAAACGACATGTAATTTTGTATAAATACCTCTGTGGTATAAAAATTACTATAATCTATGCTAAGGAGTATCTACTTTACTTACAGTTATTGTTTATTGTCACCTATTTTTTCTCCTATTATATACCTCTGTTATGAAAAATTACTTTTTATTGTAATGTAGCAGTAAAAGCAGTGTTTATTCATATTAATTTATTAATTATCTAGTGACATAGAAATAGTTGTGCCAAAATATGTCTTCTTGGACCAATTCTTCCATAAAAGTTGATACAAGAAGTGTTACCTGCCACTTATGCGGGGAAAATTATAAAAGCAGTGGAAATACAACTAATTTAGCAACCCACTTAAAAAGCAAACATCAGCATGCAATTTAGGACTTTGGATACAATATCGATATATCGAAATATCGATATTTTTTTTCGATATATCAATCTCCGATATTGATATATTTAAAAATATCGATATATCGAAAATCCGATATTTAAAAAAATATCAACAGTCCTTGGCGGATTGGTTACAGGATAGAATGATAGAATCTATAATCTGTCTGTGGTGTGGCTAAAAAGAGCAGACTAAGAGACAGGCATCGAAAAGGAGTTTGTCTCTGCCACTTGGGCGTCCAAATAAATAGTGTCGTAGATTTTCATAAATAAACCCTGCTTCTGAAAAAATATGTATTGATGATGATACCGATTGACGAAGATTATGAAAATTTCTTGTAAAGCATTTTTTTTTTCATCAGAATTTATTGAAAATTATGAATTGTAATTCGAGAAAAACAAATAGTCCACTAAAAAGTCTTAAATCATAAATACGATTTATTATAGAGGTCATCAGGTCAGTGGATTTAAGAGTAATCTCTAAAATAGCTCATTGCTTGCATGCCTATGGTGGAAATTTATTTGTTACTCAATCACGCAAAAATGGCTGTACCGATTTGCATGAAATTTGGTATACTGATAGTGAATGTGACCGGGAATAAAGTATAGGCTACTTTTTATTCCGGAAAAATGTCAGAATATCCCGGAAATCTCGAAAAACTGATATAGGGGAACTGCTTACGGGATTTGAATGAATTTTCATATACATGTAGTATGTGACCTAGAATAACAAATAGGATATATTTTACCCCAGAAAAATGTGGGAATACCCGGGAATCCCGAAAAACTAATATCTTACGGGATTCGAATGAAATTTCATACACATAGTATGTGACCAGGAATAACAAATAGGATATATTTTACATCAGAAAAATGTGGGAATATCCCGGAAATCTCGAAAAACGAATATCTTACGGGATTTGAATGAAATTTCATACACAGTATGTGACCGGGAATAAAAAATACGATATATTTTACCTCAGAAAAATGTGGGAATATCCCGGAAATCCCGAAAAACTAATATCTTACGGGATTTGAATGAAATTTCATACACACAGTATGTGACCGGGAATAACAAATAGGATATATTTTACCTCAGAAAAATGTGGGAATATCCCGGAAATTCCGAAAAACTAATATCTTACGGGATTTGAATGAAATTTCATACAGACACAGTATGTGACCGGGAATAACAAATAGGATACATTTTACCCCAAAATTATATGGGAATTCCCAGAAAACTTATGTAGGAGACCTACTTACGGGATTTGAATGAAATGTTGGTACACTAATAGTTTGTGATTGGCGCTGGCATATTGAATACTTCTTTTCTCGGAACAAAGCGGAATTTTACCTAACATTGAGTACTTCTTATCCCATGAACACAATCCGACAACAATTGTGTTACTAAGTCTAGGCGTACAAAGTCGCGGGTAAAAGCTAGTATTTTCATTTAATATTGACAGCGTTTGACGAAATAGATTCTGATGGTAGGGTATATTGTTATTTCAGTATTTTTCTTATTAAGTATTACAATGATCTAATTATCACACAAATGTATATTATATCTTGACAGTGATTGACGAAAATATTCATCATTAAGTGAAACCATTGTTATTAAAGGGTTTTTCTTACTGTTAAAGTGATTAATAAAGTACGGTACAAATCTATATTTACAGATTTTCATTTATTACAATCCTTTTGTTTGTAAAATAACAAAATTTACGATAAATAACGTAACGAAAACTGTAAATAGTATTTATCCGCTGTTTTGGATAAATACTCAAGTAAAATCGGATATTGAGTATTTATCCATTTTTGGTATTTATCCGGATAGAATCCAACACTACTTGAAGCACTCCCCGTGAAATAGACGATCTACTGCTCCAGTGATTCCAGTCTATCTGTAAGTTTGGGATCTCCGACAGTACGAACAACTCGCCTTTGTAGAGAGTCAAGTGGGTCGAGCTGGTATTGGTAATTGTGAGAAGATAAACCGTAGCTAGAAAAAGAATTCACCATTTTGAAACTATCTATCCTTTTTTATGCAGCCTCTTTTGTGTGCCACAGGCCCACAGCTGGGTAAAGGCCTCCCGTGGTGTAGAAAATCATAGGCCCCATGATTTTCTATTCTGAATTTCTTAATACCACGTTGATAAAAGTGGTTGAATTCATGGCGCTAACGTCTCCTCAGCTGACCTCGTCCACGAATACTGTTGCGTGGAAGCCACTTGGTCACTGAGTGGCTTCCACGGAGACTCGGTGACCCACCGAGTCTCGGTGGCTAGCCTCATCCACCTGTCTGTCATCCACGTTGTTCGGTAAGAGATCAAGTTAGCCGTAGGTGAGAACGGGCAGGTGCACAGGCACCTGCCCGATATTTTTACCTACCACAACAGTGTGGTAGGTACAAATACTGTCATTAGTGAAGCGAAAGTATAAGAGTCTAACAGATGTCGTCAATGCTGTTATCTGTCCCAGATGTCACTTTTCTAAACACTTCTTCGAGAGAAAAGTTAATGTTGATTTAACCACCTGTAATAATAAATAATAATATTTTTGGGACATTTTACACAACACCATCTAGTCTAGTCCCAAACTAAGCAGAGCTTGTACTATGGGTACTAGACAATGGATATAATACTTGTATACTTTTTTTTTGTAAATACATACTTATAATACATAAGAAACACCCAGACAAACACAAATACTCATGTTTCATCCACACTAATATTTGTGTCCTGTGGGAATCGAACCCATGACCCCATGATGAGCTGTTCGGTACTCGAACCGCTAGACCACAGAGGTCGTCATAAAACATGAACAGTTCCATTCACTTCGTTCAGTAGTTCCATTCCAGCTGTCTGTTTACGTGATTAAATGAGTGAGTGGCACTGACCTCTATTAATGTATTATAGAGGTCAGTGGTGTAGTCTTGTGTAGGTCCTGAACGAACGAACTAAAAGACACGGTTCCGACCAGTGAACTAGAAGACACATTTCCTAACCGTTTCCGAATAAATGATTTTTCTTTCTTTCTAACCAAGATCGCTAATCGGTCCTTCGGTCATCACAGTACGCAGACAGACAAACCTCTATAGGTTTCTCTGTCTACGTAACAGTACCTCATTGCGTCGTATCATCGTCGTACTAATAGTACACTCTTACATGCTGTTTCTGAAAGACAGAGAGCAAATGAAATGAACTGTTGCGCAACTAAAGTCCTATGCTCCTATGTCAGTATGTCCGGATAGTACAGTACCGCACCGGTTCACGAGTATCAGGATACGATTAATATTTTACCATGTTACGAATCCAATTCGTTAATCCACCTAGTATGGAAAATTAATATTTAAAAAATATTATGTATATTTTTTTATCATCAAGCGCAACAACTCGGCTAGACATGAAATCATACTATTCTGATGACTCTCGAACTATTACGAGACCAATCACTAAACGATGAACTCAAACTGTTATGGTAATGGGTCAGATGACCGAATAGAACTAATAAGGTGAACTAGTAGTACACTGACCGAATTGTACTGGTACGGAGCGATCTCTTTACTGACCGATTATGCACAAGACTACGAGTGGTGAGTGGCCAGTGGAGTGGGACCACTGAACTGACATATATGCCTGATAATCGTCATAGCTGTCAATTCAAAAGAGATAGGTAGGGTGAGCAAAACAAATATTTTTGAAATAATATTTTATACTTATTTTATAGGTATTCAAAATATTCCACTGACTGTTATTTAAAAGAAAAATAAATATTGTATTACCTGTGTTTATAATAAAACTTAAGTCTTGAAATATTTTCCAATATTTTTTTTGATATTTATTTTCGATTCATTTGTAATTAAAGCAATAGTTTCCAGTTTGAGATCCTCAATTTGGCTTTCAAATTGTTGAACGTTATTGTCAGCCACACTACGCTAATCAAGTGCAAGCTAAATTCAATTGGATTCAATTAATTTCAATTGGCAGCTTTTAAACCTCGAAGCCGAACCGAGTTTAAAATATTGTCTTTATCATAGTTTTTTGGCAGTCTGTGCATTTTTATTAACTCGCGGAGTTACGAGTTATTTGGTATTACTGCTTGTAAATAAAAATTATAAAGTTTTATAATTTCAATTCAAAAAAGTAAGCTGTACTTTTTTGACAGATCGCGGTCATTCGAGGTCATTGACGTTCTCATAGTTGAAATTAGGTATGTGTCGATCGTGAACGAACGAATCAAATGACCCGGGTCGCAAGATCCGTGCGAATGATCGGGACATTTCGAGAGATATGATTCGTTCGTTAGATCGACTGATCGAGCCACGACCCAAGAACGAAATCTATGAATGAGAACCATTGAGTTCTCATTCGTAGATTTTGTTAGACGGGTCGTGGGTCGATCAGTCGATCTCGCGAACGAATCAATCTAACAATCGAATTTTAACAGTTCCTTCATACTGTTATTCAATACCTACTAAGCTTTATTCCTCAGACTATTATTTAATTATTATAAGAAAGAATCTAACTAATAGTTACTCACTTAGATTGAATTTTCGGAACTACCTATTTATTAAAACAATTATCTACTTAATAAAATGTTTTCTAGTGAACTTTTATTGATACAAGTTTTAACTTTTTTGTGATGTTTTTTTTCTATTACGTACCTACGTGTCGTGTAGTAACGGGTCGTGTTTATTTAGATATTAAAAAAACACGACCTGTTTGGTTGTATCTAGTACAGCTACACAATTTTACGACTATGCAACTAGCTCACGAACCAAGGAACCAAGCGGCAGTACAAAATCCTATAGTGACACAATCGATCAAATGAACGGGTCGAAAGAACCGGGTCATTTTATAAACGGTTCAATATTATCTAGTTGAAATTGAATTGAAACGCGTACATAAATTATTACTACATAGAGTTATAGAGGTCAGTGAGTGGCACACGCACAGACCATAGACAGACAGTGGGACAGAATGACACAGTGACACTGATTGATACTCTTGGACAAAATTTATTTGTTCGGAGTTTCGGAATTCGGACATCGGTGATCGGTCTGGAATTGAGACACATTGATCATTTTATCACAATAATTAATAATAATGATGTTTGTTTTATCAACAGCTGTGACACGAATATTAAGAACCAGTTGTCCTCAATGTTTTAGATACCAAAATTATGGTAAGATAAAGTACATCAAGTAGGTAATATTATTAAACTCCCTCGGCCCTCGGGGACCTCATCATGAAACTAACGTAAATTTGGTCTAAAGGAAAGCACATAAATCACAGGGCAGTTTGTTGCGAGCTATGGTGAGTGCGACACTGCCTGTTGCCATTTAACCCCACACATTTCTAACCTCCGAGAGAGAATCATCGAAAACTCCAATAAATCACTGCCCGACCTAGACCTCAAGCGTAGCAGTTGCGCTTACAACCACATGCTAATCATCGTCATATCACCTATAGGAGGTCCACTGGTGAACAAAGACTTCCCCCATAGACTTTCCCAAGAGTGGTTATATGCTGCCTGCATCCAATGACTCCCAGCAACCTTTACCAGGTCATTGGTCCATCTCGTTGGAAGCATACTAGGCTAATGAAGCACTTTAACTCATTATCATCAACAACCCGTATAATGTCCCACTGCTTGGCATGGGTCTCCTCTCAGTTTGAGAGGGATTAGGCTATAGTCCACCATGCTGGCCTGGTGTGAGTTGGCAGACTGTTGAGAAAATTCTCTCGACTGCAGGTTTCCTCAGGGTGTTTTCCTTCACCATTTAAGAGAGTAATAATTATTAACCCTTTCACCGCCACGGATGTCTATAGACGTCAAATTAAAATGTGCTCACTATGCCAGACAACGCTATGGCATGTCAACAATACCACTTTATTATAGTGCTTGGCGTAGAGAACACAGATATTCATTATTGACGTGGCGGTCAAAAGGTTAATATGAATTCAATAAGTCAGAGGTGCGTGCCTTGGATTTGAACTGGAGACCTTTGACTTAGCAGTCCAATGGTCGTATCACTAGGCTATTTTAGTTTGAACTATTGTATTAAGTAATATTTAAGTTTAGTTTTAATGACATTTATGTGTTATACTTATTGGTTATGTAGGCCATTTTGCCTATTCTTTTCTCTCTATCTGATCTTACTGCTAATTGTTGTCTCTATTTATAAGATAGTTTATACTTAAGCTTATTAACTACCCGTCTGCTGGCTCATTGCCAGTTACTACTTAATTAATTTATATGGCATTACAGTCCATTGCATTGTAGGGTACTTTCTCAATGATGAAGCATTTTATGAGGAATTTATTCTAAAATAAAGCCTAGTGGTTAGAAGCTTGATGGGAATCAAATATGAGTAAGTGATGTGTCTAAATGAAGGGTAGTTTTATATTATGGTAAAGCCAAACCTTATTGTCCTGCATTGTTCAGTAAGACTAACATAGGCCAAAGACATTTACCAAGTTACCCTATGGTATAGTTATACTAATTTTATAACAATGCGAAAATAACTCTTACACATAAACCGCTAAACTATGAATTCTGACAATCTGAATTGTCTGAACTAGGGTGATGAACAGATATGTAGGTAGACACATCAGTAATTTAAATCCTAGATCTGTATCTTTAGAAATAATTAAAGAAACATTTCTTTTGTTCTCATGACATAAAATAGGTATAGAAGAACACCAATTTAAAAAGTTAAATATGTACTGTCTGATACCTGATATAGAGGTTGGTTCACTTTTACTTGACTAATAAAGCCTATGTGTGCCTTATGCTAATTCAAAATAATACAACATTATGGCAACTCAATTTAAATTGCTCTGTAAAAAAGTTAAGCCAAAGTGTAATTGCTACAATAGTGAATATACAAACAACTTAATTTTGTATAAGCATACATTGTATATGCATACATTGGGGTTTTTGTAAGACTTAAAATAGTCTTTTTCGCCTAGTTGTTATTTGGTATACTCAAAAATATATAAGCTTACGTACTGTAATATTGTTTATATCGCCGTAACAGAAGTTTATTTCTTCTTCATTGTTTCAGCAACGCGTAAAAGATTTTATCGCGGTACTGGTATAATTCAAAGTGATAATAAATGGGAAGTCACTTTAGACCATCGTCGTCTGAAAACCCCAAATGGGCAAGTTTTGGCAGTAAATAGTGAGCCTCTTGCTCGTGCTATTGCTGCAGAGTGGGATGCTCAAACTGAAACAATATCACAACCTACGATGCATTTGGTTGGTATTTTATAGTTAAGCCTTAGTTAATGTAGCTAGCGACTATTTAGAAGACATTTTCTAAGGCGATCAAATACTGAATTAATTTAAAAATTATTTGATTTCATTATGTGGTGAGGATTTTGCTTACATTTAGTAGTTCTGCACCTGTTGCAATAAATAGACAGAAATTAAAATGAAAATATTATGTGTTTTGTTTTTTTTTTAATTATTTTTGTAAATAATGGCCCACAAGGATTTTCGCCTCTATCGTGGGTGCATTTTACAAATACTTTCACATACACAAACATCCAGACCTGGAACAACTACCTGTAGGTCATAAAAAAATTTCTTCCATGCAGGGATCGAACCCACAACCGTGACTCAGAAGCCGATCGCTAAGCCGCTGCGGCAAACGTGTCGCCAATACTTGTTTAGTAATAAACAAGTATTGGCGGTTCGGTTTACTTGGCGTGAGTGATAACTTCAGAGGAACAAGACTTCTCTGAGATAATTACTGATCACCAAAAGTATAGGGAGTTAGGGAGCAGTGCATACTTCATCAAAAGTATTAACACAATAAACAAAGTGAGCCGACGCAACTCGTCTAAAGACACTTTTCGTTCTACCCTTTTGATGTTGATGTGCACTCTCACAAATGAAAACCTGACCCTACGCATTTGGTACTATACTTTCCTCTATGAGGCCTCTATCAGTTCTACTAAAACAATGAAATGATCTTAATTTTTTTTCAGACTGCTCTATGCAACTCTGCTTTGGATAATCCTGCAAAATTAACATCACATGACATTACAGCCTATTTCTTGGAGTACATTGCTACAGATACGCTTCTTTTTTACTCAGGGGTAAGAATGTTTTACATATCATTTTAATTTTAATGTAGATACTTATTACGTAGGTATGTGACAATCAAAAGATGTATGAATGTGGACGAAGCAAACAAAGTATGCAAGAATCGTAGCAAGTTCCGTTCTTTAGTTTCTTCCTACCTCCGATGGGAAAAAAGCGTGAGTATATTATGTGTATGTATTTAATTAAGTATATCAAATCAATGATTACTTCATGATAGGTCCTTGCCTTGGACAGCATGTAAAGCCGTCGGTCCCGGTTCTCATGCGAACACCTATAAAAATCGTTAGTGGTAGTCAGAAGTCCAAAATGCCTGACAACCAGTCTATCCTCAGGCTATCGGTATTGCCCAAAAATTGCTTTGCGGACGTCTGATGGCCGTGGCTCCGTGTAAACTTCGTGTACTGAGATTCCGCATCTGGTGGAACTGGAAGCCGACCCCAACATTGTTGGAAAAGAGGCTCAGAGGATGGATTACTTCATGGTAGAATAATAAAGCTTACGCCAGGTATTCTCTTCCTGTGACAGCTAGGTTACATAATTACCTCAAGGTGACGTCATCGACAGTCTGGCGTTTGATATGTTGTTAGCGATTTTGAATGAGTTAAGGCATACGTGACGGATTTTTATACGGACGGGACGGGACGGGAAGTTTTGGAAATATCGTTTCATACTAAATGTATATGAGTGAGCATATGTCACGGAAACAAGTACGGGACGAGAACGTGGCAGTCAAGGGGCGGGAAAAATATCGTCGCCATCTGTTTAGCAAGTCCCGCAACGCGCGTGCCCCGTCCCGTCCGTGTTTTCGCTACGTATGCACAGTCACTCCGTTCGTTCCGTAGAGAGCCTTGTAAGTAGTGATACCTCGATGATGCAAGTGTCAAAAATGGACGTCGAAAAACTAATCGAGTGTGTACGGTCACATCCAGCATTACATAATTTAGACAATATGTACAGAGGCCAGTAGTGATAGATTTTCGATTTTAATACAAAACAATAAGGTTCATGTTCAATTAGGAAAATTTGTCAGTTTTGGATAGTTTGACCTGCTGGCGTCTGTACATGAATTATCTGTGGCCGCCACAGAGGAAGAATGATGTTTTTACGCCACACTTCGCATTCGAAAATACTGATATAATTGAGTGTCATCATCCAGAAGTACTTTGTAGAGAGTGGTGAATGTGGTATTCTCTTTCTTGTTCTCTATTAGGATTGGTAAAAAAACTCCATTTCTTCTTTACGACTTTAGCTTCTTCGTCATCTAGAGCAATTAAAGCCAATTCTTAAAATGAAATATCCATCTTACTTTGATCACAACACTAGCACGTTAGATCCGAGTCGCTGTCACGGTTCATATGTATTTACACCACGTTCCCGTGTTGAACGAGGCAGTCACGTCGCCGTCCCGTTCACGTCCCGTCCGAGGTATTATCTCGTCACGTATGCAACGGCCTTAATTGTATACCTACAGTTATTTTTTAACTAAATAGACGACAATCACGACATAAAAAATTTTAGTACTTTGTTGACGTGAAAAATTACGCCGTGACTCTTTACCAGTTATCTTACTCCATCACGACGCCTGCCGCCACTTTCCTGGACGGATCACGGACCTGACTTCTTGACACTGATATGTTTTGAGAGACCTTGAATGTCAATGAACCTAGTACTTTTTTTAAGGAAGAAGAAGATTTACGGTTGCGTCAAGAAAAAGAATGGGGTCCTATAATAGAGTGGTTCCAAAAGAGATTTAATGTGATTCAAGAGGTATCCAGAGGGTTAGAACCGCCACCAGTGACAGCGGACACGAAAGCAGTTTTGGCAAAATATTTTTTGTCGTATGGTTTCCCTGCACTTTCTGGTTAGTAACCAAATTTACCTTGCATAATTAGTAAGAGGCTGCATAGCAGTCACTTGCATAGGCTTCTTATAATTAAATTCAGACTCTAAGAGGTTCATCGTGCATCTCTCAACCTATTACTTACTTTAAGATTCACGCGCTTCATGGTCTGTCGTAAAGTACAAATATTTAGAATCGAACTGTCACTGACAGGGTTGTGAGGAATAATAAACCTCTCCTGTTACAAAGTGGTGAGGCGTATGTAAGGATTGCAATCCGGTACGTATCAATCCTGTCGGATCCGGCGGGATTTCCATCGCTCCGACAGGATTGGTCACATTGCACTTATTTTGCCTTTTCATTCCAAAATCGACTATTTAAAAGACCATAGCCTGCAGTACCACTCATATCTTAAGACAAATTATAGACTGTCTGAGGAATTCAGGATGTTTTATCTATCTTGCCAAATTTTATCAAATTCTGTTCAGTTGTTTAGGGAGTGAAAAGTTAACAAATAAACAGTTATTTTCACATGTATAATTTATTTATGTTCGTATGGATATAAATAAATAATTCGATGTTGACATCGTGCTGTTCTCCTTATCACTTTATCAGCTGGATATCATGCATGCAAATATGAACAAGGCAAGTCCCGCGATTGGGGTTAGGATGAACATTATTTTCAAAGACCAATCATATGATTGGTCTTTGAAATGTTCATCATGCAGACATGTCGCAAGTCTGTACTTGCGACATGTCTGCCGCATGTAAGATAAGCTGTTGACTAAAAAGATCCACCATGTGGATCTATAACAAACATGCTTATAAAACAAAGCGAGTATTTTTCCAACAAATCGGTAATTCGGTATCAGATCCGCTTCATCATCATCTTGTTACCAGATCTTGTTGTAGATCTTGCTGCCAGTCCGCCACACATCTAATGATGCTGGATTACCGGATCTGGTTTTCCGGATTGCCCTAGGCATATCAGCGTGTGTACCAAGTTCAATTAATCATCATCATCAGGCCGATGCTATCGACTGCTGGACCAAGGCGTCTTCATGCACCTTCCATTCGTTTAAAGTTCAATTAATTAATTGTTAATATTTTACCTTTATACAGCAATGTCTTTTGGAGTGGAGGCCCTGAAATCTCCACTACTAATGTTGGCCTGTGTTGAGAGACGACTGGAGCCAACGGAGGCAGTTTTGCTGTCTCGCCTTGAAGAAGAATATCAGGTTCGTCAATCATTAAAGCAATTTTACCTTTGCTAAGAATTAGCTGTAGGTACCCGGCTACTTATTGCTGTGGCTCAGAAAGTAAGTAGGTATATAAACACGCTACGCAGAAGGTTTAAGATGTTGAACAAATGAACATTTATATTTAAAAAGATTTATTACTAGTGGTTTTCGAAAAATTTGCTAAAGTATTGATGTATGTACCAATGGGTACATAAATGCTCTAATGGTGCATCCACACCGCAGTTACTTTTTGTGGAGCAACGTTTCCAAGCATTAATAAATAGTAAAATAATAATAAAAATAGTTTATTTTCTCCACAATAATACTCTTAATCGTTACCTTATGGTTAGTATCAAGGTTGGAGTGCGGTTGAGTGTGTATTGCGTATATGTGTAGGGGGGTTGTGTGTGTGTGTGTGACTGTGAGTATTTTTTTTATTTTACCATATTGCATAATGATGTTTATGTTAAACTGTTAATAAATTTCCAGTGTCATCATAATTGAGTTCTTGGAGCCAAATATATAGTTTAATTTTGCATTTTATCTTATTGAGTTCATAAATAGATATGACCCTATTTACTTTATTGTAGAGATACCGACCTAGGTGAAAAAAGAAACGTTTTTAAAAAGATGTTGAAGGCGAAGTATGGTAGTTGACGACAGGATTAAATCGTCTCTTAGCTCGAGACAGTGAAGGATTGTAGGTTAGCATTCTATGTTGTTTCAGGATGGTTTCTTGTATAAACAGTTGACGCACCGTCAAGAATTTCGCTTTTTGGTATAGTAGTGCTGTAGGGTGGCGATAAGGCAAGGACAAAGAAACTTTTAGAATGGCTCTCTGTGCTCTTTCCAGTTCCAGGAGGGTACTTTTTGGTGCACCACCCCAAGTGGTGATGCAGTACGTTATTAAAGACTGAGCAAGAGCATGGTAAACCATTTTTTTTATTTTATCGTCAGTCACGTTTCTTAGGGTCTTAAAAACATATATCAGTTTTTTCAGCCGGTTACTTAAGGTGTTGATATGTTCCTGGAATTTGAGTGTGCTGTCTATAGTTAAACCCAGATATTTAATACATTCGGCTTTTTTTATTTGAGTACATGAGCATGTAGTGGAGTGAGGAAATGCACACGTATGGGCTATGATAGTTTTCGGTTTCATGGATGGAGACGGTGTATGCTGTTTTATGGAGAAGGTGACGTAATTAGTTTTCTCCGCATTTAGGGTGAGAACATTGTCACGCAGCCAGTTCGATACAATATTGAATTCTGACTGAGCGCACACAAAAACCTCACTCCAGTTGTCTGCAGTGAATAAGAGGGCTGTGTCATCCGCGTAGGTTATGACTTTGCCTTTCGGGAGAGTGAGCATACCAAGCTCGTTTATATATACGAGAAAGAGCGTCGGACCGAGCACGCTGCCTTGTGGCACACCGTAACTAACTTGGCACTCGTCACTGACACTCCCTCCGCCCACTCAGATAGTCCTCAAAAAGCTCGAGTTGGATTCCTCTTATTCCGAGCCGTTCCATCTTCCTTATTAAGATGGGAACAGAGACCGTGTCAAAAGCTTTCGCAAGATCTAAAAAGCTCCCCAAGACTTTTTGGCCACCATCCAAGTTAGTGACGATATGATTGGTGAGGTCATGAATCGCATCTGAAGTTGATTTGCCGGCCCTAAATCCATACTGTGATGGGGAGAGAAGATTATATTTCTCTAAGTAATCCACGAGGCGTTTATTCAATATGCGTTCTAGAATCTTGGAGAGGGCTGGTAGTACAACTATGGGTCTGTAATTATTGACACGGTTTCTGTCCCCACCCTTGAAGATCGGGTGAATGATGGACTTTTTGAAGGCCTTTGGAAATTTACCAGTCCTGATGGCAAGGTTGCAGATGAAGGTTATAGGTTGAACTAGTGACGCCAGATGTCTTTTGAGAAAGGTGGAAGATATTCGGTCCCAACCCATGGCACATTCATTTCGGAGAGACAGTATTAGTTGCGTGACTTCAGCTTCGTCAGTTAGAATCAGTACCATTGATTGCGAGCCGCTATTGGATTGGATTGAATTGTGACTAGTTGATACCATTGTCCAATTACCCATTTTCTCGGCAAGGTTTCTACCTATATTTCCGAAGAAACTATTTACGTCATTGACGGATTGTTCTTGTGTTGATGATATGGATACTAATTCTCGCGGATTGTCATTCTTTTTGGTCCTATTTGAAATATTATTTATAGCTGTCCATAGCAGTTTAGTGTTGTTACCAGCGTCTTTTATTATTTCTTCTCGTGTTCGGTTTTAGCTTGTTTAAGTAATTTATCACAGTAATTTCTGTATCTGGTAAACGATGTTTTTAGGATGTGGTTTTCAGGGTCCATTTTTAACTTCTTGTGCAAGTTATCTTTATGCCGAATGCATCGTAGAAGACCAGTGGTGACCCATGGCTTCACTATCCTTTTACGGTTTGGGACTTTTACTGTGTCAGAATTTGTCTCTATTAACTGAGTAATGAGTGTTATCATTATTTCAGCTGCCCCATGTGGGTTTGTTGACGTGTATATTGCTCCAAAATCAGTTTGTTTCAGGTCCGCATCAAGCTGGTCATGATTGATCCGGACGACCGATTTGGTTGTCATTAGTGGGCAACATTCGATAACAAAAAGTTATTTGTTGTTAGTATAATTTTGCCGAGTTAGGTAAAGTTGCGTGAACATGTGGTAACTATCGCTAACATTTGATAGTCCGTGAACATGTGCTGTGCAACTTGCTGGTTACTATTTGTTACTTTATTTTATTGGCGGTATGGATGCGATCATTCAACAAAGAGTAACAAGCAGTCGCAAAAGTTGAAGAATGTTACCTAATGTTATCGTGGTGCATTCTGTTGCTCTATAAGAAGTAACTACGGTGTGGAAGCACCTTTACGTGTTCAGCACATTGACCTGCATATATTAAAATATATATGTGGTTCCTATAGGACTTTTGTTCGTTTCGTTTCTTTTCAAAGCTCTTCAAGTTTGCCAGTAACATTGTAATTTGAGAGTCCGTTTTCTAATGATACTGTAATTATACTTATCTACCTACGTCCGTATTGGAGAATCTACAGTATCTATGCAAACGCTTTAGTAATCTGCCACTTCCCTTAATCATACCCCGGACAGTGGACATTTCATGTAAACTCTATTCATATGTATACTCTACCTATTACAATTATGTAGGTAAACAATTCCTAATAAATGACGACCATGCGTATGGCACATATTTATGCGTGTTCACATTAAACATATCTACCACCCCGCCTATATTACCCGAAGGGTTAGCCAGAGATGTAATCAAGTACACAGGTACACTCACAGTTCGTTGGTATGTATAGGGGGCGAACCTATTACCATTAACCGGGCAAAAACATACCTACACATTTCCTATACAATCAATTATCAAGTTTTTTGTATGAATTTTACATATTATATTTTTTTTTCATAAAAACCAGATAAATGACCTACTAAGAATGAAATAACTATTACACTCGCGACCAATAAACTGAAATCATTTCATCGCGCGTTGCTCAAAACAATTTCTATGCAATAAACCATGGATTGTTGCCATATCATTTGAAAGGTAATTTTGTTTTCTTCAACCTCTTTTCAATATCATAACCAAAGATTATTCATCTTATGTCATGGAACGTAAAAACAAGACATTTTTTTTTAAACAAAACACCATATTCTTTGGTAGTAAGTACTGAAACTATAAAAAAGTACGCATTTATGAAATTTTTTCATCAGTCCAATGTTTCACGTCATTAGGAAAATTGAAGCTAAAAGAAAATGGAAACTACACCTATAGAAGCCGCTAAAGTCACACAAACCTATTGCAATAATTCCCTAAATTTAGGTAGAAAATTAAAAAGTTTTTATATCATTTGGAAGCTAACAAAATTACCTTTCAAATGATAAAATCAATCTATGCATAATAATTGTAAAAAAAATTTTTGAGCAATGTGCGATGAAGTGATTCCAGTTTAGCCCTGGCAATAGTATATTCATAGATAAAAGAGACAGATGTATAATTACTTCTCTGAAACTGAAGCGTTTAGAAGGCAGCATAGTTCTGATAGGAAATTAAATTTACCTACTGGGTAACTATATGAGACTTAACAACTGAGGTGACTAACCATCAGGCGGCCCGTATGCTTGTTTGTTATAAATTATTATAAGCATAAAGTTATTCATAAACAGATTTAAATATTACATTTTTATTAAATGTCATGCAAAATGGCTTCTTTTGTTATAGTTGATGCAGTGGGGACGAGTTCCATGGGCACATGAGTTAAATCAAGCGGAACTTTCTGCGCGCGTTGCCGCTTCCTTGTTAGTCATACACAGCTCTGTTGAAAAACATTCAACAAAGACGAAAACGTCGCCTGAAGAACTAAGTCGATAAAAATTTTATAGACCAATTTTAAGTAAGTAGGTACCTATCAGTTTCGTTGTTATGTATCTACCTGTTTATAGTTTCTTAGATCTATTTATGAAAATATGCTAAAATATAAATATATTCCAATATTTATGTGTATGATTTTTATTATTTTTCTTAGAATTAATGATAAAACAGCTTTAGTGTTAAATAATAAAATTTAACACGAGTAACATTTTAGGTTACTAGGTATTCCTACGTATATACTTATATACGTAGGTCGATATCGTACGTAAATAGCACTAAGAAAGCGAACGAAGATATATGTTCAATTTAATATAGGTCACCTGTATTGATTTGACCGAATAAACATATGAGTAAAGTAATAAAGACTGAAATAACGCTTGTTAAGTAGGTTCCTAAAATATATTACACAGTAGTCTAAGATAAACAATAAACGTAGGTACGGAAGATTTAGATTAAAAAGAAGAGAGGTCGGAGCACCTTTAGTGTAAGAATGAAATGAAAATAGCAAAAACGAAGTCGCGAAGTTCCGCTAAAAATAGCTGGGCGGGCGGAGAGCGGCGCAGTCGTACCTAATCGTCAGTGCCCGAGCGCGACCTCGCTTTGTTCACAATCATGCGACCACTGATTGTTTATTCATTTAGTGAACTAACCAACATTCGGTTTCATTGACTAATAGTGTATGTCAATTCGTAAACCATTTCTTGCATAGTGATGGATAGTTTGGGACACCGACATCTAATGATTAAGAAGTCGTCTAATTTTTCCATAAAATACGCGTAGACACGACACTTTAGCCTAGTTTGATTCAACACTGCGTAAGTACTTTAATCTAGTTTGTGTTTATACCTATCTCGTGTCTCTTGTAGGTAAGTCTCAGTGTCGGTAAATATGCAGGCAATCATCTAATGATAATACAGTACATATTTAAGAAAGGACGCCGTCTTCTCAGATTTGGGTGAGTCTTGTTTGCTTTTTTCATTATTCAGAACGCTTATTTTTACAGGCTTGACCTATAGGACAGCCTAAATATACGTTCAGGTATTGTAAAATTTATGCAGGTAGTAATGATAAAATATTGTTAATGGTATATGTATCTTAGATAAAGAATATTGTAAATAATCTTAAAATATTAGTAGATATTAGTGATAGTTATCAAACGCAATTCTGTCCAATATAAAAAACGTAGGTACAAAGAAACCCAGAAGACCACTAATAATTGCAAACCACGATCTAAATTCAAAATACTAATAGGTACCTACATATAATCTTGTTATTAATTATATTTCAGGGGTGATGAACAACGGCGAAGAGGTAGAGGCTCGCCCTCGTCCGTTGTCTACGGGCTTATGGACATTATTTTCTTGGCTACGTCGCGACGACCGATCCATCTCCAGCGAGAGCCTTTCTAGCGCCGGCTCTGATCGAACGGTTGCAAGTTTTGCATTCTTGTCACCAGCACACTACCAAACTCCAACAGAACCTCTAGTGCTTCCACCACCGGGTCCTCCAACGGACTCGTACAAAAAAAGAGTTCATGATAGAAATATACGTCGTCACCACGATCTTGATCTCACTCTTCATCGTAAATACGGTTTATTTAAAAGTGAAGGAACCTACAATTATGACGCTTTTAGTTTGCCGCCAGCACGAAGAATAAACTCTGAAGCTGGCAATAGATGGGACCGGGAAAGAAGGGCCACAAGTGAGTGTTATCAACGTCGATTGGCGCATGTTCCTGGTAAACGGCGCGCGCCTCTTCCACCTGTACCTTCTGCTGGTCCAACATCTTTAAATCGTCGTAGTACCAGAAAACGGCCTGCACCGCAACCACCCGGCAGACCATTGGAGAAGAACAAAGACATTTTAAAAGACGTGGATGTAAACTCTATTCATCCAACAACACAAATGAGTTCAAACACATATAAAGATAAACCTAAATCGAGAAATAATGATGTAACAATGGGATGTAAATCAGAAAAATATAGTAAAAAAGATTTGAACCCTAAAAACGTAAATATTAAACACGAAAAAAACTTTTTTAAGCAAATTTTTGACAAAAAAAGAAATTCAAGTATAAATACCTCTGCTGTGAAAATACTTCCAAGTATCAGTGAGTTGGATAAACAAGCAGCAGAATTAATCGAAACATGTAAATTAAAGGCTGTCGAGCAAAACAATAATGTCACGTTCAAAAAACTTGATTCGCATAATTCAAATGAAGCCGAGTGTTGGTTTTGTATCCGTTGCTTACGAAAATATAATTCATCTGTAGTATCTTGTGTCTATTGTGTATCCAAACAAAAGGCGCAGTCGGTTTCAGGAACAGTGAATGATGAAAGAGGTGTAATTTCAACAACTTCTAGTACAACATACACTCAAACCGAAAAAGACTTGCAAAAAAATTTTCCGTGCAGAAATAATGACAGTCAAGAAAAACAAAAGCTTAAAGAAATGTTAAAGGAAATGAAGGATTCCCTACCCAAACGACCTAAACATGATATGAATAATAAAATTCAAAACAAAATTACTGTTGAGCCGAAACTCTTCAAAGAAAAATCTTATTCAACTGAAACGCCCACTCTCAGGGTAGGATCTAAAGCGGAAGATGAGAAAGGTACAAACCCAATTTTGCAACCATCTACGTCAAATATTACGATAAATTCTAAACCTACACCAATATCTTCAATGCATAAACCATGTCAAACTCCTGCACAAGCTGCATTAGTAGCGCAGGTTATATCATCGTATAAAAATGCATTGGATAATAATTTGCCATTAGCAGCACTTGTAACTAATAATGAACGTAAAGGAAATGCTTCCTTAATTGATGCTAAAGTTAAAGAACGCGAAAAAGTGCAGCGTGAAGAAAAGACCGAGCCATCTGTGGTTACGAATGCTTTGAATACACCACTAAAAATATCGTCGTTGTTGAATCCGATGTACATACCGAGGTATCGAGTCGTGGATAAACCGCATTTAACAAAAGACATACAGCCAGAATTAAATAGAATGCCAAAATCCGATTTAAAAAATGTAATACCAAAATCAGAAAACACCAATGTAAATCCAGACAAGGTAAATGTTATACCTTCTGATAACTCAAGCGTACCAACATCGTTTACTGGCAAGGTAGCTGGACCGTCCACGTCACATATAAAAAATGAACCTGAACATATTGGCAAAATTGAAAATAAGCATAAAATAAACTTGGAAAGATGTGACACAGAAACTAAAAAAGTTGTAGAATCGAATAACCTAAAACAAAAGATATCCAAGTTATCTTCACCGGTAAAAAATTGCACAGGCAATATGGAGACGCACGATCTACATTCTAGATGCAGAGATCTTATTAATCAACTTGAAAAATCGATTGCTAAAGGAGACGAAGTAGCTGCAGCAGAAGCAGCTGCTAAACTGGCCCAATTACGTTTATCGTGTTCAGTACTGTCATTTTCCTCTCAAATATTATGTCAACCGTCCACATCCTCCCCTACTAAGGCAGATATAGAGAAGCAAAGTAAGGCTGATACAAATATTGTAATATCTACAACCAATAACAAAACTTACCAAGACGTACACAAAAATCCACAACCGGTAACGTCACGATCGGTTAAGGGCTTATCACCACCAAAAGTAACAGTTAGTAAAGTTACTCCAAAGGCTATTTTAGTACCAGATAAGGTGACAACGCCCTTACATAAATGTGAACCACCACAAGTTATGCTTCCTCATAAGAACAATGATATAGATTTACAAAGAAGAGTAGAAGATACCCAAAAAGAAATTAAAAATGACGAACACTTGATTACGTAAGTATTTCGTTATTATTCATCCTCAATAGTATACATACCACCATGGGGGTAGGCAGAAACTAAAGAACCCCACTTGCTACGATTCTTGCATAGGTACTCCTTCGCCTCGTCCGTATTCATACATGATTGTCATAGACACACGCCGGTTGCGTGTATCATCACTACATAGTATAAAACAAAGTCGCTTTCTCTATCCCTATATCCCTATGTATGCTTAAATCTTTAAAACTACGCAAAGGATTTTAATGCGGTTTTTTTAATAGATAGAGTGATTGAAGAGGAAGGTTTATATGTATTACATGTATTTTATTAGTACATTGCACCCGTGCGAAGCGGGGGCGGGTCGCTGGTTATCTAATAAATATACTGCTTCAATATCTATCAAAGAAATTTGACAGATTGGGCCTTGGGGTAGCTTGATGTGCTGGCCACTGTATGTTTGTTTGTAATGGTTAAACTCAAAAAATACTTAAACGATTGTAAAATTCGTTCACCTAAATGGTGCATCCACACCGCAGGTACTTTTTGTGTAGTAACGTTTCCAAGTGTTAGTGGGCAACATCCGTCAAAAAGTTATTTGTTGTTAGTTTTAAGTTGCCGTGAAAGTTGAAGAATGTTAACTCATGTTATCGTGTTGCATTCTGTTGCTCCACAAAAAGAATTTGCGCGTTGTGAAAGCACCAATACAAAGCTACATTAACAGTCAGTAGTATTAGTGATATTTATTGATTTCTGACATTTACGCTAATAATATACATTGAAATAAAACTACTTTTTACGGATTTTATCGTGATAAATTGATATTAATAATCCCGACGTTTCGGACCCTTTACGGCGTCCATGGTCACGGGTAGACTGTATTGACAGCTAGTCTACCCATCTATTCCTTTTTTCCGAGATTTGAAGCATTCAATATGGCTAGACACAAACTATTTCTTTTTTTATACTACTAAGGTGGCAAACAAGCATACGGCTCACCTGATGATAAGTAACTGCTTACCATAGCCGTAGCCTAGACGCTTGTTACACCAGAAGTATCACTTGCGCGTTGCCGACCCTGTAAATTAAAAGAGGAATAGTTGGTTTGGCAGTAGGTATAAGGATCAAAGTCCCACCACTGCCAACACAATGTTTCCTCATGAGTGGATCAACATTTCAATCAAATCCTGTAAGTAGTTCTCCTATATGCGTTTTTCGGGATTTCCGGGATTATTCCCGGTCACATACTATTAGTGTACTAAAATTCATGCAAATCGGTTCAGCCGTTTTTGCGTGATTGAGTAACAAATACTTAAACAAACATCCAAACTTTCACATTTATAATATTATGATTATTAGTAAGTAGTAGTATTAAGTATTAGTATTAAGTAGTAGTTCGTTCAATGGTAGGATATGAATTCATAGTAGATAGTCAAAAGTTACTTCAGAATTAAGAAAAGACAAATTTAATACTCGTAACTAGAGTATATTTTTGAGTAGGTAATTTATTATATTTTGCTTTCCATTTTTCGTCGTGACGTCATTGACGTGTCTTGTTTCGGATAGTATGTGAATCTGCATGTTGCTTAATTCATCATCTTAATTAATTCATGCTGGCTCGGTACACAACAATCTTCATTCGAATTATAAATTTATAATAGAAAAGAAGGTTGGCCACATACGTCAAGTTTTCGCTTGAGGTTTCCCATCCAGTTCGGACACACTGCAGGTGGGACATCTTACAAAACAGTACGCTGCCCGCATATAACTACGACTCTTGGGTTAGCATACCTACTTACGAATTTACGATACAACTAGCGGCCCGTCCCGGCATCGCACGGGTGGATTATGTGATCGTGGAACACGTATTTTTTTTTTCTAAAATAACAGTAGCCTAAGTTACTCCATATAACATCAGCTATCTGCCAGTGAAAGTAAGTCACTTTCTTATGTGAATACCATTTCGGCTGTTAATTTGGAATTACAAACAGACATTTTTTGTATTATGTGTATAGATAAGCTAACTGATCGAATCAAGAAACAGCACGATTATACGCTCTAGAACTAGGTCACTATACATTAATTATTATCTTTATACATATAAATTGTGTGTTCATGTGAGGGAGAGTGAAAGTGTGTTTATAATTATGAAAGACAGTAACGGACAGATTTGGGAGTAGGTACCTGCCTATGTAGATAGTCTGAACCCTCGTAAAAGACATTATATTAATATTTTTCATTGGGCCCCCCGTAATGAAAAATAATAATATAATGTCTTCAACTGCAGGCCGGGACAGCTATAAAATCAAAAACTGAACAGGGACAGGGTACCTACACTACGCAACTGGCCGTTGATGTTCCCGTTATGTATTGAGTAGGTACCATATTTCCAAAAGAAACGGCGGACCAGAAGAATTGAAAGATGTATCGGAGCTCTAGAGCTCTCTGCGAGAGGTTGACTCTGGGAGCGTCATTGGTTCCGAAGTAGCCCTATGATCGCGCTTTGTCCAAGAGAGATGTAGGTATAGGTAGTTTGAAAGTTCAGAATTGTGTCATGTGATGTTCCACGTAATTAGGTACCTAATAATTACGTTATATGAGAAATGCCGTATTTTTTGTCGGTAGGAAACTATCACGCTACTAATTTAGGGAATAAGCTATACAGGATTACGTAATATATACCTAATAGAGCTTCTGGGGCGCGGGTAAAACCGTAGGCAAAAGCTGGTCTATACTTATACATATTATAAATGCGAAAGTAACCGTCTGTTTATCTGTTACCTTTTCACGCCTAAACCGCTGAACAGATTTCTATGAAAATTTGTAAGTAGATATGGTTGCATCCTGGGCATGAATGAATCATTTTATATTAGGTATTTATCCTTGATCTTGAGAAAGCACATATTCTATCTTTTGTCTCAAGTACTTTGGCAGGCATCCGCTAAGTTTTATGGGTAGGTAGGTATACATTCGTTTTAGTCATTCAACAATTAAATATCAGTATGAATGTTGACTGACTAAAACTATTTCTTTATATTTTCTCCAAAATACTAAAGAATTGCCTACCCTGGGCAGAAACAGCAAGTTTTTTTATGCATTCAAAATAATATTAGTAGTCTGGTCACAATGCCATTATACTGTATTACCTAATATTTTAAATAATTTATTATTTTATTTCAGTATAAAAGTAATGGTGGAGGATCGAGAAGCTACGAGAGGGCCTGTACACTTACGTATTAATCGACAAGCAACTGTAAGAGATCTTCGACGAGAAGCCGAGTTATCACTCGGTCTAGCAACAAATTTGCAGCGGTGGATTATTGGCCGTACTTTGTGTGTAAATGATATTACGCCTGTCATATCGCTTGCGGGCCCTGACTTCACTGCACCGTTCTACTTATGTGTAGTCGAATCAGGTAGGCATAGTGCTACTTCTTTCCTTGAAACACTTCCAGGTTCTTCTGCCCGTAGGCATCGTTAAATAATTAAGCATATGAGTTAAGAATCGGCAGATAGTGCCGCCAACATTCTTGACAATTTACACAATGGTTGAGAAACTGGCCGGCTATGCTAAATTTAGTAGGTTTGAAGATGCGTGGCCATGAGGACACGGCGCAGCACACTGATAATGTTTCTAGCTTTATAATAAATAGGTAACACGAAAAAACCTATGGAGTTCCAGGAGCACTGAAGTGAAGTAAACACCCATAAATACAATAAAACTGTTTGGAACTGATCTAACACGGGAGGGGTAACTAGCCAGGCTTCATCATTAGATCCTCCATCCATGCTGGAATTTTTAATTGTAACATTTAATAACTGATTCGTTAATACAGACACAATAAAAAATGTATTGTTATTGGGCGTCACCGGCGTCCGTTTGATGCTAGAGCGATTTTTCCTGCACTGTCGTGCTTTTTCGCGTGGGTGGATAAGTAGGTACTTAATTCAATGTTTTGTTTTTCAGAAATGAAGATTGAACCAACCAAATCTAATGCCACGGCAAGTGACAAGACAAACGACCCGCAGAAACAAGCCGGTAACGTTTATACAGAACTAGTGCAGCTGGAGCAACAAGCACTGGTTCCTAATGCAGAAAATTTTGAGTGTGGAGTTTGCATGGAAGACTATCAACCCGGTCAAGGAGTAGTATTGCGCGAATGTGTACACATCTTTTGCAAAAATTGTCTATCTGATGTGGTGCGTCATTGTGAGGAACCAGATGTCCCCTGTCCAGCTATGGGTTGTCGAGGAATGCTTCAGGAAAGAGAAATTCGCGCCCTTGTGTCTCCAGAAGACTATGAGCGCTGGCTCGCGCGTGGTCTTGCTGCGGCAGAAAGCGGGACTCGGAATGCATTTCATTGCCGTACTCGTGATTGTAAAGGCTGGGCCCTTTGCGAGCCAGGTGTTCAACGTTTTCCGTGTCCTGTATGCAGTTGCATTAACTGTGTCCCATGCCAGGTAAAATATTAATGGATTTTAATACTAATTACCTGTATAATTAAAATAGATATACATAACATCACGCCTGTTTTCCCCGGAGGGTTAGGCAAAGGTGTACTAATGTACACCCACATTTCGCCGGTATGTTTAGGTCCCATGTAATAGGGGGCGAGCCTAAATTGCCATTAACCGGGCACAAATCCAGACTCCAAGCTGCTACTGAGAATTTCATAGAAAAACCCAATAATACTGCTCGACCTGGGGATCGAACCCAGGGCCTCTAGCGTAGCAGTCGCGCTTAGGACCACTAGACTAATGAGGCAGTCAAAGTCAAAATAGATATATAAGTTCCATAAAGCTGCGGGTAGGTTCACAACAGGGTATGACTGTGTTAAAGGCGCAGGTAGGTACAGGTGTATCGTTATCATAGTTGATTTATGGCTATTTCGGCATCCTATATGTACCTACAGGTATCTACATATATTTCGGTTGCAGACTGCATTTACTAATTCAGAAGATGAGTATCTATCTAGTTGAAAAATATTCCAAATCGCAAATTTATCTTTATTGGTTACCGAAATACGCAACACCAAAAATCTATATCAGCAAATATAAAATTTGGATTTTTTAAAAGAGTACCTAAGTATTAATAACTTTTATGATATGCAATATCTCCACTAATTCTATTTTGCAAATCAAGAAAAGATGTAGGTATTTACAACAACAAAATAATGCACTGCTGTTAAAGGCTGTAGGTATTCGACAATTAAATTACACTATTATCATAATTGAATCCAGGGTTAACAAAAATAGGCAGGTAACATATTTACGTTAATTATATAAACACAAGGTGTACGCTCGTGTACACCTTGTCTATATTTAGGTCAGTGTAGTACATTATACTAAATTTTACTATGATTTAAGGCCATACACCTTGGAGACACCTGTGACGAGTATCGCGCTAAGCTCAAGCAAGTGGCGAACAAGAACAGTGCCACAAACGAAACTGACGATGGAACTCGTACGTTACTTAATTCTTTAATCAAGAAAGGAGAAGCTCTCGAATGTCCGGAATGCAGTGCCATAATAACTAAGAAGTGGGGATGTGATTGGGTAAAGTGTTCTGCGTGCAAAACGGAGATATGTTGGGTAACCCGTGGAAGACGTTGGGGACCGGCCGGTAAAGGTGACACCAGCGGCGGCTGTCGCTGTGGCGTTGATGGCAAACGATGCCATCCATCTTGCGGTTACTGTCATTAAAAACTATATTAGCATAATCTACCTTATGGCTCTCACAGTTTGGGGCCTGAGTTACTACAACATAATTATGTTACGCGTTCTAATACTGTAGCTAAACGCCAAAAACCTAAGTAGCCACAGAATACATATTATTTGTCTGTGCCTCCTTTTTAATAAGCATTACTAATTTTCTAGCAATTGAGGTTGATTTATCATTAATGAAATATATAAATTTAAAAAAAAAAACAATAATTATGACCTGCGTAAACAATTAAGGAAAATTAATTATTTCACTTTCCCGCACCAAACAGCCCAACTCCTGTGGGGAATAATAGAATGTAAACATTTTTGAAGTGGAATCTGCCACAATAACGCATCTTGGAGCAGATTCCACTATTTTAAAATCTCGCTGGATTCTGCCCTACTGAGGCCGTGACATATAGGGAAATGGAAGGCAAGTGTGGTTTTTATTCAGTAGGAATCAGGTACATACATGTGTGGTGTGCTCTTATCTGACTGGAGACCAGCTTTCATGCATTTTGTAGAATCATTCACCAGAATGATTATGGTTACCAAACTATTTACTTCTATTGTTTGTGCGAAGAAAATTATAAACTGAATAAAAATTATTTACCTTATGTATACCAATTGTATTGTAAAAGACGACGTCTGTGGTCTAGTGGTTCGTGTGCCGGACTGCTGATCATGGGGTCGTGGGTTCGATTCCCACAGACACAAATATTTGTGTGGATAAAACATGAGTATTTGTGTTTGTCTGGGTGTTTCTTATGTATTATAAGTATGTATTTACAAAAAAAAAAAGTATGTAAGTATTATATCCATTGTCTAGTACCCATAGTACAAGCTCTGCTTAGTTTGGGACTAGATGGTGTTGTGTAAAAATGTCCCAAAATATTTATAAAAAAAAAAAAAATTGTATATTTGTGTTTATGAACCTGGATAAAACTACAATTTAGCTCGTTTTAGCTCTCCAAAAGGCATTTATACGTTAGAACTGGGAAATGCCCGTAAGCTACCACCAAGGGACATCATTTCGAACTGTCATCATTTGTAACTACATGTTGAGTAGCATTTTAATTATATTGAATAGCAACCAGAGCGGTGAGTCGAATATCTGATTGAAGAAAAATAATTATTTCACTTTGCCCCACCCCACTGATGGGGCACAGTTGAATGCCTTAAGCTTCGCAAAGTGCAATCTGCCGTATTAAATACGAGTTTAGTAGGGTAGATTCCACTGCGAACTTTAAGGCATTTCACTTTGCCTAGGCAGTGAGGCTTGGTGGGGCAAAGTAAAATAATAGGATGAAAACTACTATTGGTGTAGTAACCTACTGCCAATTTATTATTTTACTTTTACAAATGCCAATTTATTAGTTAAGCTTTTTAATCCGTATCAGTGTCTGCCAGTCGTGGCAGAGTTAATCTAATATATAAAATTTCCATGTCACAATGTTAGTTACCGTACTCCTCCGAAACGGCTTTACCGATTTTTACCAAATTTTATATGCGTATTCAGTAGGTCTGAGAATCGGCTACTATCTATTTTCCATACCCCTGTGATAAGGGTGGCTTGAAATAATTTATATGGCAAACAACGTTTGCTGGGTCAGCTAGTAATATATAAAGCAACTCTCGTGAATTTCCCACAGCTCATTTCGAAAGCTTGCGTGGGGAAACGGTAGCATAGGTTCAGATTACGAGCAGTAGGTATTACCTACACGGTACACGCAAGCACAGCAGCAGTAACATCTAAACAATTGAAATAAAACTACTTTTTACGGATTTTATAGCGTATATTGATATTATTAATCCTGACGTTTCGGACCCTTTACAGCGTCCATGGTCACGGGTAGACTGAGGTGGTGGGCGTCTTGATGATATAATTACTGACAGCTACCCTACATTTTTTTATTGTTACATGATCAATGACATTTATTATTAATTAAAACTAGATGGAGCCGGCATTTCCTAGCTGACGACATCTGAGAAGAAACGCCAAAACAAACTCAGAGAATCATGGTCTCTTTTAAAGTAACAATATTCAATGATCATGTTTTAGTTGTTAATTATTGGCAATCCGATTCACGCAGAACGGGCTCAGAGTATCCTTTGGTCTTCCAGTTGTAGGCCTGGATTTTGGTTTAATAGAATCTATAACAGGATTCCAAGCAGGTGGTAAGACCCAGCCATCTTCTCTATTGATATTTGGATGTTTTTTTAATTTCAATAGCCTCGAATCATCCTGGGTAGGTATCGACTTTCCTTCGCAAGGATTTGTGGTTTATGTTTGTATGTTCACAAACTGCTGACTTCTTGGAACGGCGGTGTTTGACATCGGCGATGTGTTCTTTTACCCGGGTCCCTATGCTTCTTTTAGTTTGGCCTATATATGAGAGACCGCAATCACAATCAAGCCTGTATACGCCCGCATCTTGTAGAGGTATATGGCACTTGATTAGAATTAGATTTACGAAAATATTTATAATTTTCAAGTAATAGCGCTTTTTTGAAAACCAGAAAAAATATCGCAGCTCCTAAATGAGAAAACTTATAAACTAGCTGAAAACTGTATTCGGTCCTTCTTTACTTTACTCAAAACGATGGTGTCACCCGTTTGTCACCATCGTTTTGAGTTTTAGCAATATTATTCAATAACGCATGAATGTACACTTTTGAATCTTTTTATGGTTATTACAAGCGTCAAGAAGGACCGAATACAGTTTTCAGCTAGTTTATAAGTTTTCTCATTTCGGCGCTGCGATATTTTTCTGGTTTTCAAAAAAGCGCTTGAAAATTATAAATATTTTCGTAAATCTAGTTCTGTCACAAATACGCACAAATAAAGAGCTACTCGTGCTCGTGTATGTTTACTCCACAGGCGCACATACAATAGTTTTAGAGATAGGTACACGATTTTGCAAAACGTTACTCCAGCAGGAAACGCAATATCTAGAAAACTTGAAGACACACAAATTATATTTTTGGCGCACATTTATGCACAAATATAAGCTCTCTGTCCTTATACAATATTTCTCTTTCCGATCATTCGTTTAGAATTTTCTTGCTGAAGTAACGTTACCCCAGCAGGAATCGCTTTATCCGTTTTTTTCCAAAACGACAAAGCGCACAATTTTTTTATGTGGCGCACATTTACAGCAGATTACGCACAAATTATACGTTCCACTCATATCACTCTAAGAGCTACTTTCCTGCTGGGGTAACGTACACAGTTTGCTATTCACCTCTTTGTCAATCGTCGATCAATAGGACGACGGTTCACTATGATCGAAGCTTAACAATTTCTCAACGACTTAAACGACTTTAATGCCAGTTACATATTTAGGTGTTCTACCTTGGTAGAACACCATAGTAACTGGCTATCAACTTAACTTTGGTAACTTGTTATAAAAACACTTTTTTTACTGGAATTACTGTGATTTGAGTTTTATAATTCAAATATTTGATTAAAATCACGCAAATGTCAATAGAAATGATTTTTTTTTTCATATTCGGTAAAAAGGTTCTGTGTCCAAGGCAAAAAAAAAAACAAAGAATAGAGAACTGTCAAAAAATGTTGTCAAATGAAATGTCAGTCCATGGTCAAAATCTTTTTCGCGGCTTTGTGTTTCAATGAGAAGTTGAAAATTGATTTTGATTGAAAATGAATCCAGTTTCCTTACGGCAACGAAGAGTTACTCGTATAGTTCATGGCTAAGCACATGGACCTAGCCCTGGGACGAGTCCGCAGTAAACAGAGGCGAGCGGGCTCTAGCTGCGGCACTGTGGAAGGAGCTCGCAGCAATTTTAAAATAGCGAGGCTTCTTCGCTTATCGCTTGGTCAAGAATTGGAACAAAGCTAATAAAATATGTTTAAATAGTGCCTACCTATTCCTATACTTCTAATACCTACCAATAATAAAAGAGAAAAGATTTGTATTTTTGTTTTTAATGAATAAACTCCGATTTTTAAATGTTTTATTTAATTTTAAATATAAATGTGAGATTAAAAGATGATTTTCATCTATCAATTATTGCAATCTAAAGTAAGTTAAATTTGATCACATTGCTTTGTCATCATGTAGGCTACATGATCACAAAGCAATGTGATCAAATTAATATAACTAACTTACTTTTGATTGCACTGTTAATGCATCCTGTCTTTTTTCTCTCTCTTTAAAAGAAGATAGAAGAGATATCTTGAATGAGACTCACTACTAAAACTTTAGAGAACCGAAAAGTTTACAAACTCTCCGGCATCTCAAAAGCGTCCCCCTATGCACAGTTGCACGCCTCTATCTAAAAACAACAATTTCTCCTTATCCGCTCCTTTCGCCGATCTTCTCTTTCGGCTGCATCTAACAATCAATATGCAAGCTCGAGACTCATTTCGAACTTTTAACACACAAGGCATACAAACAAAAAAACACCGAAATGTACTCAAAAACGTCTCAATTTTGTAACTTTAGATCTTAGACATAAGATCGTTGGCGTCCGAATCCGATCTATCGAAAAATCGTTTTGCTATGTGAATAGTGAATACCGTTAAGTCAACGTTTTAGAACGATTCTCGCCCAACGAACGTATGTGAATACGGTTCAACGATTTTTCAATAGGACGACTTCTAAATCGCTCCAATTGACGGATGTGAATAGGAAAATTGTTTCAACGATTAAGTCGCTGCGATATCGCTTCGGTTTTAATTACGTGAATCGGGCTAATAACACACACGTTCGTTGGGCGAGAATCGTTCTAAAACGTTAGCTTGACGGTATTCACTTAACAAAACTTCTCATTCAAACAACAACAAAGCCGCGAAAACGATTTTGACCATGGAGTGACACTTCATTTGACACAATTTATTGTCAGTTTTCTCTTTTTTGTGTTTTTTTTGCCTTGGACACAGAACCTTTTTACCGAATATGGAAAAAAAAACATGATTTCTATTGATATTTGCACGACTGTAGCTATTTGTATGTTTTTAATCTCTTTCATTTGAGTTATAACACTCAAATCACAGTAATTCCAGTATTAAAAGTGTTTTAATAACTTGATAGCACAGAACAGAAAAAACAGGTAGAAGTGCAATGTAACAAAATTACTGTAGGAACCGTTGTCGCCAAACTCACACAAATATACCGATAGATAAATTGCACTATACATATAAACAAATCGGTTGATTTGTCGTTTTAATTTTAGTCCAAACTAGCATAAGTCACTCGTCCTACATCTGGAAATAAACCTTCATGCTCTTTAAATAAGATTTATTTTGTTTTACTTCCGAAAGTGTTTATGACGTTTTGTAATCTAAAGTCAAACTAGATTTGATTGACGAGTAAATTCCGCTACTCAACCATAGATGGCCGTAGTCTGTTGCTACTCGACCAAGGCATAACATGAATTACATTATCGATATCGATAAACACCCGTTTTTCATATAATAAGATAACGTAATTAATGACTAATTAGGACTGCCTCATTAGTCTAGCGGTCCTAAGCGCGACTGCTACGCTAGAGGTCCTGGGTTCGATCCCCAGGTCGAGCAGTGTTGTTGGGTTTTTCTATGAAATTCTCAGTAGCAGCTCGGAGTCTGGATTTGTGCCCGGTTAATGGATAGGCTCGCTCCCTATTACATGGGACCTAAAACATACCGGCGAAATGTGGGTGTACATTAGTACACCTCTGCCTACCCCTTCTGGGAATACAGGCGTGATGGTGTGTAATTAATGATCTACCTACTTTGTTTGTTTTTTATTTATTTTATCTCTGTAAATCTATATGAAAAACATAACCTTCATGCCTTGTTTCCCCAAAGGGTTGGGAAGAGGTGTACCTGTAACTACAACGTTTTTTATATACAAAACGAGTGGCAAACACGCGTACGGCACATCTGATGAGAAGCGATTACCGTATTTACGCTCATGATACTGAACTTACAAAATAAGTGTAAAATGTAAAAATAAGTGGTGAAATTTATAATTATAACTACAGCAGTCACTGACAGTCGGTATAATACAAAGTCGATACCCATAATTTATAATATATAATTATGTAAGTAATATAATTAATAATTATGAAATTACTTATTTTCTTTTATCGATATGTATCGATAAAATCAACATCCGACTTGACTACATCACTAATTGAGTAGCAAAGAACTTTCGAGAATGAATAGTATTACAATCGTGATAAAAATAGTGATTACAATCGATACAAAATAAACTTTATTTCAATCACTATAAGGTGGATTTTAACTGGACGTTCTATTCAATTTCATTAAATTTGAAGTATCTAAGATTTCATTATCTTAGAAAACAAATGAAATCGTACTTACTGATGGTACGAAACACCTCCATTTTTAAGATTCCTTCTCCTACTATCAATTTCTCACTCCAAAGTGGAACAATACGGTATATCTACGGTAAAATGAGTTTGTCGTGAAATGACCAACACGACTCGACGTTAAAAACTTAAAACAATTTTATTGACGTCTGAGATCAAGTAAGAGAGAGAGTGAGATGGCGCTAGCCGTCATGTAAACACTGCGCTCCGTTGCAATTTTTTCTTAAAAATATAAAAACCAGTTACATCTTCTTGATTATATCGTTAAAGTAACCCTAAATAAGTGAATAACAAGTGTGAACGTTATCCCAACTTGACATTGGACTATTAATAAGATATTAGTGAAGTGCTAACCGAACCGAAAAACTGTGACTGTTTTTGGTGTGACTTGTGTGTAACATTTTTTGTGCCTCAAACTCTCTCGCAACTATGAACGTACTGCTTAAGTGAATAACTAAGTAAAAGACTCAAAACGTGATAACTTTATAAGTGAACATAAACAAAGACTCCGTTGCGTCCAAAGGTCAAACAAATTCAAATTAAAAATTCGTAACGAACTTTTTAAATTTAACCTGATATGGTACATCTATTTCACAATCTAAAGATATGTTGAAGTGTCCATAGTTAATGTACTAAGGACTGTGGAATAACAAGGAGCCAGTTCAAACCTCAGATCATAATAACTTCTTTTTGTATTTTATTCTGGACTGCGGAGTGAAGCCAGTTCGAATCTCAACGAGCTTTGTTGTTGGAGTTGTCACCTTTCTCCGCAAGATGGCGTTGATATGTGCTGGTTACAAAACAAATTTTGGAAAATATAATCATGAATAATTCGTATGACCTGGAATGCGCTAACGTATCAAAACTATACTGAAAAAGTGATATAAACCATTGATAATAACTCTGAACATAAAATAAATCCGAAAGTGAGAGACAGTTAATATTTGAAAGTGTAAACAAAATTCTTAAACAATAGTGTCGAAATAAATTACTAACGCCATCTATCAAAATAAAATAAAACTAAATAACGCCATCACCCGGAACACCAAAGTACAACTAAAACTGGCTAGTAAGCTATTACCTAGTGTAGTACAATTATCAAAAGATGGCGCTACTGTGTGCAGGATGTCGACAACAAATTCCAAGTAAGGACTTTCTTACTTGTTCATTGTGCAAAGAATACTACGATCTCGAATGCTCTAATATATCTTCACAAACATTTCTAACATTGATGACGAAAGAGCACAAAAA
Source organism: Acronicta alni (assembly GCA_964056405.1). Classification (NCBI taxonomy): domain Eukaryota; kingdom Metazoa; phylum Arthropoda; class Insecta; order Lepidoptera; family Noctuidae; genus Acronicta; species Acronicta alni. Next base: position 12,632,386 of record OZ043916.1, on the reverse strand, counting down.
ATGCTGGAAATGCCAAACATGTCGCAGTAATATGCCGAAATCTGATAATACAAACACTCCCATACGTGTTCATCAGTCCGAAAATGCATTCACCACCTCACCAGAAGCTTCATCAATAAACAACGTCACTTTAAGAAGAAAAACGACGACAAAAAATACTACTATAAGCTTTGACGATGACAAAAGCATTGTAGATGATACACTATTTTCGGAAACCACCCCAAAAATGTTCCAAGCATCTGGAAACTCTGCACAAATACCACCTAACTCTCTAAACTTTGAACACCTAGAAAAACTATTGGATGAAAAATTTGAAAATAGCAAAAAGGAGATATTAGTTGAAATAAAAAACCTAATAAACACAGAAGTAACAAAAACCATTCAGAACCTGAAAACTGAAATGATGCAAATTATAAAAAACATTACACTGGAACAGGAAAATACTGCAAAAAATATAAAGAATATTTATGAACAAATAAATAACGTAGAAGCTGAAAATAAAAACTTAAAATCCGAAATAGAACTCTTAAAAAATGTTACCATGCCTGAACCAAATAAATCTAAGATGTCGATGGATAACGAAACCTCTCAAAGAACCCCAGAGTCACATGATAAAAAGTTTGTTCTCTTCGGCTTACATGAATATCACCATGAGTCAGAAACTGACCTGCACGACCGGATCATAGCAATATTTCATGATTTGTTTAATATTAATCTCATTGGCTATATAGAAGATATATCAAGAATAGGAAGAAACAGTAATAAAAGACCTGTTGTTGTTGAATTGCTAAGTAAAAGAATGACCCGTTACCTACTACAAAATAGCCGACTACTTCGTAACACTGGATTGGCCGTAGCGGAATTCCTTGACAAAGACTCTATTCGTGAGAGAAAAAGACTCAAGCAAAACCTATTCGAAGCAAGACAACAGGGTTACCACGCAGTGATACAAAACAATAAGCTAATAATAAATGGAAGAGATTATAACGAAATCAAAGATATCTCCAACGACCCGTCGCAAGATGCCGGAGGCTCTCCTTGTGACATTACCCAGAATGCCAATATAATTAATCGGACATTTCGTGGCCAAACCCAACGTACATATAAAGGATATACCCAAAATAACACATTTCGCTAGAAAAAATAGTCAACATAATCAATTTGAAATCCTCTATCAGAATGTATGCAGCATAAAAAACAAAACACATCTACTCCAATCAATCATAGAAGATAGACAAACTATCCAGGCACTATGCATCACTGAAACGTGGATTACTCAAGCAAGAGTAGATACACTGCTCTTGGATGGATTTACCGTGGCATCCTCTTACTGCAGGCAAAACTACGCAGGAGGAGGCGTGTGTATATTATTACATGAAAATATTCAATTTACAAAACGTAAAGATATAGATGATATGACGGTCGAGTTCATATTCGAAACATGTGCAATAGAAATAGTCAAACAAAATCTTGTAATTATAGTTGTTTACTGGCCTCAAAAAAATAGAAATCCAGATATTTTTTATAGTTCACTCGAAAAACTCTTAAACATATTATTGTTAAAAGATAGCAAAAAAGACATAATAATAGGAGGAGACTTTAATATTAATATTTTAGAAAATTCCCAAACAACCTTATCTCTACTAAACCTAATGAAAAGCTTCAACTTCCATCAACAAGTTATAGAACCTACCAGAATAACAAATACATGTGCCACATGTATTGATTTAATCTTTACTAACTTTGACGTGAAGGACACCGAAATAACAGTAAATGATTATGGAATCTCTGACCATAAAGGTATACTACTCAGTAAATACAATATGTTATCTATTGATAGGAAAACCTGGTACATAAATAAAAGAATATTTAACGAAAAAAATACACTAAATTTCAAAACAGAACTAGGAAAAATAGACACTGGGAAACAATTATCACTAAAAACAATAACGTAAACATTAACTACGAAGCATTCCACAATAAAATAAACAATATATTAAATAAATGTTTTCCTAAAATGCGAATAAAAATAAAGAATAAAAGTAAAACTACATGGCTAACATCCGGACTAAAATCATCCTGCAAACAAAAACGTCTACTTAAAATATTTATAACACTAAACGACGACCCTATTCTAAGAAGCTATTACAAAAAATATGAAAATATACTAAAAAAATGCGTAAATAGATCTAAAAGACTACACTATATACAAAAAATTAAAAAAAGTGAAAACGCGTCAAAAACAATGTGGCAAATCATAAAAGAACGTACAAATAAATCAACGAAAAAGACAAGAAATAATATTAAACTAAAAGTTCAAAATAAAGTTACAGATGAGCCTAATATAATAGCAAATACATTTAATGACTTTTTTGTCAAGGTCGGAGGTACGCCTGGTAACCAGCCAGGGCGCCCAGTTCTAACGCGCTCGGAGAACTCCATGTACTTGACACCAGTTGACCCACTTGAAGTCCTCTCCATAATAACAAACCTTAAAAACAAACAGAGTTTCGGTCACGACGAACTCCCACCCACACTAATAAAAAAATGTGCCGAACAACTCGTTCTGCCACTGGTGTATCTGATAAATCAATCATTCTCAGAAGGTGTCTTCCCGGACTTACTTAAAATATCCATCATAAAACCAATACACAAAAAAGGTGACATAACGGACTGCACAAACTACCGTCCAATAGCCCTTCTGCCAACCTTTTCAAAAATTATAGAAACTGCAATTTCAAAACGCCTTTATTCATTCTGCGAGAAATTTAACATCTTTGATGAAAATCAAAACGGTTTCAGAAAAAATAGATCTACCACCTATGCAGTATACCGGTACATCCAACAAGCTCTCAATTACATAAATGACCGAAAATATGCTATAGGTATTCTGCTTGATATGAGCAAAGCTTATGACAGGGTCTCGTATGGCATCTTGCTTAATAAACTGGAAGGTATTGGAGTTCGAGGTGTTGCCTATGATTGGTTCTCCTCTTATCTTAACTCTCGCACACAATATGTTGAAATTGAACACCATAATTCACAAACTGGTGAAATATCACATGTCCGTTCAAAAAAGAACGATGTAAAGAACTCTATCCCTCAGGGCAGTGTACTAGGCTGTATATTATTCTTGTTATACATAAACGACCTTCCAAAAATCATAGATTCAGCAAGTATCCTATTTGCTGATGATATTTCAGTAATATTTCCATGTGAAAACATATTAGATTTAAACCCTAAAATTAATAAAACCCTTTCTGAAATTGTAGCGTGGCTTGAAGACCATAACCTTGAAGTTAACTTTACTAAAACCAAAATTATGCAGTTTAAACCATATCAAAAACGTCCAATAGTAATCAACTACACCCATCATAACACAATAATAGAATGCGTCGACTCTTTTAAACTATTAGGCCTACATATAGACACTAACCTAAATTGGAAATGCCACATCCATAACACAAGCGGGAGACTATCTAGGTTCACATATGCTTTACTCCAATTAAAAAAATCTACAGACCTAAAATCAGCAATTGTTGCCTACTATGCATATGCACACTCCTGGCTTGTGTATGGAATAATACTATGGGGTAATAGCACGAACGTAGATGTTCTATTTAAATTACAGAAGAAATGTATAAGAATCCTCGCAAACATCGACGGAATGGATAGCTGCAGGCCACACTTCATTGAACTTGGCATACTAACATTAACATCTATGTACATCTTTGAAATCTGCTTATTTGTCAAAAAACATATTAACTTATTTTCCTTAAAGAAAGATCATTACTCTAAACCTCGTAACTTAAGAAATAAAAATTCACTAGCTCTACCGACATCAAAGCTATCTATATTTCATTCTGGGCCCTATGTAATGTGTATTAAGATATATAACAAAATACCACAAAACCTAAAAGAAACATCCAGCTTCAATATATTCAAGAATAAATTAAAAAAATACTTAACCCAAAAATGTTATTACAGTATAAAAGAGTTTTTCGAGGACAGAACAGAACTAAACAGTAAGACAGTGTGCAATATAAAAAATAATTAAATTATAATATGTTAAAGTAAATAGTATAAATATAATGATAAAGGTATATATAAATATAATAATATATATAAATAAATATATAACCTAAGATTAATTAAATAGTTTGTAAGTCATTTTATATTAAAATTGTATTGCTGCGCCCTAACAGGGTATCATGTATGTACCTCTACATTCTGTAACACCTATGTATCACTCATGATCGCAATAAATATTTGAATTTGAATTTGAAAAATAAGCATAACAGCGCTTAATTATGGCACGCGTGCCACGCCTATTTTGCACTTCCACTGTTTTTTCTATTCCGTGCTTGGTAGAATACATAATTATGTAACTGGCACTATAGTCGTTCAAGTCAGTTCAAGTCGTTGAGAAATCGTTAATTCTCGATCGTCGTCCTATTGATCGACGATCGAGAAACAGGTGAATAGCAAACTTGGATAGGACGATAATCGAACGACTTCTGATCTGAACGCCAACGATTTTTGGGTGTATTTACGTGAATCGGGCTACAGGTCAGGATAGTATAATCCATGGCTCAATAATACATTTTCTACTGGAAATTTTCAAACGTGAGCAGGATTTGACAGCTCAGGACCTTTTATTCCATAGAACTTTTAATACAATAAATTACATACACTATAAATAAAAAAATGGAATAGTATTAATACTTTTGGATGGTATTTAGTACCTAGTATTTCCCAATCAGTGGGATTGCTAGCATCAATACCACTGATAACATAGGCAGTCAATATTATTACTATTTACGAGGTCAACTACACAACAATCAATAGCAACATTAATATGCAAATAACAAGGTACAGCCACCATTTGTTCATTTTAACATATACCTACATTAAGACTTCATAGTTATAAAATTATATGAAGGCTTTGAGCAAAGGCTTTGAGATTTTATGAGACCTATGCAAATTGGAACATTTGCTAAACCAGGGGTTGTTGGTAGTATGGTATGGTAGGCCTACACTATGTCTGATGCATTGGCTGGGACTTGTTTACTCAAAGTTGCTGAGGCTGTTTTGAAAAAAGACATTACCCTGCATTATGACACAAATATATGATACTACCATGTCTGGACTTTAATAAGACCATAATTTGCAGTTTGTTTTGGCATTCCTTCTCAGTGGTAATGAGGGGTTTGACGACTTTGACGCATTTGGTGCACATCTCAACTTGTACAACATGCTCAAATGGTGAACTTAGCAACTGGTGCACTTCTCATAAGGCACACTTCGCAATTGGTGCACTTCGCAAAACGAGCACTTTTTAAGATGAGTGGAGATTTGGAAAAGTTGTCTAAAAATGAAAGAATCTTTGGTTTTGCGTAGGTAATTTTCTTAAAAATACAATCAACAAATACCTTTCAAGTAGGTACACACTTACTTTATATTTAACAATTTTCATTAATAATATAACAAGTCACACGAAAGTAATAAAAAAAATATGTAAGAAAGATTTACCTACTGCAAAATAATTATAAAAAAAACAAAAATAATTTTAATTGAACTTTACATAATTACGATAACGTATAAGTTTATGTAATTTAATTTAAAGCTTTTATTTAATGAATAATAATAACTTTAACTAAAAGAAGTACATTTTAAATTATAATATTATAAAGGTTATTGATATGATATGATCTTTGATATGATATTATATCATTTATAACATGTCTTTTATGACAACTTTTTGCTCTAAATCTAATTTTTTCTTACATAATTTTATTTTTGTTATTTTCGAGCGACTTTTTTTTTTTTTTTTAAATAAAAATGTAGTGATTATGTAGTTTAATTAAAATTATTTTGTTGATTAAATTTTTAAGAAAATTACCTACGCAAAACCAAACCAAAGATTCTTTCATTTTTAGACAATTTTTCCAAATCTCCACTCATCTTAAAAAGTGCTCCTTTTGCGAAGTGCACCAGTAGCGAAGTGTACCATATGAGAAGTGCACCAGTTGCTAAGTTCACTATTTGAGCATGGTGTAAAAGTTGAGATGTGCACCGAATGCGTCAAACCTGTCATGAGTAACATAGACTGTGAAAATGTCTTGTAAACATTTAGTTTTTTTATTTTGATTTAAATGGTTTCATCAAAATCAAACACATTAAATAGTTTCTTAATATAATGGATATTAAAGACATTAAAATTGTCTCAGAACACTTTAAATTGCTTATTATACTGTAATAGCAATATTTTAAACCTTAATACAAATCTATATCACTTATTTGTGTTAACAAGTAACTTTTGTTAAAAGTAGTAATCTTCTAGCTTTACAATATCAAAAATGCATTTCAACATTAAGATATGAATGTATGCTATTCCCAAAATTGTGTAACATAAGAACTAAACCAATGAAACCTCTATTTTTAACCACAGTGAAGCAAAGGAGGGTAATGTGTTTATAATCTGTCAAGAACTAAATTAGACACAATAGAAAATATTGTTCTTGGGCACTGGGACCCCTAATGTAATTTAGCTAATTAAATCATAGTACAATATTGTTTTCACAAACAAGCAACACATCATTTACCACACATCAGATGAAAATTAATTCATATTATACCAGTAATAATTCAGATTTGATATCACAAATCACACTGCACTGATTTTAATACCGTCGCATTCCTGGAGGCCCACGACTTCCTGGACCACCACGGCCCATGCCTGGTGGAGCTCCCATCATCCCAGGAGGTGGACCTCCCATCATGGGACCTCCACGCATTTGGGGTGGAGCTGATAATTGCCCTCTCGAGCCTGGCGCCATATGTTGTTGAGATGGACCTCCAACACCTCTTGCAGGGCCTTGTAAGCCAGGTGGTGCACCTGCAGGCCCAGCACCTCTTCCAGCCGCGCGCCCCCCACCAGGCCCTCCAATGGCGCCAGGTATTGGTACCCGAGGTAAACCTTCTTCAGGCGGAGGAGGGCCTTCAATAGTTAAGGACACAATATTCTCCCCGCGCAGCAAGACAAATCCTAATGTTCTTTTCTCTTCTCTATCTGCCGTTTTACTATTTTTAGACTTAATTTTTCTGAATTCTTCACAATCTCCCAAGATTAAGTTCATATGTTTGTCAAATGCCTTAAATGTTCCAATAAATGTTCTTGAATCTTGTAGTATTACTCTCACTCGATAGTTAATATGCTGTTGCATTTTATTATTTTTGCCGATAGTCTGAAAAAATTACATTGCAGTGGTATAATGAATGATGAAAACTTTATGGTTCATATTCAATTGGAAAAATTTGACAGTTTGGATAACTTGACCTGCTAGCGTCTGTACATTATTGTTTCAATCATACACAAACACCAGTCCAACAGACAGCCTTGGAGTAAGACAACATACATAACGAGGTTTAGGTAAATAGTTTTTGTTTTAAGCCTGCTGAAATAAAAATCGGGAGAAGTCTCGCCCTGACTTCGCAAGAATTCAGAACTATCCACATCACATCATCGCATTCAGGCTTCTCAGGTGTCGTCGGTGTACAATGTACGTCCCAATCCTACAGCTTTCTCGCCGTGTTTGTATGGGTTATAAAAACAATCAGATTGGGAAGTACATTGTACACACAATCATGTCTAAATAGTTGCTCCTTAAATTGTTGTCGGTCATCATGATCATAAATTTTGCAGAATAACAGGACATAGAATGTTTTATCTAACCGCTTATATTTATGATTTTAAAGAAATGCATAAAATATATAAATTCAATCACAAAAATAACAAGTCTGACATAATTCATGCACATCAAAGTAATAGACTTTATAAAAACATACCATTTTGAATAACTGATTATTGCACAAATCTTAGATAAAAACTTGGTGAAGCTCAAAACACCGGCAGTTTACGTTGTTTATATCTATGCCGAATTGCCAATTACAAAATCACAATCACTCACAGAACTAAGAAACCGTCAAAAACTCAGAAATAGGTACCAAAAATAAAACCACTGACACCAGTTTCATTTTCTTTTATTATTATTGGTTTTGGCTTGGATACAAAGTCCTTTAGGCCAAAATAACCGGTTTACATTACATACACAAACCATAAGCCAGGGCTGCCAGGTGAAAATAAAATGGGTGTGATCGTACACAAACTACAAATAAATCGTAGGTATGCCGAGGAAATTTTGAAATAAAAAGATCTTACAACCTTTTAAGTACAAAGTTTCGTTATTTAGCGAAGGAAAAGTTCGACCGCGGTCGAACATAGAACCTCCTCTTTTTTTGAAGTCGGTTAAAAAATTTATTTAGTTTTACAAAAAAAATGCAATAAAACTGTAAGACTTACACAAATTTTCTGTGGTCATGTTTTTTAACATTTCTTTTGTTGGCTTAAACTTCGTACAATTTTCCTTTCTTCAGGCAATCAATGCCTGTATTACAGATCACTACGTCCGCATCCAACGGAGAACGAACATTACTAAGTAAATGATTGAATACTTTTATGTAGTCGTAACGTTTTTGATACAAGTTTATATTATTAGGAGTAATAAAATAAATAAATAAATAAGTTTCATAAAAATGCAAACAAATACACCTTTATATGATTCAAAGGGTCTTCATTCAAGTAAAAGATCTAAGCACGCGTTAGGAATTGGGTAATTCCCCGAATTTGAGTAATTCATGTTTGCCGGTGGATGACGTTTATTTCTAGAAATGTTGTTAGGTATAATTAAAAAAATCGTACATTTTCCGTACGATCTTGGTCTAGGGATCGTACATGAGTAAAAATGCCAAAAAATCGTATGAGTACGATTTAAATCGTACATCTGGCAGCCCTGACATAAGCACACTAAAACAGATAGATATATTTTTTCGGTTACAACCTGTATTTTTTTACGAGTATTTATAAAGGTTACATTAATTCCTAAATTTTTAATACAACCATTATCAATACCGGATAGAGGTAATTTCTGTTTCGGTATAACCGAAATAGAAATTACCTCTATCTTACACGTGCCGTCGGCATTAGTCAAAGGGCTCACATCGCCTGTGTGTCAGACACAGGCGATGATTTATATTAAAATTTAAAATATTATTTTTTCAACTATAGTCATTTTTAGGTAACTGATATTGAAAGGGTAACCTAAATAGGGGTAACATGTTATTCCCCAGGTAGCGGTTACCGGCGGTAACGGCCGGGTAGGCGTTTAGGTAACCTAAATTGTTCGATATCTGCTGTACCGTGATTTAATAAGTTTTTCGGTCCCTGCATTGGCGTGTCTGTATTGACAATTGTTGTACGTTATTAATTAACGTAGGTATAAGTATTCTGTGGTTAAATTTTTCCTGTGTTAACTGCGAGTAACTTCGCACTTATAAAAAAGGGAAATGAACGTTTTAGTAAGTAAATTTTAGTACTTACAACATTCATTATTATTCCGTAATTAAAATATCGACAGTAAAGACACGAGAAACAAAGTCTAGCGCATAAAAGACAAATCAGTTGAAGAGTTGAAGTAGGATCAACATGAATGAACACAATTTAGGAAAATTGTGTTCATTCATGTTGATCTCACAAAAAACTTGATCTTGTTTTTGTATTATGCATTTATTGCCAAGTTCAAAAGATCATAAGTTCCTAAAAAAAATGTATGCTATCTGTTGTTTGCCACAATGTGGAAATTTCTATTGCCAGTTCAAAATGTTACTATATTTTTACTGTGACCAAGCACGGACACGTCCTATGGCAATGATGACAATGATATCACATTTTTTGATATGGCAAGTGATGGCTAAGTTTGCCATAAAAGTTTTTAGACTAAAATATCATCATTACTTGACAAAACAGTAAATATTCTGTTTAAGTAGTTATAGTATAATGCATATAATTTACTACTAAACTTTAACTGATTATTTGCTTTGTATATCCTTAAACATTTTTTTAAGAAAAACCTTTCCAAACTTTTTAATCAACGATAAAGAAGCTACTTAGCTTCTTTATCGTGGATTAAAAAGTTTTTGTGTTGCCAGGTTTCACGGTACAAAATGAGAAACACAAACAAAGTCACATTTCACAAACACTTGGTTTGGTTGACACTTTCTGTAGTTATTCTGTTCTCACAAAACCGCCTTCCATGATGCGGCTTTTATTCTCTATTTTGATATTAAAATAGAGAATAAAAGCCATGACCACAAGCATGATAATAACTTTAAAAATTTCAAAATAACACAGTGCACGACGAAAATCTACGTTTATTTCTTTCCTATACCAGAGGATTGATACCTTCATGGCGATGCCACAATTTGTGGCTGTGTGGCATCGCTATACTAAAAAACAAAAGTCTGTACTAAAAAAAAACTAGTTTGTTTACTTTCTCCGATAGTCGTACACAAACTAGATTTTTGTCACTCGGAATGGGGTTCCATTCAGAGTGACAAAAATATAGTTTGTGTACGGATAACGAGCGTGGCGCGGTTGGTTTAAAAGACTTTGTATCCAAGACAAAACCAATAATAAAAAAATAGAGCGGCGCGGGCGTTTTACGACATTTGCATTTATTATAATTATCCGTATTAAGTGCAGATTTGCAGAACCGTAGACAGAGGAAAGTTATAGACTTTGTTAGCGTGCCGCTGACTGAGTGGGACAAAAAATAAAGGTACTTGTAACTTTAGGGTTACCATTTAAATTATTTTACCCCAAATCTTAGTTTTTACCAGACAACGCCAGAAGAGAGTTATGTTCTCTATCTACCTACAGGGCTTATTTAGCCCTAAATTATTTATAACTAGAAATAAAACATCAAAGCCAAATTATATTTTTTTTATTGTCTTTGAAATAGTATGTACAAATTTATTATGAACATTTCTTAATCTTTCCTTTGGTTCAAAACATGTTTCACTAAAGAACTATTATGAAAGTGTTTGCTGCATATTTTAGAGCTTTTCTTAGGCAGCCAGATATTTCTTCTTGTTACTTTAATCCATAATTTTCATGATTCTGGTTTTTCGGGATATCTGAAAAACCAGAAGGCGTTAAGGTTAAACGACAAATACTTAATTATTCATCAAAAAAATATTGAACGAAATTATTAAATTCTATGATCATTTCCTATTTTCCATTAAAAACTGGGGCAATTTCCCAGCACAAAGTGGCAACACTGAACTTTTAGGATAAAATAGCCGCATAATTCATTTTGAAACAGCATTAACTGATCTAAACTAGATAATAAAGCATCACAACAAGTGTTAAATTGAAAAACTTTTAGCAAATAACCAAAAATTGTGATACTTACGAATGAAAAGATAAACCGGGAATTTTCTTGTCACTATCACTTTTGCAACCAAAAACACTGCACCGTACCATTTTGCAGTATTAGATAAAGATCCTGCTCAACAGCGAACACATAATAATACAAAATTGATGAACTTGTGGAGAGGCGAGGTGTATTGCCCCTCCAACGAAAAGGGAGGATCCTCCAACCAGGTGGGTGTTGTGCCTGGCGGGCCACGGCCCGACGGTTGATGTCGGGCGGTTGTATATATGCAACTTTCGTTGCGAATGTTGCTTGCGCGATTCAGGCCTTCGTAGTTCTATGTAGCGCGGTAGATGTCGCTACATCACTCCCCCCCCGAGACCGGAGGTCGATGATCCAGATGAGTCAGCGGTCAGTGCGTCTGAAGAGCTTGCCAGTGCCAGGAGTGCGAGTTCCAGTGAGTCGGAACGGATGCCGCGTAGTCCGCAGTGAGTCGGGACTGTGAGCGGTGAGTGCGATGAGTCCCCAGTGAGTCGGGGCGATGCTGCGTAGACCTCAGTGAGTCGAGGTAGTGCAGTGAAGCGTAGTGGCTGGCTGCTGCGTCGACCAGGAGAGACGGCCTCTGCTTGTTGACCGGCCGAAGTGCAGTGTGCTGTGCCAAGTCGCTGATGTCGGCTGAGGGTTCTGACCAGGCTGCATGTCTGCTGCAGGCATGTGGTCAGGCTGCCCGTTGAAGCCGGAAGAGTGCTGGCTGGCTGTGTGACTCGCTGCTCGATGCTGTTGTGAGGGGAAGACGATGACGAAGGTGCTGGTCTCCGGAAGGCTGCGCTGATGTTCTTGCTCGGGGTCACCAGTGTGGAGAGGCGAGATGTATTGCCCCTCCGACGGAAAGGGAGGATCCTCCAACCAGGCGGGTGTTGTGCCTGGCGGGCTACGGCCCGACGGTTGATGTCGGGCGGTTGTATATATGCAACTTTCGTTGCGAATGTTGCTTGCGCGATTCAGGCCTTCGTAGTTCTATGTAGCGCGGTAGATGTCGCTACAAACTAATCAATAAAAAATTCAATGTTTATCACAATCTGTCACGAATGCTCAATCAAAACGTCAAAGTTTGCTTAGCAAATGAAGTGTTGACCTTGAAAAAACGGCCACGCGATGAGGGACAAAAATAGCATATCTCTTTTCTTCTCGGGCATCTGGTGATATTATATCCTTTTTTTTTTTTGGTGAAGAGAGATAGATGTATCCAGCAGTCTATAGTTTCCTCTGTCTACGTGCAGAACACTTTTTTTTTTTAAATTGAACTAACAATTTAATGTTTTTTATCGACGCTTCTCGTTTACTTTTTGCGAAAATATTATACATGTATTTTTTGTTGTTTCTTACATGGTGTAAAATACCCATAATAGGGTATTTTGGATTTAAATCTTTGGGTAATCCATTAATTGGTAATTTGGGTAATTTAAATCAGTGTTATTACTTACCTACTTTTTTATGTTTCAGACTACGTAGGTGGTCCACCAAATAATTATTAATCAGTGATACTCGATGATTGTTCAATCATTGCAAAGAAGCCATTTCAGCCCCCAAGATCAATAAAAAAATAAGTTGTGATAGGAACGGCAGTTCCTTAGAAAATATAGGTTAGCGAGCACCAGGAAGGGATTTTGGGAAACTGCCGCGGGGACTTGAAAGTACATAAGACACTAGGGGTAATACCATTATATATTATACCCTCATTATGACGGCGGCGTCATAACAATTATGTTAATCGAAACACTCTGCCATAGACACTGTGGAGGATTCCGGCGACCGGGACCGCAATTAACTCGAACTGCGGTCCCAGTCGCCGGATCCATTCATTTTATTTTTAATATTTTTCTTCCGGCGACTGGGACCACCAATATATGAATACTAAAACCTAATGTTCAAGTCAAAAAGTACAGTCAAACAAATAAATTTTCAAAATTATAATTACTTACTTATAGAAAAAATTCTGATACAAAAATAACATTTACATAGAATACTAGTTTTTACCCGCGACTTCGTACGCCTAGACTTAGTAACACAATAATTGTTGTCGGATTGTATTCATGGGATAAGAAGTACTCAATGTTAGGGAAATTCCCGCTTTGTTCCGAGAAAAGAAGTATTCAATATGCCAGCGCCAAACACAAACTATTAGTGTACCAACATTTCATTCAAATCCCGTAAGTAGGTCTCCTACATAAGTTTTCTGGGAATTCACGCATAATTTTGGGGTAAAATGTATCCTATTTGTTATTTCCGGTCACATTCCCTGCAAATCGGTTCAGTCGTTTTTGCGTGATTGAGTAAGAAATAAACAAACAAACATCCAAACTTTCACATTTATAATATTAGTATGAAGTATGATAATATGGAAAAAAACACTTTGATTACCGTTCTTGTCATTTAAAAATTACGTAAGAAATCTATAAAATTGGAAGGTCGATTAGTTCTACAAACTTATAACAATAAAATGTGTCATAAAGTCAAAGGAAAAGCGCTCCAACCGCAGGGACAGCTTGTGGCGAGCTGATGGTGAGTGGCGACACTGCAGTCTTTATTGCCCCAGAGAGTCAGACAGGACCTCGTCTCCACTTTGCTTTGCCCGTACTGGGTGGCTGGAGTGGAACGTCCGAGGGACTCTCAACTCTGTCTTGCCTTAACTGGCCGGCCAGAGGGGGGCCGCCAGAGCTATATGCTTGGGTGTGGAAGTGTCTTATGGCATAATAGCGGGAAAACCCAATCCGGGTCTCTTAAAGACCCGCGATGGTGGAACCGGAGCCGCATCTCTGTACACCCCTAGCCGCTCACACCGCTATTGCCGCATTCTGCCTGTACTGGCAGCTTTTCGGGGGGTCTAGCTAGTGAGGTAGCGAGACACCGTCTGCCATCCCTAAGGATGTATGTTCCAGGCTAAAAGGCAGACGCTGTTTGTCTCCGGCAGTAGAGGTTATCAGTCCACCAAAGCCCCATATCCATAATCCCAGTAATTTATAGTTCCATATTTTACAATAGTTCTACACCCGCCCGGGTTATTGCATGCCTGTACTTCTATAGTGCAGGTGTGGAGTGTCCCGGGTTGGTCCCCCATCCCATATTTAGATAATTAACATCTCTCCAAGGGGCCTCTAAGCATTGGACTTGTGTCCTAGCGCAAGCCTGCCAAAGCACCGGATGTTTTCCTCACGGGAGATACGCCATAATATCCATAAAGGAGATACATAATAATAATAACTTTTTATTTGCCATATAGGAGTAACATAAATTAACTTACTACTTTGAACATTTTTTTGTTTGACTGTACTGTTTTTGACTTTTGAACAATAGATTTTAGATTTTCGCCGGAAGAAAAATATTAAAATAAATGGAGCCGTTGACTGGGACCGCGGTTCGAGTTAATTGCGGTCCCGGTCGCCGGAATCCTCCGAAACGGCAGGGGTGGGGACACAACATTATACAGGTTTAGAATGTGTCAGATAATACCTACCTACAACAAATCCTTTTACTAAAATAAAGTTCTGGGAGTAGGGATAGTACGCAGACCCGAAGAAGCCTATTTTAAATAGATTAATAGATATTTAGAGAATAGATATTTTAAATATTTATACAATACCTACTATTTAAAATAGGGTTTGCAGCTCTAGTTGTCCCAAATTTGCCCACAAAAGGATTAAATAATTTTTAACTCAATATTCAAAATATTGTACTTTATTGTTACTAGACTTAACCTAGATGATAAATATAAAACTTATTATCCTAAAATTAACGGCACAAAATGCACTTATTAGGTAATTTTAGTCTTTTCAACTCTTAAATACTATAATTTATTATTTCACCTCCCATTGGTTTACAGAATTACCTACACATTTTCACTCAACTGCCTACAGTCTATTATATTAAACTTTACACTAGGTACGCACTACGATACTATACAGAGATACACTATAATAATTATATCATACAGAGAAACAGCCATTGATTGAATTGAAAAAGCCACGGATTAAAACACTATGAATAAGGTAGGTACGTAATGTGGTAAATAACGTAGGTATGTAAGCTTCTTATCTTTTACATATAAGTACCTACTACTCTACGTTCCCTATTATGAATCGGTTGCAGCAGCAGGAGCAAATTGTATAACAGAAGTGTGTCGAACAGCCGGTACTTCGGTATCAGGTTGGGGAATGAGTTTCCGTTTGCGCGGCGGCAACGATGATGGTGCAAAGGTATATTGGACAGAAGTTGATATTACTGGTGAGGGAGAAGGTGACGGTGAAGATGTAGGTGCAGTAGAAGCTGTGGGTGGAGCTGTAGAACACTGTGGGGAGGGTGGGGAACTAGGAGGAGTTGGGGGCAATTGTTGCAAAGCAACTTCCATTAAATCACACATTACGTTTCCATTTACCACCAATGAACCCGTAGATGGCATCTGTTGAGTGCGCGGTGTGTCTGCGCCGTGCTCTTTGTATATATGAGCTTCCATTTGTTTTTTGGTGTTAAATGTACCATCACAAACCGTGCAACGATAACACCGCTCGCCATAATGTTGAAAACGGTGTAATTTTAACACATGATTGTAGCCAAAGTCTCGGAGACATATGTCGCAAGTGTAAGGACGTTCACCGGTGTGTGTACGTGAGTGCACTTTGAGTTGTTTCGAGCAGGTAAATCCTTTTCCGCACCCAGGCGCCGGACATCGATATGGTTTTTCACCTGTATGGGTCCGGAGATGTATGACTAGCTGTCCCGATTGTATAAAAGTCTTGTGGCAATGGGGACAGGCATGGGGCCGTTCCCCAGTGTGAATGCGAGCGTGGCGGTGCAGCTTTCCCGAGTGTTCAAACGCTGCGTCACACACGCTACATCTGTATGGTCGCTCTTTAGTATGGATCCGACGATGCACTTGCAGGTTCTCCTTGACACTGAACATCTTGTGGCAATATTCACATTCAAAAGGCCGTTCACCGGTATGGGTCCGATAATGACGCACTAGTCTTGCAGGCACGGCGAAAGTTTTGTGGCAAACGTCGCAACGATGAGCATCGGCGCTGGCACGATGAGAGCGCGCGTGAGCTGTTAACGCACTCCTAGTGGATAGCGTTAGCCCACATTCGCCACATTGATGGACTCGTTCCTCCTCACCTGTCGAACGATATTGTTTTATTTCAATAGATGTTTCCATCATGTCGCGACGACCGTAATTATGATTGGCGACGACCGTTCACAGTACAGTGTCTGTTGTGTATGGCATGCAGCGACCAGGAATATCAGGATGCACCAACATAATACGGCCACGTAGGGGTGTGAGCGGAAAGAGGGGAGCGGAGCATAAGCCGAGTGAATGTCCTCTGACAGCACGTGGAGGCCTGCACCGCGGTTTCGACGCGATAGAGCCGCGGTGCAGGCCTCCACGTGTATGGGCCGCCGACCCCGCAGTTCGCACTAAGTAGATATCCCTCTCTCGCTCACGTTCGTCCGCCCCATTTACGATCTTAATTTAATTTTATGATTATTTTCTTGATCTTCAGTATTTTTACCTTGCTGTAAATATTTACACGCATTAGGCATACCGAAGTTTTGATCTAACATACGTACCTACTAATATTTTTGGCAAAATAAATGAGATAAAGAATAAGCAATTTCGCAAGTCGCCCATACCAAAAAATGTTTAAGACTGTTTAATATTTTAGTTTACTTTATAAGATATTTTTTTATATTACATAAATTTGTTTTCAGGGATTATTAAGTTATTTTAGTTAGGGCTTAATAACTACATAATTATTTCCTATTTATAAAATCTGCCAACATTCCTAGTGAACACAGAAAACATTAAAATTAATAAGGAATAGGTACGTATATTCCGTAAAAAAATAGTAAGTCTACCTGATAAACTATTAATTAATAGACATTAAATTAATGTCTCAAACTACACGTTATTAGGAAATATAATGTTGTAAATATAAATTCTTACCTATCATGTTTACACAAAGGTTATACAATGATGATGACTTTTCTATCAATGTTCAACGTTGTTAATGTTGGCGTAGGTTGTGTACAAAGGTTTGACAGCGTGCAACTCTAACGACGCACTCAATCGACTGACAGCGACTGAATGCCGCGCCGCCGCCGCCGCCGCTGCGGGCGGAGCAATCCAGAGCGGAATCGGTAGCGTTGCGATACATAAGAGTAAGCGGGAGTAATCAAGAATCGCTACCGCTTCACCTTTAGGTAGGTTTAAAGAAATAATGACAATATTTATAAAGGCAGAATATGATGATGATAATTATGATGTTAATTAAAAAGAGAAAAGCTTCTCAATTTGTCTGTAAGTACCTATCTCCGAAACTTAATGCCCGTGTTCTTTTTTAAATATTTCAATTAAGTAGGAACTAGGCAATTGTTTTTTTATTTAATGAAGTACCTCTTACTTTACTTATACCATTTAGGGTATTGGTAAGGAATAAAAACTAGTTATTGAGTCTACCTCTACTCTACCTACTCAAAATAGGAGGTGTACATTAAAATACGCGAAAATATATTAATACATAGGTACCTAATTTTTTATTTTCTAGCTTCGTAATTGTATTTCGTTCATTCGTATAAGTAGCTAGGTAGGTATAGCTTATTACTTTGGTATTTAATTATAATTATTAGATTAGCATTTCATATTATCTCGGATAAGCTAGTAGATTTTTATGCATACATAGGTACAAGATTTGGATTTGTAAATTGTTAAACAAGCCATATTTTATACTTACAACGTACTTACATAATTATTATAATATTAAGTATTATAATTTATACATGTATATCTATGTACCACGCGATAGACGGAGCGCGTTTGTTGAAGGTTGGTTGGAATGTCCAACGAGCGGGCGCGGGGTGCGGTGAGTGGAGGAAAGAGGGCAACGCTAGCGTACACGTGGAGGCGCACCGCGGTTTCGAAGCGCGCGTGTGAACTCTCGGCAACAGTGCGCGTGCGTAAGCCCCTTACCCCCTCGCCACCTTCCGCACTCTCCCTCTCTCCGATATCTGTCTGTCTAGGACAACAACATAACGCGAACTATGTTAGGTGGGTCTAGTGACCCGTGCAATTTCTGCTCTTAAGAACTTATTTTTTCAGTTAGCTAACTAGGTAGTTACAGTTTCCTGTAGCCATGTACATACGTTATAGGTAGTTACTTACATAGTAATGAAGGATAGTTCTCAAATTTCTTTACTGTGTAAGTGTGGATGCAGGGTAAGTGGGTAGGTTATAGGTTCATACTTTAGTATTTAGGTAGGTATATATTGCGATGGATGCAGAAATAGATATTTGTCAATAGAAAAGGGCACATGGATTACGTTTACGTTTTTTACTGTTTCTGACATTTACGTAAATTACACATTGAAATAAAACTACTTTTTACGGATTTTACGGACGTAGGGTAGCTGTCAGTAATTATATCATCAATTCATCAATACGCCCACCACCTTAGTCTGCCCGTGACCATGGACGTTGTAAAGGGTCCGAAACGTCGGGATTCATAATATCAATATAACGCAATAAAATCCGTAAAAAGTAGTTTTATTAATTAATCTTAAATTTAACGACAGCAAGAAACCTCATAGCTACTGATATATCTTGTATCCGCGAATAAGTACCTACATACTTACATATTAGGTAAGTTAGGTAATACAAAATTGTCGCGTTCACCTTGCCATTGAAAACAAATGTCATCTCAGCCTGTAACCGTTCTAAGCGGCCCAAGTGTAAAACGTCGACTTACTCACTAGTTAGATATTAGGTAGGTCCTGTAAAAATCGGTATACTTACCTATAAGGAGACAGCATCTTCTATACTTACTATTTACATTTTACATATATATTTACAACACAGGTAAACAAACATTTTTATATTTTGAAATACTAGAAGCGACTGGTTAGAAGAACTAATAATAATACATTCATTTATTCAGGTAATTGACACCCATTACAGAATACGCATTGATTAATATTAGGGGTTAAAGTATGAACTTGCCGATTTGTACTGAAAAATTGAAATTCGTTTTTTTTTTATTTAGTTACCATTATTATCTATACATTGCTGCCATCTGATAGGAAGGTCATTTAAGCCTTTGCGATAGAACTCTGGTGATCTAGATTTGACAAACTGTGTGAAAGCATTTTGTAATGCCTCCTGGGAACTGGGAATAAAACTTATTATCACGTAGAAAACTGACCAAATCTCGAAAAAAATGGTAGTCTGTTGGAGCAAGGTCTGGCGAATACGGAGGGTGACGAATGGTTTCTAATTGCACTTCCTGTAGAGTTAAAACGGTTTCTCGTGCTGTATGAGGTCTAGCATTATCATGGAGCAATAATGGTGAAGATCGATTCATGAGTCGGGCTGTTTCACTGCTAGTTTTGCTATCATTGTTCGGAGTTCGGCACAGTAGACATCTGCCGTTATTGCTAGATCGGAAAAAGCTATAGTGAATAACACCATGCTGAGACCACCAAACAGTTACCATTACCTTTTTATTGGTAAGCTTTGCTTCAGGACACTGTTGCGGCGTTTGACCTGGGGTCAGCCATTGCATTTTTCGCTTACGGTTATCGTAAAGATTCTACTTTTCATCACATCTCACAATTCGATCCAATATTCCTTCATTTCTGTATCGATTCAACAAGGCAACACAAGTTTAGTTTCAACACGAGTTTCTTTCTTTCATCACGAGGTAGGTACCCATTTTTCATATTTTTCAACCGACGAAAAACAAAAAACGGAGGAGGTTCTCAATTCGACGTGCATATTTTTTTTTTATGTATGACCACGCATAACTTTTTACTGTGTAGTCCGATTTTGATAATTCTTTTTTTATTGGAAAGGGTATACCTCGAACTAGGTCCCATATACCATTTGGAAAAAAATACTATTGTTAAGTGGGAAAATAGGGGTGATTTATTTTTCACTCGCAGATTTTAAAGCTGAGTTGTGTATTACAATTAAATCAAAAGTAATCATAGATTAAGCATGTAGTAATTAGTAGATTATAGCCACAAAAAAATATAAAATAAAACTTTTTAACATAAAAATTAGACCGACGAAAAACTGAAAAGCAAAAAATAATAAACGTTTCTTATTTAAGGGTCCGGCGGAGCGTGAATTGCCCATACAAACGTAATATCCATATAATTCATAATTCAAACACAATTTTATTAACTTGTGCTATTATTTGGATTCGGATACCTTTAATCTAGGTTCCTGTGGTACCATTTTGTCCAAAATACTTCAATGGAAATAAATATAGGCGAATGTAAATCTTGATATTTTTACGATTTTTCGTCCGGTTTTCCGCTCATTGATTTAATACTAAAAACAACAATATTTGATCTGTTTTCTTCTCTATGACACAGATTATATTATAAATTATCATTAAAACATCAGGAAAACATTATACTATGAACTTTTAATTTATAAAATGTTAAATTACGGCACGCCACGCAATATAGCCCAATAACTAAGCCCAATAACTAGCATAATAACTAAGTTCTTATACTAATGTAACTATGCCTAAATAATTATGAGTCGGCGCCAATTTTTTTGGAATGTTCATCGTTGGAGATTTCACGTTTCATTGTTATTTTGATTTGGCTATTTCTTTAAATTTAAAGTACTTAAAGTGATCTTTGTTCATGGATTGTTTGGCGCCGACTTAAAATTACTTAGGGATACTTACATTGGTATAAGAACTTAGTTATTATGGTTAAATAAGAAACGTTTATTATTTTTTGATTTTCAGTTTTTCGGCGGTTTAATTTTTTTGTTAAAATGTTTTATTTATTTTATTGATTTGATGCAAATGAGTCAATATTGTTGGTAAGGTATCGTTAAACCATTCCGCTAATTCATGGGTAGTTTGGCTCGGATCGGCTTCCACGATCTCTTTCAATTCATTGTTATTCACCTGTGTGGGCGGTCTTCCACGTGGTTCGTTCTTCAAATCAAAGTTTCCATCACGAAAGTCGCACCAAAATCGCACGGTGCGTACATTAGCAGTCCCCTCTCCAAACGCAACATTGATATTGCGAGCTGTTTCTCCCGCCTTAGTTCCGCGTTTGGACCTTATATTAAAAAATCACTCGAATTTCCGAAGTATCCGTCTTCCTTGACTAAGTTGAATAAAAAAAAACAACTGAAAGTCGATAATCGAACGTACATTTTTTAAAAGAAGAACTTCACGATGTGAAAATAGTTTTAATCAAAAATCTCAAACCATGAAGGTTCTATATCAATTCGAAGTACCTATTACAATAAAACGGCAATTTCATACAGATTCAATTAAGACAGTCACATGAAAAATGCTTATAAATTATGTATAATACAAAATGTTATTAAATAGTAAAAATAATAAATTCTTCGTAAAAATCTATCTTTTAAAATAAGTAACATAGGTAGATATAATTATGAGTCTCTGCTAAAATTGTGTCCGCAGAAGGCTTTTAGAAATAGGTAGGTACATGTGTCGTTTATTAGTTTTCGAGCCACCACCCGTTTTTCGCTGGATGGAATTGTGTTCAAAGGACCATTTTATTTTTATTCGACTGCGGTGGAACCAAAAAGTTACGATTTTTTTCCCAAAAGGTACTTATCTTTTTATTTCCGCGATTTTTGATTGATTACTGTGTGTCCTTTAATTAATTTTATCCTTGTATCGTGGAGAACTTTACAAACTTACACAAGGCTTAATGCAGGAGCTGTTTATAAAAAAGAAAATAGGTATAGGTACTTAAGTACTTACGTAATTTTATTAGGTAAGTGTACCTGAAACCTATGTAGGTGCGTCGTAGTAATGTTTCCTACCCAAGCGCCTAGCTACATACCTACATAGATTCAATTTTTATAAATAGATGTCTGCTATGTCAGAATAAAGGTTCGTAGTTCACAAAGTGAACAGTGAGGGGCGCACAAGAAAAAGGTGAGTGCGGTGCGCGGGGTGAAGTTCCGACACGCGCTGCACGGTCACCGAACGTTCGAAACCACAGTGCTGAGGCCACACGGCTCGTGCGCCCGATTCAACCTTCCTCAACGCGACCGCAACTGACCCGCGCGCCACGGGCCGCACCGCGCCGCGCCGTCCCGCCCCACCCCGCTACCGCCGCCGCGCCGTACCCGCCGCGGCAGCACTTATTCTTTCGTTTGGTTATACTTTTTTAATTATGATAGGATAGGATGTAGACGTAGGTAGGTAATAATTATGAATACGTCCACTGTGGGGTAAGATTTTATAGTAGACTAAATACAACCTACAACGATACTAAGTAGGTAAGTACCTATTATAATAAAAAAGAATATCGAGGTAAGTAAGTATACCTACTTTATGTACCTACCTACTTAATTACACATAAGTATTTAAATTACCTACATAGGTTCCTAAGTACCTACCTATCTGTATTTTGTAGATAGGCAGGTGGTACCAATACCATTAGCATTAACTCCAAGCCCAAATTATGTTCCGCTGAACTCGTAACCTACCTAAGTTGGGCTACGCCCGCTGGGTTGTTTAGCTCCCTAGCCTAGGTCGAGCTACAGTAGACGTAGGTACCTACATAATGACTGATGCATGCATGCGTGACGTCAGTTGGGCATGGGACTGGTCTAGTCAAAGCTATTAATCCATGACACGTCCTTCGAAAGGCCATCTAAGAAGATTTAAATCTACTTATAATTTAAGCAATCCCTTATTGTAAATTTGATGCATAAGTACCTAATTATGGTCTTCCGAGTTTGTTTCTCCGTTTGTTTCGGCGTTTCTACTCAGAGGTAGACAGATGGGTAAGTAACAAAATGCCGAAGCCAAGCTGCGTCATTCAGGCCGTAGATTGAAAGACGTAATCTCTGAGGTACGGTACGTAGGTATTGTATCAAATTCCAACATTTGACATCTTAGGTTTACGATTATATTCATTTCCGAATCCAAGCCTAAGATAATATTGGATGGTGTGTAAGTGTATAGTATGACTTTGTGGTGCGTACCACTACCAGGCACAGGGTTACCTAGCGAACTATAGTAGGCAAGTACCTACGAAATACTGCGGGGTGATATAGGTGATAGTAAGTACCTATCAAACCAATATAATTTTTGTTCCGCTGAATGTTACGAATTTCAAGATATACCTGGTAAATTATTCGTAGTAGGTACGAGTTGCTCTACTCATTGATAATTTTATTGTTTTTTATAGGTATCGAAATAATATTTTTCAAAAATCAGTTTTGGATAGCTTTACCTGTTGGCGTCTGCACTAGGCCATACTTATATTTTATAAAGCTTTTTCTGAAAAATACTACATAGGTATACATAATCGGCCGAAAAATTTTTGACAACCCTAACAAAGCAGATCGTAGTATTTCTTCTTGAACCTGCTGCCAAGATGTAAGTCTTTTCTTATTCGAAAGTACTTACGACTTTACGAGGTTTTATGATTAGGTATATATTATAAACACAACAAATCACCACTATTGCAAAGACATACCCCTACTCCAATCACTCACATTAAGCTTGATGTGCTTCGGAGTTAGACCTGCCTGCTTGATGAATCGCCGCCAACCAACTTTTTTTCTATCAAATATAGTAGGTATTTTTAAAGTTATTAAAAATATTGTAGATGGCAAAAAAATGAAAAAGAATGATATAGTATGTGACATACAACAGACAGAGACGTTACGAAACGTTCGATGACAGCTCGGGAGCTCGTATGTCATTGGAATAAGATTCATTTTAGCTTGGCTGCTATCGTCGCGATTGCGTGCGTAATATTTCGCGGTAGACCCCCAGAGCGGGCTGCCGCTTTACACAAAATATGGTAGTTTCGCCTACTATCGATCAAATACTATATTTTTTAGAAATATAGCATTTGATCCCTTAAAATAGTAGAATACTATATTATATAGTAGGGTTGGCAACCCTATGTGTGTACATAAGTCACACCCCTTCTCGAAATGGTAGGTAACTACTCTGAAAGGGATCAAATTGAAACTTAAAAATGCATATTCTGTAGTTTTTTTTCCAAATCAAGATGAAGTAAATAAAAACACTAGGTACTGAAATAACGGTTAAAATATTTTATTCGTTATTTCAATAGTGTGGTCAGTGTAGTAGGCAGTGGATATGTTTATCAAAGTCACGTCCGTGATTATCAATAAACGTATTAGTATGAGGTCTATGGCTGCCATTTCCGGGCCATATGTTATCGAGAGTCTTAATCCTTAATTACCAACGTTTCAATCACTTATTTAAGTACATTTAAAAAGTAAACCGGCGGTTTACATGAAGTGGTTCACGATGGGGATTTGGAAACTTCTAAATCTCACCGTCCCTTACAACAGTTACAACAAAACTACAAGTTCAGCCTGAAGGGGCGAACTGCGACTAACACCGACTGAATTGGCTAGGGTACTAAATAAGATACGAGTTCGAATCCAAGGCACGCACCTGACATGTGCGTATTAAATATCACTTGCTTAAACGGTGAAGGAAAACCGTGTAGAAACCGAACTGAAGCCTTAGAGATGACTCTCGACGGTGTGTAGTCTGCCAACCCCAGTAGTAGGCCAGCGTGATGGACTATAGCCTAATCCCTTCTAACCGCCTGAGTCGCATTTATCCGACAAAAAATTTCGGGCTTATTCCGCCTGAGTCGGATTTATCCGACACAAAACCCTGTGTATTATATATTCAATTTCTAAACGTATTACGATGTTTTAGCTTAAAATACATTTTTTTTCGAAAGTTTATCTATTCAATCTTTTATTTAGTGTTATAATTCAGATTTACCATATCAAGAAACAAAATAAAATACTATTTCAATTAAGGTAAATTTACTAATATTATCCCAGAGAAAGTGTATTGACTTCCAACGCCTATGTCGTATTTATCCGACAGTAGTGATGAGACATAATGTTAGAATTTTTAAAATATAGAATATGCTTAAACAAAAATATTATATTAAATACCGAGTTATTATATAAAAAAAGTACATTTAGTAATTGTTATTTAATAACGTGTTGTTGTTGCTTTGTGTAAATCTACATTTTTGTAAGAAATTAGCGATATCAATATTTTTGTACGGACAACTGAATGCAAATTCAAATTCCCATCCCTAGACTGTGTCCCTTTCGCCAGTTAGCCAGCGCCTGCGTCGGATAAACACGACCGTTCATGACGTCAGAACCGAGTTGAGCCGTATAGAATTTTCCATTAGTGTTGCGCGTGTTTTTGTGATATAAGTTAGTAAGATTTACGTTCGTGTTTTAAAAATTGAAATTTACCATGACGACTGCTGAAGAATTAATAAGAATTTTTCGATTGATTATGTATTTACTATACCTATTATTGTAAAATGTTAAGTACTTGTAATTATTAGACTGATTAGGTACTACTGAGAAATGAAAAGGCGAGGTTCATTCAGTATAGTTATAGTTCAGCATAAGAATACTTAATTAAATACCTACTAATAAATCGACCGATGTTTTATTTGCTTACAAAAAATGACGGATATTTTCATTAAGTAGTAGTAGGTATGTATGTACGTATATAGTTGTTAGTTAACCAAGCTCGTAAATACAAATATCAGTACCTAATATAGCCAAATATCGACATCGAAAAATTTACCTGTAACCTTTGACCTATAACATCCCTGTATGTTGTAGGTATTTATTGTTCGATTCTATGTGCTCTGCGCTGGGGGCACGCTAACTGATAAAAAGTCGGGCGGTTAAAAGGTTTGAGAGGAGACCCGTGTCCAGCAGAGGGACAGTACTTATATGGATATAATAAAAATAAGATAGATGTTTCATCTTTGTGTTTATATGTTTATGTCTATGTTTGCCGATTACAGATGGAATTTTGGCACATTTTGTATGAAGCGTATGTTTAATTCCTATCTCTACCTCTCTCTCTCTCTCTATATCGGGTACCTTAAACGTAAGAATTTCCAGGTATACCAATACGGAGGCATGATAAATACTCAACTCGACTTTTTTTATAACAGTAGTATGGTGGCAAACAAGTTAATAATGTCCCATCTGATGGTAAAATGAAAGGCCAATTGTGAGGTTGGCAGTAAAACGGTTAAAGTCCCTCCACTGCTAACAGTGCTAACACAACGTTTCCTCGCGGAGAACTGACAGCCTTGCTCACAGTAAGAAACACAACATAGCTCAAAGCAGTGTTATTTCACTTCGATTTTCTGCAAGGTCGAGGTACACTTCCCCAGTCAGGCAGGTCCAATTTGAGTGAAATTCCTCCCACTATCCTACTTCTAGCACTACCTTTTGTTACAGCTAGCACTACCTCTACCACTAGCCCTACATCTCTTTCTTTTAAATTACCTTTCTTTTTGATTCATGAAAAATGTAAAGGAAGCTATTAGCACGAGACAGACGTTACTTGACATTTTTGTTCGTCTAGGTGTCCTCTACCCTTACTACCCTCTGTCTACGCTTACTACTTTCATCTTTCGACGCGATTTAAAAAAAAAAACAAAATGGCGGCGGGTCGATATGCCAGATCGGTTAACTTGTATCCACTTTGAAGTGCGCGTTTCAAATAAGAATAGAAACGTCAATACTCTCGAATGACCGCGA
The DNA here is from genome assembly GCA_964056405.1 of Acronicta alni. Classification (NCBI taxonomy): domain Eukaryota; kingdom Metazoa; phylum Arthropoda; class Insecta; order Lepidoptera; family Noctuidae; genus Acronicta; species Acronicta alni. Next base: position 12,605,458 of record OZ043916.1, on the reverse strand, counting down.
TCTGTCAAAAAAGTACAGCTTAGTAGTACATAAAAAAAATGATTTTCTTCTTTTGAAATAAAACTATAATACATTTTAAGCAGTAATACCAAATCCAGAATGTTGCGAGTTAATAAAAAGGCACAAACCGCCAAAAAACTACAATATAGACAAAATTTTAAACTCTCGTTTTTAAACTCTTTAAACGCCCTTGAAGTTTGAAGCTGCCACCCTAGAATAGACTATTTGACAGGTTTTTAAAATCCATTTTATATTATGTAGTAGAGTTTAAGGAACTCAGTAAAAGTGGTTTTTTTTTTAATTCTGGTACATATTTGCTGAAAAATATCAAATTAAAAATACAATATTTAAATAGTGTGCCAAAACGCTACTTTGACAATATGGCGCTGCAATGGGGTCGGTGACGTCACACGCCTGTATTCTGATCTGTGGTACATATCATCCACATACATTTGTTGCAAACAAAAATCGAAAGTGCGATTGGATTTACATTTTATCAGTGAAATAAGTGACAAAATGAGTTACAAATGGTGTGCAGTTACAAATATGTCGATAAAAACTCCGGAAAAACTATTTGTAAGTGTTCCAAAGAATGTCGAAGTGCGCCGAAAGTGGTTGAAACTTTCTTGCAGGGATCCTAATGATATAGCGAATAGTACAAATATTTTCTTCTGTGAAGACCATTTCGATGTAAGTAAACGTATTATATAAATTTTGTAGTAATTAATTACATTCTGAATCTAAATATTTTCGTTATTGATTTGAGGTTATAATACCTCTAATGTTTATAACAGAATGTCTTGCAAATAACTTCGAATATTTCCGCTGTTTTCAATAATATTAGTTAAAAAGTGTAGCTACAGAGTCTTATGATTTCAATAAGCATTACACTAAAAGATCCCGACTATAATATATATATCCTATATAAGTTCGATGTAGAAGTTCATCATTATTTCACTTTCTTATGATATAATTTAAGTTACTGCTAAAGTGTTAATATACTTTGCTGTTTTCACATTTTTTAGCTCCGAAAAGTCTGAATTATTTTTGAAAAACAATCCGACCATGATTGCGTCGACTTGGGGCAGGTTTCTGCTGTCGGCTTTTACAAAATCGTTGTCCATGGTAAAAGTACTTGACAGAATTTGTAAAATATTGCGGATAAATCACACAAAAACAATGAATAATACAGAAAATCTTATTAAAACAATTTAGAAAGCTGATAAATCACAAGTAGACGCAAGTACGCAAACGAGGTTTCCAAGCTTGTGACGTCATCACAAACTCGACCAATCAGGAGCGTTTTGTGTCACGTGACAAACGTTAGAAAAATGCATTTTTTATTTACGGATTTTTAAATAAATCAGATATTATTTTCAAGTTACGTTTATAAAAAACCATTTTTAAACTCTTAATTTATACTGATAACAGTAATTGACACTTTATTTTTCGCATTGTCAAATAGTCTATTGTGATTTAAATACAATTGATTAAATCTGGCATTTGATTAGCATAGGGTGGCTGACAATAATGTTCAACAATTAGAAAGCAAAATTGAGAATGTAACTCTGGAAACTATTAATTCAGATTGATTGATTCAATTACCAGTGACGATGGGCAAAAAGAAATTAACCACGTCAAATTAATCAAAAATAAATACTAAAATAAGAGGATTTTTTTCAAGACGACGATAACTATAGCTTTATTAAAAACACAGGGTATAAAATATCTCATTTTCTTCTAAATAACAGTCGGTGGAATATTTTAAATATCTATAAAATATTATTTCAAAAATATCTACTTTGCTGTGTTTTGATTTGCTAGCTGGTTTGAGTTGACAGCTATGACGTCACAAGATGGCTGGAGTGGAGAGATGATCATATTATGAGAAAATAATTTTAGTTTTTACTGAGATGAATTAGAATACATAGAACAGTTTAACTGGAGAATTATCAAATAGTGAAATATGAGAGCATTCAAAACGTTACTTTTAAGTGAGGCTCGGTTTGTTTAATGATGTTGACTTTATTCAATATACTTCACTTAATTATAAAGTGAAGTTCATTGAGTAATATTCGTACAGCAACAGTATTTATTGATAATAACAGTATAAATAAGTATATAGAATTGTAGATCATAAAGCCATTATTTACTTTGATAGGGAAAGCTGCATTGCACTGATATGAACTCGTTTATTATTCAAACCTAATCTCATTACGCATCTTTATTATAATGTTGTTTCATCCAGTTTGTTACATTTTATATATTATTTATTTTGATCGATATCGATATATTGATGCGATACAACACTATCAATACAAACATTGACAATTTATTTTAAATTTTTCACAATATGTTTAATAATGCAATGCAATGCAACTATAGTTTAAACTTTAGTCTCGTTTGGTAGTTGAAATTGCCAATCTATGGAGTCAATGGCATAAAGTAGTTTTGACTGTTTTACTCTGTCATGTCTTGGCGTAGGAATTTGTAAATATTTTGTCATAATGACAATGACGTAAGGATAAACGCGTCATATCGTCAATCAAAAACGTCAAACAAAGTCAAACTCAAAAATTAAAACTATTCCCATTAGGGGCAACAAGTTTACAAAATTACAACATCTACCGACAATTATAATTATCTCTTAAGTCATAAATTGATTCACGAAAATTAGACATTGAAACGAGACGGTATCCTTTTATCACAAACAACTCAAATGGGAGGGGGAGACTTGGTAAGTTTAACTTCGCAGCAAGAAGCCAACTAACTTTAACTTCAACGATATTGCTTACTCACATATTATGATTAAGTACAATAATCTCATAAATTAATTGAAATATTTTAGAACTCCAAAAAATCATGGCATCCGAATACAATGAAAAACCAGGAACGCGTGTGGAAGGCAGAACAGGCTGTGGCTGAGGAGAAAAAACGGATGTTGGAATTACAACGAGAACGCGCAGAAGAAAGAGATCGCGCAGAATTAAACATTCTTATGAAACATAGCAGCACTAGTACTTCGGTCAATGAAACCCGCTTATCTTGGATGTATGATGTAGGGTATACGTGTTTACTGATTTTTGATAACTTTACTTACTTTGTACTTTTTATGTTTACTACGGTTACTACTCACTTACATTAATGTAATTTTTATATTAGAAACTTGCCTTTTTCCCATTGTCATAGGCATAAACTACAGAATGCAATGATCATATTATATTATCACTTGTTTTGTTTCAAAACTCACATGCCAGTCCTCAGGCATCCAGTCATCGCCTTCAGATGTTTCTTTCCTTCTGAAATATTGTAATTTTTTATTTAAGTATATTATTTTTGTGATGATCCCATCTTAGGTTACTTTTGATAGTCAACATTTACGAAGGTATCATACAAGAATATGTGTATAACATTAGTTGTTGTTTAAAGTATTTTTTTATATTTAGCAGGTACATAATGATGTTAGTGTCTAAGACATAAATAGCACCATAGAAACCTCAATCAAATTAAAAAACAAAAGTATACTATACTTATTCCTTGGCTTAATATTTTTTTGTGCTTAATCTTTCAGAAACCTGATAAGAAAGTTGATCAAGAAGCATATCTCCTTGGTAAATCAATTGACAAAAATGCTAAAGAATCAGACAAATTGGAGCAGGATGTCATCCCAGCTGTATCAAGAAGAGTTATTGGGTCTAGTATGTTAACTGCAGCTGGGGATGCACAAGTAGATATGTCTCGGAAGATTCGTGAAGACCCTTTACTCTTGATAAAAGAGCGTGAGCGTGCTGCACGTGCAGCTTTGTTAAATAATCCTCTGCAACGACGTAAACTGGCAGAGTTATTGAGAAAAGAACAGGTGACATTTTTATTTACTTATTAGTATTACCAATGGTCTATAGTCTGCTTTCCATGATAAATAGAACATGAGAATAAAGAATAGAAGAAAGAATTGAGCAATATAAACCAATCTATACAGTTTGCAACTTAATACACACAATGAGTATCAATGACAAAAACATACCATCACGGTGGTATTCCTTGATGGTTTAGGCAGAGGTTTACTATGTAAATTCACAGTTTGCTGGTATTTTTAAGTCCCATGTCATTACATGGGACTTAAAACTACCAGCAAACTGTATGCGGGCCTATATGGGGCCTATTATATATATATAGCCTATTGCCATGGATAGGCCAGGGAGAATAAAAGTGGACTGTATATATGATTGTATGATGTATTAAAAAATGTATTTAAAAGATTACAAAATTGATGTTTGCAACACCATGTCTACGGTTGGTAATGCTCGTGCGACCGTTGCGTACCGCGCGCCCCCGCGCCGCCGCCGCCGCTGTCCCGCGCACCTCCTACCAATATTCACGTATTGTGTGCGGGAACAGCCATTTAACCAGGCACAAATCCAAACTTCGAGCTGTTCCTGAGTATTTAATAGAAAAACCCAATAAAACTTTATTCAACCTCATCACGCCTATATTCTATATACATGATGGTATGTTTTGTTTGTTTATGCCTGATTTTTTGCATAATGAATGGGTCCAGTTCCTGGCTAGGAATATTGATTTTTCAAAAACCAATGATGCAGTTTTAGCGTCAATCAATAATGGGCCGTCGGATTTGGTTATTTATGTACACTCACTTGAAAAATTCACCTGTAAATTTTATTTCTCTATATTTTTTTTAGGATTTAAGAAAAGAAAGTAAAACAAAAAATACATCTAAAAAGAAAGACAAAAATCTTGATGACCTGCTTGCAGCTAAACTTAATGCTCTGGGTGGGCAAAAGGGAATAGATTTAGCTACTCTATTGAATTCTGACGATTCGTCGTCTGATTCGTCATCAGATAAAAAAAAACAAGCTAAGAAGAAGAGGAAGAAAGAAAAACATGCAAAAGAGAAAAAACATAAAAAGGAACGTAAATATTGTCCAGCTAGTGATAGTGACGATGAACTATATAAAAAGAAAGAATGTAGACCTGAGGATGCAAAAAGTAGTAAAACGTCTGAACATCGTAGTACACCAAACAAGAAGAGTGATTTAAAAAAAAGGAAGAGTCCTCGGAATGAAAAATATTCAGATAGTGAAACAATTACCAAACGTAAAAAAAACAATTTAGAAAGGCATGCTAATGAGCGAGAATATGAAGTAGATTATAAATATTCGCGTGATTATGATAATGAAAGTGATCGTAGCAGACATAAGCCTGGGAAACCTTACCCTAGGCCTGAAGAAAGGCGAAACTATGGCGTAGATCAGGGGGAAGGTAGGAAGCGTGGTGGCATGAGTGAAGAGGAAAGAGCTGCTAGACTAGCGGAGATGGCGGCTGCGGGGGCCGAGCGGGAGATAGAGCGCGGGCGGCGCGTGGCCGAGCAGCGCGCGGACGAGCAGCGCTCGGACGAGCAGCGAGCCGCTCAGCGCCGGCCTCACGCGCCTCGCTCCGCGCATCTCGACGCACGGGCTCTACCTGACTCGTTGGAAAGTAGAATTCACTCTAACAGGCATTACATACAACGTGATAAACGCCATATGAATGAACATTTCGCTCGACGATAAATATATTAAAAAAAAAATAAGGAAGATAAATGTAAACCCACAATAAAATTTTACAATTAATATTATTATTATTTTTATATTATGGTTACAAATTTATGATTTCAGCAGTGTTATTCCATTTTTATTTTGAAGCAACCAACACCTCATTGTGAATCTTGTTAATCCAGCGGAATCTTCTCTTTAACTATCTGTAACAATGATTAATACTTACATCAAGTAACAAATTACAGACATAATACAAAATCTGTTTATGTGATTATTAAAATGTATATTATACTTTCGTTTCTGTACTATTGAAATTGGAATAAGTTTTTGCGAGGGATTTCAAAGGACACAATGCTCCCCTCCATGTGTCTATAATTATAACTAAAACTCGAATTCAAAGCTATGTTTATGCTAAACTTGGGCTTAAATTAATTAGCACTTCGAATGTGGAGTAATTAGAACAATTCTCAGAATCCCCGCCAATCAAGTTAGGTAACACATTTTTCCCCGTGCAGTGTTTAGAGCAAATAATTATGTCATTTATATATATTAAAATATATCACAAACAAGTGTAGGAAAACTGTACCTTGGCAAGGTACCTAGTTCTATTAATATTATTACTTTACAGTAGCTGACTTGCTCGATAGGCAGCTGGTAGTATTTTACTTTTGTTTAGTTTGACAGTATGTATGTCCATGTCTACGAAGGCACTGTGTGCCTGTACCTCGGCGCACATCCCGGCATAGATGGGGTCAGTGTCCCAGGGGCCGCGCTCGGGTAGCGGCAGCGCGCGGCGGCGCAGCTCAGCCACGAGCTCGGCCACGTCCATGATGGGGATAGGGTCGAGGCCGCGCGCTTTTCCCGCCAGATACTCCACGTAGTGTGCCCTGCAAGTACAAAGTGTGTCAACACACCTCGACGAGGCTCCGCTTGTAGAGGCCGTCTAGTGAGCCGTAGGGTCGAGGCGGAGGCCGGAGCGCGGCGCGCCGCACCAGCGTCTCGAGGTCATCTATTCCCAGGATTGGAAGTGGGTCGATGCTGCAACGGCGTACCAACCGACTCAGGTATTCCAGGTAATGGTTCCTGCAAGCACATACCTCGCTCACCGCATCGCTCTTCTTGACCGTCCTAGGTACTTTATTCACATTGCTTTGCTATAACGAGCACGCATTAGTTTACCTAATTATGAATTTTCTATATTATATTTCATATAATATTTTTAAATAGTACTTGCTTTAAGATTTTTTAATAGAAAAAATACTCAACTAAAATAGTATCATTTATGCTCCTTCATCATCCTTAAACAATAGTAGACAGGTAGGTATTCTACCTATCCTATCTCAAATTGCCAGAAGGTAAGGCTATACTAAATATAGATACCTAATGTAGGTTTGTAAATAATTACTATAGAATCATGTTAAAAAAAGTAAAAAGGTTATTCAACAACGGCGGCAACCAGGAGGCGCCCCGCCCGCCACACTACCAGCCCCACTACCAGCCACCAGCCCGCCGGCGGCCGGTGACGCTCGCACACTCACCGAGCGGTAAAGGCTTCCAATCGTACTCCAAGAGACAGGTAATACATTTTACTTTCTCTGAGCAACGCGTTCGTGATATCAAATATCTTTGTGAGCAGCACATTAGTAGGCATTCTGATTGACTTACAATAGTATCGAGAGTCAAGATTCTAGCCTCGTATATGTATGTAAGTATTGTTGCTGCCTCATTAGTCTAGTGGTCCTAAGCGCGACTGCTACGCTAGAGGTCAGTGTTATTGGATTTTTCTATGAAATTCTCAGTAGCAGCTCGGAGTCTGCATTTGTGCCCGGTTAATGGCAATAGGCTCACCCCGTATTACATGGGACCTAAACATACTGGCGAAATATGGGTGTACATTAGTATACCTCTGCCTAACCCTTTGGGAATACAGGCGTGATGGTATGTTATGTATATGTTATTGTTGCTTGGTTTGGCTTACATTTTTAGAAGATAATCTTCCTCACTGCGATTTCGTACGAGCAATGTATATATGAACTGTGTCGGCTGTAATATAGTTGTGAAGTTAAACATGGCAACGATTCTTTGAGATTCTGTAATATAGAAAAAGTACCTACATGTACTTATAGACATAAGTACCTACTGTAGGTGGCGTTATACTTACTTGCAGAGTCCTGCATAGTTAGCCGGAGCTTCACTGCCACACATGCCATCTACGAGTCCCGTAGGTGTTTCTCGTTGTAATAGTACAGGACACCGCCCTGTACTACCTTCAGTTGCATTTGTTTCGTAGGTGACGTTGTTCATCTGAAATATTTCAAAATAAGTAGGTACTTTGGCTGTAATTTAATACAATTCTAGCTGCGCCACATTCAGGTGATGCCAAAGTTTTGTTAGCTAGTCAGTTCTTATGTTGTTTTTCTAATACATATCATTGTTAATTAACATTAGGTATATTGTTATATAATATAGGTAATTTATAACAATATAAGTTGTTATATTCTTAATAATATATAAAGTAGTATATAGGTAAGTACATTGTCACTTTGATTCATCTTATATTAGGTATTATTGGAGTTTGCTATTTTGACCCCTGGGTGGCAAGCACTAAATTAAAAAATCTATAGATATTTAAAATAATTTTAGCCAATGGGTTGCGTAGCGTTCAATGATTTTGTGTTCTGTGGGAATCGAACCCACGACCTCGTGACCAGCAGTCCGACACGCGAACCACTAGACCACAGTCGTCGACATATACTTTTACTAGAACTTTCATCATCAACATCATTAATTATGGTTTTTCTCGGGTATTACCATGTGCTGTGTATTTAAGACTGTAAAACCTCTACATAGGTTCCTAATAATATAATAATCACTCTGGTAATGTACCAAATAAGCCGACGACCTCATCCGATGACATGTAAAACAATTGCTAGTTTAGGCGTCGCGTCGCCTGTCGCAGTTATAGATTTAGGAGAGGGACAACCTTGTCACATGTGTAAGTACTGTTCCAAGGACGAGTGAGCTAAGTTTACCAGTAAAACAAGTCTGTCAAACATCTGTTGGATTGGCTGATTTTGCATGATCACCATGACCGCTGCTTTTTCGTTTTATTTTATTACCTATCGTGGCTGTAGCTCTCTCTTTCGATGCGGAATAAGAAGTGATCGATACTTGGAATAATATATTTTCTTGACAAATACCTACTTAGTACCTAATAAGTACAAAGTTATTACCTGAAGTAAAGTTTGTAACTCATGTGGTTCTTTGTCCCGCAAATAAAACAAGCAGTTTCGAGGGTGATGTGCATGAAGTCCCAACTTGGCACAGTAATCACTCATGCCGCACCTCGCGCCCATTGTGAAGGGCTTTCCGCAGCCGTAGCAGAACTCGAATTTACATTGTGTACATGTAAAATGCATGCAGCCACCCCTGAAATGTAGGTCAAACAGGTCACTTGAAATAAATTAAAAGATATAAAATAATTAAGCATTATGTGGCCATTATTTAAGGGGGCAGTACCTGGACAAAGAGTACTTAAAGTGGCATCTTGGACACTCCAGGCCATTGTCTCGTAAATGTTGCTGTATTGCAGTTACCGAACGTTCAGGATCGTTATCTTCTAGCCATGCAGTGTATTGTTCACAGCTCAGTCCTTCGTGATTAGCATTCCACTGTAAAATGTAAGAAATATTATAGTACCTGCTTATATAACCATGGTATATAATTAAAAGAGCAAAAAATTCTTACCGTTTTTCTACAAGTCGCGCAACTTATTGATCGACATTCTGGGCATCTTATTTTCTTTTGTTTCGGATGTACAAAAAATCCTGAAGAACATTCCACACACCACCTGAAGTTCGGATCCCGAGCTAAGGTTCGGTCTCGTAACTGTTAACAATCGTTCAAGAAATCAATGATTATTATGGAAACTAGCGACCCGCCCCCGCTTCGCACACAAGGCCCGTCTAACCTGCTGACAATACCTGAAAGGGGACTGTTGCCGCTGCCCCGCACTCTACTCGCTATCAAGGTCGCCCTTTTGCGCATACTGGCATAAAAGCAGTCAATGCGGGCGCCCTCAGCGCGTTGTTATACTGAACGCGGAGAGCGCTGTAGGATCTCTGCAAATATGACACCCACAGACTACTCGTATAAAAAGATGTGCAGTAGACTTAAAACAAGGTCATTTTCACATCCCTGGAGCTACGAGCAAACCTGCGGGCAATCATATTCGCCCTCACCGACAGCGCTCTCCTTTCTCGCTCAATATCAGCGTCGTCCTTCAGGTTATCACTATATGGCCCAGATACTTAATAACATGTACCCGCTCCAAGGGCACTACACGTAGCCTTACTGGTGGAACCTCCACCAGACATTTAGAATCCGCATTGAAAATTATAAGCTCACTCTTTTTAACGTTATACTTTAGGCCATGTGTAAGAGCGTACGCTTCGCAAAATCTCTGAGTCCCCCTATTGACGCGCTCAGCAGCACCATATCATCAACATGACATCCAACATGGCGACCGCTGAGCTCGGCAACAAGTCCATCGATATACAGATTGAAGAGCGTTGGTGAGCTCACACACACCGCCCTGTCTCACCCCGCACTCCAACGTATAGGAGTCCGACAGAGCTCCCGACCATTTAACATTATTTACCTGGTTCCCGTACCAGTACTGGAAGATTTTAACAACTTCAGGCACTACTTGCCGATCAAGCAACTTCTTCCACAGTACTTTATACGAAACCAGGTCAAACGCTTTGGACAGATCAAGGAAGCAAGCGTAAACAGGCGTGCTCCGATCCGTGTAATATCAGAGTATAATATCATATATATAGTTTATGTAGGCTCTACTCTATTTAGAGCGTTTTCACTATTTATTTTATTTTAGGCACGGGATTATATTTACGTGCGTGGTGGATCTATAGCATATCTAGAAAACTGTTAAAAATAGCTGACAGCTATTACTTAGTTAAATATTGATATTTAATACGGCGTTGTACAGACACTTGTTAATTTGGCTTGGCCCTCATTCGGCAGTAGACGTTCTAGTCTACTTTACCTTTTATTTATATAAATGGGATTTTGAAGGTACAGAGGCCAGCACATCACCTAATCTGTCAAATTTCTTTGATAAATTTTCAACTTTAATACAAGAAAATAAGGTTCATTTTCAATTGGGAAAACTCGATAGTTTTGGATATCTTGACTTGCTGGCGTCTGTACATATCAATTACGGCTTAGATTAAATTCCTTTCGATAAACCTTTTAAAAGTTATTTACATAATTTAACAGAGAAATTTTAAGAGAGATTTTTTCAGAATTCAATTAAGAGGAAAAAACGAAGAACTATATAGGTAACAATTATTATGTAATGTATCAGATTTATCCTAAAATACAAGAAAATACAAATTTTGCGTAGAGATTAAGATTACGCAAGATTTGTACCAATATACCTAAATATTATTTTTATTGTAAGTTTTACAATGTAACAGGTTTAGTTACCTTTCTTTGGAACAACTCGTGTACATCTATTTCAAGCAGAGTCTTTAAAAGTATGTCCAAATGGGCAAAATATTCAAGCCAGGCATCTTCAGGTAGGCTTTCCAAATCTGGTAGTTTACAATAGGGACATACGCAATCCACAATACTCCGCTCCGTTATTTGAACTGTAAAATAATGGTGAGCGCATTCACGGCAGCATCGATGCGTGCAACGCAACATTGACACCATCTGTAAATTTATATAACTACTCATAATTTCAATTTTGGTAATAGAATGGGTAAAAAATAAAATGGTTTGTTTTATGTAGGTATTCATACCTCATGTTCTGGAAGTCGAGATGCACAAAGTTCACACTCCTGATATAAATAAGCAAGAGCAGACGTGAGGTTAACGCATTCAAGAGCAGCTAGCAGTGCAGCTGGCGGGTCTGCGCCTTGTGATATTAACTCTACAGCGAGCTGCGCCTGCTCCCATGTCTCTGTTGCACCTTCAGCGAGTAACATACGCGCTTGCCTCTAGAACGTAACATTATTTATGAATAATTTTATGTAATAATGGCAGTTGCGTACAAAAGTATTTTATTATAAGAACTTACTTCTGGCGAACCTTCTGGAAGTCGCACTTTGGCCAAATCGATGATTTGACCGGAGACGCGTCGCAAGGTGATTGGCGGAGGCGGTGACGGCGGTGAACGTTTTGGTTCTTCAGTTTGCTTTATAATCTGTACCTGTGAGTCTTCAGAATCACTTTCAGTCCATTCGTCTTCTGTACGACAGGTTTCACGGAAATATTGCTTCTTTTCTTTTGGCGGCGTGGTTATTTTAGGAGGTGAAAGCTGTTTCTCCTCCTTTTGTTTTAGAGGTGGAGGAGGAGCTTGTTTTTTCTTATTTAAAGTCGATGGTTTTACTTGTGACTCTTCTAATGACGGAAGATCAGGTTTTGAAGTTATTACCTTGTTATTAAAAAGTCTTGTTTGTAACTGTTTAACGTGACCACTTTGAATATTACCAAAATGAGATTTAGGAGGAGCAGGGGCAGGATATTGTTTAATTGATGTGCGACGTACTGGAACTTTTGAAACTATTAGTTTTGGAGAATTCTTATCACTCTTTGACTTATTACTTGGTATGATTCTAATAAGTTTTGGTATGTTAGATTTATTTGTTGTAACATTTTTAATACTGGTGCTGTCACTTGAGGAATCAATGGACATAGTTTTTATATCATTATTGAGACTAACTGCTTGTTCACCATCCACAGAATTCACATTCGTCATAAGACTGGCTGGTTCAATATTTCCATTACTCCCTAATGGTGTATGTACAGAATGGTTTACAATAGAACCATCATCGTTAAATTCTTCCGGTTCTAGAACTGGCAGTGTATTTACTCCTTCAATTACAAATTCAGTTTCAACTTCTTGTTCATTTGAGGTTGTCTTTAACTCATAATTTTGTTCTTGCTTCATAATTTCTAGTGTGGCATTCAATATTGGGAGCTTATTCTCAGAAATTACTAATTTAGTTGGATCTGCAGCTTTAATCAGGGATAAAATAACTGGCCCTTTTGCTAATAATTCAATATTTTCATATTTAGGATTGTCTTTTTCGTTTATATTGTTATCGTGTGCTTTATTAACACTATTCATTTTGACATTGTTTGGAGTATTTAGTTCTTCATAAATTTCCTCAAAACTGTTAACAGAAATGAACAAATTATTATTTACGTCTTGTTTTCTTACAGGACTTGAAATATCTGTGGATTCCACTGAAAAAGTATGCTCTTCTTGTAGAGATCGTGCTATAGAATCGAGCATTTCAATGTTTGCATGTTTAAAATCTTCCAGTTGAGTTTCAACATGGTCTAAAGCTTCTTCAAAATTCTCGTTTTCCTCTGAACTTGTTCTGGATTGTATATTAATATGAGTGACTTGCTGGTTTTCAGGAGAATTTACACCCTCATCTTCAGAACTTGTAACTTCTTTTTCGTCTGATGTTATGTTATCAGTTCCTTCTTCCGTGTCACTATAGCTCGATTCTTGTTCATCATTAGTTTCTTCAGAGCTTGATTCGGCTTCGCTATGTGATACGCTTCTACCATCAATGGAATTTATATCAGAATTAATTTCTTCTTTCATCTGCTGTATTAGCCTTTGCGTGTTATCTACAATATCTGATAGATTATTCGATTTTTCATCTGTTTGTCTGTGATCACGTTCTAATATAATTTCTTTGCTTATATTTTCTAAATTTGAATTTGAATGCGAGTCACGAGAAGGGGACACTCGCGATTGAGTAAACCCATTCGCTGGCTCTTCTAATTTAAGTTCATTTTTTATTTTTTTATTATCATTTCGATTAACTTCTGTTGATTGATTAAGAGGAATGGTTCCGTGCTTTTCTTCGTTGAGGTTTAATGGTTCTGGTTCTGTTTGATTGGGGTTATTATTAGTCGAATGATTCAGAGATATAACTTCATTCTTTTTTATATTTTGTGATTCCAGAACATGTTTATTTTCAGTTCTAATTTCACCATTGCCTAAAGATTTATTAATATTGGGTAATGGACTTGACCTTGTTAAGGCATTATAGGCATCAATGAAATCATTTTCAGATTGTATTAAATCAATTTGTTGTGTCTTAGTACTAACATTAGGATTCGTTTCTAATTCAAATGTCGAATTGCCTGATATGAGACCTTGTAAAAGCAAGTTTTCGTTAGTTAAAGGTACTCCGGCTTCCTGTAGAAGTATTTTTATTTTCTTGGCTACCTCATCCTTTTCCATTGTCATTCTGTCGGTAAATTTATTTTCTGCAATACTTGCTTCTCGTTCGTAATCCTTAATGTTTACGTCTAGTGGTAAATACATCCAGTCGTCGTCTTGAAATTTAGATCGTGTCGGTGCTTCAAACTCATCTGAACTATCTTCTGCTGAAATGTAAAGTGAAGGTTATGACGTGGTTCGATGATGGTGTGATCTTGTAATGCAACGATAATGTTATTGGTTTGTTGTTCGTTTGAGATTACCGCGCATGCGGTGAGAGTGACGGGATGAGGAGCTAGGGGGAGCTGCATCGTCGTCTGCACCCACAGGGGATCCCCAGACGTGTCCGCGTAGCTTTCCTTCCTCACCGACGCCCATAACCTCCGTCTAAAATATATAAAAATTGTTGAAGCCAGTCGGAGTTAGCCAAATGTCAAATATAGGTAATATTTTAAAGTCAAATTATAATTATTTACCTGTCGTCGGTGTCTTTCGACACATTCCGTAACAGCCGGCCACATAGCTCCTCTGTGTCTAGCGAGAGCTGCTCTCGCTTCTAACTCAGTTATAGCAGCAGCAGGCTCCAGGCGTGCGGCAGCGGCACGTACTCCAGCGCATAAACTTGGCCAGCGTTCTCGAAGCCAAGCTAACGGTGACGCTGGGCTTTGATTTAATGCAGCTTGCACTTCGGCCGCACTAAAGCCTAACCTCTCAGCTTCACACATCAGTTGCGCCAATTCCATTCCTCTTTCTGCTTCTCGCATCGCGCCTGCTCCAGCAAGAGCTTCAAGTGATATAGCCCGAGTCGTAGACTGTCGATCCGGAGATGCTGCCTGTGAAGAGATAGACTATTCGCGTAAGTTCATAGTACTATAAATTTCAAACATAAATATTTTATCAGGTAATTTGTCTACCAATGTACCTACAGATTAAAAAAATCTGATAAAATTTCCATGTTTCTTACCTCAGAGCCAAAAAAGGCAGAACGGCGATTAGGCCGACTGCGACGTAGGTCTAGGTGCGAAGCACGACGGGACAAGCGACTGTAATTATCTCCCCACTCGCCCCCAGGACTGCTATCACGTTCGCGCCATTCCCATCTATTACCTGGACCAGCAGTACGGATGCTTCGATCGCTTTCCTGATACATCAAAAGAGTATTTACCTATCGAGACTTACCTACATTTTAAAATATGTTTTTTGGTATAGAGGCCGTACTACAAGGTGTTATTGGGAACATTAGCATTTGAGTGGAATGTACGAAGCGTTATCCTAACCCTTTCCCATAACCTAACATGCAGTACGGCCCCAATGATATAGGTGACTTACGCGGGTGTCACTCGACATTGAATGTCTGCTTTGTGATCGCTCTCTTCTGTTGTCGTCCCGAAAGCGTCTTCGCGGTCTTGATCGAGACACTGATGGCGCGCGTTCCCATGCATTCGAGTTCGGCACTTCGTAGGTCTATAAAATTGGCAATATAAAATTGGCATTTGCTAGTAGGTATACCGGTATGTCAAACAATTATTACCTATTACACAATTTATGAAAGTTGAACGTATCTAGTTTATTTTAGACAAAGATTACAATCTACAAGTGATATGTAATCTATTTGGTATGTAATTTCGATAAATTTACCTCTAATAGTAAGTAATCATAGAACAATAAAATTATACCTACTAGACATTTTTTTACCTGCGTAGAGATGCTTTGCGGAGGTGGAGATGTACCAGTATTAGACACATTTGATTTGCTGATTACTGATGAAAAGCGCGGCTCAACAACAGCGTCTCGAGGTGGGGATGTCCCTGTGGACTTTTTTTGGACGTTTGACGAAGAAATGTTAATCTTAACATTATTATCATTATCGGTGTTATCTCGAGGCGGTGATGGCCCTACAGATATACTGTGCCGGTTTGGAATTTCAGGTTTTTGTGATCCTTTGCTGTCGCGAAACGGTGAAACTCTCATGGTTTTATTAGTATCTCGTGAAGGAGATACCTCCGTACTCATGTCCTTTCTTATATGGTTGCCATTCCAAACCTCTCGAGGTGGTGAAGGTCCAACGGCCATATCATGTTTTCTTTGTAAACTGTCTTTATTAGAAATATTTTGTTCCCGTGTTGGCGTGACAAGTCTGTTTATAGATTTTTTTACAGTATTTTCTCGTGGTGGTGATGGCCCGCATCCAGTAGATGAGCGTTCTTTTTTAGATTTATTTTTTAGCCTTTCTGGCCCTGAAAACCGAGAAACATCAAATCACTGTTTGTTATATTATAGGTATGCATACTAAACACAATAATTTTAAATAATTATAAGAATTTTAAATAATTGTTAACCTCTTTCAGTATGGAGGTTTTCCGAAACACGCGTAGGTGCCGGGGAATCTTTATGAGTGATTTTCAATCTTTCTACATTCTCACAAATATCTTTTGTAATTGTTTTAGGAATAGCAACTGGTGTTCGACAGCAAATGGCGCACACTCTCACTCCAGGTTCATTAACATAAGTACAGTGCTCGCACTGCCATGTTGAGCTCGGTGGTGGTGGTGCAGGTCCCAGAGAATCTTCTTTTTCTTGTGGTCTATTAGGAGGACCATGATCACTCTCGCTTTCACTCTCAGAATCTGCATCACTTGATGGCAGCGGTGGAGGTGATGGTGTGCGGTGTTTCGGACGGCGAGACGTTCGCGATCGCACACTCATAGCCGGTGATGCTGCTCGTGAGCCAGCACGTGATACAGTTCGGGAACCAATTCGGCTTTCAGCTGAAACATGTAAACATGTACATTAGTGTTAAGTTTTAGTTTTTTTTCGATTCTAACATAGATATACCTAAGTGCCTACCTCTCCTATAAGGCTGTGGTGTCTGTGGTTGGTGCATATGCGGATGCGGATACATATTGTGTGCGTTGTGATGCGTAGTTGGATGACCTGGTGCACAGCATGCGGGCGCCCACCCTGAATTGTTGTTTGCCCAGGGATGATCGAGGCTCGCACAGCTGCCATATCGCCAGGGCATAGGAGCACAGTGCGCACAGCCGCTGCAACTAGTCGCCGTACCACCGCCAAGTTCGAGTACGGACGCTCCTCGTCGTAAGGGTCGACCCCAATTTTGCATTGTTGGAGCCATGTTGTCAGGATTTTCCCAAGACTCTGCTGGTGCAGTCTGAATATACATAAATAGATATGTATTATATAATAATTATGTTGTATAGGATTATTTATTAGTTTGATAGCTAGCAAAAATGGATACTTTCGCATTTGGAATAAAATGAGTTTCCTTACCATGTTCGGATGTAATCCAAAATTTTGCAGAGATCCCCGTGGGCGATTCCAAGCTGAATTCATGTGAGACAAAGTATTTGATTGTCCCTGGGTTGGAACATGCGGCGCAGGTAGATGCATGTTTGTTGGTAGAAATGGCATGCTGCCGAGATGATTCGGTAAAGGTGTTGTAGTCAATTTAGTTGTAAGGTGTAGAGGCATCTGTTGGTGGACATGTTGGGGCGGTATATGGTTGACAGGCGACGAGTTCGGCGTCTGGCTTTGTGGTCCCATCATGACAGACATGTGGTGCGGTGAACTGAGGGTAGCCCTTCGTTGATCCAAAACAGGCGTTTTGGGACTTGCGCTCATTCTGTCGCCACTTATCTACAATATATTTATTTATTAATGTATCATGTAAGACAAACTTTTGAACTTATTGTATCATAGTCGCATAGATTTGAACTCGCCTTATGCTTTCGTGGCGGAGGTACAGGTGGCGCTGTCTTTGGTGGAAGAGGTGGTCTTTCGTCTCGCAATTGTGACTGTGATAATGCCTGTATATAACATTAAAAAATATATTGATAAAGCAAAGGAATGTTAAACTCGAATTTAGATAAAAAAATTTAGTACCTAGATAAATGCAATTTATTCCCATCTTCCCCCGAGGGTCTTCCCCCGAATGGGGGAAAATGGTAATTTTAGTGTCATCTTTCCCCGAAATCATAATCGGGGGAAGATCGGAAGTAAAAGTTTCATTTGCCCCCGATATATTTTTTAATTTTAAATGCGTTCTCCCGAATGGGGAAAAATGGGAATTTGAGTGTCATCTTCCCCCAAACTTTGAATCGGGGGAAGATGGGAAGTAAAAGTTTCATTTTCCCCTAAAATATTTTTTAATCTTGAATGCCTGCCCCCAAATAGAGGAAAATGGGAATATTCGTGTCGTCTCCCCCCGAACATGTAATCGGGCGAAGATAGGAGTTGAAAGTTTTCTTAAACTTTAATTTCGTTTTGAGAACTTAACTTACCATCGCGCTCAGCTGTTTTACAAAGGAAATAAACTTGAGTATTTGTATGTACATAAATACATAAGAAACACTCAAACAAATACAAACAATTATGTATAAATATTTGTGTCTCGTGAGAATCGAAACCACGACGTTGTGATCAGCAGTCCGACACGCGAACCACTAGACCACAGACGTCGTCTGATTATATATTTATTAATAAATTAATTTTATATTGAATACGATGGTATTCAATCAATTCAATCCACAAATCATATTTAATAATTATTAGTAAGTATGCCTCAAAGTCCATGAACTGAAAGTCTCAGCAGTGTGGTTTGCGAAATGCACTCGTTAGGAATATATCACTTTCTCAAATTGGTGAAAAATCAATTATTAAGTATGTTTATCGTAAACATTAAGGCACAGGATGAAACAGGGATAAACTCAGTCTACCCGTGACCATGGACAGTCCGACACGTCGTGATTAATAATATACATATAACGCGATAAAATCCGTAAAAAGTATTGAAATAAAACTACTTTTTACGGATTTTATCGCGTATATTAATATTATTAATCCCGACGTTTCGGACCCTTTATAATTTTAATATATGCGATAAAATCCGTAAA